>OX424524.1:9681936-12081936 GCA_949152445.1 Cerastis rubricosa | reverse complement strand
AATATCAACTTTTTTCAAAAAGTTGGTATGGTTTCTGTTCGTTGAAATCTCTACTTTCCGATGGTGAAAAAAAATATATATGTTACTATAGTAAATCTTCTCAGAAAATGCAAAAAATCAAAAAAATCTCGAATTCAAAAGCTTTTTTTTAGTTATTATAATTTCATCTAAAAAATATGATTGCTGCAATTTGTTTCAATTAAAAAGTTGATTTATTTAATGCTAATTACATTTATGTCATAGAAAATCTCATTATATATAAATATAAATGTAAATCGTACTATTAAATGTAGATGCTTTATTCTGATTACGTTATTCATTACAATATTTTTAAACACATTAATCTTATCATTTATAAATACCTTATCTTCAATTCTAATCACTTATCCATTAGTTTTTGTCTTTTTGATGGCATTACTTCTTCGTTAGATTCGTCAAACATCTCCGATTCTAGTAGATCTTCGAAATCTTCATGACTATCACCTTCTTCCTCTCCAACATTATTTCCAGACTGCGTTGGTTCTTCTTCCACAATTTCTTCTGAATCATTAACTTCCTCGTAGGTTTCTTCTTCAATATTGGAGCAATTTTCAGAACCATGACAGTTTGAACATAAATTTGTGCATTTTAAACCATGTTTTCGGCAACCACATTTTAAACTGTTACATCCAGTTTCACAGCTGCAGCAAATAGTTTTGAGCAATATTTCCGGAATTAATTCTTTTTGTGTAAATTTGGGCATAATTCCACGTTGAAATTGCTTCCAGCCCCAATCTGTTGCTGTTAGTTCGTTACCCAACCAAGTTTGAGGAGAGGAAGAAGGTGATAGTCATGAAGATTTCGAAGATCTACTAGAATCGGAGATGTTTGACGAATCTAACGATGAAGAAATGCCATCAAAAAGACAAAAACTAATGGATAAGTGATTAGAATTGAAGATAAGGTATTAATAAATGATAAGATTAATGTGTTTAAAAATATTGTAATGAATAACGTAATCAGAATAAAGCATCTACATTTAATAGTACGATTTACATTTATATTTATATATAATGAGATTTTCTATGACGTAAATGTAATTAGCATTAAATAAATCAACATTTTAATTGAAACAAATTGCAGCAATCACATTTTTTAGATGAAATTATAATAACTAAAAAAAAGCTTTCGAATTCGAGATTTTTTTGATTTTTTGCATTTTCTGAGAAGATTTACTATAGTAACATATATATTTTTTTTCACCATCGGAAAGTAGAGATTTCAACGAACAGAAACCATACCAACTTTTTGAAAAAAGCTGATATTTTGACGGGTGAATTTTCGATTGAAAATTAGGGTGTTTTTTCGATATTAATTCAAAATAAGGTGAAAAAATAAATATTTTTAATCAAATAAATTACAGCGTATTTGGGACATAAAAAGGTAAGTTTTCACCAAATTTCGTTAAAAAAAAATATATTTTGTAAAAGATAAAAATAAAAAACCAAAAACTTGGTTTTTTGGATTTTTCACATAAATTTTGAGGTTATGTGAAAAAAGTGTAAATACAAAAGTTTTAGATCTTTTTATTACCTACAACTTTGCCATTTGAGTTTTTTCGATAGGACTTTTAGTTTTGCCGGAAATCGAGAAAAACCGTTTTTTACCCTTAAAAACTCACCCCCATCCCCTTCCCGACCTCAGATCGCCCGTAAATTATTTTTCCTTTTATTTTTGTAATATTCCTCTCCTTTTCTAATGGGTTTCATCCTACTATTATTTTTTTTGGTTTTAAAAATTATCGACCCTGGTCTAAAACAGCGACGTCCGTTTGAAATCGGTCGCTGTTCTGTGAAATGCCGCAGGCGCCATTATAATAAGTCATTGTCAAAGTCGTCAATGTTACTATTCGAACACTTTGTACAAAACAGCACCCATCACTTTATGCCCGATTACAGCCTACCTTACCTATGGCCAAAATTGATTTTGAGAATTTCTGTTGTTCGTGACGTCAGAGTAACCGATATTAGTAACAGATAGAAAGAGAGAAACTAAACTGAAATGTTACTTTACTATTGGAAAGAGTTACCTACCTTAGGAAAAGATAAATAAACTTATATCATAGCAGGGCCAGGTAGACCATGGCAGGACAATTTAATTTCCCAACGAATGTGTTTGTTGCTAATTTGCAAAGTACCGAATAATTTGACAGAAAACTCACAAAAAAAAAATATAATTATTATTTTCGTACCGGATTATAGTGACTTGGCTAGAGGCCACGTGAAAAATCTTCATATTAATAAAGGTCATCCAAAAAACCTTTCGAGAACTTGTTTTTCATTAAACCTGTTTTCATGATGTAGGTAAAGAAAGTTTATTTATCTATGATATTTATCGTCCCCAAATCAGAGACCACTCAATACGGCCGCTATTTGCTCAGTGTCAGTGTAACCTCGAACTTTCGAGGATTAGAAGTCAAGAGGGTTGACGTGGAAAAACACGGTGGGTTCCAGCCACTTGTGAGGATAGATGGATACCTAGATCATGCTATCAACAAGTAGAAATGCGGACAAACTGCGCCGAATAGAATACACCGAATGCACTTGTAAAATTATAATTTGTAAGTGACTTGTAACCTTTTGTCTTTTCCTAACCAATGTAAATAAATATTCTATTCTTAAAACCGGCCAAGTGCGTGTCGTACTCGCGCATGAAGGGTTCCGTACCATTATTTATAAAAAACGAGAAAAAAAAACAAAACACGTTCTTGTATGCGGAAAAAAAAAACCCTCCCTTCCCTTAAATATTTAATTTATTCTGTTTTTAGAACTTGTTGTTATAGCATCAACAGAAATACACAATCTGTAGAAATTTCAACTCGCTAACCATCACGGTTCATGAGATACAGCCTGGTGACAGACGGACGGACGGACGGACGGACAGTGAAGAGTCAGTAGTAGGGTCCCGTTTGACCCTTTGGATACGGAACCCTAAAAAGTAGAAATGTCAAGATCTATTTATCGGTCAGGTGGTCTACCATGACGTCTTAAAACATTATTGTTTTACTCCTTTACCAGTGTGGGAAAGCGATACCCACACTAAAATAAGAGTAAAACAATACTGCTTTAAGACGTCATGGTAGGTCACCAGAAGGCCATCTTAAGGGCGGATAGTTCTGTTAGGTATGTTTATTTATTAAATAACAAATTTTTCAACTCGTTGATTCAAACCTGGTGTTTAAAATGTTAGGATAATTTGCTCTAGGTATTGCGAGTTATCATAGTTACTGCCACCCATACAAAGCATTCTTAGAGTATATGTAATTATCTAATGGGAGTTAAGCGACCCTTAACGTATCCGAAAGGTAGTTGTTCTCCCTGTCATGGTGATCACTTTTTAGGGTTTGTTACCCAAAGGGTCAAACGGGACCCTATTACTGAGACTTTGTCGCCAGGCTGTATCTCATGAACCGTGATAGTTAGCCAGTTGAAATTTCTACAGATTATGTATTTCTGTTGCCGCTTTAATAACAAATATTAAACACAGAATAAAATAAATATTTAAGGGGGCTCCCATACAAAAAAGTGTTGTTTTTCTGCTCGTTTTTATAAATAATGGTACGGAACCCTTCGTGCGCGAGTCCGACTCGCATTTGGCCGGTTTTTTTATACCACACCTGGGGACTTTCTAGTTACGGAGATATTGACTTTTTTTAAATACAAGATTTTAATGTTATGTATCACCAGAGGTCGAAATTAGGTAGTTATTTTTGTACTTGCATCGAAATGTTGATATTAATATGGATCTTCCCTTGCGTGTGCGCGTTGGAATTTTGCAACTTCGGACATCCGATGTCGGATGGTTTAAATTGTGTAAAAGTAAATAACTTTTTCATTTAAATAATCACGGGATTTTTCTGCTCTTTAAAATGAATCTCGGGATTTGAGGCATATCCACTTTATTCTTTCGCTGTATGAAATCAGTGTAAGTATTCAAATAATTCTACCTAATTCCGACCTCTGGTTATAACTTTAACTTAACTTTAATTTAATTTTAATTATAAATACGTCCATGACCCCTGTTATTCCTCGCACCCAACAGCACAATATATTGAGTGCGTTACGTTGAGTCCTAACCTAAAACATGAATTTTCACCCAAAATGAAAAGTCGTTTCCCAGCAATGTTTTTTGCGTAGAGTTACTTAGTTTGTGGCACAAAATGCTTGGTTGCCTGCATCGTGAAGGGTCCGTTTAATTGAAACCGTACCGGAATCCTGAAAATTTGTATTTTTGGATTTACCCCAGTGCAGCTTATAAGAATTGAATTTAAATCAAAATGTTGTCGGATCTCATGATTACAGGAAAAAAAGTAAACCTGATTTTCCAACTATGTTGCTAATAACCGTACCTATGAATATTCGGCGTTGTTAGTAGGAAAACACAATCTTAGTACATATTCTGTTGAGGTTTTATCCACATAGGGTTTTTTTTATTATTTAGTACCAAGATGTGGCAACTGGCGGTATGTAGCTATGGCTTATCCACTCTAGGCTAAGTAGAGCCCCACCACGCTTTTAAATCTTTCTTGACTGCCACTTCTGACAGTTACTTAGGTACTCAAGCTCTAGTCTATTCTATTCTATTCCACTAAATTATAAGTTTACTAGCTGACCCGCGCAACTTCGTCTGCGTCACGTTTGCCGAATTTTTGCAACATTTTCATTGATGCTCCGCTCCTATTGATCGTAGCGTGAAGTTATATAGCCTTCCTCGATAAATGGGCTATCCAACTCTAAATAATTTTAGAAATTCGAACCAGTCGTTCCCGAGATTAACGACTTCAACCAAACAAACAAACTTTTCAGCTTTATAATATTAGCATAGATTGTGTAGAGGAGCTCGTGGCTAAATAATAACAGCCGCACGGGTCGATCTTTAAGGTTAAGCCATGCTTGCCCAGGTTAGTCGATTTGGTGAAGGGTTAGGCACTTTCAGTAGCATCCATCAGCTCCTGTGATGAGCAAGCAACAGGACAGGCAAGACACGATTGTGTAGTAACGAACAAGTAGCCGTCCTGCCGGCCTAGCATGACCGCCGTAGAAACGGGCTATTTCTACGGAAGACTCGACAAACTGACACATTGTCATTGTCCTATCCGTCGATATATTATGTCGATTCTTCCATAGACAAAACTCGTTTCTACAGTGGTGATGCTACGCGTGCTGGTGGAATTCGATCGAGGCGGGGACTTTAGCTATCGGAACGCGGGAGATATTATAGTGCCCAAAAAGTTTGTATCTCATCCCTCATTGTCGTACATAAAGATGCTTTTTAGTGCGAATGTGGGTAGCCAAGCTAGACTAGCGTTTGGAGCTTTCTACACTATCTGCCGAGCCTTCTACTAACATAAAGCTCAATTACTAATGACTGCTAGCCATGAGCCAACTGCCCTGATAACTTATTGCTTTGGTTATTAAGCCCAAGGTGTTATGTTATTTAAAAATAACTGTGTGACCTGTTAATGAACTATTTCAATATTAGGATAATGCACTCATTTAGTGTGACAAGAGTAACGTGACATTCTCCCCTAAGTTTTATTCAAATTTTCAACTCGAGGACAATTTACATTATTTAAAACTATTTTTATATTTCAGTATGATTGTTTTGGAAGAGGGCTTAACACGTTTCCCTGTCGTATACCACTCACATTAACTCATCAGCCTGATCTAAATAATGACCTAGATCATTTTGGTTTAATAGGTCTCTTAACCCGAGGTTATTTTATCTGCAGTTTATTTCCTGACTGATGACAATCTTTGATTGCCTATGATGTTTGTGTGTGTGTGTCATATGAAGTCAAAAGCTTGGGTCAATACGAAATACTGGATTGAAATTCCTAGAACAAGTTTACATTATAATCTGTGTAAATATAATCAATTAATCACAGAATAGTGTTTATTGTATGTTTACTGGTATGTTGGGTCGTACAATGTTTAATTAAGATTATAATAATAATAATAATAAGTCTTTATTATCAAAACACAAGTATGACACATTAAATACACATAGTAAACAAAAGGGAACAAGAATTTTCAAAACAAGAGTAGTGTACGAAATATGGCTAAAAGTACAAGGACAATGATTAATTTTCAGTTTTACCAATTTTTGGGTCTGAATAAAGTTTTTTTTTTATCTCTTCGTTTGTTTATTATCTAGCCTGGTGTCAAAGTTTTTATGTCGCCCGTGGGCTTCTGACTTGGTTTTACTTTCTGTCGAGAAAAATCTCTCAGGCTTATTGGTTTAGTTTCATCAAGATGTTTTCCTTCCCCGAAGCAAGTGATAATTATGGATTACATTTACGCATATGAATCCGAAAAATCAGAGGTCCGACAGTCCGACGTTCACACCATAAGCTATCACTGCTATAGTATGTATAAGTATGATGCGACTTACGTAGACTTTAACTGATAGGCTTGCATCTTCATTATCTGATTTACAATTATTATAGGTATCAGTGTAGGTGTGTACCTATCTAGTCTTATTTAGGTACAGACGCCAACATCAAGCTACCCGAAACTGATACATTTTCCCAATCAACCTTGAACCTAATTCGTTAACGAAAAAGTTGGAAATCAGTTAGAGAAAGGGCATTGAGTAAGTTTGTATTGACCAGTGGCATGATTTTTTGTCACAGCGGCCACAAACATAACTATTGCTGAAGTTTATTGGAATATATGATAATAATGACTCCTAAAACAATTTTGCCGAAAATTATATCGGAGCTGAAATATCTGATGTCAATGTTGTGTTGTTCCTACTAACAGTTTACATACTGTTATGTATTTTATCAAAAATTAACTCTTTCCTATCGTTTGCCGTATGTCATTACTTCCCAGAATTTGATCCTTAGCAGCGACACTATCGAACGGTGTAATAAGACAGGCTGGTATTTTTTGCAAAATTAACGGGTTCGATTCCTGGTTAGGGATATTAATTTTTCAAAAAACCAATGATGCAGTTTTAGTTTTTATCAAAATCAGGAACGTGACTCCTTTGAGTGTTTTTCGCTATTCCTCATAGTTTCGGAATTGGCCTTCCACCCACTTGAAAAGTCCACTCTGTATATCTCGGCTCCGATGCATTTTGGAAATAATAGTGCATAGAAGAAAATGAATGTGTTATTGTGTTGTTAATAATGAAATATTTTTCATTAGTGGCCGCAGACTTAAAAAATCTTGCCACTGTTACCCAAACCCCTTTGACAGATTGTTGTAGCTTGATGTCCTGGCGTCTGTACATATTGAAAAAATAAAAAGAACCCCAACACAAAAAAACTCTATACCAAAAAAAATAATTACTTAATCCAAGCGTCGCGCGTCGTTGCGTCGGGGGTCCGCTTTGTTTTGTGATTGTGTCGAAGGTTTTTTTTTTAATTTTTAATTTTATTTTTATTTCTTACTTTTCAAACTTATATTATTGTTTCTTATCCACGACTGTCCCACTCCTGGGGAAAGGCCTCCCCCAGGCAAGATTAAAAAAATGCCTGATATTTTAGGGCAGGGATGCAGCCGCCCCCCTCCCCCCCCTCTTGGCGATGCATAGGATGACAAGTGACAAGATTTAAAATTTCGAACCGACCAGACCTGTGAAAGTGGTTTATAGCTCTTCATCAACCAGAAAAGAGGAGCTACGTTGCCACAGACAATACAGACGTCAAACTTATAACACCCCTTTAAGGTCGGGTGTTAAAAAATCTACTGAATTTACAAAATTGAAGTAAATAACATGGTTTTCCGTAGCCCTGGCACAGAAGTACAGTTCCTAACACAATTAAGATAAAACTTACATAAATATGGTCTATTTTGAAAACAATAGGCTTGTTTCCAATCAGTTTCTAGGGCACACCAATAAATATCTGGCACGGTTATGTCATTATACATGTTTGGTTTTTCAGTGGAAACCCAATTAATATTATGTTGAAACAAGTGTGTTCAGAAATGACGAACTAACTTTTTGAGCATCTGCAGAACCTAGAATTATATTAATTATGTAATGATAATTAGTTGTGCACGTTTTATTCATATGATTGTAATAAATTTAAATGTAGGTATTTATATAAATAATAAGAAATAAAATCTATAATTTCTTGCAAATAACGGATGTATTTTCCAATTCCTTACTAATATTACACGATATTGGTCTATGACCATTGTGTGTTGCCAGTGATTACCTACATAAGGGACCGAAACATGGTCGCTACAATGGGTCTCATCAGAAGGCTTAAAGTCACCCAAAACGCAATGGAGAGGGCTAGGCTCGGAGTTTCCTTGCGTGATCAAATCGGAAATGAGGACATCCGCAAGATAACCAAGGTTACCGACGTAGCGCGAAGAATTGCCAAACTTAAGTGGCAGTGGGCAGGGCACATTGCACGCAGAACGGATGGCCGATTGGGCCGAAAAGTTCTGGAATGGCGACCGCAAACCGGAAGACGATGCGTTGGAAGGCATCCCACTAGGTGGACCGATGACCTGGTGAGGGTTGCGGGGATCCGCTGAATACGACGCACGGGACCGGGCAATGTGGCGACACTTGGGGGAGAACTATGTCCAGCAGTGGACGTCTTTCGGCTGAAATGATGATGATGATTATACAAAAGCTTGTAAGTCTGTAACTCTTTCATGTAATAAATAGAGAACGAATTTGGATGAAATTTTTCCCACCTCGAAACTTTATCCCGGTAGAGCGAGCGATCCCAAGGGACAATTACTAAAGTCCGCGCGAGCGAAGCCGCGGACATAAGCTAGTGCCCTATATTTGAAGCTATATGTGCCCAACTGGTAGTTGACAAAGCCTTGTTCATGCTGATATCATAACATAATTAACATTGGCGTACCTAGATTAAATACGCATTATGGAAGCTCCCTCAAAAAATACTCATCAGACCTAGAGTAAGTTAATATGGGACCACCCTTGATATACCCTCTTTCTAATAAATAAAGAATTACTTTTATATTATCAATCAATCAATCAATATCTTTATTGTGGATCATGATTACTATTTTACATAAATATCATGTTCTTAGATTTTAAAAACATTACTAACTGCCTGCATTGTTTAAACATGAACAAATAGGTTGTCATACTAATATAAAAAAAATCTTAATAAAAAAAAAATATTGTGTTTAGATCTTTTTTAATTAAAACACATATATTATGGGTGAATAACTTTTTTCCTTATTATTCACACATTATTGCCATTCAATAAAATGATTTATTTTTTCCGATCCTTCATTTGATATTTAAAAAACATTCAGACGATTTGATAACCTCCTCCTTTTGGAAGTCTGGTAAATAAAAAGGTTACAATAATTTCATGAACTAACTAACTCTGTATGGTGTCGGACGTAAATAATAGCACCATCCCATATTTTCCCGTGGGTGTCGTAAGAGGCGACTAAGGGACTTGCCAGAGAATGGGCAGCAGCGTTCTCTGTGCTGTTGTAACAACCGTACTGCGATCGCCAACCCGCCTGCCAAGCGTGGCGATTATGGCAAAACCCCCCCTTGGGGGAGGCCTATGTCCAGCAGTGGACGTCTTTCGGCTGAAATGATGATGATGAATGATGAATTTCATGAATCCTTCTCACAGTACTTCTAACATGACAGTAAAACGTCCTTCCAGTCATTCGCAAACTAAATCATTCGTTGGACTCTAGCACTAGACTAGAACCATAGTCTAACCACAACCAAGGAACGATTGGCTCCCAGCTATTGGCCGAGCGTTGAATTATTCAACAGTGCGCTTTTATTTAGACACTCATTTCAATCACTCATTTACGTGGCACGCAGTCTTTTATTAAAGACAGTTTTTTTTATGCACTTTCTGATCACTTTTTCTGTCTCTCTACTACCACAAAATAAATTTATAATAAACTTTCTCATGTTCCTGGAACACCCCTAAACTGCAAGAAGCAGTCTAAGATTCCCGAGTACGAGTAACACCGTAGTTATTATTTTCACATTATGTCACCAGCAATGAACGGCAGACATTTTGTTTTAAACTCTGGGAAAGCTCACACAAGTTTTCAATTGCACGCTGGCTAGTGACTTAAATAAAGTATTCCTGCTTATGTACTGAATAAGAATCATTGCTTAGTTATGATAAGCGAGTGCAACGGACAGGATCCGAACTTGCGACTTGCTTGTTTTTGAATCAGTGGTTCTGTGTCCACAAATACAGACATCTATGACGCAATTGAAGAACTAACATCACAATCCTAAAACTTAATCAACTGCCTATCCTTTTCCCGTTGTGGTCGGCTTCCAATCTAACCGGATGCAACTGAATACCAATATTTTACTTAGAGCTACTGCCTATCTGACCTTCACAACTCGGTTATAGTACTGGGTAATACGATACCCCTTGGTAGGACTGGTTGTTAGACTTTCGGGCCACTGAATACCTGTACAGACAGCCAGGGACAACGGCAACATACTTGAAGGAAAATCCTGAATAGCAATGTAAGTTATTAGCGAGTAAAGACCATAAATATAGAAAACCCCGACAACAACTATCGGGCAGTAGCCCACTAGGCACCCCACCCGTCTGGTCGGAGGCCCCTTTTCTATGAGGGATGAAGAACTTTACACCCAGTTCCTCATCATCACCACCCACAGCCCGACTTCACCCCCTACTGGGTATAGGCTCTTTGCTTGAGCCAAGCTCCACGTTCTTGTACCAACCTTAATACTCATACTCCTTTAACACTTAATTGACAAGGAATTGACACCCTGATACCATGTTTCTTGCTCTCGTGAAGTCATGACAGACATGATTTAAAATTTAAATCATGTCTGGCACCAACTTCGAATATTGTCTGTTTATTTAAATTTTAACGGATAATAGTCAAAGTTGGTTGTCAATTTGCTTAAAAAAATATTTCTCATAACTGTATAGAGATACAGCTTTAGCAAAAGTAACGTAGTAACCATACCCCCAGGTCCACCATCTTTATTTTGTCATCCATCAGCCTCCGTATCCACATACGCTTCGATTCGATTTCGATTCGGAAAGTCGGGTGCTAGCAACTTGATCGATAATTCGAAACAAATAGAATATTATTACAGCCACTAAGATTTAGTTTAGTTAGCGAAGGTACATCATATTTTGTGCTGCCTTTGAAGATTGAATGAATTACACAACTGAAAGTAAAATAAAACCATTGACAAGGATACTGGAAAATTGAGATAACATTTAAAATTATTTTCCAGATTTCCATTGTGTTTCAGATCACAGTTTCAAATATACAAAACTCCGCTCTTTCTTAAGACAATGACTAGTCAAATTAAGTAAATCATCACGCTTGTTTGACTTGATTTGACTGCCTCGTTGGCTAGTGGCTCAAGCGCGATTACCCCTGGGTCCGATTCCCGGATCACACAAATTGTTATTTGAGTTTTTCCATCAGGAATTTCTCAGTAGCATCTATGGAGTCTGGATTTGTGCACGGTGATGCCTGTAGGCTCGTCTATTACTTGGGAATTAAACTTATCTGGCGAAATGTGGGTGTACTGTTAAGTTCTTACACCTCTGGCTTTCCCTGCGGCGGTTACAGGGGTTTATTTAGTGATAAACAAGGTGGTGATATAGTCGCGCCAAAAAGTCGTGGTCGTGGCCTAGTAGTCCGCGAGGTCCCTGAGGCATTCAGGAAGATGATCGAATTTTAAGGTCATCATCATTTCAGTCGAAAGACGTCCGCATGGACATAGGCCTCCCCCAAGCGTACATAAGGGGGGTACATTATAATAATTGCCACGCTTTGCCGGCGGGTTGGCGATCGCAGTACGTTTGTCACATAAGTACAGATAACGCTGCTGCCCATTCTCTGGAAAGTCCCTTAGTCGCCTCTTACGACACCCACGGGAAGATATGGGTTGGTGCTATTCTTTACGTCCGACATCATACAGAGCTACTAAACTGCAGAAAACCCAGTTTTGCACCAATTCCCGCCCCTGTTTTTTTTTAAAGTTTTAATGTAATATCTACCCGGTCCCAGAAAACCCTACACCAAGCAGTAGCACTTGTGACTTGCGACCAACGCAGCAATCTTTTGCTTAGCTTACTTCAACTTAAAAAAAAAACAGAGGCTTCAAGATGATTGGTATGATGTCCTACAAAGATCTTATGCTTATCGATGGTGATAGGTAGATTTTCTAATTTTAAAATGTCAGAGGCTAATAAGCATGAAATTGAACGTACTGCATCGTATCGTGAACGCCGACTTCGATATCAGTTTTGTACCGAGGGCCCATAGACATATTATTAAACGGGGGCCTAAATTTTGAACTGTCATAATTATTTCCTCGTACGTACGGTAGATGCGCTATTGGATTTTCAGGACAAAACTTAGGTACGGGTGCAATTCGATAAAATTCAGGCTGGGGCCCCAAGTTCGAGTTCACGTAATCGGCGTACACGCCTAAAACCTACAGGTTTTACAAATGAACCGCTACGAAAAATCATGGCTTCCGGTAGCGCACGCACTCAAAACATTGTGTTGATGCATTCAATAGTTCAGGGTCATGGAGGTATTTAAAGTAAAGTTCTAGCGTTTAAATAATTGTATTTAAAAATAAAAAATGTTTAAAGGAAATTTGATCTTCAATATCTGCGTAACTATATCAGTAACGAACAAAGAAAGATCGCAATGCCGGGAAGAACAAGCACCTCTTGGCTTCGTTAAGGGTGTTTTTATATTACACCCTTTAGCGGAGGTAAAGGAGAAGCTCGTGACTAAATAATAACAGCCGCACGGGTCGCTCTCTAAGGTTAAGCTGTGCTTGCCGAGGTTGGTCCGTGGATGGGTGACCATAATTACATACCGAGTTTCCTCTGTGCCTCAGAAAGCACGTTAAGCCGTTGGTCCTGGCTGTCACTTGTAGATCTTTGACAGTCGTAACAGGTAGTCAGAAGCCAAAAGTCTGACATCAAGTCCTACCAAGGGGTATTACCCAGTTAATGGGTTGTGGAGGTCAGATAGGCAGTCGCTTTATGTAAAATACTGGTACTCAGCTGCATCCGGTTAGACTGAAAGCCGACTCCAAGATAGTTTGGGAAAAGGCATAGGCAGATGATGGCATGAACTTATATAAATACATATATTGTAAATACTTTAATAATATTAAAGCTGAAGAGTTTGTTTGTTTGCTTGAACGCGCTAATCTCGGGAACTACTGATCCGATTTAAAAAAATTATTTCAGTGTTAGATAGCCCATTTATCGAGGAAGGCTATAGGCTATATATCACGCTACGACAAATAGGAGCGGAGCAGCAATGTTGCAAACGGAAACGAAACGGGGAAACTGTGACGAAGACGAAGTTGCGCGGGACAGCTAGTGTATCATATTTGTGCATCTATAACTGCGTCGTTGGTTTAGTGTTCGTCAGCGCGACTGCTGGGCATGAGGTCCTGGTTCGATTCCCAGGTCGGGAAAAGTTGGGTTTCCCATATTGGAATTTTCTGAGTAAAACCCACGGAGTCTGGATTTGTGCCCGGTTGACAGCAACGGGCTTGCCCCCATTACATGGGACTTAAACATAACTGTCGAAATGTGGGTGTAGGTACTATTAGGTACACTCTGCCTAACCTCTCGGGGATTGCAAGCGTGATTGTATGTTATGTTCGTACGTTACACTGATCACCAGATATGTGAAGTAAGTCACGAAAAATCAACAATTAAACATAGTTGGCGAGATTATCGAAAAATTACTTTCCCATGAAGCTTGATGTTTACAAAACATTAAACGTCATGTCGGATTGTCCGTATAAGTAGTGTTAAACAAATTTTCATAATGTTTTCATGCATAACGAGTTTCATAAGAACATTTTTTTAATTAACTTCTGTAAATTTCCGCGTTTATTAGTTGTCCCGCGCAACTTCGTCTGCGTCAAATTTTCCCCAACAACACTTTTTTTACGCAACATTTTATTGCTGCTCCGCTCCTATTGGCCGTAGCGTGATGATATATATCTTGAACCCTTCCTCGATAAATGGGCTATGTAACATTGAAAGAATTTTTCAAATCGGACCAGTAGTTCCTGAGATTAGCGCGTGTAAGTAAACAGACAAACAAACGCTTCAGCTATATTATTAGTACTTAATATACCTAATAATATAGGTTAGTGGCCTTGCCGCGTTTATTAGTTTGAAACATAAGCCACGTATTTAATTCCCCGGAATCTCAAGCAAAGGTGTACCATGGTACAGCCACAGACAAGTTTCTTTTTTTAAGTCCCATTTAAACCGAGGCGAGACTTTTGCCATCAACCAGGCCCAAATCCAAATATGTACTTTTACTTACTGAAAAAATTCCGGATGGTAAATCCCAATAACACTTTGTCCAACCTAAAAATCGAACCAAGTAGGTACCACAGCCTAGTGGCTTGTACTGAGCAGTACCTAGCGCTTGTACCCATCATCGTCTGCCTAGCCTTTTACCAAATATGTTGGGGTCGGCTTCCAATCTAACCGGATGCAGCTGAGTACCAGTATTTTACATGGAGCGACTGTATACCTGACTTCCACAATCTAGTTAATACTGGATATTACAATATCACTTGGATAATACCTAGTGCTTGCAACCACTTTAAAATTAAAAGACAATTTGGGCTGTATGTGTGCACCGTAGGTATGCATATACCAAACAATGATAAGTCCGTTTTTTAATATTATATTAAGAATTCCTTTTTTGTTTTTTACTATGTGTAGGTACATGAACTTATTAACTAATAATAATTAGGCAGAATTAAAAGTAACCAGGATGAACGAAACTAGGAACCTACCTTTTAACATTATCTTAAAAATATAAGATTATACTGACATAAGTTAAAACACGATTTTTTTTCACGAATCAAAAGAGCTTTCCGTCTTGTTTGTAGGGCAGGATTTTTTTAGAATTATGTACCTGCAGATGTTTTTTGAATGTCAAAAAACATTTAAAAAGTTTAACTTTTTAAAATCAACCGCATAACTTAACTAAATTTTGTTTACACTGTTGATCTGAATTCCTGGTTTTCCCAAACCTTACCTAAGTTTTATAAGGTTTGGGAAATTTACTTAAATATAGATTTACTTTTTAAAAAAAGTCTTATTTCTTAAATGTGGAAGGGTTGTTAGAGCCTTGTATTAAAATTAAACCCATAAAAAATTAATTAAGTACGGAAAACAAACAAATGATATTAAGAAAAAAAAAAAGTTAGTCCATACTCAAAAAAAAAAAGTTGAAAATGAAAAAAAAAATCTTACTCAAACCGGCAATCACAATTTGGTGGAATTTGCTTCCTTCCGCACAATACTTCTTCATTGTATTTTTCAACATTTTCTTTTATTTGAACGAAGCACTTTGTCTTACGAAAAATGCACAGATTAAAAAACCGCAGGCTACCGCTCGCTGCCCGGGACTGAAGCCGAATGGCGGGCCGGACAACCGTGTTCCCGCCAACCGGCATGTATTTGTTTAAAACCGTAATCTCGAGTCGGAGCTAGCCGTAGGCCTATATTCAAGACATTGCTTAAGCTGTACAATGATTTAAAATCGATAAATTAGGTAAATGGGAAAGGAATAGAAAAAGGTTTTTTTGCGGTAGTCCAGGGCTACTGGATAAAGAGCTTTATTATTTTCTAAGGTTCCTTTGAACCCTTAACAATAATTTCATAACTCCACAAATAGCTACAGAATTTTTACACATCTGTCTTTAAATGATTAGTAGGATCACACCTATGCAACATGAAATCATTATAAATGCTCGAAACATGTAACGAACAAAATAATACAATTTCTTTTTGTTTTAATTTAAGTACTGCAATTTCGATGAGATATCGTCATATATTTTGTTCCTGAAAACTTTAATCATAGATACTTAATATTCCAAACCAAACTTTATTGGGGTCGGCTTCCAGTTTTACCGGATACAGCTGAATACCAGTAATTTACATGGAGTGACTGCCTATCTGACCTCCACAACCTGCTTACTAATACTTTCATCGGACTATGAGAGTAAGGGAACAGAGACTGCACCTGTGCCAGCGCACACACTTGTCAACTTTAAGTAATATCTCCCGCGCCGATGGCTAATCCCCTCCAAGACAGGCCGCCGTTACGGAAAAAAAACGGCCAGGAGGACTATAAACTAAAACTGAATCGAATGCTGTTCCAAATTTTTAGTAGTATGATTTAGCCTTCTGTTTATTGAAATACGTTTATAACTTGAAAACGATCGTTCTACGTCAACTGTGGTCAATGGGCACGGTTTTGGCACCATTGAAGTTTATGCATTCTTCCAGTCAGATAGTTAGAACAGGTGATGGTAATGAGTACCATCAGGTACGCCTATAAGCTTTTTTCGCATCTGCATAGGTACTTTAGGATTATGTCTTTAAGATTCTGGATTAAAAAACAAAAGCTCTTTGAAAGTCGTTTTCACAGTATATTTGTAGCGACCAACAAAAAGCAACTTACTACAAAAAGTACTACAGCGCCATCTATGACAAGACGGAAGAACTAACATCAATTTCCTACATCTCACATGCAAAATTTACATAGACTTAAGAGTATATAGAAAAACCCGACTACAACTGTCGGGCAGTTGCCCGCCAGACATAACACCTGCCTGGCCGGAGGATCCTCCCTTTTCAATGGAGTATTGAGGAACTTTACACCCTGTTCCTCATACCCCTAAATATTAGCTGCACGCCATCGCCATGTCAAGGAATGATTTTTTGCGGTCTACTCATAAATAACAGAGTAATGTTTAGACACAAAAATGTATTTCTTTACCTAGATAGGCTAGCAGTCCTCGGTTCGATTCCCAATGTCGAGCATATGTTTATTGTATTACTAGCTATCCTCGTACACACACATAGATACATTTTTCATTGCTGCTCCGCTCCTATTGGTAGTAGCGTGATGTTATATTATCGATTATAGCCTTCCTCGATAAATGGGCTATCCAAGTATTCAACACTTAAGTAATAGTACATTGCTACCCCAGGGGTGAAAGTAACTTATTTAGTCCCGAGACGAGACTAGTTCGAGGGACTAAATAAGTCTTTAACCCGAGGTAAACACTGTTCTTTTCATTACGAATACAAGGAAAGTAAAAATAAAAACATGAATTAGCTAAAGAAAAAATTAGTAAATTTTATTTCGGATTGCCGCTTTCCCGCCTGTTTTGTTTTTTTTTTCTGTGGCCAGCCAGCTATTCAGACATTATTTTTCATTTTCATCATTCAAAAAATGGTAAATATTTTGCATAACTCTATGTTATTTTAAAGAAATTGTTGAAACTAAATTATGATAAAGTTATTTAATTAAAAAATATATATTCTTAAATCAATACTTAACTTTTCCCAGAGACGGTGGGACGAGCCGCTCTGCAGAGTAGTTCAGGACAATTTACTTCACACAGCTGCTACTACTGCTGAGCGTGCACGACTGCTTGCTGTGGGTGAATGGGAGTCGGGTCTTTGGCTTCACGCACTCCCGTCGTCGAGCATAGGCACTTTGTTCGACGACACGACCTTCCGCCTCGCTGCTTCCTTACGTCTTGGTGCCGCCTGCTGCACTCCTCATCGCTGTCACTGTGGTGAAGCTGTCAACAGCCTCGGACACCACGGCCTGTCATGCAGCCGAAGTGCGGGGCGTTTTGCGCGGCACGCGAACATAAATGACATCATCCGTCGAGCTCTTGTTACCGTCGGCGTTCCAGCTATCTTAGAGCCCAATGGCTTGGCACGCGACGATGGCAAAAGACCGGACGGCATGTCGTTGTTTCCTTGGTAGATGGGTAGGCCTTTAGTGTGGGACGCAACATGCGTCGATACTCTTGCGCCATCACATCTTCCAAGCTCATCGTGCTGTGCTGGCGCTGCCGCTGCGGCTGCGGAGAACCTCAAGCGGCGTAAATATTTACCTTTGTGGTAACTATATTTTCGAGCCGTTTGGGGTTGAAACTCTGGGGCCGTGGGGTCCGAGTGCTCACAGCCTTTTTAAGGAAATCTCCAAACGCTTAGTTGACGCTTCACGTGACCCAAGGGCTGGCTTTTACTTTGGCCAGAGGCTAAGTGTTGCCATTCAACGTAGCAACGCCGCCAGTCTCTTGGGCACGTTACCAGCTGACAGCGTTGAGGAGGAGTTTTTTGACGCCCTTTTATAATTTGTTGTTATTTTAGTTTTAATTATCTAGTTTTATGTTTAGTAATTAATTTAGATTTAGAAATTAGTATTTTAATAAATACTTAACTTTAAGTTATTTCAATTCTACATCGTGGCTGCATAGAAAGTTGGAACATGGTTCAATAAACATGTGTAAATAGAACTAGGTTTTTTTATAATTTGTCATCTGTCAGTTGAAAGCGATTCTCCCTAAGGATGAAAAGTATTACTTTCATCCCGGTCCTCAGGCTACTTCAGACCTACTTTCAGAGTATGAGTAATGAAAAGAATTTTTTAATACAGTTGCTCAAAAAGTGGCGTATTGCAGGGACGTATAGCGTTCGGGATGTGGGCTATTACACACTCGAGCTTTTTCTTTACCTTTTCCGAACTCGTGCGTTCTCTTTCCCAACTGTCAAAATAATGTCTATTAAAAAGAAAAAAAACCAACTACGGAGTTTGTACTAAAAAAAAATCATAGAAGTTTTAATGATTCATGCAAATATTTCTAAAAAGAAGCTACTAATTTGTTTCAATATCAGATTTAATGATTTGATTCAATGAGTTAGGTTAGGTTTCATTTCATATCAATAAAAAAATTCTACTGAAGACTTGGCTGTATGGGCATAGTTCCCTTTGCCTACCCAGAATGGGTGAAGAAAACAAAAAAAACCTCTGCATAAATTCTTTTACGGTTGGCGCCATTTTCCAAAAATGTTCTTTATTAATTTGCTTAATTTTTTCGCAACTGTATTAAAAATAGTTGTTCAGTACACGTGCGGAACCGTCATTGCAACTTGTTCCGACTGTCAACCCTCACCTTCGGCTGCGCCTCGGCTCGGGTAGACATTTGTCGGAACTCTTTGCAATGACAGGCTTTCCGCTCTCGTAATGAAATATACTATTACGCACGGTACAAACTGATTTGGAGTTGAATGTTGACTTAAAACCTACTAGGTATCTAACTATCTAGGTACCTAATAGGGGCAAAAAGACTAACGAAACAGATACTCCGAGAGGCAGTGGTTTTCTGCGTCTTTACGCAATTTTTTTTTTGCGGACCCTGTCATGACATTTCCATTTTTTTCACAACTTTTTAATGTTGTTACTTTAAATACCCCTTTAACGTCCGTTCTATGCAATGCATCCATCAGCACAATGCTTTAGGTCTGTTACATAGAGTCCTACCCTTTTTTTTTTTTTTCGGATGGGAAATCATCAAATGACTTCTTCCGCTCTGGGCGGAGCGGAAGGGAGTGTCAGACTTGACTGACTAAAACCCATCCATGTTCCTTCTTAGCCCTTTGCGTTCCAGGGGCACGGTATCTCTTTCGAACAACCCGCAGCCCTGGCAGGCATCGGCCCTCTCGGACCCCTTCCGATTTGCTGACATCTCCTTCAGGCGCGCGTGGAACACGAACGCGCCGTCGACACGGCCTGTCGTCATAAGACGGACGGACGGTGAGCTAGCCCATTACTCACCGTCCACAGGCCCGCGAGAGTCCTACCCTAAAACCGTGAATTTTCACTCGAAAAAGTCATTTCTTTTGTAGAGTTCCTTAATTTGATATAGGTACAGAATGCTTGATTGACGGCTTCGTGAAAGGTACGTTTACAGCTTGTATGTATCTTTAACCTAAAGAAATACTTAATAATAGTATTGCATAGATAACCTTCCCATACAAGATACCGAATCTAGAGGAGGTCATCTGTGTATCCTACGCAAAAAATATTTTTGGGAAACGACTTTTTTTTGGGAAAAATCACGTTTTACGGTAAAAATCAATGTAACGCACTCAAAACATTATGCTGATGAATGCATTGAATAGTAAACGGGTCATGGAGGTATAGTACAGTTATAAAATTGAAGTTAGTAGGGTAGTAGTATTGCTAAATCTATATATATAAAAATGAAACCCGTTTTCCTTGGTCACGGCATCACGCGTGAATGGCTGGACCGATTTCAGTAATTGTTTTTTTGTTGTATTTGTTATTATTAGGAGAAGGTTCTTACGGAAAAAAATATTAAGAAAATCACTCAGAAATATTGAAAAATATACATTTAATTTTGCATATTTAAAAAAACGCACGTAGCGAATGTCAATGTCATTCACAGCCATAGACTATATTGAAAGAGCATTGTTTGTTCGGAAACGTGGTTACTTAATTAAATCTACTATATAAAAATAAGTCGGGTTTTCCTTCCTGACGCTATAAATCCAGAATGCACGAACCGATTTCCACGGTTTTGCATTCGTTGGAAAAGTCTCGGGCTCCGTGAAGTTTATAACATAGAAAATTCAGGAAAGGTAGGGTAGGGTAGGTAGGGTAGGTAGGGTAGGTAGGTAGGTAGGGTAGGTAGGTAGGTAGGTAGGGTAGGTAGGTAGGTAGGGTAGGTAGTTAGGTAGGGTAGGGTAGGGTAGGTAGGTAGGGTATGGTAGGTAGGTAGGTAGGTAGGGTAGGGTAGGTAGGTAGGGTAGGGTAGGGTAGGGTAGGTAGGTAGGTAGGGTAGGGTAGGTAGGTAGGGTATGGTGGGTAGGTAGGTAGGGTATGGTAACTAGGTAGGTAGGTAGGGTATGGTAGGTAGGTAGGTAGGTAGGGTATGGTAGGTTGGTAGGTAGGGTAGGGTAGGTAAGTATGTAGGGTAGAGTAGGGTAGGGTATGGTAGGTTGGTAGGTAGGGTAGGGTAGGTAAGTATGTAGGGTAGAGTAGGGTAGGGTATGGTAGGTAGGTAGATATGGTAGTTAAAAAGTGCATTGCAACGCATGCCGGGGACAGCTAGTATTTAAATAAAAATGTGAAAAAGTTGGAACTTTGACGTCCAATATCTCGGTAACTAGTAGGTTACCAGGTAAGGTCCAGAACAAAAAAAAATACCGATGACGGGGAGATGTTCGTTAAGGCTCTATTACACCCTTTAGTGTTTTGCAAGCATTCATAAAATATATCCTACTTAAGTACATACTAAATGTATGTACGTAATGTAGGTACTATACAAAGTAAAGTACCTCAGCGTGAAGCTCTGGTCACCCGCTACCATTACTCAGAATCCTGCGATCCTAATAAAAATAAAGCGTGAGACACAACCTTTTTTCTAATTATAGTCCTAAGTGTTGCCTGTTTAAAAATAGCCTAGATCGCGTGTAAAAACGCGGTGCGGGCCGCAAGCGCAGGCACCAACCTATTCATGCTTCGCACCTATAAATTATCGCAGAGATTTCACATAACTTACAACAGATGGCACTGTATAGCGGTACCAAAGTGCCAACGGTACTTTTATCATAGATTTATGTGTAATTGATAAATGAAAATGCCGTAGGTACTTTTTGTGAGAGGGTCAGCTCTAGTGTAATCTCTGTGATTAGGGATTTATTTCTTCTAATCTGTTCGTCTCGGTTTACCTTAGCTGCTTGACCAATAAGTAATTAATCACGAAGTTACTAACATATTTAGTTTTAAGGTTTTATTTACTAACACAAATTGTATTTTATCATATGTATGTTAGACTGTAAGGTATATATCTATGGGCCAAAGTTGCCTGAAAATAAATGTATGTTGTTGAAGTACAAAGTTGTGTTTTTATTTGGTACTACCTTATTCCCGCGGCTTCTCGCGCGTGGAGTTCGGTAATTATGTCACGGGAAAGTACTACCGGACCTGGATAAAAAATGTCCTATGTATTAATCCAGATTATAAAGTCTTTAGGTATGTGCTAAATTTCATTCAAATCTGTTCAGTAGTTTTTGCGTAAAAGAGTGAACATACATCCATATAATAAAGTCTTTTATAGTATGATTCATCTGATGAAAAGCTCATGACATGACGATACATTACTACTCATGCACACATGATTTCAAAAGCTCATTGCAAGCTTTTCCATAGTTATAATTACTACAAAATATAAAACCCATAAGATAAAAAGCTCCTATCCTACAGGCCATCAATCCTAAAAAGCTCGCATTTCCTAAAGGAAATCACAGTTCCCACCGTTAGAAGTGAGAGGTGTTAGAACTTAGTTAACTTTGTCACAATTCTATAAAAAGAACCTCTATTTCCGTTCCAGGAATCTGTTAACCTCAGAGTATGTCATAGCCTATGTAGATAAGGTAGCCTCAAAGATATAAAGTACTAGCTGACCCGCGCAAGTGCGTCTGCTTCACATTTTCCCCATTTTTGCAACATTTTTCATTGATGCTCCGCTCCTGTTAGCCGTAGTAAATGTTATATTAACATATAGCCTCATCGATAAATGAACTATCCAACACTTAAATATTTTTTCAATTGGAACCAGTGGTTCCCGAGATTATCGCGTTCAACAAAACAAACAAACTCTGTTTATAATATTATAAGTATGGATAGCAGATAATGCGTTGTCAGATACTGTATGCCCTAGATTTCCTAAGGTTTTACGTCGCTGTCGTTTATAACATGACTAAACATTTAAAGTTGATTAAGAATCTCTCAATAACTCCAAAAATATTTTGATGAAAGTATTGTAGGCTGAATCATCGCTGACGATATGTGATGTCTGCCTAGCCTAGCCTAGACTTTTCTAGCCTTTTCCTAACCGGTTGTAGTCGGCATATCAGTATTTCACATGGAGCGACTGCCTATCTGACCTCCAAAACGGAGTTATTAGTGGGTAAAACTGGTTGTCAGAATTTCGACCACCGACAGACATCTTTGATAGTCGTTAAGTGCACTTAACGACTATCAAAGATCTACAAATGACTGCCGGGACCAAAGACTTAACTTGCTTTCCGAGGCACGCTACTATGAGCTTGTTTTCAATACAATTTCCACAGTAAATTTCATAAATGATTACCAACAACGCCCTTCTATCAATGCCATTCAAAAGCCAAAAGACACGGTCATAAAACCCATGTATAGGACAACTATAGAAGATCCATGCTTGTACATCTGTGTGTTACCTATATCCTCGGTCCTCGTGCCTGATTGACATTAGCGAGCTGTCGCTCTAATGTTCGTCACACGATGCAGCTTCGGCGTAAGGGAGTTAACAATGCTTTACGTGAGCTAATTACTTTATATATAGTTAGCGCCTCCTAGGGAATAGGGCTATAGCATTGTCACATGGGCCTGCTTGCTTAAAAAAAGGGTAGTGGTAGTTTTCGATAGTTGGGTGTTCAAAATACTTTTTATGTACATATTTCAATCAGTACTTATGTTATTCATGTTTTAGGGGTATGAGGAACAGGGAGTAAAGTTTTTCATCCCCTATACAAAAGGGAGGATCCTCCGACCAGACAAGTGTAATGTGTTTTTCTATATAGTCTTAAGTCGATGTAAACTATGCTTGCAACTCGTAGGAAATTGATGTTAGTTCTTCCGTCGTGTCATAGATGGCGCTGTTGTACTTTTTGCTGTAAGTTGCTTTTTTTAGGTTACGCTACAATGTTATTAGAGTTTCGAATTTGTGTCCACTAATTTTTTTAGTATAATAATGGCACTGGACTTACATATTTGACGTCAAACTAGAACCAGATATAAACAAAATGGGTCCCGATTCTCAGCACTGAGAGTATTAAGAGCGTAGAGCGTCCTTATTTTCCGAAATAACTGAACCAATTTTAACGAAACTTCATTCGCATAAGCAGGATTCATAGGTCTACAAAGTTACTAAAACATTTTCGAAAAATTAAATTAGAACGATTATTAATTATCTAAAAACAGAAGTTTACAATTATCTTACTTTTTAAAAGACATTTCGAAAATGTCTTTTAGTAACGTTTTAGACCTATGTATCCTGCTTCTGCGTATTAAGGTTCAATTAAATCGGTGCAGTAATTTAAAAAAATAAGGATTTGTATGTTTGTATGAAAAGCCGTAAGGTGTAAACGCTCTGAAGAATTGGACTGTAATTTATGAGACTTTTAACTAGACAAATAGATATAAATTGCAAGTTGTAACCTTTGAGTTAACCCATTAATTATATAGGTACACGTGTTTTCTATTATTGTAGGCATTATCGTTATCATGCACTTTAATTAAAAGGTAATCAATGTAGAGGTACTTACAGAATGATGGTTAATTGTATATCATAATCCTAACATGACTGAAGCTCTGATGGACATTTATTTACATAGCAAAAGAAAATAATCGTTTTGTTTGCACGAATCATTTTGGTTTTGATAAAAATAAAGCTTGAATTAAGGCGGGTAGACTGTGGTCTATCCGCCTAGGGGGACTAGGGGGTGCTTTTTAATATCAAAAACACTTTTGCCTCTAAGCTGAAGTAAAACTGGGCTGGTTATGTCTGCCGTATGCCCGATAAGCTGTGGCCTCATATGTGGAGCCCTGACATAGCCAGAAGTGTACGCGGTAGACCTCGCAGGAGATGGCGGGACGAGCTGGATAGAACCAAGTACCAGTGGTCCACATTGGTCTTGGATCGAAGGATTTGGAAGTCATGGGAAGAGGCTTTTCCCCAGCAGTGGGATGATACAGGCTAACAGTAACCAGGGACTCAAACTGTAACCGTAATAAGTGTTTTTAACACTGTTTTTTTTAAAACAGTTTTAACACTTTTAAATGTAACAGATACAATTATGTTACCGAATCAAACTGTAACCTTTTATTATGTGTTAATAAGTGATAATATGCCATGTGTAACTGAAATAATCAATTACAGCTTTAGTACGCTGCGTTACCTGTTACACTTATTAACACTGTTAACATTTATATCTGTTACAGATATGTTACGGTTAAAACACAATTAAAAGTGTTACATATTTCATTCTGCTAGCGTTTCAACATGTAACACTTATAATTCTGTAACCTTTGAAGGTGTTTTTTAAGTACCTGACAGTAACACTTTTGTATTTTTCTCCAATCTTTAATTTTGGACATTACTAAATTAATTCCATCTCAATTGTTGCTGGCCGAATACTTCAACCACATCCTTCTTAGAAGTTCATTAAAAAAAACATCATTATTAAAAACTAGTTTTTCTCTACAATGTGTGAACAAACAGATGCACATGTCCACTTACACCATAAACAAACACACGTTTATTTAAACAGAATTAAATTATTATTCAAATAATACGAGTCTGCCGCCATGAAAATAGCAATTGAATAATACAATGTGGCGCTCAATTAGGTCATTAGTAACTTGACTGAGGTAATTAATAAATAAGTGTAAATTTTAATTTATTAAGAGGGAAGCGTCGTTTTGGACCGCGAAATTATTTGCTTAGGTATCATCATCATCAGCCTATAATGTTCCCACTGCTGGGACACAGGCCTCCTCTCTATGAGAGGGACTGGGTTGTAATCTACCACGCGGGCCCAGTGCGGATTGGTAGATGTCACATGTCTTCGAATATTTATTTCTAGGACATGCCGGTTTCCTTACGATATTTTCCTTCACCGTTTTTGAGGGCAGTGGTGATGAATTAAATTACACAAAGTAATGCGCCTGCCTGGGTTCGAACTCAAGGCTTACTGCTCGTAAGTCGGGGCTGCCACCTCTGGGCCACCGCTGCTCTCTCTGCTTAGGTATGTTTTTTTTTTATAATGTACAGGGTAGTGTGAGGGTTTATATTGATTAAAATATGGTTCTGGTCCGTAATAAATATGACTTTACTGAGTTTTATCATTAATATCATCAATACGTTGTATTGAAGACTATTTCATGAAAAAGTCATTCAATGGGATTAGATGAACTTAGAAAGTTGTCCTAACCTAAATAAAAGATGGTGAGATTTACAATTAGGGTATAAGGTAAAAGTACGTATTCCCGTTAGTGTACTAGTTCCCGTTAACAAGTCAGTTTTTTTATTATTGCATTTTTCTACGAATGTATAAGAAAAGTTTGCGAATGGCAATACCTTCTCGGTAATATTTTGTACAATTGTAATGGCAACATTGTCCAAACAGTTTAATGGCGTCAAAACCATGCGTTGACAAAAGTTTGCTTTGTGAAAATATTATGGAAGTTCAAAGTTCTGTCAGTGAACTACGAAACCACCACGTCGCATTGATGAGCTAGCCATACTGAGACGGATCACGTTAAGGTAAGAGTGTTGATTTTCTAAAATATTTGAGTATATTATGTTGCGATATAACCTATAAATTGAGGTGAATCTAATTGAGAAATAAATTATTTTGCCGTTCACATCTATTGGTACCAACAAACCCTTCTTGACCTAGTACCCGTTAAAATCGTATTTTTTTACCGGATTTTGGTACATGGTGAACCCGGTAATACACGTTGTACCGAAACCCGTTATTGTGTACTTATTGCCTTACAATAGGTCTCATTTTCCTTTAAAACTGTAGAATACGTTGCCGGATATTGGGACTTGCATTAAAAGTTGCATTCAAACCCGTCATCGTCCTTATTTCCTTGGTGTTAAGTTCTCTTTTCCTTCGAATCAACAGAATGCAGTTTCTATGTACCTTGTTTGTGTTGTAATCACCTTTTTTAGGATGGGAAATCATCAAATGACTTCTTCCGCTCTGGGCGGAGCGGAAGGGAGTGTCAGACTTGACTGACTAAAACCCATCCATGTTCCTTCTTAGCCCTTTGCGTTCCAGGGGCACGGTATCTCTTTCGAACAACCCGCAGCCCTGGCAGGCATCGGCTCTCTCGGACCCCTTCCGATTTGCTGACATCTCCTTGAGGCGCGCGTGGAACACGAACGCGCCGTCGGCACGGTCTGTCGTCATAAGACGGACGGACGGTGAGCTAGCCCATTACTCACCATCCACAGGCCCGCGCCTACGGTGGCCGGGGGCCACTGGTTGCCCCCCGATGCCCGGGGCGTCTCCCGCGGCGGCTGGGACGTGAGGTTCTCTCCCTCTCACGTTCCGTCACCTCCTTCGCTAGCATGACTGCTTCGCAGAAGGAGGCGACGGCTTCCCATTCCCTCTCGCTCCGGACCATGGATTGAACCAGGGCCGGACGCGAGAGGTCGCCGCCGCCAATCGCCGCTACGAGGACACGGCGGTGCTCAGCCCAAGCAGGGCAGAGCTCCACAGTGTGCTCCACCGTGTCCTCCGGCCGATCCTCGCAGTGGTAACACCCGGGCGTTTCCTCCCGCCAGATTCGGTGCAGGAACCTCCCGAAACAACCGCGTCCGGTGAGGACCTGCTTCAGGCGGAAGGTGAGGGCGCCGTGGCGCCTCTCCAGCCACTCCTCAAATAGGGGACTTATCGCCACTATTGTGGCGTGCCCTGCACGGGGTTGCGACAGTCGCTCTCTCCATGTCGCCATGAGATCGCGCCGGAGGTCTGTCCGCTGAGCGACAATTTGCCGCGGCAGCGCAGTTTCCCCCCGGCGTAGTGCCTCCGCGCGCCATTCGTGCAGGCACGCGAGGACTATCGCCTCCAGATCCCATGGCGGCAATCCGGCCAAGAGGCTCGCCGCCTCGCCGGAGATCGTGCGGTACCCCCGGATCAGCCTTACGGCTACCACCTTCTGGGGCGCGTTCAGGTAATGGGCGGCTCGCCGCCTCAGAGAACGCGCCCACACAGGGGCCCCGTAAAGGGCCATGGACCGCACGACCCCCGCGTAGAGCCTGCGGCAGGAGGCGTTTGGACCCCCCAGGTTGGGCAAGAGCCGCTTGAACGCAGCAACTGCCCGTTCCAGTTTGGGGGTCAAACGTCGGAAGTGCTCCACGAAGTTCCACCGGCTGTCGAGGACAAGCCCTAGGTACTTCAGCGTCGACTCGACGCCGATGGGAACCCCTCCTACCGTCAGTATGGATCCCGACGGTGGCGCATTCCGAGGCCCATGAAAGCACATGGCCTCGGACTTGTGCAATGCCACCTCGAGACCCAGTTGCCGGATTCTCTCCACGACTATCGCAACCCCGCGTGTCATAAGTTCGGCCGCCGCCTCGTGCGACCTCCCTTGTGCCAGCACCAGCATGTCGTCAGCGTAGCAAACTACGCTGACACCGCTAGGGAGGTCGGCGCGCAGCACCCAGTCGTAGCCGATGTTCCACAAGGGCGGCCCCAGAACCGATCCCTGCGGAACACCGCAACACAATGGGCCGGTATGCGGACGGAGACTCCGCAGGGCGCCCCGGCTTCCGGATGAGGACCAGCTTCCCCGTCTTCCAACGAAGCGGGAACTGGCTTCTCTGTAATCACCTGGATTCAATTGCCTCTTTAGTTTTTGATGTGTAACATCTTTACTATCGCTTCTGGGAGTGATTGATTGATTGGTGAGTGGTGAGTGATTGGTCAAATTGAATTGTATTTGGACATAGACATGGATCTGGAGTCGAAGTCGAAGCCGATGTCATATGTTACACATCATATGAGACTACTGTAAGGCTCACTCGTTTTTTACCGTATGCCACGTTTCTTTTTCAGTTTTTATGTCCGGTCGTTAAAATATTTCAAAAGTATTTATATTTTCCTATTGATACGAATTCAGAAATTTTCAAGACCAGTGTTATTTTTTTTTCAGATAGCCATGACTGATAGGCAGAAGGTCATATTAAACGCCATGGAGGCAGTCAAAAAAGGAGCCTCAATTTCAGCTGCTGCCAATTAAAATGTATTTTCTTTGGATAACCCTTCTTCACTTATTTTACGCAGAAATGCAAAAACAGTGTTTCTGTGAACTTTGACGTAAACCAATAGAGTTCAAATTCGCATTCTATATTACCGGATTCAGGGACCATTTAACGTTTACTAGTACAAATCTACCGGGTACTGGTACAATTAGCCCTTTATTTTATATTTTTCTATCATTGTTAAAGAAAATTTATACTAATTAAATAAAAGAATATCACAATAAAACTTGTATAAATTATCTCTCTAGTCATGTAATTTTTTTTTTGTAAGTCTTCTAGTTTTAGTATCGCAAACCTGCAAAGTCAGTGAAGTTCAAAACTTCACGGTTTCTGGGCCGTTTACCTTAACAGAACATCACGCTTGTCATCCCCGAAGGGATAGGCAGAGGTGTTACCAATTACAGCTCACCCACATTTCGCCAGTTATGTTTAAGTCCGGTGTATTAAGGGGCGAGCCTATTGCCATCAACAGGAAACAAATCCAGACTCCGTTGCTGCTACTGAGAAAATTCCTCATGGAAAAACCTGATAACACTTGGCCTGACCTGGAAATCGAACCCAGGACGCGAAGCGCGACTGCTAACATACTCGTTTTTCAGATTTTATTATCAACCCTCGGTGATTTCCAAATATTACACATTTGCCTTTATTCATCAGTTCATTTACTGACAGTGAATTACTTTCGGTGAAGGAAAACATCGTAAGGAAACCGAAATGTCCTGGAACTAAAAAATCGAAGACATGTGATATCTACCAACCCACACTGGGCCCGCGTGGGTGGATTCCAGCCCACTCCCTCTCATAGAGAGGAGGCCTGTGTCCCAGCAGTGGGAACATTATAGGCTGGTGATGATGATGATGAAATTACTTTCAATTCCACTCACTAAGAGACCTTCCGTTGTCACAGCTGTGTCTCCCTTATAAAAAAGGTTTTAAATAGTACACATAAAACTTCTTGATTTTCAATTTTTATTTTAATTGGTTCTTGAAGTGCCGGCGGCACATTTGTTATACATTTTTCATATTTCTCAAAAGGCTATAGGCAGATGATGAGGAATACATTCTATTCTTCATGGCTGTGGGTAAAAATTGGTCAGCAAAGAACTTTTTTCTAAAACTTTTCCGACTAACAGAAACTCCCAGAAAAAGCTATACTCCTGTCATACTGACAGTCACACAAATAAACTTAACAAAATACTCATGGAATTATAGTAAATATGTACTTTAGGTATAGCTCACAAAACCTCATAAACATTTTTGTATTGATGGTCTGATGAAATTCAAAATTGTCTGCCATGTCCTCTGTGCTGGTAGTGGCTTGCCTGCTCATCACGATGAGTGGGGGGACTCATATCACAGCCATGCACCACAACATCTGCAGTGCTTACGGCTACCAGCTGGTTGAAGCCAGGTTCGGCAGCGAAGTCCACGTGTTGTGCCTGAAGTTACAGCCTATTGGTAAGCATTTCATTCCATTTAAGTACCGCCCTACCTTGCATTTGGAGTAGAGACCAAAGAAAGGATGCACTGATTATGTGAAAGATGATGCAGATAGAAGAGGTGTAAATCTTCTTCTTCTTTTCCGATGTTGCGAGAAAGAGAACTAAATATGGGATTCCTAAATATTTTATCATCATAGCTTTTCGCAATATACCGGCTGATTCCATATCTTTGAAAGAAGTATAAGCTAAGAAGTAATAAGCTGACGATTTATAAACAAGTTGTAAACGGGTTCGCGAAGTCTTGACGGCCAGGCTTTCTGTGCATCAAACTAAGTAACCCTACGCAAAAAATATTACTGGGAGTCGACTTAAAACTCAAATGTAACGCACTCAAATGTCAAAACATTATGATGATAGATGCATTGAATGGTAAACAGTTCATTGAGGTGTTTAAAGTAAAAATATAACCTTAAAAAACTAGTATTAAAAAAAAAAATAAGTTTGGAGCTGTGGAGGTCAGATGCGCAGTCGCTCCATGTAAAATACTGGTAGATATTAAGCTGCATTTAGGCTGACGCAGATGATGAGGCTTTATAACATTAATTTCGTCAATTTCAGGCAACTCTCACCTCTCAACACGTATGGCAACCCTTTACCTGGCGCCTGTAGCGACGATGATCGACGATGACGTAGCATCTGATAGCGACATTCAGACCCGCGTGGTCAATTATCCGCTGGCGGACATCAGCATGGCGTTTGGGTACCCCGTCACAGATCCGTCGTCAGGCTCCGCTGAAGGATATATCGGGGAAGACCATCACTTCTATGGAGTTTTACATATAGGTATGTAATTTTTTGACCCTGATATGTTACACTGGATGGAAGGGACGCCCACGCTAAAACGGTTCCCAGTCCCACATATTCAGTTCTTCATTCTGAATCAATCGGTTATTAAAAAAATCGAGTGTTCCATACAGTATATTTTTTTTTTAAGTTACCGATTGTTTTTAATATGTTGCTGGTACCCATTGGCGCCTAATTTAAAAGCCTTTATAATTTCTTTTCTTTTCTTTCTTTGTAATAAACACTGTTTTAAGCGTTCATCGTTTTGTAACTAAATTTACAATGTCACGGGTTATCTTCCGAGAATTTTAACTACTCGTATTGTGAGCACCCGATATTTCGACACCGTTGCAAGATAGGATGTCTGGAGAATGCGGGTGGATGCTAAATAAATTATTAGGTGCAGAAAGTCTGTCTACCCTCTTTTTTAATCTTTTGCTACGCGCACTAATGGAACTCGATTTAAAGTCATGGTAAAAAGAAACAAAAACGGCAACTGTTTCTTTGTTCCGTTCTTTTTGTCGATCAGTGTTACTAAGTACGCAACGGAAGCTTTCAAAATAAATTATCCCCGATATTCAACATTTTTCAAATATGCTCCGCTCCGATTGATAGTAGCGTACTGTTGAATAGCATAAAGCCTTCCACAATAAATGGGCTAACATGGCAACATAAAAATCAATTCGAAACTTCCTGGTATTATCGCGTTCAACCAAACAAACATACAAACAGCTTTATAATATTATGACTAGCTGTCGGGCGCAACTTCGTTTGCGTCACACTTTCCCCGTTTTCGCAACATTTTTCATTGCTGCTCCGCTCCTATTGGTCGTACCGTGATGGTTTATAGCCTATAGCCTTCCTCAATAAATGGGCTATATAGCACTGAAAGAATTTTTCAAATCGAACCAGTAGTTTCGGAGCCTATTCAATGCAAACAAACAAACAATCAAATCTTTCCTCTTTATAATATTAGTTTAGATCAGACACACACTTACTAAGCCTGAAATTTGGACACCGCCTGCTACCTAAGTTCAATCTTATTTTCAATGTTGGTTTTAAAACTCCAACACGTGGTTCTACTCTGACCTTGAGGAAATTATCCACAGAAGCCTAAATGATAACACAAACTTTTTGGATCTGTATTTTCAAACTCCTACTTATGAATTAATTATTCTGGAAAATTATTAGGTATTGTTTTAAGTCGTTATGGAACGTAACTTATTCGTAATAGTTATCTACAATCTCCTTAACGACAGTCATGTAACCCTAACAGGTACCAAAATGGTGGCACATAATAAATTACCACGATAGAGAATCGAAGATTCCCAGAGAAAAATCTGGATGGCATACTTATGTTCTTGTTCTTATTCGATTCGGCAATATTTTTACGAAGAAACTCCAACATATCGGCAAACTTCGTTTGGGATCTTCCATCGCTGAATCCTGATCTAATTGGCTCTGTACAGTTCGAGTTAAGCCGAGCGGATTTTTTCCTAATGAATTTCCTACCTCGTTGGTCAAATGGTTGTGCAATCGCCACTGCTGACCATGATTTCCTAAGTTCGATTCCCGGGTTGGGCATATTGATAAAGGCATCAGAAATTTTTCAGTAGCAGTCACGGAGTCTGGATTTGTCCCCATTGATAGCAATAGGGTCGCCCCCTATTACATGGGACTACATGTTACTTCGATATGTGGGTGTAAACTATGACGTACACCTCTGCCTTACCTTTCGGAGATTACAGGCGTAATTTTATTTTATGTTATACATTCGATTTTGCATCCTGGTTGTGACTTGTGACGAATCATGCCGACACAAAAGTGCGTGTAGCAATAGCAAACCTAAACCGTTCTTGATAAGGTTCCTTTTGGCAGGTAACCGCACTCTCCACGCGGATCCTTACGGCAAGGATGACCCCCACAAGTTCTTCGGCGCATTTGAGAACGACAACATGGCGGTACCACGGTCTCGAGCGGTACGCGATCATGCACAGGTGATCAGGTGATGATGATAACTCTCCACTAATACACTAGTATCCCTCAATAACGTTGTCATCAGACTTCTTAATGTCGTAGACAAACTAATGGACCCTGTTGAGTAGTTAATTCGCGAATATAAGGGAGCATATAGGGCTTGACTCCCAAAAATCTAAATGCTCATCTTCTCTTACAGTACAACGTCTTAGAACGCGTTCCTTACTTCCCATTTCGGATAGAAGAACGAGAGAGAATCCCCGGAGTAGCCCGCGCGAGGATCTGTGACCTCCTACTCCTGGCTGACAAGGAATTCTTCGAGAAAGATGCCAACTCCAGCCTCAACCATGTCGTGAGACGAATGATGCATGCCGTCGCGCAAGCCGATATTATATTTAGAAACGCGGATTTCAATGAAGATGGGATCCCTGATAACATTGGCAAGTAAAATCTTGATGATTTCTTAGGTGATGGTCTTCTTAGTAAGCATTAATAAGTGAACCATCACCTTAGCTTACTGTACATACAGGGGAGTACACGATGACGCGATTCACTTATGCAGGAATCATCTTTTTTTCATTATGATCACTGCTCTAAATTTTTGACAGTCTGACAGGCAGCTGAATACCAATATTTTAGATGGAACGACGCCCATCTGAACTACATTGCCCAGTTACTGGATAACACCCCTTCTAGGGATATATAAAATAAAAATAAAAAACTAGAATCTCTTAAAGATACTGAACAAAAGGCTCTTTCTGCAGGATTCTCAGTCAAATACATACTAGTATTGACATCGGACGACACAAACAAGCGTGTCTTCGGGGACCTCCTGAAAGACAAAGCGATTGATGGACGCGACTACCTCATGCGGTTTGCGAGACTACGCCGTCTGTCCGAGGTCTGCCTTGGAGTCGCTTTCTCTGGACACGCGTTTCATAATAGGACTTTGGGTTTAAGGTATAATTCCATAAAACTTTGTAGATTTAAATAGGCATTTGCCCATTTCTCCATGACTTTAGGTTTAGATTTAAAGATTCTCAAAAAAGACAACTTTTTAACTACTTAAAGTGCTCAGATTATCCCAACCAAACTTTCCATACTGCAACGGAGTCCTATTTCCATAGATATATGTCTATGATGGAATCAGATGGTTTATTGAATACGCTACCATCAGCTTCTGAACGCTTCTTAAAGTATGTCCAACCAAGCTAACATGCAAAGAATAGAGACGTTTGCTCACAGATCACTCCTGGATATTTAGACATGGCAGGCCAATAAATCTTCTTACAGCACTTTCGTATGAACCAACGCACGCCGCAAGCGGGCTTTTCACACCTCTATTAAATACGTATACGATGCGCTGCGTCTTGATGCTGCTGCAATTTTCTCTAGCTCGTCATGCCCGCTACACTATTCCCAACCACTGCAACAACTGAAAGCCTAGATCAACAGAAACGGCAGAAAAACGCCGATGCTATGAATGCGTCCCGGTTAAACGATTCAACTGTCATGTATCCTGCGACGAAATTAATCAGAAGAGATCAGCAGCGGAGAAATAAGTAAAAACCTTAATGTTCTGCCTTAACTCTACTCTTTCCATATCCACCTCAGCTTCACATCTCTTGGTGGGGGCGTGGGTGGCGCAGCGGGTGGTTTGTGTGACCGGCGCGCGTACGGCCGTTCCTTCAACACCCTGGCTATAGCGCACTCAACAACTGAGGAGGTCGGCAGGGTTCCTGAGAGGATAGCTGCTCTAACGCTTGCTCATGAAATGGGTAACGCCTCTTTAATGTTTTTTTGAATAAGATAAAGCTTTCATTCTTTCTGGTAGCATTCATCGCGCCTGATCTATCTCCGGGTGTGTCTCACTACCGTCGCATTGGGTTATAAGAGTGAGGGAGGTGAGAGTGCACCTCTGTGCACTTGTGCTCTATAATATTTTTCCCGCACCGATTTTGAATCTCCGCCGAGATTGCCCGCCCGAAAACGGTCAGGATGATCATCAATCAAATCAGTTTATTGCAAACATGTTGTAGAGTTGTTAACAACCCACATTGGGCCCTCGTGGTGGATTACTGCCCACTCCCTCTCATAGAGAGGAGGCCTGTGTCCCAGCAGTGGGAACATTATAGACTGATGATGACGATGTTGTAGAGACTACTAGCTGACCCGCACCCTCTGCGTCACATAAACCCCGGTTGTCTCCGTTTTGGCAACATTTTCTCATTGATACTCCGCTCCTATTGCTCGTAGTGTGATGTTATATAGCCTTCCTCGATAAATGGGCTATCCAACACTAAATAATAGGTCTTTACCTATGAAATTGCCGTATTGCAGTACAGACTTTTTCAAACAAAAAAAAGTTTTGATTGGCTATGAGTTCTAAATTCAAATTAATTTTGTTTAAAAAATATGACATTCTATTTACAAAATCAGTCTTTTGTTTATTGATTAGCGTTGTATTTTCATTACATTTCAACATTTTTCCTCATAATGGATACTTTGAAATTTCGTGTAATTATGGAATATGAGTTCCGTCGTGGCACCAACGCGGCACAAACGACCCGTAACATCAACGACGTTTACGGAGAGAACTGTACAAACGAACGCACAACCCGTTATTGGTTTGCTCGGTTCCGTTCTGGGAATTTTGACTTGAAAAATGAACCTCGTGGTCGTCCGGAAACTTTGGTCAACAATGATGAATTAAAGGTGATTGTTGAAGCTGATGAAACTCAATCTACAGCTGAGCTGGCAGCAGCTTTTGATGTTAGCATTAAAACAATATTGGTTCATTTGCGACAGATTGGCAAGATAAAAAAGCTTGATAGATGGGTGCCCCACGAACTTAACGATCGCCAGCGCAACGTACGCGTCGAGACTTGCCTTGCGCTGCTTAACAGGCACAGAAATGAAGGAATTTTGAACCGAATTGTTACGTGCGACGAAAAATGGATTCTTTTTGACAATCGAAAGCGCTCAGCAAGTTGGTTAGATCCTGGTTCGGTACCAAAGCAATGTGCAAAACGAAAAATGACCCCTAGAAAGGTGATGGTCACAGTTTGGTGGTCTAGTGCTGGTGTGATTCATCATAGCTTTTACAAAACGGCGAGAGCATTACTGCAGATGTGTACATTGAAGAACTGACCACAATGATGGCGAAACTCGCACGTCTGCAACCAGCTTTGGTCAATCGGTCGTCTCCACTGCTACTTCACGACAACGCGCGGCCCCATACTGCACAACAGACCGTCTCTAAGCTGCATGAGTTGGGTTTGGAAGCTCTCCCTCATCCGCCATACTCACCAGATCTTGCGCCTTCCGACTATTACTTTTTCCAAAATTTGGACAACTTTTTAGCGGGAAAAAAATTCAATTCCCGAGAGGCAGTACAAAACGCCTTTGAAGAGTTTGTTGTCTCCCGTCCAGCTGATTTTTTCAAGAAGGGCATCCATAAACTGCCACAGCGTTGGCAAAGATGCATTGATTGCAGGGGTGATTACTTTGAATAAAAGAAATAAATAAGTTCGAAAAAAAAAATACTTTAACTTTTTTCAAACAAAACGGCAATTTCATAGGTAAAGACCTAATATTTTATAAATTATATATAATTCGCATCAGTGGTTCCTGAGATTAGCACGTTCAAAGAAACAATCTCTTCAACTTTATAATATTGTATATTATTAGTATAGAAGATTAGTATTGAGATGCTGATCACAACTACAAGGTACGGTTACTTCACTCAGGTCACAGTTTCGGCGCCCACCACGACGACAACTTCCCGGACCCGGAGTGCCGCGGATTTCTCATGGGGTCGCAGTCCTCGACCGCCAACGACGGCTTAAACTACGAGTTCTCGGTGTGCAGCAAACGACTGATCGCGGCCACTCTGAGCAGCATGAGCTACTGTCTCATTGAAGAGGATCGCCCGTATTGTGGGAATGGTAAGTGGTTTTCTGTTATTTATTTATTACATTTAGTACATCCCTTTAGCATAATCCCTGTCGATTTTTATTTTCGACAGCTGTCGTTTTAGGCTTGAAAACCGTCTTTCGATTTATGAACAAAAGACGTTGCGCGAAAACCCCTGACTGAATTTACGAAACGGTTTATTTTCTAATCCCAGGAATAGTAGAAGAAGGTGAATCCTGTGACTGCGGCCTGCCGTCCCAGTGCATCTACAAGGATCCCTGCTGTACCCCGCGAAGCGGGGGTGCTCTAGTCTTAGAAGAGGGGTAGCTATTTGATCTTTTTTCCCAAATAAGAACATCTTTCCTCCACTTGGCCGCCATTTGCTGGCTATTGGTTGCAGTTAGGTATTTTTATGTTTTAATATTGAATCAAGGCAGTAACTACCGAAGTAGGCAGTCAAATCCTACCTTCTAGGTCTGCATATAAAAAAAAGATGCCAAAAAACCGAAAAATAGGTTTTAATTTAAATTTAAACTTAGGCGGACTTAGTCACAAGGTATCAAAGGTATCAATGCAAGTATGGTAAACTGCAGACAAGCATTTTTTTTTTTTACTAATGTACTACGGACTTTTGTGGCTTGAATCAAAAATGTATGAGAATTGGGTGTAGGCAATTGATTAGGAAAAGTGTTTATTTATTTATTTATTTAATCATAGGAGAACCAACAGCTGTAACAGATGGATAACAATTGTACGTGGGACACTCAGAAAGTTTTGCGAAACTAAAAAAAATTGTTCTATACGTACATATATTTTTATTAAATCTTTTCAAAGTACTTTCCACCAGCCTCTATACAAAGATTCATGCGCCTAAACCAGTTTTCAAAACACTTTTTCCAGTCCGCCGCAGACACCTCGTTTACAGCCTGCTCGAACCCAGCCAGCGCTTCTTCCGGCGACGAAAATTGTATCCCTTTGAGCTGATTTTTTATTTTTGGGAATAAAAAGAAGTCACACGGTGCTAGATCAGGGCTGTAAGGAGGGTGACCCAGGAGTTTGACTGGCGTGCTGTCCAGGAAGTCCCTCGTTTTGAGTGCGGTGTGCGCAGGTGCATTGTCGTGGTGGAGCAGTAGCCCGCGGAGCCCTGTGTTTGGTCGCTTGTTGCTTATAACAGAGAAAACTTCTGGCAAACATTTGGAAGTATACCATTCGGCATTAATGCTTCTTTGATCCCGTAAGGGAATTGATACCAAGTGGCCAGTCAAATTAAAAAAGCTAGCGATCAAAATCTTACCCCCGCTTCTAGATCGCTTCACTTTGGTAGGCGTTGGCTCATTTTGAAACACCCAAACAGTCGACTGGCGCTTGGTTTCTGGGTCGTATTGATAAATCCAGGACTCATCACCTGTAACGATGTCGTAAACACGCCGAGACGAGCCTGCTTCAAATTTGTTAAGCATATCACGGCACCATTCCACCCGGGCCTGCTTCTGAGCATCGGTGAGGTTGTGCGGCACCCAGCGTGATACTATCCTCCTCACGCGAAGATGGCTGTGTAGAATCTCGTGAACGCTTCCCGATCCAATCTTCAATATGTGTTGAATCTCCTGATATGTAATTCGCCTATTGTCTTGGATTAAATTTTTCACTGCTAGCACGTTTTCTTCGGTAACAGCCGTCAAAGGGCGACCGCTTCTTTCGTCATCCCCCAAAGTTGGTCGACCGCGCTTGAATTCGCTATACCAACGATACACGGTTGCCTTGGAAGGGCCTTCATCCATGAATGCCATTTGAAGTCTATCGTACGATTCATCCGGTTTCAGGCGACACTTGAAATCGTATAAAATCATAGCTCTAAAATGTTCCCGGCGCAGATCCATATTTCAGTGAGACACAATACTTTGAATTAACTCGCAAAAAATGTGGAGGGAAATTTTGAAATTGGAACTTACTTATTTTTACTTATAAATAATCATATTTTCGAAAAACATAATAACTGGCCAGTCTCCCATATATAAAAACTTTTTTTCGCAATACTTTCTGAGGGGCCTGGTATATGATACATAGAGCCAATTACAGGTTTCACGAATAGAAATAGAGAAAGTAGTAGAAAACTTAGGATCACTAACAAGCACGATTTATATGAATAAATAAAGAACAATCAGAATAAACACTAATAAAGAACTAAACACTTTTAAAAAAGTCAGCATTCAGCCGAGAGCGTGCCGAATAGGTTTTAGTTATAAATGGGTCAAATGAGAACTTTTTACAAAGAATATTAAAGTCCTTACTCGCTCGCACCATGTATGAATTTTGCCTGTAGTTGGAATAAGAAAAAGGAATGGAGATAGGCGGATTAAATCTAATTAATACCCAGTAGTTCTATAAAACCTACACGAATGCAGACTCATTGAGCAGACCCAAAAATCACTTTGATAGTATAAACTTGGATTCCAGCACTCTGCACAAAGAAGGCTGTTCTGTTGCTCCCACAGCGATGTGCCATCCATCACAAGGCTTGTGCTGCACTCCCAACTGCCAGCTAGCAGACCTCCTAAAGAGTGGTATTGTTAGTAGTGTTATCTTCATATCCATCCTTCTTGTTATTTTTGTTAAATGTTATTCTTGATATTCATTGTTTTATCAGTAGGTACTCTTCCATTGTGCTTCTTGGATTTTGTAAACGTTGTAAAATGGTTTGGCTAAAAAAGTAAAGCTTTAAAATGCGCTTGGATTGTCTTTAACACATTAATTGTCATTTAGGTATTGTAATAAATTCGTTCATTCAGTAATTGTGTAGTTTTATTTGCTTAGATAAGTAGCTAACACGCAGGTCGAAAAGATTCCAGCCTACACACCACTTTACATTAATCAGACACACAATACTATCATGTCACAAAGTTACTGAGGTTTTCTCTAATTACCCACAGTAAAAAAAAAATTGTCTCCCTTTGTTTCAATCCATTTTTGTTTGGATATTAATCCTTAATTTTTTTGTTGAAGCCGGATACTGTTGGACCCCATGTATGTCTGGTAGGTTTAATTTTATTATGAAGTTGGTATAGGTACCTACTTAGCAGTTATAACTAAGTTTTAAGTGACGAGTCTTTATGAAAGTTCAGGCATAATAATATACCGAATTCGACTGGTGTTAGCGCTGAATCTCAGCTCAAACACGTAGAGGACGCCTCTACGTTGGCTGTGTCTTCGGATAAGCTTTACCCTGGCTCTGGCTAGCCTTGTTCATTGTTAGCATAGCAACAATAAGCATTTACAAATTATCGTAAGGATCACCTGACAGTTTAGATAATGTTAAGTGAGAACCTCATTAAAGCAGACTCATCATAATGAAGTGTTCTTTAAACATAGAGTATGAAGAAATGGAGTGCTGTTATAAGTTCACTGTATATGAACTGCTTAAAACTTGAGAGCTTTTAATTACGTGGAATCAATATCAACAAGCACTCCAAGCGTTGGGTACTGAGAGTCATTACTAAGTCACGTAAGCGACATAGATTTGAGCGACTTGGAGAGAGTGGCTGACCAGCCTGTGCGGAATAACCAGTTACTGAAAAGTTTTCTTGCACATTAGCATTCCATTTCTTACAACTGCCATGTCCAGAACGTGTGCTCAGTTTTAAAATAGTGCATTACCGATAGACAAAATTATTTTTAAACATTACAGTGGATGTTATCCAAAGCTTTAAGTATGTTTTAAACTGTGATCGGATTGCGGTTGATAACACGATTCCCACCTCGAATTCGAATCGGTTATTATGCCCAATATCATTGTCAAGTTAAGAACTTATTAATGAGGTCCAAAATAGTTCAATAGTAGAAGTGGGTACATTCAAAATCAAAATATTTTATTTCACATAGGCCGATATGGGCACATAGAAATCGTGCACGGCTCGGAATGGTGGTTTCCTATGGAGAAGAACCGGCAAGAAACTCTATGGTTACTCTATTAATTTTTAGATGTCTATTGCAAAGATTTTTCTTCGTTAAAGAGAGTGCGTCTGTCCCCAAGGTCCTTAGCAAACAGCCTAGACTTCGTGCCGATCCTAAAGCTCCAAAACATTACAGACACAATTCCTCGCCATTATTTGCCGTAGGTTCAACCCAGTTCTAAATTTTGTTCATCCCCTAATACCGAAGCGTGCCGGCTAGATGATTGTAAGCATCACACGCCAACTGTTTGAACAAAAGATGCCATGTTGAATCAGAATTGAGCCCGATGGCGTAGCGACCCTTATTGGAGTAATGGAAATCTATAATGGACCTTGGCCTTCGAGTTTGGTGTTTATTTTATGTTATTCCAGCAGATTTAGAGCTTTGTTATTGGATGGAGAGAGACTTTATCTGTGTCAGATAGGTTTCTATATTCAAGTAGGTATTTGTTTTTCCATATTATGGGACAAGATAGTAGGTATAACGTGTCCGGATACTTTAGATCCTCTGCCTTTGTTGTAGTGCACTGGAGTTTTAGGAAAGTGACATTTTCGGATTCGGGCTAAGTACTTAAACTACCTGCACTGGGGAGCCAGGATCCACTTGCTCAGAGTCAGGAGCTACTCCCCGGGGAGATGAAACAGACATAACGGTGGCGTTGGATTCAGTAACCAAACGTCCCAGTTTTTAGCATCGACTAAACAGTCTCGACCGTGTTAAAGTAACTGCAATTATATTTCAATTAATATTCTTTATACTAGTCAGCGGAGCTAGTTCAGTTTTAGTGCAAATCTAAGTTTACGTTCATGCCCCTATGCCTTCATGCCCTATCTATCAATATCCAATTTGCTAATCAACCTGTCTGCTGAAAATAGTTAAGGGCCTTCTTATAATAATGCTACAGATGTTTCAACAGCCGCTAATAACAACGCATCACTTGCAGGACTGCAGAACCCAAGACCAAGAGTGTACATGTCCAGTGCTGTCGTCAAACTGTCGGTGTGGTCTGAATGGCAGGTGTCTATCAGACGGCTCCTGCCACGCCGCTGAGTGCGCCACGCTGGGGCTCAAGGAGTGCCCGTGTGTCAAGAAAGCCAATCGCCAATGGTCACATGGGCTTTTTCAGGTAAGAACGAGGAGTCTTTGCGAACCTTTCGAAAGGAGGCTATAGTCCACGAATCTCGTACGATTTTTGCAAATATGGATAGGGAAACAGCTACCCAAAAAACAGTTGTGTGCAACATTGATCCGAGCTGAAATAAATGTAGTAGCGGATCTTTTGTTGCCCAAAAATAGGTACCTACATATTTTATGTTGCTTTTAGATGTTACCAGCTTGCAGCCCATGTTGGATTGTTAACTGTAACAAAAAAATGTGTTTCTTAATCAATTTTGCTCAATGAAACTTTGTTTCCCAAAAATGACGGGGTTTATAGGTTCAATTAGATTGTGGTCAGTGGGTGAGCACTTCCGACGACCTAATGTGAAGCTTGGTACATACCTACCTACATAGATTTTTTCTTTGATCAACCATCGATTCCGTTTTGTTTGAGGCGATTAAAAAATCTCACCGCAAACGTATTAATACGAAGGTTACTGAACTGGCCAATCGCGCGTCAATACTCAGTTCAGCTTTTAATCTAAAGTCCTTTTAGAGATAAGATCTCAACCTGACCATAGATTTAAAGCCATTTGATTGGTTGAAACGAGCTTATCGTTCTGTAATACGAGCCTCCTTGTTCCCTTTGATTTCAGGGTTCCTTAATCGGGGAGACGCCTATGTGCGGCATTTGCTGCGAGGTCCGGGTGAGCGGCAGTCGCAGCGAGTGCATCCCCGTCGAGGTGGCAGCCAGGGAGCGACTGGCTACTAACGTTGCGCTACCGGAAGACTGGCCTAATCCGGACTATATAGGACGTTAGTATACCTAATTTTACAGAACTACAACTTGGCTTGTAGTCTTGTTGGCATAGCTCACAGAATAAGTAAGCTGAAGTCGCAATGGCCCGGCCATATTAGCCGTAGAACCGATGACCGTTAGGGTAGACGTGTTCTTGAGTGGGGACCGCGAATCGGCAAGTATAAGGTGGGACGCTCTTGGGGGGTGCTGGGTCAGAAAACCTCCTCGTGAGCCCGATGGCGCTGGTCCCTCTCGATACGTCTGGAGGGAACAGTTGCTGTCGGGACGGTGCACCCTGGGCGCCGGCAGTGTCCTTCCCCGAGGAGTGGGAAGAGATTCCTATTCCCCGGGGAATGGCACTGCCGGTGGCGAATATTCTGACGTGGTGGGGTCCAACCCGGACCAACGCGGCGTTTCTCCGCGTGACCCTCTGAAAAGCAGAGGGCACAGTGGAGGAGCAAGGGCGGGCTCGGTGTGCACTCACCCTGCCTCCGAGCAGACAGTGAGGGACGCAGTCCTTCTCTGCCCCCGTCGTTCTCGTAATCCCATCATCGGAGTGTCGTGGATCACGTCTCGCGGCTCCGATCGGGACCGAGGGTCTTGGCTTAACCGCCCGGACCGCGAGGTAGAAAACCTCTATAAAAAGTTACCCCGAATCTCAAGCGGCGGCGCACCGTGAGGGGATGTATGGCTGACGGGTGTTCCTATGGAACGATCAGTCGTCAGTGCGACCCCCGCCAGAGTACCAGCCGACCCTCTGGCGGGTTATAAATGTTAAAGGCTTATCCGGGTACAGGGGGCACTGCCCGGATGGACCTCTTATTTCCCCCACACTCGTGGGAACAATATGGAAAAACCAAAACCAAATAATAAAAGTCAAGCCGGCGACGGCAAAGAGAGGGAGAGGAGGGATGCGGGGTCGGATTCCGATGCCGCGTCCAGTGAGGTGAGCGCGGGAAGCTCGGAGAGCTCCCGCTGCGTGAGGATCGGGGCTGCTGCGGAGGACCGCAAGCGGTCCAGAACGAATGGCGACTACGAGTCGTCTTCTGAAGGGGAGCTGGCCCCGGCTCCTAAGATTTCCACCAGCAGGCGTGGTGGAATCAGGGGCAAGGGGAGGGGGCTTTCGGCTTCCGAGAGATCGGGGGTGGCCGGTCGCGGGCAGGCCCGTTCGGACTCCGATGCAAATGAGGTGGATGTAACTGGCAGCTCCGATGCGGAGCGTAAGGCCAGGTTTGTGAAGGAGGTGGAAGCTGCGATAAGGGTCGTGGCCTTGAAAAAGTTGACTTCAACAAAACTCGGGGCCATACCTGCGGCTTCCGCCTCCATCATGGCGGCAGTGGAGGCTAGCTATCCTCCACCAGGGGAGGTGGCCAAACTGCGGGCGGAGGTAGCCCGCCTGACGGCCGCCACGGAGCTTCTCCACGAGGAGAATCTGAAGCTCCGGGCAGACCTGGCCGGTCTGCGTGAGTCCGACTCTCGAGAGGTGCCCCAGCAGCGGCAGAACCAATCCATGCCTGTGGAGAACCAGGTTCTGCACCTGGTTCGGCAGGAGCTGGCTGCCTTCCAGGCGCGGTTCTCCGTCCTGGAGGGCATTGTCCTGCGCCCCCCTCTGGCGGCAAACAAGGCTGGGGCCAGCCCGAGGGCAGGCTCGGGTCCGAATGCGGCCCCGGGCCCAAGGGTGGTCCCGGGCCCGCTGGCGGCCTCATATGCGGCTGCTACGGCTGCCAATTCCGGACTGGGGCAGTCTGGCCAGCCCTCCGGCAGGACTAGGCTGGCCCCTCCCGAAAAGTCGGCTCCACCGGTAGCGGCTAAGCAGGCGGCGGCCCAGAAGAAGAAGGGCAAGGCAGCTGCCCAGGCGGCAAACGCGCCAGCGCCAGTGGCAAGTCAGCCACAGCCACCGCCACCACCCCCCCCGCCCGCCATGACCGAAACCGAGTGGCAGGTGGTAGGGGAAAGGAGGAAGGGGAGAAAGGCGGCCAAAAAAGCCCAAAAGGAGGAGCGAAGGCGGCAGCACAAGGCGCGAAGCGTCGCGGCTCGACTCCGCGCCCCGAAGACCGCAGCTGTAGTGATCACGCTACAGCCGGAAGCGGAAAAGAGGGGCGTGTCCTACCGCGACGTGCTCGCGAAGGCGAAGGCGACGGTGGATCTTGGGGAGCTCGGGATCACCGGGGGACTCCGGCTCAAAGTCACCGCAACAGGGGCTCGAGCGCTGGAGATCCCGGGTGCAAATAGCGGCCCATCCGCTGACGCTCTGGCTGAAAAGCTTAGAGCGTCCCTAGATGCGGCCGAGGCCCGAGTGTCCAGACCCGTCAGATGCGCAGACCTGCGCATCCTGGGTCTGGACGATTCTGTAACCCAGGAGGAGGTGGTCGCCGCCGTCACCAGGACCGGTGGGTGTCCTGCCGAGCAGGTCAGGGCAGGCACCCTACGTCCGGACAACACGGGTATGCGAACCGTTGTGGTAAGCTGCCCTGTGACGGCGGCGAAAACAATCGTGGAGGCTGGAAGGCTCCTGGTGGGCTGGGTGTCAGCGCAGGTGAAGCTGCTGGAGCCCCGACCTCTAAGGTGTTACCGGTGCCTCGTGGGGCAGCACGTGAGTTGCCGGTGCACCTCGGAGGTGGACCGCAGCGGAGTCTGCTTCCGATGCGGTCAGCCCGGTCACATGGCCGCGGCTTGCACCGCCATGCCGCACTGCACTGCATGTGCGGCAGCGGGCAAACCAGCCGATCACCGGGCAGGGGGCAGGGCCTGCGCACCACCCACCAGAGCCAAGGGCAAGGGAAGGCCTGCAGCCACCGCCTCCACCGTTGCCACCGCCGCAGCTGCCACCACCGTCGCTTCCGCGGCTGCCGCCAGTACTGCCGCTGCAACATCTGTTGCAGGGCCCTCACAGGGGGCCCGGGAGGGGGCTGAAATGGAGTGCCAATAATGGCCCCATTACGCCTTCTCCAGGTGAACATCAACCACTGCCGCTGTGCTCAGGATCTGTTGCTCCAGAGTATGGCGGAGTGGTTGATTAACGTCGCCGTGGTCGCTGAGCCGTACTTCGTCCCGCCCAGGGAAGACTGGGTGGAGGACCTGAGCGGCTCAGTGGTCATAATTTCGTCGGCCGCCGCCGGTACCCCGACCCTTGAGAGTGTCAGGAAGGGTCAGGGCTGCGTAGCAGCACGGTTCGGGGAGATCGTCGTAGCGGGAGTCTACTTCTCCCCGAGCCGAACTCTCGCCGAGTTCCACAACTCCCTCATGGAGTTGAGTGTCGTCATCCGAAGCTTTTCCCTCCCCGTGCTTGTGCTCGGGGACTTCAATGCCAAAAACTTGGCCTGGGGTTCTCGTTGCACAGATGTGCGGGGTAGGATGGTGGAGGACTGGGCTCTGGAGGCGGGCCTGGTCGTCCTAAATCGGGGTTCTGTCCCCACGTGTGTGCGGATGCGGGGCGAGTCGGTGGTGGACATCTCGTTCGCTAGCCCCGCTCTGTCACCGCGTGTCGTTGACTGGCGCGTCATGGAGGGGGTGGAGACCTATTCCGACCACCGGTACATCCGGTTTGATGTCTCCGCCCAGGACTCAAGCGCGCCGGTCCTACAGGCCCCGAGTGGTCCGCGTTGGGCGCTGAAGAAGCTGGACCGGGAGCTCCTCCTGCAAGCCTCGATAGTACAGGCCTGGGTGACATCACCGAACAGGCCTGCCGACATCAACAACGAGGCAGGGTGGTTCCAGGAGGCCATGTCCGACATTTGCGACGTGGCAATGCCCCGAGTTCGGCCAGGAAGCGCCCGGCGTCAGGTGTACTGGTGGTCGCGAGAGCTGACGTCTCTGCGCGAGGCGTGCGTAGCCGCGCGGCACCCGTACGCCAGGCATCGCAGGCTCCGCATCCGCCCTCCGAATGCGGCAGCCATTGAGGCGGAGCTGTACGAGGGATACAGAGCAGCGAAGACCGCCCTCCAGGAGGCTGTCCAGCGGGCAAGAGACCTGGGCCGCGAGGAGATGCTGGAGACTCTCGACAGAGATCCGTGGGGGCGCCCTTACAAGATGGTGCGGGACAAACTCCGCACCTGGGCCCCCCCGCTGACGCAGAGTCTCCGCCCTCAGCTCGTGGAGGACGTGGTGAGCGCTCTGTTCCCTCTGCGAGGGGAACATCCTCCCCCGCCTATGGCTCCGCCGCTTGCGGTGCTGGAAGCGGACCACATCGAGGACGATGACGACATTCCGGAAGTGACCGGGGTAGACCTGAGAGCGGCGGTAGGCAGGCTTAAAGCCAAAAATACCGCCCCGGGACCCGATGGCTTGCCTGGCAAAGCCTGGGTCCTGGCCTCGGAGGCTCTCGGGCCCCGACTGGAAGGGCTCTTAAGCGCATGCTTGGAGAGAGGCCAGTTCCCGCTTCGTTGGAAGACGGGGAAGCTGGTCCTCATTCGGAAGCCGGGGCGCCCTGCGGACTCTCCGTCCGCATACCGGCCCATTGTGTTGCTCGACGAGGTGGGCAAGCTCTTTGAAAGAGTCATTGCAAACCGCCTCGCCGGGCACCTTGTGGGGATGGGGCCGGATCTGGCGGAACACCAGTTTGGTTTCCGTAGAGGGCGCTCGACGGTGGATGCCATCATGCGCGTGAGGGCTCTCACGACGGGGGATGCGGTGTCCAGGGGTGGGGTTGTCTTGGCGGTGTCTCTTGACATCGCCAACGCCTTCAACACCATGCCCTGGAGCTGCATTAGGGAGGCACTCCGGTATCACCGGGTGCCGACCTACCTTCGTCGTGTGGTCGGGGACTACTTGACGGATAGGGCCGTCATCTACCCCGGTCGCACTGGAGAATGGAACCGGCGAGAGGTGTCGTGCGGTGTTCCGCAGGGATCGGTTCTGGGGCCGCCCTTGTGGAACATCGGCTACGACTGGGTGCTGCGCGCCGACCTCCCTAGCGGTGTCAGCGTAGTTTGCTACGCTGACGACACGCTGGTGCTGGCACAGGGGAGGTCGCACGAGGCGGCGGCCGAACTTATGACACGCGGGGTTGCGATAGTCGTGGAGAGAATCCGGCAACTGGGTCTCGAGGTGGCATTGCACAAGTCCGAGGCCATGTGCTTTCATGGGCCTCGGAATGCGCCACCGTCGGGATCCATACTGACGGTAGGAGGGGTTCCCATCGGCGTCGAGTCGACGCTGAAGTACCTAGGGCTTGTCCTCGACAGCCGGTGGAACTTCGTGGAGCATTTCCGACGTTTGGCCCCCAAACTGGAACGGGCAGGGGCTGCGTTCAAGCGGCTCTTGCCCAACCTGGGGGGTCCAAACGCCTCCTGCCGGAGGCTCTACGCGGGGGTCGTGCGGTCCATGGCCCTTTACGGGGCCCCGGTGTGGGCGCGTTCTTTGAGGCGGCGAGCCGCCCACTACCTGAACGCGCCCCAGAAGGTGGTAGCCGTAAGGCTGATCCGGGGGTACCGCACGATCTCCGGCGAGGCGGCGAGCCTCTTGGCCGGATTGCCGCCATGGGATCTGGAGGCGATAGTCCTCGCGTGCCTGCACGAATGGCGCGCGGAGGCACTACGCCGGGGGGAAACTCCGCTGCCGCGGCAAATTGTCGCTCAGCGGACAGACCTCCGGCGCGATCTCATGGCGACATGGAGAGAGCGACTGTCGCAACCCCGTGCAGGGCACGCCACAATAGTGGCGATAAGCCCCTCTTTGAGGAGTGGCTAGAGAGGCGCCACGGCGCCCTCACCTTCCGCCTGACGCAGGTCCTCACCGGACACGGTTGTTTCGGGAGGTTCCTGCACCGAATCGGGCGGGAGGAAACGCCCGGGTGTCACCACTGCGAGGATCGGCCGGAGGACACGGTGGAGCACACTGTGGAGCTATGCCCTGCTTGGGCTGAGCACCGCCGTGTCCTCGTAGCGGCGATTGGCGGCGGCGACCTCTCGCGTCCGGCCCTGGTTCAATCCATGGTCCGGAGCGAGAGGGAATGGGAAGCCGTCGCCTCCTTCTGCGAAGCAGTCATGCTAGCGAAGGAGGTGGCGGAACGTGAGAGGGAGAGAACCTCACGTCCCAGCCGCCGCGGGAGACGCCCCGGGCGTCGGGGGGCAACCAGTGGCCCCCGGCCACCGTAGGCGCGGGCCTGTGGACGGTGAGTAATGGGCTAGCTCACCGCCCGTCCGTCTTATGACGACAGACCGTGCCGACGGCGCGTTCGTGTTCCACGCGCGCCTCAAGGAGATGTCAGCAAATCGGAAGGGGTCCGAGAGGGCCGATGCCTGCCAGGGCTGCGGGTTGTTCGAAAGAGATACCGTGCCCCTGGAACGCAAAGGGCTAAGAAGGAACATGGATGGGTTTTAGTCAGTCAAGTCTGACACTCCCTTCCGCTCCGCCCAGAGCGGAAGAAGTCATTTGATGATTTCCCATCCGAAAAAAAAAAAAAAAAAAAAAAAAAAGGTGGGACGCTCTCAGGCTCGGTGGGGCGACGATATTCGAAAAGTGGCTGGTAGCAACTGGATCAGAGTTAGGACTGGGAATCCAGTTAAGTGGCTTGCGAATGGATAGGCCTATGTCCAGCAGTGGACAGTTGTAAGATGATGATGATACCTAACATACTTACTTAGACTACTAGACTTAGAGTCTAAACAGAACGGCATGTGGATATCACCCAGATTCCGCATGTTATGTTTGTCATAGTGTGATGATTTATTCAGTTACGAGTTGGGCATCATGTTGGCAGACCATGGGTTTCGTGCTATGAAAACACACACACACGGTACACTGCTTTTATCGAACTAACAAATTACCTGAAATTACAATCCAACAGAATAACACTAGGCACCATGAATCGGGGTACAGTTCCAGGACGTCTTGACTCCGCCGCGATCAGACACTCACTGCCCTCCTCGCAGCGAGCAAGAAACATCACGACTCTGTAGAAGCGCGCTTAGGTGTGGCTAGACTCGTAAGTAGGTCGCGTGCTACCTTTGGCGCGCTTGCCGATTCATTTTCTGTCCGTACTAATGACCGGATCGGACATGTTCAACATGCTACATATGCATGTGCTAGAGTCTGATTTTATGAGTGAATTTGGCGTACAATATCTATTATTCAATCTGTATGCTTCCAGCGAACGTAACAATCCGTCTCTGCCGTGGCTACGAGTGCAACGAGACGTGGTTGCGCGCCTGGCCACCGGGCAGCGTGTGCGTGTCAAAGAACGTAGTGGGCGAGTGCACACCGCGCGGGCTCTGCAAGCTGGACCACATCACGCCACGGTCCAACGTCTACCCAAATATCATGGTAATGTATTAACTGCTGATCTCGAGGTATTCGGATTTCTTCGAGGAGGACGACGACAGCGACTGAACACGATTCCGGGTCTGGCAAACTGTTGGTGGGTTTTTCCATCAGAAATATCTCAGTAGCAGCCACGAAGTCTGCATTTGTGTCCGGCTGATGTCAATAGGCTCCCCCTACTACATGGGATTTTCTGGCGAATTGTGGGTGTGCTGTTAGGTACCCCTCTGCCTAACCCTTCGGGACAGCTCGGGGCTTACAAGGTGTGGTGTAATGTTTTTGAAGAGAAACTTCTTACGCGACTTCTAACAAGGTTGCGTTAAACGTTTAACGCCACCATGGAGGGGGTATGATAGCACTGTTGCGTTACGTTTCACTTCTTCCGCGCGGAGGGACTCCACGCACTATTTTTTTATAAGTACTTACAACCATATCAACGATTTATATATTTTCATTTCAGAACAGACACTTGACCGGCGCGAAAAAATCGGCAAGAAGCATAAAGCCCGCCTCAATCATAATTAATTCTTGTTTGCTTTTGTTATGTTCAATAAAATAATGTGCAGTCTTTCCAATGATTTTTATTAACAACTCATATAAAAACATAATTTAAATTATCATACACTTGTGTAATGCTTATCTCATTAAAACTAGTTAACAATATTCATTTTGTTGAGAAGGAATCTTTAGTTAGTCTGGGTAGGATGATGTGGAGCGTGTCTGCTAACATGCTTGTCATTTTCTTGTAAACTATGGATCTTACTGTGTGAGCCAGTCTAAGGTACTGATCCCGCACGTATTGACGCGGAATCGATCAAGGCGAATTCGCTTTTATTTCATAGGCGTTAAGCTCTTTTTATCTGGGTCAACGCGTCCGTAAAATGATGGCATATTTCTACCTTTACATACCGAGTTTCCTTCGTGCCTCGGAAAACACGTTAAGCCGTTGGTACCGGCTGTCATTTGTAGATCTTTGATAGACGTTACAGGTAGTCGGTGGACAAAAGTCTGACAACCAGTCTTACCAAGGGTATCGTATCTGACCGGGTATCGTATCTGACCTCCACAACCCAGCAGTAACTGGTTTGTGGAGGACAGATAGGCAGTCACTCCATATAAAATTCAGATCTTCTGCTGCATCCGGTAAGACTGGAAGCCGACCCCAACATAGCTGGAAAAAGGCTAGGTAGATAATCTTTCTACGTTAACATATCTTCTCTTTTTAATCCTTTCAATACTTCTTGCAAAGACTCTCAAGCATTTTAAAATAACAGTACTTGATATCGAAGTCCATATCGTACCAATAGTTAACGGCTATACAGCCATGGCTCTGCCGCACGTGGTGGAACCATAGACTAGGCAGGTAGAGGCAGTCCCCTTTATAGAGTCGCAAGGAGTACACATGCGCCTTTTTGTATTCTGGGTACTTTGTTAGGTCTGGATCTAGAGGGTCTGAAATTAAAAGTACTTGGATTAATTAAATGGTTATAAAATAAATAATAAAGATTTATTGTTGAACTAGGACTAGATTACGTGGCAAAGTAGTATAAGATAAAGCACAGGCAAATAGTTTCTTTATCTAGTTAGTTGTTGCCGTACTGGTCTTATAGATAGGTTACAAAATAACCTGTGTTTTGGAGTAATCTAACCTAATATACTGATAGTAAAAATATTTTGATTTTGATTTTTTGATTTAATAAAGCTGAAGAGTTTGTTTGTTTGGTTGCTTGAACGCGCTTATCTCAGAAACTACCGGTACTGGTCCGATTTGAAAAATTCTTTCAGTGTTAGATACGTTACGATCAATAGAAGCGGAGCAGCAATGAAAAATGTTGCGAAAACGGGAAAAATGTGACGCAGACGAAGTTGCGCGTCCAGTCCATGGGCAGGACGCCACAAAGGTTTTAGCCTATCCTGTCATTTTGAACGCGTTTGGAGCGGGCGTTTCGCTTCGATACAAAATAATTCGTCCAATGTTTTAAAGCTCTCATGGTTTATAACTAAACTTACGCTGTACGGGATATTTCCGTGATTGCTCACGTCAGTTTCCGTAATTTCAAAGCGCAATGGCGTGATGTCATCCTCCAATCATGGGCACTTAAAACTGCGTCGAAATATCGGGAGCTCACAATAATCACGGAGAATCAGTGTAAGTTTAAATATTTCATCATTGCATACACATTTTTACTAATATTATAAATGCCAAAGGGACTCTGTCTGTCCGTAATTTTTATGGGACAAGCCCGCCACACTATTTCGAAATCACTGCAACTCCTAGAGCCAAAAACAACAGCGACCACCAGAAAACCGCCGACATAATGAAGCTTGATGAAGTCCCAAAAAACAATCTATCTGTCTGTCAGTCAGAATATCTGCTAGTCTATCTTTTTGTTCCTGCCTAAACGGCTATACTGATTTCTATGAAATTTGGTACATGGCTAGGTCATGGCCCGTGCACGCAGGATACTTTTGTCCAGCTAATATGATTCCGTGGGATAATTTCTGACCTCCGTGCGGGCACACCACGGGCAAACGGTACTTTTATTTTGTAGTTTTTAGACACCACTCAGAAATACATGCAAACTTCATCAACCAAAAGAGACTGGCTCGTTAATCTAGTGGTTGCAAACGCAAATGCTGAGTATAAGTTCCTGGGGTGGAATCCCAGGTCAGACAAAGTGTTATTGGGTTTTGTCATCAGGAATTCGTCAGAAGCACCCACGGAGTCTGTATTTGTGCCCAACTGGTAGCAATAGGCTCGCCCCCTATTACGCGGGGTTTAAACATTGGCGAAAAGTGGGTGTACTGTTAGGTACACCTGTGCCAAACCTGCGGGGATTGCAAGGCGTGATGTTATGATGTTCATAAAACAAACAAACAAACTCACCAATACTAATCCAAGGCAATCCACCGGAATGCTCCAACTCCTCATCACACGCACCTTCAATCTTCGCATCTCCCCACTTCACCTTATTAGTGGTCAAAGGAACTATGTCCCAGTGGCCATCTTTGTGCTGGAACTCGGCCTGGGGGTATCGCTTGTAGGGCACGAAGGGCAGGTCCGTGGGAGGGATCAGGATGAAGTCTTTGTAGCCGTCTATGACGCAGTACATGTTCTCGTACGGATCTTTGTGCACTTGAATAGGAAAAAAAATATTAGTGTGTGAGGTGTTTCTGAAGCGCGATGCAGCGTAGCATCTTCTTAGCGTGTCGATGGCAAACTGAGCCACTAGTTTGGTGCTCATCAAATCCGTAGCGTATCTATACTAATATTATAAAGCTGAAGAGTTTGTTTGCTTGAACGCGCTAATCTTAGCAACTACTGATCCGATTTTAAAAATTCTTTCAGTGTTAGAAAGCCTATTTAGCAAGGCTATAGGCTATATATCATCACGCTACGACAAACAGGAGCGGAGCAGCAATGAAAAATGTTGCAAAATCGGGGAAATGTGACGCAGACGAAGTTGCGCGGGACAGCTAGTTGGGTATAAAGCTCAGCGACAGAATTCGCAATACCAAAATAAACTCAAAAACTGGAATCGCTGATGTGGCCAATAAGACGCTGGGTTGAAGTGAGATTGAGTAGGCCATGTCTATAGACATGTACCAGAAGTAACAAGAACCGATGGGCCAGAGTCGTCACGAGAGGCCTATAAAACTGCCGTGACGACTTAAGAGGCGTTGGTGAGAAAACCGCACTGAGAGAAGAGTGGAAGGCTTTCCACTCTTCTCTCCGTGCGGTTTTCTCCGACAGGGAACGCTTTTGCCCAGCGGTCGGACAATATAAACTAAGGAAAAAATTAGTGTTTCTGTAAAGTGGCAGTCCGTTTGACCAAGAGCTACACGCGTATTGCGACAGCGACTGCAGAGTTAAGGAATACTATAGTTAAAAAAAAAGTTTTCTCGTATTCTTCTCAGCAAACCCTTTCATTTGATACCTATACCATAGGAATGCATAAAAAATAACTAGTCCGCCATCTTTGGGAATCCGCCATATTGTATTCAGAATGACGAAACTTAACTTGCCACGAATTATCATCCACACTAAATATGCATGCAACATTTGCTCAATCGGAAACTGGGAAGTGGGTCAAATTTATTTTCTAAGATTTTTTAACTGACTTCAAAAAAAGGAGAAGTTTCTTTGGTTGTTGTTTTTTTCATATGAGACAATCTGATAACTTGATATTTACTATACTTACTAGAGGTAACAGCTCTCTGGTCGCCCATCCAGAAGTTGACAGCATCTGGTTTCTTGTTGAAGGCTTCACTAGCAAATGCTATGTCTGAGAACACGTCCGGCAGCAGCTCGGGGAAGTCGATTGTTAAGTTGGAGTTTTGCTTCTGAATATACTGGATGTAGTTGTTTCTGATGATTAATTATGGAATTAGTAATTGTCGAATTTTAATGTCCTTGTTATAACTGGCAGGTTTCATTGTTATACTGGCAGGTTATGTTTGTAGAGATTTAGAATAGGAATGGTACAAACCATTCCTATTCTATATCTTCTTACAATTTGATAGGAAAAATTACGTGTGTATTTTGTTAGTCTAGATGTCAGTGCAGTCTTCAAATTTGGTTATACAGGGATAGTTTGGTATTGTGTTTTAGTGGGCTTTTGATACAAGAAATGTTATTTTGATAATGGGTATATAAAGTAAATTTAATGTAAACTGAATACAGTGACTTTAATAATGTAGAAGAAGGGTCCCAATTCAAGGTGACGTACTTATATAAATATGAGGGGCAGGGTTTTTATTGATTTATTAACCACGAAATTTTAAACCCCCAAGAGGTTATGGGCCCAGCACGCAGAAGATAACCCAGAATAAGAAATATGGTGGAGTTGAAGTTTTTGGAATTGAACTAAAGTTGAAAAAATCCTATTGGCAAAACCCTACACTACACTAAAACACTTAACCTAACCTGATAATCGAACTCAGGACTTCCTCAGCAGCAGTGCTTGCGACCATTATCACAACAAGCAGTTAATGTGTGACTGTGTAAAAACTTACTTTTCAAACTTTAATTAACTTTTTGACGAGTAATAGAGAAGTATGGAAGAAAAAGACATGTTGCACAGACCCCAAATGAATTGAGGAACTTAAGGGAGGAGTCTAAATATTCTACAATGGCACATGAACTAGCCGAAGAAAAAGTACTAGTAATTGGAGACTTTAACGCTAAAATAGGGCAACCCAAAACTGAAGAACGCCCGATACTAGGAAAATAGGGTTTTGGAATTCGAAACGAAAGGGGTACGAGACTGATAGAGTACGCCATTGAACACAGACTGTCCATTATGAATACATATTTTAAGAAGAAAACAAACAAAAAATGGACTAAGGAATCTCCAGACCATAAACACAAGAACTTGACTTCATAATGACAAACACTCCAAAATTGGTGACGAACTTTGAAATACTAAACATAAATTTCGCCTCTGATCATATAATGCTAAGAGCTACAGTCTCAGGGCTATGTGTCCGAAAAAAGAACAGAAAAAACTTATATCTACAAAAACATAACCAAGGCGATGAAAAGGCAATTTGGGTAACTATTTGAAGAAACCAACAAAGAGATAAAGAAAGACAACATAGACAAGTTATCTTGTCTACTGTTAGGCCACCCTGTCACCCTGATAGCACCTTAAAAAGCACTGCATCCAGTTCTTTGACGCTGTGCTACCAGCATGGAAATAAAACATCAATTCAGCCTGTTATCGATTAGCTTATCAATTATGGTAACCAACAAAAAGTGTTTCGTCTGCAAAACGAGTTCCGATCAATATTGTATGAGAAGATTACACTCATTTACATTGTTTTAAAATAAAACAATCAAAAAAGTTAATAGTATTTTACATTTTATAGATGAGCATAACGTTTCTAAAAATCGATTATTGTCAGATTATTATTTTTTACTTGGCCACTCTGGGACTGAAATGACGTCTGACAAGTGACAACAACGAATAAACTTCAAAAAACTACTCACTCGGCTTTGCTATGCTATCGTGCTCTGTGGATGTTATTTTGTATACACCACGCTGCTTCGAACGTTTGCTTTCTTAACATGGACTCCAATAGCGCTCCTCATGATGTCCCAGCCCTACCCTCGGACACTGAATCTGCACCTCACGTTGAACCTGGCGATATTAAGGACCTCAAACTAACTTTAAATGACGACCACGGCACGAACTTGGACTCTTCTACTACACGTACTTCGAGTGAGGATGAAGAAGCAAAGCGATGTGTTAATTGTGGCGTTGATGTCATGCAGCGCAGAAGACACAAGTTGCAGCTTCTCGAAGTATTAACAACAATCCGGCAATGGACTGCTCCTAAAATCGTAAGTTCATTTTTCTATCTAGTGTTTAGTCTGGTTTCTGTCTTGTCGTTTGTCTGTATAGACTAAATACAAATTATTTCTTATTTACAGGTAACAGCTCATAGTGTGGTCTGTCACTCATGCTGGACATTAGCATTAAATAACTTACCTGAGCAGCAAAATGTACCAAGCACATTAAGCAGTCATCGAAGAGAGTTATGTGTTAATTGTAGATGTTCTATACGGCGGCGTATCAGATCTCATATTCTTAACACAAACTCAGAGAGAGAAACACATATAAGAAATGTTATCAGCGAGTGGATAGCACCACAACAAGTAAGGACAGATTAACTCTTTATTTAATTTATGTTAGAATTTGAATTAAAATTATACTGCTAAAAAAGTATTTACATAACACTTACTTGTTTTCTGAAAAGTTATTCTAACTCTCCGTAAAAGAGCGAGAGAGAAGATTTTATTTACTATGTAACTGAATAAAAAATGCGTCAGTTGTAAGTTGCGTTAGTTTGAATTCATTCTTAAATATAATCTCTCTCTCGAAAACAATTCAAAATCAATTTTTAGATACTCAATTGATGTGTTTTGAAATGGCACTAACTAAGAATTAAACTGTTTTAGCTTCATGGCTCAGATCGCATTTGCCATCCATGTTGGCAACGGGCTGATAGAGTACCAGTTCCTGCTCCAGCAGTCACAAGAGTTTCACCTACGATTAACTTGCCGAATTACACAAGAGCCCCTGACACACCAGCCAATTGTTTTTTACCAGGTTGTGAATCACCACAGCGACTCGTGGTCCCAACATGTTTAAGGGTAAAGTTATTCACAGATTTTAATTTTTATGTCCCTAAAAACTGCAGAATATGCAGATTTCATTTGCAGCAAAATAACTGGGATCAACTCATGTCAACTTTTTTACAACCTTGTCACTCATTTACTGCAGAACATATACAAGATTTCACATCATTCTATCTCTGAATAAAGTCAAAATAACAAATAAAAACTAATAGTTTTATTTTAACCACCCTAATACAACCCTATAATGGTAAATAATCAGATTATATCAAAACTAGCTTCCTGCCCGCGACTTCGTCTGCAAACCTTAATAAATTATACACCTACACCGTCCTCTTAAATCATTACACATCACGTATATCACATGTCACATAGTTTTAAAGATCTAAGCATACATAGGGACAGACAGCGGGAAGCGACTTTTTGTTTTATATAGTGATACTACCGGCAAATAAAATAATTATATAAAAGAATATGCTTATTACAAAGATTTTACCTGGCACGGTTTCAATTCTTCACATGCTAGTTGAAGCATATTCTTGCATCTTGCAACCTACAACTTCATTTTGATATTTGCTTTCTTATAGATATGTAGATTTTAAAATACAAGACTTTATCAATAAATCTAAATCTGAACTTAATATTATAAAGAGGAAAGATTTGATTGTTTGTTTGCATTGAATAGGCTCCGAAACTACTGGTCTGATTTGAAAAATTCTTTCAGTGTTATATAGGCCATTTATCGGGGAAGGCTATAGGCTATATATCATCACGCTACGACCAATAGGAGTGGAGCAGCAATGCAAAATGTTGCGAAAACGGGGAAAATGTGACGCAAACGAAGTTGCGCCGGACGGCTAGTATCTTATAGTCTTATAGATGCTTAGCCAGATCACCCTAGCAAACTGACCAATCCTTATTAAAATTTGCTGATTCCGAAAAAAAAATAGTTAGACCAATTAGGCTTTTAACCGTCAAGATGTAAAATTACTTAAAATTAGACTACACCATACATGAAAAGAACTGTAATTGATACCTGTCTTCTGCCTAGCTTATTGTACTGCTGTCAGACATGGGTTTACACAAATAAAATAAACGAAAAAAATTGAACAATACAAAGATCAAGTATACTAAAAAAACCGGCCAAGTGCGAGTCGGAACGCGCACGAAGGGTTCCGTACCATTATTTATAAAAAACGAGCAAAAAAAAATCACATTGTTGCAAGGGTGACCCCCTTAAATATTTATTTTATTCTGTTTTTAGTATTTGTTGTTATAGCATCAACAGAAATACACAATCTGTAGAAATTTTAACTGGCTAACTATCACGGTTCATGAGATACAGCCTGGTGACAGACAGACGGACGGATGGACGGACAGCGAAGTCTCAGTAATAGGGTCCCGTTTGACCCTTTCGGTACGGAACCCTAAAAAAAAGGGAAGTATACAAAAAAATAGGATAATACGTAAAATAAGATCAGATAAAATCATTATCAGGCAGAAAACAAAAATAACTAATGCTTTAACACGGGCCTTAAAATTAAAATGGAAATGGGCCAGTCACATCTTGAGATGTAGAGATAATAAATAGATGGACCATAAAAACTACATGTTGGAAAGGACCACTAGGAAAGAGAAATGTCTGTAGACCAGCAAAAAGGTCTGATGATATTGTTAAAACAGGCAGGCAGCAGGGTCAGATTGGATAACCCTTGCCAAAGACAGAGGATTTTGGAAGGACAAAGAGGAGACCTTCACCCAATCGGGATCCACGTCAAATAATGATGAAGAAACTAGATAGTGTTAGGGAGAATGTAGTTTTAATGAGTTAAACATACATAACTTAACAAACATTTGAAATGCAAAATACTTTGACGTGGAAATAAAAAGGGTTTATTATTATGAGGGTGGAGAATGATGATGATGATTTTTCAAACTTTAATATTATTATAGAAAAAGAAAACATACTCTTTCTGCTCCAAGCCATCCAGAAATTCTGACATAGTCATGTCAATTTCAAGAGGAGTAACAAAGTATTCTTCTCCCTTCTCATTTCTAGTAATTCCATCAGCTAAGCCATTTGGTGTGATGGCTACTGTCACTATCTTGTCAGGAATTGTGTTTCTGGAAAAAACATGGAAATTAGAGTTTTAAATTATATGCTCTATTAGATGTTATTTCATATCCGTTGGTCCTGGCTGTCATTTGTAGAGCTTTGACAGTTGTTACAGGTAGTCAGAGGCTCAAACACAAATACTCAGTATTATTATTCTATTACACAGTACTAACTGGGTTGTGGAGTTCCAATAGGCAGTTGCTCTATGTAAAATACTGGTGCCTCACTGCATTCGGTTAGAGTGGAAGCGAAAGGCTAGGCCAGTGGAGTAAAAGACTAGGCAGATGATGATGATGGCTACTGTTCTCCAATTTTCAGTCTAAATTCATTGATATTTGCACATGTCTGATTTTGACTATAAAGGGGTTTGGCTAACTGTATAAACCAGTGGCATAATATTTTTTCACAGCGGCCTCAAATATAATTGTTGCTAATATATTGTGGAATCCTAAAACATTTTTTTCGAAAATTGTATTGGAGCTTTAACATCTGATGTCAAAGTTTTGTTGTTTGTTGATTACTGCTAACTGTTTGCTACTATTATGTACATATTTTACCAAAAATGAACTCTTATCGCTTGCCGCATGTCATTGCTTCCCAGAATTTGATCCTTAACAGCGACACTATTGTATGGTGTAATAATACAGGGTGTGTTCTTCAAAATCAAGGGGTTTGATTCCTGGCTAGGAATATAGTTTTTTAAAAAAACCATGCAGTATTAGTTTTAATCAAAACCAGGCTTGAGAATCCCGTGTGTTTTTAGCTATTCCTCATAGTTTCGGTTTTGGCCTTCCACCCATTTAAAAAATCCATTAGTTCTCGGCCCCAATGCATTTTGGGAATAATTGTTCATAGAAGAAAATTAATGTCATATTTAGTTCCTATTAATGAAATAATTTAACTAGTGGCCGCAGACTTAAAAAAATAATCCCACTTTTACCCAAACCCCTCTATGAACGAAAGCAAGTAAAGCCCTTTAGACCTGTCATCTGGCCTTAAACGGCACCGGATCCTAGAATGTCAACTATTGCTGTAAAGACTAAAGCTATTGGTTGCTACCTGAAATACTCAGCATTCCACTTGCCCACGGCCGGCCAATGAGAACAACGGCCTCGTATCACTACTGGGATATTTTTCGACACATAATCTCTATAGAACTGCAAAGGCTCTAAATCATTTGTTTCTGCTATGCTTCTGCCCAAATATAAATCTAGAATTTAAAAAATAAAGTTAATCGCCGTCTTAAACTGTGGCCATTTTAAGCCTCAATGTTACTATATTACCAGATGATTCTTCATTTAAAATTTCATAAGCTGCACTTAGCATGGTATTCATGGTTTCTTTAATTATTTTAGACATATGTATTCACATTTTGTGTTAAAAATACATTGAAACATTTTTGTAAACATAACCTAAAATTGTGTTTTTTTCATTGATATAAGATATCAATGGTTTTTTTTTAATACGTGACACTGACAAGTAATGTTGAAACTGACATGAAGTATTTCGATGGCAGCAGGAAAATGCTGTAGCGTCTAGTGTAGCTACACTAGGAAACTCGATTCAATATTCAATTGGGAGTCAGCTAGAGCTATTTATAAAATACTAGGCTGTCCGGCGCAACTCCGTTTGCGTGACATTTCCCCGTTTTCGCAACATTTTTCATTGCTGCTCCACTCCTATGGGTCGTAGCGTGGTGATATATAGCCTTCCTCGATAAATGGGCTATTTAACACTGAAAAAAATTTTCAAATCGGGCCAGTAGTTTCGGAGCTTATTCAATGCAAACAAACAAATAAACAATCAAATCTTTCCTCTTTATAATATTAGTTTAGATACTAACCTCCGCCCATGGCATCACCCGCATGTTTTGCCTATAACTTTAAAACTTTTTATTTTGCTATAGTTGGATGAACGGTATGGCAGCGCATATAATACGAACAAACGTTATTTTCATATATATTAGTTATGTACTGACTTGCTAACCGTTTTGAAGGAAAATAATTATAACCAAAACTCGTAATATTTGAATGTCTTTGATTACAACAGAAGTTCTGCGCTCCAAGTAATAGCTCAACGCACTTTCGGTGCATACCGTGCAAAGACATTAAAATAACATGTCTATCTTCTTTTGGCAATTAGTGTCGATGGCAATCTAAATTGTGTCAGCCCAGAACTGAGCCACTAGTTTGGCACCCTCTGTAGCTTCCATCAGTTCCTGTAATAAACAAACAACAGGACACGATAATATGAAGTGCCACATCGTTTGTGGAACAGCACCATTATGCTCTTTGAACAGGACCATATTTACAATCTGGGCAGAGCCATTAATGAATAAAGGTTTTGTTTTCCTTGAAAACATGTCTTATGATACTGTACAGCCATGAGCCAAGATACAGCTCAAAGAGTATAGTAATACTAGCTGTCCCGCACAAGTTCGTCTGCGTCACATTTTCCCCGTTTTTGCAACATTTTTCATTGCTGCTCCGCTCCTTTTTGTCATAGCGTGATGCCATATAGCCTATGTCCTTCCCCAGGTTGAAATCTATCTTCTTGCTAAATTTCATTAAGATCCGATCAGCCGTTTAGTCGTGCAAAGGTAACAAACAAACAAAAAGACTGACTTTCGCATTAGTATGGATAGATGCTATGCATTATAGTATGGATAGATGATACAGCTATTGCCAGCTGTCACAAAAATGTAAACGTCATTTAGAATACGTCAAAAATTGCTAAAGTAAACATAGAATGTTGATATTTTTTTCCCAACATTTTTATTAATTTTAAATAATGCTAGGTAACCTTAAGGATTTTATTTCTGTTGTGCAAGATGGGATAACATCAAACAACAACATAAGGCAAACGCTACAAGAAGTACAGAGGGTGACAAATATATTCAAAGACAGGCAAAAAGTGTCTCATGACCACGAAAGCAAAGTTAATTACGGAGCTGGTGGAGCTTTACTGGAAAAATATCAAGAAGAATGGGCAAAAATTCACGAAAACGCCGATATAAATGCTAAGGCAGCTGACGAAGTAGATAAATTAATTGTAGAGTTACACGAAACTGCTAAAAAACGGTTACAAAGTGCGAACGAATGTGCGCATAATTTGTCTTTTATTCCTAACTTAACTGCTTCCGTGGCGCAATGTATGGATAGTCTGAAGAATGTTGAGGAGCTGCTGAAGTCTGTGGAGGAGGAGCTCGTGGAATTCGAGGATATTGTTGAGAGGAGCAAGATGGAAAATTGGAAACTAGATCACCACTACCATCTTACTGTGTATAAAGAGAAGAAAATGGGTATGCTATTTAAAACTATTTAATACCAATTACTGTATCATCAATTCTATAGGAAATATTCTGATAACATTTGTTTTTTATCAAATGATTTTCCTCTAACTGAAATGTATATCACAAGTGCAGATGAATATTGATAAGAATCTGGCCTTGTGGCTTTTGTTGTATCAAATTTTATACATTTTGATATGTGATTGACTTGAGTGGAGGCAACAAAAATTCTAAGTTTATTTGGAGTGTACCTATTGTAGCAAATTAACTTAAAGTAGGATTTTTATCCTAGCAGTGGACTAAAATAACCATGAAGACTTATTTTTTGACAATGCAATGTCTAATAAAAAGATGAACGCCAGCTGCATGCACGAAAAAGGATGACTCATTGTCCTGTTATGCTCATTGTACACTTGCACCGCATCAATGTTTTGTTTATGATATTGTCACGTTAAACTATCATCTGTAAACCGACTTTACAGACAACCAAATTTTTTTGAAAATAATGATTTTCTTCTTTGTATGCCCCTTCAATTGATGCAGTTTGGGGCATCTTACAATTTTCTTCTTGTACTATCGCAAAAGTGGCAATAGGTACACTTTTCAAACCAAATCCCGTGCACACAAAGACCACATCTGTTTAACACCCTTACTGCTATTGGTCCGGAACTCCGCACAAATAGGTTGCGGACCAATAAACGTAAAAAAAATAAACTTACCTACTTACTTAACTTTAAATACGTTTTGTTTAAAAAACGATCTTAGTCTCTGTTAATGATCCCAGATGTTTGACCACCGTTTTTCGACCAATAGGAATAAAAGGGACAAAGGAATAGAAAGTTTATAACTGTTTTAACGCTGGAAGCAAGGATAGTCCTTACGGGGGTCCAATACTCAATTAGTTGACTGTACTTTGTTAAATGAAGCCATAATATAATACATGAAACACAAAAGGACCATGTACAGATAATTTCATCATTGAGTTCCTTATGAGATCAGTGGATTTAACTCTTAAGATACTGTGCTCTGTTGCTTGCTGACAGACCTGGATCTGTCTTTTGCAATGCAGACTTTTGATGCTTGGTTAGTGACGCATGTCTGATCAATAGGTGACGATATCCATGAGTATTCTCTTCAGCAAAAGAGCTGGCATTTAGTATTGTATAAGATATTATAACACACTATCTATTAGTTACAGGTAGTCATTGGCCCGAAAGTCCGACAACCAATCTTACCATTGGATATCATTTTAACCATTACTAAGGCAGGCAGATGGTGTTGATGACTGTCTAGTTCTATCAGTTAAATTGTCTAAAGCTTATCTGTAGTGGTAATAAATATTAAAGCTAAATACATCCTATATTGACAATTCCAGCGGCACTAGAGGAAGTGCGTAACAAGCTAGCGAAGGAGAACAGTCAGCGGAACTGTGAGAGAGAGAGACAGCAACTGGCGGAGTACCAGGCTAGAAGAGAGCAGAGTTCGAACGCATTCCAACAAGATCTCGCCAAGTACTTGTCTAGCGGTACCGTCTCCACAAGTAAGTAACAGATTTGTTACCACCTTCATTTTTTAACATTTTTGGACACACCCCATATATTGATTGTGGTGACGCTATGCTATAACGTGTCCTGGAAGTCTACGGCGTAACATAACGCCTGTAATCTCCGCAGGGTAAGGCAGGAGTGTACCTAATACTACGTCCATTTTTCTGAAAAAATGTGCGTAGTGTGTGTTGTAGTTTAGCTTTAGAGCGAAACCTAATCACACAAACATATATTCCTAAAATTTTACCAGTCAAAACCATTTTTTTTTCACCTTTTGCCAACAGAAACTATACTTTCAGAGATACAGACTTACTGGGCGTCCCCCAGTAAGTGTTAATCTCTGGAAGTATAGTTTTTCACAAAATAGAAAAGTAAAGGAAACTACAGAAGTTTCCTTTACTTCTCTGTTCTCTTTTTCCAATGGGGGTCTGCCTACCCGCATTCTCGTACCCTCATTGGAAAAAGGCGTGTGTAAGTAAGATATGTATGCGAGTATTTTTTTTTCATCTTGCAATCGGTAGTAAACCTTTAGCAGATATGTTGAGCGGTTATTGACAATTGAGGTCCATTCTTCGAGTGAAAAATCTGCCTCAAAATTTTTTGGTTTGCTTCATTCTATGAAGTCCCATATGTGGTAGCGTTTGAGCCTTTTTGTAGTTATTGGATCATTCAGGGTATTTGTATGTCTTTAGTTGGTGTTCTACTTCCTCTTTTATGGTTCTGATTTGTAGATGCTCGTGTATGTATGTGTGTATCTGTTACCGGCCAAACCCGATTTCCGGCTAACTAGTTTGTCCTAGGCCAAACTCAATCAAAAGGACTCTGCACCCCATCTAAATGGGTTAGGTTAGGTTATGTCTGTGACCATAAACGCGCGAGCTGAGCGAGCGTAGCAAGCGATGCCACATCCAAGTTGGGCGCATTGTATATCTTTTGTTTGGGTTAGTATATCCTGACACGATAAACCAGTAAACCGGTTTGGCTTAGTACAAACTAGTTTGGCCTGAAATCGGGTTTGGCCGGTAACATATCTAGAAAATTAAAAAAAGTTTAGTTTAGACACCCGGGCGCGAAAGTCGGGGCAGGCATTAATAAAAATGGTTACATATAATGTTATATTTTCCTCCTGTTCCAGGTCAGCCTACAACACCAAAAATAACCCTAGAACAGATCCAACTGGATGATGACGGCACTGACCTGGAGAAGTTCCTCGACAGTTGATGTGATCAGTCTTGCGGTGGGGGGCAACGGTATGGTGATATCAGAGCTTGTACAATTAAGACTAATGCATTCTATTTTATATTCCAAAGTTAATATAATATTGTTGAGTATTTTACTACTGCATTTTAATTTTCTGTAATGGCAACAATAGATTTAAAATTCGGAAGATAATGTGAAAAAAGGTATAGTGTTGGGATTATCTAGTATATGCTATCATAATCAAAATCCTTGAGTTTGAACAATTCATATACAATTTATTTTAATGTTAATACCTAAAGAATTTAATTTCTGTACTGTTAACCTTTTCTTTGAACTGAAATTATTTTTCTTATTCAATAATAAAGTCAAAAATACAAAAATATATATACAAAGCATTTATGACTAGTAAAATAAGCACATTGCTAAAACAGCTCTGTCGGAACTACACGGTTCGCGCCGTCCACGACATAGTTCGATACTGGTCTACGAGGGATCCCACAAAAACTCCATTCACAGCAATAATTATATCAAAAACTGACTCCGACCACTAAGAGTTGACGGACGCATCATATAAATCAGTCAAAAATATATCTGTACGCCACAAACACAATGAATTTACCAATACGACAACTAGCACGCTGCTACTACTAGCTACTGCTAGCTGCTTTTCTAGCTTCGTCAGTGGCCGGCCACTGATGCCGCAATTCTCTGCTCTCCAACTGTCAGTGGTGGGAGCGGTGTAAAGTGTAAAAATATATGAGTAGCAATCGTTTGTGTTAACTGGACGCCGCACTGGTTGGCGGCGTCGCGTTTACTTTGCTACGTCTTCCTCATGATCGGGTGCAGGTCCCCGCCGCCGTGCGCGGACATCTTCACCTTCCCCGCGACGTGGTTCTTGATGCACGGCCCCGCGTCCTTCATGGACACGCCGCCGTCCTCGATGTCCTCATCGGAGGAGAAGTCCGTCACGCACAGCGTCAGGTGCCGCTTCTTGGGCGGGACCACATGCAGCGTCCACCGCAAGGGCCCCTTGTGATTGCCCTTTAAATTCTCCCGAGCTTCGTAGTCTGTATCGGAGGCCGCTCGCTGGGACTCACTTTTTAAACTCCGCAAGATCTTACTCGGTCTATGGGTTTGCTCCTTTTTTTCCCCCCTCGGGGGGGTGTGGAAGTTTTTTAAATTCATTACACTGGACGTTTGCCCCTTGGAATTAAGGTCGGGAAAATTCTGGGAGTATATCACGACGCTGTCTACCGGTTTCTCTTTATGAAATTTTGCCGGCTGCTTGCTTTTCGTATCGCTTTCGGAGGGCGAGCTGGAGGCTCGCTTCTCCGCGGAGGTGCCACTGCTGCAGCTGGTGTTACTGTTGCTCGTACTGTATTGCTCCACAGCCTGCTTTTCTAGCTCTCGAAACTTGGTGTCTATACTCTCATCGGAAGCTTTGTACTGCTCGAGCGCTTCTTTCTCCAGTTCCTCGAATTTGTGATCGACAGTCGGTGGTCGAACCCTCGATCCAGGGAGCACCATCTTAGGACTTAATTTTAGGAGGCCAGGCGTCACTAATTTCTGCGCCAGTCTCACGACCGGAGTGAGTCCTAAAGGCGCTGGTGCGCTCATGCTGAGCACAGTGCTGTACAGGCGCTTCTTTCTCAGGCCGGTGTCCATGGCGGCTGCGCTAGTGGACGGCAGCTGGCCATCAGTCACGATATTGTCTTGACTAGTCGGACTTTCTGGCTTATCACTTTGTGAGATCTGCGGTTCAATCACAGGAATCACAGCCAGTTCGATAGTAATACTGCTGCTTTCCTTCTCCTCGGGAATATCTGCCTTCTTGGCCTCTTCTGTCTCCGTCCGATCGGACGCCTTCTGTGTGGCGGGGACGGAGGCCTGCACGTGCGTGAGCTGGAACCGGTGGTCGAGGCGCGGAGAAGGGTGGTCTCGCGGCCACCACACGCCGTAGCAGCGCTCTGGGCCGCGCGCGGGCCGCGGGCCCGTGGGCGCGTAGCGGCTCACGTTGGTGCCGCGGTAGGGCGGGCAGCGCGCCGCCGATGCACGCATCACGGCCTGCACGCTGGCCGACAGCCGCCCCATGGCGCGTTGGCACTCCGTCAGCTGGGGAGGCCGCGGCGGATCAAACTGGAACTGACACATGGACCACTATAAAACTATTCGGTACGGGTATACTCGTAACGTAGAATCGTGGGGGCGAACTGTCAAAGTTGCAGTGCCTAAAGAGATGGAGCTACAGGATACGCACTGAACATGGTTAAACATGTCTCTGAATAAAATAAAACTTAATAAAATAAAACTTACTTTGCACGTGGGGTCGCAGAAGAGTTGCGCAGGTACATCGAGGCAGTATGCGGGCGGCGGTGGAGCTAGTGCTGTCAACCGCCTAGGTTGGCGACGTCTGGCCCGTATCTTGCGCGAGACGGCCGGAGGGCTGGGGACTCGGGGCCCCTGCGTGTGCGTGGACCCTCTCGACGTCTGGGCAGGGGCCCAGAGCGCGCGCACGCTCAGCACTCGCGCTGCTAGCACCGCTTCTTCGCCTGCGGCTCGCGCCCCACTCGGGCCCCAGCGCTCGCTAGCTGCCGATCGGTGCCAATTAATTCCTCTACTCACCAAACTTAGGACATTAACTCCTCTGTTCATAAGAATAACGTAAACTCAGGCTCTCGAGAAATATACTTAATGCTTAGTTAGACTATAGGTAATCGAAAAGAGTGCTGATGACCGAATGATAGCGTCATTATCATCAATCAACATTACAGCTGTACAAACCCATAGGTTTGTGACGTGCTATGATAATACGTCTTCTAATCAAAAGTGGCTGTATCGCTCAAATACCGGCTGACTCAACCAAGATATTCCTATTGTTAGCCTGCATCATTTCACTACTATACAAAAGCCTCTTCCCCAAGACTTTCAGCTCTTTCGATTCAGGGCTATTTTGGACTATTGGTCATAGATTTTGTCCAGCTGCCACTCAATCTAGTCGAAATAAGAAGATGCTTTTTGTCAGGAGGATAAAAGGAAAGGCATTGACTGATGGAAGCGACTGACTACACTTAGCTAAGATAAAGACTTAAAATTGCTGACTGTTTATTCTTGTTAAAAATCCTCAATAACAAAATTCATAACCCAGAATTACTGTCTAAATATTATTTTAATGTGCCAAGTAAAACATTTCGGTTTAATCCACCCTTACACGTACCTCATACATCTTCGAATTATAGGCAGAACAGTGATATTGTGCGTGCAAGCAGAAATTTTAATTAATTATATGCAAGGAATTTGATTTAGATCCACTCACAATTAGTATGAATTCGGCCAGAAGGTGCTTAAGCCTCAAATTTTTCAAGCAGCGGTTGGTTATATTGTATGCTTTTGTTTTTTATTATTTTCTCTATTATTTTAGTTATAATTTCAAACCAAGTATGAATAATGCTTTTAGCTTTAGTTTAATTAAAGCGGTGTGTTTTTTTTTGTTTCTGTGCTCACATCACTAATTTGTATTTTATGTCTATACGTGAGGATTCGTAATTGGCTCTCTGGTGACTAATTTTCCCTTTCTTGTTTGTTTTTATTAGCTGTAAATCCTCCATGTTCTTAATAAATAGATAAATAAGATGGACGCACAAATCCTCGTCGGGCAGCATTCTGTACTGACGACGCCGTCGCGGGAACATGCTGCGCTCGGCTGACTCGTCTACCAGCTTGCGAAACCAGTACTCCACCTGGACATGCAAAGTAGGTGTAAAAATCTGGTTTATAAAGTTCTAATCAAATCCGAACGTTTGTGAATAGGGGACATGGAGTACTTGCGCAGTTCGTTATGCTCTCCCGGCCAGGTTTTGGCCCGCATAAACATGCGGAACAATGGAATTCATGGGATGAACACTGTAATCGGGAAAAACTACCTGCTGTCCCATACCTACGTTTTGGTCGGATTGGTATTGAAGTTTAGTATGCGATGGCTGATATTTCTTTCGAGATTACGATTTTGGTCTCATAAAAAAGATGTTCAGTTTGATGTACTGTACTACACCCTTAAATATGTCCACGCATTTCTAATACACGCTGTACAAAGGTCACAGTTCATAAAGCCACCCGGCATCCACCCCGCACCGCCTCGTCGAACTGCGTCCACTCGTTGTCGACAGGTGGTCCACGGGTGGACGCCGCGTTATCACCAATAAAGGTCGCGCGGTCAACCAGTGGACCTCGCGTCGTCAACCAGTGGACCCCGCGCGGTCAACGAGTGTACGCCGCGAATTTTCGAGTAGTCTGTTAACAATTGGCACTAGGTCTACACGTGTGTTTCGTAATGTCAAATTATACAAACCGTGAATTGGCACTCATAGCTGTCGTGCTTGATGAAGAAGAAAATGAAAGACGCAACAAAAAAAAGCAGAACGCGGTCCACTCGGGACCCGCGCGTTGTCAATGCGGAGTCAACGCAAGGCAAGCATGCGAGCAGCGAGTTGTCACCGAGTGGTCCACCCGCCGTCCGCGCGTGGAGGGTTTACGACCGAGGCGATCCGGTGACGCTACGGAGTTGATGTAATGAGCGCATACCCATACAAGTCCGTATAAAGAATACTAGCCGCAGGAGGCGAGGCAGTGCAGAGTGGGTGCCGGGTGGCTCTAATGAGCTGTGACCTTAAACTACCCTAAAGCAGACAGAATGTTGAAGTGAAGATGACCATTCATTTTGAAAATCTAAATGAAGAAAAAGAAAAGCATCTACTTGGAGTCGGCCCAAGACGTAGCTACGATTTTTTCGCTTTCGCCTAGCGTCCATCAACGCTACCATTAAGGTCTTTACTCCTTTTGGAAAGAAGCATTTTTTTAGCAGAGAGAGATTATTAGCTCTAATATTCAGTACGTACCTCAGGCAGCATCCAGCATTCCGTGAGGTCAGAGTTTTCGCAGCCCTGTCCGTTGTACCCTCGCAAGTTTGTTCTTTCGTTCGTACTTGTATAACATTTCTCTCTTGAAATAGAAAAAAACATGCTAGATTAAAAACGCGGTTAAATTCAGAAACACGGTGCATTTCCAGAGATGAAACCGAAAGGCACTATATTTAGGATCTGAAAAAAAGCAGCAGGTGATTTCATTCCCAATTCCAAATACGTTTTTGGACTAAACTGTTTTATTGCTTTGCCTCGTGACGACAAAAACGTTGGAATAGCAGTCCTTTTACCAGCAAAGACGCCAGTTTGCTGGTAAAGGGAAAAGAGGAAAAGGATAGGATTCGGATGTTGGTCCTAAATGCACTCACTGAAAGGTTAAACTATGTTAAGCTTAAACTAAACATAAGCATTTAAAAAGTCATTTATCTTCCAACGATTGACAAAAATAGAATTATAAATACGTTTAGCGCTATACGCATTTAGTGATTTGTGGTTTAAAAAGTGTGATGGGCTAATGGAAACTAGCATTACTCACAGATCTATCACGTTTTAATGCTAAGGTAACTAGCATGCACCACTACATTGCTTTTTTTTCTCAAATTAATAATGCATAGCATAAATGGACCACCTGACTTCGTCGTAATAAAAATTTCCATAGAATTGTGCCAATCTGGACTCTGGGATCAAGTCTTTCACGCTTCTTCTGCCACTACTGCTTCCATTTTCTTGGCTTTGGCTTGATATTGCGCGTTTATTATCTACAATCAAATATTACCCATTATTGAGTTTGTTTTGTGAAGCTTGAGGTTCACATCCACATCCACATCTGTCGAGTTTTTTCCCATATAGCAGCTTTTGTGTATAGTTTTTTGGCATATAGATGCCAACAAAGTTCACCATTATCTATATTATCTGTTTTAAACTTCGGGAGCTGCTTAACCAAATCATAATTAGTAGGAATGCACCGAATTATTCTAAGAGTTGAAAAAACAAATAACAAAAGTAAAAATATTCAGAAAAAACTTCTATTCAGTGCCTAGGGACCAAGTCATTAGGTACTCTACTCAATACTATTTAGCAGCAATTAACGATGTTGGAAAAAGTTAAAAAAGCCGCTCAGCTTGGATCGATTTGTGCAGGTTCGCTGCCATCAAGATTCATCAATGGTAGATGATGAGTCTTGCTACAGTTTGCTGATGAACCAAATGAAAGCCGAATGAAGATTTATATTGATCCTTACAACACTACTTCGGAGTGTGAATCCTGTTGAAACCCGTTGTGAAAATACGGAACGCTTTGAAAGCATTTGCCACTTGAATAGATCCTCAGGATCCTACAGTTCAGCTATCAGAAACGTCACGAACTCGCAAATGCTATAAGTAATACTATTTGATTTAAATTCTCGCAATCGTAGTGCGCGTATGATCCGAAAGGTCCTGAAATATTTATGAATGTGAATAAAGCAATAGAAGTATGTCAGGTTGTAACTGGTGGTGTTCTATAGTTTCTGCATGCCCCGGTGGCTTATGCCCATGGGAAAAATGAGTTTAAGGGCGTAAGTTTATGTATGTATGTACTACGACTATTCTATGTTCTGACCTGTCAGTTCGCATTGATTAACCGTTTGCAAACTTTGTGATTCCAATGATGTGTCTTGCAGTACTTGAGACACACGACAGTGTTGTGACCAGAGACGCTGAAAACGAAGAAACATCATACCAGAAGGAAAAACTTACGTATTGTCCGGATAAGTTGGAAAAATGGGACTTTCGATGGGGTACCTGATTAGCTATAATGAATTCATCGGGAGGTTCCGTAGCCCATGTGAGATCCGCACAAAGGGCGATATGTGCCCACGCAGACGAGTAACGATCCACTTCGAAGCTCATTCAATGTGACATTTCACACATACAATTAATTATCTTTAGAATAAGAAACGAACTAATATAATAGTCACTAAATTTTAAGAGAAAAATTAACGGTAAAACTGTTAATAAAAACGAAGAGAATTTGAAAGACATTGGTGGTTAAATCTACAGTAACAAAATTTTCCTCTTTTTTGATAGATACATGATATATTTTTTTCTTTTATTTGAATTAGTTTTCGAATTTCGTACCGAAATGAAATGAAAGAATTGTCATCACGATGGCTTGGCCGGATGTCCGTAAGTAGTTTTTATTTGTTACTTTATGGTGAAAGCTTTCTCTTTGGAATAATTTATCGAAATCTCTCCAGAACTTTTTCAACAACGCTTAAATTATGTGCACATGATTCGATTTTGAGCTTATTATTGATTTCTACAAGAAACGTTATCTGAGAATACTTTTGTGTGTTTTCATGTGGCAACATAATGGTTATGGTGAATACTTTCGAAGCTAGCAACATTAGCGGTCCCGCCCGCCAGCGCCCGCCCGTCACCCGTTATGTCAGTTTGGCTTGCGCAGCCAGGTGGCATTGTCCTCACGGTCGGAACACGCAAGCGCGCACAGCTGAGGTGGCTGAATGAACATTGACAGATCAGTTAAATAATTATAACGTATTTTATTTAATAAAAATAATAAACCTAATCAATTAATCAAACTTGGGCTTTTATTAGAAAAAGTGTTACAAAGTATTGGCATAATCGAGTTTGTATTGTGAACAATTGGAGAAAAAAGAGTTTAAAAAAAATCGATTACAAACGACAGATCGTATTTTCGTTGATATTTCTGTGTGTTAAAACGACTTTAGTTTTGCAACAAGTGTGAGCCCCGCTAGTCGTACTAAGAACGGGTTTCGGGACCGTTGGGTTTTTTGTTTATGTATATTTGTTTGTGGTATATATATTTTGCGAGTGAGTATGGTGTGTCCGTTATTGATGCTGCAAGCGGGTGCAAGTGGTCACCGCTGAGCCGTCACCTCGCTACCTCTGCACGGTGAGTGGTGATCCTCTTCTACTTGTTATACTTGTGCTATAGCTCTGGTTATGCAAGCAACACTGGAAAGTGCGCTCAGTTTAATACTTGTTTGAGTTCAATCTATTTCATCAAATGATGTGAACTGTCTACCTGTATCATGTCCATGTACCTGTTACTTTAGTTCGTGTAACTGTCCTTTCTAAAGTAGAAACATAATAGGTATTTATTGTATCTATCTTCATAAGTATTCATAACACCTACTATTGTTATTATTATAGCATAGTATGTTGTACTATTGTTAAAGCGTATTGTTTTACGATTGATTGGGACATCTATTCTTTGCCTAAATTCGTTTTTGTATTGCAAAGTTTGACCTATTGTTTATTTTATCAACAGATCTAATCAAAATCATCTTCTCGGTACGACACAAAGAAAATTCTGGGCCAAAATATTCAGTCCGCGATATAATAGCACTTGTTTGATAATATTTTCGTTATGAACTATCAATGCTTGTTAACATAATAATCTTGTCTTGCTCTTGTATGCAAATTGTTATTAGTATAATTACAATGGATGATGGATCATGCATTATTCATAATTTTATTATGTAGGTTAATAGCACGTTTTATCAAACTGATTTATTAGATAAGATACGCTGTGAATAGGGCTTATTTCATTGATAGTAGGTAATCACATTATTCCTGCAACATTAATTGTTATCGAGGTACGAATATGTACCTACATGCACCCATTTAGCTACGAGATTTCGGCTGATAGAGATGTAGTACGTACCTATCTAACGGAGAAAATCATGACCTCCAAAGATTAGGGCAGAGAGATGATGATATGCAGCAATAGTAGAAGACTCCTATGATTATTTATACATATTTGTCTATGGAGCCTGCTGTAGAAATCACAATAGGTATTCAAACGAGTATCAGACTAAATTCTTTTATGATTCATAATGTAGGTAGGTACTCCAAAGATCAATGTATTTCTGTCCATCTATCTCTGTTTCATCTGTAACATTCAAAGTATTCCATCTAATAATCCTGGGTCAAGGCTTCGACCGAGTGGTGGCCAGAGAAACCATGGCCGTCCTAAAGCTCGTTGGATCGACCTTATCGTCAAAGTCTTGCGAAACACCTGGATAAGGAACGCACAGAATCGGGAAGTGTGGCAGAAAAAAGGGGAGGCCTATACCCAGCAGTGGGTGATTCTGCTATTTTCATTTTTATTTATTCGGCTGATATGATAATCCTGGATCTGGTCCATCTTCTAGTCTTACCAGATGCAACTTCGGCTGTTTCTTCTCAGAGTAGTCAGGTACGAAACACCGGCCCCATCTAGTTTAAAAAAAAATGACTTTTAAAAGTGTTTGTAAAAATATACTTGCAACATAAACATCATTTATCATTATCATTTAACTGTTTACCTTTTTTCTCTTTCACTGACTTTAATTTTATGTTTTGTTCTGTTTAGGTTGTTTGAGGGCTGACTATTGACTTGGCTTGACCTGGCGTTAACATCATCACTAATTAATGCTTGCTTCTTTATTAACTTGCTTGCTTTTGGACTCATTGCTAACAGTGCACTAGTTGGCTTGACGTGCATTTCGTGTCTGGTCGAATTGGTTTACGAAAATGTTCTTCTCATGAATTAAAGAAATGACAAAAAGAAGAAGCAAAATCTCTGAACAACTCTTTCGAGCTCATTAATCCTGAACCTTAATTCGACCATACTTCCTTTGCAGTTGAACGGAAACTATCTGGTTTGAATAATGATTCTTATAAGAAACTAACATACTATTTTATTTTACAACGTTTTGTCGTGTTTCATCAAACCAGATTGTCAAATCCTTTCCTGGCTTCTATATTTTTGGTTTGTATTGCATGCTGTTTCACTAAAATCGTTTCCTAGAAAATTTTAGATGCACCTTCTCACTTATTGAAAATAAAGAATTTTAAAATTTTGGTGTGATCATTTCCAGCTTCCCACTCTTTCAAAATTATCCACTAGATCATTTGCATTGTAGTAGACGAGCATGTAAAAAAATGAGCTTTCAGACCTTTTAATATACTGAAACTAACCGAGCTTTGCGCATAAATCCTTCCTAAAAGAGAACTCTAACTGTTTACCTACTCTTTGTTATCCGCAAAAAGGGTCCACATATTGTTTGCCACAAGATTACCTCACCGTATAATATGACGTAAGCAGCCGCCCAAACATTATATTAACTTACAATATCCCGTACTAGATCCTCTAAACACTGCCAGGACGAGGTACTGGCCTTGGCCCCATTTCCCAATCCGAGCCATCTCTAAGGACAGCCTTTGGTATATTTCGACGGATGTAATAAAGCTGAATTTTCAATGCGGAATAATTTCAGCAAAAGAAATGGGTGTATGAATATCTTGGGACATCTTAATCTGAAAGAAAAAGGACCCTTCTTTATCGTACTTAAAGCACTGACATAGACTCTGTTGAAACGATAATTTTGTGTGCAATATGTTGTCTCAATCAATGAAAAATATGACAAAATTATCACCCAGTTATCATATCATAGAACAACTTATAAAGAAAATATATTTATGGAATGCCAGAAATTAAAGAATTTTACTGCATTTATTTATTACTCCAATTCGTCACTAAAAGAGTCCAGTGAACGAAACGATATTGTAATGGAGTACTTAGGCGTCATCTGTTTGGATGCAGTCATTAGAAAAGTCACTCAGCTTGATAATATTGGCTTATCTTTACTCCACTTCCAAACGATATGTTTACAAACATTCATATCGCACCCAATCTTGTCCCTAATATTTTATTGCACTATTTACCTACCCTCGTTCAAACTCGACGACTTTTTCATATGAGCCTAAATAAATATCTACGTTTCTACAACGACTCCCAATTTTTTTGTTGCTTCTTTTTGCGCCTTCATGCAGTAGTAGGCCCGGCTGTTTCCGACCTTGGCCCATTTTGGAGAGCTACCCCGCTAGGATCTTCTCATATGCCCTCTTATTTAGAAAAAAATATTCTAAAGATGTGACTGCGGGCACGTGTATGTTTTTTTTTTGAAGGGGTTAATAGCTCCTACTGCCTTTGCAATCGATAGTTGTGCCGAGGGGTGAGAAAAAATTGTATTGTAATTTTTGTCTTTGTTTGTATCGTTCACAAGTGTTGCATGTTTACATTCTTAGCATGTTTGTTACTTTTAGCCTTAATTATTACATCAAAGCCAACACATTATACATGCTGGCAATCAAGAGTTAATATTTTTTCAAGCAGCATTGAACGGTTTTCTATATTTTACGTAATATTTTATGATTACAGCCCATTACATAATTTATATAGCGTGAAGACTTGTAACAGTTGAAATCACCTACATATGGAACTTCCGTAAATAATGGGCCCAAAATAGTGCCTTGGTGAATTACTTTCACTCTACTTTTAGGGCCCGTAAAACTAAAGCTGGCTTTACAGATTGCCAAAACTAATTTCTTGACCACATTACTTCATTAAAAGATTCCAGCTAGCATCAGTTACAAAGTAATTAATATTTCCATAAAAAGTTGCGTAATGAATGGGTTGCCCCATAAAAAAACAGTATTGAACAAGCCGTCGATTTTATGACGCTCATAGCATGGTTGATTCGCGTAGATACGGCCACTGTTTACCGCTGACCTACTTAGTTTAGTTTTTCAATTTTAATGTAAACCGCCGGATAAAATGAATTATGGTGTTTATCTAGTTACGTGGGACACTCAGAAAGTTTTGCGAAACTAAAAAAAATTGTTCTATACGTACATATATTTTTAATAATCTTTTCAAAGTACTTTCCACCAGCCTCTATACAAAGATTCATGCGCCTAAACCAGTTTTCAAAACACTTTTTCCAGTCCGCCGCAGACACCTCGTTTACAGCCTGCTCGAACCCAGCCAGCGCATCTTCCGGCGACGAAAATTGTATCCCTTTGAGCTGATTTTTTATTTTTGGGAATAAAAAGAAGTCACACGGTGCTAGATCAGGGCTGTAAGGAGGGTGACCCAGGAGTTTGACTGGCGTGCTGTCCAGGAAGTCCCTCGTTTTGAGTGCGGTGTGCGCAGGTGCATTGTCGTGGTGGAGCAGTAGCCCGCGGAGCCCTGTGTTTGGTCGCTTGTTGCTTATAACAGAGAAAACTTCTGGCAAACATTTGGAAGTATACCATTCGGCATTAATGCTTCTTTGATCCCGTAAGGGAATTGATACCAAGTGGCCAGTCAAATTAAAAAAGCTAGCGATCAAAATCTTACCCCCGCTTCTAGATCGCTTCACTTTGGTAGGCGTTGGCTCATTTTGAAACACCCAAACAGTCGACTGGCGCTTGGTTTCTGGGTCGTATTGATAAATCCAGGACTCATCACCTGTAACGATGTCGTAAACACGCCGAGACGAGCCTGCTTCAAATTTGTTAAGCATATCACGGCACCATTCCACCCGGGCCTGCTTCTGAGCATCGGTGAGGTTGTGCGGCACCCAGCGTGATACTATCCTCCTCACGCGAAGATGGCTGTGTAGAATCTCGTGAACGCTTCCCGATCCAATCTTCAATATGTGTTGAATCTCCTGATATGTAATTCGCCTATTGTCTTGGATTAAATTTTTCACTGCTAGCACGTTTTCTTCGGTAACAGCCGTCAAAGGGCGACCGCTTCTTTCGTCATCCCCCAAAGTTGGTCGACCGCGCTTGAATTCGTTATACCAACGATACACGGTTGCCTTGGAAGGGCCTTCATCCATGAATGCCATTTGAAGTCTATCGTACGATTCATCCGGTTTCAGGCGACACTTGAAATCGTATAAAATCATAGCTCTAAAATGTTCCCGGCGCAGATCCATATTTCAGTGAGACACAATACTTTGAATTAACTCGCAAAAAATGTGGAGGGAAATTTTGAAATTGGAACTTACTTATTTTTACTTATAAATAATCATATTTTCGAAAAACATAATAACTGGCCAGTCTCCCATATATAAAAACTTTTTTTCGCAATACTTTCTGAGGGGCCTGGTATTACAGAGTCTAAAATCGTTGGGAGTAGGTCGGGTATTGTAATATTTAGATATGATGCAAAGATCGATGATCGTGCCTGATATAATTAGGCTGTGTGGGAGAGCCAATAACGACCTTACAGATAATCAAAAGAAATAATTGTTTAAACAAAGCACTATTCTGTTACTGGAAAATAATATAACAAAAAAAGGAGCCTGAAGTCCTTATTGCGCGGTTCGTAAATCCAACGATGATGATAAAGAGAAACACAGTTGACCCAAGTAGATCCCATCACCTAATAAAGCTTATGAGAATGAATTAAAAGAAGTTTACAACCAGAAGAAAGAGGTTGCAATATAACTCGTATAAAATGAAGCGTAGATTACTGTGCCACATAGAATTACATAACTCGGGCCGTTGAATGGCGATAGGTGATTCGCTTACTAGTCACTGCATACAAAGCGCTGAGCTCATAATAATTAACATCGTTCATTAATTACAACAGAATCTTTACTGCATGAGTGAGTTTGTAAAGGATAACCATAAAATTATCATCAGCCTCGCCTTTACCCATGTTTGTTGGGGTCGGCATCCAGTCTAACCGCATGCAGCTGCATACCAGTATTTTACATGGAGCGTCAATTAATCTGACCTCCACATCACAGTTACTGGTTAATAGCCTTTGGTAAGACTGGTTGTCAGACTTTTAGATTTCAGTCTACCCGTAATGACTGTCAAATATTTACAAATGACAGCCGAAACTAACGGCTTCGGAAACTAACGTGCTTCACATAACGAAATCAATATAAAATAAATAAATAGATATGTCACGTATTTGTTTCCGATAATGAGCCCGAAGAGTAGACAAATAATGTTAGCAGAAATATTTGAAGACATTAGAGATACTTATTTAATTTGGGCTAATGTATAGCAAGGCATTGTTGGCTTGGCTTATTGCCCATAAAGACGTATTTAAGATTACAGTGCCGAGATAAAGCTGCTGAATGAATATGGAGCAAAAGATAAAACTCGAAATCGGAGGAGAACATGGAATATTAACTAGTTTTCTATCACAACCTCTGATAATTGAAAAACAATATGTAGAATTGGACTGTTACTGTGGATCTATTGCTGTAGAAGACACATAAAGAAGGAAGGTGTTGGTGAAATGTATTGTAATAACAAGATGGCGGCGTTACTTTCAAAATTGATCACGCGCTGAAAGATTTTTGTACAGATAAAATAGTTTGGTTTGGCCATTAGTGATATTTTGCACTAAATGTGTGTTGATGTAGTTTTGTTTTAAGTGTTATCAATACTGCAAGCTCATTGAAATCTGGCCACGCGCTAGAGGATCGTTAAACATTTGAATTCGAATCTGACGTGCGTTGTACTGCTTATATAAATCTACTCAGGTGTACAAAAAAGGAACCGGTACTTACTAAGCGAGCAAACGCAAATAAAAAACACAATAATAATTGTTTTTGCAAAAGGAACTAGGAAGTTACAGACTACAAAGAATATCAGTTTTAGCTGATCGTATCAAAGCGTGATGCCATAAAATATGCATACAATGTAGGTAGTAGGTAAAATCTGAAACCTTGAGAACTATGATTCGCACACCGTGCGTAATAATTTTCTTTGCGGTGTTAATAAAATACGATAATTCGACCTTACTTCATCAGAGTGTTAATAAGAACAAGCCAGCACTACAGATGCATAACTTAACATCACACTGGTAATCTTCGAAGGGTAAGTCAGAGGTCTGATTATAGAACACCCACATTTCGCCAGACATACTGAGAAATTCCTGATAGAAACACCTAATAATGCCCGACCCGGGAATCGTCGAAGGCCCTCATGCACAGCAGTCGCGTTTGAAACTGCTGGACCAACAAGGCAGCCTATACCTAAAATAAGGGTTTTAATGAATCATAGCAAACCAATTTCTACTGCTAGAAAGTTATACTGTGTTTCAGGATAAATGGAATTTTATTTATTTATTTAAATGAATTTAAATCCTGTTACATTTTTCCGTAAGTAGTATTTAAGATTTTTAGATTTTCTTGATTTTCTGTGAAGTCCAGAGCAGAATTTGTTTAATTTTCATAATAATAGTTAGACATGGTGATATAAATCATTTTAGTACTATTTTTGGCCTGTTAATATTTTTGCCTTAAGTACGAAGTCAAATTATAAGATTAAAAAAAAAGTATGTTCTGTGGACGAAAAATGTTTAATTTTCTGACCTCCTTGTAGTACTCAATCTGTTCTACAAATACTCCAAATAAACATACCTGTTTATATTTTTTCCCACCAAGTTAAATACATATTAGACGTTTTCTTAAAAAAACATATACGCGGAGGTGAACTTTTCGCGGGATACAGCCTAATATAATCTCCTGTCCATACTCTACACATGCAATGAAAAAAATCGCTGTTTTTAATTAATGCAAAGTTAGCCTAATATTCGGCGTAAATTCCCGAGACTACCAGCCTGCCAAGCGTGGCGATTATGGCAAAACCCCCCAAAATATCAATTTGGCCACACTTGGGGGAGGCCTATGTCCAGCAGTGGACGTGTTTTGGGCTGAAATGATGATGATGACAACCTACTCCATACAAGGATATATAGAATAGAGGGAGTAAACAAAGCACCAAGATATTCCAACAGCATAGCTAGCTCCTAGTGCTGCAGTTGTCTATACTTCATAGAAAGCGGTGACCAGCACGGTTTTTGGAAAAAAAACCGCAAACGGCAGCTGCAAACCTACACAGTACGAACCAAATTTAAAATTGCCTCTAGCAACTGTATTCTGCATCTCGAAACTTTCATCCGTAAATCCAGGCGCACTGGAAACTTTGCCAATAAAACTACTAGGACTGCTGAAGTAGCTAGGAACCACTTCTGTTTTGCAAACAGCCGGTTCGTCCGTTGTTTTTCAATGTTTATTTTGCTTGCCCTCTTGAAAGTGCTCGTGTTATGAACTCCGTGCTTATTTTAGTCTTCTAATGCTCTTTCAGCTGTTAGCGGAGTACTTATCGTAAATTTATTAATAGTGACTGCATGGGATTATGGTTATTAAGCTGTGATTGGTTTAAGTGATGTTTATCATAAATTCTTGTTAAATTGGCGGTAAGCTGTGTGGTCTTGTACTAACAATTGATAATCCTATTGTTACTTATACCATTAAGCATTGCTAAATCGTCATAACTTGTTTCAGGTGTAATTCGATTAGATTCTGAGGTACATCAGATTTTTTTAGTCCTTAGCAACTCAAAAGCTAGGTGAGATTTTTAAATTGAAGCGTTTAAAAATCAATCGAAATAATCAGTTTCAAGGAAAGTTCTGAGTAAACATAGATATCTAAAAGATAATCTAACCTTACTCGGCTCAAACGTCACAAAACAACGGTACTCCATTCTACGGTAACCAGATACTTGTAATACACTCTCCCACGCGTTCCCATCATATTTCCCATAACCTACTGATTCACTGTACGTTATTCTCACTAGAATTAGGTATATCGATTTGAAGCGATTTGGAGTCTTATTGCCTTTGACACAAAGTTTGTTTAATCTAAGTAGTGAATTAAGGATACATGTGTTTTGATGAGAAATTAAATAAAGTAAGTAATAATAATAAGTAAATGAATTTAATAAAGACCAAGAAACGATGGATAGACTTTGTGAAGGATGATATGGCAAGAAAGGAGGTGTCTGATGAGATGACGAGTAATAGAAAAGTTTAAAAGAAGAAGATACGCTGCGCCGACCCCAAATTAATTGGATAGAGGCAACAGAAAGTTGATGAAGAGAGAGTGAGAAAGATTTAATTGAAAAACACGAAGAGAAACAAGGAAGATTAAAAGTTCGACAGTTCTATACTAGTAGAGGCGCATACCAAGTGGTTGCCATATTGGATACAGTACAGAACGCATATAAATAATGTAAAACCAAATCATTTAAAAGAGTAACTATAGAGTTTCTTGTCGGTTCTTCTCCATAGGAAACGACCAACCCGAAACGTGCACCTTTTCTCGACATTTTATATAAATGTCCATGTAGGCCTATATGGTATAAAATATTTAGAGTTTAGAACAGATCATTGCCACAGTCAATTTTGGAAATGTTGACTGTTGAACTCGTGCTCTAGCTGAATTTAGTAGATTTCACAAAATCTGTCTACCATATCAATGAATTCAATTTGTAACTGGAGACTAGCAAGCGTTTATTTTAGCCATTGGGAACAATTTAAGTGTTAATTGAAAAAATACATTTTATGAGAAGAAATTATTTGCAAGAGTTTGAGGAATTACAACTTTCTCTGCATAAATAAATGCGTGTTTTACATACAATATCCATTGATTAATTGCTGAATACTTTACAAAGTATCACATTTATATGTATGATATTCCTTTCACTACCAAACTACTAGACGTACTGCCGGTACTATCAGCTCGGACCTGTCGTAGAGTAAGTGCTTCTCCACATTTATTATGCGTACAGCTAAAGTCGGTGCTCAGTCCTGTATGTCATGTCCAAGACGAAGGTGCATGTCAGGCATACCGCGTCTATGTTCCTTTCCACTCATAACCCGTTAATCTTCAAGGGATTTGTGGACAGGTATCTCCTGGACACGATCGTTCTATTGTATCCCTCATGAATCGATTTCCATGAGGCGAGATCGAGACATATTGGGTTTTTTCATAAGGAATTTGTCAGTGGCAGCCACGGAGTCTGGATTTATTCTCGGTTGGTGGCAATAGGCTCGCCCCCTATTATACTGGTGAATTGAGGGTGTATTGTGGTTCATCTCTGCCCTACCCTTCGAGAATAACAGGTATGATTTCAAGAGTCTCTCATAATCTCAAACTAGTTTCTCGACTTCTCCATTTGCAGGAAAATAATTATAATCTATTTTCTAGAATCAATTTGAACGGCACGGCTTGCAAAAATATGGCTTCTTGAAAGATAAAAACAATACTGCGTACAAAAGCATTGGATCCATTTGTTTCTTTGTTTGTCACTGAATGGCTAGCATGTGGGGTACAAACTATATTATTATGAGTTGTAGCTAGTAAAAAATACGGGTTAAGTCGACCGCAAACATTCACAGATGTTAAAACAATTAGACAAATATAACAGCCGCACGAATCGATCTCTGGCTTGGCGAGGTTGGTCCGTTGATGGGTGACCATAATTACATACCGAGTTTCTTCCGTGCCTCGGAAAGCACGTTAAGCTGTTGGTCCCGGCTGTCATTTGTAGATCTTTGACAGTCGTAACGAGTAGTCAGAAGCCCAAAGTCTGACATCCAGTCTTTCCAAGGGGTATCGTATTACCCAATTACTTCCGGTTAGATTGGAAGGCGACCCGCAGATAGTTCGGGAAAACGCTAAGCAGAGGATGATTAAGCTGAACAAAAAATTTAATTAATTGACGAGGATTGTCGGATGGATATCTAAATTCGTTGAGAAAACAATTATCTACGTATATTGAAAAAATCTAATTAATTTCGTAATATAAAGGATTGCCTGGTAGATACTAAATTCATTGAGGCTCTATTGATTAGATTTATTGGTGAGAATTCGATTTCTAAAATTTATCGTGAGTTAAAAATGCAAGATTTATGCCTGGGAATTAAAATGATTATTTTTACTCTCCATTTTAACAGATAGAAAGAACAATACAATAAAGATAACAGAACAGACTTATCAAAACTTTTTTGAGTTAAATATCATAAATGTCTTCGAAACTATGGAAGATCGAGCATCTAATTAGACTATTGTCCTACAGCTTTGGAAGAGCAAAGAGATCACACAATACAATACTAACGTCCAATGCGAGAAAACAGAAGCTATAGATATAACATTTCTCGTTTCGCAACAATAGCTCGTCACTGCTCTGTCAATACGCATACGGCCTTCCACACAATTATAGTATTGTGTCCATCGACAATAGAAAAGATACTGCATTGGTCTTCTCCGTAAGCGTCCAAGAGAAGCCTTGAAAACTGCTCTTTGAATAGCGCCTCTTGGCAATGGTTTTCATCTATTGATCTAGCTAAATGGTCAAGTGTCCTTGCAGGACTTATCTTTGGGCCTGTGTTGTGGATGAGATAAATTTGTATCTTTTTCGGCGCAATCCTGCTCACAGAGAACTGATTATGACTAAAATTGCTTTTGCTTATTTTCTTCTTTACTATAACGTGTGTAAAAAGATTGCTTAGCATAGCCGAGAGTGACATCGACCCCTGCACCGTTGCATGCACCTATAAGCACAATGTTTTGCGTGTTATCGCGAATAGCAATTTTTCACACCAAAAATAAAAGCCTATTCTTTCTATTTGATGTTACTTAGTTCGCTGTACAGGTATGTAGTAGGTCTTTCACACATGTATTTGCTCTTAACGTATTATCATCATCATCATTAAATTCGTAATTCGACCATTACGAAAGCCTATCTGTAAACTCACAAATACGTTTTCCAGACTTTAATAAACGTTGATTACGTTACGTTTGATAAATCCGGTCGTTTTTCCCGAGGATTTGTCCAAAGTTTAACGCTGATTGATTGATAACCATCAGAACGAAAGTCTAGACTAAGTCTTGTGTTGACAAATCTTTCACGGGAATCATTTATTACACTTAAGATGAGCCGCCTACCAGGTTCCTATTAACCTATATTTCATCCACACACATTTCTGTAACAACACATATAACATAGAAAGACACTAATGAAGTCTGTCTGTGTCTTCTTAACTACACAACGTATTTTGATACGGCCTTTATCATGTTTTAGGAAATTTATTCCAGAAGGTTCGTGGAGAAGCTTGGTGCTAATCATAACAGCTGCTCGGATCAATCTTAAGGTCAAGCCGGGATTGCCTAGGTTGCTCTGAAACACGTTAAGCCTTTGGTCCCGGCTGTCATTTCTAGATCTTTGACAGTCGTTACAGGCAGTCCGTGGCCCTAAAGTCATACCAAGGGGTATCGTATTACCCAGTACTGACTGGGTTGCAGCAGTCAGATAGGCAGTTGCTCCATGTAAAATACTGGTACTCAGCTGCCTCTGATCAGACTGATCGCAGATGATTCCAGAAGGTTTGTGTGTGTTATCATTTTCAACATCGTCCAACGAGGCGACTTCATCCACGGTTGGTCATATGTGTTGCTAAGTTTGTAAGCATACGTTCCTGAGCCAGTCTCATACAGTCTTCACCCACGAAGGCAACAATGTCATCTGCCCATTTGACTGCCGAGGTCGAATAGTACTTCTTTTCCCAGTCCTTGGACTCCATTCGGTCACCTGCATTATCATCTGTCTAGCCTTTGACAATTATGCTAGGATCGGCATCCAGTCAAACGAACTGCGGCTGAATGCCAGTATTATACTTAGATAAAGCGACTGCCTATCTGACCTCCACAACCCAGTTGGTCCTGGGTAATACGATACTCCTTAGAAGACTGGTTGTTAGACTTTCGGGCCACTGACTATTTGTAACGACTGTCAAAGATATAAGAATTACTGCCGGGACCAACGGCTTAACGTGCTTTCCGAGGCTCGGAGGAAACTCTGTCACGTGCTTAAGAAAACCTAAATAAATCATGTTGTTTGTTCCAGTATAGCAACCGACTCAATTACTTACCTACATACTACCTCCTTACCATATTTCCCTAATAAACAATTACCTCATAATAATTAAAAAGTCTCATTGTGAAAGAGATGAATGAGACTTTTTAATTACTAGATCGTTCCATGGTTTCATAATGATTTGTTCGGATATTGCTCGGTGGCAGTTTTAAAATTGAACTGTCGATATCATCGACTTTGCACTTTACTAATGATTCATGAAAAAGCCATTGGAAACTTTGGATCTCATATTTTCGGATTTAAAGCAGAAATATCGAGTTAGATTGCAGTTATTTGATTGGGTGATCATAAGCTTGTCTCTTTCGATCTGATATCTTTATAGATTCTGCAGTATAACTATTACAGCGATAAATAACGATAACGATAGATATGGCGATAGATATGTTCTGTATGGTGTCGGACGTAAAGAATAGCACCATCCCATATCTTCCCGTGGGTGTCGTAAGAGGCGACTAAGGGATTTGCCAGAGAATGGGCAGCAGCGTTCTCTGTGCTTTTGTAACAACCGTACTGCGATCGCCAACCCGCCTGCCAAGCGTGGCGATTATGGCAAAACCCCCATGTTATGTCAATGTGGCGACACTTGGGAGAGGCCTAAGTCCAGCAGTGGACGTCTTTCGGCTGAAAAAAATGATGATGATAGATATGCAGGACTTCTCAGTCACTTTTACAATGTGTTGCCAGTCGGCAATGTCTTTCGGGATTATGTAATACTAGCTGTTGCCACGACTTCCTTCGCGTATAAATTTTGATACGTATGTGTGAAAAAAAATCCTATGTGCTATTCCAGCTTTTAATCTGCCAAATTACATCCAGATCCTTTCAGCCAATCTGGTGTGATTGAATTTAACGACCATCCATCCAAACTTTCGAATTTAAAATCTAAAAATATACTCTATCATTAAATTTACTAATAATGCTCAAGTTGTAGTAAAAATTTCAGACACGTTTTTATATATTAAGTACCCATGCAACTTTAAAAAAATACTTCGCTACGTTGTGTCATTAAAAATGTAGACAGGATCACATATGGTGCCATGAAACCATTCTTGACCTATAAAACTATGATAGATAAGCTCTTGCCATCTGTTGTTATTCCACACTTTAATGGAACTGTCATCCCATTAAGTGTAACTCTCACGACATGGTGTCCATACGTTATTTATAATTTACTAACCATACCCACGGCTCCGTCCGACTTTTGTTCGGTAATAGGGGATGATCACTATTTTTTTTCTATGTCTGTCGGGTAGATTATTGAAAAGTATAAGACACGTATTTTTTCTTTTTTCACGTGCTCATAAAATTACGGAGATATATTGAGTTGAAATGGCGCATGACGTCACTTGTAGGTAATTTTTATATCTACTTGTGACGTAGTGAGCCCCCACTCTCCAACTTTAATGAGTTTTAACTAAGCAATTTTTTTTTTAATTTTGATAAAACAAAAAATACGTGTCTAATATTTTTGTATTACCTGTCTGACGGACAAAATAGAATTTCGTTTTCTTTACCCAGTATTATACCCTATTGTTCCACAGGATCATACTACCGGGATATCTTATGTGGTATTCCAGACTATTCCTGTGCCAAATTTCATCCTGATGCATTCAGTAGTTTTTGCGTGAAACAGTAGCAAAAATTCAGACATCCATACATTCTCACAAAGTTTCGCATTTATATTATTATCGGAGAAATAGTATTCGTTATTTCAAGAACCGTCCCTATTTATTAGTAGTCCAAGAGTGGTTTAATAAGAAATTAATTTCAATGGTATGAATTCTGTACACAAAAAAAGGTTATGATGGACACATGTCAACATCCACTTCTATGTAATAACAATTATAATTCGAATTCTCTCTGTATATTACTTATACTGCCCGCGGCACCATCCACGTCAAAGTTGTACTGTTTAGTTAAGGTTAGTTTTTTCTAAATTATATTACGTAGATAGGTCTTTTTTATTTATCTTCTTCATCTAAACCATACCCTAATACCCTTATCTCTTCTCCATCCAAAGCTGTACCAAATAAAATCTGCATCTATACTACTTAATAATAAAGCTGAAGAGTTTGCTTGAACGCGCTAATCTCAGGAACTAATGGCCCGATTTGAAAAAATGTTTCAGTGTTAGTTAGCCCATTTAACGAGGAAGGCTATATATCATCTCGCTTTGGCCAATAGGAGCGGAGCAGCAATGAAAAATATTGCGAAAACGGGGAAAATGTGACGCAGACGAAGTTGCGCGGGACAGCTTGTTTTATAATAAAATCAGACTTTCCTTTACTAGCCAATCGTGCTTACCTGTAAGTAAGGTACTTTCGCAGAAAAACATTTAGCTTTAATTATAAAATGACTTAGGTTCAGCGGTCACGACATCTCCCTCTATTACTAGGAATAGAAGAATAATATAAGATGATATTATGATTATATTTTATTCCAATATCAATACAGCAGAACCCATCAATATGCTGATGCACGTTCTCCGGATCCTGATGACAGACAACTGACTGTCTACTATCACGAATATTGCCAAACAGTCTAACAAATGTGATGTTATGTCTATGAGTTCCTATCAACCAATTAAAGCGCTATCTTCAGCATTTTCTAGGCACCTTTCATCAAGCATATCAGAGATATTTTCTGCATAGGTACAGTATGTATAAACCAAACATACGCTCGCTAGGCAGTGTTGCGACATGTTGTTTAAAGTAGTTCTGCATATGCGACGCGATAGACATGCACGTGTTTCTTACATACATTGCAGTGTAGGTTACCAGACCTATTGTTGTTTTATTTCTTTAGGATTGCAATTTTGATCTCTGACTGAACAATTATAGGGTGCAAAGTGTAATCATTGTATACGGCGGCGGTCAAGTGTATGCTAAGTGCGTGTGTGTGTGTGTGTGTAAGTGTAAGTGTGTGCTATTTCTTGAGTCCAGAGTAGGCGTAAATAGTTATAAATGATGAAATATGGACCACAACGAGTGTTGCTACTTTTCGAAGCTTAAACAAAATGCAGTCACAGTTTGCAGACCGCCTGTAATAATGCAGTTGAAGTCATAATCGCCACGCTTGGCAAGCGGGTTGGCGATCGCAGTACGGTTGTTACAAAAGCATGCACACAGAGAACGCTGCTGCCTATTCTCTGGCAAATCCCTTAGTCGCCTCTTACGACACCCACGGGAAGATATGGGATGGTGCTATTCTTTACGTCCGACACCACACAGAAAAACTTTGGCGTGTAAAGAATGTAAAAAATAACTTATATTTTATGTAAGGAGATTTAATAAAAAAAAAAACTATATACAACTTTAATTTAGCACAGAAATCTTTACCTCAAGAATCCGCAAGGATAACCCACTTCTGATCGTGCGCAAGTAATGGCTCAGTTTAAAGATCTAGCCACGACTGAGCGACCATCTGGCTTGATGGACTTATTATCTGTCATAGAGTTGCGATAAATGTACCTGTAGGCCCTGTAGCTATCTCCCACAACGGTGTTGATACTAATGTGGGTAGTGTCTGAAATGGTGTTACTTTAAGTGGTTATTTCGTTATTGATTAGTCAGATTGGATAAAATTTCATCTATTTAGGCGAGGATTACTTATGTGATTAGGAAGTCTCCCATTGCGAAATTGGTCGTAGATATCGACAATTAAATCTCGGTCGTTCACCAAGTGCACTAAAAGACAATGGTTCTATGCTCCCTGTGATCAAACTTGATGGAAATTAAAAACACCCCTTTCAAAAGCATTTTTTAGCCTTTTTTTCTCTAATCCAAGCAGCACCCATGTATGTGTGAAATGAAAATATTTATCCGTGGTGCTAGGCAACTGGGCTTACCCCAGGTTTAACCGTCCCTTTTGTATCTATTGGTCTTGTTTTGTTCTGTCTCCTGCTGATATGGAGGGAAGTGGAAATTATGTTTTTCCTACTCCAATATTCTTTTCTGATTAATTTCGTTGCGGGATCCAAGACAGTCGTTGAGCTTCATCGTCCCGTCGCTTTTCTAGTACTCTCCACTGTTGATTCTAGCTTTCAGGCGTTGCAGTGGTTTCAGAAAAGTGTGACAGGCTTGTCCCAAAAAAAAAGCAGCTATGTATGTCTGCCTAGTCAAATCCAAAATTGGAGATACAAGAAACCATGCATTGCTGCATCATCGTTGTTTGTTCATGACGATTGACAATATGATCACACAATCTCCCATAAAAAACAGTTCCTAATGCGAACCATACCAATTTACAGCACATTATCAATCTCTTCCATTGCATTTACTCAAGAAAACTGCGCCAAAAAGCTGTTAGCCGAGTACGTGCGCCGGCGCAACGAACGGCGTGAAATTATAAATTTCTTATGTACCCGCTAATGATAGGAACATGTCTGCTATTGTGATGCTCTAATACGTCCGATATGAAAGCAGTATTGGGTCTTAATGGTCACGATGATGTTTCGATAGGTAGGTGAGTACAGTCACGATCTATAATATTATGTATACGTTTAAAAAAGTTCCAAACCGATTCGCTCGTGAGAAAACGATTGCAACTTTGAGATACGACGAGACGAGACGAGAGCTGTTGATTGTATTTGATAATATCTGCGAGACTGGGGTGTGTAACAGCGTCCTGGCTGCCCCTGCTTCAGAAGCAGCCAGGATAGCATTAACCGCAGAAATAGTTTAACCTCTAGGTCCCAGCCGTTCCATTTATGGAACGGACGGACCTTTGCCTTGAGCCTCGCCGTTCCATTTATGGAACGGCTCGAACCAGCAAACTTAAACGCTAATATAAGAAAAAGTAAATTTCTAAATCGTTCTGTCAAAATTTACCTCTATGGTCAATTAGTAGTCGATTCAAACAAAATTAATCGTTAGTAATACTAAACGGCACAACATTATTAAAAAAAATATATAAACTCGTCTATGTCGAATGTCAAACGCAATGGCAACCCGTGTTATTATGTTCGGAAAAGTGTTGTTTTTGTGAGATATACGTTGTAAAACTTTGGTAAGTAAATGTATAGTATGTTATAAGTGTATAATGCAACTTTTAAGATAGTCATTTGCTTGAAAAAATAACAAAAAAATTATGATTTGAGCCAACAAAAATCCTTTGTTGTGAAGTTTGTTAGTCGAAATAAAAAAAAAATATTTGACTCTTGAACCATGTTAAATGGTCTTGGAAACAATAGTAGCAAAGAAAAAATAGTGATAATTCATTATTTCATGTATTCGAGGCATTTCTATTCATATTTATTGATATTTCAAGTATTTTCATGCTTTGAACAGCGGAATTCTAAAATGGCCGATTCTAACAAGAAGTTTGAGTTAGGATCTTATAAGAATAATGTATGTAGGACTCCTAAAAAACACTGTCATTAGATTACTTGTATATTTGTGATGTTAGATATAAATTTTCGTGTAAATTGAATGAGTAGTTTTACCAAACAAAAATAAGCAACGAAAACAGACGTATTTGCTGCGACCTCTCTCATATCTATGGGATATGTATAATTCTCAAGTAGTTCTAAAAGAGTTGGTTATTATTAATAAATGGCCCCGTTCATCACGAACCCGACACTGTTTACCGTTTAAGATTAGAGCTAATATAACTCGAGTTATAAGTGTTTATCTTTACGATATCGGATGACTCACGCAATGGCGTAATCAAGGGGCCCCCGAAGGGTTTCACGCGGGGTTTTACTGTTACGCGCGAAAGGACAGTGAGGTTAAGGTGATTTTGTTTTTTTGTTTAGTATTATAAGTTGATTTGTAACAATGAGGGTGGCATAATCTGTCTAGATAATAACTCTCGCTAAATTAATAAAGAAAAAATCTTTGAGATAAGTCCTATCTCTTATAAAAAGTATGGGTTCTAAACTACACTTACCGGTCATAACAATATAAAATGACAGCAGGTGTAAACGTAAAAAGTTGCGACTTGTGTTTAGACTTGATAGTGCTCGGGACTGTACTTATATTCGATGGTTGCCGTGAAATCAAAGACAGAGGTCATGTCTCATGACCTGGAGAAGTGTAACTTGTAAGATTTTTTGATAAAGGCTTGTCAATTTAAATTTAGGCCTAGAACTCGCTTAGTCTAGAGACACTTTTTTTGTTAGCCTACCAATTGTCCTACTGATGGGAAAAAGCCTCCCCTTTCTCCTTCCAAACCTCTCTATTTCGGGCGATCTCTGGCCATGTTCGCCACGCAAACGAGATCAGATCGTCACACCACCTTCGCCACGGTCTACCTCGGCGGCGATTTCTTCCATCAGGTGTCCAGAGAGTAACGATCTAGAGACACTAGAATAAAAGTATAAAAAGCAAAAGAGTTTCTTTTATGACAAAAGCAAACATTAAAGAAGAAAACTTTCATTAAATTTTAGGAAAGTTTCTTTTGAAATAAGCAGGACCTTTGTGCTCTTGTATCTGAATGTATTGTCCTGTTAAGTGTTTTGTGTACAGTACCTACATAAATAAATAAGAACTCTTGAAAATTCATTTGGTAAAGAGGATGGAAGTTTGTGTGGCTGTTTGTATTTTTTGCCAAATGGAAAACCCACCGGACGCATGTGTTAATTTCCAAGTTCAATTCAGAGTGCATTGGACGCAAGTTTTCTTGCTACGTCTAGTCCATTTTTATGTCAACGCACTGACTATTAATGAACAAAATTATATCATTGTCTGACTCTTAATTTAGAATCAGCAGCACATTGACCTGTTTGAATTTAAATATGTAGCTTTAAAAACAATCGTAAACCTGTCAAGAAAAAAACTTTATTTTACTCCTCGATCTCTACAAGTTAATACAGGCACATTTAAACCGTCAATACCACCTGGAAGTCTATTCAACCTCAACGTAAAAGAGGCTTCAGATAAGTTGGAAGGCTCTTCAAAGAGTTCGGAATCCAGGACGCGGTAACAGGCAACTTCCTGACTAGACCGCAGGGCGTCCTTCCGTTCCTGAAGCCGTTATAAACTCTCTCATTCAACTGTTTTTTTAAAGTTCTCTTCTTTTCATATTATTATTTATGAATAAAAGTAGTGACGGACGCGGACGTATTTTAAACTCTGGCAACTTTGCATTTTTAAACATGGCAACATTCTATTTTTAATCTGTCCTCTGTTGCATAACGTATCATTAAAAAAAAACGGGATATGCAATTCTGAATGAATTGCATATCCCGTTTTTTTCACCCAGCAGTATTTTCTGTGTCAACGTCGAAAAATGTCAGAACCAGAAAATTGTTAATTTCACAGTACATGCACAGTTATTATTTTTATGCCAGGTATACAAAGCTTTAATTTGGATCACAGTGTTACAAAAATGTCGTGAGTGCCTATAATATGGCGTATGGCGACGTGGGCCTTCTCATTTACACAAATAGCAATTCCTCTTTCGTCCTTTTATACCTGTATAAGGAATTTAAGCATGTTCTACCAAAGTAACGCCTACGCTGTAAGCCAAAAAGACCAAAAAACGATTTCCTTTATTTAGAGATTACCTTTTGAGTCAAAACAATGAGACTCTCGACAAATCGGTGAGCTGGTGAGACACGGTGTGCTGGGGTGCAATTTGTTATGCTGTCATTGTGTTCTCGACTGTTGCGAAAAGGAGAAGAATGTGTGTAGCCACTGTCTTTAATTTTTAGGTAATTGCTGTAACGAGGTTTTGTTTTTGAAGGAAGCATGTTTTACATTTAAGCTGTGGTAGGCAAGCAATTTTTCCCTAGGAACGTAGTTACGGTTCCACTGCTAAAAAGTCTCCTTCAAAGCTTGCAACACCTATTCGGTAGGTCGATTTTGCTAAGAAACATGATAGAGTCAACAACAACAACTACAAAATCATGAGGCCTGAAGTTCCTTAAACATAGGAGTTTGCAAAAGCACTTAGGACTGCTTGCACCACAAATCACTAATGGCATGGCGCTAAACAATTTAAACACATTAACTAGTCTGTTTCAGTCATATTTTAAAGATTTTCGGAAACAGAATTAATCGATATTTGAAATAGTACGATGCATTCGTGGTGCCAGCGCAGCGGGCCTTTGTCAGATTTTCTTAATCACGCGACTGTACCTTTAAAAGCAAATAATAACCTAGATTTTGCCTTCGAAATCCACGATAGAACATTGTGGAATACGTTGAATATTTGAAAAGCATATAGCCCAGTAAATAGATCGACGTGCGCCGGCCAGGTGTCAGCCACGCGTTCAACTGACGTGCAACCGACCGTGGAGGTATGGTGGCCAGCTTTTTGGATGTTCGAGGACGGACGAAGTTTTGTGAGGGCTATTTAATAATCATCTAATTGTAGCTAGGTTGATGTAAGATATAGACGAAGACTCACAAAATTAGACAAAACTAATTGACAAGCCGTATGGTCTTCAACAAATTCATTCCAAGAATGTTTTGTTTTGAGATACTATATGTACGAATGCACTGCAATTTAATATTCGCCAAGTAGAAGTATTTATTATCAAATATGTACATAAGCAAAAAAAATGGATTTGTTTAATTTTTTGCATAATGCTTATCTAGCCAATACATAATACTTGTCAGTCTAGACAATTGTTTATATTAAAATATGCTTATTCTTTTAGTTTGAAATAACCAAGGCCTTTAAAATACTGATTTATGTAAACATAGGTATTGTCTAGAGTTCTAGACTTTACTGTTGTATCAGCAATACCTATTTAAATAATAATTCCGAATTTGATTTTCCTCCTTCAGAACTAAATTTTCCTCGAATATTCGTACGATAATTCTTTTTGGGGTTGTAGTGTCTTAATGTAGCTAGAGAAGGTGACTACTAAAATCACGAGTAATAGACAAGTATGGAAGAAGACTTGCTGCGCCGACCCCAAATAGATAAGGGCAGGAGACGAAGGGGAGGACAATATAGTGTCTCATAATATATACTTTTTTTAAATGATGGTACCATAAATACATTTTATTACATATTTATACCAATAAACACAGAAGGATCTCCCAAAGTGAAACAACTCACAAAATGGTTTAGTACGCCCTCGTTTCGATAATTATCTAAATCCTATGTATAAAACTAAATGGCAAGTCTATGGTCATTTTGTACTGCTACTGTGAAATTCCGAATCAAGTTTCAATAATTCCCATTTAATACTCGTTTCGCTCCGAACTTGTCTTACTCTTCGCTACAAACAACAGGCCAGTAAAGAATTGTTTTATGTAACCTACCAAACGGGCTTAATAGCAAAAACCTGTTTAATTACATCTAATGGGTTTTCTTTACTATTAGTACTGATATTGACTCCATGTTCATGACCGTTCATACCGTGAAGAGTAAACTAATGTCAAGGACTTTACACCTATATCAATTACTGCGATTGTTTTGGTTCGTAAATTGAGTAGAAACTTTGGTATTTGTTAAGAATTTTTACGTTTTTAACTGAAGGTATTTGTATTTTAGGAGCTGGTGGCTAAATTATAACAGCCACACGGTTCGATCTTGCCTAGGTCGGACGTGGATGGGTGAACACCCATTATATACCGAGTTTCTTCCGTGCCACGGAAAGCACGTTAAGCCGTTGGTCCCGGCTGTCATTTGTAGATTCTTTGACAGTTGTTATAGGTAGTAGTAGTATTTGCAAAACTTCGGGTAACTACGCCTTGTGGCGTTAAGTCCGCCTATGTTCCACTATTCTACACGAACCTTAAATAAATTATTAATTACCTACCCAAAAACCAAATTAATCTAAACAAATCAAAAGCAATCAATCTTAATAAATTTTATCAATCAAATCCAATCGTAATTTTCTTTATGAGTGACATTGTCACCAATAAATTAGTTTCTTCTCGATACGTTTTTGATTGATTTCCTTGCCTACTTTCGTATAAAATATTAGATTTTGGACTAACAAAACTTGAAAAATATCGTTCTTGCGACACAACCAAGAAGCAAAAATATCAGTTTACAAGAAGTAACTATGGGAATGCCACTTCTTTTCAATGTTTGACAGTTCAATGTCAAACGGTCTCGCTTGGATCCTAAAGTGTGGTTACCGTATTTCTTATGAGCAGCGGTTACACAAACCCTTCACGGTGACTGAGTGTGTCTATAGGCAGGGCAGAGCACGAAGATACGTGCTGCATAATTAAATGTAAATGACCTTTTCATCAAAAGTTATGGCAACATTAATTAAACTGGAATATCTGTGCATTAAATAGGTGCTATACGTATTTTATATTTACTGATTATTCTGGACATCGAAATCCGACATTAATTATACTAGTAATACCTAATCTTTATTTCACCAACAAAAAATGATACAATAATACTCGGCAGAAATACGTATTTTTTATGGTAGTGGAATTAATTAATAAGTTCCAGTGACAGCCCGGATTCGCAGCCTGGCTGGGGTAGCCATACCTACCTACCTAAAATTACCTATTACCCAGTACTAACTGGGTTGTGGAGGTCAGATAGGAAGTCGCTCCATGTTATACTGGTATTCAGTTGGGAAAAGGCTTGGTAGATGATGATAAATATGTTCTAACGAAATAATTTGAGCAACAATACAAAATGAAGTTAATGTCTGTTTACAAGACAATAATATTTTTTGGCTTGTGGATAAGATAGCTGCATCTACTTCTGAGTAGTAGTATTGCATAAACCCGTCACGGTTGCTGGCCATATTTGAAGGCAGGAGTAGATGTATTACAAATGTTGCCATTGTATAATATTATTGCCGAGTTTAAAGCAGTGCTAAGTAACTATTGTTTTGTTAACGTTATTGTGACTTGAAAATACGTTAAGTTGATGTTATGTTAACAAAAAGTAAGTCCTTTGAAATTCATGTTTTACTTCAAGTTGCCAACAATTGAGAATTCTGGTGTTATGGCTTTTGATTATTCTTATACTTAAATGGGAACATCCTTTTTCAATATTCTCACTTCAAAATCATGCCACTGGCTCACAATCCTCAAGCGAGTCTGTATTCAATTACACAGCTCGTATACTCCGCTAGCCTCTCCAATGCTCCATTTCAAACAACGTTAGGCGATTAGCCACAGTCGAATTGGCGCGTGTTCTCCGGACGACCATAGAGATTAGTCTACATGATGAGTCACCATAGACTAAAGACACACTTATGACACTCGACGCCAAAGTACTCTTGAAGATTGCGGCATTGATTTAAATCAAAGATGTGCCCCGTACTTAGGTCGTCGAAAAAGTGTTTTTGCACGATGAGCGAGCTCGTAAATTCTGTATATGAAGGTGTAATATGAGTGAGTAAGACAAAAGAAACCTTATTGTCTAAACGTAATAAAACGTGAACATTTTTTGGCGGCGAATCTATGATTTTAATCTATGGATTGCGCATTGTATTCGCGTCATGTGGTGCGGTGTGTTTCAGATCTGTTACTCGCTTTATTGATTGATGGCTAGTGGACTAACTGGTAATGTTTACAGTTTGAAATGATGTAAGTGCAATAAAACGGTTTGTTTACGTTTTGCCCCTTCCGGGACTTTATGGAGTATGTGCTATCTGATTTATTATGTCGTGTGTTCATCTTTTGATGACAGAAGACCACCGTATGAATTTAAACGACTGCCGTTGAGTTGACTTGTGCCTATATTATGTCGAATGAATATACGAACTCGTAATCGTGTAACAAACTCACTATTTCAATACTACCTAACTTTTCTTTTTGAAAATTCAATAATCCTCATTGCATTTCCTACTTTGTGGAGCAGACAAATTTCAACCATATGGAACAATGAATTACCCGCGAAGTTCGTTAAAAATCCTTTGGCTTACCTACTTTATAATAGAAATACGTGCAAGTCTTACCCGCAGATATTAGGAATTCTACTTCACACCATTCAAATATATTGAAGTATCTACCTACATACAATCTTACTAAAACCAATGGCAGTATCGTGCCCTAGAGAACACTATGGGTAGGGTTTCCGACCAAATATTTTTACTTCGGGTTCGAGTTAACGAAATTCTTACATATTCTAGTTCTATGAAATATTAATAACATAAAAAGGTCAAAGCTACGAAGCTGACTAACCAGTAACCAGACACTGCCTATTTTGGTCAAGTAGGTACACAACTTTTTCATTATCTGAAAATACAGGAGGGAAGGAAATCTGACGCACAAACGGCTAGTCGGCTACCATGTTTTAATAAAAAAAATCAGCTGTTCCATACATTTCCCCGACCCTTGCTCGACGAGTCAGCCCGCGCCCCTGAGCATGTAGCGTTAAATTCCCCAAATAATAATAATACGACCCAGCCTGTCCCTTGCTGCCCACCTCTCAATGACGCCCTAAGCCGAGGTCCGAACCCCCACAGGGGGTGCCCTTAGCGAGCGGTCATTTAGAATATCTAGTTTGCAAGCCCAGGCTGGGGCCCTTAAATTCATTTAAGGACACCACAGGATACTCCGGTTGAGCAGTACGAAAGAACCTTAGCAGGTTGATCTGCGAGTGGCCAAATATATAAAAAATAAAATCTTTACATTCAAATCCTGTAGTTATTGCACTTTTGTAGGAAACAGTTGTTACTTTATCTAATAACCGATGAAAAGTTTCTATGTGGGTAAATTTTGACAGGTAGGTAGAATGGGAAATCGCAGTTAAGAGCTAGTCTTTATATACAGGGTGGAAGGGACAGCGACCAGGAGGGGGGGGGGGTCGCTTTCTGTACTAATATGAACTATAATAACAACTATAACTATAATAACTATAACTGACTGTACTATAATGAATAATGATGGTAGAGGCGTCAAAAGTAACAGAGAAAAAAGACGCAAAGAGTTACTTTCAAATGGATTTTTTAAATTTCGATGGACGCCTGTTATTACATGGGACTTAAACATAACTGGCGAAATGTGATTGTAGGTACCTTTGCTTTGTCTGTTTAACCTTACCCGGAGTACAGGTTAGTATTTTAGGAAGGATACAACCAGTGCTGTCTTTATTTTGTCGTTCGATTTATTGTCTCCCTCTATGGTAGCATTGCTATTTATTTCATAGCGTGCAATTCATACCGCATAGAAATTCAAAATGGCTGGCGTGACAATTAACGATAAAATATCTAATAAATTGGTCGAAATAATACAACACGCTAGTTTTAAAGGCACTTGACCTAACTGTATTTCTGTTGTTATACTGTTTTATGATAAATGAAAAAAAAAATCTGTTCCTGGTTATGGAAGGTAATTATTTGAGGTTAGACCTCCAAGAATTCCAAGGGTACCAGTTGATTTAGTTGGTTAGGTTGGCATTGACAGTTCCAATTTCAATTCAGTTTTTATTGGCGCCAATTTCTGTGTTCCGTTTATAATAAAACGGGATTTTATTTAATTATCCAGCTATTACTTAGAAAGATATTAGGTATTTAGAAACCAGACAATTTATTAGCACGAAACATGATTAAACCGTCATAACTGTCCGTTTGACGCGTTTCAATTGATTTCACAACGTCTACAGTTTTGCATATGAAATGCAATTAGCAAAATCGGCACTTTGTGTGGGTATTACCTACTTGTTTGTTTCTTCATGTGTTTCAAAATTGATATATATTTTAGAACAGGCAAGCATATTGCATTTTTGTGACGTGCGAAAGTCTTGGATTATATAATTGCTGTCTGCAAATGACAGACTAGACAGTTTGTCTATCAGATTTCCTGACTAATTACGATATCGATATACTGCAAAGTATGTATATGACAAAAGCAATGTTACTTTAGAATTATTAGTGCAGACAAACAATCTAGGTAAAACATTTTTAATGTCTATGTGGCGCGTCCATAAAATTTAAAAACAATCCTTAAAAACTGTAACCCCCAAAATATAATTATTGATATTCACAAATTTGGCAATTCATTTTGCCATAGACTTGAGCATAGCAGCATTACGCGTCATGAAAAATTCTCTTTAAAATCCCGCGTTTTGAACTGACAAGCCAGTTTTTAATCTATCACAAAAGCTTCTCCAATCGATCCCAGTCCATCCACCATATTTTTTGCGAACCTCGTCAATTTTCCATCATGTTCGACCAAGTTCATTGTACCAGCGGATTGAATTCGCAGCTATTGCGTGATTTTCGACACTATCCGTGATCGAAGCTGGCCTGTCTGTCTCAGCGATGACAGTTTGGGAGTTATTTATTATCTGTTTTGTTTAGAAATATTTATACTCCATTTTAATTTTACATTTAAATGCGAGAGTACTCTCTCTGTCGGTCACCATCCCAAAACCCCCTGAAAGTGGAATAGATTAGGATGAAATTTGGAACACGGATTGACCATGCATGACCTGAGTTATGATTATGACAATAGTATATTGTTACCCCAGGAGTGAAAGTAACTTATTTAGTCCCGAGACGGTATGGCGCCCGAGTGAAGTGAGGGCGCCAATAGTACGAGGGACTAAATAAGTCTTTAACCCGAGGTAAACACTGTGCTTTTCATTAGGAATACAAGGAAAGTAAAAATAAAAACATGAATTAGCAAAAGAAAAAAACAGTACATTTTATTTCGAATTGCCGCTTTCCCACCTATTTTTTATTTTCATGACAAGAATTTGTATGGTATAACTACAGCTAAAAATGGTAAAATAAAAACTTTTTACAAAAAGAAACCGTCTTCCAACACAACATATAAATAACTTACTTTCGGAAGTCTGTGGAAAAAAAGTCACTGAAACAAACAGTCGCTGCAAAAAGATTTTTATTTCTTCTCAATTGAAAAGTTCAACATTTTTTGCAGTGATCTAGCTCCGTCTGACTCTGAAAGCGGAGTTAGCACTTATTGCAGAGAGATTCATGAAAAAGAGAGTAAAAAGTAGTCTGGTTCAGCCGTACAGTTGGCGATCGCCCCTTCCCTTCCGTCTGGCGTAGTCTTTTTATCACTTTTATATTTTTATCCAGGTTCATTATAATTGCTACTTTTATCGTGCCATCTATATTCTGCTTCTTATCATGCCTAGGCAAGTTCTAGAGCCCAAAAACGAAGACATTATTGTGACTTCTACCATCCCAAGCCTGCTCCCTCCCTCTCACATAGAACTAGGGCTTACGAAACCGGGTTTCAGTCCCATTGTAAAACCGGTTTTTTCAGGGTATGACAGTGGGATCGAAACCGGCTTTCGTATGTGCTCATAGAACGGGCCTGTGTCCCAGCAATGGAAACCTTATAATTATGCTGATTGTTAGTAAGCTATAAGGTCGATCTTTAGGTAAAGCCGTGCTTGCCTAGGTTGGTCCGTGGCTGAGTGACCACCAATTACATACCGAGTTTCCTCCGTGCCTCAGAAAGCACCTTCCACCACTTACTGTCTCTGTTGTCGGCTCTCGGCTGTCATTTGTAGATCTATGTCAGTCGTTTTAGGTAGTCAGTGGGTCGAAAGTCTGACAACCTGTCTTACCAAGCGATATCGTATTACCCAGTACCAACTGGGTTCTGGATATCAGTAAGGCAGTCGCTCCATGTAAAATACTGGTATTCCGCTGCATCCGAACCCGTACATACTTGGGAAAAGGCTCGGCAGATGATGTTATGAATTTCCTCCGGGGAATAAAATTATGAAAACTTTAACTGTAATTAGATATAGAGAGCAGTGGTGGCCCAGTAGTGCCCCAACTTAGGAGCAGTAAGTCGTAGGTTCGAACCCAGGCAGGCGCATTACTTTGTGTAATTTATTTCATCACCGCTGCTCTCTAAACGGCGAAGGAAAACATTTTGAGGAAACCGGCATATCCTAGAACTAAAAAAAATCGAAGACGTGACATCTACCAACCCGCACTGGCCCCGCGTGGTGGATTAAAGCCCACTCCCTCTTTTTGAGAGGAGGCCTGTGTCCCAGCAGTGGAAGCATTATATGCTGATGATGATGAATCTGTAATTACTTAGAAATCTATAACTGTGTGGGATGTACCTAGGAACGTGTTTTCAACGGAGATACACATACAACGTACAACTCACATTATTACATAAATTACCGTGGCAGCCATTAACAGGCCACCATATTTTTCGATCTTCAATTGTTTTCACCAGCTATTAAGGTCATTTTACATTGAACTGCTTTCGGAAGCAGTTAACACGTCTCTCAAGAGGTTATGACGCAAATTGTTGCCATTTGCCACTTATTCAGCGTTATTGGCACGCATTGTATTACAATCAGTGCGTTGACAGCCATGAGAAAACCGCATGGAAATCGGTTCAGTAGGTAGCGCAGGGAACGTTGGCCGTTCTACAAATTGCTTCTCTTGATTTTTTGCCTTTCGAAGAGCGTTACATCTGTTTCGTTTTATGGATATTGCTGTAATTATAGCTATTGCTGCTTTTTACATTGATTCATGATCGGGGTGGTGAGTCATATGTTGAGGCCGTGTATTTTTTAAATTCTAAACGTAGCTATGGTTCTGATTTGCTGACGGCTTTTGGGCCTTGTTGTAAGAGTGGTCTAAAATAAATGCGTAAAGCCCAAATGGTTTTTAGAAATTATGTTTTGACTTATGTTATTTTTTTATGTCCCTAGAAAGCTCTATCAATCTCATCGTTTTAATCCTACACATCATTCATCATCATCATCATTTCAGCCGAAAGACGTCCACTGCTAGACACAGGCCTCCCCCAGTGTACATTAGGGGGGTTTTGTCATAATCGCCACGCTTAACAGGCGGATTGGCGATCGCAGTGCGGTTGTTACAAAAGCACAGAGAACGCTGCTGCCCATTCTCTGGAAAGTCCCTTAGTCGCCTCTTACGACACCCACGGGAAGATATGGGATGGTGCTATTCTTTACGTCCGACACTATACAGAACAAATCCACCACACGATTACTTATACCTATATCATCCTACTCCCAGGTAAAGGCCCTTGGCTATCAGCTCTTTCGTTTCACGGCTAATGTAAAAACCACATGATTCCCAAAAAAAACATTATCTACAAGGATTGCCATTTTCATGAACCGAAACATCTCTGATTTAAAACCGTCTTCACCAAGCGCCCTTCGGATGCTTTCCAACTACTTACTCTTAGAATATCTATAAAACCGTTTGCCCTGACTGACTAGTAACGCACAGCTCCAGCCACTGAAAGAATCGGGCTAAAATTTTATACCTATCTTGTATCAAGTTTACATCCGCTAAGATTTTGAAAGCTCGTCTTTAATAATACACGCTCGGGTCGATCTTTAGGTTATGCCGCGTCGGTCTAGGTTGGTCCGTGGATGAGTGACCACCCATTACAAACCGAGTTTCTTCGTACCTCGGAAAACTCGTGAAGCTGTTGGTCTCGGCTGTCATTTGTAGATCTTTGACAGTCGTTACAAGTAGTTAGTGACCCGAAATTCTGTCGACCACTCTTACCAAGGGGTATCGTATTACCCAGTACTAACTGGGTTGTGGTTGTGGAGGTCAGATAGGCGGTCGATCCATGTAAAATACTGATTCAGCTGCATCCGGTTAGACTGGAAACCGACTCCAGTAGCAGACTCGTAGCTGGGGAAAAGGCTAGGCAGATGATGAAGAAAAGATTTTGGGAATCAACCCCTAAACGGTTGAAATTGAGATTGAAAGTTTGTATTACAATCAGTCACCGGGCAAAGCTGGTGCGGGTTGGCTTGTGGTTTCATAATACTCTTGGTTCTTGGTTAGCTTTGTAAACAGTCACTTCTAGCGGTGCATAAAGCGCGGAGAATTGCCTCTCCGTGACGGTCGCTAATCTTAATTTACTTGATTACCAAAGCATGAAAATTGACGTCTGATTGGCTTAATTGCTTGTCACTAATAAGTTTGTATTTGTTTTTAAGGCCAGTACTAGAAAAGTCAATTTAAAATTATGATTAGAAAAACATTAAAAAGATTTTGATTGAATTAGAAAGACTTATTGATTTTATAAGAGTTTTTCTAAGTTCTCTTCCTTAATTTTAAGATATAAGTTGCTGTATTTGTAGGACAGGACCTAACTATTTCTGATCTGGTTCCAAAGACAACAACAACATTGTGAGACAAAATCCTCTGAGACATTATCAGTGATAAGTATCTAAACGTAACTGGGAAACTGTCAACATAAACCCTACATTGTAAACAGGCATTACTTTGAGCCTTTCCCCAGACTCCAACCTTCGTCTACTATATATCACGTTCCTTTTACATAGTTGTCTACATAATCTTAATCTATCGGCTACAGAATCTTCCAATACACGCTGTCCTTGTCAATTGATACTTAGACAAACACTGTCTGGCCCTTAGGTAGTCAGCTGTTGTCAGGCGGCCATTTCGAAGGCGCGTGACAGAAGATAGTGTCCTTTCAGGCTTTCATTGACAGCAGATATCCAACTACCATAATATAAGATTACTTTTTTTCAGTGGCAGCAACCTGATTGCTATAAAAATAAAGATCGCTATGATTTTCACTGAGATGTAATGTCAGAAATAATAAAATATCTGTGGAAGGACTATAGTCTGCTTTCTTTGTTAATTAAAATTAATAGCGCCTGAATGGATTTAAGGATTAAAGGAAGAGGAAAATTAAAAGAATGATTTGTTGGTAAGGAAGTTTTGGTAAGTTGCCAAATCTATTCTAACATTATTGTTTATGGAAGCAAGAGGCTGAATTAAAAGAGGTTGGATTTGCATGTTTAACGGATTTCGGTTGGGTGAAACTTTTAATTGGCTTTTGTTAAATAATAACACTACTGTTTAGGTTCCGCGTAAGCTGAGCTTTGAGGATCTTTAATAAGAAAGATTATATATTTAAAACTACTACTACTATTATATGATTTAAAACTATGTTTTTTTTTGGAAACTTGCCCTTTAACAACCCCATAGGCATATAATAACTAAGACTATACTTTATGCACCCTGGAGTTGACACTATATTGGCACCCTATTCGAAATGTCAACTTCCAATGTCAAAACCATTTTCCTAAGCACATCCCGAACGTAAAGCGAAAACACTGACATTCCAAAAGAAGTATTCCATTGAATCATTGTTTGTCATTGATTTCATTGTGTTTATGTCCAGAGGTAACCCACTTTTAGATGACATTCAGCGAGCATTGTCTTTTACTCTAAATAGGCGTCGTTATGTAGAACAAGACAATTTGTGAAGCGGATTAGGGACTTACAAGACTAGCTGACATAAATCACTAACTTATTGTCTCTTTCATGTATGTCTGAAAATTAGGTTCTATATAATGGCATAGAATTCATAGAGTACAATTATTTAAGTTCCTGATTAGAACCGAACTGAAAATCCCAGTTGAGTAACTCCAATGAGTTTCGAACCAACGGCCACTAGCCTAATGAGGTGGTCAAAAAGTAGTTCCTATTTCGAATTCAAACTTTAACGGTTCTATTTTTTTAACATCGACCGCTATAGTTGCCAGTAATGTGCCCATTAGAAATATAAATACTTGGAATAATGACGTAATTTGTTGCTAGTGTCAAAATAATATTGTAGCGATACCAGTAATTGCACTGAGTTGTTTTATGATGATCCAAATTGTAGGTTAACGTGGCAATTCTTCACTGCTGTTATGTCCGTTGAGGTTACGCAAGACGCTATTTAGAGGTATTGTTTACTATTTAAAATAAGGTCACCGAGGGAATGTCTAAGGTTGTTTTAAAATGTGATTTTAAAAGGATATAGTCGCCGGATATGCATGAATGATCACATTATTGCTTGTCGTCGATTTCTTTGTACCTTTTAAACCTGAGGCCATGATTCTATATATGTATAGCATGCATTTACTATTTAGATCGACAGGAGATTTTATTAGCTAGTTGGTACGTTCCATAAAGTATTTGGTGGCGTACCATATATGCTGTTTAATCCCTATACGGTGGAAGCGCCACCAATGACTTTAAGTGAAAGCATAATGAAAACTGTTATCTGCTGTTACTATGATATACTTTGTTTACATCACCTAGTAGTTTTAAAGGAGCCAAGCACTTCACTCACAGATATCCTATTCCTGTACTGCGCGCGTACCTACCATGACCACTGTAGAAACGAGTTTTGTCTACGGAAGAATCGACGCAATGACAGATAGACAATGACAATGTGTCAATTTGTCGATTCTTCCGACATAGCCCGTTTCTTCGGCGGTCATGCTACGCGTGCTGAAGTATCTTGAAGTATCTTCCAGCTTGTGGAATGTTATAGTATGGATATTTAGGTTAAGATATTTATCTATGGGTCTTTATAACCTGAAAATAAATGGATTGTTATTTTTTATTAAAAAAGTAACATCATCTTCTGCCTAGCCCTTTTACGACTATGTTGATGTCGGTTCCAGTCTATCCGGATGCAGCTGTATACCAGTACTTTACTTGGAGTGTTTGCCTAGCTGGCTTTTACAACCCACCTGCCCCCGTATTCACAAACGCTCGGTTTCGATTTCGATTCGATAAGTCGTATGTCTATCTTGTTTTGGCATTACGAAAGCGAGCGAGATAGACATACGACTTTCCGAATCGAAATCGAAACCGAGCGTTTGTGAATAAGGGGCCTGGTGGGTAACGTGGTTAGTAGGTACCGTGTCTTGCCCTGGGTAACATGATACCCAATAGCTAGACTTTTCAACTTTATCACACAGTCCATAAGGGTGAAAAGTGTTCGAGCGTCAGTGAACTCGGTAGTACAAATACTAAGTAAGACTAATTGCAAATCAAAAAGCTATCAATTTATCCTTTCAAATGCTGCAACAGGCTGGAACATGTTGAACTTTGATTCTAATTTATAACAATAAAGATAACTTGCATCGTATATGTCACAAGACCTAACAATAGCGATTTATTGAGTGCCTACCAATCGGTCCATAGTCCATGCTCGATACAGTGTTGCCAAGATCTGTTGGTCCTATTAAAACATTGGCAGAAGGGCATTATTGGAAAATATTTAATTTTGTCAAATTGTTAAAAGAGGTCACCAGGGTTAGTTCCAATCTTTACCACGCGCCAAAACATACTTGTACACCTAACTATACAAATAGGGTAGAAAGTCGCGAATGGCAGTTACTCCATGTGTACTCAGTGAATCACAGTCATTTAATCGTTTTTTTCACCAAACTGTGGTGGTACGAGGCTTCAATCACGAATAGGGCTGCCTCCGATCCGGTTTGGACCGGATTATCCGGATTAAATGCGATTTGTTTGAGTGTAGTGCACCGAAATCTGATTAGCTTTGACGTTCTACAAAGTTCAGGTGACTACCGGTTACGGTACGGGGTTTATTTGGTCGGTTTCAGTTTGACAGTTGCTTTTATGAAAGGTCGGTAGCAAAAATATATTGTGTGTTGAGTAGTGGTACTTTCTGTTCTACCTAGTAGGTATCTGAGATTATTAGGAATAAGTCCAAAATGTTATGAATTTGAATATTTACTAACTTAAGTTCTACAAATCAATAATCAAACTTGTTATAAAGTTAAATGCAAGTTTACTCTCTCGACTTCGTCCTTTTTTCGGTGTCCTTTCCTGCCTCTGTCGTATAAATCTGGACTGCAATTTAGCAGCCCTAATCACAGAGCGAATTAAAGCCCGGAGGCGTAACGAAGTTTTTACAAAAAGTTTCCAACTCGTGGGTGCACCAGACGTGACTGCCGCTAATCGCAAAAAATATACAAAATGGACGCCGTTTGTCGTGGAAATCAATAATGGCGGCAAAAAGGCGGGTAAACATTTTTGAGGTTATGTTTTTGGCGGTTTTTACTACCAAATTTTAGATTATAATTATTTAAAAGCTTTGATTTTAAAAAGTAGTTGTAATAGAAAGTAGAAATATGACTATTGTCACGATTTCGTACTTTTCGGTCATTCGTTTTTGTGGTAACATTGACAGGGAGAAAATTTAATACAATATTTTAAAATTCTGCACGAAATTATTTTTTAACTAAACTATCATCGTCTCCTAAGAAGTATTTTACCACACGGATTACGTTATAATGTGGTAAATATTACCAACCGAAACACTAATCTCACTCTAGGTTAATATTTTACTTTGCCACGAAAATTATAACAACAATAAATCGACCCAACAAACACTGTCCTGCTATTTTTCTAAGAACTGTCCAGTGCATGACTGTTCCCTGTGACTCTTGACGTCAATATACTGCGTCTGCGGTTTTGAAAAGCAGCTACACCAACATAACAAAATAAAACACCCTATGATTTCAGCATTAGTAAAGCTTTCGAATCCGACTCGGCTGGGCAGCGTTCGGGAAGCTGCGTGGTATCTTCTTGTCCAACTTACCGCAGTGTCTCAAGACGAAAGTTTATGACCAGTGTGTGTTGCCAGTGATTACATACGGGACCGAAACGTAGCCGCTCACAATGGGCCTCATCAGAAGGCTCAAAGTCACCCAAAGGGCAATGGAGAGAGGCTATGCTCGGAGTTTCCTTGCGTGATCAAATCAGAAATGAGGACATCCGCAAGAGAACCAAGGTTACCGACGTAGCCCGAAGAATTGCCAAACTTAAGTGGCAGTGGGCAGGGCACATTGCTCGCAGAACAGATGGCCGATGGGGCCAAAAGTTCTGGAATGGCGACCGCGAACCGGGAGACGATGCGTTCGAAGGCCTCCCACTAGGTGGACCGATCAATGCGAGTCGCACGGGACCGATCAATGTGGCGACACTTGGGGGAGGCCTATGTCCAGCAGTGGACGTCTTTCGGCTGAAATGATGATGATGATGAAAGCTTTTGCTTGTATTCACGTAGAATGACATGGAACAGGTAATTGAGTGGTCCTGGGTGATTAAAATAGGATCAATATCGGAAGCCACAGTCTGAAGTGCTTTGCTAATGAAAAACATCAATCTGAAAGCTTTACCTAATGTGCTGTCAAACTTCATGTTAGCTGCGACTGTTATGTCATTCAATACCAACAGCCGATCATGTGTTAATTGAAAATAAATTAGAATCAATTGATCAAGCAATTAAAGATTCTTAGTAGTTGCTCAGTAGCAATAGAATACCAGTCTTTTTAGGGTTCCGTACCCAAAGGGTCAAACCGACCCTATTACTGAGACTTCGCTGTCCGTCCGTCCTTCCGTCCGTCTCGTCTGTCACCACTAGTCACCAGAATGTATCTCATGAACCGTGATAGTTAGCCAGTTGAAATTTCTACAGATCATGTATTTCTGTTGATGCTATAACAACAAATACTAAAAACAAAATAAAATAAATATTTAAGTGGGGCTCCCATACAAAAAAGTGATTTTTTACAATAAAGTACGTTTTTATAAATAATGGTAGGTACGGAACCCTTCGTGCGCGAGTCCGACTCGCACTTGGCCGATTTTTTATAACATTGTCTGCATCTGTCATCCTTTTCAGATACTGATGTACATTTGTCTAAACAGATGAGCATCAAAATCGGACGTAGATTCACAGGTATTCATAAAAATAGAATCGCAATTATATCCCAGGACATTGCCCTTTAATTACTTTTTGTAAAGTAAACCGATTACCCACTACGAGGAATCTGTGTTGTGATTACTGCCTTACCATCGGCATTTCCAATCTAAATAAGCCAAAACAAAGCTATTTACGAGCCGATATATTGGCCTCTGTTAGTAGATCTAATAGTAGACTGATAGTTACATGTTTGAGTTCAGTTTAGAGCCGCCATTACTTGCGGTAGGTCAGTGACCGAGCTGGAGTGATTGGAGAGTACATGTGAGGTATAGGATTTAAATGGTTATGATTGTTTGGTTTTGGTAGGGTTAATAGTAGCTATTTGGTGTGAGGGGCCGATATGAAAAAGTAGATGCAGACTGGTGACCAACTCATCTTTCTAGGTCTAATCTCGCTTATTACAAATTACTTCCGATCCTGCTGCATATGACACTTGCGCACTTAAGAATACTTCTCGGACCTTGAAATCTTGGTTTAGTGGTATTAATTAGTTAAGAAAATAATTAATTACTTTCGTGAACAGAGAAAATATCTTTAACTAGAACTTTTAATACTAGTACCTACATCCAAAAAGATTTCATCAAGGCAAACACTCCCGTTTACTCGAACACCCATCTTCAGTTATGCAAATAGCAATATGACTTGACATAACAACGAAGAGCAATAAATTATAGATAAAGATGGCTCCTATTTTCGTAACAGATGATATCGTTTTGATTTATAGACATTATGCGGTGAACAAACTACCTCCCATTGGTCCGGGAATTAATTCCAACCGTACTTGGAGGAAAACCGCTATTTCTGCTTTGTAATATACCGCATTACCACCCCAATTCTTTTCTGCGTGGGTGTTGTGTCCGATTATCGGAAAAATGGGAGCAACATCCCGACAATCCGTCGCCATGTATTGCTAGCTCCATGTATTGGTAGGTTTCAAATTACTGACTATAATGAGAATTGACAGTACTAACTGAGTTGTGGAGGTCAGATAGGCAGTCTCTCCATGTAGAATACTAATATTTAGCTGCATCCAGTTAGACTGGAAGCCGACCCGAACACAGTTGAGAAAAAGGTGAGCAGATGATAATGAATGAGAATTGACTTGATCTTGATTTGTGAACTTTGTCCAATATTTCTTTCCCCAATTCGTGGACGCCTATCGGCCACAGCTTTAGTCCACTTATCATCACTGCGGTTGAGAAATGGGCCGATGACATTCGCCATTGGCCATCGAGCGAAAAACCTGGAAGAGGTTGGCACAGGAACGTGGGGATTGGCACAAAATAGAGAGGCATATACCCAGCTGTGGGTTAATCCAAGATTTGGATGATGTTAATGAACTTTATCGCAGAGGTCTTACAGCTCTTTTGGTTCGGTTTGATTTTGGTCTTTTGGTTTTGCAGGTGCCCATTATAGACAGCGGCTACTGTCAATCTACGTATTTACCTAGGTAAAACATATCTCAGATGAAATTGTATTTGTGGGTGCTTCCGTCCGAAACTCTGAAACATAACTTTAACACACTCTAAAATAATAAGATTTTGTCTGTAAGATAATGTTTATTAAACCAATTGTAGACAACACTTGACTGAAAGATAGTTTAGAAAAGAACAGTTGGCTTCAAGATCGCTCTTCTTTAAAACTACCCCAAACGTGCTGAATACAAGGCTCAAATCAGCTTCAACACAAAACTGCACACATACCGAACACAAATAAAAAATAGATAAAAGCCGCATCAATGGCATCGGATTATTCGTTCGAATCAAACTGTGGCTACATAAGTATCAAGCGACCGGTTGCTACAGCAACCACCCGCGACAGATCGATACAGCGTAAACAACTCTGCATCCCGGCGAGGCTGCGACTTTCATTGAGCTGGGATCAGTTGTGGAATAAATTATATAAGAAACTAACTGTTGCCTGCGACTTCCTTTGCATACAAATGTAACCCCGTTGGATCTGCTAGGGTGCTCTATCTATCTAGCCTCTATTGTCCCACTGTAGGACAAATGAAGGAAGTATCCTTCAAATCATCCTTTCTCACATGCTCCTGTCTTTTGTGTTGTTCAGTCCCTTTGGTAGAAGTCAATTTCGATCCTTCATCTTCGCCTCGGTCAGGCTTGGCTCAGCAGTTGGGTTTTGGAACATCCGTATTAAGAATATCTTACACCCCCTACGATAAAAGCTTCTGTCCTTAGTACTGCCTTTTAAGATTGGTAAAATGATTGACTTAATTCGGTCGGCGTCGTCTCGATTGTTGACCTAGTATATCTTGTCTTTTCGAAATTTATTATTGTTCGCTTGGTAATTCAGCTTTTAGTTTTGGCACTCGTGGTCAAATACTCCTTCCATTGGATCATCCACATTAAGCGCATTTACTCTTCACAAACCATTCTTATTATGACGTTTAATGAAATCACCCAACACTTTGAACAAACTTGTATCAAAGACCTTGTATCAAAGATCTTAAGACACATCTCATTACAAACTTCAATATGATTTACATTTAAAGTCTCATCTCTTCCTATCCAATTACCTCCCGCATCTAAAATTGGTAAAGTAACATTGAAAACAAAATGCTTGAGATAATTCCAAGTGAGATATAAGTTAACATCAAGTTTCGACTGCGGGTGGGCGTGTGTGGGCAGGCCAGTTTGGAGTAATCTAACCGAATCTTGTAAAGGCGGTTATCAAGGACACAGTTATTTATCGAGTTAGTTAGTAACCGTATTTGGTTAACTGAGTGGTAGTTGGATTTGGAAGTGGGAATGGCTAAGCCTCCTAAATGTTAGGAAAATAGGCAGATTAAAGAATGAATGGAGATTATCTGAAAGGTAAAAGGGAACCTCAGATGAATGATCGAACAAGAAGTGCTGAAACAATTCCAAACAAATTGGAACAATGAGAAAATGTTTTATTTTACAAATCTGAATTCGGTGTAACGCTTACAAAAACATGAATGCCAATAATATTGTTTAAAATCATTTGCAGTCAATTATTCATGCAAATAATAATGACTACATCTGGGAAAACATCATAGATTCTCTTCTTCAAGAAAAAGGTCTTGCTTACCTATTTAAATCCTATACGGACCCCATCTTAACAAAATGATATGTATTTTTTGTGGCCTATCTTACTGAGTCATGTTCGCCCAAAAGACTCATCATTCTCTTGCCCTTATCCCAATTCATTTGGGGTCGGCGCAGTACGTCTTTTTCTTCCATACCTCTCTATTACTTGTCATCTCATGACATACCCAAAAAACTTCCAAAAGACTTTTTTTTAAAAATCGCCTACTGGTAAGCGATTTAAAAAAGGTGGTCGGGGTGGTGGTGGTTTTTCATTTATGTCACGATTTGTCTGGAAAAACCGTGACAAAAATTAAAAACCATTGTCATCACCATTTGACGCACGAACATTTGACGACACTGTTGGCGCAGTGGTTGAGCGAACGAATGCTGCGCTGCGTGTCGCGGGTTCGATTCCCGCACGGAGCAAATATTTGTATGGCCTACAGATAGTTGTTCCGGGTCTGGCTGTTTGTGTATGTGAATATAAATGTTTGTAAACGCACCCACGATACAGGAGAAATTCCTAGTGTGGGGCAAAGTTTAATAAAATAAAATTAAAAAAAAAAAACACCATTGACCATTGTCACCATTTGTCGAAAATTAGCTTGTTAAATGTTGATTTTCGTTTCATAATACAACGTGGCTTTAATCCGGCTCCCACAAAAATGCCTTTCACTTTGGACAAAAAGTTTCATTAAAGCTTGTTAAAAGTTTTTAATTAAATTTTAATCAATGGTAGGTCCACAGTACGCGCATCCTTTGGGGCTGAACTATGTACCTGAAACATTCTGGAATACCTTTCTCTCAATGGACAAGCCTTGCGTCATGACATATCTTACCATCGACAAAATTGACGAACTTCTCGTACCGCTTTAGGGCAAGAATAAAAAAAAAACCTTTCTTAGTATCGTACCTAGTGCTTAGAAACCTTTGTCTTGTAAGTAACTCTTGTACAAAATTTAAAGCATCCACTATACCTTGGGATTATACTGTGTGTTGCCTGTCAATGACTCAAAGAATGCATTTAAGATTTTTGAGAAGAAAAACTCCTCGATTGACTTGTGGGAGGTTTTCGCCCAGAAGTGGGACTGTGTAAGCTATTAAAGGACATCGAACACAATTGGATAAGAACATTGAGATTTATCACGTCATGTCTACTTAACTTTACTTTTACAATTTGAAAGTTCATTTTAATTCATGGCAGTACTACTTTGCAGCTATATAATCCTTCACAAAGATTTAATCTTTCTGTACATCTTCGCCGCATCAATATGGCGAACTTTTGGGGGGGACTTTGGGATCGGTCACCGAAAATAACTGGTCCATTATAATCAGGCACTTTTGAACGTTATAGTTTCTGTAGAGAATACAATTGATACTAGTTCCTTTATGGTATGCACAGCGAGCTACGCTAAAAGCTATGCAAGACCAAATTAAGCTTATCTGCCATTGTACGGGAAGCTCATACAAAGCTAGGTCAGGTTATATTGGATACGTTTAGCTTGATGTGCTACCGCGTGTACCTACAATTTTAGCCAATGTCGCCTCGCACTCATCGCGATATTACCGAATCGAATCAGGGTTCCAAGTTCCAAAGTCCTCACTTCTATCAATCAACATCAGCCTATAATGTTCCCAGAAATTCCTGACGGAAATACCGTATTACTTTGCCTGGCCTGCGAATCATCATCAACACCCTAAAATGTTCCCACTGCTGGGACACAGGCCTCCTCTCTATGAGAGGGAGTGGGCTGTAATCCACCACGCGGGCCCAGTGCGGGTTGGTAGATGTCACATGTCTTCGAATTTTTAGTTCTAGGACATGCCGGTTTCCTCACGATGTTTTCACTGTTTTTGAGGGCAGCGGTGATGAAATAAATTACACGAAGTAATGCGCCGGCATGGGTTCGAACCCACGGCTTACTGCTCGTAAATCTGGGCTGCCACTACTGGGCCACCGCTGCTATTCTATCAATTGGTAGGTACATATTAAGCTTCTATTGGCCACCGTCATCACTCATTACATATGTATGTACATTATTACGTATGTTTGATGTACATTTTCCTAAGTTAATACGTCATATACTTTCTCTATCGACGAGAGGTCTCACTTTGCATCGGATTATGTAGTCAATGCTACTTGTAAGGAAAAGTTGGCATATTGCTGTTTTATGCTTTCCCTAAGGCACGTTTAGGCGAAAGGCCAAATCTGGATCGTGGAACTATAAGTAAGTTTTAAGATTCTTTTTCGTAGCAAAACACCGTCGAAGGGCTAGGCAGAGATGTACCTAATACTACACCCACATTTCGTCAGTTATCTTTAAGTCCGTAATAGAGGGTGAGCCCATTGCCGTCAACTGGGCACAAATCTAGAGTCTGTAGCTGATGGAAAAACCCAATAACACATTGACCTCTGGGAATCGAACCTAGAACTTCATGTTCAGTAGTCGTGGTACCAACGAGGTGGTAGTTTTAGTAGCGTTCATAAATAATCAAATATTCATTTGCCTATATGACTGTATCTTTCTACCTACCTACATTCTACTAATAAATACTTAATAATTATTGATTTATGTTTTGAAATTGCTAACTTGTTGTTTGAAAACTTTTCAGGCTTAATTTTACTTACCTCAAAAAGTTTTGAAAGGATATAAGGTTACGCTTAGGAAGTTACCACACCAATCGATCAATAGTCGATGGATGCCATCGATCTATGGTAGAATGGATTAGTCGACAATCGATGGATAGGTTTACCTAGTAGAAACTATCGATCGACGTCGACTAAGTAATCCATTCTACCATTTGATGCAACATCTATCGACGATCGATCGTTTTGTGTGGTAACAATTTTTTTTTTTTCGGTTCGGAATTCATCAAATGACTTCTACCGCTCTGGGCGGAGCGGAAGGGAGTGTCAGACTTGACGGACTAAAACCCATCCATGTTCCTTCTTAGCCCTTTGTGTTCCAGGGCCACGGTATCTATTTCGAACAGTCCCGCAGTTGTGGTAACACCCTTGGTTAGCTTTGAAAAGTTTGTTACACGATTGACATCAAATTGCAGAGAGGCTTTAGGTCCTACGTATCTGCTATTTCTACGTAAAGGTCAAATACATTAGCATTTTAATTAGGTAGGTATATTTATTATTGGGTTACATCCATTTTTTCTGAGGCCTGTCTTCGAATATCAATATCGTATTCTCTACCCACGTTAAAAAGGTCTCTGACATGTCGTGTTAGCTCAAGGAGAAATCAATTAAGTAAGAAATGGCGACACTTTGCTGATTTGTCTGAAATAGAAGTTGATTCGTTCTTTACGAACACAAAACAAACATTAACTCTGACAATTAGTCTTACCAAAGGGTATATTTATTACCCAGTAGGTACCAGATATCAGATAGGCAGTCGCTTCATGTAAAATGCTGGTATTCAGCTGCATCCGGCTAGACTGGAAGCCGACTCCAACAACGCTGCTGTGAAAATTTTTGGCAGGTGATGATTGTACTTTACAAAATATTTCAGTCCTAGAGCTTCGCATGCAACCTAGCTATCGCTTCGACTTTCTATAAGCCCTAAATCATGTTACCTAATAAGGGGATAAAGGCTCCTTCATACAGGAGCCATGCGACGCGTCGCGGCAGGCCGCGACAAAACCTACGTAGAACAATTTCTATGAAAACGCGCGCGACTCTTCACACAGGCGCGAAACGACGCGGCGGGACGCGGTGGGTTTCTGGGTTTTTTTACAGAGCGCGATACGTCGCGCATGCCGCGCTCTCTGGCGTCGGCTCTGTGTGCGAGGCTTCGCGACGCTGCAACACCGCTGTACCTCGTCGCGGTGTCGCGTTGCGTCTCGTCGCGCCTGTTTGAAGGAGCCTTAACCTTTAATTGCGATCACTACATTAGAATCAGTAGAAACCACGTTATGTCGCCGATTAGCCGGTGACAGCACGCAATAGACTGCACCGGACTAGTATTTACGTAAACCGACTAGCGAGCACTAGCGACTGTCTGTTCCGATCTCAAACTCGATATCTAGAGGCCTACTATGAGCTTTAGGAAATGGCAAAGCGCAAGTGCTTCTCGAAAGTAGTTTATAATTTACGATTGTTCTTTATTTTGATTTAATGAGCTTGTATCGCCTTACTAGAATGCAAGTTACTTATTTTCAGTAGCACATAAATCTTTGTAAACTTGGACTGTATTATAAATATCTCCCAGAATACATTCTCTTATAGGACACCACTGTTATCATATATAAAAATTTCATGTCACAATGTTACTTACCATACTCCTCCGAAACGGCTGAACCAATTTGTATGAAATTTTGTGTGCATATCGTGTAGGTCTGAGAATCGGCCAACGTCTATTTTTCATATCCATACAAAAAAAACAGCGAACTAAGTTGCGGGCAGAAGCTACTAATACATAAGATTACCTCAATTGCATGCTATTAAGAGCAATCTTCGGTCGTTCATCACCAGTTTAGCATGCAATGTTTTACCTAACTTAGAGGATTATTTCTGCCGTCTAGATAAAGCTACAGGATCACATAAGCTGCAAGAACACATTGGACGCTCCGGTGATGTGACAAATCCTCCATAAATAACCTTTGTATACAAACCACATTTGAAAACACTGGTTTTAAAAGAATGCTCGTTTAAATCTATTCGGTCATTCCCTTCGATGATCTAAGCATTGCATAAACAATTTGTATTGTTTTTTTGTTTAAAACTCGTAACAGGCGTGAAGCCTTTCCTTGGAGCACTGTGACTTGTATTTTTCACGCAAATCTTCGTTGTGATTGCGAATAACTGGTAGAACTATCTGGATTGATCGGTAACCGATTTCGCGGGGTTATTCGGTTCGACACAGTTTAGGATGTAATAGACAACAAAATTCAAAAGATTGTGCAGAAAATAATAGGAGATCGTATTCAACTGTTTTCAAGAAATGGGAACTGCTTGATAGCACAATTTTCACAGACTTTTTAATAGATATCGTGCAGTAAGGCTCCATCTAGATTCAATAATTTTGCATCATCGCAAGTCAGCCTACATCGAATTCGACAACAGAAATATGACCTTCTTCTTAATTGACCAAATATGGGTCAATTTCACAATTATTACAATAAAGATCTCGATCAAGATTCACTCTTTACCCTACACGAAACTGCTGTGCTCTTCGTACCTACCCATATCTACAACTTTGCTTAATCATCTTAAGACATCTTAAATCATTCGTTAATTCAAGCAATCCCAACTCGCAGTCCCATAGTAGACCTCTTGGAACGGTTGCAGGCAGTGCGACCGGTTCCCACGGTGAACGTTATAATATATCTATCTGGACAAGCAGGCAGTTTGCATGCCCTATCCTACCCTAGTCACCAGCCAGTGTTAATGTAACCACGCCGTTCGAAACGTTTGTAATTATTGGGTAGGAAGAAGGTTTTATTAATATTTAATGCTCAGGTATATGCCGATCATTTATCTTTGTTCTTGCCTGCAAACATCGATGAAAAATTTTTGATTGTTTTGTTGCTCAAACTAAGATTTTTGTCTGTTAACCTGATGATACGGGATACTGGGATGGGTTAACAGACAAAATCTAAAATGCAAGATGTACGAGCGTACGAACCTGTAACTACTTATCAATAGGCGATACAAATATAAATTTACTGAAACTGGGAAAGGAATTCTCAAAAACAATCAGTATATATAACTCTAATAGTCTCTAATCTTTTGTTATGAAGAATGTTCTATTCATACCATCATTTGCCTAGCCTTTTCCCAAACTTTTTTGGGGTCGGCTTCCAGTCTAACCGGATGCAGCTGAGTACCAGTATTTTACATGAAGCGATTGCCTATCTGACCTCCACAACCCAGTAACTGGGTAATACGATACCCCTTGGTAAGACTGGATGTCAGACTTTCGACTTCTGACTACTCGTAACGACTGCCAAAGATCTACAAATGACAGCCGGAACCAACGGCTTAACGTGCTTTCCGAGGCACGGAGGAAACTCGGTTTGTAAAGATGGTCACACATCCACGGACCAACCTCGGCAAGCACGGCTTAACCTTGAAGATCGACCTGTGCGGCTGTTATTATTTAGCCACGAGCTCCTCAATATTCTATTCATAACAATAAATAATATTTACTTCAGAATCATACATTGGTATGGAAGAATTACACACAACTGGTTCCAATGAATGCAAAACTTATTCAATGTATTGAGAAACTTCATGATATTTGTCAGGTCTTGTCAAATATATGGACGGTAACCTACAGGTCTACAGTTAATAGTTGGACTGTGGTTTAACCTGTTATATTAAGCAATACACTAGACGACTAGATTTGACTTACCTTAACACTTTAGTCAGCTATATTCTCTCTGTTCTTTCTCAAGCAAAGAGTCGTATCTCATAATTAGATTTTGAAATAAAAAGACGTCAACAACATGCCATCATGACCACAGAATCTTTTTTCTCAGACGTAGGCCTTAATTAAAATAAGATCATTATTCTAAAGACAAGAATAAAAAACCAGTTTAAAAATGAATGAGTCGCCTTGGATTTATCACGTTACAAGTAATGATATGAATGAAGCCGTATGAACTCAAGTGATGTGGATGTAAGCCAGATTTCCTGCGCTTATTGGATATACACAGATTATATAACGGATTATATAAATGTCGGCAAAGCGTTCTAGAAGAGGGAGGATTATAAAGGATCTTTTAGTTTTTGAGAAGTGTATTCAAGTGACGATAATTATTATGATTAATGAAAATGTGTTAATGGCCCGGACTCCATCGAAGCGGAGACGTTTGGAGAGGACAGAAGCTTAAAATCAAAATCAATAGTCATTTATTCAATTTAAGCTGATAATCAGCAGTTTTTGAACGTCAAAATTACAAGAGACAGTCCCCCAAAACGCCCGCCCTTCGCCACTTCCTAGTGTTTTGCTGGGAAGAAGAAATGGCGGAACAAACTCCCCAGCAACACATCTCACTGTTAGGTTAGAAGAACCAGATTCTATACAATAGTGTTCAAGTTTATATAAATAAAGAATTCATTAAAATCGTGCTTGCTCACGTCTTTTTTCGACTCCCCCATGCTCTGCTACCTACTTAGCCTAAACAAATATGAAACATCTCCTCTCCTCCCTGCTCAACCGTTTCCACTAAAGCTAAACGGGACGAAAGTGTTAATAACCAAATTCTATTGGTGGTTTACAACACATCTCGTGTCGTCTCCGATTTTATGGAGTCCCGGCCATGCCCACAAATAAAATGAGATTTGACAAGGAACTTGATCATATTTTCTGAAACTCATTCTCATAACTTTGAGATCCAATAGATATTCCAACACTTACATAAAACAACACTTACGTAAAAATAAATAAAAAGTTTTTATTGTTTCTCATATAATTGTTCTACAGCACAAAATTGAGGCAGCCCCGTTCAGTTTTAAGGATACTTGTGATGGGGTTACTTCCCTACTTCCCATGGGTTACAGTTTGCAAACGTTTACTTGAATAATATAAACTTTTCTATAACATACACGAAAACCGACAACATCACCTTGATGAATAACACCGGCGGAAACAGGATATTTATCATGTTATTTACCAGTGTTATTGATAGTGTTATTGACCATGTCAGTTTAAAAACTTATAACATCAACATCGCCATCAAATAATTGAAATTAGCATAGAACGCTACTCAGACGGATAAGGCTATCATATCCGTTAGAGCTTTTGTCTTTCAACTAGCATATAAATAGCGGTAAATCTCTACAGTCTATGCTTATAAATTTAAATTGTGTGTGCTTAACTCACTTAGACGTTTATGAGGTGTTAAATCCTTGTAAGGATTATTTTGTTGCATAGCACCTCACGTTGGTTATTTTAGGATAGAGAATCATTCTTGATGAAAGGGGAGAGGCAGACCAAAGACCAAAGGCACTTTTTTTTTGTATACTCTCCTTCTTATTTACCGATTGTTTGTAAATGTGTGGACATTGTAGGCATTATAGATGATTCCTAGATCCTAGGTAACTATATTTATCTCGTTCTACGTTTTGTAGTAAGCAACGACTTACTGTCGGACCTACCATGTCCTCCCATAATTAAGTACTAACGCTGTAACAGAAATATTGTAACACCAAATGATTTTAAAAGAGTAACCATAGAGTTTCTTGCCGTTTCTTCTCCATAGGTAACGACCAACCCGAACCGAGCACCTTTTTGTCGACGTTTTATAAGTGCCCGTGTAGGCCCATGTAAAATAAAAATATTTTAATTTTGAAAGAATATTTGGAGGTATGACATGAACGATGCTAAAAATATTAATGAAAGGGCGACTAACGCTGACAGGGGAGGATGGAAGAGAAAAACATATTTATGTTTTCCCCAACCCAGGTAACTTGGGACAAGGGCAAACAGAAACATAAGCGAAGAGAATCAATGATCTAAAATCACCTCTACGAAATAGCGTATAGTTGATAGGTAAATTATTGCTTCATTCTTCTCTTCTTGGCAGGCTGATTTCCTTTGTAACAGAAGACGAAAAAATCTGTAGTCTTTTTATAATAATACTAGCTGTCCCGCGCAGCACTGTCTGCGTCACATTTTCCCCGTTTTCGCAACATTGTTCATTGATGCTCCGCTCTTTTTGGTCGTAGCGTGATGATATATAAGATCCGATCAGCCGTTTAGTCGTGAAAAGGAAACAAACAAACAGACAAACATACAGAGTGACTTTCGCATTTATAATATTAGTATGGATAGCTAGTCCTACTCCCAGGCGTCCAAAACCCGGTTTTTGCCAAACCACTTATTCACTTTCATTCAATACAGTACAAGAAGCTATAGTAACATGTAGTGATGTTACCATTCGTTCTTCCAGAGCCAGCCCTATTTGGTTTAAGCGTTGTAGCGCGCCAAAAACCAGCTTCTGCTACAAAAGCTTTTTACCCATCTCCAGCAACTCGTTTGCATCGTATTGACTTTAAACTCCGTTAAATAAAAATACATTCGCATTCAAATATTCAATTTGTTCGCGTTTTTAGTCAACATAGCGTTTTTCCATTTGTTTTCCTTTTTATAAAACATGTTTTGTTAATCCTGCTTGTATTGCAAACTTCTTTTTTATATCCTCTTTTCCCGTATTCAGAGAGTCAACATAGATCATGGAATAGAGTAAATAAATGTGGTTTTTTGCTATCCTTTATCTCTCGTCCTGTATTATTTGCCTAGCCGCTAACCGGAAGTCCGGTCATTCATCTATTGCCTGTATTTATCTGCATCTATTTATATTTTTCATTTTTTTATATTATTGGTACCTATCTCTATTCTCAAAAACGAGGGAGGTTTATTGATAAAATGTTGGTTCACCCTGTAATTATCATGATTGATGGACGCCTAAAAAGATAGATTGATAAGACTAGAATAGGTTTATACTGTATGTTACGCTACAATTATTACACGTAGCTTGAGAATTAAATTTTTCTATGGATCTTCTTTGTTATCTGTAGATATTTCAAAGTTGGTTCCATAGCAAAACTATTGCTTCCGTTAACCACGGAGAAGACTTTTATGGATTCAAAGATAACCTATGCCTAACTTTGGTCCCTACCTAATTCATGCCCTTGAATCTAAATGTTTTTTTCACATCAAAGAAGGATTAATAGCAAAAATAAAAACCTAATTTCCTGACAATCATTATTTTTAATGCGCATCGTCTAGCCGGATTTCCTGCGATCCATCTACGATTCCCTTCGATTACTCACCGGTCACCGGGAGCCATTTGCAACGGTAATGACATTGTGTTGTGGCCTTCGAAGGATGGCAATGGCGACGGCGGCCATACTTGATTTCTTGACAGTTTGATTGTTTGTTGTCATTTGTCGGCCATTGTCGATGGATTGTGTCAATTTGTTGTGGGTTTGATGGAGAATGTGAATACGGACGTACTTGGGTATAGATGTAAAAAAAAAGTAAAATAGGGAGCCATTATCATCTTCCTGCCCTTGTCCCATTTCATTTGGGGTCGGCGCAACACGCCCTTTCCTCCATTCTCCTCTGTCATTCGTCATGCTATCATTTACTCCCTTTTCCTTCATATCATTTTTCACACAATCCATCCATCTTTTCTTTGGTCTCCTTCTCCAGCTATGTTGCAATTTAATGTAATACCTACTCCTGGTTTTTAAAATTCTGATCTAAAAATCTGGCTATCAAAGGTCGCTATGCGCTATGACCGCATGGCCTAAGGCCTGAGACCTTTTGACTAAGAACCTGCTTATTAAATTCAATCTTGCTGAAAAAGCGTTCATAGAGGAACTGTCTACTGGTTTCTAGCACTTCCACAATTATAAACAAATTAATATTAATTTAAATCATCCAGATACTGTCAAATTAACGCTATTCTACCCAACTAGGTTGCTTTGGGCAAGCGTTTACAAAAACATCTAATAAAAGCGAAAACAACGCGGCAATGATTGATGATATTTTCGTTCTTTTTGCTAAACTTATTCTGGCAAAAACAAAATCTCATCTAACGAAACAAATGATCCTAGACTAGAAAATCCGGATTGGCACGAATTTCTATCTTATCCATATTAATGTCAATGACCTATCTTCTAAGAGTTTACTTCTAAGAGTCGCGTAAAAGTACGTAAATTAATCTAATTCACTGATGATCTAAGAACATACTAAATCGCTGGGTTTCAAATTGTCTGCATTATAGACCCAGTTTTCGGAATATAAGGCTAGGACTGAGGCTTCCATATATGACGAAGGTGACCAGGAGCGATTCTTGGAAGTTCATCCAGTAAAGTGGTAGAACAGGGGATAAAAGTATTTTCCCTTTAGCGACCTACAAAAAGCAACTTAAGTACAAAAGTGCTACAGCGCCTACTGTGATAAAACTAAAGAACTAATATGGTCTGAATCTCGCAAGCAAAGTTTACATCAACTTAAGACTATACCATATAGAGAAACCCGACCACTGTCGGGTAGTTGCTCACCAGATATACCACCCGTCTGGTCGGACGGTCCTCCCTTTTCTATGGGAGATGAAAAACTTTACACCCTGTTCCTCATGCCCCTAAATTCCCTTTTATGCTGATACAAAATCCAATCGGGTGCAGCTTGTATTCACTTACAACATCGATTGAGCTTTGTTCGCGCAAAAACACTTTTAAAATTATGCTTAAAATCTTTCTTGTAAATATTCACTCCACCACTGCGCCCGCCGATACCAATCTAGGTCATCCAATGGCTTGACTTTTAAACCTATGTATGTACCTACGTAACGATTTTTCCCATATTCATTTCATGCTCGACGGTGGAACTAAAATTTGTGCCATGTCCTCAAATTGTAGAGTTGCACAATTTGCTGGAAACGGAACATGGAGTTTCTATTAAATGTTCTATAAAAAAAACAAAGCATAAGACACTCAAAAAGGGAAATAGCAAGGCTCGAAATTTCAAATATAATGCACCGAAGTTCAAAACAGATCTACGTAGTAACTAGAAAGTTCTCTTTTTTAACTCAGTTTATGAGTTTAAAATGTCTGTCATCTTCAAATGCCTGAGTGCTAGTAGGTAACCTCAAGTACAGTTCGAAATTCAAAACTATTTGACATATTCAGCTCTGTATGCATTCCGGTGTCACTTGGAGACAATGGCTACCCAAAGTAGGCGCCCGCGCAGCTAAACGGGCATGCGGCCTTTGAGTTAGTTATCAAGATTGAAGAGTTACTTTATATTTTGCGAAACGTAGATTTGTATGGAATGCTGCTGATACATTTCAAGAGACAGCAAGAAAATTGAGTGAAGACTCAAACTCAAACTGAAAGTATTTATTTCAATTAGACCATTACAGGCACTTTTGAAAGTCAAAAAACAAAAAACAAAAAACGCGAAGCTACAGTCCCAGTCACAAGACATAATAACTTGTGGAAGTACTGTAGTTGCCCATTCCAAAGCGTAGATCTCTATGGAGAAGAATGGGCAAGAAACTCCATGGACTCTTTTAAATCAAAATATGTTACAAAATCTTGGTTACATCATTCGTGTTGAGAATTACTAGTATGTGAGAACGATGTAGAAATACGGGCAAGTTAAGAGCGTCCAGAGTAAAAGACAAAAATCAATAGTTCTAAAATAAAGTTTTAAAATAAAATAATTAAAATCAACCGTGGCAGCTAAGAGATGACCAGTCACAACTGACAGCGCCCGTTCACGAACATCGCGCATGTATCAGCCATCATTCAACTCAACCATATTGATCGGAACGAGGTGATCCGACAGAGAACCAGAGTAGTCGACATAGCCCACAGAATAAGTAAGCTGAAGTGGCAATGGGCCGGCCATATTAGCCGTAGAACCGATGACCGTTGGGGCAGACGTGTTCTTGAGTGGAGGCCGCGAATCGGCAAGCGTAAGGTGGGACGCCCTCAGGCTCGGTGGAGCGATGATCTTCGCAGGGTAGCTGGTAGCAACTGGATGAGAGTTGCCGAGAATCGGTTTAACTGGCGAGCGATTGAAGAGGCCTATGTCCAGCAGTGGACTGCGGTAGGCTGATGATGATGATATTGAAGGGAACTAAATGACCCGACACACCCGCCACCATCAGCGTGACATTTAAGTGAGCATGACATTCACTCAACCGCCAGGGTAAATTCGCGTCAATGAAAGATGTAGGTACTCAGTAAATGGTGGCTACGACTTTACTTGACTTTTTTTCAAAACCAATCAATCATTTAATTTCTCAGTCGGAGTCTGGGTTTGTACGTGGGTTGATGATAATAGGCCTACCCCCGTTAATTTGGACTACAACAAAAATTGCGAAATGTTTGTGTACTTTAGGGTACACTTCTACCTTTTCTGGGATTACAAGCGATACGTCGAAATACAGTCATCGAAGTCAATATTGTCATTCTATGATTGTTTGGTATACATCATTTTATTTCTTGCTGTTAAACAGGGTAGAAGAGACACCGGCGCGGTTACCACGTACTTATATTACATCATTCTGAACCTCTCCGGGAGTGATGTTGAGGAGCGCGTGGCTAAATAATAAAAGCCGCACGGGTCGATCTTTAAAGTCGTGCTTGCCGAGGTTGATCCGTGGATGGGTGATCATAATTACATGCCGAGTTTCCTCCGTGCCTCGGAAAGCACGTTAAGCCGCTGGTCCCGGCTGTCATTTGTAGATCTTTGGCAGTCGTTACGAGTAGTCAGTAGCCAAAAGACTGACATCAAGTCTTACTAAGGTGTATCGTATTTGGCGCGTTTGTGTTCCACGCGCGCCTCAAGGAGATGTCAGCAAATCGGAAGAGGTCCGAGAGGGCCGATGCCTGCCAGGGCTGCGGGTTGTTCGAAAGAGATACCGTGGCCCTGGAACACAAAGGGCTAAGAAGGAACATGGATGGGTTTTAGTCAGTCAAGTCTGACACTCCCTTCCGCTCCGCCCAGAGCGGGAGAAGTCATTTGATGATTTCACATCCCAAAAAAAAATAAGGTGTATCGTATTACCCAGTTACTGGGTAGTGGAGGTCAGATAGGCAGTCGCTTCAAGTAAAATACTGGTCCTCAGGTGCTTCCGGTTAGATTGGAAGCCGACCCGAAGATAGTTTGAGGAAACGCTGAGCGATGATGATTCTGAACCTCTCCACATAATAATTATTGATTTTTGTTTGCTGAAAAAAAATACTGCTATTTCGTACAAAAGTGCAATACCTGCACGGTCAAAATATATGTTAAGAATTTCCATGTGGGGGACATAGACATTTTTGAGTTCAGAATGATGTACTTACTGACTACGTGACACTACGTTGTGCGCCGGTGGCGGTGTCTCGTCTACTCTGTATAATATCAATATTTCGTTTTTAATATCTATGAACAATGCAATATTGTTTTCTATTGATATTATACAAATTTACACTATGTCCACCAGACAGCCGTGGACTTTCGGTTGTTATTATAACAAAGACTGCAAAGTCATTGCACTCACGATTTGGGGGGTAAAATAATGTACTTAAATCTAAAAGACACTTAAAATGATTAAGTGTCACATGTAAAACAGATGTATTGTCGCAGTTATCGTGTAAAGTCGGGTACACAATGTTTGTCGCGATGTGAACGAACGGAGAGGCGTCGCAGTGAATAAATAATGCACTCATGTACACTCACAAACAGTGGGTTGGTACAGCTGATTGTTATCTGATGACAAATGAATTGGAATAGAATCTTTGCAGTCGTCTGGAACTGGAAATATACACACATAATTTTGATCCTGATAAAAAATTACAACAGTGAAGCGCTGTTAGTCGTTCCTGTGTATTGTTTAAAATATATTTTATTGCTAATTTTAACCGGCATGTCCTAGAACTAAAAATTCGAAGACATGTGACATCTACCAAACCGCACTGGGCCCGCGTGTTGCACAGCCCACTCCCTCTCATAGAGAGGAGGCCTGTGTCCCAGGAGTGGGAAAATTATAACCTGATGATGATTTTATTGCTAGACCCACTGCTGGAAAAAGGCCTCCTTTATCCCTTCCAATGGTTTCCATTCACGTTGGTAGATTGTTAAAACGCAAAATAATTTGTATAACTTTTTGGGAAGTGGATCTATAAATGTCCCTGGATGTGTTCTTTAAATAAATAAAAGGAACGAAAGCCAATGCAGACTATCCTTGAAGCAAAGCAGCATCAATGACAAGAAAAAATCCTAACACGTCACTTCTTTTTAAGAATTTTTTAAGACAGTAATTCAAAGGACAATTTCTTTCTCTGGACATTGTTCCCACTGAACCCTATTCTACATAACTTAAGACCACACAGCATTAAAATAAACCAAACAGAATATCTTTAGAACTGCAGCACGGTTGGTCGGTAACCACAAACGTATATTTCTTTTAAAGTTAAAACACACTTGGGCTAAGGATTTACTCTTTGTTCGTCTGGTATTTGTATCTTTTTACACTTTACATAGAATTAATGAGTGCATACCATGCTTTGTTATGTTTGAGACAGAGTTCAGTAGGGGAACTCTGTAGGTTATTTCTAACTTCATTTAAAAAATACCAAATACCTTGATGATTTTTTGAGACCCCTTTTTATGAATCGGTGTTAATAAAAATTACTTCACAACAAATACGACAAGTGTACCTAATAGCACTGGGTGTACTGTACTATTAGGTACATTACACCGGTTATGTTTAAGTCCCATGTTATATGGGGCGAGCCTTTTGCCATCAACTGGGCACAAATACAGACTCAGTGATCTGCTACTGAGAAGTTCCTGATGGAAAAACCCAACAATATTTTGCCCTGACCCGGGACCACATCCCTCGACCTCTCGACCGAGGCAGTCAAATACGACATATTTTTTTTGTTCAAACAGAATGAATGACAAAAAATGTCATATCTGGCGGTAAAATACAGTTCAATTTTGGAAGTGTCATTCCAAAATGAGCATACCCTGATCGAATTATTGGTAAACATATTTTCATTGTCTCTCTCTACTTAGCAAAAACAGTCAATAGCTTAGTAGGTAAATCAATTGTTGTTGGTTTGGTTGACAATAATGCTACTTACCGGTTTTTATCAAACATTTGATCAGCCTACAGTGATGTCATAGCTATTTAACTTTGTAGCGCTAGACAGGTGCTTATGTTGATGCCAAGAAATACGATCTAGTATTAATATGAGGCTAGAAGATACGATTATTTTCTTATTTCCAAATAATCTCCAAAATTTTCTGAGAGATAGGTAAGAATGAGATCTTTTCAATTCAAATATTTTTTGGCACTGAAATGAATTCAAATGACAAAAATCAGAAAACATGTTACATCTACCAACGCTCACTGGAGTCGCATGGTGGATTTTGGTCGGTCCACAAAGAGAGGTCTGTGTCCCAGCAGTTCAATATAAAGTCCGATTTACCTACGTAAACGTTTATTTTTTTTCACAATAACTGAAATTCTTACTCTCTTTAATTTTGCCATAAAGGCTCCTCAATATCTCAAGCTACCTCCTGCATACAGCCAGAGTATCGGAACGGTACATTATGTCGTAACTCACTGGCTGTCAAAAGCCCCGCGACTGATTTAAGTCACGTTCGCAACGCGCGACAAAAAATACCTTCAAATGTTCTCTGGGGTCAAGTGAGAGCGATGGACCGAGCGATTGTTGTGATGATTTAATTTTAGAACACCTTTAGTCTTGGAGTCGTGTCTATGGTTTTCAAGACCATAGAGTTCTCTAGAATTGTAAACTTTGAAGTTTGCGGTGTTAAAAATTGGCCAATGGGAATGGCCTGTGAAACTAATGTTACAAGCATGGATGGTTTCAAGCATCGTCATTGTTTGAAAGCCTGGTAATTTTAACTAAGTATTTTAAATTTCAAAATAGCATGACCTCATTATTGGTTAGATTGAGACTTAGCTACGATCGCACCATCTACAATTAGTTTTTAACAGTTTTTCCCATGTCATTTTGTCATAGGTAGGTACTATACTACCCACTACCCAGTATCGTACTCATCTTATGGGCTTAATTTATGGATAGGAAATTATTATTAACGGGAACGTTCAATTTAAAAGAAATTCTAATGTAGGTCAGCTGTCTCGATTAAAGTTAGCTCAAGTGAATCACAATCATAAGGTTATATGTTAGATTAACAAACTTCCGTAGTACTCATATTTAAGCAAAAGCTTGTATTATTCAGTTATCTCTTCAATTCTTCACACAAACACTCTTAAAGCGTTCTCAAATTTTATTTAACCAAGACGCAACTGAATCTGCCACGATTTTATTTTGATCTCCATTATTCCATCTCCATCAGTATTTAATTAGTAACATCGCAGAACCACAAAACTCCAACAGTATTCTCCAATTTTATTCAACCACGATGCAACCGAAACTGCCACAACTCCTCAAAGAATCCCATGTGGTGTTATTTTGATACAAATACTAATAAAACTAATAAAAGCGTCGCAGCGTGTCGTCGCTGTCGTGTCGCATATACACGTCCAGATATAACGTGCATCTGTGTCATAGTTTGTGGACACCATGGCCAAGTGAGTTCAAGGGATATTCCGTGTAGGTACTTAATTTCTATTTTCAAATTATTTTCTTTGTATTGCGCTTTTGTGTACTCGTTGTTTTTGTTTTTTGAAACTTAAAATACTTTCGGGCAGTAATAATTCTGCTTCTTTCTTTGTAATGATTCGATTTCAGTCGTACTTTTTTAGCCATTAAGTGGCCCCTACGTGTAACTTTTTTAGCCGTTAAGTAGCCACTGCATATAGGTATCTATCTATCAATGACTTCGTTGAAGTCCTGATAATAGTAAATGATTTCACTGCATTCACCCACTTATTTGTTTTAAAACCCAACTGCCAGCTTGCCATAAATCAATGTATTGTCTTTTTACCCGACTGAAGGAAGAGTTATTGTTTTCGCGCGTTTCTTGTTTGTTTGTTTTTAAATTTCTTTATAACCTCGTATCTTTCAAACGGCTGGACGGATTTCGTTATTCACCATATATACAGTTATTCATCATTTCATTTTTCATACTTATGGGATTACTTTCACTTCTCAGCTATGATATCCTGATCTACTGTTTAATTCTCGATCCTTGTCCTATAGTATTTATGAGATTAATTCTCACTGTTTTATTTAATTTTACCTTGCCTGTTGGTACAACGTCTATACGTATAAACGTCTAGGTATACGTAGAAAATCAGTCGTTAAGCTTTTCCAAAGTGCTAACTTTACATAGCATAAAACAAAGTCACTTCGCGCTGTCTGTAAAAGATCTAGCTTTGATCTTTTAAACTACGCAACGGGTTTTGATAAGGTTATCCATCAATAGACAGAATTATTCAAGAGGAATGTTAATGTGTATAATTATGCCTGAAAAACACATCAAAATTTCCATGCGAATGACATCGCAGGCTGCAGCTACAACTAATAAAATGGAACTAGGAACCATCCTACAACTGCAGTGCGTATGGTCGCCCATTCACCCCGCGGATGACCGGGCGAACACCGATAACTGCTCAGAAATAGTATCGATTTCATCTTGCAGCTTCCGTGTTTGTCACATATAATGTGTTGTTATATGACGTTTGTACTGATTTGTGGTGCATCTTGCTGTTAAAAGTACTGCTTGTACTACTGTCTGTTGGGAAAGCATAGACAAATTAAAATCACTTACAAAACCTTTCGTATGTTTTCAACGAGTTTCGGCAGGCATTTCGATAGCTTATGTCATTTGATACATTTTTGACTTTTCTGTTACCTACCGTTTTCGGTGATCGAAATGCGTTTCCAAAAATATTTAAAGAATGGGTTGCTTGGCACAAGCAACTTCTGTGATAATTCGATAATCACTTTTGAACTACTCGCTTCTACTATCATCATCATCAGCCAATAATGTTCCCACTGCTGGGACACAGGCCACCTCTCTATGAGAGGGAGTGAGCTATAAATGCTGTAATCCACCACGCGGGCCCAGTGCGGGTTTGTAGATGTCAGTCTTCGAATTTTTAGTTCTAGGACGTACCGGTTACCTCAAGATTCCTTCACCGTTTTTGAGAGCAGCGGTGATGAAATAAATTACACAATCTAATACGCCAGCTTGGGTTCGAACCCACGGATTACTGCTCGTAAGTCGGAGCTGTCACCACTGGGCCACCGCTGCTGTCTATTACAATTGATTTAATGCTTTAATGTTACACAAATTGAAATGATTTAATTCCTCATTCTAATAATTGTTTTCTCTCTTTTCAGGTAATAAAGGCGAATTTAAGAGCAATTGATTGTCAGGTACAATTTAATTGTCTAGAAGAAACTCGGGATATAATGAACTGTGACAATTTAGACTGGTAAAATCACTTGCAGAGCGATTTCTTTGCTCTTTATAATGCAGTGCTTACTTTCACACTTCGGGGCTTGGCTGAAAGATATTCTGTACCTTAGCCATTTAAATTAATCTTTTGAATAATAATGAAATATTTAGTTTCAGCAACACAATGAATTAGTGTAGTTAGACTGCTGAAGAGAGTTTTTAATCTATGCTTTTAGATTTGAGGTAGTTATAGCAAAAAATATGCAGTTTTTGACTTCTGTATCTTGCATTTAAACTATTGGTCAATATCATTATCTGCCTAGTCTTTAACGAATTATGTCTGGGATCGACAGCTAGTCTAACCATGTGCATTTGACTGTCAGTATTTTACTTGTAGTGACTGGTTTACTAACCTCCAAAACCATTTTACTGGGCACCCGACTCCGCTCGGTAAGACTGGGTGTCAGACTTTCGGTCTTGCTCCAATAAAACCAAAATTTGTATCTATTTCAATTTAAACTGCCAACACGATGGCGGCAAAATAAACAAACAGTTTTAAACTGTAACAAAACTACAAGTTTAACCGTGATTGCCGTTAACAGTTTAACGATGATAACGTTAAAGCAGTTAAAACAAATAACTGTGTTAACCTATCCTTAATGATAGCTAAAAGTCGATAGTGAGGTAGTTTGTAAAAATGTTTATCTACTATCAAAAAAAAAATGAGTCGCAATTTCGGGATCAATGATCCCGCGCTTCCACCATTAATTACTCGCCTTTGTAAGATAAAATTGGATTTTACAAACCAAATTATTTTCTGACAGGATAATATTCCTCCTCCTGAAAATATCAAGTTGTCCTGTCAACCTCACATCCATGATAAAAGTTTGATTTTGACGCTTATATTTCGTGGTCGTAACCATCATGTTCTAGAACAAAAATATCGAAAACTGAATTAGCTGTCTACTGTGTCTACCAAAATGCATAGCACGCGTAGCATGACTACTGTATAAACGGGTTATGTCGACGGAAGAATCGACAAAATGACAGAGTCATTGTCTAAATGTCAAATGCCAAAACTCGTTTCTACAGTGGTCATGCTACGCGTGCTGGACTGTCGTGGTAGATAGATTAGAGCCGACTCCCTCACAAAGAGGAGAACCCCACTATTTTAAAAAATATGAATGGTTTATTGATTGTTTTACCATCACATTCAAATATTTCATCTTGATGAAATTTTGGATCATTATTAGCTTTATGTTTAATTATTCAAATTCTAACAGGATTATTCTTAACTATATATTATACAGCTAATATTGAAATAGCATTTTATAGACTAAATTATATTTGCCGAAATGTAAATTCGGCAAATACGGTTTGTAGTTGCCTTTGTCCCTGTGGCAACACTCCTTCATGCTGATTATATGTGCACCCTGAGCAATAAGCCGCGCTACTTCCCTGACTATCCAATAGTCTTCGTTTGTCAGACAGTATTAGCCTACTTGGTCCAGTGGACGAAAACGTGACTGCTGAACAAGAGATTCGGTTCCCGGTTCGGGCAAAGTGTTATTGGGTTTTTCCATTAGGAATTTCTCAGTGGCAGCTATCGAATCTGGATCTGTGCCCGATGATGGCAATCAGCTCGCCCCTCCTTAAATGTGACTTTAACATAAATGGTGAAATGTAGACGTACTATATTAGGTACATTTCTGCCTAATTACATACGTGGTGTTATTTTATGTAGTCAAAGACTCCATCCGTGATCGAATGTCATTCTATATTTTCACTAGCAAATAATCGTCTGCTGCATTTAGTACCCATAATTCGTTACCATGCGGAGTTGAGGAGCTCGTGGCTGAATAATAACAGCCACACGGGTTGATCTTTAAGGTTAAGCCGTGCTTGCCGAGGTTGCTCCGTGGATGGGTGACCATAATTGCATACCGAGTTTCCTCCGTGCCTCGGACAGCACGTTAAGCCGTTGGTCCCGGCTGTCATTTGTAGATCTTTGACAGTCGTTACGAGTAGTCAAAAGCCAGAAGTCTGACATCCAGTCTTACTAAGGGGTATCGTATTAATCAGTTACTGGGTTGTGGAGGTCAGATAGGCAGTCGCTTCAAGTAAGATACTGGTATTCTCGTACTCAGCTGCATCCGGTTAGACTAGAAGCCGACCCCAAGATAGTTTGGGAAAAGGCTAGAACGATGATGATGATGAATTCGTTACCATGCACCTACCACACTGTATTCATCGAATATAAACCCTATATGTATAGAAGTAAAGGGATATGTAAGTTTAAAGTTAGTTCCAAACACCATTATCGGTCTGTCAGCCACCAGGGCGACAGGCAAGCCATAACTTTGATAAGCCCCTGTGTGCTTCTCATGTCTTTATTAACTAGTTCAGCCCCGGGGGCTTACCGATTTAATTATAAAAAGTCGCTGTTAATAACGTCAGTTTCAACCTAGGAAACGTTTGTAGTTGCAGTGTTTTAATACTAGGTTGTTCGCTCAGGAAGCAAACAAATATTTTATGAATAGATGTCTTTTAAACAGTCTAATAAGCCCCAAGACTTAATGGACGAAATACTGTTTTGAGAAAATAAACAAGCCCGAATCAAAATATCGGGTCAAATAAACTTTAACTAACGAAACTCAACAATAACTAAACAAGATAGGTAAAGAGATGTATGTTTAAAGTTAGTTTTAAATATCACTATCGGTCTGTGAGACACGGGAGCGGCAGGCGACCGATAACTTCGATAAGCCTGTGTGTTACTTGAACCCCGAAAGCGCGGGGGCTTACCAATTTAATTATGAAAGCTAGGGTGCCTGTCAATAATTTCAAACTTAAAGCCATTTATTTTTATCACATTTATTTCAATTAACATTTACAGGCATTTTAAAATAGTCAAAGAGTCAGTCAGTCAAGATGAATGGGCAATAAACTTCATGGACACTCTATCCATGTTTTTTTTTTTTAATTCCATGGACAGTCAATGCGGTTTTCTCATGGCTATTAACACACTGATTTTAATATAACGCGTGCCAATAATGCTGAATAAGTGGCAAATGGCAACAATTTGCTTCGTAACCTCTTAAGAGATGTGTTAAATGTTTCCGAAAGGAGTTCCATCGAAGTGGCTTGTGAAGAATGGCTTAATGGCTGGTGAAGAAAATTTAAAATAAAAATTGTCCTGCTATGGGGAATTAATTTCTCTAGTACTGTGACTTTTATTGAAAGCTGCCGCGTGGACATAATTGGAACTAACAACGCCATCTTGTATTTTCAATCCATATCATGTAGCAGGTCTGTAAGTTCACCAACAGCACTCGTCATTTAACGTCCTAAGAGTGCCTAATGAATACAAAAGAATTCCGAAGATCAGATACTTCTAAAACAATCTGAAACAGAAAAAAAATGTTGTTTGTAAAGTCGGTTTACGGACGATACTTTACTGTGATAACGTCATAACAAAAAAACCGAACGCTCAAGCTGATCGTGCCTTTCGCTCGCTCGTGCAGCGCTCTCGCTCCGATCGTAACGTTACAATGAGTCATCCTTTTACGTGCGTGCAGCCGGTGTTCATCGATTTATTAGACGTTGTCACGTCAAAAGATGATGATCCTTGTGCCAAACTCTTGCGCAGGCCAAGAGAAAGATGAGTAGTTAAGACTATAGAAGACTATCTTTTGCTCCTAGCTTCGCCCCCATTATGTACGAAAATAAACCCAGTGGAACAGAAAATGTAGCCTATGTATGACACTTCGGGATAATGTAGCAGCTTCCCGTTAGTGAAAAAAAATCGGAATCGGATCTATAGTTTCGAAGATTATCCCTACTTACAAAGACACAACAAAATTTACCTTCTTTAATATTGGTAAAGATTTAATATCAAGTACTATAAAAACAAAATTCCCAACATTATTAATTATCTTTCTTCCGAGAAATAATAATCATAATAATTAAGAGCAATGGCAATTCGCTAAGATTTATATACAACAGACTGTCTCATTGAAAACATATCAATGTTTATGAGATGTTATTATTAATTTAATTGAATGAACCCATTATGAAACTGATTTGCAGCCTGTGGGGTGGGCTAAAAATAGGGATGCCACAGTAATACTAGTAGCGTACAAATGTGTACAACTTTGACTGTTTTATTAAATAATTCCAAAATGCTAGGTACCGTCTCGCGTCTTCGGGATTTTTCGAATTTTGGCGATGTATGAGATAGCATATTGAAGAAGAGATGTCTAATTATGGACTGCTAGCGGTTTCCCGCGAATTCGTACTCTTGAAAATTTTGATTTGTAAGTGTGAGAAACAAAAACTATTTGTGCTATTCAAGATCCGACATCCATTTATCCATCCAAACTTTAGCATTTATAGTAAGCATAGAAGAAGAAGATAATAATTATGTGAATTTAACCAACCTCGAAATGGTCTCATAGGGTACGAGTCGGACTCGCGCACGAAGGGTTCCGTACCATTATTTATAAAAACGTGCAAAAAATCAGTTTTTTTGTAAAAACCCTTAAATATTTATTTTATTCTGTTTTTAGTATTTGTTGTTATAGCGGCAACAGAAATACATAATCTGTAGAAACTTCAACTGGCTAACTATCACGGTTCATGAGATACAGCCTGGTGGTGGTGACAGACGGACGGACAGACGGACACCGAAGTCTCAGTAATACACAAACAGGACCCCCTGTTTGATCCATTGGGTACGGGACCCTAAAAATGGCACTTCATAAAAGCTACAAATAGATATATAACATAATAAACGGTCCGATTGAATCGAGATTATTTGTTCTAATGTAATGCAACACGGCGATAAGTACAACAAATGTTTATATTACTATTCCACACACAGACGAAAGTACAGACAAACAGGACGTGAGATTTATACATATTGAGAACGATAGTGTTTGTAAATATTTTGATCTTCATCGGAATGCAATAGTATAAACAGAATGCAGCTCGACTATTCATCATCATCATCAGCATCAGCCTTTAATGTTCCCACTGCTGGGACACAGGCCTCCTCTCTATGAGAGGGAGTGGGCTGTAATCCATCACGCGGGCTTAGTGCGGGTTGGTAGACGTCACGTGTCTTCGATTTTTTCTTTAGTTCTAGGACATGTTGGATTCCTCACGATGTTTTCCTTCACCGTTTTTGAGGGCAGCGGTGATGAAATAAATTACACAAAGTAATGCGCCTGCCTGGGTTCGAACCCACGGCTTACTGCTCGTAAGTCGGGGCTGACACCACTGAGCCACCGCTGCTCTCATATATTATTTGACGAATGAAAATATTTGCTTCAGACACAACGATCCATAATTTATTAACACTTAAAAATAATGTTAGTATGAAATCAAATAATCAGATACAAATATACAACAACTACCACACAATACTATTATAACTTTGTTGACCCACTTTGTTAACACAAAATGAAATTCAAATTAAATTAATACAATACTTTTTTGTTATGTTTCAATACAGGAGGTCTACTCTCTTTCTTCTTTCTTCGAAACGTAACTTCGGCAACGAACGAAAATTAAACGTAGTTACGTTTGTGCCCCTAATCTATATCGTTTGCGGACGCACACAATTACATTTAATACATTCGTTCACGTTAATTGTCTGTGAATTCGAACTTCTTGTGTGCGTCCGCAAACGATATAGATTAGGGGCACAAACGTAACTACGTTTAATTTTCGTTCGTTGCCGAAGTTACGTTTCGGAGAAAGAGAGTAGACCTCCAGAAACAGAAGTATTGTAAAACCAAATGATTTTAAAAGAGTAACCATGGAGTTTCTTGCCGGTTCTTCTCCATAGCAAACGACCAACCCGAACTGAGCACCTTTTTGTCGTATGTAGGCCTATGTAAATTAAAAATATTTTGATTTTTTTGACACGACTTAACATTTAAACCTCTGTTAATAAATGAAGTCAGAATCACAGCTTCAGAGTGGTGTTAATATCTCTGATAGATACTGTGCACTCCCCAAAACGAATGGATTAAAAGGGTTAACTGAAGTGTGCAAAAGCACTCATCGTTTTTTACTGGTCTTTTGTGGCGCATTTCAGTTCATTCATGTGGTGTGATACGACGAGAACGTTTTTTAACCCCCGACTAAAAAAGAGGGGTGTTAAAAGTTTGAAGTGTAAGTCTGTGTGTCTGTCTGTGGCATCATAGCTCCTGAACGGATGAACCGATTTTGATAAAGTTTTTTTTTGTTTCACGGTGTGTCAGGTGTCTTTGTGTGGTGTTGTGTGGTGTGTTCTTCGATTACTTTATTTTGGGTACACTCACGTGCAGACTGACTACTCCGTCATTTCATAATCATAGTGAGTCTTTAAAGTTTCCACGACTAGGCAACCAGTCTCTTCTCCGTGAGAGGAAGCGGGCCATGAATGCTGTACTCCACCAAGAGGGTCCAGTGCGAGTCGGTGGATGACTGATGTCTTAGATTTTTTTTAAGACAAGTAGGTATCCTCATGGTGTTGTCCTTATATTTAGATCATTTGTGATGTACTCGTAGTAATAGATTACATTTGGTTAAATGCCTGTCTGGATTCGAACTCACGACTTAACTACTCGTAAGTTGGGATCGATACCGCTGAGCCACCTCTGCTCTCAAGCAAAGATAAATTAACTACCATGGAGTTATGGACCACAGTTTCAAGGTCATATACCGAGAATAAATGATAGTTAATTTTAACCACCACCTTCTAACCGATTTATTGATTTTAACTACATTATTTCATGGTTTGGCTACGGCTTGTTATATTTAACGGGGCTCTACGGTTTAATTATTAACAGTGTGTTGAAATTTTATGTTATATCCGTGGAGAAGGTGCTTCAAACTATTACTTTGATGGTCCGTGGAAGTCGGTAATGAACTTGAGACTCGCTAAAAATGAAGACAATACGTAGATTGCGTAGCGCATTTATTTTGATCCCTGTCTTTCTTTTAGCCTGAAATCAATAAAACAGCACCAAGATTTTAGTTTTATAATCACTATTGACTGCCTCGTTGGTCTAGTAGTCACAGGTCTGTCAGTTGTGACGGGTCATCTCTTAGCTGCCACGGTTTATTTTAATTATTTTATTCTAAAACTTTATTTATTTCGTCTTTTACTCTGGACGCTCTTAACTTGCACGTATATTCTAAATCGTTCTCACATATTTGTAATTCTCAACATAAATGATGTTACCAATATTTTGTAATAATAATTTGATTTAAAAGAGTGTCCATGGAGTTTCATGCCCATTCTTCTCTATAGAGATCTACGCTTTGGAATGGGCAACTACAGTAATTTTTCAAGTTATTATGCCTTGTGTCTGGGACTGTAGCTCTGCGTTTTGTTCTGTTTTCTTTTTGAATTTCAAAAGTGCCTGTGATGGTCTAATTCAAATAAACGCTTTGAGTTTTGAGTTGAGTTTTACAGGCTTGACTGCTAAGCATGAGGTCCTGGGCTCGATTCCCGGTTCGAGCAAATTTTTATTAAGTATTTCCATTAGGAATTTCGTATTGGCAGCCACGCAGCCTGGATCTAATAGGAAAGCATGGAAATAATTGTGCATCTGCAGAAATAGGTAGTTTTGTAGAACTATCTTGACCGTAGTTTAAATCTATCGAAGTCCGTCATTTTCATCGTAGCATGGATGACGAACAATGATTTTACTCGCCTATGTTCTACGCTTAAGATTCCATGGAATACGCCGGTAACCATCCCTTTTACCTTATCTCCTCTCAGGCCCAAACAAAACTAAATGCCGCGGGTCTCTTTAAAATTGATTAAAACCCATCCATCAGCTCGGATCATCGCGGTATTGACCTTGCCACTAAACCAACCACCATGAAACTGTAGTAAATGATCAAAAAATTGACCATGACATTACCTAATATTCAATTAATATGAAGTTATTGTGTGTTGCAAGTGTTGAGAACTTTGTTGTTTATATGAGTTAACTTTTGACATTTGCACGAATGGGAAAAGTAAGGAACCTATACTAATATTATAAATGCGAAAGTCACTCTGTTTGTGTGTATGTTTGTTTGTTTGTTACCTTTTTACGACTAAAGGGCTAATCGGATCTTAATGAAATTTGGCAAGAAGATAGATTCCAACCTAGGGAAGGACATAGGCTATATATCATCACGCTACGACCAATAGGAGCGGAGCAGCAATGAAAAATGTTGCGAAAACGGGGAAAATGTAACGCAGACGAAGTTGCGCGGGACAGCTAGTGTGTATATAAGAGGAAGTTTGATAGTTGCGCCAGTCACTTAAAAGTTGAAAGGGAATCGACTGTTTTGGTATGGGCATGTGATGAGGAGGAACGAATCGGATGTGTCTAAAAGAGTGATGAAATAAACGTTGATGAATGGAGAGGGAGAGGAAGACCAAGGAAACGATGGATAGATTGTGTAAGAAATGATATACAAGAAAAAGGAATGATACCGTGAGAATTGATGAGAAAAACGTTGATGACATCCATCAACTGGCACTGGGTCCACCTTCTGTCACTCAGAGGTATTTAAAAGATTGCGTGACGGTTGGCAGAGGAGAATGGAAGAAAAAGATTTTTTGGGTCGGCGCAGCATGTCTTCTTCTTCCATACTCCTCTTCTCTTCTTAGGTACTTGTCATCTCATCAGACACCTTCTTTCTTGCCACATCATCCGTCACACAGTCCATTCATGGTTTCTTTGGTCTTCCTTTATTCTTATACTAACCCACATTCTCATGGTTCTGTACGGTGTCGGACGTAAAGAATAGCACCATCCCATATCTCCCCGTGGGTGTTGTAAGAGGCGACTAAGGGACTTGCCAACCAATGGGCGGCAGCGTTCTCTGTGCTTTTGTAACAACCGAATCGCCAACCCAGGCGGGTTGGCCAAGCGTGGCGATTATGGCAAAACCCCCCTTATGTTAATGTAGTGACACTTGGGGGAGGCCTAAGTCCAGCAGTGGACGTCTTTCAGCTGAAATGATGATGATGATGAACCACATTCATACTTAAATCTCTCCTCACGACATTCTCCTTATACGTAATACAAAAACAAAAATTGGAGTAATTTAGGCCACTTCAAAAGCCCAACTCATTCATTGATACAAAAGTGTAACGTAAACAGCACTAAAATTGGAACACAGGTATCTATTGGTTGTGTTTAAGTCGAACATGAGATGTAGGTGACAGATAACAGCAAGTGCTAGGATTGTTCTGATTGTACTCACCTGTACAGTTTCAGTATACTATCAAGTAACCTGATTCTTCATGGTGGCAAGCTCTGGTGCCCTGCCATAAATAAAATAAAAAATAAAAAAAGCCTTTTAATGCCAGTCACTTAAGAGCTAATGATTACATTAAAGATACAATTTAAATGATTTCATGCAAGAAGTAAAATAAAATGAAAATAAAAAATATTGAAAAATAAAAATTGAATTCGTGAAAGAATTGGTAATATATTATACATTCATTATAACTATTTGATTGATTTTGTGAACATGCAAAATAATCTCTTAACCTAATATTTAACGGAACCAAAAATAAATAATATTTTTATAATAATCAGCAAAATTCCACATAACGTCGTCATTACAAATATAATTTACTTCATTACAATATACTGTGGAACGGCTGCCCTGCCCTCCCATAATTAAGTACTAACGCTGTAACATTCAAATATTGTAAAACCAATTTTTTTTAAAAGAGTAACCATGGGGTTACTTACCGGTTCTTCTCCATAGAAAACGACCAAACCGAACCGTGCACCTCTTGTTGACGTTTTATTAGTGCCCGTGTAGGCCTATGTAAAATAAAATATTTTGATTTTGGTAGCCCAGGTGGCTAAATTATAACAGCCGCTTGCGTTGATCTTCAGGTTAAGCCGGGCTTGTCTAGGTTAGTCCATGGGTACCGTGGCCACCCATTCATACCGAGTATCCTCCGCGCCTCGAATGGCACGTAAAGCTGTTGGTCCCGACCGTTATTTGTAGATCTTTGACAGTCTTCACAGGTAGTCAGTGACCTGAAATTGACAACCAGTCTTACCATTGGGGTATTGTATTACCAGTACTAGCTGGGTTGTGGAGGTCAAATAGGCAGTCGCTCCATGTAAAAAATACTAGAAGACTGAAAGCCACTGCATGAGACAACTGAGAAAAGGCTAAGCAGATGATGATGATGATTATGGAGTAAGTCCTTTCTCCGGCTAGGCACATACTTGATACAAGACCATCTTACTAAAAAAACAATAAACCATGTATGAGTACTAATACTAACTAAATCATTAACATAAGGCCATGCATTTTGATCCCCGTTCGTCATTTCGTCGCACTACCCACATACAAATAGTCTGATAGTTGGATCTCATGCTTGGACGCGCGTGCTCAGTATTTTGCAATGTACAGTTAGCTCTGTACCGATGTGTGTGTGTGTGTGTGTGATATAATTTGTGCTAGATGTGTTTCGTGGGCTATGGGCTAATGAATCTAGGCTTTACGGCACGCCAATCGCGTAATTAATAATTCTTTCTATCTAAATCTGAGAGCAGAGGTGGCGCAGTGGTGGCAGCCCCGACTTACAAGCAGTAAGCCGTGGGTTCGAACCCAGGCAGGCACATTACTTTGTGTAATTTATTTCATCACCGCTGCCCTCAAAAAGGGTGAAGGTAAACATCGTGAGGAAACCGGCATGTTCTAGAACTAAAAATTTGAATACATGTGACATCTACCAACCCGCACTGGGCCCGCGTGGTGGATTATAGCCCACTCCCTCTCATAGAGAGGAGGCCTGTGTCCCAGCTGTGGGAACATTATAGGCTGATGATGATAAGTAATGATGATCTAAATCTGAAGGATTTTGAAGAAAATTCTTTCCTTTATTCATGTGAAACAATTTAAACGAAAGCACAACATAAAAAAACGCTATGAGTGGTTTTGAATTGACAAAATGAATGAATGCGTCTGTGTTACGCAATTATGCGGGTGATTGTTTTACAACAGGTAACTCTATTCCTAGCATTTTTAGTTTGGCTCTTGGGATAGTTGAAATTAATTTACAAGTTATCTTCCATAAAGTACCTGCGTCAACCTGTACTAAACATAGGTCTTTCAGTGATTCATACGCTCAGCAAACTGATGCTTTGGCTAGGGAAATTAATTACTGATATGCGCTAAGAATTAAATAATTCCACAAATGGTTTACCAATAGAGAATGAAAAAAAAATATCAACGTTTTGATTTAAACCAAAACAAAACCCATCAAAGCAGAAAAGCAAATGAAGAGTAAAGGTCCACTTTAAGACAATCATTGAGAGAACGTAGTAGTATTTATAGAATAATTGAATGCCTGTCCCGCTCGTCGGCGTCACCTACTTAGTTTATAAATAGTTCCTCGCATACAATTGATATTTAAACGGGAAATAAACACAATGCCTCTATTAACTAATACAGAGATATCATCGGTGCAGACGTCAGGATCCCACGCTATGGTAATACCATCTCTTAAAAATAAAATAAAAGATCGTTGGTTAATATTTTAGTAGTTGATAAATATATTACTTATGCCTGTAGCGTTAGTTTTTTTGTTTAAACAAATAATAACAAAGACAATTGAAAACACAATTAACGAACTACTCCTCCCAATCAGCCCTCTTGCCATTCAAACAGTAGAAATGATTTGTAAAGCACTAAGTGTAATTATTCGAACTTGCCAAGCAACTTACCATTTGGGTACTAAGTTGTGGATTTATAGTTGCAGCAACTAATAAAATATGGGAACACGGTTTTAAAAAGCTTACACTGCTGCAGTAGTTGCAATTTTTACATCGCCCAGACAAAAATCACGAAGCGCGGAATGGCGACAGTTCTGCTGAAATCAATACCTACCACTTGAAACGGCAACAGACCTATCATTAAAACCGATATTCCTGAAATAGAACACCTTTTAATAACGAGTGAATGTAAACAACTTCGGATTTCAACTGGATTTTTTCAGTAATTTAATTAAATCGAAACTGTAGAAATCGAGTCGCAAAAAAGACGTCCTTTTTGGTAAAGAATTCTTTTTTTATATTCACTTTGTTGTGTTCACTATAAGCATCTTTTCTTAGAAAAACACAAAAAAGTGTAACAAAGCATCTTAAATTAATAGTAATTATCTAAAACAACTAAGAATTTCGTTGTGTTAATAACTGTGCACACGAGGTAGTAATTAGAGTACTTAGTGAACCCTCATTACTGTTTAGTCTTTATGCATTATTTGTTTGCTATATAAATTGATATTGCAAATTGACCATTCATTTATTAACGTTTTTGCTGTTGAACCGAACGCACCCGCTGGCCGCTACTGATATTCTGGTGAACTTACTGATTCAATTGTGAATTTGTGACTTGTGTGTGTGCAATTAATTTAAAAAAAACAAAGGGTCTTTGTGCGTGCCATAGTGATGTTCTTAATAAATTGAAATTCGGAAGCCCTAAATAAACATTGTGTTTACGGAAACGAGGAATGAGCTTGGAATAAAATAATGTAAGTGTTTTAAATCTTTCTCGTCCATCCCGCCTATTCCTTTCTCTAGTTGTCTTTTGACTTCGATCTAGACTTTATTATTACTACAGGAAACAAAATTACCTACATAAATAAAAAACTAGCGTGAAATATGTTTTAAAATGACGTCATTATTTTTTTACGTAAAAACTAAGCACCCACTTTCTACAATTCGTTCCGATCAAATACGTGAATAAAAAAAGGTAATGTTCCACATTTGAAAATATTAAAATGGCGCGCATTGCTCCAGTTGCTAACTAGGTAATATTAACAACAAGTGCGGCGCTCAGTGCTTTTCATAATGCTATAATGTGAACGTAAACACACATACTTGATGGGCTATGAAATAAGCGAGAAGGTACATGCGGTAGCGGTCTTTGGTTTCGCTATATATATAAATATACGAAAAATCAGTAACTTGAGAAGTTGTAATTATTTTAAATTGCTAATGCGAGAATTCCTTTAGAATGTTATCATCAAATAAGAATTTACTAATTTCAGCTTTCCCTAATGATCCTTTAAAAAGGAATGGCAAATTGGCAACACACCACTTCAAAAAATTATTTTGCTAATGACTCGTTATCCATTAATAAAAAGGAGAACTTTTTAACTTCAAAGTAAAATTCTTTTTGGTCATTAGGTAATGAGCTAAACTGTACTTGGCAGGTTTCTTGGCCAAAATCTACCTCTTTTGATAAAGAAATGGCTACTGCTAAATGGCGAGGATTCTATTACCCGACGATTCAGCCAGATAAATGCCAGATAGCTCCTTTTTTCGTTTTACAGTCATCTTGGTAAAAGACAGATGGGTAACAAATAGGATAGATAGGACAATCTTGTAGAAGTTTTTGTTTGTTTCTTTTTTGACATAATATAATGTATAATTGTGTCCTTCGGCCTCATTCGGGGTCATATAAACATTATTTGAGTCAAGCATCTTCCGTTTCCGTGTCACATCTATACAGGTATATGCAACTATCGCTTTCTTGACAACACGATGATGACGTATTTCCGCCTTCGTTCACCAGGTGGCTGCAGCGCGCCAAAATGTTCATTGGCGTCCTGATTTTCGGACGGTTCACATCTTTAAAAGTTAACGTTGTTAACGTTCGATATTTAAGAAAATACTTTATAATTTCAAGATTTATTTTAATTTTAATTATAAGCGTTTTGGTATATGCATAGTTAAAACAAAATAGTGTAAAATTTAGTTTTTCTCCAATGGCGGTTAATAAAGACGCGTGTTCGTAAAGAATCCGTTTCGTTATCGGGTTCGTAGAGTTCCTCAAGTTCCTCTGATTCATCACCATCGGCATCGGAGGTTGCAAGTTCATAAACCCCTTAAGAGGAAGAAGGCGATAAGAAGGGGAAAAGTAAGCGACTTCGAGGGCAAAGCAAGGTAATCAAAAAGCTTGCTAAACAGGTCAGTGATTTGAAAAGTTTATATTGTTACCCACCTAAAATGATGAAAAAAAAAAACGGATATTGTGATTGTGATAACCTGATATATTATTGTGAAAATTTCGATAAGATACGGAAAGGTAGATCCCCTAAGACGACCCACTGACCACGTTGTCAGAACCCGTCGCAGATCCTGCACCTGTTCTATCATTTGATTTTGATTTGGCAACGCAATAAAGGAGCCAACTGTCACAGCAACCCCTTCTAATCAGTTAGAATTGTTAAATTCCATTCAATATTGTTATAATGACCACTGGAATAATGTTAGATATTGTGTAAACACAATAAGTATTCATACGTCCAGGATATGTTGACTTTGAAGTAAACGATGAAATCAAGTATTTAGAAAAAGTTAGTCATCTACCCTTAGCTGATTAATTTCTTGGCTCTTTAACTTGTGTATTAATAATGCAAAGCGAGGCTATGCAACAGGGATTCCGACAATGGATCCACAGCAATTGTCATTAAAATTAAAATATTTTTATTGCCGTTTATCGTAGTTTCACGAAATTGTTTAGAACTATTTTGTGGCCGTAGGGCAGATATAATTAAACAAAGACGTGAAGCAATAAGCAACTAAGGGATACATCATTTAAGCCATCTTGCTCGATAAAGTACCTTTTACTTAATTTATTAAAAATAATGATGGTGTTAACAAAAAAGTAAAAATATTATTTTTCTGGGCAAGAAAAGAAAACCCTTAGACCCCAGGCGGCGACTTGAGGGTATCAATCGTCCAGTCGCTCCTGCACTGGCCGGATGACCCATAGATTTTCTCCTCCTCAGAGTGTAGGAACTTTTTATAATTATCAGGCAATGCACCCGTTTAATAATCCTAATCGCTGGAGAACGCTTTCACCAGCCCTATAGTTTCGGAAAACGAAAAACAATGTAAATGTACCACGAGAAAACCCCTAGACCCCAGGCGGCGCACCCTGGGCCTAGTGGGTATCAATCGTCCTGTCGCTCCTGCACTGGCGATGAACCATAGATTTCCTCCTCCTCAAAAAACTAGCCAATTCAATAGAAAGTTTCGATTAGGATCAGGAATTTTGGGTGGGGGTTGCTTATAAAATTATTTTAGGAGTAAAAGATTGGGGGCTCCAGAAACATTAATAAAAAATAGTGAAGGATTATCGTATTCCAAATAAAAAACAAAAAAAAAAAAAAAAAACCGCCTCTGGTCACGCCAAGGCAGGTGAAACGTTGTAATCTCATTCTACCATCTCCAGAGACGGACACGGTCACTATTACATTCAAAATTTGTTGAAAAGACCCAGAGTTTCGTATCTTTCTGATTCTCAAAGGCGACGGACACTACCGCCCCGTTTTCAATTTAATTTGTACAATTATTCATTATTATTTAGTTTTAACAATTATTTAATCATATGCAAAGTTCAATTGATTTTGTTAAATCGGGTTCCCGATTTGGATGGTCAAAACAGACGGGCATGCCTGACTACCACGTAAGTGTTGTACCGATACATCGCTGATTTCTCCGCCTATTGTATCGAAATCGTTTACTGCTAATTACTTGTTTCCCATTTGGTCTGGCGAATGCGCCAACAACCAACTGGTCCGACCTTTCTAGGAGCACGAAAAAAAAAAAAAAAAAAACGATAAAAAAAAAAGAATGGTTTTTCTCGACGATTATAATAATTATTGTTCTCCTAACTCTCGACCAGTTAGCTTGGCAAGTAAACTGGGGGAAATTGAGTCAATTGAGTAACAGAGTATTTGGGTTTAATGTGGGATGCGTGACAAAATCAATGATTTTTACCAGAAACCAAAGGCAAAGCTTGCTAATAGTTTTGTAGAAGTTGCACCGCCGCCGAAGGGAGTCTCTTCGAGAAATGCAGAGTACATTCTGAATTTTGCTCGTCTGATAGTTCCAATGGGTGTTTGTATTTCACCTACTGGCTTGTTGCAACATGGTCCTGAAAGTGCCATGTCAGTTGACTTACCTCTTGCCTGCGGAAGTGCTGGAAGAATTGTTGAAAAGTTTACTGTCTAAATAAGTCTTTTTGACCACGAATGCAGTCTATTCAGGTTGGGGGTGGAGTTGAACGGTCTTTATTTATCGGGTAAGTGGACAAAAGAAGAGCGGGTTCATTAGAATCAGAGATGCTAACTATTCTAAAATGTTTTGGTAGAATTGGCCCGTCTCTGAGTCATACATCTCTCTTACTGCGCAACAACAAGGCGGTGGTGGCGTGATGACTTGAGGAAGGAAGGTGAAAACTAGTTTAATATCCTGATGGTGTTAACATGTCGGATATTTCATTTACTTCAGAAGTATGAGATTCATGTTATCCCTCATCACAGTCATCACACAAGGTCACCACAGGTACAACAACGTCGCAGACTGTCTATTGGTTCATTCGACGTTACAGGAACGGCATCTGCTTCCCGAATTCTCCAGCATTTTCATTGTAAAGTGGGGTATTCCCTAGACAGATCTTTTTGCCTCCAGCACAGCTCACGTAGTGCCTTGCTATGTCACTCTAGATCAACGAGACCAACGAGTATGGAGACAACGCGTTCGTATTCAAATGAGATTTTCGTCTGGCTTGGGTCTTTCCTCCTCAGAATTTGTTACCCTGGGTCCTGAAGCATCTCAATAAGGCTGCAGGTGTATGCCTGATAGTAGCACCGAGGTGGTCCCGAGCATTCTGGAGAGCAAACTTGAAGGACTGCGAACGCGCCTCCGTTCACGATTCACAGCTTATCGATGGTGCTAGTCTGCTAGTGGACACGAGGACCGGGCAGCCACCACCTCGAGTGAAGGAGCTGGTCTTAGAAGTATAGAGATGTGGGGGTGGTCTGTAAGTGGTCTGAAGAACAAACGTGTTTGGTCAAACAAGGTTGGCGGTCGTCAAATATGAATACCTAAAGGCCAGCATTGCAGAGATGGTTAAAATTGGTGTTCCAAGTTTGATGTTATTTTTTCAGACCCTTTATTTAGTCGATTTACACCTAAAAGAAAAATTATCGGATAGAATTATTATCTTTAATCAATACAAAGATCGGGGCCCGTTTATGTTCAAATATTGTAGTGAAGCAAATGATTAAAGGTTAGCGTTGCAGCAACGTAAGAAATGCCCACCCTGTGTCTGGGATCCTCAGTCTCTGGTAGGTTGGTTTGGCAGTAGACCTATTGCAAAATCAAAGCTTATTGGACATTTCAAGAATTAGTGCAGTTACTTTGTTGTTATGTTCAGGGCTTAGGACACACGACTTAACATTGTTAAGTGTATCTACAGACGGATGAGAATAGCATAATGTTCTGGCCGCATTTTGGGTTCAAAATTCATTCAAAAGATTGCGTACAGTCAGGGTGGAAATTATTTAGTAATGTTGAAATTGCGGCTCTTGAGCTTTTTAATCCAAACCATCGGAGGTTTGGCTTAAAAAGCTCATAAAAACAGCGTAGATTGCTTTTTTCTAGTAGGTAAACGATCATTTATTACAGTTTGTAGAAAAGCTAAGACAGCTACTAAAACTAAATTGGCTGGTTGGGTTAAGTCGATTTTAAAGGAGGCAGGAACTCTGGCTACTCCTGGTAGTTTTCGTTCTGTGGTTGCTTCCCTAGGTTGGTTGGATACGAACCTCTTGACGAGAAAATGGCACGAGCTAATTGGAGATCTAGTAAACATTACGAAGGATGTGGTTCCAGCAAGGGAAAGCTCATCTTTTTCAGACAATTAACTATCTCGGATTCAATGGAATAAGTTATTTTTATTCATATTAAATGAGGTATTGATGAATAATTAATGTAACATAATTATGGTAAGTTTACACAGAAATGATATGGTACGTATTAATGTTCAGTTTATCGTTTTAAGTGTTTAATAATTATAGTCATTTGTATCCTAATTATCTAATTTCTTTTATAACACATTGGCGTCCCGTTCACCAGGCGATAACAAACAAAGCCTCAAATAATGTTTATATGACCCCGAATGAGGCCGAAGGACACAATTGTAGCGTTTTACCTTCAAATAAAACGCTTGTTGTGTCCGGAGACTCATTCGGGGTCATAATTTTAAAGTCTGCCTGGTTTATGTGGTTTCTCAAGTTTTTAGGTTTTTGAGGCCACAATGAACATTTTGGCGCGCTGCAGCCACCTGGTGAACGAAGGCGGAAATACGTCATCATCGTGTTGTCAAGAAAGCGATAGTTGCATATACCTGTATAGATGTGACACGGAAACGGAAGATGCTTGACTCAAATAATGTTTATATGACCCCGAATGAGTCTCCGGACACAACAAGCGTTTTATTTGAAGGTAAAACGCTACAATTTTATTAGGGAAGGACTTTTGTGATAGTTGCAACTGGGTCCTGCAACACAGTTGCAACTATCACAGAAGTTGGGGAATCCCACATACCGTGTACAATCCTCGTTCTTTGAGGTATTCCACATTGTGCACCCGTTTAAATGGCACTATAGGTATTTATTTATTTGTTTTTAATCAGAACCGATGTTTATAGAAAAAAATCTTAGAATAAATTGGTCCTTTTTTTACGAGTGGGAAATGATCAAATGACCTCTACCGCTCTAGGCGGAGCGGAAGGGAGTGTCACATAATATACTATAACTATAACCCATCCGGCATCCATGTTCCTTCTTAGCCCTTTGTTTTCCAGGGCAACGGTATCTCTTTCGAACAGTCCCGCAACCCTGGTAGGTAATAAATTGGTCCTACGAGTCTCATCTGAGAAAACTAACTAACTATTTCGACTAACTGGTCAATAATTCTTTTTTTTTTTGTCACCACCACTAATTGGCTACATACACGTAGCTCCTTGTACTATTTATTCTGTGATACAGGCTAGGCGCAAAATCTTCATCATTTTTTGTCCAAAATACCGGCAAACGTTGTCTATAAAATCTTGTATTCCTCTCATACCTAAACCGCTTATTTCGAGGCCCAGCCTTCTCGTAACGTAACGAACAGCATGTTACACCAAAGATTTTTATTTATTTATGCTAATTTCTTTAGTAACATCCGACATTATTATCATATAGACCGTTAGTCCATTCTTTTATTTTAATTTTAATCTCCGTTCTTATAGCTTGAAACAATATGAATAAAATTAAACATTATGGAAGTAGGTAATTTTAATAAGTTGGATTCTTCTATGTAACGTGTATAAGCAAATTTAAACTGCTATTTAAAATTAGCATTTAGGGAAATGGTGGTAATTTAAGCACACAAAAATCATGCTTTTCATTAATATGTTTACTTTCATGAATATTTCATGTATCGTATTATATAATTCGTAATGTCATAGTAATGGTACCTATATGCCCCTTTCGGATCGGATTTTTTTTAAGTAAGCTAAGAAGCAGGCCGTAAATGCCAGGACGAAAACTAACGTTGAAATAGCTAAACAACCTAAGTAAATCGAAGTTATTTGGGATCGGCGCTCAGATCTCTTAATCCTTCTGTCTTTATCCCAAATTCTTTATAAGGGCAAGGAAATGGTGAGATTTATATCAGCTGTTTCCACTGACACGCCGCGATATTTAAATAAAAGCGCTCTGTATGATTTTCAACGCTCAACTCTGTGAATTCTTCTTAGCGTGTCAATGAAAATATTAGTTGAGCCAGCCAAACATTTGGCGACGAATTTGGCAATTGTTTTGTTTTTTTGCCCCCACTAGGAATTTCTCCTGTATCGTTTATAAACCATTAAACTCAGATACACAAAAAACCAGACCCGGAACAATTACCTGTAGGTGAAAAAAATGTTTGTCCAGGCATTGAACACGCGACACGGAGCGCAGCAGCCAAAAGTGCCGTCAAATTTATAACACAAATCACAGTTATATGCTAATTACATATATAAATTTAAATCCCAACAGTGTAGGCATTAATTTAGGGGTAAGAAAGTTAAAACGAAGTACCTAAACGAAGTTAAAACGGATACATAAACCATTAGATTAGGTACTAATTTCTCAAAAATTGGATCACCTAGGATAAAGCATCAATTTGGCTAGAAAACTTGGCAAAGAAGTCCAAATTGTTTTGTGTCAATTCGTGTTAAAGGGAAAACGCAAACAAGAAACGTTGAAATCAAGAGCAACAATAGATAAATTATGCATCTAATTTGAAGTACTTTATTTAATATTTTTATCACACTTTATTCTAAATATGTTTCTTTTGACTGTACAATTGCTTGGATTCTCTGTTATATTGTACATGTATTTTCAAATAAATAAATGTAGGAACAACGACTGACCTCACCGATAATTTGGGATAACACAGGATTATGGGGGTAGAGAATTAGATATCATATTACGGAGCAACCTTCTCCTCTTGCAACTTTCGTCCTGCAATGCATCTGGTTTTCACTGCTCAAAGGTGGCAGCGATCACTTACCATGAGACCGTTCATCTCCTGCTGATATGGAGGGAAGCGGAAATTATGTTACTTTCACTCCTCCGCTATTTTTTAGGGTTCCGTACCCAAAGGGTCAAACGGGACCCTATTACTGAGACTTCGCTGTCCGTCCGTCCGTCTGTCACCAGGCTGTATCTCATGAACCGTGATAGTTAGCCAGTTGAAATTTCTACAGATTATGTATATCTGTTGATGCTATAACAACAAATAAATATTTAAAGGGGGCTCCCATACAAAAAAGTGACTTTTTTGCTTGTTTTTATAAATAATGGTACTGAACCCTTCGTGCGCGAGTCCGACTCGCACTTGGCCGGTTTTTCTTATTGATTCCGTTGTTGGATCCAAGACAGTTAAATTGTTTCTCTCGGACTTCATCGAGTTTCAATGTCTCGGCGCTTTTCTAGTGGTCGCTGCACACTGGTGATTCTGGCTTTCAGGAGTTGCTGTGGTTTCAGAATAGTGTGGCAGGTAGGCATTTGTCCCAATTACAATGAGACCAATGCTCTGTATGGTGTCGGACGTAAAGAATAGCACCATCCCATATCTTCCCGTGGGTGTCGTAAGAGGCGACTAAGGTACTTGCCAGAGAATGGGCAGCAGCGTTCTCTGTGCCTTTGTAACAACCGTACTGCGATCGCCAACCCGCCTGCCAAACGTGGCGATTATGGTAAAACCCCCCAAAATGTCAATGTGACTTGGGGGAGGCCTATGTCCAGCAGTGGACGTCTTTTGGGCTGAAATGATGATGATGACAATGAGACCATTGCTTGCCATCAATAACTTTAAAAAAAACTTGAAACAAGAATCTATTACCTATCTTTTGTCTGTAAACTTGTTAACATAACAATGGAAGTCAATAAGTTGCACAATCCTGTTACAACTGAAGACTGTACCTTCAACGTCGTGACATCTGTTTTGATATTCTCGTTTACGTGAGTTTGGGTCAAGGATATTTTAAAATGCGAGTTTTGTTGGAGTTATTTATTAATGTAATTTTTGTTGTTAGTCAAAATTATTGAGGAGCTCGTGGCTAAATAAGGACAGCCGCATGGGTCGATCTTTAAGGTTAAGCTGTGCTTGCCGAGGTTGGTCCGTGGATGGACCATAATTACATACCGCGTTTCCTCCGTGCCTCGGAAAGCACGTTAAGCTGTTGGTCCCGACTGTCATTTGTAGATCTTTAACAGTCGTTAAGAGTAGTCAGAAGCCTAAAGTCTGACATCCAGTCTCACCCAGGGGTACCGCACCTATTACCCAGTTACTGGGTTGTGGAGGTCAGATAGGCAGTCACTTCATGTAAAATACTGGTACTCAGCTGCAACCGGTTAGACTGGAAGCCGACTCCAAGATAGTTTGGGAAAAGGCTAGGCAGATGATGATGGCAAAATTATTGTATGTTATGCCGGATACAAATAATTCCACCATCCCATCTCATCCCATGCATGTAAAAGGCGACTAACGGATTAATTAATGCATATTGATGACTGCCTCGGTGGCCTATTTGTCGAAACTGCGACTGCTAAGCATGGGGTCCTGCAGGCTTCTATTCCAGGGTCGTTTTTTTTGTATGAGAGCCCCCCTTAAATATTTATTTTATTCTGTTATTAGTATTTGTTGTTATAGCAGCAACAGAAATACATAATCTGCAGAAATTTCAACTGGCTAACTATCACGGTTCATGAGATACAGCCTGGTGACAGACGGACAGCGAAGTCTCAGTAGTAGGGTCCCGTTTGACCCTTGGGTACGGAACCCTAAAAACAATTACTGCCAGACAAACAAAAACCCTAAATAGCAGATTCAAAAGAAAGTGCTTGCATTCGCTAGTTACCCAATAAAACAAATGACGCTCAGGTAACCAGTATTTGTCACCCACAAAGACTACCGTTATTATGACGGTGACGCGGCGCTCGCATCACGTCTGCTCTTGCGCAAGCCTCGGGTGTCACCGCAAAGCTACTGATCTAACAACTAGGTTGGTAACTACATCTGCTGAATATGTAATTTGTTTGTTTATGTTTCCTTGACCAGCACCTGTTATGTTTTGTTGGCAATTTTATGGATTAGCTCTGCGATTTCTTGGTTGCTTTTTGAAATGGTGTGTTCGAATCGGTTTAGATTTATTTAGTCGCCAGTAAATACTAAGCCAAGGTTAATCATACCTACTACCCGTACAATAAATGAAATGTTTAAAAAAAAATATGTTTTTCAATATGGCGTGAAATATTTTTTTATTATTATACTAGCTGTCGCGCACAACTTCGTCTGCGTCATATTTTCCCCGTTTTCGCATTTTTTTTTTGTTGCTCTCCACCTATTGGTTGTAACGTGATGATATATAGCCTAGGGTACTATTAATTATACTAAGCTACTACTACTACTACTATTATTAGTAAGCTATACTATCTTTCAAGTTGGAACAAACTGCACACGGTGTGCAAATTTGATTAAAATCGGTTAAGTAGTTTAGGAGTACATCCCGGACAAACAAAGTGACGTGTAATTTATATAAACATATTGAGTTTATCCATAATTATAGCTTTTGGTTTTATGCTCTATGCTCCTTCTTGCTTTTGTCACTTTTATTTGGGACTTGCAAACTTATATATACTGGATTTTTCTAACTCTACGAGCCGTCTATCCCTGCGGCCGGCGAACATCATCATCAGCCTATAATTTTCCCACTGCTGGGACACAGGCCTTCTCTCAATGAGAGGGAGTGGGCTGTAATCCACCACGCGGGCCCAGTGCGGGTTGGTCACATGTCTTCGAATTTTTAGTTCTAGAACATGCCGGTTTCATCACGATGTTTTCCTTCACCGCCGGCGAACGCTACATCCATATTGGTCGCAGTTTCTACGCTAATAATACTTACTTGTAAGACACAAAAAAATGGGAGTTCTATTAAACACTTGGCTTCCTAGAACTTGATTTCGTTGCAGTATAACTACGATAGTAAAATTAAAACAAATAAGCCCATCAAAACCTCTAAATCTTTAAAAAACTATCTGTATCTACCTACTATACGTTGCTATTCGCCTTCCGCTTTTACAATATTTTCTTCACTCTTAGACAATAGTTACCTTACAAAAACAATAGTTACCTTTTTCCTTTAAGTATCTATGACATAACCCATTCTTCTCCGCCGATCAATGAAGCGTCATTCATCAGAAACAGTTCAGTAGTTTTAGAGAAAACAACACAGAGTTCTGTACAGCACAGTTTTAGATTATTCTGATACGAAGGGCGATTAAAAACCTATTTTTATTATTCATTGTACGAATATAGATCTATAAATATCATCTAAGACTATTCCTGTACAGTTAAGGACGTAATAGTTTGCGAGTAAAAGGTTGTTTTATTAATGCCCATATGTGTCCGAGGAATAACAACAGGCAATTTATTAGCATGAAAGCAACGCACCTCGCATTTGGATGGAACCAGCCAATAGCGGAATAGCTTAACTAGTGCCATCTTACGGCTAAGATAAAACTAAAGTATCCATGTTTTGTACGTTATTGGTCCAAATTCGAAAGTGCCACACACTTTTACAAAGCCAAAGCGGATGATGTCTTTTAAATTGTACTGAAATCACCTCATGAAATTCGAAACCAACTTTTTATTAAACGTTGTGCTTTTAAAAGGCACTTGTACCCAATTCCACATAATTTAAAATATAGCTACTACATTTAAGCTTAGTTCACTGCAATCCAAGCACATCTTAATATCAGTATTTTCCTACTCCACTTTCTAAAAACAAACAGAACTGTTTCTAATTACTCCTAAATTCAATTTCCATTACCTCAAAGACCTCAAAAGGTAAAATTATCAAAAAAAAATAATACACTTTTAATGGCTGCCCTAAAGACTTGTAATCTCACTTGCTTCGTGTAAACTCATTCAATTGAGTCAAGCGTGGCATTAGTCCCCTTTGTTTACCGAGAAGTTTTCTCATAAACGCGCGTAATTTGTAAAGAAAAAACTAGATAAACACTGTGTACCTACTTTCGTTTTCACGTAGCTTGTGACTGGTGGTAACTTTCTATACTGCATGGTGTTGTGGATACGGTTTATTTTGTAGTTGGTGGTATTTAATTCAGATTAAAGCTCGCAAGGTGAAGGCAAAAAGTCGTGAGGAAGTCAGCATTTTCCGGAACATACAATTTGAAGTGACATCCATCAACATCATCGACTGCCTTGTTGTTCGCGAACGCGACTGCTGAGCATGATGTCCTGGGTTTGATTCCCGGGTCGAGCAAAGTGTTTTTGGGTTTTTCCATCAGTAATTTCTAAGTACCTAGCAGCCACGGAGTCTGAATTTGAGGCCTGTTGGGAATCGCACCCAACAACCACACAGTCGGCACGCGGAGGCGACACGCGCAAGCGACGTGACCGACCTACGCGTCATCGTCCACATCATCGGCGAGCGAGGGGAGCTGCGGGCGGCGGCGGCGGTGCCGGCCGGCCTGCGGACACTCGCTTCCTCGGACACCACCGCGACGGACGACCTCTCAAACGCCTTCCTTAATTATTTTATGTTTGTCCGGAACAGTTCAATATTGTAATTTAATCGGTAATACACCAAGCCTATACATTTATACAGTCCACTTTTATTTCTCCCAACGGGTTATTAAACAAGGCCGGTTGATGGTAATAAGCTCGCCCCCTATTTCATGGGACTTAAACATAACTGGCGAAATGTGGGTGTACTTGTTAGGTACACCTCTGTATAACCCCCGAATATTACAAGGCGTGTGGTTATGTTATGTCATCCATAGACTTACATGGTACTCGCATGTTACTATAAAAGTCATGAATGTAAAGTTCATGAATGGAGAGTGAGAGAAAGACCAAGGAATCTATGGATGGATTGTGTGAGGAATGATATGAAAGAAAAACCGGCCAGGTGCGAGTCCGACTCGCGCACGAAGGGTTGTGTACTATTATTTATAAAAACGAGCAATAATCACTTTTTTGCTCGCTAACTATCACGGTTTATAAGATACAGCCTGGTGACAGACGGACGGACGGACGGACAGCGAAGTCTCAGTAATAGGGGTGCCGTTTGGCTCTTTGAGTACGGAACGCTAAAAAGGAATGAAATTAAAGAAAACCGGCCAAGTGCGAGTCGGACATAATCTGTGAAAATTTCAACTGGCTAACTATCACGGTTCATGAGATACAGCCTGGTGACAGACGAACGGACGGACGGATGGACTGACGGACGGACGGGCGGATGGACAGCGAAGTCTCAGTAATAGGGTCCCGTTTGACCCTTTGGGTACGGAACCCTAAAAAAGGAATAAATGATAGCGTTGACGGTGGACAGAGGAAAATGGAAGAAAAGATGTGATGCGCCGACACCAAGTAATATGGGACTAGGACAGGAAGCTGATGACATCCATCAAATCCTGCTGGACCCGCGTGGTGGATCACAGCATACTCTCACAGAGAGGAGACCTGTGTGTGTCCCAGCTCTGGGAACGTTATAGTTTGATAACGCTATGGGATTTTTTAAGTGAACCGGGCATCAAGAAATGATTGAAGCTCTATGAAAAGCTATTTAGAATAAGTAGTCTATGGATAGGAGAAGTGACGACTGAACACTGGTCCTTTTACCCGCACTGAGCACGTTGAAATACTCAAAGGTAAAGTTTTTGTGGTAAGGAATACTAAAAATAATAATAATGTAAATGACTGCTCTTCTAAATATTTACTTTATACAAAAAAGTAAAAAATACATAACTAATAAAACTATGTCATCCTCATCAGCAAAATGAACTACGAGTCAAACCGTAGAGCTGCTCCGATATAATAAAATGGAAGCCAAAAAATTAATTGGACTTCACTGAAATGTATCGCAGTTCCACAGAAACCCGTTAAAAGTTAAATTGCAACCGCGTCCATATTAAAATGTGAGCCAAACACGCGATGGCGCACAATAACCTCATTACCAGCGGTCAGCATTGTCATTCGGCTTAATAAAGCTAATGTATGTGCGGATACTATTCATCAATATTATGGACTGCCCGAATTGCAGGACGTGGCCCAAATACCGGACCATTGGGGCGCTTGTGTTTATCTGGTTTGGTGACACTACTGGTATCATCATTCTCATCTCCTGCCCTTATCCCAATTAATTTGGGGTCGGCGCAATATCTTCTTCCATACTTCTCTATTACTCTTCATCTCATCAGAAACCTCCTTGCTTACCATATCACCCTTCACACCAGCCATCGTTTCGTTGGCACAACCGTCCCAAAATTAGTCAATGTAGGGAATCTTGTGCGAGCTGCTATGGCGAGAAAGGGGCTGAATAGTGAGATAACAAGTATAGAGGAAGAAGACATGCTGCGCAGACCTCAACTAAATTGGATTGAGGGCATGATAATGATGAAGAAGAGGGAATCTTGTAGAACCAAGCGTTTTCAAACGTTTTTCATAATGCGCACAGCAAAGGAGTGGAACTCTCTGCCTGCCTCTGTGTTTCCGAACGCTTACAATCTTAATCTCTTCACAGTTGGAGTGAACAGGCTTCTTACGGGTAACCTCATACCATAGTCAACTTTGTCTCTGTCATCTCTGACCTAGACTAGAGTCAAGAGCAAAATCCATCGCAAATAAAAAAAGAACTGAGTTCTGTTGGAAAAGAAGGTTATTATTTCAAGATTATTAGGCTTGGTCATAGAGTATATAGCCACGTTGTGGTTTTATAGTCTTTGGGCTTGGTGAAGGTTAAACCCATTGAAACCGTGATGGATGAGAGGCCCTAAAAATAGATGACTGGGTTTTGTGAAGAAGTGATGAAAGAAAGAGAATGAATGATAAGAATGATAGGGGAGTATAAAATAGGAATGCGTCAGCTCTTGCTACCGTCAGGGAGCAGATTACGTGACTGCATAAAGGGTGTTCGTTGCATACCTCCCAAACTTCGAGCCATAGGTACCTTGGGTTATTTGTCTATTTGTTTATTCCACATAGTACTTTGATGAAGGTAGTCATCATCATCAGCCTAGCCTTTTCTTACCTATTTTGGGGTCGGCATCCACTCTAACCGAATGCAGATGAATATCAGATTTTTTATATGGATCGATTGCCTATCTGACCTCCACATCCCAGCCAGTACTGTGTAATAAAATACCCCTTGGTAAGACTGGATGTTAGACTTTCGGGCTACCAGCGACTACCTGTAACAACTGTCAAAGATCTACAATGGCAGCCGGGACCAACGGCGTAACGTGCTTTCCGAGGCACGGAGGAAACTCGGTATGTAATAGGTGGTCACCCATCCACAGACCAACCTAGGCAAACGTGGCTTAACCTGAGGATTGATCCTAACGGTTCTAACTCACAAACTCCTCTACATAGCCATTTAATCTAAACTAACATTATAAAGAGGAAAGATTTGATTGTTTGTTTGTTTGCATTGAATAGGCTCCGAAACTACTGGTCCGATTTGAAAAATTATTTCAGTGTTATATTTCCCATTTATCGAGGAAGGCTATAGACTGTATATCATCACGCTACGACCAAAAGGTGTGGAGCAGCAATGAAAAATGTTACGAAAACGGGAAAAATGTGACGCAAACGAAGTTGCGCCGGACAGCTAGTACCACATAAAACGAGCTATAATAAGCTGCCGATACGTAATTAGATATCTCCGATTTGACATGACAGCATTAACCAACAGTTTCACATTATTCCGCAAATCATGCTCTTTCAAACTGACAGTCATCGAACGATCATAAAACTCAGTAACTCTTCACTTTTGAAACATTACTGTTTAGTTTTCTCTACTATTGTATTAGTATTTAGTCTTACCTAACAGTCGGTAACTTGCGTGTCATTCAGTGAAAGTACTTAGAGTTCAAATATCTAACAAGTAGGTATTACTTGTCTTATGTCAGATTATGTAAAGTTAAATTCAATGTGAAGCGGAGTTTCTTATACGACGGTCTTTCTGTGTGGTTTGTGCGAGAGATTTTAGGCCGCCCATGGGCCTCTGACTAGGCTCTAAATGCCGTAGAGAAATATCTCTCAGGCATGCTGGTTCTCTCACGATGTTTCCCTTCACCGCAGCAAGTGATAATTATTTAATACGCACGTGAATCCGAAAAATAAGAAGTTTGTATCTATGACTTGGCAGTCCGACGGTCACACCACTACACTAGGCTAGCACTGCTTATGCTTATATGTATGACGTTAAAGGTTAAGTTATACACGGATATTTTGGCACGTGGCGAAAATTGGAACTAGCACAGTCATCTTGTTTGTTAGACTTCGCTGGCCGTCCGTCTGTCACCAGGCTGTATCTCATGAACCGTGATAGTTAGCCAGTTGAAATTTCTACAGATTATGTATTTCTGTTGCCGCTATAACAACAAATACTAAAAACACAATAAAATAAATAATTAAGGAGGGCTCCCATATAAAAAAGTGATTAATTTTGCTCGTTTTTATAAATAATGGTACGGAGCCCTTCGTGCGCAAGTTCGACTCGCACTTGGCCGGTTTTATAAATAATAGTACGGAACCCTTCGTGCGCGAGTCCGACTCGCACTTGGCCGGTTTTTTCAATACATTTTGCGGCTTTAAAACATTGAAAGTTTACTAACAGCACCCCTCTGTCAACGTCATTCAGGCGCCAGAAAATTCTTTAACGATGACATATTGACGATTATGGTAATAAGGTATAAGCAGAGTTGTGGAGCTTTATTTTATGGTTCGAGATACGCGGTGTTCATCGGCTCCAAATCACCATAGCAGTAGGCAAATGCGGCATCATTAACTGTATTATATGTCTTTGGCCATGTACATTATTATATGCAAATCCTTTAAATAAAATATCGATTTGGCAATTGTGATTTGTAACTATTACAAAGAGCTTACTGCTTATTTGGGAAACTTTGTGAGACCGACTTCCAAATATGATGAAATCCATGTTTTATTGAATTTAACGGTGCTTGATCTATTTTGAGAACTAATTAGTTATTTGCCAATTTGTTTGTTTGACTTAAATGAAAACTATGATCACTAGATTTTCTGTATTGAAATACCAAATCATTGTAGGACGTCTTTGCACTTTGTAAAAGTAACTAGGTATAATAAAACATACTTGTAAGTACATAAAATGTATGCTTAAAGACTATGTTGCTCTTGAAGCACCCTTGGCTTACATCACAAAAAAAGAGATTAGTATGTTAAGAAAAACGAATTCAAAACATTGATTTTTTTCAGTTAGGTGCAGAATAATGTTTTAGATAAGTTTAATCATAAACGCATATTCATACTGATTTGTAGTGCAAACAAGCCTTAAAAACGCGCCGATGTCCATGTGAACTTTAAAATTTTTCAAGATTCTAACATCACCGCTTCTTCTTTCCAGAAGCCAGTGACTGTAGCGGCGGTATCTCCTGAGCGCGGTCCGAATGATGAGCGTCGCCGGCGGCGGCCCCTGCACCCCGCGCCTCCCCCGGCAGAGCCCGCGACATGGCTGCCCTCTCCTGCTATCAACCCTGCAGGTCGCATCTCGCGCAGCCTGCTAGGTAAGACTCGAAGGACCAAAAATGTATCCAGTTCCAAACCAACGGAAGGACCAGCGGCTTAATAATGTAACACTCTTCTGTGACAATTCTAAGGATTTTGATGGAAATTCCTAAACCATGCCATAATCTCGTGATCCTAGTAGTTTTGGCTCACAAGGCAACATCGAAGGATCACAAAGTAGAAGTTCTTAATTTCTATTTAAGGTACGGTAAGTCTCACGTCACTGGTAACAGAGCCATTATAAGCCGGCCTCGTGTTGGGTTGAAACTCCTCGAAAACTTCGTGTTGTCATGAACAGACAATGAACCTGACGCATATAAAATAAATCATGACTATTCTCCGTTTCTTTCGCTGAATAGTGACTAACTGTATTCAAACACAAATAAAAACAAAAACTAATGTAAATAGAATTTCAAGTATCATGGCCAGGTTAACGAAACAACACTTTATACGCGCCTAGCTGCGTCGAATACAAAAAACTATTTGGTTTACTTAGATTAGGCATTTGAATACCAAGTTCCAGTGACATTGTGCAAAAGATCTAGATCGTCGCAATTATTTCGGCATCTTAACTAGCCTATTGTTAATGAGTTTCGTCAGCTGAACAATTTTGTTTTTCGTCTTTGACATTGTCTGGGCTCATTGGATCTAGTGGAGTAAGGTGAACAGGTGCATAGCTCTGAAATACAGTCAAGTATTTTATACATTCGTCAGTTTTCTAATTCTGTCCTTGATCAATACAGTGTAATTGCTTTGGCATTTTAGCTGAAGCTACGGCACTAAATACAACTACTAAGACTGTTGAACAGATTATTTTTCATTTCAAATTACTTGATAATATTATGTATCGCACTCTTGTAGTTCACTTCGATTCGCTTCGTTGTGTAGATTAAATCTTTTATTTTATTTGCCAACCGATCCTTCGAGAAAGTTCCACAAGTTTCCGGAATCTTCTACACAGTTCCATTAATGGAAAATTCTAGACTCGCATTAAGCAGCTGAAGTAACAATAACAAAGATCAAATTAAAGTACAGAAGTTGACTGACTGAATATCATTCTGCGATTCGATAACGACGCAATATTTACTGCTGTGTTGGTAAAGTAGCTCCTATTATACAACAAGCAGGCAAAAATTGCTCCTAAAGTGTTGATTAAACCTATCACTCCAATAAACAGAACACCTTTCTCCCATTTCTAGGTGTCTAGACGACGACGAAGATCACCATCAATCAGTGAACTTCTCGCTTCGACGACAGCAGTTCATCGAGAGATGCCACGAGGCGCGGGGCCTGCGCCCCCGTGACTGCATCCCTGAGGTCTCGGTTAAGAGGACCCGGGAAGAGCTGGCGAAGAATGCGTCACAAGCCACGCCGCTAAACCGCCGGCTTAACGTGGAAGCCGGCTGGTCTAAGGTCGAGGAAGTAAGGAAGAAGTTTGAGGGAGCAGCCAATTGTCCGTCGTTCTCGAGGTCCTTTGAGTCGCCGCCCAGGTAACCAAATTTAATGTTCTGCTAACGTTCTGCGATATTTATACTTTATACGAAAGATTTTTAGAACCACTCATTTTAAGGCAACGGTCAAACAAGAAGAAGGCCTTTGTCTCGACCTTAACAATGAAAATGCACCACATCACCACATGCCTTTAAAAAATATTCAGGTCTAGAGAAATCTACCTAAGAGACGGTGTAATGAATGTTAGAACAATCATAATCCCAGCACAATAGAGAAAAGCAGGATGAATAGCACCATTCAAAACGTCTTGCTCATTCTTTTCTACAAAGATTTACGTTATAGAACGAACCAGCTTAAACTTTCTGACTACTGACCGACTCTTTGAAAATTGAACTAAATTGATTCTATTGTCCCACAAATATACTTTTTAATAAATCAACCCATTCACGCCTTTCTGCCCAAAACTACCCCATTCTGGCAGACTAATCCAATGACCACAGTTTCTCATCCCTTCCCAGGCGTCGTCTCGCAGACTCTTTGTTCGCGAGCTTCAAACTCCCGCGCAAGTCGAGAGAAGGCATGGCGGCCCCGAGGTCTTTGGCGCAGCCGCAACAGCAGAAAAGGAAGTCTGCTGTGGAGCTGCTGGCAGAGACCAAGGCTTTCTATGTGAAGTCGGAGACGGTGCTGGATCGGAAGCAGGAGTTGCCGTTGAGGGTAAGTTTGTTCATCGATTGTTCATAGGTTTATTAGGTTCATCCTGTCAGGTGGTAAAATGAGGAAACTGTGCTCTAAAAAATATGACGAAAAAAAAGGAAATGTGACATCTACTAGTCTACATAAGGCAAGTAAGGAAGGCCACTTAATAAAAGAGACTTCAGATAGGAGGCCTTAGTTCCAGTTTTGGTGTCATTATAGACTGAAAGTGTTAGCAAAAAGATATTTTTAAAGTTAGAGGATGAAATAAAATTTAACTACACTACAGTTCCAGTGGAGACAAACTAACTTTACATACTTATAAATTAATCTTTTCCACTACAACCAGTCACACCAAAGGGTCTCGTATTACACAGTAACTGGGTTGTGGAGGTCGATTAGCAGCCGCTCCAGTAAGATATTGATATCTGGTTGGACTTGAAGCCAACCCCAAAATAGCTAGGCACATGATGAATCTTCTACATCTCAACTTCAACGGTTTCATATTGTTTGACAGATGAGCAGTGGCCTGGGGCAGGCGATAGCTGCCGGGGGCTGCCACCTCGTCAGCTCCGGTACCTTGAACAATGATGCGTGCTGTAACCCTTGTAAGTATCATCCTCATCATCAGCCTACAGTCCACTGCTGGACATAGGCCTCTCCAATCGCGCGCTTCTTAGCTCGATTCTCGGCAACTCTCATCCAGTTGCTACCAGCTACCCTGCGAAGACCGTCACTCCACTGAGCCTCAGGGCGTCCCATCTTATACGCTTACCGATTCGGTCTTTGCCTCGCAGTTGTGCGCCTTGTAAGTATACCACAGGATAACTACATTAGCAAGGTTATATACAGCGGTGGTGTAGCTACAGAAATATGAGTTTGGAAGGTAAACGATGATAAAGATATCACAGTTCAAAAGCACTGGATTAACTTTACTAATGAATTGGCTTAAAAATCTCCTTCCTTGAGTGCTTCCATTCCTAGATTCGGCACAGTATTATTAAATGTTTCCATTAGGATTTTTTCGTAAGTAGCGCGAAGTCTGGCTTTGAGTGCCCGATTGGTGACAGTACACTTGTCCATTATAATATGGTACTTAAATTAACTAATAGTAGGAACATGGTAAGGTCAAAAAATTTTCGCCCTATACACATTAAATTAATCAGAGATAGACACTTTCTTGTCACAAAACTACTGAAGTTTTCTCCAGTTAACAACCGTAAAATAAAAAAAAATTTCGTTCGATAAATTGTCCCTATTTCAATCTATTTTTGTTTGGATATTAATCCTAAATGTTATAGTCGGAATCTGTCTAACCCCTCAGGGATTGCAAGCGAGACGTAATGTTATGATCAGAATTTACAGAAGTAAATGTAAAATTAGTCATATTCCTTGTTTTCTACAAGGAAATTTCTACATATAACAGATCTATCTTCCTTCGACACGTACTGCATAAAACTGCCTTGTTTTGACATCTCGTGTAAGATTAATTGCCAAGTCTCGACATCGTTAATTCATGCCTACGTTCACAGTTCACTATCAATCAGTGTCAACCGCATTCGAATCAGAACTGATCTATGTACAGTTTAAGATTGTTCTGCGTAGGGTAATTTGATGGTGTTTTCCTTATATGGGCTTAAAACATCTGTGTCGGAAAATACGAAAGCCAAATCGTTTCGTTTAGGAGTTGAGTAACCATTGGTCCGGATTTCAGCTAACATATCCGGCTTTTTGTTCCCTTTTCTGGACTGTATCTGACTTTGCTGTAGGTCCAAAATTTCGTCACAAGGTTCAAGCTTCATCTGTAAGAAAAAAAACTATGATACTGAAAAAAGAAAGATTAAAAAACATGGCTAGTCTTTTCTGAGATTGAGGGCCATATATAAATTATGTCACACGTTAAGAGGGGGGAGGTGGTCTACGAAATTGAAAATTGTGTGACAAGGGTTGGGAGGGGTCCTAAATTTCGTGACGTCATATTTCAAAATCTAAGTATGAATGCACGCTTGAACTACGTACGTATCTAAGTGACTTAAAAATGTTTTCAATTCTATTTGTGTCAAATTTCAAAATATGTGATGTCACACTAAACAGGGGGGGAGTCTCACAAATGTGACCAGCTGTGATGACAGGAAATTCCCTTAAAACCTTTTGGTCGAAAGGATCCAGGAGTCGTATTCTAATAGTTACTCCTTTGTTCCCAGACGCGACGACCCGTAGCATGGGCCCCGCCCGCCGCGCCGTCAGCGCCGGCGAGGGTCTACAGAACACGCTGCGACGCCTGCTGGAGCATGCTGACAGCAGGGAGAATGTCTACTCGCCGCCTTTTGCTGTTTGTAAGTCCTTACATGGTCCTTTTGCTTCCTCTACATTCATTCATCATCTTCCTGCCCGTGAAAAAATCGTGTCTCATCGACCCCAAGTAACATGCATATTATTATTTAACACTTATAGTACAATGTACAGTAAGTGGCGGACTTATGCCCTAGGCATTTTCTACCAGTAAACCTTTGGGTGATGCAGAGACAAACAGTGGTAGGTGTCTATCGGTAAAAAAATAATAATTTAATATACACGTACGTATGTACGTACATTTTTTGTTTTTTATATATATTTTTACATATTTTATTTTATTTTATATTACGTGGGGACGACGCAACACGTTTTTGAAGTGTAAACTGCTTTAGCCGCGTTGAGAGATTTTTGGTAGGGAAAAAACTTTTTGTTCTCGTCACCGACATGCTCGTGACGTATTGCTGCAGATTAGAGACGCGTTTCAAAATCTAAAAAAGAACACAGCAATTCCATTGTTTTGAATTTTCACTTCTGCCGGCAGTCCTTATGACTGCTTCTGATTTTTTTCTTTCATCCTCCTCTGTCAAACTTCACACTATCATTTATTCCTTTTTTCTTTCATATCATTCCTCACACAATCAATCCATTGTTTCCTTGGTCTTCCTCTCCCTCGCCATCCTGATAAATTTATATTCATCACTCTTTTTGTCACGTGCGATTCGTCACTTCGATCTACGTTCATTCATCTGGTACAATGTAAAATAACTACCAGTTAGCCACGTGCTAGTCTTATTTCCTGCCAAATGTACTCCAAACCTCAGTTGCCCCCAGAATTTTGATCCTTATAAGAAACAGGACGGAATATCATCAAAAAAACTTTTTGTATAAATTGCTGTACCTATCATTTTTCCGTAGCTACAACGGTGCCAAGATGACCAACCAAACTTTCGGGTCTAAAAATGTCTCTCAAAAAAACAATCGATGTGTCTCTCTATTGCTTTATGAAAGAAGGACATGAAACAATCACCTGCTCAAAAAAAAAACACCCTTGATAGCAAAGAACTACTAACAATCATAAAATTTTCTTTTTCAGGTACACTTTCAGCGCACAAAGTATACGCTGACACAAGACGGCTAAAAGACTCCTACCCTGAACGGGAAACCATTCCCCGCTCACAACACAACTCAGGCACCTTTTCCGGAACTTTCTCCGGAACCTCGTCATCAGGCACCTCGGGGTCCAAGGCCCAGAAGTCAGACCCTGACCATAGAGAGAAGATGAACAGACCCTTGAGCTTTGGCGATGCAAGGGTGTTCTTCCCGGAGTCTTTCGTGATACCTCGGCAGAGGCCCAGTGAAGTGGTTATTAAAAGTGGATATTCCATGCGTGAGTACTCTGGTCTTTTTAATTCCTACTACAATTTTGTTAGATATGACCCCCGCTGGTGTAGTGGTCGCAAACACGACTTGTAAGCTGAGGACTCTGGTTCAATACCTTTTCTCGGGAGAAGTAAAATAACCTCATCATCACACCTCTAATCCCCGAAGTGTACGGCAGAGGTGTACCTAACAGTTACTGTTACTGTTAGCGTATATCATCCCACTGCTGGGCAAAAGCCTCTCCCCATGACTTCCAAATCCTTCGATCCAGGGCCAATGTGGACCACAGGTCGTTAGTTCTGTCCAGCTCATCTCACCATCTCCTGCGAGGTCTACCGCGTCGCCATCTGGCTGTGTCAGGGCTCCACATTTTGCCAGTTACATATGTTCAAGCCCTATGTAATAGGGGGCGAGTCGATTGCCATCAACCGTGTATCCCGGCTCCATGGCTGGTACTGAGAATTTCCTGATGGAAAACTTAATAAGTATTTGCCCTCATGGTCAGCAGACCACTAATGAAGCAATCGAGGCGACTCCTGTGCTTGTGATCAGTAATTTGGTTCTAAAGCTCTTACTAACAAATTAGTATTATTATTCCAGCGAGTTCCCACTCCAGCCCTGAGAACATGGAGCTCCCTGAGCCAGTAGTGAGTGGGTCGGGCTCCCCGGCGGACCCGGTGGCCGCCATCAGTCCGCCGGCGCAGTACGCACACTCGGCGCCACGGTACATCAGGTATTCTCATCTGCCTAGGTGTAGACCAGCTACAGTCGCTTAACTGTTGTTTCCCTCCAACAGCAGTAAAACAATAATAATACAATGTGATAATATGTATTTCTTTTTCATTTGGGTTTTAAGCTAAGCATATATATATAAATATATATATATAAATTACGTGTCACGTTGTTTGTCGGGGATGGACTCCTAAACTACTTAACCGATTTTAATCAAATTTGCACACCGTGTGCAGTTTGATCCAACTTGAGAGATAGAATAGCTTACGTCTCAATTTATAGTCGCGTAATATTATTTTATTGCAAATTAAGTCACAATTATCTGTTAGCTCCAAACGATTCTAACAGATGGCGGTATCTGTTGACTGGATTTAGTTAGTATTCAATAGATGGCGCTGTATAGGAGCAGAGCAGCAATGAAAAATATTGCGTAAACGGGGAAAATGTGACGCAGAAGAAGTTACGCGGGACAGCTAGTATACCTATATATTTTAATGTGCTTACTAAAAAGGAAATTTGAATTGACCAGTTCAAGTTGTCTACCAGTTAAAATAATGAGAAGTAAGTATTTCTGTAATAATAAGTGCGCAGTTGTATGTGCAGGTCTAACTCGCACTCTCAGCCGAGCATGCGCGAGGAGGACAGTGGCTGTCCCAACATCAACAGTCACAAGTCGCTGCCGGACCTGCACACGCAGACACGGTGCTACCCTGAACAGTGAGTATACTAGTATATAATTATAGAGAGAGAGCAGCGGTGGCCCAGTGGTGGCAGCCCCGACTTACAAGCAGTAAGCCGTGGGCTCGAACCCAGGCAGGCGCGTTACATTGTTTTTTCATCACCGCTGCCCTCAAAAACGGTGAAGGAAAACATCGTGAGGAAACCGGCATGTCCTAGAACTAAAAATTCGAAGACATGTGATATCTACGAACCCGCACTGAGCCCGTGTGGTGGATTACAGCCCACTCCCTCTTATAGAGAAGAGGCCTGTGTCCCAGCAGTGGGAACATTATAGGCTGATGGTGATGATGATGATGAATAGGGAAATCGAATACATAGGAGATACGCCGGAATAGGCTTAGGAACTATCATCACCTGTCCAGCCTTGTCCCAGGTATGTTGGGGTCGGTTTCCAGTCCAACCGGACGCAGCTGAATACCAGTATTTTACATGGAGCGATGGCCTATCTGATCTCCACAAACCAGTTAGTGCTGGGTAATACGATACCCCCTGGCAAGAGTGGTTGCCAGACAAATTGTCTTAGGGACCATTAGGACTTTTTTTTTCAAGAAAACTATTTTAGCATAGTTCGATTAACCATTTTTATATTTTGTAGGCAGTTCCATTCAGTGTCGTTTAAGGATCATATTTTCATGATCAGATGGCCTACCATGACGTCTTAAAACATTATTGTTTTACTTCTTTTCCATTGTGGGAAAGAGATGGTGGATGGATGGTATCATAAAAACAAGCATAATGAAAGTGTACCCTCTGCCTATTGATAATAATTAGTATTAAGCTCATGTATTGTAATGGTAAGGAAAAATATTGTGTTAATAGTAAAAGTAAATAAAAATATCTTGCATATCTTTATTGAAAAAATAGTTTAGTGAAGTAATGTGTAGCTTCTAAGTAAGATAAGTTCTTAGTTCGTTAGCTAGTGTTTTAAGTTAATATTTACTTAGGCTATTTGATTAAGAAACTCAGTGTGTATCATTTTGTCGTGGCCCCACTATGTTCAATACGAACAATAATATGCAACATATCCAAACATAGAAAACTGTATTTTGTCTGTGGTTTCCACGACGCTAGAAAGGAAGTCTTTGTCTTTGGTTTATCACAAAAAAGTAACGTTGTGTTAGTAAAAATCTAAGATAAAATAAACGAATTTCTAAATAGAAAAAACTCTTTCCTCTGTATTGCACAGAAAAAAATGGTCAAAAAAAAGAAACTAAAAAACATATAATATAATAATAATATCATAATATAATTTTTAAATCCATAGAATTATCCAATAATAAACTCAAAACTACTTATTTATATTTTCAGAGACGTATTTTCTGGGTTTCTGGTGTCTATATCTATATTTAAACAGTCCCAAAATATATATTCTAGGTGTCGCTTTTAAAAAAAAAACAATTTCTAACGCATCTTTTTTCGAATCCCCCCAGCGTCAACGTAGGCCACACAGACACAATCGGCCGCTCCCCGCGTCGCCGACGTCACTCCACACACCAGCGCACCGCGTCCTGTTCCTCCAAGGGAACACGCTCCAACCACTCCTCACTCATGTCCTCATGTGACGCCTTCTCGGAGCATCCTTCACCGGGAGAGGACAACTATCAGTCTTATAACAGGTGACTATGGTTCATTAGCATTCAGCTGTAAGGCCCACTGGCCCAATTTATGCCATAGTGTAGACGAGGCGTGTAGGATTCGACCAATCACAAGAGAAACAAAGAACGCGATGTCCATTTGTCGATTTCCGCACTTCTCTTTCTCCTCACGATACCCTTTGCTAAGACAAATTGTCAGACCTTCGGGCTGTTAACTCTCCCCAAAGAATCCGGAGTCATTTGCGATACTTTTATCAAAGGGAAATCATCTCTATTTAATGAAAAGTTCATCATTCTTAACAAAATATGGGATGTTATCCAGTCGGTGCGGCTCATCGTTCGCGCGCGACTCCGGTGGTTCAAGCGGTCACTATACACAGCGCAGCGCCCCTGCACACAACGCGCCGCATCAACACAGACGCACCGACTCCGGGTCTTCTACGCAACATGACCATGAACACGCCAGGTTAGTGCTACAAACACTAACATAATATTGTATATACATGGTCCTTCGAGCCGGATTCGTAATAACTGTAACTATATTTGTCATTATTCAGGCCCAGAAGACCAAAACGTGCTAAGAATGTCTAAATAACTAATTTACACGTGACAAAAACAGCACAGAACTCTAACACATTGATTCCTCTAGGTCCTTTAAGCCACATTCTTAATAAAGCCAATTGCATTGTACTGTCTAAAGGTTATAGTAATCCGGCTCGAAGGACCAACACTTCTTTTTTTAAAACTAATTTCCACGTGGCAATAATAGACCTAAGATTTCTTAAAAATATTTCAAAGGACTATTTATGTAAGAAACTCGTGGCTAAATAATAACAGCCGCCAAGGTCGATCTTTAAGGTTAAGCCGTGCTTGCTGAGTTTGGTCTGTGGATGGCTGACCATAATTACATATCTAGTTTCCTCCGTGCCTCGGAAAGCACGTTAAGCCGTTGGTCCCGGCTGTCATTTGTAGATCTTTGACAGTCGTTACGAGTAGTCAGAAGCTAAAAGTCTGACATCCAGTCTTACCAAGGGGTATCGTATTACCCAGTTACTGGGTTGTGGAGGTCATATAGGCAGTCGCTTCATGTAAAATACTGGTACACAGCTGCATCCGGTTAGACTGGAAGCCGACCCCAAGATAGTTTGGGTAAAGGCTAGGCAGATGATGATGATATTTATGTAAGAAACTACGTCAAAAAACGTGTCAACGTGTGTCTTCATTCTCCACCATAATCCGAAGTTTTTTTTTTATTTATGAAATCAAATTATTATTTTTTTCCTCTCGATGAAATAATAAATAACCTTAAACACACAATACTAAGGTCCATATTACGTTCCCAGCCGCTACAACTCGTACGGCGTGTCGGAGTACGGCGCGTCGCTGGAGTGCTACGTGTCGGCGCCGCCACAGTTCCAGGACGGCGCGCCGCCCGCCGCGCCGCCGCCCCCCGCGCCGCACGTGCACGCGCACCACCATCACTACGCACACGCGCCCCGGGTCGGGATACACTTCCAGGTAACAATACAACCAATCAAAGAGAGGTATGCGATCCCATGTCAGCCGGAGCAAAGACAATCCCTACAGATGGGGTTCATGGACGGCTCAGATCTCGAGTATGGCGGCGTGTCTCCATAGATAATGGCCCACCTTCCATCGTGCGCTGCATGCACTGTCACCTACGCACTTGAAGGTCTTATGACTTCATCGACGATTGGAGTTCCTGTAGCTAAATTTTGGACGAAACATATTTAATAAAAATTTGTTATCGACACACTAAGAATAAGAAGAGGAGGTATGAGAAACAGGATTTAAAGGTCCTCATAGTCCGTTGAAAAGAGAGGATCCTCCGTCTAGACGGGTGTTCTGTCTGGTGGGCTACTGCCCTACAGTTATTCTTATAGGATTCTTGAGTCAACGCTAATCTCGTGGATTTTTAATTGCACGTAGTAGGATTTTTTTAGTTAAAACTTAACTTGCGTCATAGATGTAACTATAGATCTTTTTTCTTTTTTGGTTTTGGGTATGTGTTAGGTCGCTACTTAAGCCTCTCCTAATTTGCATCACAACTGTTCATCCACAGCCTTTCGAATCTTGTCTGAAGAAACCACCAGGTAACAATAACTTAGACACAATTCTCAGAGAGTGACAAAAGATTTTTAACGCTTTGCTAACACCAAGAGTGTTAGAGTAACAGATTTGGAATGCGCTGTTTTTTTTTTTCGTTAGCTGCTTTTCACACTCTCAGCATCGTAGAGTCATAGGATAGGACTCAAGCCCGATCAAAGATGCGCACCTCTGAAAATTATCCATCAAACCTTTTAAAATCTTCCAATATACATATAATATATTCCTCCTTCCTTCCGTCCAGGCCAGTGCTCCGCCCCCGCAGTTCCAAGACGAGCCCCCGATGTACGACTACGGCGACTATGAGTGCACGTACAAGACGCCGCTCAAATGCCTTAACGTTGGTCGCAAGGAGTACGCCAGAGAGTATACTAGGTAAGGATCGTAGTACAGTTGTTATTCACTCTGATTTTGGGTGCGAGTATAAAGAAAGTCGTTTTCGTCAGGGGAAATTGAAACATTGGAACACTTATTTTTTTAAAACATTATCTGCCTAGCCTTTTTCCAATTATGTTGGGGTCTGCTTCCAGTCTAACCGGATACAGCCTTATAATAATACTTTACATATTAGTTTTTAAAGTGACTTGGTTATTAACACTATCAATAACACTTGTAACACCATGATCACGGATAAACACCGTTCATCCGTGATTCAACAGCGCTGAAATATCGGGAACTCAAAACAAATTAAATAAACATTGTAAATATCCCGTTACAAGTGTTATTGATAGTACTTAACATGGAGCGACTACCTACCTCCACAACTCAGTTTGTACCTACTGGGTTATATGATACCCCTTGGTAAGACTGGTTGTCAGACTTTCGGGCCACTGACTACCCGTAACGACTGTCATAGATCTACCAACGGTTTAACATGCTTTCCGAGTCACGGAAGAAACTCGGTACGTAATGGGTGGTCACTCATACACAGACCAACCTAGACAAGCGCGGCTTAACCCGAATATTATTTAGCCGCCAGCCTTTTTTTTAAGCCTAACCGTATAGGATATAACTTTTAAGGTGGGCTTTGTATAAGTGAGATTGCGGGTCCTATCCACTTTTACGGGTCTAGCACATTCGATCCTGCAATATTGATTGAACAACTAAACCGACCTGAAGTAATTACTCCTAGGTACTATGTAAAGTATACAATCTTATACGGAGTTTTATTTGGTTTGTGCCGATCGAAAATCTCAGTTCAGTATCTACCACAGCTCGATCATGTTCAAGCTAAGCCGCTCGGCATGGTCATAAACGTGTTTTACATGAATCGAGATCGCCGCCCGGCTGTTCCAAATCATGCCGATCCGAACATGTTTAAACAAGGTCTAGACACAGTTGCTGATCATCATCATCATCCTTCTCCCGCCCTTATCCCAATTTTCTTCTCCATGATTCGTCATCTCAGCAGTCACCGCCATCACACAGTTTCTGATATCTATGATTATTCCTCTACTTCCAGGTACCACGAGCCGAGCACGGAAGTGGTGAACAAACAGCCACAGTACCAAGAGCTACGCATGAGACCACGTGTTGATGATAAACAGGAATACGTCAACGCTACACAGGTTAGTACTGACAACTAGATCTTGAGACAGAATTGTACCAAAAATACGGAGACAAATTCAATACTGACATCATCATCATACATTATGGTTTTCCTCCTTTTCCAGTGTGGGAAAGAGATGGCGCTAGACATCCTGTATAGCTCCGTCTCTTTCCCACACTGGAGTAAGAGTTAAAGAATACTGCTTTAAGACGTCATGGTAGGCCAGCTGTACTCAATCTAAGTAACGGGCATTTTCACAATATTATAAGAATGTATACACAAATATATAGATTTCCGTCATTTTGGCCTACTATCATATAAAAACAGGCATGAGTTTGTGTATGATACTAAATTTGTCACTAATCCGGCTCGAAGGACAAAAAACTAATCGGCTTCTGATATTTAATCGTCTGATTACAGAATTGCCACCTGTCGTTAGTTTAACTATATAACGCATGCATGTTCAAAGTCGTGTACCCCTTATGAAACAACAAATGAAATTTTCCTTTTCAATAAATTTACTACAGATATTACTGATTCCGTATTTTACGACGTACGTATTCAGAGTGCAGCTAAAATATTCAGTCATGGTTTTAAATCAGGGTAACGTACAAGATTGAAAAGGAACGTTTCATCTTTTGTCACCCGTACTATCCTACGGCGAAAGGACTATAACATAACATCATTTATTTCAGGCTACAATGGCCCATAGATACTATAACCACTCGTGCACTCATAATATACTACACATTTTAAGTAGTTACTTCCAACCAATAACTTACGTAGTACCCATTGAAAATATTGTTATTACGTTTCTACAAAATTGCGCCAGCCTTTGCCACGTGCCTACTAACAAAGATATACTTCTTGCAGATCTGCCAGCCGACAGAAGAGGTGACGTCACCACTGGGCACATTCAAACGCCAGCGATGTTTACGGTACAAGCAGCGCCGACCCAGACCCATACTGCGCTCCAAGTCTGATATCTCGGACAGGTAAGTTACATACTTTAAAAAAATACCCTTATCATCATCTTTCTGCCCTTTTGGGATCGGTGCAACACGTTTTCTTCTTCCGTTCTCTTCTGTCAGACGTCACTCTCTCTCACGTTCTCTTTCTACACAAAATCCATCCATCTTTTCTTTGACCTTCCTCTCCCTCTCTATCCATCAACATAGATATCCATGTCATTCATATCGATCACTTTTCTAAATGTGTCGTACCGAAGGTTTTTTTTTTGCCTGTGAATAAAACAGATTTGCTGTTTCATACACAAGTGCTATACCTACTTGGTCAAAATGTACGGAACAGTTGAATTTTTTAATCACTGTAGCATTGCATATGTTCATCATTTCAGCCCAAAAGACGTCCACTGCTGGACATAGGCCTCTCCCAAGTGTCGCCACATTGACATTTTGGGGGGTTTTGCCATAATCGCCACGCTTGGCAGGCGGGTTGGCGATCGCAGTACAGTTGTTACTAAAGCACAGAGAACGCTACTGCCCATTCTCCGGCAAATCCCTTAGTCGCCTCTTACGACACCCACGGGATGATATGGGATGGTGCTATTCTTTACGTCCGACACCATACAGAGCATATATGCATATGTTCATTCATTAAAGAACCTCGTAATAGTGCCCTACTCTAAAACCTCCAGCCCTTCTAGATACCGTCGCTCGGACGGCCGCAGCCCGGCCTCCGCCCCATGCGAAGGTGAGGACTCCCCCGACAGTCCCTCCGAAGAGGCGTCGCGCCTGCAGGAGTTCTTCGAGCGGCTCGGCCTTGAGCCCAGACAGTACGACGCGCTGGTGCGGGATGCTCCGCCCGATAGTCCCGTGTTCTTCTCCTCTGCCTCCACGGTGGATAGCAACCAGTTGGCTGCCACTGCTGATTATACGGTAAGAAGGAGACTTTGTAAACGTCCCTTTGTGCTTGTTGGCCTTGTTTCGTTCTGTCTTTTGCTGATATGGAGGGAAGTCGAAATTATGTTTTTCCTATTCCTCAGCTGTCGAGCTTCATTGGCTCGGCGCTTTTCTGGTGATCGCCACTGTTCATTCTGGCTTACAGGGGTTGTAGTGGTTTAGGAATAATGTGGCGAGCTTGTCCCAACTTAAAAAAAGAAGAAGACTATTAGAATGAAGAAAAGTACTCACTTACAGACAGAAATGACGGGAAATTACCTGAACCAGTTCGTAAAGTATTGGCCCAAATCACAGTACTGCATGATTTTGTTCGGAACTAACGCGCCCATCTTGTTTTCAATACAATTTCCATAGACAATTTCAAAAAGGTAAACGTTTTACCAATAGTGTCTCTTGACGATGGCATTCAAACGCCTAAAAGAACACGAAGCAGGAACGGTGGAAGGGTGTTCTTTGCCCCGTCCTGCAGGGGACTACATTAACTTATGATAAATAGTTGTACTGATTCTGAACTACCAGCTTTTTCTGACTAATTCTCCACCAGTACGTAAGCTTGGAAGATTTTAACACTGTATTTTATGCTAACGGTGAATGAGCCCAAAACACGCTTAAAAAATGTGGAAGTTTTCGAAAGCTCTCTTCCATTTTACTTGCTTCTCATAAATTATTTGTTTTTCCAGGTTCAAGGCCCCGGTGGCGGCGTCCAGAAACAGATCTACCGCAACACAGAGCCCCCTAGCGTCGTAGAACGGAACGCACGCATCATTAAGTGGCTCTGTCAATGCCGGAAGACTCAGATGCCACCGCCACAGTGAACATCACTAGCGCTCATAGACATTACTGCCCCAAGGAATGTTTAGATAGGTTCAACACTAGTACACGTAGATCGACCTGTCGTAGTGAAGGTTTGCAAGGATAGTCCCGCAGTAGAAATATTTGTAACCCCTGCTAAAGATGCTATGATATTTATTAATAAGATTTCAGGATAATGGAAGTAGAAACACATCGATTTGAAATTCGAGAATCGATTTGAAACTCGATAAGTGATTTCTGAAGATACGCTCAATGACTGACTTTTAATAATCGATTTAAGAATGACTATAAACTATCAGAAACGAGGTTCATATACGTGAATTTCAAATCCATACTCAAACAGGAATCGAAATGTGTAATATAGATTTAAAGGATGCGACTAAAATTTAATTAAGCTACTCGACTAAGAAGTCACTTGACTAAACTGAATAATCGACTACTGAAATGTTACTTATAACTAAAATGAGAGAACCAAACGTTGCTCATACGTCGATGTAAATGACGTCTAATTCCTAAAACTAAGACTAGATTTAGGCGATTCATAAAAGTTAGATTTCGATATTTAATGACTTCTTCATTTATAAATTAAAGTCTTCGCAATGATAATAAAATAAATTAGTTTTAATATTCAGAAGGTCTGGTCCAGATAACACAGGCATAAGACATATTGCACTTAATGTTTTTGTTGATGTGACGTGTTGCTTGAATAATACAAAATATCAGTATTGATGAGAATATTTGGCCAAAACTCCCAAGTTTAACGATCGAATTGAATCCATGTCCTATCAAAAAAGTAATAGAATCAGGCGTTAGTTTGCGGGAATCCAGGACCTTAAATGTTATCCAAAATAATGTAGTATTAATTCCGCGAAAAAAAAACTTTAATTTTTTTAGCAGAATTAAATCTATATACTTTGCGTAACATTTAATTTCATACCAAATAAAACATTGGTTTACGAGAAATTGGAATGAGTAAAGAAAAAGTATTCAGCGGCAAAGATAAACTACGGAAGTGTTTCATAGAGATTAGTTTATAAAAAAACCAGTCGTGTCTTTGCGATCTGTCATTGCGATTCCCGCTGAAGTCTGTAGTAACGGTCGCTTTCATAAAAGAATCATGATGGACAATCGCAAGAAAAACAAAAGGCTGTGCGTATCTGGACGAGTAATACGGCGATCGAGCGCCGTCGACTGCTGGCATTTGGTAACTAAGCGATACTAGTTCACTAGTCTGTACGATTCTTAGCGTAAGCATCGACTTTAATAATATTCTAAACTTTTTAATAACGAGGCTTAATAATAAACATGGTTGGGTTTTTATGATGCTGGCCTAGTATAGTGAATGGCCTGATTAAAACCCCAATGTATTTTCAAGTTTACTCTTGTTCTAGATTTGTATTTTTAGCTTTTATTATTTAGTTTTTCGTCTTTAAAAAGTCGAATATTCATAAATGCTTGCAAAAAATTAATTCGAATTTTGAACTTATTTGTTGTATGTGAGAGATGTATATGTCATCTAAACTGACATACCAATCGATTAATGTTAGTCGATTTTTCATTAATAGAACCTTTTGTCAACAAATCGACTAAATTAATTGGAAATCCAACCGTGCTTATTATTTCATTTCAACTATAGGAAACGTACGTAAAAGTTTAATTATCTCAAATGTTTTTGGCCATAAAGAGTTGAAAGTTTTGATTGTAAATAATAAAACGTATTTATGTCTCGACAACTATGTACAAGTCGCGAGCTTAGAGAAAAAAGTTATTTTCGAAACGGAAAACATAATTAGATAGTTCGACTATCCAAAGGTTTCTACTGTTTGCTTTTTTAGTAGATATTTATACCTAATTTTTTATTTAAAATACGTAAATTCTTGTCACCAATGTTACTTGTTGTTAGTCTTATTTCGATCGAAATGAGCGCTCGGCTATACATCGAGATTTAAAAAGAGAACGTCACACAGGTATAAGTGATACAAATAACGCTCTACAATTTCTTTTTTATGTTCATTTGTGTGGCCAGGTACCGCACTTATTGTTGATTATGACTGCCTAAATGTACAATAGGCCTCTTATTTATCTTTTGTCTGTTGCTTTATCTAAGTAGATTTTGAAATTTTATTACGTTTTCTATTGGGCTTTTACATAGTGTTGTAATGTTGAAGACATGTTTTAATGAATGAAATAGCTGAAATATACGTTGTAAATGTAAATTGCAAAAAAGGTAGGAACCTAACTGTCTAGAAACTGAAACAGGTTCTTATGCCCCACCTACGCCACTAATATCTAAATGCATTTAGATATTCTGTTTTCGTCATATTCAAACTAGTGATAGAAATGGAACAATATTTTAAACACGTTATGTTAAACGCATTAAGTTATTAATATAAAAGAGACCTTGTATAAAAATAAATTCTCAAATTATGCAGTAGAAACCAAATGAAATACGAAATATTTGTAAAAAAATGTTCCTGTTATGGATTTGTCATAAATATTTTCAAGTCTGTATTTAACTATCTATATTATTTATTTATTAATGTTATTCTAGCTATTTAAGACATAGCGTAAGTACCTACATCTGGGAGCACAAAATGGATCTAAATAACAGATGCTGTATTTTTTGTGCCGAAAACGTTTATCTATATAACTGAGAGTTGACTTAAGAAAGTGGAACAAGGTCCACTTGCACTAGAAATCACTAAATACATTCAACACTAACGAACTAAAACATCACTGTCAATCGTTTGAAGATAACAGTAGCAGAATAAGCTATTGAATAAGTTTAGCGCAAAACGCGTTTAGTAATTTGCGGTGAAAGTGAGCCTTAGTAAAGTACAATAACCTTGCCAATCTTTCAATAATTACTAGTTTATTTACGTTATTAGTCAAGCTATGGTCCTGTATGTTATACCGAATCCTGTGTCGTGCTTCACGGTGAAATGTATCTTGACCTTTCATGTAATAAGAAGTCACACTGACGACTGACGTAGCCCATATTTAACTCTGAGAGCAAGATTAACATTTTGTCCTTAGAATTAACTTGGCTAAGTTAACGTCACATACGAATTTGAACTTTATTTTATAGCTGACAATGTTCATATTCATATTAAGCGAATTTGAGCAAACGTTTTATGCCAATATGTACCTTATTTGTTCAGGTTCGTATGTGACGCAAACTTTATTTAACAACGCTTGAATACCATCATGTATCAAATTGTTTCCTGATTACGTTACTTATGTCATCGTAAAATATACCAATGGGGCCTAATCATTTACTATAGTAAATATTTATTTTGGCTTGCGCTGATCATAAGGAGGGTTTTGCCATAATCGCCACGCTTGGCACCGGGTTGGCGATCGCAGTACGGTTGTTACAAAAGCTCAGAGAACGCTGCTGCCCATTCTCTGGTGAGTACCTTAGTCACAAAAGTCAAGTCAGTTATATTTGTTACACAAATTGTTTGTCGTCATCCATATATTTACGGCCATTAAATTACCATTACTTATGCATTTATGTCTGACAACTGCCTTCATTTTTATGAATCCTAAACTAAAGCCTTTTGGCCTAATTGACTTAAATTAGGCTTTAATTAACCAGGTACATAATCATTTTCTCTTTTCTAAAAATCATCGTTGTTGTCAAACAAAATAAAAACTGTAAAGTACATTCAAAATCCTGCGGACTAAAGACAATGTAACAAGATCGAAATATGTTTTATTTATGTCTTATAGCATAATAATTAACTATAGTTCCAATAACGCAACAATTAACGTATTTAATCGTTCTTAATAATATGTAAATAACCATTAGACTGGTCTAATCTCAATAGGGTAACATTAGATTGTAAGAACTCGTTGTTTTTCTTCCATTGCAGTTATTAATGTTAATGCTACTCTAAACCATTGTGGAATTTCTGGTTTTATCTTTTCAATTACAACGGAGTTTAATTAAGAAAGAGGTTCTGTATTTCAGTTTGTATGTTCTGTGATATAATAGGAAAGCCTAGATTTTTTGTAGACATTGCTGTATGAATGACGTCGCTTTTTCGTGTCGTTTTTTGGGATTTGTGAGTTATACCAGAAATCCATTTTTAGGCTACTACTATGAGCTCAGTTACTACTGAAATAAACTAAACGGCAGGTTTTATTAACTAAACCATTGCTCAATTCTCATAGAATATCTTGATAGCCAATTATAGTATCACCTACATTCTTTTTACAAAATGACCATCAAAATGTTTGTTCACATAAGGTTGCTAGTGGATTGCAGTCAGAAGTAAAATAACTGTGAAAGGACTGTAGTGTCCAAATATGGTAATCAAACTTTCCATTTCGCATTTATTTTTAGCTGTCATTTAATTAGTCGATTATGTTTGGTTGATAGTCGATTAATAATTGATTAATTTCGATTATGACGCGATTATTATATTATTACGTTTTCTCGTTTTTTCCTGTGATGTAACAAGAATAACAAAAAAATGCGTTTGTTTCTTGACTAATAGCAACTAGATATGAAATCGAATGAATAAGAATTTCTTGATTAAGGCATTTTACCTTCAATTTAATTATTCTGTATAGTTATAAAATGTATTGACAATGGTTAGCATTACAGTATTAGAAAGTTTAGCATTCGATGCTTCCATTAATTGTGTAAATAAGATTTACGTAAATTGTTAGAAGTTTATCGTGAAGAAAGAATTATATTGTGGTCTGATATTCTGTTGTTTTATTTAATCGACATAAACCCGTGTAGTATATTTAAACATGTGACATCACTGTGTAGATTGACGGACGTTGTTCTTACTCAACCCGTATCCAAAAATAATGGTAGTTCCATTGTTCTTCCCTTGAGCCTTTTAATCTATCATGGACGCCATTTTTCTCAGTGTTTGGTGCCCCTGCTTTGATCCAACTCTGTCTTGCTAGCTAGCATACATTTATCTTAGTGTTAGAAATGAAATCACTAAGCACAGTAGTCAGGGCTAATTTTGACCCCAGCAACGGTGAACTATCTATTCTGGCGGTGAACCTTTGTCTTTTTTAGAAAATATTGATTATGCTTAAGTGATCGCAGCTTACCAATTTAAGTAAAATGTTTCCGAATGCAGCTATTGCTATGACAGTCATGTTGACATACTTGTCATGTCAACAACGTCAGTTAGTGATGGGCGGGAGATTTCCAATCTTAATCCTAAAATTTAAAATAAAAAGAATCGATTGAATATTCTATCAATTATTCTTAACTTTATTTTCGTTTCAAAAGATTAAATCACGTAACTTTGTCATCCATTTAATTAGTTCAAGCTATTTACAAAGCAATCGTAATTAGTGAAACCCTTCTATACGAATTCCCTTACGTAGAACTTACGTTTGTAAAAATAAAATAATGTTTAGTATCGACATCAAATCCTTCCAGAATACCAATCTCCTTGGAAAATTTTCATGAAACGAATGATGAAATCCCTACGACAACTGACTCATGACGTCAAAAACTTGTTCAAATGACGTCAACTGACATTTACTGAGCTATTTATGTTTTTGCTTTCGAGTATTACGCATCATGATCTGAGTTAATATATGAACACTTTGCAAACGTGTTGTTGTTATTTGGTTTTCGAATCCAGTCAAAGAAGATAAAATTGTATAAAGAGTTTTTTACTTAAGAACACCAAACCAAAGTGTGTTGCATTGTGTAGTACTAGTAAGTTGTGCAATAACGATCCAGTTTACCAACAGTGTCACGATTTCTCGTCAATACTATTGCAAAATGTTTGTATAGTTCTATAAAACCTTCGTTGGACTTTCAAAAGTGTGTTCCAAAGTAATTTTTTGTGAAATTTGTGAGCAAAGCGCGGCTTTTGTCGAATAAACAAATTGATGATATTAGACGAGGTTGAATATTTCTTCGATATGGCTCCTAACAAGCGAGGGAGACGAGGTATCAGTGATGCTGATGATGAGGACGACGATTACCGACGGAAGAGGGACAGAAATAATGAGGTATGTTTTAAAACTAAAGAAAGGCAAATTGCTTCTAAAGAATCCCGTAAATAATGATTCCCATTAGTTTAACGATCAATATTAATGAAGTAACAGAATGATACTTTTTAAGTGGGCTAGGTATTTTATGTAGGAGCCAAGCCAGCCAAATCCACCTGGATGTGACATCTTGGTTTCTCTCTAAGAAACCAAGATGTCACATCCAGGTGGATTTGATCATATTTTTACTGTTATAAACTTATAGTTTTCATCAACTCTGGAAATAAAAATCTCATTTAATGGAACAGTAGTCTCCATAATATAGTCCATTTATTTTAAGGATTTTAATTTGTTAAAAACTAAATATGAATCATACTATTTAACTTCAGTCACCATATTTACAGGTATACTTTATTGTGCTTTGACTATCCTAACATATAAATAACATAATAGATATAAAACATGATTCACCATTATTTACCAAACATTATTTCAAAATAAAAGGGCTATCTCTAAATCACTGATTATTTAATGAATGAGTTTTTACAGGAACTACCCAACCTCACTAAATAAAAGACACAATAAGGAAAATAATTTACATAAATTACGAGCCCAGAATATTCTTTCAAATAATATTGTGTAAGAATTTTAAAACACCACACTATTTTACATAAATAACTGGCAAAATACTCTTCTTATCTCTGGCATATTAAAGAGTACTTGTTTGATACTATTTCCTATAAAAAGATTTTAAAAAATATTGTGCAATTTGTTGTGTAGTTTTCGTAATCATTATGCAATAGTTCTACTATAACTGTTTGTGTTACTATCATAGAATTGTTTATTTCAAAATGGCACTCCAAGGCTTATTGTGCTATCCCTCTGCTTTGTTTAATTTTAAATTAGTTTCTATGATAATTGTATTGTGATTGTGATAATTAGTTACAGTGATCATGTTGTTTTTGTGATATTCATATCATAACATATTTATAGTAGATCTTTTTTGAGTTTTGTTCCCCTTATCAGAAAATAATGGTAAATAAAGAATATTGTTTACACAGACCCCAAGTGATGAAATAAAACAATGTGCTGTGCTCAAGTGATAATAACAAAACATTTTAATCTTTCCAGGCAGTTAAAAAGAGCAGGTTCAAGACAAAACAGCGGACACAAGAAACATTTACACGAGTCAGCAAATTAAAAGCAGAAAACCAAATGTTGGAAGAAAAAGTGAAAACACTAACAAAGGAGCTCCAGTTTCTTAAAGAACTGTTTTTAGCTCATGCTTCAAAATCAACCAATGTAAAATTCGAAGGGATAGACTTGGACAAATTGCTAGAAGATATACCAGAAGATAAGAAATAGTCTTTTAAATATAAACCTTAATAGACATGCCGTAAGTAGTGGTTGAAATACCAAAATATTGTGAAAGTGATCACTGGGACAGCTAAGTTCAGTGTTCTCTGTGGCTCAATTAGAAGAAATTAATCGCTATTATGTACTGGCGCCTGTAAACAAAATCACTATATTACAACAACAATGGTGTAGATATATCTACATACATTCATCATATTTGAATTGTAAATCAAGAGTTCATAACCGTCAACAGTGATAAGGGCGCAAGTGCGTAGTGGCAATAAACCCGGATTAGTGTATACTACGTACCAACAGACAGTTATTTTGTACCGTTGGGTACATTATATTAAAATTTCAAATTCAGTAATTCTACAGTTAATCACTTATTTTGTAAATGTAATTAGTTTTTTTTTCTACATCTTGACTTCGAAAGAGTTTTATCTTGCTTGTATGTATTCATATTTCAGCTGAATGACCCACCAATTATTAATTTGTATAAATATTAGAATGCTAGAGAAGTAGTGAAACAGAAACGGAACTAGTTTTTTATAAAATTACGTCAATGCCAATCAATCAATAGAAACAAAAGTTAATATGTTATTTTAATGCTTGCCTGTATTAATTTTATCTATATGACTTGCAAATATAATGCCAATAATTGTTTGTGTGAGATGTCAAGTACATTATGTAGCATTTTAGATAAACACAACTCTAATGATAAGATTATCTGGATTATTAATACATAATTTTGATAATGCATTTATAAAATGCATGTAATAGATACACGGCAACTTTCGCTCAGCGGTCACTATCGTGTTCCATCTTTACAAACCCATTACACGGGGAATATTATTATTAAAACTGAAAATTACAATAAAAAGTATTTTGTCAATCATTAATTAATTAATTTGTAGCTGGATATGTAAAAAAACATTTTTTTTCTTGTACCTGGCTGTTTTGACTGAAAAAGCCGAGTTTGTTTCATTTTTTATTACTCCTCTGAGCATATTATGATTTGAGATTGTACTCTGAGCTGTTGTTTAGCCAATAAATGCACATTTACCTAAGCAAAATGCTGAATGTTGATGATTATGTATAGTTCCTTACTTAGGTAACACTAGTACAAAAGAGGCAATATTTTACACTACTTTAAGTCAACTTATTCGAGATTTTATAATCTTGATAAATATACGGGATTTACAAAAAATTTAGATTAATAATTTGTAGATTTATATATTGAGATCAGTGATTCAATTATTATAACAATTAATTAGAAAATATGGTTTTATTTTTCTTTGAATATTTGGTGAAAATTATATAATTTAGGAAATTAAATTTTATACTTACAGGGATTATTTTTATATATGGAATTACTTTTTGGTTCAATATGAAAACATTGCTTTTTTATTTTGCGAGCTCGAAGAGCCTAAGATATGAAATTCAAATACCATTTCGAAGAAGTTAATGTTTAAAAAATAAGCCACATCCCACTATGAATTTTCCATTATACTACACACAGTGATAATATAAAATTATTGTATGAGATGTCTTAATAATAAATAATCGTCTTCTCTGGATACTTATGTACCTGTATTAAGAATTAGCAGCATATTATTACACACATACATTATTTTATGTTTAAATGATAATCAGACAACTGTGGTAAACGATCTTATTAAACAATAAATACAACAGAAAATACATTTCCATAAAGCAAACATTTGGGTCTTTTTAATTTAGTGAAAAATCCTTCATCCCCGTGACCATATATTACCCCCTTTGCTCCAAATGTCCGTAATAAATACATTTTGCCGTTCAGCTTCGGCCAGTAAATAAACTTGTAAGTAATTTGCCACCAGTCCTTTCAGATAATAAGTTGAAACATAATATCTGGATGGTGGAAGCGACAGGGTAAGCCGCGAAATTCAATTTTTCTTACGTTTCATGCAATTTTTTAATATGATTTGCGACTGTAATACGCGTGTATTCAAAGAATTATAGCTCTTTGAATTATAGTAATTAAATCATCAATACAACCTCTTTAGGTTCATTTTAGGTCATTCAATTGGATGTGTAGTGGTATGGAACCCACACATGCACACACCCTTGCGAACTCGACTACTTAAGACGATGCAGTCTATGAGTTCGTGGCAGCAGACGACAACCTCCTAGGTTGAACTGCGAGATGCCATTCCAAAAAAAAAATGAGTTCTTGGCAGTTCAAATACGCTACCACGCTACCACACACAGCCGGTCATAACCGCTAACCGCGTCACCTCGCGTCAATTTATATTAATGTAATCATAGTCTTTGTTTAGAAACCGTGTTTAGTTATAGTAACTCGCATTCTTAAACTCATAGTTTAGCTATAAAGGCTGCAATAAATATAAACAGTACAAAGTGAAGATACTAAAAATTAAGCCAGCCATCGAACCATTCAAATACACACCTGTGACCAAAGAACAAAGGCCCAGCACTGGCGAAAGTGTTAAATCGACGTATCTTCCAAGAACCAGCTATGCTGAGATTCTGAAAAACAAAGGCGACAAGCCTGCAACACAATCCAAAGCTTCCTCGTTGGAAACTAGCCAACATGATATCACCAGTCTATTGGACACAATGTTCAATAGATTCCAAGCAATCATGAAAAACATGATGCGACAGCATGATGGATCAAATGATCAAACTAATCACCCGCCATACACCGAGGGCCTAAATATCCGCATCATCACCTGGAATGCCAATGGGCTGACCGACAGACGGCAAGAGCTTGAGCTGTTCATGAATATTGAGAAAATCGATGTCGCACTTATATCGGAAACAAGACTCACCCAAAGATCACACGTAAAATTTGAAAATTACATAATCTATAGGACTGACCACCCTTCCGGTAACTCCCATGGCAGGACTGCTGTAATTGACAAAAATAACATTAAACATTATCCGCTTGAGCCTTACAAAACGGAGGAAATACAGGCTACATCAATTAAAATACAACACAAGAACAATGACACAACACTCTCTGCAATCTACTGCCCACCTAGACATAAAATAGGGGCTGACGTCTTCAAGCAATTCTTCAACCAACTGGGTTCAGTTTTTATCTGCGGAGGAGACTGGAATTCCAAACACACACATTGGGGATCAAAACTAATTAACCCAAGGGGCAGACAACTACATAAAGTCACACTAGACCTAAATCTAGAATGCGTTTCTCACGGAGAGCCAACATACTGGCCCACAGATCACAATAAAATACCAGATCTGCTAGATTTCTACATAACAAAGAACCTTGGGCGCAACTACTTACAGATTGAAAAATGTGAGGATCTGTCATCTGGCCACACTCCAGTCATTTTAAATGTGTTCAAACAAGCTGTTCCTCTAGAGTCACCACACTATATCCACAGCAAAAACACCAACTGGGACCTATATAGAGAAATTGTAACAAGTAATTTAAACTTAAACATTAAATTGAAAACAGGTGATTCTAGAGATTGAAGACATCGATACCATTATCGAAACGTTCAACAGCACAATACACCTGGCGGCCAACGCTTCTACACCTAAACATAGGGAAAAAAAGGCTAAAGAAACGGAGCTTCCAAGGAACATTATGGAGAAGGTCAACGAACGGCGAGCAATGAGGAAAGAATGGCACAGAACTCGGTATCCTACGGACAAAACTAGGTTTAACAAAGCAACAAAAGAGCTGAAAGATATGATCAAGGAATACGAGAACCTTTGCCTACAAAGACACTTATCTTACCTAACCCCACATAAGGATACTAATTACTCGTTATGGCGTGCGACAAAGAAACTTAAGCGACCAAAAGAACATATCCCGCCATTGCGAAGACAGGACAGAAGTTGGGCTAGATCTGAAACTGAACAACCGCATTTGCCGAACACCTGGAAAAGGTTTTTACTCCGTTACCTTGCACTGAACATCAATATACAGACGAGGAAATAACAGACTACCTCCAGTCGCCAAATCAATTATGCTTCCCTCTAAAGGCAGTAACTCCTACTGAATTAATCCGCGAGATTAAAGCTCTCCCATCAAAGAAAGCACCGGGCTATGATCTATTAGACTCCGTACTCCTAAACAACCTTTCCAACAAAGGTATAATGTTCGTAAAAGGTTAAAGGTATAAACGTTGAAACGTCAAAATAGCGGCTGGCAAAACATTGCCGGCCTGTTAGAGCGGCCAGCCAAAAAGATTTTATTCCATATTAAGCTGTATAGTTCCAATTACCAATGCTCGAAAAAAAAAAACAAAGAAGTAACAAAAGCGCGGTTCAGCGAAAATTTTAATTCATGCGTTTTTTATTTAAATTACTTGCTGGTTTTATTTAGATTAGGTATTTGCATTTTTGAGTAAAGCACTATACAAACCTGGGCCCACAATGACTGCTTCGCTGGTCCCGCTATGATTGCCTCGAGCTAGCCTAGCTACGCTCTAGGCCTTTCAGCTTGGCCATCATTGCAGCCCTTGCTGTCCTCGCTGTTAAGGCCCCGACCTACGGTCTCGGCCATTATCTCAGCTCGTCCATCAAGTGCTGCATGCTGACCGCGCTGTGTAGGCCTGGAGCTGCGCTACGCTGAGCTGTCGGCCATAATCAGCGCAATCAGCAAAGTAGCCATTATAGACCGCGGCAGTAATGTACTATTGTGCTCCTACCCACTATAAACTAATACATCACATAACAATCATCACAGTTGGGATTAAATGAACAAGGGGTTGTATTGATAATTTTAATGACTCCAATTATGTAAATACGTACGTTTTACGGCTGTATATCATATTTTATTCAACATAAAACCTGACACTGACCGGCAAAATAGCAAAAACGTAAGAAAATTTGAATTTCGCGGGCCACCTGGTCGCTTCCACCTTAACGTTATCTATTGGAAGTTTGAAGTTGCCAGCGTTTACCAACTACCATTTGAACACAAATGTATTATGGCAGTAAAAGCCGAAGTTTTATCATTAAAGTAGACTAAACATTCATATATTTAAACTGACATGGTCACTAAACGTATTTTGCTGATTTAATCGAGTACATTCTTCCTTCTGAGAATGTCAGCATTCGATTGTCAATATTATAGATGGAACATCTCATCCCTAGCAACGATGACGCCATTTAATTTGACAGATCGCAAGCTGTCTTGCCAATCACAGGGAAGTTCCCTGAACCGGAGGTTTTGGTGGATCGCAGAGGAATTACTGGTCTGCTGGATTACGCCTAAATTCGTTTTTATTTTAGCTGGAAATTGTTTATACAAATTCTATGGTCATTTTTTACTAGTTCACAAATTCATTATTAGAACAAAAACAGTAACAGTAGCACACCCTATCTTGGCAGTATGAAAATATACAATGGCAACATTTTGACGTGGTTTTTTTAGTGGACTTTTGATTCGGCTCAGAAATATCATAGAAATATTCATTCATTCACAAAATCCTTTCCATTCAAACTAGTAGCGTGATGTGATACTTTGTGTTTGTATTGTCAAATAAATGAACATTGTTTGATTTTTCTACATATCCATTATCCAGTAAATCAAGGCTATTATCGGCTAAAGCAGTGCTTAGAAAGCATCAGCACCATAATTTGGTACGTATATTTCAAAACAATTTGGTGTCGAGATTGAACAACAAAATTGCGTCATAATTTCATGGAAACTTTGACTTTTCGTAAACTAACTTTTCGTTTTCTTTTGTTTCTATTACAGGATTGTGATATAAGTGATTTACAGTTAAATTTCTGTAAAGAGTTCACGGCTTTTAGTCGTTATCAATTTGATGACCTTATACGATTTGGACGATTTCCTCGAAATGCCACCTGTGAAGCGAGGGAGGCGTGGGGCCAGCGACGTTGATGAGGGAGACGAAGAGTACAGAAAAAAGAGGGAGAGAAACAATGAGGTTTGTATCTTTTAGATAGTAAATCACAGATAATGTGAGCTCAACCAAGGTTAGATAGTCTCCTGCTGAAAGAAGGATGCATTACTTTAATTACTCAATCCTACCAAACTTTCAATAATAAACTCTTGTTGCTAAGCTGTACAGCAAAGTCCATTTAACATGTTATGTATCTATTACAACCTTAAATGAGATTTTATCTGAGATATAATATGGTAGTTAACACACATCACATCATCATCTTCCTGCCCTTGTCCCATTTTATTTGGGGTCGGTGCAACACATCTCTTTCCTCCATTCTCCTCTGTCATTCGTCATGCTATCATTTACTCCTTTTTCGTTCATATCTTTTCTTTGGTCTTCCTCTCCCTCTCCTTCCATCCACATTCATATTCATTACTCTTTTAGTCACATGTGTTCCATCCTTCCTCATCACATGTCTAAACCAAGACAGACGACTCCCTTTCATCTTTTCTGTAACAGGTGCCACTTTCAAACTTCCTCTTATATACTCATTATACCTCTTATAAACACACATCACATCATATTCTGCTAACAATCACAATAGAAGTATCTTAAATAAAAATATTAATTAAAAATGCAACAATGCAACTTTTTTTTATCAACTCTTATGGATTAAGATTATGTTACATCTAACATGTTTTCTTTGGACTCTTGTTTACTCATTGAAACTGTTTCTGATCTCATAAAAAATGTGTGATGTGTTTATCAACCAAAATTGTGAACATTTGTTCCATGACAAAGTTTAATTATAATTGTGATTTACTTTTATTCAAACTCAAAGTCAAAGCATTTATTTCAATTGAACCACTACAGGCACTTAAATTTTGACTGTCAAAAAAAAAAGCGAAACTACAGTCCCAGTCATAAGAGTAGCGTAGATCTCTTTAGAGAAGAATGGGCAAGAAACTCCATGGACACTCTTTCAAATCAAATTATTCTTACAAGATCTTTGTTACATCATTCATGTTGAGATTATATGTGAGACAAAAGCATTCTTTTGAAAGAGTTATGTTTATTTTTACAAACACAAAATGAACATATAAAAGGAAGCTTGCAAGAGGTGCCCGTTACAGAAAAGATGAAAGGGAGTCATCTGTGTTGGTATGGACATGTGATGAGAATGGACTGCTATAAAAACTTGGATTTTCAGTCAAAGGCTCAGCCAGTGCGAGTTAAAATTCCAACAGTGTAGTGTGTCCATAGTATGGAGGCATTCACTTAGGTGACGCTTAGTATTACTGAAATAGGGCATTTAATTTATGATGTAAAATTGGCAATGTACAAATTTTATCAAAGTCACAAAACTATCTTACTCACTAAATTGCTGCAGTTTTGTCTAGTAGTTACCCACAATAATATTTTGTTTGAATTATCTCCCTTTATTTACATTAATCCTTATAGCCGAAAACTTTTGGACCTTATTGGTATATATGTTGCAGGGTTTTCATAAAATTAAGTTTTAAAATCAAAAACCTAGGTTTTTGATGAAAAACCGGAAGATGACACATTTTAAACTCAATCCAGTAATAATCCAGACTAGTTCAGATTTTTGATCAAAAACCTGAACTGCTCTGGGTTTTTGATAAAGTTCTTTTCTAAATCACGGGTTTGCTTTGTTTTATGACAAATAAATTAATTTAAATGAAATAAATAAAACAATCCATCATCATTTGCAACTTAGTAGAAAGAAAACAATTGGTATCCTGCCCTTTCGCCGAATTTTTTTTGGCAGATTATCACTTGCCAACCAACGTTTCGCCGATGTTTCACTTTGACAACTAACGATTAGCAAATTTTTGTATGACAATGTTTCATTTGGTAGAATTATTGTTAACACGTTGAACGCCATATGAAAAATCGAGTATTGCCAATCTGGCCACGGGCCCGGTGAGCCTTATCTTACTGAACGCTTCCTCCTCGCTGACAGCTCCAACGTAAATGCTTCCTACAAGCCACAGATTGCAGCTATCAAACAAAACGCGTATGGAAGTGAGCCGCGTGGCCCTTTATCCGAACCGGACGGCGTGGTTTTCAAATCCAATAAAGGCTTATAGTTTTATCAAGGTTTTTGCAATGATGCTAGATTGCTAGGGTTATTCTTAACAAAACGGTAGAAAATATTATTTCGTTTTAGTAGCGGTAATAAAATATAGAATAATTATTACAATACATAACACTTTCTTCATTACCAAATAATACAAACTTCTTTAGAGTTGTCAAAATCTACACTAATAATAATGTTATAAAGAGGAAAGATTTGTATTTTTGTATGTAAGGAATACATTTAAAAACTACCAGACCTATTTCAAAAAATCTTTGCCGTTAGAAAGTTTCATTATCACTGAGTAACATAGGCTACATAATATTTAAAAAAAATTAGGGTTCCTTACTAAAACTCCAATAATGTAATGCTACAGTACGCGATCGGGATATATGACGCGCAATGCAACAAGCACATTACTTACACAAGTCTAGAATGAACATTAACAATCGCACTTTACTCACAGAGCTAGGCAGAAAAGAATAGTACAATACTACTATATATACCGCTAATCTTGTTTATCCCAATGGGTAAATCTATATGCAACTCAATTACGGCAATTTCAACCCTTGCCTTAACCAATTACTTATTTGTTTCACTTCATTTTCAGGCGGTCAAAAAAAGCAGAGTAAAGTCTAAACAGCAGACACAAGACACATTCTCACGTGTCAAAAAGCTGAAAGAAGAGAATCAGGAACTAGAAGACACAACTAAAAGACTGACAAAAGAGTTGGAGCTATTGAAGGAACTCTTCATCGCTACAGCGGCTAACAAAGCTGATCCCAAGTTCGAAGGGTTGGATCTCGAGAAACTGTTGGCTGATACACCTGATAAGAAGTTTTAGGTAATTGATAATGGTTGTGTGTGGAGATTAATATGTATAACTTTCAAGCTTAGACTACGGAAATTCCCGCGCAAGATTACTTAAGCACATATAAGTATGTATGGATAAGTTCTGTATGGTGTCAGACGTAAAGAATAGCATCATCCCATATCTTCCCGTGGGTGTCGTAAGAGGCGACTAAAGGACATGCCAGAGAATGGGCAGCAGCGTTCTCTGTGCTTTTGTAACAACCGTACTGCGATCGCCAACTCGCCTGCCAAGGGTGGCGATTATGGCAAAACCCCTCTTATGTCAATGTGGCGTTGGGGGAGACCTATGTCCAGCAGTGGACGTGTTTGGGCTGAAATGATGATGATATAAGTATGTAGAACTTAAAGCGTATCACACACAGGGCGCGGGCGCGGGTCGGATGACGCGCGGCAGCTGCGGGTGTGGGCGGGTCGGGGGATGCGCCGGAGGCGCGGGTCGGGTGATGCGCGGCCGCACGGCTGTGCGCGGGTCGGGTGATGTGCAGGAGGCACGGGTCGAATGATGCGCGGCAGCCGCGGGTGTGCGCGGGTCGGGTAATGCGCGGCAGCACGGGTGAGCGCGGGTCGGGTGATGCGCGGGAGGCACGGGTCGAATGATGCGCGGCAGCCGCGAGTGTGCGCGGGTTGGGTGTTGCGCGGCAACACGGATGAGCGCGGGTCGGGTGATGCGCAGGAAGCACGGGTCGAATGATGCGCGGCAGCCGCGAGTGTGCGCGGATCGAGTGATGCGCGGCAGTCGCGGGTGTGCGCGGGTCGTTTGACGCGCGGCAGCCGCGGGTGTGCGCGGGACGAATGAAGCGCGGCAGCCGCGGGTGTGCGCGGGTCGGGTGACGCGCAGGAGGCGCGGGTCGGGTGATGCGCGGCAGCCGCGGCTGTGTGCGGTTCGTGTGATGCACGGCAGTCGCGGGTGTGCGCGGTTCCTGTGATGAGTGGCAGTCGCGGGTGTGCGCGGGTCGGGTGATGCGTGGCAGTCGCGGGTGTGCGCGGGTCGGGTGATGCGCGGCAGCCGCGGGTGTGCGCGGGTCGGGTTACGCGCAGGAGGCGCTGGTCGAGTGGCGCGCGGCAGTCGCGGGTGTGCGCGGTTCGAGTGATGCGCGGCAGTCGCGGGTGTGCGCGGGTCGGATGATGCGCGGCAGCCGCGGGTGTGCGCGGGTCGGGTGATGCGCGGCAGCCGCGGGTGTGCGCGGTTCCTGTGATGTTTTGCAGCCGCGGGTGTGCGCGGGTCGGGTTACGCGCAGGAGGCGCGGGTCGAGTGGCGCGCGGCAGTCGCGGGTGTGCGCGGATCGAGTGATGCGCGGCAGTCGCGGGTGTGCGCGGGTCGGATGATGCGCGGCAGCCGCGGGTGTGCGCGGGTCGGGTGATGCGCGGCAGCCGCGGCTGTGCGCGGGTCGTGTGCTGTGCGGCAGTCGCGGGTGTGCGCGGTTCCTGTGATGCGTGGCAGTCGCGGGTGTGCGCGGGTCGGGTGATGCGCGGCAGTCGCGGGTGTGCGCGTGTCGGGTGATGCGCAAGAGGCGCGGGTCGGGAGATGCGCGATTCGCGATTGTGCGCGGGTCGGGTGATGCGCGGCAACCGCGGGTTTGCGCGGGTCGGATGACGCGCGGCAGCCGCGGGTGTGCACGGGTCGAGGGATGCGCCGGAGGCGCGGGTTGGGTGATGCGCGGCAGCACGGGTGAGCGCGGGTCGGGTGATGCGCGGCAGCCGTGGATGTGTGCGGGTCGGAAGATGCGCGGGAGCCGCGGGTGGGGTGATGCGCGGCAGCCGCGGGTTTGCGCCTGCGGGTGATGTGATCCCTGTGTGTGATGCGCTTTGTATATTATGATTATAAAAAAGAACCTGCCGATACGAAATTTATTACACGTCAGTTAATTGATATTGTATGACGTGACCGGCGCGGGATTCTCACTATGAGTCAAGCTGTAAAAATTACGCGACTAACATGCACGTTTTCTCCATGCAAAATACGTCACCAAATATTTGTTGAAGACAATAAAAAAACAATATTGTCCATAGTGGTTTTTGTATGACGATGGAGAGGAATATATTGAGTTTTTTTCTTCACATTTTTGTATATTTGCCATAAGTACCTAGTATGTAAGAAAGTACGGAATTGATTAAACAGTATGTTTCTTTGTATTTGTATTGTATGTAAGAAATTATTATAATCTGTGATAGTTGGTAAATAAATCTTAACGAATACATCAAAAAATAAAAATAAAATACATTGTTCTAACTTCTATGACATGATGATTATTAGCACAAAACTATTTGAATTGTTGTTTTGAATAGAATTAATGGGTCTTTGTTGAGATTCGACCAAAGCGGTACAAACATTTTAGACACGGCTGTAGCCAGGGTCCGGACTCGGATAGATTGTACTGAAGTAACTGAGTGGGCGGTGGTCCAGGTGGGAGAAGGTGCGGGCAGCGGAGCGGTCAGCGTGTAAAACAAACGCTTGAGACTTGTAATAAATTACAAAGAAGACGCGCGCAATGAGCAGCCCAATCCTCTGAGCAATGAGCTGTCCGCTCCACTGGACAATGAGTAGCCCGCTCCTCTGAGCAATGAGAAGCCCGCTCCTCTGTGTAATGAGCAGCCGGCTCCTCTGAGCAGTGAGTAGCCCGCTCCTCTGAGCAGTGAGTAGCCCGCTCCTCTGAGCAATGAGCAGCCCGCTCCTCTGAGCAAAGAGCAGCCCGCTCCTCTGAGCAATGAGCAGCCCGCTCCTCTGAGCAATGAGCAGCCCGCTCCTCTGAGCAAAGAGCAGCCCGCTCCTCTGAGCAATGAGCAGCCCGCTCCTCTGAGCAATGAGCAGCCGGCTCCTCTGAGCAATGAGTAGCCCGCTCCTCTGAGCAATGAGCAGCCCGCTCCTCTGAGCAAAGAGCAGCCCGCTCCTCTGAGCAATGAGCAGCCCGCTCCTCTGAGCAAAGAGCAGCCCGCTCCTCTGAGCAATGAGCAGCCCGCTCCTCTGAGCAAAGAGCAGCCCGCTCCTCTGAGCAATGAGCAGCCCGCTCCTCTGAGCAATGAGCAGCCCGCTCCTCTGAGCAAAGAGCAGCCCGCTCCTCTGAGCAATGAGCAGCCCGCTCCTCTGAGCAAAGAGCAGCCCGCTCCTCTGAGCAATGAGCTGCCCGCTCCTCTGAGCAAAGAGCAGCCCGCTCCTCTGAGCAATGAGCAGCCCGCTCCTCTGAGCAAAGAGCAGCCCGCTCCTCTGAGCAATGAGCAGCCCGCTCCTCTGAGCAATGAGCAGCCCGCTCCTCTGAGCAATGAGCAGCCCGCTCCTCTGAGCAATGAGTAGCCCGCTCCGGTCTACAGTCTGTCCATGTCGGTTTGATCGAATCTTTATAGTATTAATTTATATGATATGATGGTGTCGCCAACTTTTTAAGACGGGTAAAAGTTAAAGATTTTGGGGTATTCCCACCAATATACTGCTTAATAAGCACTTATTTGTTTTTTTTTAAGTGTTTATGAAATCATGATATCTTTTTAGTTTTCGACTTCCAATTAAAGCATCTGCCATGTTATATCTCGCTGCTACCCTTGATGACTGGTAGAGAATGCCTAAGGCATTGAGTCCGCCTATGTTCCTTGTGTGTTTAAAGTTTTAATTAGAAAAAAAAAACATTTTTAAACGTTAGCATCATCATCATTATCTGGCCCTTTAAAACGTCAGCAGTATGAGAAAAAGAATTATGTAAATAAAACAATCAAATAACTGATATTTTATTTTATTATAGAAAAATAGAATCTTACTATACACAATTGTAATTAATATGTTCGGTTTCACTTTCATTACCGTTGAGTGTTTCGGGTTAGTCCGAATATTTTCGAGCTCGAAATAGACGGCTAACCCAAACATGCACGAAATAAGAGCCGTTTAAATCATAGACATGAATGTTTTTATGACGAATGTTATTTTATAATTATTATAAATTACTATCTTAATATTATATAATAATAAAAAAAAACATTTGATACAATTTTATTCAGTCGTCTTTTTTACTAACTCCCCTGACTGCAAGTAAAATAATTTGATATTATGCACAAATCATAACATAACGGTGTATAAAATAGTGAGATATCACAGATAAACAAATCTAAGGGCCTAATTTGAAATAACATAAATCATTTAACAACGCAACTTAAAATTTCTCATAAAAAATCTGAAATCGCCAATCCGCCTGGACCAAGCGTGGTGATCAAAAGCATTTATGAAATAAGGCCTTTTCCCTACAGTATTAGTGTCCGTTTCAACCACGCGGCCACCTCATAATACTTGATGAAACTTTGCCAGGAATTAGTCCTAATTTGTTCCTATACACACCTCTTTTCGTGAATTTGTTCCAAAAAAAACCAAGGCGCTATGACCAAGAATAGTTGGCCGCTAGAACCGCCACTTGCCGTAGTCATCGCCCGTGATTACACAGAAACTATATGATGGAGATAGACGAATTATGCATCAAAAGAAAGGTCTTAATTTGTTCCATTTGTTTCCAAAATAAAAAAACATCAAAAAGTAAATAAATGAAAAGTTATGCAATATTTAGTTTTCAGGTTATGAGTAGGTAGGTATCTCACCTTATATATCAAATTATTAGAAGCTAATGTGTATGGACAATTAGTCCCTAATTTGTTACAGCGAATAAACAGAAAAAAATACTAGAAAGTAGGTTCAATGATTTGTTAGAGTCGATTTTAGTTGGCCGCTCGGACGGCAATATGCCTAAAATACAATGGCGTTTATCTCGTCATTAAAAGCAGGTTTAAGCTTAGTTATAGTACTAATTGACGGGTAACGTAACGTAGTTTGGATAAACATGGAGAATATAAATGCAGCATTCATATTTTAGAAGAAATTTACAAAAAATCTGTAGTATGAAACCGTATGAGAGTAGGGTGACCATGATTACATTGGTACGAAGGCATGTTTTTAATGTTGGACTCTGTTTGAACGAATATGCGGTTCGTTTTGCGGCGGTATTGTTCTTAATTCTTTAAAGTATTTACTGATTAAATTTTCGTTTCATTGACTTTCCACAGGTGTTTTATGATGGGAACGATTCCAGAAAAAGGATCTCTATTGTTTCTAAACTATTGTTAAAAATATTTGTCACAAGGGGTTTGAACGATTATTTTTTGTTGTAAATATAGTCATTACTGTGCTGAATTTTTAACTGTGTGCTCGTACCTCGTACGTATTTAATTCCCGAGATTTACAAACTACTAAGTTACTGAGACAACTATCACTAAATCCAGAAGTGTCTAAGAGTGCTTAGCTATGAGTTGTGTTACTTATATGTTGGAGTTGTTAATGTGGAACTCACCACCAAAAAGTATTGCAGAGGGATCCAAATGAACTGCGGTAAGTTAAATTTTTACTTTTTCATGATGACTTGAAGCAAGCCTGCTTTTGGCTGCTCCCAAACGAAAAAATCTCCTTTTGAAAATCTTATTATTTCTTTATTATTATTTCTTTTTTTTCCTTTTTTTTTGGATTAAGAACTATAGACAATGGCCGCAAAACGAACCGCATATTCGTTCAAACAGAGTCCAACATTAAAAACATGCCTTCGTACCAATGTAATCAAGGTCACCCTACTCTCATACGGTTTCATACTACAGATTTTTTGTAAATTTCTTCTAAAATATGAATGCTGCAGTTATATTCTCCATGTTTATCCAAACTAGGTTACGTTACCCGTCAATTAGTACTATAACTAAGCTTAAACCTGATTTTAATAACGAGATAAACGCCATTGTATTTTAGGCATATTGCCGTCCGAGCGGCCAACTAAAATCGACTCTAACAAATCATTAAACCTACTCTCTAGTATTTTTTTCTGTTTATTTGCTGTAACAAATTAGGAACTAATTGTCCATACACATTAGCTTCTAATAATTTGATATATAAGGTGAGATACCTACCTACTCATAACCTGAAAACTAAATATTGCATAACTTTTCATTTATTTACTTTTTGATGTTTTTTATTTTTGAAACAAATGGAACAAATTAAGACCTTTCTTTTGATGCATAATTCGTCTATCTCCATCATATAGTTTCTGTGTAATCACGGGCGATGACTACGGCAAGTGGCGGTTCTAGCGGCCAACTATTCTTGGTCATAGCGCCTTGGTTTTTTTTGGAACAAATTCACGAAAAGAGGTGTGTATAGGAACAAATTAGGACTAATTCCTGGCAAAGTTTCATCAAGTATTATGAGGTGGCCGCGTGGTTGAAACGGACACCAGTATTATACTACTTTACTAAATAAAATACACTGAATATACCAACAGAGGACTCGGGAGAGGTATCATGTATACAATTTTATTTTATTACTAGAACGTCGCCCGCGACTTCGTCCGCGAAAATTGTTATATAATATAGCCTAGGTTACTCTGTAAAGATGTAGCTTTATAACGGTGAAAGAATTTTTAAAATCGGTCAAGCAGTTTTAGAGTTAAATCGTAACAAACAAACAATCAAATCTTTCCTCTTTATAATATTAAGTTTAGATATTTACACAGGCTCACCATAAAGTAAAGATTATATTATTGCCATATCAGACCGCAAGTGTTTCCCTTCTTTCTTTTTTAGAGATGCGTAACATAGAACAAGCGCTTAAAAAAAAACTTTTGAGAATGTCGAAACTTTGATCTCTAATATCTCGGAAACTAGAAGTTTCCCAGGTATGGTTGAAAACAATAAAAAACGCAATGCCGGATAGAACAGCCTCTTTTTACAACCATTATAAAAGTGATATTCTTTGTCAATACTCCTACTTCCACACGTTTATAACGCCGTCAGCTGCCGCACTGACTAGGTAGGGCTTGGTCCCCTCAACCATGGTAAGGTCCGTGATAGGCGCGGTGTGGTAGAACGAGCGAGACTCCACGCTTCGGTATATGTTGTCTTCTATCAGGGAGGCGGGAACTGAAGGGTTTAGCTTGCAGCATTCCTGGATTACTGTGGTGCCGTCTATTATGCGGCTCCTGTGAAAAAACGAAGTAATTTTTAGGCTAAAAGTTGATCGTCAATTTGCTTAAGATGTACACGGTAACACTGCTCCATCAATTAGCCTTTTTAGGGTTCCGTACCCAAAGGGTCAAACGGGACCATATTACTGAGACTTCGCTGTCCGTCCGTTAGCGAGTTGAAATTTCTACAGATTATGTATTTCTGTTGCCGCTATAACAACAAATACTAAAAACAGAATAAAATAAATATTGAAGGCAGCTAAAACGTTACTTTTTTGCTTGTTTTTATAAATAATGACCGTACCATCACTACATAGTATAAAACAAAGTCGCTTCCCGCTGTCTGTCCCTATGTATGCTTAGATCTTTAAAACTACGCAACGGATTTTGATGCGGTTTACTGATAATCTTAGAGGTTTCCAATGTGATGTCGACAGACATTTTGTAGTATATTTAGTATCAGCATTGCACCCGTGCGAAGCCGGGGCGGGTCGCTAGTTATTTATAAAAACGAGCATAAATTGCAAAAATGTACTTACGAGTGGTTATATTGGTGACTTTAATGACAGCGGCTGCGTATCATATTATATTCAACATAAAAACTGACACTGACCGGCAAATTGCAAAATTTGAATTTCGCGGGTTAGCCTGTGGCTTCCACCTTAAATGCCATATCTACGTTTAAAACAAAAATCCCACAAAATTCCACCAACCTGTACTTAATAGCGTTAGGCGTATGCCTCAAAGCATCATTATGCGCGTGCAGCAACACATACGAGTCCTCCGGTTGCTCCAGATTCCAGTACCGCAGACGAAGGTCGGAGCCCCCCGTCACAACGAACCGGTTGCCTTCGCGCGAGCCGCAGTAGATCGAGCTTATGTAGTGGGATGCCTGCAGGATATGATAGCAATTTTTATTATACTTACTCATTTTTATTATTAATGTACTCTTAAACAGGGTTAAAATTCGTTACAGAACCTTCACAAAAGTAATGTGAATGATAGAAAAATGGTAATAAGAATTTTACAGCCCTTTTTTTGCAGATGGGAAATCATCAAATGACCCCCTCCTGCTCTGGGCGGAGCGGAAGGGAGTGTCAGACTTGTATTGACTAAAACCCATCCATGTTCCTTCTTTGCCCTTTGTGTTCCAGGGGCACGGTATTCCTTTCGAACAGTCCCGCAGCCTTGGCTGGGAATTTTAGCCAGATTTACAATCAGATTTACTTATGAACTTTCTGTGCCATCTTTGTTGTTATCAGAGCTATAAGCTATTAACACGAAGCGTTATTTAACGAAGCCAGTCAATGAAAACTATTACATACTAACATATCCATGCGAATGGCAGACGGAATGCGTGACATCAAAATGGAAAGTTAGCTTCAACACAATTTCCAGTACTTACAGCAGGTGTATACTGCAGGGGTTGCACACAGTTGGTGCTGGGCCACAGCGCGTGCGTCCGCTGTGTGGACTCTAAGCTCCAGGCGGCCGCATCCCGCGCTCCGGCTGCCCATATCCCGCCGCTGGCACCGCTCCCCACTATGCGACGAACTCGCTCAGCTGTAGAAGAAAATTAACAATTGATCGTCAAAGGTCTGGTGGCAGAATCAAAGGAAAATTAAGTGTTCGTAATCACTAAAATTTCGAACAAAACGTTCCAAACACCAATGAATAGCTGTTATTAATCGTTACTCAGAATCAAATACAAAAATTGGACTCCTTAAAATCCATCAAATTACTTTAGTGAACCAAGAGATAATTGTTCGACAATAATCATACGTTAAAAAATCGCCTAAAATTAATTTTTAAACCAGAAAATTACTTAAAAATATTGCAATAAAAAAAAATGGAATTAAAAAAACCGGTTACTGGAAGACGTCTCTACTATACAGCTTAGTTTTTGTTTGTTTTCATGCCGCGTGAAAGCCATTCAATAAATATGCAACACATGTCATGCATGGTATTGATTTTTTTAGACCGTTTATGAGATTAGTTCACGTAGGTATTCCAAGTCGTAGTTGAGAGAAAACAAACTAGGCAAATGACGAGCGATTAAATGCTCACAGTTGGGATGCCTGACTGAGGTGATGGGCAGGTGGAACCGCAGGTCCCACACGCAGATGGCGCCACTGGACGTGCCCACTGCCAGGTACCCGCACGGGTCCGCGTACAGGCATGTGTACACTCCCTGCTTCAAGTCGCCTTGGAGTTTCCATGCGTTACCTGTACAAAGGAAAGACGTCATAATTTTCAACATCTAGAAAATGCATAGGGAAGGAGAGATGCTTAGGGATCAGACAAAAATGCCATTTTGTAATTTTACTACCGTGAGTACAAAAAAATTTGCTGATTGTGTCTTCGACGTACGTTCTAAGCAGGATAAGTAATGGAATCAGATGTTATTTCGAGGAAATCCATGACTTATTTTTGCAAAATATTTAGTGATAATACTGTGGATGCTGCATCCAAGCCTGGATCTTTTTCCGCGGAATTAATATTAAATATTTATCTAAACTATTTAAACCGTATGTAATAAGTAATAACACCAATAAAATTAAATTATAAGTAAGACAACGCCTATTGTTCATTCTATTTGAGAAACATTGGACTCGTAATACAAACATCGTCTCTAAATCTCAACCATTTTGTTACGTCAACAAAAATGTATGGAACAGCTGATTTTGATTTTTTGGGTTTCCAGAACTGTTTCTATTGTAAAAATGGTTCATAATGACAAAATGCGTTTGCCCAGCAGTGGGACACATTAGAGGCCAACAAAAAAAAAAGATAAATACAATGGTTTACAAGTTAGGCTTAACAAAAAATAAGTTTGTATGTATTATATCTACCTGGTGCCCTTAAGTCCCAGCCCACTATGCTGGCCAGTAACGTGGCGTACGATATAACAGCTCCATGTGAAGGAGCTGCTACACACACGGCGTCGTCGCCGTCACCCTCGAGCTGACGACCTTGCGAGAGGTTCATACGGGAGGAGGTGCCGTCGACCCTGGGGAGAATGGAAAATAAACATTAACTCGACCTTTTTAGTCAGACCTGGGCAAAAGTCAGAAATTTACAGAAGAAGCCATAGGTATTATTTTATTTGGAACAACAAACAATTACATAAAAAGCATAGAGACTAAAAACTTAAAATGAACCATTATGTAATCAACAGCGTTATTTACAGCATAGAGGCAAAATAATAATAACACACTTCAATAATTAAATATACATCTACGCGCAAAACGCTACCATGAAATGAGTACGTGTTTTTAAAAATGTTGTTCCATACAAAAGTGTAACATGGTATATTTTTAAAACCCGACGAAAAATGTCAGGTTGATTTAAAACAATTTATTGAAAAGGAATATTTTGAGTATGAATGTGGATAAGTGATAAGAGTGGAGGAGTCTTCCTCCACTCTTATCACTAAAGAAACGATGGATGGACTGTGTGAAGGATGATATGGTAAGAAAGGAGGTGTCTGATGAGACGACGAGTAATAGAGAAATACGGAAGAAGAAGAGATGCTGCGCCGATCCCGAATACATTGGCATAAAGGCTGCAGAATCATGATACTGAAATCATGGATGGCAACGCTTTGCATGTCGATCCGTACAAATTTGACCAAATTTTAAGGCTTTTAAGCTGAACTAAACTTTACCACTATGTCTATAGTGGTAAAGTTTATACATACCTTAATACAAACACAGACTCTTGCGTGGCCGCTACGAGAGACTGTCCCCCTTCACACGCTGCAATTGATAGCACTGGGCCAGCGTTTCTGTTATACATCGATTTTGATCTGTAGAAACAAAAGAGCATATTAATATTCATAAAGGTCTGTCGTAGTTGGGCAAAAAAAAAAAAAATTAAAAGAATTATAGTATACCCAATCGAATAATAATATTATCATATAATTTTATCGCATTACCCAATTCCGGGTTGTAGAGGGAGAATAAGCGGTCGCGCCATTTAAAATCCTCGTATTAAGCTGGTTCCACTTAGACTGGAAGCTGAGCCCAACATAGTTGTTAGAAGGTTAAGTAGATTATAACGAGTACTTCATATTTGTTACCTGTTGATATGCGCCTGTGTGTGTAACCGTGCCGCGTCCCATAGTCTTACGGTACCGTCGTCTGAACACGAGCCGAACAGAGAGCGGTGAGCTGGTAGCGTTACTAACTGATTCACGCGGGCTCTGAAAACAACATAATTAAGAAAAATTAGTATATGGAACAGAATCGTCAACAGTATATTACAGTTTCTGAAAATTAGTACATTTATTATACTTCATAACATAGCCTCATCTATGTTTTTCCCTCAATGGTAACTATGTCGTCTGCCCATTTCGCCGCCGGACGGCTCACATTTCTTTTGCCCGTTTTTGGACGCCAATCGGTGATAGCTTTAGTCCACCTATTAACCCTGCGCCTTGCTTGCAGTCCTGCCCAAGTCCATTTGAGTTCCGTAACGCGATTTCCAATATCGAAAACCTTTGTAAGTCTAAGGATTTCGACGTTAGGAATTCGATCTATCAGCTTTGTGCCGAGCATGGAACGCTGCATGGTTCTCTGTGCAACTCTCAGTCTGTACACAGCCTCCTGTGTGAGGATCCATGCTTCAGCACCGTACCTCATTGTGGGCAGTACACACTGGTTTTAGAGGCGAGGCTTTAGACAAAGCTGGCGCAGGACTATGGAGATTGGCACAGGAACAGGGAGGCCTATACCCTGCAGTAGGTAATTTCGGGCTGCGAATGATGATGACGATGAATGACAAAGAGCATTATTGGGTTTTTCCATCAGGAATTTCTTAACAACTTCGCTGCCACCTCCGCGAATTACAATGTGCGGGTGCGAGCGGGGTGCCGGCCCCGCTAATATGCGGAGTAGCACTCGGTTTCTATGAGTTAGTACGCGCCGGCACTGCGCTTGGCAACGCGTTTGTAGGCTCTGCGCTTGAAAAATACAAATACCGTTACAAGTTGCGGTTTTTTGGAATTGACTTTTATTTTCAAGAGAATAAAGTTTAAATATGGATGACGAAGCCGGGCCGTCCTGGATTTTTTTTATTGAGCTTTTTCTTACCAAAAACTCCTAAAAATAGTTAAATATTTCCAAAATAACAATATGAAACGTCCCTCATGCATATTTTACAAAAAAAAATACATCGGATTTTGCCATGACGTCACCAATTTCCAAGTGGCAGCGAAGTTGTAGCAGCTACAGAACCCTACCCCCGTATTCACAAACGCTTCGATTCGAGAAGTCATATGTCTATCTATTTTTGGCATTACGAAAGCGAAAGACAGACATACGATTTCTCGAATCGAAATCGAATCGAAGCGTTTGTGAATACGGGGGCTGATTTGTGCCTAATTCAAGACAATAGGCTCACTTCCTATTACATGGGACTTAAACTTAAACATAACTGGAGAAATGTGGGTGTACTATTAAGTTCACCTCTGCCTATCCCTTCTGGGATTATAGGCGTGATGTTATGTTACGTTATGATTAATATAACTTACTTGTGTTCATGTAAGTACGCCAGCAGTTGGTTCCCAGGCCGCCAGCCGTGCGGCGGTAACACTTCGTCGTTGTTGTCTAGTGGGTCATCGTGACTCCTGCGCAAGCAAATAACAAATATTAAGAACGGTGACGCATCATTATGGGGAAATGCTGGAGACGCTTTTGAAAATTAGGTTACTGTTACTGCTAGCCTATATCATCCCACTACTGAGCAAAGGTCTCTCCCCATGACTTCTAAATCCTTCGATCCAATGTGGACCTCTGGTCGTTGGTTCTGTCCAGCTCGTCCCGCCATCTCCTGCGAGGTCTACCGCGTCGCCTTCTGGCTATGTCAGGGCTCCACATCGTGGTTATTTTGGCCCACAGCTAGCTCTTCGGGCATACGGCAGACATGGCCAGCCCAGTCCCACTTCAGCTTAGCGGCTTTTTGAGCAACGTCAGTTATTTGTGTTTTGGAGCGCAGTGTGGTGTTGCGTACATGGTCGGTTAGTCTGACGCCTAGAATGCTGCGTTCCATTGCACGTTGGCAGACCTTGAGTTTGAACTTTTGAATATTTGTCAAAGACCAAGTCTGGGATCCATAGGTCAAAATGGGAAGAATGCACATCATTTTCATCATTTTCATCATTGTCCATGATTTTTCTCTTTAGTGACAAAGGAAGGTTTCCTTTCATGAGCTCCTTCATGGACCAGTAGCTCTTCCAGGCATTTTTGGTTCGTCTTGTGACTTCCTTTTCTTGTCCGGACTGAAAATTAGGTATTTAAAATAAAATTACCGCCGTCGCTCTGCGAGCGCGATTTCGACATTCGAGCAATAAGGATTATTAGTTATTACTAGTGATTGGATATTCGGATGCATATTTACCTAAAGTACGTTTTTCCTGGCAAAAGGTACAAAAGTATGAAAGCGGCTATTTAAATGCCAATTTTTGTCGCGGGATTGCGAAATTTCATAATTCTATAGTATGTATAAAATATAGTGCACAAAATATCGTAACGAACATTTTAAATTGATTTAAAACCTGGCAAGTTTGTTGAAAATAACAAGGAAAAATAAATCTACTATTTGAATTCGTATTTTTGTGCTGAAATGTCGAATGCTAAAACAAAATGGTAAATATGTCTGGGCATAATTCATTTGGAGCTAAACAAAAAAGTAACTAAACTAGTTTTTTTTTTAAATAAACTCCTTTTCTCATATTGACGCGCGCTCCATACTAGTCAACACTCAAAGTTTAGGTAAATATGCATCCGAATATCCGATCTCTAGTTATTACAGATCCGACTGAATAAAAATTATAAGTCAAAAAGCCTTTTTAAAAACCAGTTTTTTATAAACATGCACTGAAAAGATTTATCGAAGTGAAAACTTCTTTAGCCGCATTGAGCGATTTTCGGTAGGGAAAAAAATCTCTGGGTTCGTCACCGACAAGCTTGTGACGTATTGCGCGCGTTTAAAAATTAAAAAAAGAACACAGCAATTCCATTGTTTTGAGTTTTCACTTCTGCCGGCAGTCCTTACTGACTGCCTCTGTTTTTTTTTTTCTTAACGGATGGTGTCACCCGATTTTGTTTTTAAGTCATCATCTGCCTAGTCTTTTCCCAAGCCCAACTATGTTAGTGTTGGCTTTCAGTATAACCGGATGCAGCTGAATATCAGTATTTTACATGGAGCGACGGCCTATTTTACCTCCAATTTTAGTCAGAGTTTTTATGCCACCCATGGGCCTCAAAATGATGTCATAAACTTGTTTGGGGCTAAAGACAGGTAACGTAACACTTAGTTTATTGGCAGAAAAAAGGGAGGTCTATACCCAGCAGTGGACGATTCCGACCTGAAATGATGCTGATGAGGGACCAAATTTACACGGGGTGAATAGAGATGCGACGGAGAAAAGGGACAAAACTTTGAAATGGAATTTCATCGTTCGATACAAATAATTCGTCACTAAAAATCTATTGCGATCATTTCTGTTTTAATTTAATTAACAATATAGTATTGTTAGGCTACCAATAATATTTAAATAACGTGAAAATGCCTTTCAAAGTTTCGTCCCGATTCACCCCCGTGTCCCTATTCGCCCCATTTTACGGTAGGTCCTTACCTCAACGACTTCTGATATTTCTGTTGCATCCGCGACGTCAAATCTCTCAGCTCAACACGACACGGAGCCATGCTGTCTGCAAACGAATAATTCACATAACATGCAACAATGCACGGCTTTCCAGACTTTAATGTCAATATTTTGCCAAATACAAGACAATATCCTATATTTCAGGCTTCTGAGGCCCATAAATCACTACATATACAAGATGTTGTTTTGCATCCTCGTCAAAATTCAGGTTGTCACAAAATACATAAATAATATAAACGCTGCTTTTTTTGGTTGTTTAAGTTTGTCAGTATTTCAGAATAACCCCCTTAACGTGGTTTAGGGAATAAGAAATGATCGAATAAACGTTAGAGATTGTTTGTGTGTGTGAAAGCGCGGTTAAAGGGCGAGAATCAGACGGGCCGCGTTAAAAACACGGGTGGTCCGCATTTACCGATTTTATTATTGATTCCGGACGAGAATCATAAGCATAGTTACCTCCTTGAATTTGAAGAGGATGCAAAACAACAGCTTGAATAAGTATAAAAACAGTACCTATAAACTAAAACATACTTTAGACAAAAAAAATACCGATATGGGGCCATCCTCTGATCACGTGAGATTTTTAGGCCACTATTATACCCCCTCCCTTTGTGATACGTCAAGAGGTTTTAGGCCCCCCTTCCCCCTCCTCCCAACATGACGAAAATCATATTTTTTGTTATTGAAATAATAGATTATACAAGGTGTTGTTTTGCAACCTCGTCAAATTCTAGGAGGTAACTATGCTAATGATTATCGACCCGAATCAATAATAAAATGAGTAGGTAATTTTCTTTTTTTTATTTATTTACTGAAATCGGTAACTGTGAACCACCCGTGTTTTAAACACGGGCCGTCTGATCCTTGCCTCATAACGTCGCTTACACACAAACAAAAAACCTCGAACGTTTTTTCGATAATTTTATAATCCCTAAACCACGCTATGGGGGTTATTCTGAAATAATGACAAATTTAAACAACAAAAAAATGCAGTATTTTTTAATAATTTACTAGGTACCGTAATTTATATTGAATATTTATGTCTTTTGTGACAACATCCTGAATTTTGACGAGGATGCAAAACAACACCTTGTATAATAAATCTTTCACGTATAATTTTACACATTTTATACATAGAGGAATGAAATGAAGGGATGAATAAACACATGCGACTAAAATAATGATTATGGATGGAGATATGAAGAAGAAAACGGAAAAAAGTGGATGAATAAGTGTGTAAGAAATGATATGAAAGAAAGCGAAGTAAATGTCATCATGACAGTTGTCACGAGAGAATGGTAGAAAATAAACGTGTTGCCCGACTCCAAGTAACAAGGTACAAGGCACGAAGTTGATGATCAAATGGACGCGGTTCTGTCAAAATGTACCAACCCACAATCTCTTACTAATTCAGTTAAAACATCAAACTAACTCAACAGTTTAAATATTCCCATAAAATATAAAATCAGTCCGATATACAACATGTAACATAATTAACGCACATCCTGAAAGTAGTTTGTTCAGAATCGTTTACTGAATCGATTTCTATAATTTTTAATATAGGTTATTTTTTATCCCAAAAATAATTAAAACTACGTAAATTACTGACACACTACCCCTGTACAGTCAAAACAACTAAAATGGACCGTAACTCAAGGCAATAAGACTTTAAAAGTTCAGTTTCATTTGTATTAATACAAATTCCGTCTTTTAATATAAAATAAAGAAAAATCAACCTTATTTTAAGGAAGTTAAAGTCTTTACTAATCAATGTCTATACATGTTTAACTAAAATTTCTGAGTATGTATTATAATCATAATATAATACTGTAATTGGGGTGTTTGAGGGTGTGCGTTTATTACGTTACATGTTGTATGCCAAACGCGATGACGAGTAATAGAGAAGTATGGAAGAAGAAAACATGCTGCGCCGACCCCAAATAAATTGTGATAAGGGTAAGAGAATGATGACGATACATCCAAAACGCATGGTTAGAATAGATGTAAAATAATCAGCGTTAATCTATATCTATAAATACTAATAATAAAGCTGAAGAGTTTGTTTGTTTGCTTGAACGCGCTAATCTCATGAACTACTGGGCCGATTTGAAAAATTATTTCAGTGTTAAGTAGCCCATTTATCGAGGAAGGCTATAGGCTATATATCATCACGCGATGACCAAATGGAGAGGAGTAGCAATGTAAAATGTTGCGAAAACGGTAAAAATGTGACGCAGGCGAAGTTGCGCGGGACAACGACATAGTTATTCGATATCCTTTGGTTTGGGCTCGGTAGAGCGACGATGTTAGCAGGGTGGCTGCATGGTAGCAACTGGATGAGAGTTGCTGAGAATCGAGCTAAGAGGCGAGCGATTGGAGATGGCTATCTCCAGCAGTGGACTGTTATAGGCTAATGATGAACTATTCAAAATCATTACAATAACTTCGGAAAATGGGAGATATTTTGCTGTGAGGTACATTTTGGCAGAAGAACGTTGAAACATTATATACATACATTGCACATAGCTCGCGCTATGTCCTAGTTGCGAGTGATGCGGCGGTACGGACATCGCTTGCGAGACTACGCCGCTTCCCGACACCACTTGAGATTGAGATACGCCCTCTGAAGTTAAACATGGTTATTACTCCACACCAATGCCTGCTCTAAACCGGAAATCCGCTTGTACAGTCTGCAAAGGAGATAAGTAATCAAGTCTTGGTTATTAATCTCCTTTGCAGAGCGTACACAAACTTTTTTGTGCCGTGACAACCTCCGTGTCTACATATCATTATGTAAAACCAACGGTAGATTATCACGAAAACATACGTGTCAAGCTGGCTAAGGCTGAGGCTACATTAATGAGTTGCGTTGTTTTACATAATATTTTTTAGTGACATGCCACAATATATGTTTCGTCGTGGCACGCGATGTCTCAAAGGATCGACGTACGAGAGAAGAAGCAGAGGAAGAGGGATGCGCTGTGCTGTCGCAGCTCCAGTGTACCACTGCGAGAGTGGCTAACTAGTGCTGCGTGGCGAGCGTCGCCCTCAACGTTACGACGCGTGCGTCGTCGCAACGCAGGGGTGGCATTGAATGCGTTGATCCGTTGCGATGTTGCAACGCAACGCACTAATGAGACCTTAGCCTGAGGCGATATACAAGCTTGGAATTAGTTTCAATCTCTTACATCGCTCCCTCAACGTCTGTAATCGTAATCATTTGCCTGTAATGTTACAGTTCATTTTTACTTCGTTTACAAAATCGAATCTTGGATTGTTACATTACAGCCGAATGCTCCGATGAGAGAGCGTCTTTAACGGGTGATTCTACTCATCATTATGAACAACTTTTACTATGAAACGAACCCTGAAATCGTTGTAAAAGTTGGTCATAATCATGGGCACAATGACACCATAAGAGCGTTTACACCTTACGGCATTTCATACAAACTTTCATTCTTTCCTTATTTTCCGAAATGACTGAACCGATTTTAATGAAACTTCATACGTATAACACGCAAACTTCATACGCATAAGGAGGATACATAGCTCTAAAAAATTACTGAAACATTTTTAGAAAAATAGTGTTACAGTAAATTAGACCGATTATAAATTATAAATTTTTAACCAAATTTTTTTTTAGACTTATCTAAAATGTTGTTTAGTAACTTTTTAGCCCTATGTATCCTGCATACATAGGGCTAAAAAGTTACTAAACAACATTTTAGATAAGTCTAAAAAAAAATTTACATACATAGGGCTAAAAAGTTACTAAACAACATTTTAGATAAGTCTAAAAAAAAATTTGGTTAAAAATTTATAATTTATAATCGGTCTAATTTACTGTAACACTATTTTTCTAAAAATGTTTCAGTAATTTTTTAGAGCTATGTATCCTCCTTATGCGTATGAAGTTTTGTTAAAATCGGTTCAGACATTTCGGAAAATAAGGACTTGAAAGTTTGTTTGGAATGTCGGAAGGTGTAAACGCTCTTAAGAGGTTCAGAATAAATTAAATCTAAGCTTATACAGCATGTACCAGAACGGTGTGGTCGCTAGTATTATTATAAGTCTCCGTTTAATTCATAGTATAAGTAGAAACCAGGTAAGTTGATAAGGAGGTTTACCCAAGAAAATCATTTCGCCTCCACCTTAAACATGTAAATTACATCTATATATTAGGTCTTTACCTATGAAATTGCCGTTTTGTTTGAAAAAAGTTAAAGTATTTTTTTTTCGAACTTATTTATTTCTTTTATTCAAAGTAATCACCCCTGCAATCAATGCATCTTTGCCAACGCTGTGGCAGTTTATGGATGCCCTTCTTGAAAAAATCAGCTGGACGGGAGACAACAAACTCTTCAAAGGCGTTTTGTACTGCCTCTCGGGACTTGAATTTTTTTCCCGCTAAAAAGTTGTCCAAATTTTAGAAAAAGTAATAGTCGGAAGGCGCAAGATCTGGTGAGTATGGCGGATGAGGGAGAGCTTCCAAACCCAACTCATGCAGCTTAGAGACGGTCTGTTGTACAGTATCGGGCCGCGCGTTGTCGTGAAGTAGCAGTGGAGACGACCGATTGACCAAAGCTGGTTGCAGACATGCGAGTTTCGCCATCATTGTGGTCAGTTCTTCAATGTACACATCTGCAGTAATGCTCTCGCCGTTTTGTAAAAAGCTATGATGAATCACACCAGCACTAGACCACCAAACTGTGACCATCACCTTTCTAGGGGTCATTTTTCGTTTTGCACATTGCTTTGGTACCGAACCAGGATCTAACCAACTTGCTGAGCGCTTTCGATTGTCAAAAAGAATCCATTTTTCGTCGCACGTAACAATTCGGTTCAAAATTCCTTCATTTCTGTGCCTGTTAAGCAGCGCAAGGCAAGTCTCGACGCGTACGTTGCGCTGGCGATCGTTAAGTTAGTGGGGCACCCATCTATCAAGCTTTTTTATCTTGCCAATCTGTCGCAAATGGACCAATATTGTTTTAATGCTAACATCAAAAGCTGCTGCCAGCTCAGCTGTAGATTGAGTTTCATCAGCTTCAACAATCACCTTTAATTCATCATTGTTGACCAAAGTTTCCGGACGACCACGAGGTTCATTTTTCAAGTCAAAATTCCCAGAACGGAACCGAGCAAACCAATAACGGGTTGTGCGTTCGTTTGTACAGTTCTCTCCGTAAACGTCGTTGATGTTACGGGTCGTTTGTGCCGCGTTGGTGCCACGACGGAACTCATATTCCATAATTACACGAAATTTCAAAGTATCCATTATGAGGAAAAATGTTGAAATGTAATGAAAATACAACGCTAATCAATAAACAAAAGACTGATTTTGTAAATAGAATGTCATATTTTTAAAACAAAATTAATTTGAATTTAGAACTCATAGCCAATCAAAACTTTTTTTTGTTTGAAAAAGTCTGTACTGCAATACGGCAATTTCATAGGTAAAGACCTATTATTTAAATGTTATCTTTAAAAGGCTTTGAAATGCGATAAAATATGAAATATAAACACTGAATAAATATGATGAGGTCTAATTGTGTATATAAAGTCATAATTATCTTCATAGTGGTGCGACTGTATATCAGAGTGAGCCTAATTCGGTACAGGTCAGGCGGCAAAATTGAATGTACATTTTGCCGCCCAGTATTGCCGAATCAGGCCTTCCAGAACTTGAGTGCATCTTTCCCTTACATATTGTACCAGTTCCATCGTGATTTACAATACACTCATATAATACTATAGTGAATAAAATACCTCTTGTATGTTGTTCGTGTGACTGTCCGAACATGTGCTGCCATTCTGTGTTCATGTGGGTCTCGTGTGACACCGACGTTTTGTGGGTGCGTCTGAAATACATCAACAAATTAAAAGTTTTTATTTTAAAAATGGGGAAACAGGATATCACAGGATTTGGAACTCAAAACAAATTGTAAACATGGTAAATATCCCGTTTCTAGTGTTACTATAGTAATATAATGCTTCAACAAATTAATTTAAAAAAAAAAACTAGTATACAGGGTGAATGGGTCTGGACCCGCCATAGAAAATTCGCTGATAGAGGAGGTCAATTGTTAATCATTAAACCTTACTTTCCCTAGCTAAAGTTTTTTAGTTTAAGAGATATGTAAATTTTTATTGATTGAGATTTTTACAAAATTTGACATTCAAGCATTCATAATCATAACTTCAGTTTTTATAATTATATTATTTGTTGGTAATCATGAACATTTGTGATTAAAATGCGTCGGAATTTCCCTAAAAATATAGTTAAAAAAAAGTCATTACGCTCAAACAATAAAAAATAGATAAAAAAATCAGGTTCAATTATTAGTAATTGAACTCCTCTATATGCGAATTTGCTATTGTGGGTCCAGATCCAGTCACCCTGTATATTATTGAAATACAACGAAATTTTAAACGAATTAAATTTGTGCTAGTAAACGATGATGGCGCCCTAATTCATGGAAAAAGGTTGGCTTTTAACCCGCTACTTTTTTGAACTGCGAGGTTTCTAGACAATATGTTTGCCATAAGGGCTTATTCTAATTTGCCGTAAGTGGGCGACATTACGGCACTCCACTGTAAATATACACAATTTCTGAATACAAATATGTTTATCTTCTTTATCGTGAGGTTAATGCGTAACTTGGATTTATAATAAGTATGTTTATTGAATACGTCATCATCATCATCATCAGTCTATAATGTTCCCACTGCTGTGACGCAGGCTTCCTCTCAATGAGCAGGAGTGGGCTTTAATCCACCACGCGGGCCCAGTGCGGGTTGGTAAATGTCACATGTCTACGAATTTTTGTGTACGATGTTTTCCTTCACCGTTTTTGAGGGCAGCATTGAATACGTATTCTTACCTATTCTGTGTGGAAGTATAAAGCTTGTCGACATGTTGCATCGCGTCTGTGGCCCCGGTGTCCAATTGTACAGCGCGTGATATACTCGTATGTTTTAAATTCAAACGACCCGGCGCTTCAGTTATGTGCTGGAAATATACAAAAGTGTCAATTCTAACTCTGGCATCAGTTTTATTTTATGGATAATGTCTATACGAAGTGGAATTAAGAAAAAAAAAAACCGTCTTCCAAAATTATATTAAAAAATGTCTAAAATAACTTTGTTTTCGGAAGTCGGTCACTTTGTTTGTTTCATTGACTATTTTGCCAGCGACTTCCGAAAGCAAAGTTATTTCAGACATTTTTGTGTTGTATTGAAAGACCGTTTTTTTTTTTGCAAAATATCTTTTTTTTAAATTTTGTTTTTCTTTCTAAGAGGAACAGGACATTCGGTTCGATTTTGTTCATATTGGAGAAATATATGTATACGTTTTGGATACAAAACCGAACTAACCTGAGTGGATGATCCTTGTATTTTAATTAAATGCGCACTCATAGCTAATAATTGATTTTCCACATGCTCTGTCATACCTGAAATAAAATTCAAAGTATTATTAATTATTTATTATCATATCCTTTATTCATTTTTCATCTCATTTTTTATATTTTTACATATTTCTTATAAACAATAAATTTAAAAAAAACATTTAAAAATATAAAAAACAGGTTTCCACCGGTATCGGGAGCAGGGTCCAAGCTACCGGTGGTTAGGGCTGCAGAGACAGGAACCTCCTCACAATGCGGGCCGTATCGAGGAGTACTGCCTTCTGAATCTGGCTCTTGATCCAACTGCCAAGTGAGAGCTTCGACAGATGTTCGTCGAGGCTCTTGGCCATAAGGCCATTGGCCGTTACGACAATCGGCACAATGATAGCCGAGTCTACATTCCACATATCGACAACCTCGTGAGCCAAGTCGAGATATTTTATCTGTTTCTCTTTCTCAGCTTTCACGAGGTTTTCGTCATGTGGGATGGTAACATCGACTATCATTGCGCGGCGCGCTGATCGGTCTATCACCACTATGTCAGGCTTATTGGCAACAATAGTCCTGTCAGTAATGATAGGCCGATCCCAGTACAGCGTGACATGGTCTTTCTCGAGAACTGGGTCGGGTACATACTTGTAGTACGGTACCTCAGATTCCACAAGTTTATATTTCAGGGCAAGTTGCTGGTGAATAATCCTGGCCACTTGGTTGTGCCTGTGCAAGTACTCGCCGTTAGCCAGACTAGAACAACCAGAAATAATATGTCTGATGGACTCACCCGGACGGTGACATGCCCGACACACGTCCACCGTCCCGTCCTTCATAATATGTTTCCGGTAGTTGTTCGTCAGCATAACTTCGTCCATAATCGCACAGACAAAACCTTCAGTTTCCCCAAAGAGGTCGCCGAAACGTAACCAGGACACGGACGCTAGAAAATCTACATCGGACCCATGAAGAGCCTGGTAAAAGCGCCCGTGAAGAACCTTGCCTTGCCATATTTCTTTGTGGTCATCGGTAGTCAGTATTACAGGTTTGCGCCAGTTCTCTTTAGCCATGGACAGCGGGGTGAGTGCCTTGTCCACTGCGACCACATCTCGGTGCATACCCACCTCTATTTTAAAAAAAATATTCTCTGAGGCTGCACACCTCGCGGTTGTGGAGTGTCTTCGCGTTTAAAAAGCCTCGACCCCCGCACTTCCGCGGGATGTACAGTCTCATCACCGATGATCGTGGGTGATGCATCCGGTTTGCGGTCAGCAGTGTACGAACTCTCCTATCCAGGGCGTCCAGTTCGGTCTGAGTCCATTTGAGTATGCCGAAAGAGTACATTAAAACTGGCATGACCCAACCGTTGAAGGCGCGCACCTTGTTCCCACCTGAAAGAAGGCTATTTAGTACCTTCTTCAGGCGACCAAAGAAGCGCTCCCTCAACGATTGCTTCATGTCAGCTACGTTAATGCCTAACGCTTCCGACATACCCAAATACTTATAGTTTTCGGATGAGGAAAGGGATCTTAGGTGTATGGAATCAGAGAGCTGAAGTCCCTCGGATTCCATAATCTCCCCTCGCTTTACATACATGACTGCACATTTGTCCACACCAAATTCCATCCTGATGGCACTACTAAAATTTTCAGTTACTTTCAGTAGCTCCATCAGTTGCAGTTTGCTGGGGGCAAAGAGTTTCAGATCATCCATGTAAAGAAGGTGAGATATAACCTGACCACCTCTCCTCAACCGGTAGCCTAGACCTGAATTCTCCAGCACTGTGCTTAGAGGATTCAGGGCTAGACAGAACCAAAGAGGACTCAGACTGTCGCCCTGAAATATTCCCCGTTTAATCCATACAGGCTCATCGTTCCCCTGGATCTGTCGACATCCTGGATATCGAAGGACCGTCCTCCATTGCCTCATACACGACTCAAGGAAGGCGCGTAGTGTTGCATCAATCTTGTACAACTCCAGCACCCTCATGAGCCATGTATGTGGCACAGAGTCGTAGGCCTTCTTGTAATCTATCCAACATGTTGACAGATCCTTGCGGGATCGACGAACCTGTTGGCTAATGGCCATGTCGATGAGGAGTAGCTCCTTAGTACCACGGGACCCATTCCTACATCCATTTTGAGAGGCCGACATAATGGAATTACTATCGATGTGCTTGTTAATCTTCACTCTCAAAATGGATGTAAGAAGTTTATAAACCGTCGCCAAACACGTGATCGGTCTATAATTCCTGGGTTCCGCAGGACTACCGGACTTATGAAGCAGGTGGGTAACACCCGTTGTAAGAAACTGTGGTAGCGACCCAGACTCTAAGCATGACTGGAATTGAGATGCCAGGCGAGTGTGTGAACTACTCAGCCATTTAAGCCAGAAGTTGTGCAGTCCGTCCGGTCCCGGAGATTTCCAGTTCGGTAACGGACGAACTGCTCTGGCAACATCTAACGGTGTTATTATAATTTTTTCCATTGCTGGTATAGATTCACACACTCGCTCGACATCTCGCATCCAGTCAGCCTCAGTATGACAGACGGGTACCGACCAGATGCTGCGCCAGAATGAACTAGTGGTGGCATCATCTGGACGGCATACGTCTGTCACATTTTGTTTGGGTTGCTCCCAATCTCTGTATACCCACCTTTCATCACTCCGGAACATGCGATTCTGCGAGTACCGATCAACCCTGCGCTTATACCGCCGAATACGGTTCGCCCATGCATAAACTTTCTGCTTCAGGAAGTCGATGCGCTCTGTGACTCGGGACATGTATTCTTGAGGGCTGATTCCAGTCCCCAAGAATGCCCGCCTCACAAAGCGCATCACACGTGGGCGTGTATTGCCCTCCCTGAAGCAGTATAGTTTGCCGATGAGTACCCTGGCCCCATCGATACGGCACTCGATCCCGCGTTGCCAGGCTGGTACGGCTGGTTTTGGTCGAGTAGCTAGGTCAACATTTGGGAATTTGACGTTAGCTAAACGACAAGCCGCTACAGCCCCACAATACAAGATCGAGTGCATATCAACGAGGTTCTCACTACTCTCAAAAATATTTTTGAGTTGCGAGTCCAAGGCACACACCAGCGCCCTATTTTTCTTATGCATGGGTAACCGTGGTAATCGGGGCCTAAGTTGGGTAGGAGTGGATCGATACTCGCGAAGCGCATCTTCCAGAGCACTCCTCAATTGGTCGTTGCACTGGCTACTTACCGTGGCAACCCTATCATCTTCCTCTACAACAGTAAAATTGGGCCGCGGTGGAATGGCATCATTAGCAAAACTGGTTTGTAACGTGGTTTGTGAAGAAGTCAAGATGATACGGTTGCTCAGTACCTCTGAGCGCAGCCTATCAAGTGCGGCGTCGTCCAACATGTGATTGCGTTGGATGACCCGCACCTGATCCGACAACCGTTGGGCCGAAACGTTGACAGTCGGTTCAAGTTCCTGAAACATAGACAGCATCCTAACACGGTACGCAGTGAGGTTAGTTCCCCCCTCTGTAGACCCATAGTATGCGCGCATGACGTTTTCATTAATGGAATAAGTCCATCTCATGCGCGGCACACAACCACCGGCAGCGGGGACCCGGCTCGGGGCCGGTTGGCCCCTAAGTCCCAAGCTTCTTGGTGGCCGGCCTCGCCCCGGCCGACGTACAGGTGTTGGCGACGTCGGCGGGGAGAAATACTCGTCACTGGAGCTCGACGCGACTGCCGCTGCCGGTGACACAGGTGATCCGGGGTCCGGCGGCGGCGAGGCGGAGCTCAGCAACGAGTCCGGGGGTGGTGGGAGTGCACGTCGTGAAGCTGCTCTTGTTATCATGCTTTTATAAAAACATCATCGTTTATTCGTGTCAAATTCCAAATTATATGTGACGTCTGTCAATTGCAAATTTTCTTGAGGATTTCGTTTTTCTGCGATTTTTTTAAATTCATTATGGACGTTATAGTATTTATTAGGTTTAATAGGTTTTTATAGCTGTGTATGTGACAAAGTAATACGGTTGGGCGATTAAAACAGATTTTTATAAATTTATTTGCGGAACTATTTCGATTGACGTTTTCTTTAAAGCAAGAGTTGCCAGTTTTTTTATCATTATCATTTATCAAAAAAAAAAACATTCCAAAGCAGATATTGAATCTCTACCTAGATCAAACCTATACTAATATTATAAAGCTAAAGTTTGTTTGTTCGGTCGAACGCGCTAATCTCAAGAACTACTGTTTCGTATTGAAAAACGTTTAGTGTTGGATACCCAATGTATGGAGGAAGGCAAATAACATCCCGCTACGACCAACAGTATCAGAGCATCAATGAACAATGTAGCAAAAACGGGGAAAATATGGTGCAGATGAACTTGCGCTGGTCAGCTAGTATGTAATTCATAAGCCTGTACTTACCATCAGAAGCAAGTCTTCTGAACAAGTTTCTGAGCTGCTGTCCCATTTCAGAGTATTGTGGCACTGTACCTTGTTTTACCTGTAATAATAACGATAACATTAGTGAGTACCTAACGCAAGGCAAACGCTGCGATGATGACATAGTGGCGACGGCTGGTGGTTTGTGGGCTAGAGACACAAGACACCGGATGATGTGGAGCAGATTGGAGGAGGCTTATGCTGGACAAGTGGACGTAGGTTCCTCAATCAATACTAATGTTAGTGAGCTGCACATCCTCGTCAAATGCAAGGGGATACCTATACCTAGATATATGCTAATTAATCTCAACCCGTATCAATAATAAAATGGGTACGTATTTTTATTTTCTTATTAATGAAATCGGTACGTGTGAACACACACAAACTCACACATTTATTGGATGATTTCTTATTCCGTAAACCAGGTTAAGAGGGTTATTCTGAAATACTGTCAAACAAACACAAAAAAACAGCCTTTCTTTAATATTCACCTGGTACCGAGTTAAATATACGGGGTGTAACGGAAAGGGTATATACATACTTAGAGGTGTGCTACAGACCATCAAACTGAACATGTTTCTCTACATTCAAACAAACATCGTAAGAGCGAAAAAGATATCAGCCGCCCCATACAAAATTTCGGTCAGTGGGTCGTCTTAGGGGCGGATTTTAAATACCTATCGATCCAAATGTATGAGGCAGCTGATATTTTTTTCGCTAATACGATGTTTGTCCGATGGAGAAACATGTTCATTTTGATGGTCTGTAGCACACCCATTAGTATGTATATACTCTTTCCGTTACACCCTGTATAATAATGAAATAATTTAACTTCTTTAAAAGGTAGGTCAAACTAATCTGTCTTTAGTTCAACCGTTTATTCAAATAAATGCCAGTCTGAGAATTGCATCCAAGCGTTTTAATATGGGCTAATTTGTTTTTTAATACAGTTGCTCAAAAAGTGGCGTATTGCATGGACGTATAGCGTTCGGGATGTGGGCTATTACACACTCGAGCTTTTTCTTTACCTTTTCAGAACTCGTGCGTTCTCTTTCCCAACTGTCAAAATAATGTCTATTATGAAAAAAAAAATCATAGAAGATTTTATGATTCATCATGCAAATATTTCTAAAAAGAAGCTACTAATTTGTTTCAATATCAGATTTAATGATTTGATCCAATGAGTTAGGTTAGGTTTCATTTCATTTAATTAAATTTCATTTTCATTAATTCATATCAATAAAAAAAATCTATTGAAGACTTGGCTGTATGTGATAGTTCCCTTTGCCTACCCAGAATGGGTGAAGAAACAAAAAAAAACTCTACTTATATTCTTTTACGGTTGGCGCCATTTTCCAAAAATGTTCTTTATTATATTGCTTCATTTTTTCGCAACTGTATTAAAAATAGTTGTTCAGTACACGTGCGGAACCGTCATTGCAACTTGTTCCGACTGTCAACCCTCACCTTCGGCTGCGCCTCGGCTCGGGTAGACATTTGTCGGAACTCTTTGCAATGACAGGCTTTCCACACTCGCAATGAAATATACTATTATTTATGTCTTTTGTGACACAAAACAAAACTGCACCTTGTATAAACCACAGCCTACCCCTTCTATCAATAAAAGCGCTATGTAAAGTTAACATTACCTTGACCCTCGTGTTCCTCCTCTCTCGTAACGTGTGTACCAGTCTGTCCACATCTCCGTGACGTAGTACAGCATCCAGCACTTTACGTGGGATCGGCTCAGCTAGGCTCTCTAGCAGAAGTTCTGCTCTTTCCACCTACGTAATACAATAGCATATTGTAACGAGCTGAGTATAGGATAAATTGACACACTACTAATTTAATACTAAAAATCTTTATTCAACAATAAACACTTAAAATTTTATCATAAAACCTTACTGATCACTATTCACTTAGATATCGCACTAGTAGTTCACTTCGATCGCTTCGTTCCTTAGCCAAAATCAGACTAACTCCTCCCGCTAACCCATTGTCTATTTATATGGCCCACCCATCTTCGAGAAACTTCCATAACTTCCGTGAACGTCTAGGCAGTTCCTTAGGGGAAACCCAGCCGTCGAGAAAGTTCTACAACCTTCCTGAACCTTCTAGATAGCTCTATAGTGAAACCATTCCTTCTAGAAAGTTCCAGAAAGGTCCAGAACTTTCTTGAACTTTCTAGACACTACAATCGTGCAACATTCTAGAATTGTTCTCGAATCTTCTAGACATACTGGATCATTCTAGACTCGAGCGTAATCCTAGAATGTTCTCGTAAAGCAGACGACGTAACAATATTATTTTAATTAACATACAACCCCGACACTGACACCAAAATTACAAAAAACGTAACAAAATATGAGTTTCACGGACTACCCGCTTTCACCTTAAAATAATAATTTTAAATGCGAAAGCAACTCTCTGTCTGTCAGTCTGTCACCTTTTCAATTCTTAACGTCTCTTCAGATTTTAATGATATTTGGCAGACAGACTGTGACCTTGGTTGCGTTCGTGAGGGATCATTTCAGATCGCATTTATAAATTGCATAGACAATGAACCATTTTTTGGTCAGTAGAGATAAACATGGTAAAATTCTAAAAAACTGCACGGCTCTTTGTAAAACTCAAGCTGCAAATTTTTTTTTTTCGGATTCATCCTTCGAACCGATGTTTCATTTTGATTTACCATTTGGTATAAATTAAACTGACGTGAAAAATCTGAATACACGAAAATAATAAGTATTAACATTTCAACAGAACATAATTTTCGAGTCCATTTGAGAATAGAAATGAAGTTAAGATAAGGAATATAATCTAAAAATACAAGAATAGTAGATTGTTGCATCGAGCGCAAAGTGAGTTATTAATGCACGAGTGTTATGTTGGTGCCCGAGCGCATGCGAGGGCACTAAATTAACACGAGTGCATTAATAACTCACTTTAGCAAGGTGCGTAATCTGCTTTTCTTTCAACTACAGTGACAAAATATACCTACTTAAAATAAAAACTGAAGTTAATGAAACAAAGTTTAATTCATCTTCCCATCAAACATACAATTATTAAAAGTGCAGTTATTAAAGGTTATTAAGAACTTCATTTGCAGCTGTTCTATACTTCCTGTAGTTGATTTCATATCGCTATCGCTGTCACTTTCCATGTTTTTAAAGCTAAATAAGAAGTATCAAAGTTTTACAATGGTACAGAATGCGCGCCATTTGTTTTTTTTTTCACCAATTCGGTTTTATTCAGCCGATTTTTACTTTCAGCCAGTATCTTTTTGATTGAATGCGTACATTTTATTAAACTTAGTAGGAGGCAACCTCTGTTGTAAATTTTATTCTTCTTTTAAATTTAAAATTTAAAACAGTGCAGTAATGAAAAACAGTGCAATAATGAGATTTCATATAACTTTTCTGCACTGTTTTGGTTCTAAGCAAAAAAGACATCCTTTGTGATCGGTTTTGTAGTGATTAATGATAACATTACTGCGTGGTTGAAAGAAAAGATATTATCAACTGCAATAATTTTATCTGTAACTTTGTTACCTGTATAAGTTTGTGTTTGAGGTGTGGCCACACTAGCGGCAATATCTTGCAGTTGACGTCGATTGGGTTCAGGAGACTCGATACGCAAGACACCAAGCCGCATACTTCGTGGCGAATCTAAACACCGATATAAATACACATATATTAATATGATGATGACGGCGTGAAAGCCGTCTGTACGAGTCTCCGCGAATAATCCTGACGCGCTATTATATGTAGACTAGCTGTCTCGCGTGACTTCGTCTGCGTCACATTTTTCATTGCTGCTCCGCTCCTATTGGTCGTAGCGTGATGATATATAACCTATAGCCTTTCTCGATAAATGGGCTATCTAACACTGAAAGAATTTTCAAAACGGACCTTTAGTTCCTGAGATTAGCGCGTTCAAGCAAACAAACAAACTCTTCAGCTTTATTATTAGTACAATATAATAGATTAGTATAGCTTAATATAGATTATATTAACTCACCCATAAGTTTGGGTGCGCTAGAAACACAGCGCTCTCCGCTACAAGGTCGCACAGCGCTTGTTTGGGCAATAAACCGAGCTCTGCCAAGTTGGTGGTAGCTCTCAGAGCCTTCGCTATTATCCATTCTGATTGATCCGTCAGGCCCTGAAAGGTTTGAACAACTTTTTTAAGAAGAATCAATTCTATGTCGCCTTGTAGAAAGCATCAGTCAAAAGGATCAGGGGGAAAAATAAATACATTTCTGAAGCAGAAAAATGTACCAGTCTAAGAATCAATTTTGAAAATAAGACTTTTTTTTCATTGTTACCATTCATAATTAATATTTTTTTTTAATTGCATTGTTTCATTATTTTTGTGTTGTTTTGTTGTTAATTTTATTGTTGTGTCTGGGTTTGCTTCCCTGGTCGGGTAATCTCTTTTTACGTTTTTCCATTAGGAATTTGCCAGTAGCAGCCCGTCGGGGCGTCTGGACCTGTGCCCGATTGATGGCATTAATTTCGTCTCTTATATGGGACTTTAACACAAATATAGGTGCACTATAAAGTCCGCACGGCGACCAAACAAGCTATACAAAACCAGTTTATACGGATCTCTAATTGTACGGCAAATGTATACTAAGCGAGGCCATCATCATCATTTCAGCCAGAAGACGTCATCTGCTGGACATAGGCGTCCCCCGCGTGTCGCCACATTGACCGGTACCGTGCGACGCATCCAGCGGATCTCCGCAACCTACACCAGGTCTTCGGTCCACCTAGTGGGAGGCCTTCCAACGCAACGTCTTCCGGTTCACGGTCGCCATTCCAGAACTTTTCAGCCTCATCGGCCACCCGTTCTGCGAGCAATGTGCCCTGCCCACTGCCACTTAAGTTTGGCAATTCTTCGGGCTACGTTGGTAACCTTGGTTCTCTTGCGGATGTCCACATTTCTGATTTAATCTCGCAAGGAAACTCCGATCATAGCCCTCTACATTGCCCTTTGGGTGGCTTTAAGCCTTCTGATGAGGCCCATTGTAAGCGAACACGTTTTGGTCCCGTATGTAATCACTGGCAACACACACTGGTCATAGACTGTCGTCTTGACGCGAAGCCATGTTTTACTGGAAATCTATAGCTTGATGTGTCCCCGTGTGCACTTTGACGAAGCCGTATGGCTTTACCATACCTGTTGTAGTAAAGGAACAAGTATAGGCGCTGCATGGTGCCCTACATACGCGGCCACCCCCACCACGCGCTCAAAGAAACACCCTCGTAACGCCGCTTCTTCCTTGTCGTTCAGAAATGTTACCATATGGGATAGGATCACGTCGTTAGCTGTAATAGATAGAATATAAGTTTTTAAACTGACATGGTCACTAGCACTATAATGAATACCATAAACGGGATATTTACGATGTTTACTATTTATTTTGAGTTCTCGATATTTCGGCACTGTTGCACGCGCCATGATCAAAACTTAAATTATCCGTACTATGGTAAATATCCAGTTTATAGTATTAATGATAGATAGAATATGTTGAAAAGGGGCCGGCACACATTTGACAAGTCACAGAACTGTGCGGTTTTTACAGCCAAACAAATATAAACATTAACGTCCTCGAAATAAAGTAACATAATCATTTTTTATATTTTTTTTCTAGACCAATACTAATAATATTATAAAGCTGAAAAGTTGGTTTGTTTAGTTGAACGTGCTAATCTTGGGAACTACTGTTTATTATTTTAGTGTTTGATATTTATCGAGGAAGGTCATAGGCATATATAACATCAAGCTACAACCAATGGAAGCGGAGCATCAATGAAAAACGTTACAAGAACGGGGAAAAAACGACGCAATCGAAGTTGCGCGGGTCAGCTGGTTATTTTAATATACATTTTTAAATATTCTTTATTTATTAGGATATAGAAATAATAACAAAGGAATAATAATCTTCCATTAGTCCGAAAGCTCATCAAAGCAGACAAACTTTAACCTACAACTTTATTTCAAGAAAAACAATGTCGATATTGGTTTGGCAATAAAGAACAGCGCTACGCCACGCCAGTTGTTACGGCCTTAGGCCGCAGCTACTACACAAGTACACAGTACTAAGCACTTTACAGTCTCTTTATCTACCGTTATGGCGCGAACTATGTGATAATAGCTCAAATATATTAAGCCAGGCAGCAAAACCACAATATTTCCACTGAAAACGTTTGTTACTGGGCGTTGCATAAAAAACTACTTTCGAAAATGCTTATTCAATTTTCCACCAAAGCTGAAACGAGCGCGGTGGAGAGAAGACGTGCTGAAATTGTCCATAGCGTCACTTTATGGCTAATGACGTCACTAATTTGTCAACTCAATGACAAATATTTATTGATTTCTAAGCAACAAGAAATCTAATTTTACAGTTAATTAAAAATGAATCGAGCTGAACGCTCAACTTTAAGAGCGTTTATACCCTATGGCATTTCATACAAACTTTCAAGTCGTTATTTTCCGCAATGACTGAACAGATTTTAATAAAACTTCCTACGCATAAGCAGTATACATAGGTCTAAAAAGCTACTAAGAAACATTTTCGAAATGTCTTTTAAAAATGAAAATAATTGGAAATTTCTGTTTCTATAGATAATTAAAAATCGGTCTAATTTAGCTGTAACATTATTTTTCGTAAATGTTTTTTAGTAACTTTTTAGACCTATGTATACTGCTTATACGTAGGTAAGTTTCATTAAAATCTGTCAAGTTATTTCGGAAAATAACGACTTGAAAGTTTGTATGAAATGCCGTAGGGTATAAACGCTCTTAAGTGTTTTTTAGAGAAGTTAAAAATATCTTGGAATTATTGTTTAATGGTGTCGACTACTCTATTCACATCGTATTTTCCGTCTCTCTCGTGTTAAGTAAAATCGTGCACGTTTCTGCGTCTGCTCGCTTCCGCTCTGGTGGAGGACACCAGGAGGCAAACCATGACGCCTTATAGCAGTATTGTTTTAATCTTATTCCAGAGTGGAAAAGAGATGGCGCTAGACGTCTTCTACAGCTCCGTCTCTGTCCCACACTGGAGTGACAATCATTAAAACAATACTTCTTTAAAACGTCATGGCAATCCAAGGACTATGGGTGATAATGACTGCGAGACTTATTATTACAATAAACCTTACCAGTTTCTGTAATTTTGAAAAAAAAAACAAGTCCAGGTTTAATAAAAATCATATTCAAAAATATGCAATATTTTGTTTAAGATAAAAAGAAAATACTTACCCTTTTGTTTCCCGAAGAATATACAAAGTTTTGTGATGCCATTCTCTACGAGCGCACGCTTCACTACTGCTTGCGAATCCGTCAGCAGATATGAGACTGTTGAACGAACCTGAATAACAGAAAACAAAAGATTTAACAAAAGAGTCGTTTGACGTGTGAGAGCAGCGGTGGCCCAGTGGTGGCAGCCCCGACTTACGAGCAGTAAGCCGTAGCTTCGAACCCAGGCAGACGAATTACTTTGTGTAATTTATTTCATCACCGCTGCCCTCAAAAACGTTGAAGGAAAACATCGTGAGGAACCGGCATGTCCTAAAACTAAAAATATCGAAGACATATGACATCTACCAACCCGCACTGGGCCAGCGTAGTGGATGACAGCCCACTCCGTCTTTAAGAGAGGAGGCCTGTGTCCCAGCAGTGGGAACATTATAGGCTGATGATGAAAAGATTTGTCAGTGGAAACTCATCTTTCTGCACTTGTCCTATGTTACTTGGGGTCGACGCAACACGTTTTTTTCTCCCATTCTCCCCTGTATTTCGTCACGCAATCATTTACTCCTTTTTCCTTCATATCCATTTCTCACACAATCCATCCATCTTTTCTTTGATCTTCCTCTCCTTCTCCATCCATCAACATTTATATTTATAGTCAGTGGAAACTTTTAGAAGAAAATTAATGCAGGCTACGGATTGCTATACTCCTCGCTCAGTAATAGCGTATGCGGCCTCTAAACCTCTTGAGGTCAAAAACAATCCGTAAAGTTTACCAGAGGTCGGAGTTAGGTAGAGTTATTTTTGTACTTGCATCGAAATGTTGATATTAATATGGATCTTCCCTTGCGTGTGCGCATTGGAATTTTGCAACTTTGGACATCCGGTGTCGGCTAGTTTAAATTGTGTAAAAGTAAATAACTTTTTTATTACACACTCACCACTATCACTCTATCACTATTCACTATCTATCACTTTTTTTTTCTTTTTCTTTTTTTAATCACGGGATTTTTCTGCTCTTTAAAATTAATCTCGGGATTTGAGGCATATCGACTTTATTCTTTTGCTGTATGGAATCAGTGTAAGTACACAAATAACTCTACTTAATTCCGAACTCTGGTTATTACTATCACGTTCATGAGACATGAAAGCATCATCATTCTTTGCCTAGCGTATTCGAAGAAGTTGGGGACTACATACTTCCAGTGTAACACATTCATATTTTATTTATTTTACATGGAGCGTTTGCCTATCTGACCTCCACAACCTTGCAGTTACCAAAATACGGTATCTTTTGGAAATAAATTTACAAGTACACATTTCATAATAGGGGGGGGGGGGGCTTTTGCCTCGAACAATTTAATTTAATGTTTGTCTTCTGTTTTTATTTTATTTGTTTTGTAGTACACTTATTATTTATATTTTATTGCTTTGTCATGTGCATTTGCCATGTGGCTGAGATGAGAATGCTAAGGGGCTATGAGTACATAAGAGAAAGTCTGTGGTGGTGGTGGTGACTGAAAAGTTGTGTGGTAATCGGTTATCGTGGTATGAGCATACGATGTCAAGGAATGAGGAGAAGGTTGAGTATGACTGTAGGTAGATATAGATATGGCTATAAGAGTCGAGGAAGACCAAAGAACCGATAGATGGACTGTGTGAAGGATGATATGGCAAGAAAGGGGGTGACTGCTGAGAAGACGAGAAATAGAGAAGTATGTACGAAGAAGACATGCTGCGCCGACCCCAAATTAATTGGTATAAGGGGAGCAGGATGATGAGATAAAGATAACGATTCATTTATTTGCAAAAACATGTGTAGATAATATACATACTATAATGCTTATTCTAGGTGTTAGAAGGTCTTCTTTGGCGCAACATGTTTGACCATGGCTGGTGTAAAATTTGCTCGAGAGAAAACAAGATTACAAAAAATAAAAATTCAAAGAATTAATATTAAATAAAAAAAAATAATTAGGCAAATAGTCATGCAATTCAAATGAAATAGAAGAGATTCAGTCAGTATATTTAGAGCGATTTGTCAGTTAAAAACACATTCACATTATAATAAGCGTTTTCTGTAACTATTTTTTTAATGTTTTCTTAAACGATGATGATGCTTTGTCATGTGCGACTCAAATAAATACTTTTCCTTTTCTTTCTTTTATAATCAGATACATACCATTTCATGCAGCGCAGACAGTTCAGTCTCGTAGTTAATGTTGGCAGCTTCTTTCTCCACCATGTTTTGCGTCTGATCCAAGAACCGTACTGCCGTCTCCGCCAGTTTAGCTGTCAAAGAATTATTGCGTTGAAAAAAATGCAGAGAATAGAGGGTCCCCAAATCGGGCGAGCAGCGAGAACAGCAGCGGGTGCCAAGTGGTGGCAGCCCCGAATTACGAGCAGTAAGTCGCAGGTTCGAACCCAGGCAGGCGCATTACTTTGTGTAATTTATTTCATCACCGCTGCTCTCAAAACGGTGAAGGAAAACATCGTGAGGAAACCGGCATTTCCTAGAACTAAAAATTCGAAGACATGTGACATCTACCAACCCGCACTGGGCCCGCGTGGTGGATTAAAGGCCACTCCCTCTCATAGAGAGGAGGCCTGTGTCCCAGCATTGGGAACATTATAGGCTGATGATGATGATGAAGTTGGGCGAGTTATCAATTGGGTTTTTAGATATAACATTAACAACAAATCTATAATTCCCGTAGGGTTTAGGCAGAGTTGTGAGGTGCTTTAACAGTTTCACGGTTGGCGCAGTGACTGAGTGATTTACTGCTGCGCTGCGTGTCGTACGTTCAATCTCCGCACGGAAAAAAATATTTGTTTATCCTACAGATAGTTGTTCCGGGTCTCGCTGTTTGTGTATGTGGCTTTAAATGTTTGTAAATGCACCCACGATACAGGAGAAACTCCTAGCATGCGGCCAACGTTTTTTTTAAAAAAAAAGACTTTGTGTTGCCAACTGGCATAATGCTGAGTATTGAGCTGGCAAAGAGCTGACCTGTTTTAATGTGTTTTCTTTTGTTAGAACGCTATCAAACACACTTTTCTTTCACGATACTCCTTGGTTACGCAGATTTGTCTGACTTTCAGACTTCTCTGACGACTCATAACGACTGTCAAAGATCTATAAATAACAGCCGAGACCAACTGCTTGACGTGATTTCTGAGGCACAGCCCTGGATCTCAGTATGTCAGTGGTGGTCACCCATCCACAGACCAACCTCGGCAAAGGTCACTTAACCTTGAAGATCGATACTCGCCAATATTATTAGCGTATGCAATCCTCACAGGCACACTGGGGTCTGTCGCCCGCGGCGCCAGCTCGGGCAGGATGTACTCGGGGAACACGTTGCAGTCGGCATTGGGCAGTGCGCGTACTAGCGCTACTGCGCGCGCGCATGTCGCTACTGCGCACGCGCGCACGCGGGATACGCTGTCGTGAGACAGGTGGATCTGAAGGGGAAAACATTGTTTCAGGGTTAATTCTTACTGGAAATGTTGTAGCCATAATAATGCCAAATAAATCAGTTTAGACCGTAGAGTGTAGACGAAACTAAACAATTAATGAATGTGCCTTGGGATCAGCTTTTAAATTCGACAGGATAAAGCTGAATACCTGTATTTTACATTGAGCAACAAGCCGTCGATCCAAGAATAATCTGACCTCCAAAACCCAGTTACTGGGTAACATATACCCTTTTTAACAGATAGGAAATCATCAAATGATCTCTCCTGCTCTGGGCGGAGCGGAAGGGAGTGTCAGACTTGTACTGACTAAAACCCATCCATGTTCCTTCTTAGCCCTTTGTATTCCAGGGCCACGGTATCTCTTTCGAACAACCCGCAGCCCTGGCAGGCGTCGGCCCTCTCGGACCCCTTCCGATTTGCTGACATCTCCTTGAGGCGCGCGTGGAACACGAACGCGCCGTCGGCACGGTCTGTCGTCATAAGACGGACGGACGGTGAGTAATGGGCTAGCCATTACTCACCGTTCACAGGCCCGCGGTAACATATGCCCTTTCATAAGGCTGGTTAGAAAACCGAGGTATTTAAATAACTGTCAAAAGGTTAGGTCGATCAGAAAGCGTCTTTCTACGTTTCGGAAAATACCAATCTATTTGAGAATGGCACAAGAACCATTAAACAACATTTCAGGCTTACTTCACAGCTAAAAACTGCACAATATAAAATAAACCAATATATCACTTACGATATAAGGCAAAATCCGATCCAAAATGGTCTCCGAGCTAGAATTCTCGCATAACAGCTGCAAGATCTCCAAACTATACAACTTCGAGGTGCAATGATGCAACCCTCTAATACATGACGTCACCAAAGACGTTATCAGAATCAACCCCTCACTATCGGGCCCCATTACTTTCCTCTCCGGCGCCTTATCATCATCTTCATCAAAGTCTGTTGTATTAACATTTAAAACCTTAAACTTATCTTTAAGTTTATCTATATTGTCTATGTTCTGATGGTCTGTGGTTTCCTCAACCAAGTCTTGATAGTTTTTGGTGTCGGAAGGCTGGGTAAAGATCTTGATGATGTTGCGAATGTCTTGGTGTATGCGGAGGATTTTTTCGTCCGGCGGTAGAATTGGCTGGGCGGAGAATATCAGCATGTATGATTGGAGGAAGGAGTAGAAGTATTCCGGGAATAATCTGAAACAAATATTTGGAAGTTAGTATGGTTGTAATGTTAAAGGAAAGAAACCACAAAATGGCTTGTGTGGTTTGTCGTTTTGAAGTATCCAAAGGAGCTAAAACGTGCGCATTACAAAATTTGATTCATATAGTATTCTATGCGATAGCTAGACACAACAATAAACTGTCAAGAGTTTTTGGAGCGAAAATCGAACAGTTTTTAAATTCAACTTATAATATCTTAGGATAAGTTATGTAATCAGGCGTTCTTAGGAAATCCATAAAATTAAATATAATACTGTAAAACAGTATTATATTTAGAATTAAAAAAATTATATAATAAAATTATATTTAAAATTAAATATAATACTGTAAAACAGTATTATATTTAATTGAATAACTTGAATAACATTTTTTTTATGTTGTACTGAGTGTCAGAAATGATATCAGAAATGAGGACATCCGCAAGAGAACCAAGGTTACCGACGTAGCCCGAAGAATTGCCAAACTTAAGTGGCAATGGGCAGGGCACATTGCTTGCAGAACGGATGGCCGATGGGGCCGAAAAGTTCTGGAATGGCGACCGCGAACCGGGAGACGATGCGCTGGAAGGCCTCCCACTAGGTGGACCGATGACCTGGTGAAGGTTTCGGGGATCCGCTGGATGCGAGTCGCACGGGACCGGATAATGTGGCGACACTTGGGGGAGGCCTATGTCCAGCAGTGGACGTCTTTCGGCTGAAATGATGATGATGATGATGACTGATAGTCAACCTCGTTACGATTTTTTGACCAGCTAATATTTCAGGATGTCAGCAACTTTAAAGATGTAAAGTAAAATTCTACTCACTTTCCTCTAGCCTCGTCCAGGTAAAGCTCAGCAGTTCTTCTATCCTTAGGGTTCCGTTCAGTCATAGAATGCAGTAAGGTCTTCAGCTGCGTTTCCTCAGTAGTTAACGTCATTGTAGGCGGCCGGTCTTCGCCGTTGCGGTAGGCTAATAGACCTGGCAGGTCTAGGGCGGGTGTTCCGTCGTTCCAGAGTTCTAGGAGCGCGCAACTGGGGGCAAATAAAATGGTTATAAAGGAAAAAGTACTGTTTAGGTTATTTGTTGGTCAAGATACTTGAATAATTTTTTTTTTGTTGATTTATGAATATCGACAGACAAGATTAAAAAAAAAAAAACTATTCCAATATTATAAATGTGAAGAGTTTGTTTGTTTGCTTGAACGCGCTAATCTCAGGAACAACCGTCGTCCGATTTAAAAAAAATATTTATAATCTTTGGTAGATAGCCCATTTATCGAGGAAGGCTATATACTATCAGGCTACGACCAATAGGAGCGGAGCAGCAATGAAAAATGTTGCGAAAACGGGGAAAATGTGACGCAGACGAAGTTGCGCGGGACAGCAAGTCATAATATAATAGGTGCATCTTTATTAAAAAAATGCCAGGTGCGTGGTTCTCGCGATCAATGTGCATATCTAAAACTGTACTCCTATGAAAGTCGAGGACGCAAAAGGAGTGTGGTAGGAGATGGCACATGAGGTTCTGTAGTCTTTGCCCCCCATGGCAAAAAGGCATGACTATATATTCATTTCAATTTGTTCAATAATTAAAAAAAAAACAATTTTTCTACTTACCCAGCCGAAAATATGTCCATGCTAGGAACAAGTTCACCAACTTTACAGGGTGATTCACTCAGCAACAGACCCCCCATTCTGTCATCACCCTAAAATAGAGAAAATGTTGTTATATTTTAGATTTTTTATATAAATAACTGTTCTGTATGGTGTCGGACGTAAAGAATAGCACCATCCCATTTCTTCTCGTGGGTGTCGTAAGAGGCGACTAAGAGACTTGCCAGAGAATGGGCAGCAGCGTTCTCTGTGCTTTTGTAACAACCGTACTGCGATCGCCAACCCGCCTGCCAAGCGTTGCGATTATGGCAAAACCCCCCTTCTTGGGGGAGGCCTATATCCAGCAGTGGATGTCTTTCGGCTGAAATGATGATGATGATGATATAAATAACTCACCCACTTTCATCTCTCGCTAACACTACTGCTGAGCATGGAATCCTGGGTTCGAGTCCCAAATCGGGCAAATGATGTTTATGTATCTGATTATTTTACAACTTCTGACATTCACTGACATAAAAATTAGAATAGCATTGAACCATACGCGTTCTAAAAATGCCACAACTATAAAACACGAGCGGCGTACTATCTACGAGAAAGCGGGATGAGAAAATATCTAACTGATTCTTACCGCAGGCCTATTATGCGGATCAGGAGCTCTCACAAATCTCTCGGGCGCCACATAGCACAGCCTCCTGCGTGATGTATCGAAGAAGTAGCTGAAGTCAGCAGGGTTGTCGTCGGGCAGAAATGTGGGCTTGAACGACGCTATGTCTGTCAGCAACACCCATAGCCAGGATGTTACCATTACGTTTTCTAACTGGAAAGAGAGGGTATTTGAATTATTTGTGCGTTTAATAGAAGTTTCTAAAATGGCTAAATAAAAACAGCCGCTTGGATCAATAATAGCAGTGTTTTACCTTAAAATAAAACACATATTAAATACTTACCTTATTTGAAGCTTACTAGATTGAGAGTGGCACTACCTGTTTCCGCTATATTTCCTTTCTCTTTTGCTCTTTACTGTGGTTGTATCTATCCATCTCTTTCGCTCATCCCGTTTCCTCACCAGGTGGCGCTGCCAAATGTAAGCTTAGCCATGGCAGTGAATCGCCGATCATTGTGTCGAAAATCTTCACCAGGTAGAAATTAAAGGTAAGCTTCAAATAAGGTAAGTATTTAATATGTGTTTTATTTTAAGGTAAAACACTGCTATTAAACACTTGACCGTTATTTGAAGCTTACTAGATTGAGACGTGTTTGTTATCACCTGGTGGGAAATGACGCCAATGTGAACGTGGAATTATGTTATTAGTAAAACTAGATGCGCATAGCGAGAAATACAGTTTAATTGAATGAATTATTCAATACACATACATGTTCATACAGAAAAATATCATTATAATAGGTAGAGGATACGTATATTTATTATAGAGTATGATGAACAAATTTCCATTACAATAAAAGGAACTAACACTTTAAACTTTTTAAATATTTAATCACATTATAGGATAGACTAAACGTAAGCCATCTTCATTTGTTTCTAGAATATTATGCAAATACATAAACATCTCATAAAGCCCTGGAGAAGAATCACATAGGTACATAAGACAAGAATAATTTTATTTTTTTATTTTGGTTAAATTCTATGTACTTTAAACAATAAGGTTAAACGTTCTAGATACATTACAACTAGAACTGGCTGGCATACATGGCATCACTTCTCTACAGTAATAGCGGGCGAATGTATTTTGCGATCTCCAATTACCTCTAGAGAGTATTTCATCTAAGGAGTAGTTGTTAACCCAGTTCCTAGAGGCTACAGCAGACCTAAGACTGCCCGGCGAAGCACTCACTCCTGCTTCTAACAATAGAGATTTGACCCAACCCGCTATGACTGTACGAGAAGCGACCCTTGATTTTCCTCTAAAATTAAGAAAAAGATTATTAAGACACCCTGTCTGGCGTTTATCTTTTAGTATAGATATAGTTCTTTTCACCCAAAGTACAGGGTCTAAATTCTCGTTAGTAGGATTATGGGATAGTCTCCAACCAGACTGTCTATAATCGGCAGTATCTGTTTTGGATCCAAACATTGGCCATAGGATCAGACATTCAGTATTTTCTAACAGGTGTTTTGAGTCCACAGCTAGTAGAGTTAGATCATGAACTCTTCTGCCGGAACAAAGGAGTAACAAAGTTGCCGTATGTCTACAAGTAGCAAATACATTATTCGCGTCTACAGAATAGCTTCCCATAAATTCTGCTAGTTTGTCGACGTTCCATACTATAGATTTTTGAGCTATTGGGTTTTTTAATGCAATAGAATTTAATATATGAGTAACTAAAACGTGAGAACTTAATTTGGCAGATTCGTCAGGGTTGCTTAGCGTGCAGACCACAGATTTATGTAGTAAAATAGTTTTATAAGCTAACCCCTCTATAAGACTCAAATCTGCAAGATAACGAGCCAAAACTGGACCTGTTGGTTGGAAGGGGTTTAATTTATGCGTTTTTGTCCATGTGAGCCACCTATTCCATGCTACTCGATAAGTCTTTTTGGTTGATGGCCGCCAAGAGGATTTTAAGAGCTGTAACTGAGCTTCATTCCATTCAACTAAGGTCTGGGACCACCCCCACATTTCCATACTTCTAACGTCATCTCCCGTACTCTTGGGGGTGGGAGGCCTGTCACCGTATCTATCAGCTGTGAATGCAGGTTCCGGATTGTGAATGGAGGTGCTAACGCACGGGATTTTAGGTCTGCTCTCCAAAAGACTCTCTCCCACCTCGGGACTACTATTAGAAAGACGCCCGTCGATGAGTTGAGGTGAGCTAGAACCTTGGGCACTAGGTACGGTGGAGGAAACACCCAAGCTAGTGGGTAAGTCCAGTTTTGGGAGAAGGCATCGTGGTATATTGCTTGAATGTCGTTCTGATCCAGTGATACATAATTCATCACGACTTTTGCCCTTTCCGACGCAAATAGGTCTATCACTGGAACTCCGAACTTTTTGAATATCTTCTCCGTACACTGGGGTAAGAGATACCACTCCGGAGGGTGCCGATGACGAGAAAGATGGTCTGCGTGACAGTTGTATTTTCCCGGGATATGCTGGATTTTCAGCTTTATTTGGTACTGGTCTAGGATTTGAAAAATCTCTCTCGTGAGTTTTAGCAATGAAGGAGACCTGGTCCCCCCTTCGTTTCTCAAAAAGGCTACAACAGTCCTGTTGTCGCACTGAATTAGAACGGTAGACTTGGACATGTTTGGACCCCGCTCTTCTATGGCCTTTAGTATTGCGAGCATCTCCTTTTGATTGCAATGGAGCTGTTGCTCTTGATCTGTCCACGGTCCTGATAGTGCGTACCCATCCAGCTGAGCCCCCTATGCTACATCCGACGCGTCTGTTGTCAGGAAATGTGATGGTGGCGGATTGTGAATCAAAGAGGCCCGATGACAATTTAGTAGCCACCAATTTAGGTCCTCCTTTACTTCTACAGGTAGAACTACACTGGCGGAGTCTTCTTTTAGTTTTTTGTTTAGAAACATTAGTGTATCCCGAAAGTGAAGTCTGCCCTTTGGTACCACGAAACTGGCGAAGTTTAGAAGACCTACTAGGCTTTGTAGTGCTTTTATCGTCGTTATGTGTTTGTCTAACAGATCCAGCACTTTTTCTCTTATTTTTCTTATCTTTTCGTGTGGCAATGATCTCCCGTTTATCCATGGATTCCATAGAACACCTAGAAATACGAGGCTTTTGCACGGAGTTGTGACAGATTTTAGATAATTCGTCTGCCATCCTAGGTAGTGTAGGCGATCTAATACTATTTGGACGTGCACTCGCAGGACCTGATGGTCCTGGTGAACCACGAAAAAATCGTCTAAATATACGAGTATTCGAATACCCTCCTCTCTTAGTGTCTGTGCTACCCAGTTTGTTAGAGTCGCGAAGACTTTGGGCGCTGTGCTGAGGCCAAAAGGGAGACAGGTCATTTCTAGCAATCTTCCTCTGTAACTTAGTCGTAGAAATCGTCTGTGTGGCTGGTGTATCGGCAAATTGAAGTACGCCTGTGACAGGTCGACTTTGCAAAGCCAGTCGTTCGATTGGAGGAAGTCTGGGACACGAAACACGTTTATGAGCTTGAATGGCTCCGTGTAAACAAAATCGTTCAAATTCTTTAGGTTGAAAATAGGCCGGTTGGTGCCATCGGCTTTGGGGACCAGAAACATTGATGATAGGAAACTCGGAGAGTGTGAAACTTCCTCTAGCACCTTTTGTGTTATCATTTGAGATATGATAGTTGACATTGCCTCGGATACCTTTGTTTGAAATGGGCTTTGTGCATCGGGTACCACTAGAGGTGGTTTTTTGATGAAAGGTATGCGATAACCTTTTATTATCCGAAGAAGAGTTTTTGGTGCTCCAAGTTTCTTCCATCGATCGGCATAGAACGTTAACTGGCCCGCTCTGAAGTCTTGTTTGTCAAAACCTGCTTCTTTTCCCTCCTGGGGGATATTCAGAGGCTGAAGTCCGTTTTCTGTTATTTCTGCTCGTATCTTGTTTGTTAGGTTGCTGGTGAGTTCCCCGAGAACGAAAGGGCCCATTATAGTTGTTGCTAGGCCCACGTGTTCCTTTATTGTTGTTGCCGTTTCCCTGCGTGGGATGGCAATGACCCGACCTCTGTGAGGTATGGTTGTGTCCACAGCCCTGCGAGGGCTGGAAGCATGGCATAGTGCAGCACGCTTGGCGGGCACCCTGCGAGGGTGCCCTATAATAAGCTGACCCCTGCGGGGGGTAGCGACTGGTCTTCTTAAATCCTGCTTGCGAAGTAGGTTTGAAGCCACTGGTTTTATTTGGAGGTAGGAAGGTCTTCTTAACCCCTCCATTCTTTTCCAACGTTGATGACAGTCGTTCAGGAATAAAAACCAGCTGATTGGAAGGGGGAATTTTGCGCAGCGCAGACTTAACAAGAGGATCGCGAACATGATTTATTATTCCGTCTCTACGCATTTGAATTATTTCTGCGCGATGACCGCAAACAAGCTGTATCATATCTGAAGACACTTTATAATATTCACCAGCCGAAAATAATTCAGAAATTTTGTTATGCAACTGATCGGGTGTCACACTACCCTTGACACGTGCCCAGGATAAAAGATCCGTCATGCTAGTTTGTAATACCTCTCGCTGTTTAAGTGCACAAAAAGTTAGAGCACCATAGGCTTTGTCAGCCAAAGCTAAATGTCTTAAAGAATCGTATGGTTTGATTTCTTCGTTGATCTCCAGCTCAGTAAAGCCGGGACTGTAATTATATAACTTCTGCACTTCCGAGTATCTAACCTCGCATCATTCATTTTTATTAAAATGCTGAATATCATTTAAAGAGTTGAGATAATTTTCAGGAGCCTTAGGAACAGGCGGTTCCTTTAATTTGACTTGTAAATCAAATTTGAATTGATGTGATTCGTTTGATTTTTCATCTACTACATTATAATCATACAAAGACCTATAATCATTATTATCTAATAAGGAAATTTCGTCATTACTGCCGACTGCCTGCATTTCTGCTGAACGCCGAGGTGAACATGCAGAGTTGTTGTCGCTATGAAAAACGCGTTCTCGTAGCTCGCTAACCTCTTGAGTTAATTGTAGCAATAAATCTGCTTTACGAGAATGGCGGCCCCCCTTCTTTTTTTTATAGTGACGGCGACGTTTCTTTTTATTCGGCTTCGCTGATGACGAAGAGGAACAGCTAGAAGAACTGGACGAGGAGCTAGAAGACGACTCGTTTGTCCGACGTTCTCGACGCAATATAGACCCTTTCGTTTGTAACCCTGATGGCCCCGGAGCTTCCATCGTGATTGAATTACTTGCGCCCTCCATCCTAATTAAAAACGAAAATCTTCGATTTTTTTACGAAATCTATCTCAACGCACCAACGAGTACGTAAACGATTAAAAACATAAACGAACCAAAAACGTTTACTGCTATAGTCTTGAATCTATTGCAAAATTAACCGATTCTAAGTCATAAAAATAGTTCCTACAATCTTTAGAGCAAATGAGGGTAGTTTGAAAGAGAAAAAATAAAAAAGATTTATAAATCATTACAGCATTGCATTGCGAATATTATAACTAAGCAATGCTGGCTAAGGGCAAAGTCGAACGGTAAACCCGTTTTCAAATTTTATATATTTTTGCCCATAAACATAGTGATCATGCATCGCATCACTGAACAGTTTTATGAAAATTATATTTCTACTTACAATTTTGTCCGATGAAATGCACTTATATTCACTTTTTTTTTTTTTTTTTTTGAAGAAGAGTTTAAATGTATTTTTAAAAGTTGTCTCGACAACCTCTTTTCACGCGGAAAAAGACGCCAATGATCGGCGATTCACTGCCATGGCTAAGCTTACATTTGGCAGCGCCACCTGGTGAGGAAACGGGATGAGCGAAAGAGATGGATAGATACAACCACAGTAAAGAGCAAAAGAGAAAGGAAATATAGCGGAAACAGGTAGTGCCACTCTCAATCTAGTAAGCTTCAAATAACGGTCAAGTGTTTAATCATAAATAATCTTTATTTATCTCGACATCAAGAAATAAAGGCTCTGGTTCACATTTGTACAATATTACATAGAAAAAGGTGTCTGAGATAGGAAGATCATGAGGTACAGATCACCTCTCGGGCTTAGAAATAAACATTTTATATTTAATACAAAAATATAAGACAAGATACAATTTAGAATTGAAAGTAGTTGGTATTCAAATTAATATTCTTTTCTTCAATCTTCAGGTTGCTTGCCTAGGATGGTCTGTGGATGGGTGAGCACCCATTACATACCGAGTTTCCTCCGTACCATGTATGACTATGAAAACACACAAATCGCGACTGCTGAGAATAAGGTCCTGGTTCGATTCCTGGGTCGGGAAAATTGCTATCGGGTTTTTCTATCGAGAATTTCTCAGTAGCAGCCACAGAGTCTGGATTTGCACCTACCTGGTTGATGGCAATAAACTTGCACCCTATGACATTGGACTTAAATTTGACTGGCGAAATGTCGATAGGTATACTACATATTAAGTCACTTCTGTCTAACCCTTCGGGAATGACAGGTGTGTTATGTATATGTTGTTCTGTATGGTGTTGGGTTCTGTATGGTGTCGGACGTAAAGAATAGCACCATCCCATATCTTTCCGTGGGTGTCGTAAGAGGCGACTAAGGGACTTGCCAGAGAATGGGCAGCAGCGTTCTCTGTGCTTTTGTAACAACCGTACTGCGATCGCCAACCCGCCTGCCAAGCGTGGCGATTATGGCAAAACCCCCCCTTCTTGAAGGAGGCCTATGTCCAGCAGTGGATGTCTTTCGGCTGAAATGATGATGAACGATGATGATATGTACATATGAAACTCCCAAATGCTTACCTTAATATCACCATGACAAATCCCAAGCTTATGCATGCGGTGCAGTGCGTACAGAACTTGGAACGTGATCCATTTCTTCTCAAGAGTTGTGAGGAATGGCCGTGTGGACATGCGGTCGTAGACGCTGCATTTACAGTACTCGCGCATTAGGAGACCAGCTTTATCTGTAAGCTGGGAGAAGATGAAAATAATGATTAGTAGTTCGCCATATCCGTCCAGGTACTCTTAGCCTGCGCTTCCTCGAACCAGCCTTCGTGATGCGCGTTTAAATCATCTAGCCAACTCTTTCTTAGTTGTTGATTATACATTTAAAAACCTGTGTAGCAGATGGAATTTCCCATTGGCAAAAACGAAAATTCCTGCTTTAATTTTTAAGTTCCAGCCAAGCTAAGGATTCAGCCAAGTAATTCAAAGTCTCTCAGAACTCTACAGTTAAACTAACTTTTGCAAACCATATTCATCAATTTTTCATTAAAAGAATACTTAATTCAAAAACCAATACATACAATGACCCTTTGAAAAGGCAGACAGTTGAATGCCGAAGCCAGCTGCTCTTTGATCTTCAATATTCTCTCCTTATGTTCAGCTAGCGGCAGTGAGGGATCATGGACTGCAAACACCTTCACCACTACCAGACCTTCGCGGGATCTAGCTCGAGCCACCTTCAGGAAACGGGTTGAGCCAAGGCTGGAAAGAAAGTATTTGCAATGTGTATATATTTTTTAAATGTTTTTTTTTATTATCAATGGACATTATTTTTGCTTGTCTTTTGTATCTAACTGCATGTTCCTATTGGGTCATCCATACAGTATGTCACATTGGTTTCTTTTTTTCTCCCCGTCCTTGTCATAGTTGGTCACATATTAGAAATTATTAAATTAAAGCTGCACTTCCCAAATTAGTTTTATTTCCATATAATGTAACTGGTAGAGCGACTGTGAACCTGGCTACAAAACAATTTAAACCTTACAGATACAGATAGAGTGGAAATATTTTAAGTTTTTCATTAATAGTTCAAATGTTAATGGCATTTTAACACTTAGATGTATAAGATATGTTGAACAAAGAAATGTGACGTCACAAAACTTGTTATGGATTTGGTTTTGTAGAATTTTAATGTCTTTGCTATACTGGCAGGTTTTGTTTATAGGTTTTAAGTAGTTGATTTTTAAAACAAGAACTGTTGTAATTTGAAAGAAAATGTTGACATGTGTATTCAGTCATTCAAGATGGAATAGTTTTATAGTATAGTTTAGAAAAGGGCAAATTGTTTTGATATAAGTTTTGATGGTGTGGTCGTAATGCAATAAAGAAAAGAAGTTATGCATAAAGAGTTTTAATGAATCAGGGGGATCCCAGGGTATTATATACAGAGAGTTAGGAATAATGTAAGGAGGAAATCTAACAGGAAGAAAAGGTAATCCAACAGAATCATGTGAGGGGTCATCCTACAACTATAACACTTAGGACCCATCCCACCCCTTGTCACACACGTTTGTTCCCACTAGTTCTACTGAACAGTTCTACGGTAGAACTAATGGGATTTATTTTTCTCACTAGTTCTACGATATTACGTGTAACAAAATAGTAGAACTATTGGGATTCTCTATTCCCACTTGTTCTATGAACAGTTCCACGGTAGAACTAATGGGAGTTTTTGTTCTCACTAGTACTACGATATACTATATTACAAAATAGTACAACTAGTGGGAGTCTCTATTTCCCACTTGTCCTACCTGTTCCATCGGTAGAACCCAATATTAGGTTTAAAAGACACTTAGATATTACTGGAAACAGAAAAAAAAACAACCTTATTTTAAACTTGGCAAAATTTGGTTGGAGTGCAGCCATAAGGGCGCTATAGCGCGCGGACTCAAAGTTTCATTTTTTTCCTTTTTTCTCTTTCTTCATTTTTTTTCTCAATAATTTTCGGGATTTATTACACTATCTCATAGTTTTCCAATAGAGCAACAGTTTTTTTCCAGAAAAGATTTTCATCTGAGCCACCATTACCATTTTGGAAATATAGAGCGTTTAGGAAAAAAAATAAAACTCCGGACTCGTCGTAGCTCCTAACTCGGAAACGGTGCGTCGTAGGGCCATGCTTCTCAGAACCTAAATAATTTCTATGGACAAGGGTAGTAAGATTCTGCAAGAAAAACGGCCGAAATGTGTCAGAAAAAAAATCTTCAAAAATTTGTGTCTGCCCTTAGCGATACGAAAGATCGGGCGACATTTATAATATTTTTTTATTTTTTCTTAAAATTTCTCAGTTTCTTTTACACCACCTCATGGATTTCTACTAGAGCAACAATTTCTTTCCAGAAAAAAAAATCATCTGACCTACCATTTTGGAAATATAGATCGTTTTATAAAAATTAAATAAAATTCGGAGGCCTATAATTTGAAAACGGTGCGTCTTGGGTCCATACTTCTCAGAACCTAAATGGTTTCTATGGTCAATGTTAACCCGAAACTGCATTTTTTTTTTCAAATTTCTGTTTTTTTTTTTGTTTTCTTTGCTTGTCATAGTGCTCCTAAACATATAATCCAACTCGTACAAATCCGCCCCTTAGACGACCCACTAACCGCAAAATTTTTGTCTAAGTTACAATCGCGACATTTTGCGAAAGCGACATTTTGCGAAAGCGACATTTTGAGAAAGAGTCATTCTGCGAAAGCCACATTATGAGAAAGAGATATTTTACTAAAAGTAGACATTTTGCGAAAGAGACATTTTACGAAAGCGACATTTTGCGCCTGAGCCCTCTGAACTACTGGTCCGATTTGAAAAATTCTTTCAGTGGTATGTAGCTCGTTTATCGAGGAAGGCTATAGCTTATATATCATCACGTTTCGACCAATAGGAGTGGAGCAGCAATGAAAAATGTTGCGAAAACGGGGAAAATGTGACGCAAACGAAGTTGCACCGGACAGGTAGTTGTTTATATAATTGTAAATATTGTAATAATATTTATTTTTTATAGTTATTTTCCTTTTGAGGTATCATACACTCAATTATTCAGTAATATACTGTAATCAAACTAATTAACTTACGTACATATCTCAGAAGATGCCAGAGAAAATATAAAAAAAGTAAAACATTTTTTCATGAATGGGACGTTTAAGTCCTGTCCTTCACCATTTAAGCAGATTTTCAGTATTCATGGCGATATTGGCAGTAATTGCAACTAAACGAATGTAATTCCATTACTGTATGCATTTATGTCGCATCAGCCAAAAGAAGCATACTTAATTTTATTTGACCTAATAAAGTCACAAATCCCAGATTGGGAACCTAGTAAAGTCACTATAGATTTTGAAGAAGCTACAATGAGAGCTTTATCTAAAATGAACGTAACAGTAAAGGGATGCCAGTATCATTTTTCAAATAGTCTATGGCGCAAGGCAAAACAGTTAGGGCTACACAAAAATAAAATCGTAATAATCTAATATTGGGTTCTACCGATGGAACAGGTAGGACAAGTGGGAAATAGAGACTCCCACTAGTTGTACTATTTTGTAATATAGTATATCGTAGTACTAGTGAGAACAAAAACTCCCATTAGTTCTACCGTGGAACTGTTCATAGAACAAGTGGGAATAGAGAATCCCAATAGTTCTACTATTTTGTTACACCTAATATCGTAGAACTAGTGAGAAAAAAAAATCCCATTAGTTCTACCGTAGAACTGTTGAGTAGAACTAGTGGGAACAAACGGTCACACACCCCCCTCCCTCCCCCTTAACATTTGACGTACTTTATGGATGATCCCTATTATATCTATTGCCACACTCCCACATAGTAGGTATATGGTGAGAGGAAACAGACTTAAATAAGAATTATTCTATCTATTGCTGTCTCTGACCACTCTTTAAGAAATGAGTCAAGTGTCATCATCTGCCTAGCCTTTAACCAACTAAACTATGTTGGAGTCAGCTTCCAGTCTAACCAGATGCAGCTCAATACCAGTATTTTATATGGAGCGACAAAACTGTCTGACCACCACAACTCAGTTAGTACAGGGTAATTATATGCCCCTTGGTAAGACTGGTTGTTAAAAGAGTCAAGTGTAAGACATCATAATATTTTTGTGGTATCAACCTATGACACTCAAATGTCATAGACAATACACAGATGTAGGTAATGATAAGATGATTAGGGCTTGTACTGACTCAGATTTTTATTTTCATTTAAAGGAAATATGTTTCTGGATAACCATAGTGTTATTTAAATTTTAAGTTTGAATTAGCTCTTATTAAATGCGACGTGGACGTATTACAAGTATTTTTATCAAAATACTTATCAATTTATTTATTGGTACTTTAGAAATTGAATCATACCTCTGATCGAACGACAGGTCTACATGGTCGCTCAAGTAATGTTCTACGGGATATATCTGCGACGGAGCGACACCCACAAGTTGATTCCCCATTGTGTAATGTTAAAATTTGCAAAATATTGCGTTCAACACATTTCCTAAATTTATTTTCGACTCAATGGGATATTTCGGTCTAAAATTTTAAAGAGCACTTTTTATGTTACTACGTTGTTCTTTACAAGAATAACTGCGATTTATCAACGATTATTAAACAGTGAGAAAGTGTACAAATATATTCAAAACAAAGCAAAATTTGCAATTTTTGACAGATGCCTGCCAATCAGTCGAAACTCGAAAGTGAATTTTTGACGTGACATTGACAAATGGTACTGCGTTCATGAACGCCCATTGTGAAACAAAAGTGTGGGTTATTATTAGTTTATTATTACACTGACAGAAAATGTAACAAGTATATACAATTTGTTCAGAAAAACTTGATATCTTGATTAATCAGACTATGATTGTTGCGAGATATAAGTTCATAACTCCTCTGTTTACTCTGATTTTCGCGTTTTTCTCATGCTGTCAAAACTCATAGAGTAAAATGACAACACAACTCATCACATCTGCTGTCATGTTAGCTCTATGGTTTCTCTTTCCTTCAACAAACAAGCATTCCACCCATTTTCATTGAATTTGATATCGTTTGCTAATAATATTTCAAAGAAATGTCTTCTAAAAGTGAAAAAGATCGAGCCAAACAGATCCAGGATAGATGTCAGAACATATTGATGCAGATGTTGAAGGATGAGGACAATAAATATTGTGTTGATTGCGATGCTAAAGGTACGCGGATTTTTTCTTTTTCTGGTTGCAAATTTTTCGATGTATCTTCTTGAATGCAGTTGTAATGAGGTCATAATAATCTTGAATTATTGTTTCTTCACAAGTTGCGTAAATTTCTCGAGTGTAAATGAGGTCCTTGAACTCAATTTTTAACATCAAAATTATTCAAATGACTCACGTTATCTTATTATATCTGTCTTGCTATCGCTTCATATTTCATTTTCTCACTGCTTCCGTGCTCTCACTTTGTTAGTCTTCATAATTAGCCGTAAATCACGAAGGCTGCATGTATTTGATAAACAATTTTGTTCTTGGTTGAATGATTTATAGGAATGTTTCAAAATAGTAATGTATTGACTTAACAGCTGCTGGAAATTGTTACAAACATAATTAATTCTCTAAATTTTCTTCCCGTAATGTTTAACCTTACAAAACTAAAGAAAATACCCTTTACCATTGTGCCAATACCATGTCATTCACTCTTTGGTATTAATTATATTAAATTAATCAGGGAGTTTCGTCACATTCAGAACTGTTTGTAAAGGTATCCAAACAATACATTGAAATACCCAAGTATACTGATATTCTGCTTCAGAAATCCAACCTCTTTGGTTGGAAAAACCTTGAGCTGGTTATGCTAGTGTTTGTGTGATATGTCACTAATTAGTAACTAAGTAATTATAATGAAAAATTAGAATTTTAAGTAAGACTTTAGTGAAGCTAAATAAACATCTGACAACTACCGCTAAATGATTTTTACGTTATACAATTGCATTGTTCTGTTTTTGTCATTCATTTGAAGATAATAGAAACAGAACCCAATGTTTTAAGATTGTTGAGTGTCAATAATAATTAGTCATTTTCTGGGGCTAGTGGGCCTAAAGTGAAGACTTACCATGTCTAAAGACTATTAGGGGATTTTCTACCAGATAAATAAAAAACTGACACAAAAGTTTGTGTTGCGGTACTTCCGTACCATGAAAATAAGACTGGGGGCTATAGAAGTAGCCTAAAAAACCTCATTTGATTCAAGGATGATTCCTAGGTATAAACATCCACTACTAAGATTAATAAAACAATTGATGAATGTTTCAAAGATATTAAATTCCATACTCAAAGAACCAAGTTTCCGAGTATGAAATTTGGACACTCTTGATGGCTTGTTAGGATCATACCAAAGACATCCCGGACATCAGCCTGTATGAGATTAGGATGGCTCTGAAACAGCATAAAAACAACAAGGCACTGGGTCATGATGGAATTACAGCCGAACTTCTGAAGGCGGGTGGAAAACCGGTACTTAAGGCCCTTCAGAAGCTGTTTGATTCCGTCATACACGAGGGGAAAACGCCACAGGCATGGTAAAGGGGTGTGATGGTACTCTTCTTCAAAAAGGGCGACAATGCCCGATTGAAGAACTATAGGCCCATCTCACTTCTAAGCCATGTCTACAAGTTGTTTTCAAGAGTCATCACGAATCATCTCGCGCGCAGGTTTGACGATATTCAGCCTTCCGAACAAGCCGGATTCCGAAAAGGCCTTAGCACCGTAGACCACATACATACGCTGCGACAGGTTATACAGAAGACCGTACGTACGTGTACTCTTGTACAACCTGCCTCTCTGTTTAGCGTTTGTAGACTACGAGAAAGCCTTCGATTCGATCGAAGACTTCGAGACTTGGGCTGTACTGCAGTCTCTCCAACGGTGCCAAATTGATTATCGGTACATCGAGGTGTTGAAGTGTTTGTACAAAAACGCCACCATGTACATCTCTCACCTTCGATTTGCCGACGATATAGTGGTCATGGCTGAGACCATGGAGGACCTCAGTACAATGCTCGATGATCTCAGTAGAGCTTCCGAAAGAGTGGGTCTTAAAATGAACATGGACAAAACCAAGGTCATGTTGAATGCCCATGTAACACCCACTCCTATCAAGATCGGAGACTCTACTATCGAAGTTGTAGACGATTATGTCTACCTGGGACAAACCGTCCAGTTGGGTAGGTCTAACTTCGAGAAAGAGGTCAATCGTCGAATCCGACTCGGCTGGGCAGCGTTCGGGAAGCTGCGTGGTATCTTCTCGTCCAACTTACCGCAGTGTCTCAAGACGAAAGTCTATGACCAGTGTGTGTTGCCAGTGATTATTTGAGTGGTCGCTCACATGGGGCCTCATCAGAAGGCTTAAAGTCACTCAAAGGGCAATGGAGAGGGCTATGCTCGGAGTTTCCTTGCGTGATCGAATCAGAAATGAAGACATCCGCAAGAGAACCAAGGTTACCGACGTAGCCCGAAGAATTGCCAAACTTAACTGGCAATGGGCAGGGCACATTGCTCGCAGAACGGTTGGCCGATGGGGCCGAAAAGTTCTGGAATGGCGACCGCGAACCGGAAGACGATGCGTTGGAAGGCCTCCCACTAGGTGGACCGATGACCTGGTAAAGGTTGCGGGGATCCGCTGGATGCGAGGCGCACGGCACCGGTCAATGTGGCGTCACTTGGGGGAGGCCTATGTCCAGCTGTGGACGTCTTTCGGCTGAAATGGTGATGATGCCATGTGTGAGCAGCAGTGGCCCAGAAAGGCAGGTCCGACTTACGAGCAGTAAGCTGTGGGTTCGAACCCAGGCAGGCGCTTTACTTTGTGTAATTTATTTCATCACCGCTGCCCTCAAAAACCGGCATTACCTAGAACTAAAAATTCGAAGACATGTGACATCTTGCAACCCATTGGGAACATTACAGGCTGATGATGATGAATGCCATATCATCATATCTCCATACTAATCATTCATATCAATATTCTATAGTTATATTAGACAGATCTATTAATGGATATGTTTACATAATATATGTATGTTTAAACTATTGTTTTTAAACAGACGTGTTGTTATTCCTCAGCTGATGAGCATATTAAGCATGACATAATCTTTCAATTGCAAATACTAATGATGCAGGTATTGACTTGTAAATAAAGTTATTTAAAAAAAGGATAATACAAAACGTAGGCAAGCCAGATGATATACACAACAATAAGACATGATAATAAAAACTATTATAGTATAAGTATACAATTTTGTACCATTATTTCTATTTAATTTTGTAATTCAACAACCCCTATCTTATGCCGTTATGCGCTTATGGACTGATTCTGCAAAGCCAAATATGTATACCCAAAGAATAATTGATCGTTTTTAGGGTTCCGTACCCAAAGGGTCAAACGGGACCCTATTACTGAGACTTCGCTGTCCGTCCGTCCGTCCGTCTGTCACCAGGCTGTATCTCATGAACCGTGATAGTTAGCCAGTTGAAATTTTCACAGATTATGTATTTCTGTTGATGCTATAACAACAAATACTAAAAACAGAATTTAATAAATTGTTAAGGGGGGCTCCCATACAAAAAAGTGATTTTTTTGCTCGTTTTTATAAATAATGGTACGGAACCCTTCGTGCGCGAGTCCGACTCGCACTTGGCCGGTTTTTTGACAATTTTTCCATCCAAAAACAGATGTCAATTTGACACCATTATGGCGGTGGCCAACGCGTTGCTATCCACACAAGACTTGCGTTGCGACGACGCAAGACATCGTATCGCAAAACGCAAGAGGGTGACGCACGCCATCGTAGCGCACTAGTTTTTCCCCCCCCCTAAGACTGCCTGTCCATGTCTATTGAAGCAGAGCAAGGCTGCGGAGCTGCGACACAGAGATATATTAACCAATAGGATAGTCGAGTTTACAGGTAGCGGAAATTTTATAAAACCTCTGGTCAGACAACCTAACAGTGGAACACTGTCTGTCGTTGCATTGGTCCTCCGCCAGTTCAGCGCATCGCACCCTCCCCCCGCTCGCTTCTTCTTTCGTCTGTCGATCCGTAGAAACGTCGCATGCGACAACGCAGCGGACTAATGAGCCCTCGGCCTTACAGGGATCAGAATCAGGAGGAAGCAATCCTTAGTTTTATTATAATGCCGATGTTTTAACAACACAAGAATATGTTTTCAGGAACAAAAAATACTAAGGTAAACTGGCCTTATTATTCTCCAATTTCCACTTATCTTAATGACATGGCTTTTAATGGCGAATGTTCAACATTGATATTTTTATCAATCCCTGATATGATATCTAAAATATGTCAGCTGGTTTGATTACTTGATCAGCTGTCAAAACTAATTAACTCAAAATATCCGTTAATTAGGAGAACCCGCCCCTAAATGACCCACTGACCAACCTGGGAAACACCAGGGTTGTGTTAGTTAGCTTCTCTTGTTTATATAATATGTAATATAGTATGGCTAGAGCCATTTTCGCCCTGAAGATCGTCACATCGCCAAGGATCACGATTATGCGTTTAAGTTGTGAGCCACAATTGAGTGATAAGCAGTTGCTCTTTAAAGCAATGCCTTGAGCATTCTCCTGTACCCAGTTATGACTGTAAACTGACTGTAATTTAAATTGAATAAATCCATTAACAATTGGACAGCCTCTATGGATAGAACTTCCCTAATGTACAGTTAACATTTAAATGGTAACCTTGCATTAATTAAAACATGGACAACAGGAAGTCCGCAATTTATGTTTTACCTTTTACATCAACAATGTCAATGTTACATGTTTCAAATAATTCGCATAATGTTTATGGTTGGTTCAAGATGCTATTTAAAGTGTCAAGGAAAATATATTACAATTATGTTTGTATATTATTATAATGTACTAGCTATACCCGGCATGCGTTGCAATGCCCTTTTTACTACGTACCCTACCCTACGTACCTACCTACCTACCCTACCCTACCTACCTACCTACCTACCCTACCCTACCCTACCCTACCTACCTACCTACCTACCCTACCCTACCTACCTACCTACCTTCCTACCTGCCTGCCTACCTGCCTACCTACCTACCTACCTACCCTACCCTACCTTTCTCACCTTTTAAGCCTTCCCGGCTACGACAAACATTTCAAAACCAAAATCAGCCAAATCGGCCCAGCCGTTCTCGAGTTTTCGCTTTCGAGTTCGCGAGACACACGAACCACAATTGTATTAAATAGATATAGAGTCAGTTTAAGACTGCCTCGTTGGTCGACTGTTGAGCATGAGCTCCTAGGTTCGATGCCCGGGTCAGGCAAATTCCTTTAGAGCTTTTCCATCAGGAATTTCTCGATAGCAGCCTCGGAGTCTGGATTTGTGCCCGGTTTGTTGCAATAGGCTCGACCCCTATTACAAACATAACTGGCGAAATGTGTGTGTACTATTAGGTACACTTCTGCCTTATCCTTCTGGGATTACAGTCGTGATGTTATGTTGTCAATTAACGGATTTCTAATGAAATGTGTGATTGATAATACTATGTATTTCATACCTGCACATAGGTACGAGAGTGAGTGAAGATACAGTGTGAAACTATAATTACGAAGACGCTAAACTTGTGCACATAATAATATCGTAATCCTCCTGTGCCTCTGGCTAGTCTCTGCTGGAATTGGCCACGGATGGCATTCAATCAGGAGCAAAATATGTGGGGCATTCTTAAGCATCATCTTCCTGCACTTATCCCATGTTCATCATCATCATCATCATCATCGGCCTGAACTCATCCACTGCTGGACATAGGCCTCTCACATGACACCCCACTGAGCACGATCCTCGGCCACTCTCATCCAGCTCTTGCCAGCCGCCTTGCGAAGATCATCGCTCCACCGAGTCTGCGGACGTCCTAGACTACGTTTAACGATCCTTGGTCTCCACTCAAGAACTCGTCTACCCCAACGGTTATCTGTTCTTCGGGTTATATGGCCGGCCCATTGCCACTTCAGCGTGCTAATGCGGTGGGCTATGTCGATAACCTTCTCTGTCGGATCACCTCGTTACGAACTCGATCTTTCAGGAAAACCCCGAGCACCCTTTCCATTGCACGTTGACCGACTTTAAATTTGTAGACCAACCCTACCGTGAGTGTCCACGTTTCGGCACCGTACGACATGACGGGTAGGACATGTCCCATGTTACCTACTTGAAATAGTTGTCGTTACTTTTCTCCTGTCAACAATCACGCTTTCATGTACTCCTTTGTAAACATTTGACAAAAACAAATGCGAAACACGTAACGCTAAACATGTTGAAAGTATTATTACACAACATCTCGCGACTTCGCTAGACGACGAACATACAAAATGAATTGTCATAGCCACTTACTAGACAAGGCTTTATATTGCACAAACCGAAGCGTAAAGTTGCGCAAAGTGAAGCGTAATGTTGCGCAGAAATGGCTTTAAGCCCTGATACGAAAAGGTAGTCGGTTCATTGCGTATTATGCACCAACTTTTCGCACGACTGTAAATTTTCTTGTTTTAACATAATTAACATTATGCTTTAGTTCTTGGCAATGGTGTAGCATTTCACCAGTAAAATAATTGTTGAAATCGGACCTTTTATAGCTCTTTAATCAATTGATCCCGCACAGGCGGGACCCGCGGGATAAATCCACCATAATGCATTCTTGAATTGGTCAACTGATCCCGCTGCCTAATTTTGAGATTTGTATAGTCAAGAAGAAAAGTTCACAACAAACCAAACTGACATCTTTATAATAATAGGTCTTTACCTATGAAATTGCCGTATTGTACAGACTTTTTCAAACAAAAAAAAGTTTTGATTGGCTATGAGTTCTAAATTCAAATCAAATCAAATCAAATTGTTTATTTGCATGAAAATACATGGTTCAAATTAATTTTGTTTTAAAAATATGACATTCTATTTACAAAATCAGTCTTTTGTTTATTGATTAGCGTTGTATTTTCATTACATTTCAACATTTTTCCTCATAATGGATACTTTGAAATTTCGTGTAATTATGGAATATGAGTTCCGTCGTGGCACCAACGCGGCACAAACGACCCGTAACATCAACGACGTTTACGGAGAGAACTGTACAAACGAACGCACAACCCGTTATTGGTTTGCTCGGTTCCGTTCTGGGAATTTTGACTTGAAAAATGAACCTCGTGGTCGTCCGGAAACTTTGGTCAACAATGATGAATTAAAGGTGATTGTTGAAGCTGATGAAACTCAATCTACAGCTGAGCTGGCAGCAGCTTTTGATGTTAGCATTAAAACAATATTGGTCCATTTGCGACAGATTGGCAAGATAAAAAAGCTTGATGGGTGCCCCACGAACTTAACGATCGCCAGCGCAACGTACGCGTCGAGACTTGCCTTGCGCTGCTTAACAGGCACAGAAATGAAGGAATTTTGAACCGAATTGTTACGTGCGACGAAAAATGGATTCTTTTTGACAATCGAAAGCGCTCAGCAAGTTGGTTAGATCCTGGTTCGGTACCAAAGCAATGTGCAAAACGAAAAATGACCCCTAGAAAGGTGATGGTCACAGTTTGGTGGTCTAGTGCTGGTGTGATTCATCATAGCTTTTTACAAAACGGCGAGAGCATTACTGCAGATGTGTACATTGAAGAACTGACCACAATGATGGCGAAACTCGCACGTCTGCAACCAGCTTTGGTCAATCGGTCGTCTCCACTGCTACTTCACGACAACGCGCGGCCCCATACTGCACAACAGACCGTCTCTAAGCTGCATGAGTTGGGTTTGGAAGCTCTCCCTCATCCGCCATACTCACCAGATCTTGCGCCTTCCGACTATTACTTTTTCCAAAATTTGGACAACTTTTTAGCGGGAAAAAAATTCAATTCCCGAGAGGCAGTACAAAACGCCTTTGAAGAGTTTGTTGTCTCCCGTCCAGCTGATTTTTTCAAGAAGGGCATCCATAAACTGCCACAGCGTTGGCAAAGATGCATTGATTGCAGGGGTGATTACTTTGAATAAAAGAAATAAATAAGTTCGAAAAAAAAATACTTTAACTTTTTTCAAACAAAACGGCAATTTCATAGGTAAAGACCTAATATTAGTAACCCAACATGGTTCGTTGGGAGAAATTTACCCTAGTCAAACATTGTGTTGATTGCAGTTTACAGACACGGTAAGAATCGAGGATATTATGTTTTTGTGATAATATTCCTGTTTTCTCATCTCTTCAGGTCCTCGTTGGGCGTCATGGAACCTGGGTATATTCCTGTGCATCAGGTGTGCCGGGATCCACCGTAACTTGGGCGTTCACATCTCTAAAGTGAAGAGTGTCAACCTGGACTCATGGACACCGGAACAAGTCGTAAGTTCGATATTTCAGAAGCTTACCTAAAACAGGGACCTAGGTTAGTCGTAATTTGCGTTTTAATCGGGTTGCAACCTTACACATACCTGCTAGTATATAACAAAGTCGCTTCCCGCCGCCTGTACGCATAGATCTTTTAAACTACGCAACGGATTTAAAATTATTATAATTTATCCCTGAAAAACACGTCAACATTTCCACGCGGATGATGTCGCGGCCAGCAGCTAGTACTTGCTAAAAAACTCAAACACCAATTTTTCAACTAACCCAAGCAAAGTCATGTGCGGTCATTGACCAAGCTCACCTGTAAAGAATAGATGTTAGCCTGATATGATGTTATCGCATTGGCTACCTTGTGACGTATCGTGTCATGCGAAATTATTCAAGTAAGTACCCTTTATTTCGAGGATTGCGTGACTTATAACAATAAAGTGCTTACTAAAACGACGTCAATGTACGGAACACGTGGCAGGCCGTTTACTTGAATTTTTTTAAATGCTGGGGAGCTATTTTTAGTAAAGGGTTTCTTTCTTTGGAATTGGTTCGTCGGTTTGAACTAATGAAAAGTTTCGTTAAATACAGCTTTTGTTCCATATAATAGAATCGTTCTTGTTTACGCAAATAGAAACCCCTATTGGTCTTGTTTCGTTCTGTCGTTCTGTCTCCTGCTGATATGGAGGGATTTTGAAGTTATGTTTTCGATGCGGGATCCAAGAAAGTAAAATTGTTTCTCTAGGATTTCGAGCTTCACTGTCTCGATGCTTTTCTAGTGGTCGCCACTGTTAATCCAGGATTTGCAATGGTTCTAGAATAGTGTGGCAACACTGTCCTAAAAAAAAAGAGAACCTTTTTCATTTAATCCTAAATGTACTCAGCCTATACTACTACCTTTCTGTTCTATCCCTATAAGTAACCATTTCATACTGTCCATCAATAGAGAGAACTTCTGCATCCCTTCTAGTGAATCTCGCTAAGTAGCGATATTAATGTTGCAAACTCTTCATCTACTTAGCCTTTTCCAAACCATGTTGGAGCAGCTTCCAGTCTAACCGGATGTAGCTGAATACCAGTATTTTACAAGGAGTGACTGCCTATTACCTCGACAACCCAGTTAGTACTGGATAATACGATCCCCTTTGGTAGAACTGGTTGTCAAACTTTCGGACCACTGACTACCTGTAACAACAAAGATCTACTAGTGACAGCCGGGACCACGGAGCAAACTCTGTATGTAATAATAGATAGGAGCCTATCCACGGACTGACCTAGGCAAGCGTGAGGCCTTTACCTTGAAGATCGACCCGTGCGGCTGTTATTATTTAGCCATTACGAAACAACGCTCTACTCAGCAGAACTTATTTCAAAACTCGGTATGCCGTAACTAAATATGGGTTGCGTAGTGCGGACATTACATCGAAAAAGGATGACGATTAACTGTCCTTATATGCATCGTAACTTTTCGTCTTGACAAACAAGGCAATATTTGGATTTGTGCCCGGTTGATGGCAATTCATCTTCGGCATGGTTCTGTATGGTGTCGGACGTAAAGAATAGCACCATCTCATATCTTCCCGTGGGTTTCGTACGAGGCGACTAAAGGACTTTCCGGAGAATGGGCAGCAGCGTTCTCTGTGCTGTTGTAACAACTGTACTGTGATCGCCAACCCGCCTGCCAAGCGTGGCGACTATGGCAATATAGCGACACTTGTGGAAGGCCTATGTACAACAGTGGAAGTCTTTTGGCTGAAATGATGATGATGATGAATGATGGTAATAAACTCACCCCCTATTACATGAGACTTAAACATTATTGGCGAAAGGGGGTGTACTATACATCTCACCCTCGGGAAATACAGGTAATACAGGTTTTACTCTGCACGCGTAGCATGACCACTGTAGAAACGATTTTTATCTACGGAAGAATCGACATAATGACATTTAGACAATGACAATGTGTCATTTTGTTGTTCCTTCCGTCGACATAACCCGTTTATACAGTGGTCATGCTACGCGTGCTGGACGCTCTTAACTTGCACATATTTCTACATCGTTCTCACATATTTGTAATTCTTAACTTGAATGATGTGTCCAAGTTTTTGTAATAAACTTTGTTTTAAAAGACTGTCTATGGAGTTTCTTGCCCATTCTTTTCCATAGAGAACTACGCTTTGGAATGGGCAACTACAGTACTTTCACAAGTTATTATGCCTTGTGATTGGGACTGCAGCTTCGCGTCTTTTTTTGTTGTCTGGACTTTCAAAAGTGTCTATAATGGTCTAATTGAAGTAAATGCTTTGAGTTTCAGATACAGTTAGTATGTCGTTATATAGGCATTACATAAGATACGTAGTTTACTGAGAATTGAGATGACGACTATGGGTTGAACCACATCTATCAGTACGGAATCGCATTTTTTCGTGCTGCAGACCGCATCGTCGATGTTGCCGCGTGCTATAGCACTTTCGCTGTTTCTCGCTCTAGCAAATGACTGTTCCGAGCGATAGAAAAGGATAGGAGCATGGAAAAATGCGATTCCGTGCCTATAGATCGATGTGGTTCAGCCCTAATAGAGAAAAAGCAAAAAAATGCTACGCCGAGTCCGAATTAATTGGCATAAGGTTCATGATAAGCTAGCCAAACTATTTAATCCTCTAATTTCCCAAAGAGTATCAACACCTCACTTTACTTCAACCTCCACCAATTCCAGGTATCTCTCCAACAAATGGGCAACTCTCGCGCCCGTGCCGTCTACGAGGCGAACTTACCCGATTCCTTCCGAAGGCCGCAGAACGACTCGTCGCTCGAAGCCTTCATCAGAGCTAAGTATGAGCAGAAGAAGTATATTGCTAAGGAGTGGGTGCCGCCTGCACTGCCTAAGGTTAACTGGTACGTGAAATTAAAACTTATCTAAACTACTATTCTAAAGAGGAAATATTTGATTGTTTGTTTGTTTGCATTGAATAGTCTCCGAAACTAATGGTCCGATTTGAAAAATTCTTTCTGTGGTATATAGCCCATTTATCGAGGAAGGCTATCTAAACTAATATTATAAAGAGGAAATATTTGATTGTTTGTTTGTTTGCATTGAATAGTCTCCGAAACTAATGGTCCGATTTGAAAAATTCTTTCTGTGGTATATAGCCCATTTATCGAGGAAGGCTATAGGCTATATATCATCACGCTACGACCAATAGGAGTGGAGCAGCAATGAAAAATGTTGCGAAAACGGGGAAAATGTGACGCAAACGAAGTTGCGCCGGACAGCTAGTTTTTGATATTCTCGTTGGTCGCAAGAGCTATTGCTGATCAAGAGGTCTTGAGTTCCTCGGTGGTGTAATATGTTATTGCGTTTTTCCATCAGGAATTTCGCGGAGTCAGGATTTTTGCACGATTGAGGGCAGTTGAATAGAACTTAACTGACGAAACGTGGGTATAGCATAGCTGCTTAACCCTTTGGGAATTACATGCGTGATGTTGTGGAGCTCACCAAATCCCCAAAATTCTGTATAAACGGGAATAGGCGCGATTTTGTTCGAATTTGCTATAAAAAAGACTGATAATAATTATCAGCATTTGGGTGCAAATCAAGTTAACTATTCCCATTCAAATTTCAACCCTTTTCATTGTTTAGTATTTGTTTGTTTAGTTATTTGTATCGTTAAACCTGATTTTAAACTCCAATTAAGTTAATCAATGAGGATAACAAAAGTCGGACTAATGGTTTAAAGAAAAATCAAAGACGACAATGATGAATGACGGTGGGCCAAAATATGCCCAAAATTAGAAAAGTTTTGCAATCCCATAATTTTTTACTGATTGTTCCAGGGACAAAGAGATCGATGAAGAAATAGAGAGGCAGAAACGAAAAAAGAAATCCAACAACTCAGGCTTAGGACCCCTGCCAGCACCCACCACAAGTGATAAGAAATATAATGTAAGTGTCACGTGTTTTATACGTAATGGTTTAGGATCTGTACAAGGCCAAAGCAGGGACCAACGGCTTAAGCCGTGCTATCCGAGGCACTGAGGAAACTGTATGTGTGTGTGGTGGTCACTCATCCACGGACCAACCTAAGTAAACCCGACCCGAGTGGTTGTTGTTTTTCCTCGTTGTTATTTTAGAGTTCCAAAATAACAACGATTAAGCCTCTGAATGCTAAATAGAGTAGTGCAAATATAAATAAAAGCTTTCGTACCACCCACCCGCCAAAAGTGTTAAACAGTCTACATTTTATGGGAACTATACTTCTTGTCACCAAAATTTATATTTGTCATCAAAGTTGTATCACCTAGTAAATAGATCTATCGCCACGAAATATTTTCGTTCTCAGATAAACAAAAAGTGTTCCCAGGTATGAATTATCAAATAAATGTTGATACATGTGTAAAATAAGAGATGGATTACCAATAACATTGTAGTGCATTAGATGAATATAAACTTCGTTCTTATAATAATAGTTTTATTACTTAAATAATAGCTTTGTGCTCGGAATGGTAGATCTGTCACCAAATAAATAGATCAGTTCCTTATTTCTATGAAGAAATGCTTTATACGAGACATTGGGCACACCGACTCGGACAGGTTAGGTTCGAAGAGGATGGCGCGATGGAGCGGAGCGAGCGAACTAAGACCCCGACATCCCCTTCGTGTTAGGTTACTGTAAACCCTGCAGACAGAAATAGGCGCCCCGCGTAGCGGGGCTACGTCGACAACGCCTTAGTTTGGACCTGTGGTTTGGTGATCTCTTTAAATTAGTTTGCTTAAATACTTATTAGGACACACCTATTATAATACATACAAAAACATTTATTTGGTACTAGACCTTATATCTCAGGATTTTAGGTGATTTATTGTGGAACTGATTTTGCATTGTTTGGTGACTACATTTTGGTGACAGATCTACTATTTTGAGGACAAACCCTATTATTTAAGAAACACAAAACTAATTAAATTGGTGATAGCTTAAATGATACCCACATTTTATGCATGTACTTGTTTATCATGATTTATTAATGGGCTGTTTGAAATATCATCAACGGTAATATAATTACCAGTATTAAGAGCAAGCAATAAACTACAATATTATGAGGTTTTATGAGTCACTTAAAACATTGCACTAAAACTTTCATCCACTATTGCAGTAAATCGATAATTTTGGTTTTATATTTTAAACTAGCTGTTGGCCGCGATCTTCGCTTGCTTGAAATTAGTATCAAAATATTACTTCCTTATTTGTATCGGCTTTTGGGAACGATTGCAAGAGTTTTATTTTTATGCACGGAACCCTCTTCTTTTCTCTAAAATAAACGTAGCCTTTTTTATTATAACATCAGCAATCGGTCAGTAAACGTCCCGTCAAAATCGGTCCAGCTGTTTCCGAGATTAGCTTGAACAAACAGATGGACAAAGTTAAAAAAAATTGTTATAAGTACCGTATACACTTTCATATGCATTCAGTACAAAACTGTTATTTTGAAATTACAAACAGACCCTTCCGTTTTATTTATTTCTTTTGATTCTTAGAAGTCACTTACAAAGGTAACCACTTTAAATTGTATCCACAGAAGTGTTTACAATCAAAACACACTTTCTGTCTGATAAGGGTTTACAACACAAACAATTACGATACATTTTCTTTTGTTGTTTTACTGTGCTAGTTTCTTTGTGTTTGTAAATTCATCACTAAAGTTATTGTTTTATTACACTACATGTTGATTGAACAATGTTTCAACAACAAAATATAACTGTAAAGTGTCTTGAGTAAATATCAATTTAGTTATTCCATTATTCCTCTTCATGTACAATAGTGTTACATAGGTGGACTTAATGCCACAAGGAGGAATGCAAGGGGGAGATTTTTTCGCCACCTCATCATCCCAGTAAACACCAAGTGGCGAAAGGTGGATTGTTTGGGAGACAGTGTTATGTCATATTTGACATACAAAAAGTTCTCAGATTTATTTAAATAAAAGAGTATCAATTTTTAACACAAAAATCATTTGATTACAGAAATCAGACGTCATACCCAGCATTCCGAAACCAAAATCGTCAGTGAGTCCAAAACTAGGCAGGTCTACCCCACCCACACAACCAGACCTCAGCAAGACTTCCAACGGAGCCGCAGACCTGCTCGGCCTCGACACCAGCACCAAACCGGACCCCAAACCTGCCAACGACGACATATTCTCCAGCTTCTTCTCCGCACCAACAGAAAAACCAGCAGAAACAAAACTCGAAGACTTGAAACCAGACCTCAAGACTGAGGAAGAAAACTTCTTCAAGCAAGCGGCACCAACGGAGAAAGAAAAGTCAAAGTTAACGAAGGACAGTATATTAGCTCTGTACAGTCAAACACCATCAACTAATTTAGTGAATCAATTCAATCCCGTGCAACCTGTCCAACCAGCGCAACCAGCGTACCCGTTCGGTCCTAACGTGTTCCAACACCAACAGGGTTTCAGCAGCATGGTGCAACAACCCGTGCAACAAAACGGTATGCAGTTCAACCAATTCCCAATGCCTAATCCATACCAGCAACAACCGTTCCCAGGTCAGGTACAGCAACCGTTGCAGAGTCAACCGTTTCAGAGTAATCAGTTCTTTAATCAGTCTCAACAGCCGTTGTCGCAACAGTTTAATAGTTTGAACTTAGGACAGAGTTTCCCGAACGCGTTCGCGCAACCTAATGCGAACGTTGCTAGCAACTCGACATGGCAGTAGGAGTGTGTTGGTTTAGACATTTTTTATTTACCGCGGATGTATTTTGTATGTAAAGAAGCTTGGGATGTCATGTAGTGATGTTTTGTTAACAATAATAGTTAAAAATACTGCCAGAAAATATCTGAAATCACGAATAGAACCTTTTTACAAGTTTTAGTACTTCTGATGCCATAGAAATAGTTTTGCCATAGTTAGTAACCTATTACCTCATATATTTCTACATAACAGCAATTAAATTTTTGTGTCTAATACTATCTAAGGGTGCTCAAACATACTTTTCTGGCAGTATCATCTTTAATAGACATGCACTGCTAAACACGACTCAAAATAGTGCAGTATAAGGCCCACATTTGTGCGACACAACTTCGCCACACTACTTTGCGATGCCTCGAGAGTATCAAAGCATCGGATCGAAAACCTAAAGACAATAGATAGGCACTAAAGGGTTTGTTCCTAAACGCTGATCAAGCTTAAGAGACGTTTAAACGTCTGGTTAAGGAAACCTTTAATCAACTTTCTGACTTAATTCCTAATGTTTATGGTTAAATTCAGCAATGGTTTGCAAATGCCAAACTCTATAACACCTTATCCCCTTCTTACTTCATGAATTCTAAAAAAAACGATCTCTAGTGATTTCGAACACCACTAAATGACTGTAAAGCTGGGTACATCTGCGCGGGAGTTGATAACACGAGTAGATAAGTTAGTATGAGCAGTGGCTCGATCGGCTTTTTAAGCAGTTTGTTCCTATTTATAATGCTCAGATAACTTGGCTGCACGCAAAGGGCACGGAGCGGAACTATCAAAAAAAAAAAAATGGTCGCTCTATAGGTCACCTTTGCTATTCCCTTCGGGGACTACAGACGTTTATGTCTTATTTTGAGGACGTTTTCACGAACACTAAGTGACACTTCAGTTAATTCTAAACTGTTATAGCTCTGTTGGAATTTCAACCCTTGGAGCTGGGCTCAAAGTTGATAATTCAGCAGAGCACTTATAAGGAATTCATTTAGATGTCGCCTAGTTTCAGTGAAAACGGTAGTAGTTTAAATTTGGAAGTGGAAATGTCATCATTTCTATGTTGGCAGAAATTTTATTTCATAAAAGCAAGCCGCACGGCGCCCAATGTGTGCAGTTCCTATCACTGTTATAAAGCTTGGGGCTTTGGAACAAGTGGACTAAACGGTGAAGTACTTAGTAGTATTATTTAGATAAATCCTACTTGGTGATTATGGCCCTTATTCACATAATAATAAAGGTCTACCCACACATCAAGGTAAAGGTCTACATCTATTTTCAGTATAAACACGTTCATGAGTCACGTCTTGGCTTTGGTGCCCAGAACGACCAGAGAGCTTATGGAACAGAATTGACATCGTCGAAATAAGAAACGCTTTCAAACTTTTTACCATTACCAAGGTGATAATTTGAAATGCTGTAAGTGACACTGAGTGTGTTGTTGTATTTTCAACGTTCGGCTCTGCACCGAAACCTGAAAATCCAACAGCGTTGATATGTCCAGGCCCTCTGGTCCAGAATTATTGTGTGAGTGTGTTTTTCAATTGTTTTAAAGCGCTGGTATCCACTTGTTCTGAAGTTGTATCAGTCGATGCACACATGTCGATTGCAATTATTTATTTTAAGAAAAGTTAGAAGTGTCGTTTTTTGTGTAAATTATGGTACTGATACTGCACAACTGATTGTTGGCAAGTAAAGTAAGTTCAAAAAATAGTGCGTGGAGTCCTCCGCGCGAAAGAAGTGAAACTTCGTAATGTGAAAATGAGTGCTTTCATACCCCCGCCATGGTAGCGTTAAACGTTTAACGCAACCTTGTTGGAAGTCGCATAAGAAGTTTCACTTCAACAAGGTTTGGTCTCATTGAAATTCCCTTGATGTGTATACTTTGTCTAAGGTCTGCATGTACGCACGAAGACCAATCAAGCTATACGGAACAGCGGATCTCTCACTGTATTGGAAATCTATACAAAGAGAGGTCATGTTATACTGGAAATTTATTGCTTGATGTGTCACCTAAACGAATTTAAAACATAGATCGGTCTCTGTCTCTCTTTTGAAGATGATAGAGACAGAACGATGGTTTAATTTTAAATACGTTTAGTAGTAAAAGTATTTAGCGATTTGTGGTGCAAGCAGACCTAAAATTTGTAATACAGTTTCAAGCAAATGTGATAGGCAACAAATAATAAAATTTATGAAATAGAGTTCAAAATGCCACAACAATATATTCTTACAGACAATAATAGGGAAATGTGTGCATAAGACTTAAGTTATTTCAAGCTGTGTTCGTTAAACGTGCGTAATGGCTAAATCGTCAAAAATCAAATTAACCAGCCCTCAAATGGTGGGCCATAGTTAGTGCACAATGTAATCTAATATACTAACTATAATATTGCCTGGTTTTTAGTAACACTAAGCTCCATATACAGGGTGTAATAGAATAAACGGTATAACAGGGATGGAAGGGACACCGACGCATAGCTTTGCACTTTTGTATGAAACAGCTACATTGGGTTTATATTAGTTTGAGTTATGCTACTCCAAGCTAATGTAATGATCGTGCCTAGGTAGGCACTTTTGTAAAAAAGCATTTTTCTTCGTTTTCACCTCACACTTAACTAAAGAAGAACCGGCTAAGTGCGAGTCGGACTCGCGCACTAAAGGTTCCGTACGATTATTTATAAAAACTAGCAAAAAAATCACCTTTTTGTATGGGAGCCCCCTTAAATATTAATTTTATTCTGTTTTTAGTATTTGTTGTTATAGCAGCAACAGAAATACATAATCTGTAGAACTTTCAACTGGTAACCATCACGGTTCTCGAGATACAGCCTGGTGACAGACGGACGGACAGCGAAGTCTCAGTAATAGGGTCCCGTTTGACCCTTGGGGTACGGAACCCTAATAAAATGAAATTATAGGGTTCATCATCATCATTTCAGCCGAAAGACGTCCACTGCTGGACATAGGCCTTCCCCATCGCCACATTGCCACGCTTGGCAGGCGGGTTGGCGATCGCAGTACGGTTGTTACAAAAGCACAGAGAACGCTGCTGCCCATTCTCTGGCAAGTCCCTTAGTCGCCTCTTACGACACCCACGGAAAGATATGGGATGGTGCTATTCTTTACGTCCGACACCATACAGAACTTGAAATTAGAGAGTTGTATTTATAATTTTAATTCTGAAAAGCCATATTTGTTACGGCCGCGAATCATATTTTGTTCTTCATACAGCGTGACACTGACCTGCAAATAGCAAAAAACGCGAGTCGAAGTTCGCGGGGTATCTTGGCGCATGGTTCCAAAGGAAAATGAATCTTATTAGAAAAAAAATTGGACTCACCATACATAATATCGCATAGGCTGACGCAATTGGTATGTCTTTTTCTATACATTGTCCTCCACATGAGTGTCTAAAAAGTCTAAATGTTATTGAATTGTTGGAATTCTCAATTTTTAACTCTCTTCGTTCAGCTGAAGGTTAAAAATCCATCAAAGCGTTTTTGTTTTGACATGCATTCCAGTTTTGCTTAGTGTTACAAAAAATGGCATATATTTTCATTTAAATAAGTTGTAAGTATTATAGGGTTACAGTAAATTAACGTTTTGATACAACGGAGCCAAAATACGTCTGAAAACAGCTTGAAATAACAGACCAAGCTTATAAACTTATAATTCTACCTGTGCAATTATGTAAATTGATGATATTTTAATTCAATTTTCTTTTTTTTAATTTTCATGGAATAATTTATATTATATTTTATATGTATGTGTATCCTAAAAATGTTTACACTTTGATTATTAATTTAGCACTTTTTTAACACTTTTTTAAATATTTATGCACAGATAATAATTTGTGTTTGTGTAACGATTTCGCAGTAATTTTTAAGTAGATTTTTATTTATTTTTTGCGGTTCCCAGGCGTCCCGGATTCGTTCTATTCCGATATGATGATATAAAAAATATATTTGAAATGTGTTGAAAAAAGTTTAAAGATATTTTATTTTTATAGTTTACTAGCTTCTGCCCGCGGCTTCGCCCGCGTGGAGTTCGGAAATTGCCTACATATGTTTCCCCCGCAAAATAATCTCGAAAATAGTCATTTATGTTTGTCCGCTGGTTCGCTCGCAATTTTTACTAACTACCTCCTCCTACCCAACCCTACCTACCTACACTACCCAACCCTACCTACCTACTCAACTCTACCTACCTACCCTGCCCAGCTTACCTACCCTACCCTATCCTATCTACCTAACTTACCCAACCTACCTACGCTACCCATCCTACCTACCCTACCCAACCTACCTACCCTACCCAACCTACCTAACTACCCTACCCAACTACCCTACACAACCCTACCCTATTCCTTCATTTTTCTGATCTCATGGGTAGGTAGGTAAGGTTACCACGCTCAACCATCTCGAGGTAAGCTATGTGCTCCTAGTACCTCAATCCCGACCACGCCGACCGAGACACGCTCGCCAAGAACATAACGCGCCAGGGCATCAATCTCAACTCCACGCTCAACTATCTCCCGGTAAGCTATGTTCTCCTAGTACCTCAATCCCGACCACGCGCCGACGACACGCACGCCAAGAACATAACGCGCACGGGGCATCAATCACCAACTCCACGCTCAACTATCACCTGGTAAGCTATGTGCTCCTAGTACCTCAATCCCGACCACGCCGCTCAGACTCGCTCGCCAAGAATATAATATATCTCCCGGTATGCTATGTTCTCCTAGTACCTCAATCCCGACCACGCCGCCCCCAGACAGGCTCGCTAAGAACATAACGCGCCATCAATCACCTACTCCACACTCGACTATCTCCCGGTAAGCTATGTTCTCCTAGTACCTCAATCCCGATCACGCGCCCCAGACACGCTCGCCAAGAACATAACGCGCCAGGGCGTCATCAATCATCAACTCCACGCTCAACTATCTCCGGGTAAGCTATGTGCTCCTAGTACCTCACTCCCGACCACGCCTCCCCTGAAGCGCGTGGCGCTCGCCAAGAACATGATAACAAACTGCGCCCTGCGGTTTCACCCGCGCAGACCGGGATAAAAAGTATCCTATGTCCTTCTCCTGGCTCTAAACTACCTCCCTGCCAATTTTCAGCTAAATCGGTTCAGCCGTTCTTGAGTTATAAGCGAAGTAACTACACTCGGCGTCACAAAAATCGCACCTCTTTAAGAATTCCCTTCAAAGTCATTTTAACCCTATTAATCAATGGTACACACATGACTATAAGGTATCATTGGAAAGGCAATTTATTTAAATTTCAGAATAAATCAATAAATTTGGTTTTTTGTTTGCCAGGGAATAAAAAAAACACGCTAATGCAAATGATTAAAAACTTAAATTTTATTTTAACAGTGAAAATTTTAAAAAAGTCCATAAAATCAACTTAAAACCTAGTGTTACCCCCCCTAGCTCTGATAACAGCTTCCATGCGTTCTCTCATGGACCTAATTAATGTGACAACAGTCTCTTGAGGAATGTTGTCCCATTCTGCAACGACGGCATCTTGGAGGTCTTGGAGAGTGGTAGGGGCAGGATCACGTGCCCGTACTCGCCGTTTCAGTTCATCCCAAAGGTGCTCGATAGGGTTCAGGTCTGGACTTCGCGCCGGCCAGCGCATAACAGGGATCCCAACTTCTTGCAGGTAGTCTCTTACAATTAATGCGGTGTGACAGCGGGCGTTATCGTGCATTAACGTGAACCCACTGCCAACAAAACCCGCATAAGGGACAACCTGCTCCTCTAAAATCTCTGTTATGTACCGAGGAGCAGTCAGCGACCCTTGCCCGCGAGCACTTCCAGTCCGAGAAACACACACAAGGTTCGTTTTGCCGTCGATTGACATGCCGCCCCAGAACATGCACGAGCCACCCCCGTATTCCACTGTCTCTTGAATACAGGCTTGTGCGAATCGTTCCCCTTGCCTCCTGTACACTCTTCTACGCCTGTCGTTGCAGAAAAGACACACCCTCGTCTCATCCGAGAAGAGTACAGCCCTCCATTGGTCTATTGTCCAATCCACATGGTCACGGGCAAATTGCAACCGGTCTCTCCTATGCTGTGCAGTCAATTTTGGCCCTGTAGCAGCCCTGTGAGCTGCAATTTTCTTCTCCTTCATTCTTCTTCTAATCGTGGAGACGCTGACAGAAGTTCTGCGAGCTGATCGCAGTTGTTGTTGCAGCTCAACAGCATTGGAGAACCGATTACGTAAAGACGTTGAAACAATGAAGCGATCGTCTCTTTCGGATGTGCACCGTTGTCTTCCAGATCCACGTCTTCGGATATAGCCACCAGTCTCTTGGAAGCGTTGGAACACTCGTCGAACGGAAAAACGACTCAAGTTCAGTTGCCGAGCAACATCACATTGCCGCATCCCTGATTGCAGTAGTGCAATGACTTGAGCGGCTTCATCTGCTGTGGTATCCATCTTCTGGGGTATTTTTCTTGCTGCAGCTGTTCACGTGTGTTCACTTCAAAGGTTGGATAGCGAATGACTCACATTTGACCCGGGTCGCCCGTTTTATACCCTTGTAGGGAGGTGCAATTAGTGGCCGTTGTAATGCGTATTTTGACAACATTTTCTTTAACGTTACGCGCTAATGAGATCTGTTGTGTTTAGGAATTCTAACTGTTGTTAATTTAAAGGTCGTTAAACATACTTTCAATTGATACCAATATTAATAGGGTTTAATGCATACGTTGATGGCGGGACTTGCTTGAAACTTATTTTCGGAGAGGTGCGATTTTTGTGACGCTGAGTGTAAAACGACTTTCTTTTATATATATAGACTAGCTTCTGCCCGCGGCTTCGCCCGCGTGGAGTTCGGAAATTGCCTACATATGTTTCCCCCGCAAAATAATGTCGAAAAAAGTCTTTTATGTTTGTCCGCTGGTTCGCTCGCAATTTTTACTAACTACCTCCTCCTACCCAACCCTACCTACCTACACTACCCAACCCTACCTACCTACTCAACTCTACCTACCTACCCTGCCCAGCTTACCTACCCTACCCTATCCTATCTACCTAACTTACCCAACCTACCTACGCTACCCATCCTACCTACCCTACCCAACCTACCTACCCTACCCAACCTACCTAACTACCCTACCCAACTACCCTACACAACCCTACCCTATTCCTTCATTTTTCTGATCTCATGGGTAGGTAGGTAAGGTTACCACGCTCAACCATCTCGAGGTAAGATATGTGCTCCTAGTACCTCAATCCCGACCACGCCGACCCAGACACGCTCGCCAAGAACATAACGCGCCAGGGCATCAATCTCAACTCCACGCTCAACTATCTCCCGGTAAGCTATGTTCTCCTAGTACCTCAATCCCGACCACGCGCCGACGACACGCACGCCAAGAACATAACGCGCACGGGGCATCAATCACCAACTCCACGCTCAACTATCACCTGGTAAGCTATGTGCTCCTATTACCTCAATCCCGACCACGCCGCTCAGACTCGCTCGCCAAGAATATAATATATCTCCCGGTAAGCTATGTTCTCCTAGTACCTCAATCCCGACCACGCCGCCCCCAGACAGGCTCGCTAAGAACATAACGCGCCATCAATCACCTACTCCACACTCGACTATCTCCCGGTAAGCTATGTTCTCCTAGTACCTCAATCCCGATCACGCGCCCCAGACACGCTCGCCAAGAACATAACGCGCCAGGGCGTCATCAATCATCAACTCCACGCTCAACTATCTCCTGGTAAGCTATGTGCTCCTAGTACCTCACTCCCGACCACGCCTCCCCTGAAGCGCGTGGCGCTCGCCAAGAACATGATAACAAACTGCGCCCTGCGGTTTCACCCGCGCAGACCGGGATAAAAAGTATCCTATGTCCTTCTCCTGGCTCTAAACTACCTCCCTGCCAATTTTCACCCAAATCGGTTCAGCCGTTCTTGAGTTATAAGCGAAGTAACTAAAACGACTTTCTTTTATATATATAGACTAGCTGCCCGGACAGACTTCGTTCTGTCAAAAGTTAAAGCAATGCACTTTTCCTACCTACCTACCCTACCCTACCCTACCCTACCCTACCCAACCCTACCCACCTACCCTACCCAACCCTACCTACCCTACTCTACCTACCTACTACCTACCTACTCTACCCTACTCTACCCTACTCTACCCTACTCTACTCTACCCTACTCTACCCTACTCTACCCTACTCTACCCTACTCTACCCTACTCTACCCTACTCTACCCTACTCTACCCTACTCTACCCTACTCTACCCTACTCTACCCTACTCTACCCTACTCTACCCTACTCTACCCTACTCTACCCTACTCTACCCTACTCTACCCTACTCTACCCTACTCTACCCTACTCTACCCTACTCTACCCTACTCTACCCTACTCTACCCTACTCTACCCTACTCTACCCTACTCTACCCTACTCTACCCTACTCTACCCTACTCTACCCTACTCTACCCTACTCTACCCTACTCTACCCTACTCTACCCTACTCTACCCTACTCGACCCTACTCGACCCTACTCTACCCTACTCTACCCTACCTACCCTACCCCACCCCAATCCATTCATTTTTCTGATCTCCTAGTACTTCGTTTTTCTGATCTCCTAGTACTTCGTTGGCATTTTTGTTATACCACGTTTTATAGTGACTGACGTTACATGTCAAGTCACACGGGAATGATGTCGAACGGGATAAAAAGTATCCTATGTCCTTCTCCTGGCTCTAAACTACCTCCCTGCCAATTTTCACCCAAATCTGTTCTGCCGTTCTTGAGTTATAAGCGAAGTAACTAAAACGACTTTCTTTTATATGTATAGATTTATCATAGAAATACAACAAAAAAAAAATACAAAATTATTAATAAAAACTATCATAACAACACGATTTCGGGACGTTTGTAATTCGATAAATTGGTGCGTGTTCAACATTAAATATGTTTTGTTTATTTATAGAAAGTTAAAATGTTAAATAAAATCTGAATACTTAAGCGTTTTCTCTAAATTGTAAAGTTTCTATATTATAACCTATTTACAATAGGAATCAATTTCCATTTCATGCTTTATGGGCATTTCTTTTGGTGTTACTAAGGTTTACAAGAAGTATTACTAATTATTTTTAAACTTGATTTTATGTTAACAAGGAGTGTACGGTCAGGGAATTAATTGTTAACCATATTGATACCCTATCCCTAAAGCCCAGTGTGAGCCCCGTTCATACAACTGTTAAAGAATGACACATACGGACTATTGTACTAGTCAAATTGCTTAAAAAAATATTTCCCTGACTTTATTACAGTACCCGGCTATACAGTGTGTGTATACGGAGTGGGATATCGACGCAAAAATGATTATCTCATATTCAGTAAACCATTCCGGAAAACTACATAGAATTTATGATGGTAATTTAAAAAAAAAACCTTTGTTTCCTACAAAAGTGCAATACCTACACGGTCAAAATGTATGAAAAGAACTCATTTTCTTTTAAAATTCATCATCATCATCAATCAGCTAATAATGTTCCCACTGCTGGGACACAGGCATCCTCTCTATGAGAGGGAGTGGGCTGTAATCCACCACGGGGGCCCAGTGCGGGTTGGTAGATGTCACATGTCTTTGAATTTTTAGTTCTAGGACATGCCGGTTTCCTCACGATGTTATCCTTCACAGTTTTTGAGGGCAGCGGTGATGAAATAAATTACACAAAGGGTTGCCTGCGTTCGGACCCACGGCTTACTGCTCGTAAGTCGGGGCTGGGGCTATTTTAAAATTACCGATGATTAATTCCTATGTTTGGTTCGTAGTGATGTACCGAGTATGTGGTAATCGTTTCTGCGTCAATGTCTCTTCCCTCGTTTGTGTTCGGAATGAAGTACTGGATACGTCATATACGTTTCTGCGTCGATGTCCCCTCCAGCCTGAATAGTCTACAAAGATTTAGAGAAAGTTCTGCTTTGTAGCGTCGTCTCTGCAACTCATGACACCTGCTGGCCATAACCATACCATGACGTCATAAAGCCGTATTGTTTTACTCGTATTCCAGTGTGGGAATGAGACGGAGCTATACAGGATGTCTAGCGCCATTTCTTTCCCACCCTGGAAAAGGAGTAAAACAATAATGTTGTAAGACGTCATAGTAGGCCACCTGTATGACAGACTCTTCGATTTGTCATATTTAGAGCGTTTACACCCTACGGCATTTCATACAAACTTTCAAGTCGTTATTTTCCGAAATGACGGAACAGATTTTAATGAAACTTCCTACGCTTAAGCAGTATACATAGGTCTAAAAAGTTACTAAAAAACATTTTGAAATGTCTTTTAAAAATAAAGATAATTGGAAATTTCTGTTTCGATAGATAATTAAAAATCGCTCTAATTTAGCTGTAACATTATTTTTCGAAAATGTTTTTAGTAACTTTTTAGACTTATGTATACTGCTTATGCGTAGGAAGTTTCATTAAAATCTGTTCAGTCATTTCGGAAAATAACGACTTGAAAGTTTGTATGAAATGCCGTAGGGTATAAACGCTCTTAACGACCGAGTACTGTATACAGCGAGGAGCATAAATGGTTTGGAAATGTTTAGGTTTCACACCCATTCTGTAACACGTTGTATCACTTCTGACTATGCACGATAAACTTTTCTTATAAGACTGATTTCTCGTGCGTCGTTCCTTTGGAACAGGGTCATATCGTATTGCGGTAACATCAGTAATAATGTTGTCACTCTGTTTACTTATATTTTGATACGATGGACCCCTTTGCTTTGTTATAACCTGAGTTTCTCTTAAATTCTCACATTAAGCATTTAATGAGTTGGGAAAAGCAAGTTAATAAATTTTACATGCACTCGTAAAATTTATTAACTTGCTTTTACCAACATCATGATCATTGCATTTTAAACCTTATGTAAATGGAAATGAATGTTACATGAAGCGCATACGCGATATGCAACAATGTGATTTTTCGTTTAGCATGTTCCCATTTTGAGGGAAACACCTCATTCTATTTACAGGCCCATCATTTGTTCAAAAGTTCAGAAGTTCGAAATTCAAATCCATTTCGTTCGTCATCAGCATTACATTCCAATGTCAGTTTCGCGCCAATATTTTTGACACGTATGTTTATGATAAAGTCATGCGTAGTACTTTCCTAATGGATTTTAAAAACTTGTTTTGTAATCGATTGATGACGAATGCGATACGTGATAATGTTGGTTGAACAAATGAAAGTGTCAATCATAGGGCTGTCCGATTCGAACGTCACGAGATGTCGACAATATCTTATCAAATATATATTATAAATATGATGCTAACAGAGTAGTGAGTCAATGAAGGAAGAATGCTATTCTGGCTAACCAAAAAAAATACATATTGTACTTGGTATGTATGAGTACCTACTCTATTTACTCACTACCTGTGTTCTAGATATATTCTGTGAGATGCCTGTACGAATTAACAGCTTTAAGCTTTCATCGTTTAACTGAGACGGTGTCCTTGGTAGTCGCGTGGTATGGTTTAAGTGTTGTCGCCCGACAACTGGGGAATGACTACTGAGCATCACTTCACCGTACCTATACCGCCAAGTGCAGATTTATTTGTTAATTGCATGCGCACTCCATTTCTTACTACTCTGTGTCTGCCTTTCGTGCCGAGATTTGTACTGATATTTATTTATTTTAGAACATCATTCATAAAATCCACTTTTGATGTATTTAGTTGAAATATAAAATGTGATTCTTTATTAAGTGATTATGTAATATAGTAAAAGTAACGGGCGATTAGTCATATTGGCTGAATGTAGCCCTGATTGAGCCTGTATTTCGTTTACATACCTAAATAAATATAATGCCAATAGAAATATTTTTATTTATTTTTGCCCGACTGCAGACCTTGATGGCTCATGGCCTGTTTCAAAGAAGTAAGCGTATGGATGATTAAAGATCCAATAAACGAAGAAAGTTCTTGGATCTTTATACTATAGTTATTAGTACACAATGACTGGTGCCTACTGTCAGTATTACAGCACCGTAAACAAGTGTAAAAGATTGTAAATCCGAACCAAAGACATTGGGGGTATTGTTCTGGTGAAGGAAGACTGCCTTCCAACTGCTAGGTGGCTATACGTAGACCCGGATTGGCCATACGGGCAAATGCCTGAAGGGCCGGATGCCCAATTGGCCGGTGTGTGGCCGATTGGCAGTCGACTTTTTTTTGTATTAGCAAAAAAACATTTTAATCGATGTATTGCAACATCGATTAAATATATCGACTAAAATATGATTAATGATCGAAGATTACGTTACAAATAAACGCTCCCGATGATGGGAGCACTGGCCTGTAATGTTACAATTCCAAATTTGATTTTGTATTTGTATAGAAACCAGTGATCGTTACGATTTTATCGTTACAGATTGCGCACTGCCCGGTTCTCCAGTCTCCTCACTCACTGATGTAATGCTCGAATCTGGTCCCACGAACATTCGCCTGTAATAAGCCTTTATACAGGGCATATTTTAATTAACTAGCAAAACTCGTTTTTTGGGTATCGATAAACACTTAATAAAAGCGTAAACGAATACCAGTGGTCATTGGTTTCATTTTTAGGGTTTCGTACCTCAAAAGGAAAAAATGGAACCCATTGGGACCCTTTTATGATCATTTTGTTTTCTGTCTCTCTGTCTGTCTGTGAAAGACCCTTTATCTCGGGAACGCGTGGAGTTATCGAGATAAAACCATATTATGTAGATCTACAGTCCCTTCAATCTGTGAGTCAACGTAAAAAAAGATACGGCCTTTTATGCCGCAAAAAATGTATATTTCGACACTCAAGGGAATCAAAATGTGTACTTGTTTAGGGAACTTCCTGTTGACCAAGAACTATGAACTTTGGCAAGTAATATCGTCTATCGTCTTATACCACGAGTACAGGGAATAATCTGTAAATTTCATTACATTCATTTCATTTCTAATTTAATCATAAAAAAACGCGCATAACAAAAGTGAATTTGTTAGGAAGTCTGGGTGGGCGAGTCCGACCCACACTTGTCCGGTTATTTGTTTTACCTTTTTGTTGTTACCCATCACGTTTTTCGAGTTTTGATTTTGTTTAGTTCAGTACCTACTCTGTAGGTTATCCTAAAAGATAAAACCTGACTGAATTTGAAAGTGAAATTAGTGGGTAGTTGGCACTAAGGAAAAAATGTGAGGATCACATACACTGACATCGAAAGTTCACGGCCGAACCTCCCCAGATCTAAGTAGTGTAATTTTAGGGAGGTTGGTAATCAGTAGTCAAGTCAGCAGTAGTTGCTGTAGTTGCATCTATGAAAACATAAAAATACCAATCGAAACAGTACTGAAAAATAACTACTACTACTAAAAAAGTATTTTTCTTTAAAAAATTTCAAGATAGTAGCCCAACAGTATCGGGAACAGCACGTCGATTCTGTAAAAACTTGCATTGCAGATCTTGAAAGCAATAAAAAGGGGCGGGTGGACTCAGTGGAGAACATGATCAGAAGAAGTGAATCGATTAGATTTAGGTTTCTCCTTGTGATGGAAGCCAAATAGTTCCTGAAATGAAAAATGAGTGATAGGGTATACACTGCTCTGTATGGTGTCGGACGTAAAGAATAGCACCATCCCATATCTTCCCGTGGGTGTCGTAAGAGGCGACTAAGGGACTTGCCAGAGAATGGGCAGCAGCGTTCTCTGTGCTTTTGTAACAACCATACTGCGATCGCCAACCCGCCTGCCAAGCGTGGCGATTATGGCAAAACCCCCCAAAATGTCAATGCGACACTTGTGGGAGGCCTATGTCCAGCAGTGGACGTCTTTTAGGCTGAAATGATGATGATGATGATGATGATACACTATTCTTTAAGTATATTTTTGATAAGGTAGTATTTATTTAATACAATAAAATAATATATTGAAATAAAAGTTACAAATGTGTGTATGAAATTGTGTACAACAGGCCAAGTCATTCTGCCTGCTTAAAACGGAACGCATTCAATAAGTAGCTTGGGTCTGAAAACGTATTTTTCAACCGATTTTTCTAAAATCTATGTGAAAAACGAAGTGAATTCATGAAAAATCAGAAATCATGGATTGCGGGTAAGTTAATGTGCTTAAAATTACAGATAGAACTTTTTATTTGATCGATAAACTTGTTAAACTTTTGTTTTGGCGCCCGCAGCCATATTGTGTCAAACAGCTGTTGCGGGACGACTTCTGTGCGCTCCGTTGTTTTTGTCGTTTTTATTAACAAAAAAATGTTTCTAAACTCGTTTCATCGTAATAAACAATGATAACTTAGTGCTAAATACGTGTTTAATATATAAACATTAAAAAATTGGTTGGTCGAGATGTGTTTTCGGTAATTAGAAAATACCATGGCTTGTGGATTGCAAAATTACGAGGACAGTGAAATGCCCGCGGCAGAACTTGAGTTCCAAGCGAAATGGAGCAGGTTTTCCGACTGGTTGCACTGCATATGTGTGGTTACGTTCGACTTGGAGCTCGGACAGGCTATGGAAAGTGTGTATCCTCCTGGTGTCAAATTATCTGATCAAGAGAAGTGTAATATTTGTTATTTGGCGTTTCCTGACTCTAATTCGGGATGTATGGGAGACACGCAGTTCCATGTGCGTCTGCGTTCACGAGCTGGTCTCACGCACCAGCAACTCGTGTACAATGAAGACAGCGTGCCCACATTGCGCGCCGACTCCACACACTACTGGGGCTTCGTCTACTTCAGACAAGTCAAGGACCCCTCCCTGCCGCGAGGATACTTCCAGAAAAGTATAATTTTACTTACTAGATTGCCATTTATAAATCTATTCTACAAAGTAATCCAATTGATTGCTCCTAAGCACTTTGAAGAAGGGGAAAGGAGCCTAGAAGCTGCCTGTCATGATATAAACAGGTGGCCTTCACTCGACGCCGGCCAGAATGTGTTATTACCTGTGCTTGGTACAGTTTTTCAATCATACATTCCTAACCAACAGACCGGAAAGATCACCCGATCAGACATCGCCAAACAAGTGCATTCTCCGAATGTACCTCACATATTAGCATCAATACAAGATGTGAATGTATTTGATGTGTTATCTAGTGTTATTTCACACCTACACTTGTTATGGGAGTTAGTTTTGACTGCAGAACCGATAGTGGTTATGGCAAGTTCACCAACAGAATGTTCTGCATTAGTTCAAGCCCTGACATACTTGATACAGCCATTGCCATATTCGGCAGAATATAGACCATATTTCACAATACATGACAGTGAATTCAAAGAGTTTACAAGGAAACAATTCAACCCACCTTGTGTAATACTAGGTGTGACCAATCCATTCTTTACGAAAACATTGCAACATTGGCCGCACACTATTAAGTTGGGTGATTCTTCTTCAATAAAAACTAAACTACGGAAAGTTGGTAACCTGAAGCTTATGGACACTGCTCCTGGTGTGTATACCCAGTACAAACCATTTTTGGAAAAAGATAAAGCAATAATAAAGAAATTGCATAATGGGATAAGAACTGATCGGCCTTCTGAAGTTCAAACTGCAATGGTGAAGCGACACTTACTTGAACTGACTCAAAGTTTTATGATACCCTTAGAGAGGTATATGGCATCTCTCATGCCTTTACAGAAGAACATATCTCCATTCAGAGCACCACCTGTACCAAACCCGTTCAACCCAGAAGATTTCTTTGCAATGTTACAACAGTCAGGCCCACAGTTGACTACTGGTATCAAAGGTGATTGGATAGGCCTATACAGGAACTACTTTAGAACACCCAACTTCAGTGCATGGTTCCATGAAAGGCACAACAATTTGACAAACAAACTGCATGCCTTGCAGCTTGAAGCATTGGCTGAGAGTGACTTGAAGAAATGGTCAGTTGGCAAGAAGGAGGTGGAAATTGTTGACATGGTCTTGAAATTAAGGGAGGTATTGAAGAGTAACCCCCCAGTCGCGGATAATACCAGGACATTGCTCGCGCGACGTTTGGAGGATTTGAACTGTGTCCTGCCTGAAGATATGAAGTCTATTCTCAATGCGGCCACGTGACAGAAGCACTGCTGCGCCTCAAACCTGCGAGGATGCAGCGACGACTGCAAAACACAATACAGGAAGATAAGACATGGTCACCCTATTGTGTGCATGTGAAATGTTAAGGTTTTTATATCTACGCAATAGTAACCACAGTTAGGGGTCGTTTGCGTAAACGAGTTACAAATAACTGTTTTATTGCGATATTTTTTTATTATGCCAATTTGCGTTACTAATGTGGTGAAAAAAAAACAATAATAAGGCACGGAGTTCGTATTTTAAATTTTACGCTCTATGATTTAAGCACCTCTGGCCAGACAGTTTATTAAGTAGTTGATTTAAGATTGTAATTAGTTATTACATAAACAAAGCTCTTCAACCTTGATAACTTAGTGTCTGTCTGTCTGTCTTACTAGCTTGTTTAATCATGTGGATCCACAAATGAATTGTTTTGAGAATCTTCGCTTCCATCTATGTACCTATTCTGATATTAAGTATCTGATGGCTATGTAAGTTGTAATTATAGTACTGACAAAGTATCCTGTTATTAATGGCTGATTTTTGGTAATATTGGGTTTTAAATAGATTCAGGATGTATAAAGTCCATCTTCAAGTAATTAGTGGTTGTTCTTGGCCTTAATTTGGTACGATTTTATTACAATTCTCCTCGTTTATTTATGCTACATGGTTACAAAAGACATTTTCGATGCTACTATGGAGCATTTTCCTGTAATATAAATGTTATATTTCCATTATTAATAAGAATGAGTCAATCAAATGAATTCAAGAGTCCAAGTCATTGTTTACCCTTGTCATAACAATATTAATTGGCATTCCAAATAGTTTCTTTTGTATTATTATCACGTGAGCAAAACATTCGATTTAATACTTACAACTAGCTGTCCCGCGAAACTTCGTCTGCGTCACATATTCCCCGTTTTCGCAATATTTTTCATTGCAGCTGCGCTCCTATACCGCGCCATCTATTGAATAATTACTCAATCCAGTCAACAGATACCGCCATCTGTAAGAATCGTTAGGAGCTAACAGATAATTGTGACTTAATTTTCAATAAAATAATATTGCGACCATAAATTGAGATGTAAGCTATCCTATCTTTCAAGTTGGATCGAACTGCACACGGTGTGCAAATTTGATTAAAATCGGTCAAGTAGTTTTGGAGTCCATCCCCGACAAACAACGTGACACGTAATTTATATATATATAGATTATAACAGCCATAATTTCTCATAATAAAATAATAATATTCAGTTTGAAATTATTAAAAATCTTGCCGAGAAGCCTGGGTGAAACGTTTTTGTTTGTAAACTGATATGGCATGATATTATTATGAAACTACGTCGATTATAATGTATAAATAAGTAGGTGTTGTAAATATTGTAGTTATAAAATTAATACTTAATCATTCATTTCATCTTTTGAGTAAACAGAGAAAATGTCGGAAGGCGTTTTGTTTGATAACTATCGTATGTTAAAACATTGTAATCCAATTTGTGGGATATTTGTAAGTCTGCTATTTTTTTAGCCGTGTGAGCAAGGTCACATAAAAACGCCGAGTTTATTTTCTTACGAGCATTTATTATGTTTCATGCAAACGATTTTTTTTAAGGGATTCACCATACTTATGGACGAGGCGTAATCGGCTTGAGCAGGTCAAAAAGAGCTTTATGTCCATGCAATAAGAGCGATTAAGGCGTCATTAGCCTCAACATCGCGTCGGATTATTCGCAATCTGTCCGATTCAAACCGATTTCTCGTCTATAAAGTGTGGCCACTCCCCAAATGTAACTGAAACTTTTGACACTGGTTCTAAGCAACTTCTTTTATTTTAGCTGCCGAAAGCTTTCATTTTATACTTAGTTTATGCATAAAATTACCTCGTATTATGTAAAATATTAAGTCAGACTACAAATACCTTTTACCGGGTACATAAACCTATTAATCTAAATACGGTAAAATTACCGTTTCCAGAGTCTACCTACGCCAGACGCTGACTCAGTAATATGAATCAAGTAGCTTAGTTACTGTTCGAAAATAAACCGTTTCCATCACAGTGTTGAGAATCATTTCAGTGTGTCATACGTTTGAATGAGCATTCTCAACAGTCAAACAATGAAAAGAAATACTCTCGCATAATCGATGCCTTGTGAAGTGGCTCTGGTTACCGGTATAATCTTTTTAATTAATCGTTTATCAGATCATGCGGAAAAACCAATATTCAGTAATCTATTGGACCGTATCTATTGTGAAATATCCAAAAGTAGTCGCGTTTAAGCACATCTCAATCGTTCGTGTAATAAAAAGGCTTCTTTTTGGTTTTGTCAGTTTATCTTGTTAATACCTCTACCCTATAGCAGGTAATAGAAAATCGCTTAAAAGTATCACTACCTTAGTAAAGTAACGTCATCTAGATTTGCGATTTAAAACTGAGCTTTTATTAAAACAGAATACAGTCCATATTGATCGAAGAATATCAGTCTAAACTTAAGTAATTGTCCTCGTTCGTGCTAAGTCTAGTTAAGTATGATCCATTACTGAAATGATGCTTAATTTTAAGACGTCTTATGCACAACTGTCAGTTCAAAAACCGCTGCGGCAACGGTGTCCAATCGTAATGACAGGGCTCTCGTAGATTGCGACATTGCCGTCTTTCGCCGTTTTCATACGTCATACCCGGTTCACATTATTCCAGTCAAGTAAACCAGCGAGTGGATCCAGCCCAATGCGGGAACTGGATCATGTCATTATTCCAGTCATTATTAGGAGTTAAATTTGTATTCACTAAAAATAATGTGTTCACTGTTCAACGTTTAATCCAGCATTGGATATGGACTACACTGTTCCAGTTGCACTGGAATGGGCGTGCTGGATTGAAGTGTAGACCGCCAGTCTAGTAACTGGACTGGATCTCGCACTGGAGCTGCATTCCAGTGACGGTTGAGATTATTCCAGTATCAAACCAGCGCTGGATTTGGTCACTGTACTGGAATGCTACTGGATTAATGTGAACCGGGCATTAAATGCGATTACGATTGATTCGCGGTTGCTTTTGGAAAATCACTTTAAGGCCTAAAGTGATCGCTCAAAAGCTAGTAAAGTTTAAGGTGTATTTTAGTGACAGGAATAAGTTTATAAACGTCTAAAAGTTAAATCTCGTTTGAGTATTCGGAGGTTATTCGCATCGTTGAAGTGTATTTTCGTATACTATTTTAGTAAAATGTATGTTTAGAATCTCTGTAATGTAATGTATGCGTATCTGTCCTATCTGGGTATTTAAGTATCGCAAACGGTGCGTTACGATTGTCAGGGGCGGTAAATAATCATTATCTGGCTCTAATCGGTTAAATAAGTTGACCTAATCCATAGGAGGATCGTAGTAAGGACGTTTGCCAAAATAATCGCGTTAAGTTTGATTATCTACTTGGAGTACATGTTGAATAAATAGAAGATAAACGCATTGAAGGAATCACCTGGTCCATATTTTTGGAATCCATACTCAAGCGTTTTACAAGACACTGCCGTCAAGAGATGATGGGAAGTTGTCCAATTCATTCCTTGAAATCAAAAAGTTGGCAGTTTCATTTCATTATCAATTTTATTGTTATTATTATCTATAGGGCCGTAGTCCCACAAGGCCGTGTCAATAAATGTTTATAAAAGATAAATTAAATAAACCAATGTCATGATCACGCCTAACCTTTTCCATCTACTTTGGAATCGGTCTCTATCCATACCAGATCGCTCAGCAGCTGTATACCAGTATATTACATGGAGTGAATATTTTATTATATATTTTATATCTAACTTCCACAACCGAATTGGCAAGACCAATGCAACCAAATAAATGTATCGTATTGAAATTACATTTCATGGTAAGAGTTACCGAAAAATTTTTATTAATGCAAAAACAGAGCCAGATTCATAGGTATTTTCGCTGCAGGTGCCAAGTAAGCCTTCGTTCTCACATGCGGTTTTTGACGCGGCGATTTTTTAATTCGGTCTGGCTTTTCAACACTGTAATGAGGAGAGCATTGAGCGCTGCGGAGAGCAAGCAGAGTGCTTCTCAGTGCGTCCAAAAAGCACTGTATTTTCAACTCTCGGCGAAAAGCAGTGATTTGAAAATCCAGTGGGCGTTAAAAAATCGTCGCATTAAGTGTCGCTTGAGCAAACGACGCGCGATGGCTAGAAGCAACCAGCAGTGCAGTGATACAATAAATGATAACGATTAGACATAACTGACAACCGGAACAGCTCCATCTATTCTTATTAACTCATCTGTCACACAAAAATCCATCCAAATGTACTTTATTTTAAAACCGCTAAGTAATGAACGGTTGTATTGTTGAACATAGATAAGTAAAGAATATTAAGATAAATTACATTGTTATCGCTTATAGGATTTTTTCTAAGATATATCATGACCACAGTTATAATATGATATTAAACGGACCGCGCTTGTTTTTATATACTAGATAGTATTTTCTGATAACGGCTATGTTATGCAAATTTTTATTGGACAGATGATCGATCTTTGGTAATTTTCATTCAATTGAAGGTAGTCGACAGTTCGTGATCAAATAATAATACGTTTATTTTGATGCCACTATTATTGAATACATTTCTTAATTGTAATATTTCAATTGCCTTCGATTCGCATAATAACCAGCAAAAGATCATCTATTAACGTTAAATTAGAAGAAATTAGCAAGACTTGCGTGAAACGCATTCATATTTAGGAAAGTCAAGTGCGCGTTGGCAGCTAGATTGACTGGAGGCGGCAAAGACCGGGGCTCTTGTTCTTTCCTGGCATTAAAAACTAGATCATTATAAGTAATAATATCGCCCCCGCGGTCCGCCTACTGTGACGCACGCTTTACTGACATGCATTCCGGGTGTTATTAAAAGAACCAGTAAGGTATCTATATATAAAACCTCATTTTAAAACTCGAGAGTCAAGGTCGTAAATGCATTTCAGGCATAAACACCGGTCGCCCGGAAATCGATGTCGTATTATTTTACATCGCTAGTTAACTACGATAATGTATCAACCGTAGGTTTATTTTAAACGCGAATATTTTATAACAAATAATTGGGTGCCAAATTGTTTTGTTTTCAAATATTGGGCGGTAATGATGGCATTATAATTTTATTTGTACAAGTAGCTAGTTTTATGGTGTACTCCATGAAGGGCTTGTTTGCTCAATAACATTGTTGGAACTATTCAGAAAACATAAGCTTATGAAAGGGTGCGGATACATTGGCGAACACGCTTTTGGTGCGTTGAATGTATATTCCATTTTCCTAGGCTAAGGACAAGGGAGATAAATAAATGCAGCAAAAATTCCCTTGATCATAGCCAGTTAAAATGTTCCAAAAGAAACATTGAACTTGTCCGAAAAATCGGCGCCATTGGCACATCAGCGCCATTAGTTGCGCGAAATTCCGCCGTCATTTTTCGATCTGTTCCTACCCTTACGCGGTGAAGATTTAAGAAAACAGCAGTAAATGCAAAGTTTCTCGTTCGCCAATATGTACACACCCCAAGGGAGATTTGTTATGTCAAGGTCGAGTCGAGCTAACGGACGTCAGTTTACTCGTGCAGACGAAGTAGGGGGTGGTTTGACCCACTTGTTTGAATTGTCATTTAACTTAAATGAGTCGTTCCAAGCCGATATTTATGGCTTCCTGTTCAGTTCTGATCAGTATGCGTGAGTTTATAACCTGATAGTATCGTCTTCTCATTATAAACATTTTTAGTTCCACGCTATCAAATAACATTAAAAAAAAAGCTTTTTAAAAAATATCTGCTCATATGAAAATACTGGCTGATGAAACATTTCAGCTTTGGCTCTGAGATGGCAGCTATGTGCTACCCATCAGCGAAGCTTATTGCAAATGTCCATATTTCCATAATAGGCTTCTGTATATGGAACAGTGGATTGCTTTGCCAAAAAAAGTGAAGACAAACGTCTTGATGAATTTCGACAAGGCCATGGCCGTTCATGCGGGTCAGGTCCATACGCGAGGTAAACTACTTCACTGGTGTATTGAATAAGGCTCGTTGTTGTATCCAAGCATCTGCTACTGATTAATTAGCAGAACCTGTTATTTTTGCTGCTTTCTCGAGTAGGACTAGTTTTTTCTCTCTCGACTTCCGTTGGCTCGACTGAACTTGAAAAGGGATGGGATATTGAAGTACCCATCCCAAAACTTATGTATCGTCGTTTATGGCAGACTCCACTAGTATATAACATATCCCATCGTAATCGCCACATGTAAATACAACATTGTACAAACTGCACTGTGTAAGACAACGTAAATGAAATAAATAAACATTATTTTTCAAATAACTCATTTATTAACGCTTATGCATATTTGTGCGGTCCTGATACGACAAGGCGGGAATATGTACGTAATACAGGGGGGTTAGATATCCATAAACTGCACGTAATTTAACAAAAAGGTTTATATGCAAAACTGCATAAAGTACAAAATTGTATGATATTAATACAAAATAATAATAACTTCGAGAAAGTCCGGAAAGTTTAATATAATCATAAATCACTTTCATAAACAAAAACAAAATATTTAAAAAAAAAACATATTATTTGAGCAATTTTTTGCACCTTTTGACTTCCACAATAATTTACGTACCCACTTTAGTTTTGGCGTAGGAAGCCCATTGGTAGTCTCAAGGCTTACTTTCTATAACAGGATATAGAAGAATATAAACAAAAAAGCTCACTAAAAAATTACTTAATAAATATACCATTTATAAGTACACAATTGCATCTATGGCAATAGTAACACATTCACACAGTTTATGGATACCAAAGAGCACTATACATAAATCTAAACAGGTACGGGGGGACATGGCACAAATAAGTCCCTGCGTCCCGACAGATCCTTTGGCGTTGTTCATAACAAAATACTAAACATAACAGTCTATTAAGTATTTACATAATTATAGGCGGGTGGAATCACAATCTATTGTATCTAGCTTTGCTCCATATATTGTCGTTATCAGTTATGAGGGTGTATACACCTGCGAGGCTGAGGCCTACTGCGGCTCCTAAAGCCATGGAGCGGAGTCCGGAGGTGCTTTTGTAGATCATGCCAGTTGTGGTAGCAGCTATGAAGGTGTTGGCAGTGTCTTCCTTGTCGCGCATCCATGTGACGCCAAGTGCGATACAGGAGTAGAATGATGCGATGATGCCGAGGGTGCAGCCTGTGTTTGTTCCTGGAACAGTAATGAAGGTCTTATAATAACAGATAGATAATAAGATGAGATGAAAAGAAGATAAGATAGAATATTCAGTAGGCTTTTACTCAGGACGCTCTTAACTTGGCCGTATTTCTACATCGTTCTCACATACTAGTAATTCTCAACACGAATTATGTAACCAAGATTTTGTAACATATTTTGATTTAAAAGAGTGTCCATGGAGTTTCTTGCCAATTCTTCTCCATAGAGATCTACACATTGGAATGGGCAACTACAGTACTTTCACAAGTTATTATGTCATGTGACTGGGACTGTAGCTTCGCGTTTTTTTTTTGTTTTTTGACTTTAAAAAGTGCCTGTAATAGTCTTAATTGAAATAAATGCTTTGAGTTTATTCTTGTACGTATTTTTCGTATGGTTAAATACTCTGTGTACACCCAAAATTACTAGCGAGAACTTAGATGTTTTCAACTTCATGTAAATTATGAATACTCAACCTCATCTGATATTAGATGCTGATGATCATTCAATTTATTATTTTGACAGTTTTGGGTGACAATGATTAAGACTGTAAGTCAACCATGAATAGCTTTTGTGGAAGAGACCCCACAATTATGCCAGCATCACATTGTCCTAGAGAAAAATTCTCTCAACATTCTAATGACTCAATTAGTAAATCCCGATAAAATCCATAATTACTACAAAGTTCAAAGTAAAATTTTATGCCAGTTCATAATATGCAGAGTAGGGTGACAAATACAATAAGGTGCACTGGGGTAATCCCGAAAAAAATCTACCACTCATAGTGATAGTTAATTGCCATAAGGAAAATAGCACTATAGTGGCATTTATTTTTTAACTTTCGGAATATACCTATTTTCAGAATTACCCAGTGCACTTTACATAAAGATTGTCCCGATGTAGTTATTTTTGACATAAACTAACCTTGTTTCATAATGTAGTTGATAACTTGCGTTCTTCGTACTTTGCCTGTTTGTCCTGCTAGTGTCGTGGCCCTCAGACCTTTGTAAAAACCTGCCACACCACCCAAGCCTGAAACAGAGATGAAACATGATTTTGAATAAAGGCAGTAACAGACAGTGCTGAAGTCATGATCATAGGTTTATCTAAATGTACCATAGACATGAGAGAAGATGATCATAGGTAGCGTTTTGTTATGTAGAATAATTAAATTAAGTTTGTTTGGATAAGTGGATACTGGATAGTGTACCCCATACTTACCATAGATTAAATGTACAATTGACTACTCATGTTATTGGGTTTTCTCAGTAGTTGCTGAGGTTTTTTTTTGCTGATGGCAATGTGGGTCTGCAGGTGCACCCAGTACTAATAGGTACACCTCTGCCTCAGCGTTTACGGATAACAGATTATATGTTATGGTACAGAACGGACTACTGAAGCTTTTAGTGCAGCAGCTCATAACACTGCTGGTGTGCACACTATGTATTGATGGAAATATTTGTTTGATTGATCTATGCTCATGTGATAAATATATCTGTACTACTGGCATTTTTTTGAACTGTTCAGAACTAGAGTTTCTGATAAGATTCTTATATCTGATATCTGCAATGATATTCATATGGGCCTTTTGATGTTTTGTTCAGTAAAAATTGAGACTGAATAAAATCCTCCTGTTTGGCCTCCTCCGGGCCTTTTCATGAGAATGTATGACTGAATAAAAATTAAAATGTCATGATACTTGTTGGACCAAAAGCGAAATAACATCTTATTACTTATTCAGTTTAGATTTCATGCTCTACAGAACATGCAGCATATCCATTTTAATAACTCAAGGTAATTATGTTTTTGTTTGTTTTATTAATGAACACAAGTTTTTTTTTGTTTCTTTGTTCTTTGATGAATTAGATGCTAACTCTAGTGTGTTGGACAATATTTGCGTGCACTTATTTCTGCAATTTAACTTGGCTAGATGCCCACTATTCATACAAACAGAGATAATGAATGTCTCACAAGAAACCTGTTAATTTAGACTTTCTTGATAAGAGTCCACATAAATTTTTCACTTGGATTTAGTTAAAATCGGGATTTCTTATGCATAACGAATATTTACTATTTACACATTCGGCCTTACGCAGTGTTATGTAAAATTACTAATGTTTTTGAGGTTATATTATAATTTCATCATCCCATTACCTGATCCCGACATGAAAGACATTCCAATGATGGGTAGCGCTACGTTAGACCTCCGTGCAGTAGATGCCATGTGACTATCGTCAGGATACAAGAATTCTGGTTGCATTTTCGGTATGATATGGGGATCGAAGTTCAAATATGGGGATAGGCTCGCCCCCGCTTGCTGTGCCTTCTCCTCATTCTTATTTATTGATAGTATATCGCCGAACAAGGACATTTTGGTATTTTTCACACTATTTTAACTAATCTAAAAACTAAAACGTGATTCGGCTATCACGCAGCGAATTTTAGCAAATCGAACTATGTAGAAATGTCAATGTCAAAAGTAAAGGCCCTGAAAAGTATAGACAAAAATTACATGAATGTTGTCAGTTTCAAAAATGGCGATAGACAATTTAAAAAGTTCCGATTTTTAAACTTGGCAATGAATATAATTCGCTAACCAGAATTTTCTAATCTAAACAACTACATTTAAAATATGATGCGCCAGGGTAGCTCGCCAAATACAAATTTTCTTATGGTTTTTGTAATTTGCCGGTCAGTATCAGTCAGTATCGGGTGCCGCGCGGCGACGCACGTACGTATCAGGCTGTATCATTAAAATAATCAACGCAATCCTCTAAGTGCTAATCCACTAGAATTACATTTCATGAAATATTAGTAGTGGTAACTCTAGTGTTGAAAATTAAATTAAAAATTTAAAAAACCCCCGACACAAATAACCTCAAAAAGCCAAAAAAATAATAATCCAAGCGTCGTAGCGTCGGGGGCCGCTTTGTTCTGTGCTCGTACTAAGCGGTCTTCTTAGCGGTCCCCCGACGCTACGACGCTTGTTTTTTTTTTTGGCTATTTAGAGGTTTTATGTGTCGGGGCTCTTAAATTTTTTTTATTTTTTTTTCATTTTTTTAACTTATTTAGTTTTTTCTTAGCCTTGACTGTCCAACTTCTGGTTAACTAAACCAAGGAAAGACACACAATTTAAAAAAATGTAAATTTTGGGGGCAAGGGAGCCCCCCCCCCCTCAGCAATGCCCATGTTGACAAGCGACAACATTTCAAATTTCAAATAGACTACCTGTGAAAGTTGTTTAAATATATCCCTACATCAACTAGAAAAGAGGTGATGATCTTCAAACGGCTGAGCAGATTTTCTCGAAACATAGCTAAGAACACTCTCGATTAAAATACCTTTCAAACGACACCACTTTTATCAAAATCCGTTAAGGAGCTACGATGCCACAGATACACAAATACACAGATACACACGTCAAACTTATAACACCCCTCTTTTTTGGTCGGGGGTTAAAAATAATATTTGGTGCGGGTAGTCCGACTTGAAGAAATTCGTACGTTCTTTTTGCGATTTAGCTGTTTCAGTGAAAATAGTTGTTAATGTGTTATCCTATTAATAATTCCAGTGAATTAAGAACCCCAGAAGAGGTCAGAAAAATCATAAAAACAGCAAAACTTCACGAGTCAGAGTTAACGGAAATCACACAAGTACTAAGGTTCCCTGATGCCAGCAAGCACAATGATAATTTGAAACTGATGCTCTTGGATGCCACGCTCCTGAAGGAAATAGAAGCGGGAAACGAACTGCTGTTTAAAGGTAGACTTTTTTACGCTTGTAATCGCCGAATGGTTATGCAGAGGTGTACCTAATAGTACACCCACCCATTACGCCAGATGTTTAGGTCCCATGAAATAGCCATCATAATATTGCCATCAACCGCCCGGCATAAATCCAGACTCCGAGGCTGCTACTGAGAAATTCCTGAGGGAAAAACCTAGTAACATTTGCCCGACCCAGGAATCCAACCCAGGTTTTTTTTACTGCAGAAATTAATTTACTTCGCAATCGCTTCATGTAAAATACTAGTACTGAGTGCATTCGGTTAGACTGGAACGCGACTCAAGATAGTTTAGGAAAAGACTAGGCAGATGATAATGAAATTAATTTACTTGGCAATAGAAACGCTAGTGTATCTATCTTTACTAAATATTTTTGAAATTGCATGGCTAATCTTTTGTGGTAAATTGTAATGGGGCCTCCGCTGTCGTCATTATCACAGCTTACCCGGTAGGAAAGCCTAGGTAAGCATGGCGGCCAATAAAGCTATGCAAAACCAAATTATGTAATTATTCTGGCTGACAGGTGTTGCAGTGGTTTGGTAATAGCGTGGCGGGCTTAATCTCTCATTGTACGGGAAGCTCCCGGAGAGAAGCAGTGGCCCAGTGGTGGCAGCCCCGACTTACGATCAGTAAGCCGTGGGTTCGAGCCCAGGCAGGCGCATTACTTTGTAATGTATTTCATCACCGCTGCCCTCAAAAAACGATGAAGGAAACCTCCGTGAGGAAACCGGCATGTTCTAGAACTAAAAATTCGAAGACATGTGACATCTACCAATCCGCACTGGGCCCGCGTGGTGGATTACATCCCACTCCCTCTCATAGAGAGGAGGCCTGTGTCCCAGCAGTGGGAACTTTATAGGCTGCTGATGATGATGACGGGAAGCTCATACTAAAGGGAGGTCACGTTATACTGGATATAAATAGGTTGATGTGTCGCCGTGGTGTACAATCTGTGAGACCATTAATAACACCGAGTTGCGGTTAAGACTACTATACTCTGTAGGATGTAGATGCGGTAAGCTTGGAACCAAAGTCTATGGTATGCTGAATTGTAAGCCTGAATACAGCCTTACCTAAAAAAAAATTTCTTCCATCTCGAGGGAAGCATTATGGCCGGTTGGTCGCCTTAGGGCTAGTTTGTTGGAGTTGGAGAGCACTAAAAAAAGGTTTTTTTTGGAGATTTTATCTACCAACTTTATTGCATCATCGGGTAAACCTTGGCCATGGGAACCGTTTTGCCTTTGAGAAGCAATGCCCTACGACGCACCGTTTCCTAGATACGCGCCATTGTGATTTTTGTAATTTCTATGATACGCTCTTAACTCAAAAATGGTAACTCGGATGAAAACCTTATCGGAAAATCAATTGCTGCTCTAGGCAAAAACCATGAGATGATGAACATAAACCAACAGACTCCGTGTTACTAAGATATTGTTGGTTGAAGATCACAAGTACACTGCCAAACCTTGTATTATTTTGTCCTTGATAATTATATTAAGTCTATCTGCCTAGCCTTTTCTCAAACTTTGTTGGGGTCGGCTTCCAGTCTAACCGGATGCAGCTGAGTATCAGTATTTTACATGAAGCTACTGCCTATCTGACCTCCACAAACCAGTAATTGGGTAATACGAAATCCCTTGGTAAGACTGTATGTCAGACTTTCGGCTTCTGACTACTTGTAACGACTCTCAAAGATCTACAAATGACAGCCGGGACCAACGGCTTAAAGTGCTTTCCGAGGCATGAAGGAAACTCGGTAAGTAATTATGGTCACCCATCTACGAACCGACTTCGGCAGACCTGGCTTACCCTTGAAGATCGACCCGTGTGGCTGTTATTATTTAGCCACGAGCTCCTCAAGGATTATTGATAATTATAGTAAGTAATAAAATAATTTAATATACATTCTAGGTGATCCCGACGATAATGTAGTACTATGCACAAAGAACAAAACATACGAAGTAAAAGAAGCCGAGACTTCCAACAGCCTCCTTCTCGTCCCAGAATTGCTATTCGCAGCATCAACAGGACTAGACGAGACCATACAAAATGAGTCCATGGAATCGGACTCATCATTCGACAAATCCAACGCCAGTCTGAACAAGTCTAATGAATCAGATGAAGATGCAAAACCGCCTAGACAAATCGTGCACAAAGATATCATCAACACATTTTTCACATACTACGAACTGAAACCTTGCAAGCCAAGGCTAACAAAGCTAAGAAAACTTCTGGAACCTACCAGATATCAAGGCTTAGAACTGGAATACGCAATAGACAAAACTAAGCTACTAAACTACGATGCAATATGCAACCAAGTACAAGCATCTAAAGCAGAATTGACTGAGGAACTAGAAAAGATTCAAGCAATAGAAATTGATGGGCATTATAGGTTACTAGAATTTGATTACGAGTTCCGAGTTCTGTCATACATGTTGGATCTTATAGATGAGAATTCTTGGCCTTTGGACAGAATATCTAAAGAAATAACTATTGAGAGTCTCAAAGACCTGGTTCCTTTGCCTATTTTAGAGGCGATATTCAGGTCTTATACCACAAAGTCTATTCTTGAAGATGGTGTTCAGTTTTACGAGTATAAGCAAGACAAAGTGTGTAGGTTCTTGGCAAGAGTGCTGTTGAAGAGTGCCGGGAGATTCAATTTGGCGGAGTTTTTGCAAGCCTGGAGGGATTCGGTGCCTGAAGGCATGGTTACAGACGTAAGTGACTTTTATATTTCTTTTCAATAATTTTATTATAAGTCGTTACACGTACACTTCAACCAACATGTCTGTGCCGGCGGGAAAACACAGAACTAAAATAAATGTACCAAGTTTGACACATCGATGTATTTTTTCTTGACAAGCAGCGCCACCTTGAACTGCACACTACTTATACTGGTCATACTGTAATGGTAAGAAACACTGCTCCCTGTAGGCATTTCCTGCAAACCAGATTCTCAGATGCATTGCGCTTGTTACACACTTGTGGTTAAGGTACAGACCATGGAGACGACTTGGAGGCTGCTGCCAGTGTAGCGTTTCCGTTACTTCTACTGGAACTCGGTAACTCTGCTTCTTCAAAAACACTGCTTCCTCGATAGAACTAAAAAAATAAAAATACCAAAAAGTACTGTTACTGTTCGCCCATGTCATCCCACTGATGGGCAAACGCCTTCCCCAAGACTTCCAATTATTTTATCAAATCAAATCAAAATATTTATAGTGAGCGTTTGGTTTGTCCAGCTCTTCCCGCCATGTACTACGAGGTCTGCGGCGACGTCCTCTGGCTGTATCAGGGCTCCACATCCTGGTTATTTTCGCCATGGCCATAAAATAAATATGCTAAAATAGTGGATGTCTAAAAAAGAGAAATAAGTTGCCTAACGAAGTTTTCTAGTGGCTCTTATGGATTAGAATTTCCCCATCATCATCATCATCATTTCAGCCCAAAAGATGTCGACTGCTGGACATAGGCCTCCCCCAAGTGTCGCCACATTGACATTTTGGGGGGTTTTTGCCATAATTGACACGCTTGGCAGGCGGGTTGGCGATCGTAGTACGGTTGTAACAAAAGCACAGAGAACGCTGCTGCCCATTCTCTGGCAAGTCCCTTAGTCACCTCTTACGACACCCACGGGAAGATAAGGGATGGTGCTATTCTTTACGTTCGACACCATACAGAGAATTTCCCCATATTGTCCCTCTTTAAAGAATGACACCGTCTATCCTTTGATTATAAATACTGAGACTTCTGGTATTTGAATGTACTTTCGTACAATCCCAAAAACTTGGCTTGCCCTTATAACGTACTACTGTTCATGATGTAAGGGTTTCTGAACAGTCTGGGGCTTGCCGTATTGTTGGCGACTAAGCACGCCACTGACGGCAATTATGTCGGTCGTTCATCCTCAACAGTGTCTACCCTAAGATTATAATGTAGGGATAATTTAAGCGTATTTCTGGTACTTTTTGTGATAAATACTCAATAATAAAGTTTATTTTTCCAGGAATCACTATTATCAGGCATAGCACTAGTGGACAAAACAACAACGCCACAGGTCGTATGGGGGTTTGCGGAAAGCGATTTACCTGAAGAAATCAATGAGAGATTCAAAGTACTGTTTCAAACTAAACCGAAGTGGACTGTTCCTCAGATATCACCTTATATTGAGTAAGTACTATTCATATTATTTGATAATGTTAAGAAGATGAATAAAAGGCGACTAACAAAAACAGCCCGTAGTAGGACTTAAAATACTGATGAAATGTGATGCCACTATGTTGTTGAATTATCTGCTAGTTCATCATCATCATCATCATCATTTCAGCCCAAAGGACGTCCACTGCTGGACATAGGCCTCCCCCAAGTGTCAAATTGACATTTTGGGGGGTTTTGCCATAATCGCCACGCTTGGCAGGCGGGTTGGCGATCGCAGTAAGGTTTTTACAAAAGCACAGAGAACGCTGCTGCCCATTCTCTGGCAAATCTCTTAGTCGCCTCTTACGACACCCACGGGAAGATATGGGATGGTGCTATCCTTTACGTCCGACACCATACAGAGCCAGTCTTTAGTGTTTAGTGTTAAGTCTGCTAGTTCATGTGTGTAATTTTAACCATGCATTCAGGGTTTTTGTGGCCTGTAATTTGTAGATCTTTGACAGTCGGCACAGGTAGTCAGTGGCCCGATAGTCTGACAACCAGTCCTACCAAGGGGTACCGCATTACCCTCTACTAAGTGGGTTGTGGATGTCAGATAGGCAGTCGCTCCATGTAAAATACTGGTATTCAGCAGCATCCGGTTAGACTGGAAGCCGACTCCAATAAAATTTGGGGAAAAAATGCTAGGCAGGGTTTGTAGAAAGATGGTCCAAAAAATGTAACTTTAATTTTTCAGGTGCTACGCAACAGAGAAATTGAATGTCAACGCCCTCTTGACGAAATACGCGAGAGCTTCTACTCAAGACGGTATTAGAGTGTTTTCAGCAAAACATATGAAATAGTGTGTAATTGTAAGTAGAATACTGTTAGTAAGTTAAGAAATAATCATGTTTTTGTTACTGCCTATCCCTGTGGGAAAAGGCTTGAGTATACAAGGTGTAAATATATCCTTAACGAAGCCGAAAGGCACTTGTTCTCCTCATCATTGCGAGTATTTTTTTGTTCTGGACAATAATTGGGAACCTTCTAGTTACGGAGATATTTGAGGTTAAAGTTCCAACGTTTTCACAAGTTATTTTTTAAATGCTAGTGTTTAATGTTATAACCAGAGGTCGGAATTAGGTAGAGTTATTTGTGTACTTACACTGATTTCATACAGCGAAAGAATAAAGTGGATATGCCTCAAATCCCGAGATTAATTTTAAAGAGCAGAAAAATCCCGTGATTTATTCAATAAAAAAGCTGTTTACTTTTACACAATTTAAACCATCCGACATCGTCCGAAGTTGCAAAATTCCAATGCGCACACGCAAGGGAAGATCTATATTAATATCAACATTTCGATGCAAGTACAAAAAAATAACGTGTACGTAAACGTGTGGCACTCGGGGACTGCTGCGGTAAAGCTATTGCATAGCATTTTTTATCAACTTATGCAATTATAATATTTATGCAATATTTTAGTTTTTCTTTGATATTAATTCAAGTTACACTTTTTGAGCGTGGTGACCGATAAGAAAACAATTTTTTTGCTATGAAATTTTTTTCACCATTTTTTTTCAATTCGGGGTGGTAGGTTTGCTTTCGTTACGGAATTTCTTGATTCGGTCGCCGCGCTCAAAGCCCGCCTTAAAAGCTATGCAATAGCTTAATAACTCTACCTAATTCCGACCTCTGGTTATAACTTTACTTTAAAGACCTCCATGGCCCATTTGAAATTCAATACATCCATCAGCACAATGTTTTGTGTGCGCTTCATTGAGTTTTGCCCAAAAACGTGATTTTTACCAACAACAAAAAAACGTTTCCCAGAAAAAAAATTTGCGTACAGTTATTTAGTTTGATGTACAGAATCCTTGGTTGACCGCTTCGTGACGGGTCATTTTACACCCTGTATACAGGGTTTTTGGTAAAACACCAACAACCTCTTAAGAGGTCGTTGTGCATCATTATGAACAACATTTACTATGGGACCAAACCTGAAATCGCGAAAAAAAAGTCTGCTGTTCCGTACTTTATCTAAACTAATACCATAAAGAGGAAAGATTTGATTGTTTGTTTGTTCGCATTGAATAGGCTCCGAAACTACTGGTCCGATTTGAAAAATTCTTTCAGTGGTATATAGCCCATTTATCGAGGAAGGCTATAGGCTATATATCATCACGCTACGACCAATAGGAGTGGAGCAGCAATGAATAGTGTTACGAAAAAACGGGGAAAATGTGACGCAAACGAAGTTGCGCCGGACAGCTAGTATTCATATAAGGCTGCCCGCCAACGTCCGATAATCGGTGACCGATTTTTTGTAGGAGAAAAATAAAACACACTGATAGCAACGCACACGTCCTACAAAAAGTTGGTCAGAAATCGAGGAAAATAATCAGAGGAAAAATCGGCCCGATTATCTGTCTAACAAAAAGTCTGACGTGGGCAGCCTTATGAACAACATTTAATATGGGACCAAACCCGAAATCGTGAAAAAGAATCACGTTTCCTAAATCTTGACGAGTTATGTGAACATAAAGTACGGACAGCAGATTTGGTCCCATATTAACTTTAAAGTCGTTATTTTCCGAAATGACTGAACAGATTTTAATGAAACTTCCTACGCATAAGCAGTATACATAGGTCTAAAAAGTTACTGAAAAAACATTTTCGAAAAGTCTTTTAAAAATGAAGATAATTGGAAATTTCTGTTTCTATAGATAATTAAAAATCGGTCTAATTTAGCTGTAACATTATTTTTCGATTTTTTTTAGTAACTTTTTAGACCTATGTATACTGCTTATGCGTAGAAAGTTTCATTAAAATCTGTTCAGTCATTTCGGAAAATAACGACTTGAAAGTTTGTATGAAATGCCGTAGGGTATAAACGCTCTTAAATGTTGTTTATAAGGCTGCCCGCCCACGTCAGAGTTAAAGTTGTTCATAATGATGAGTAGAATGACCTCTTAGGAGGTTGTTGGTGTTTTACCAATAACCCTGTATATGTATGTAATACTTATGTGGGTTACCATAAATAAAATTCAAAGTTACTCATTGAATAATACGTTTTATTTTAATCATTATCTTACATTATAAAAATATTAATCCATTAACATTATAAAAATATTAATCCATTATTTGATGAGTAATTCATAAACGTACACATTATTCTTATTTAAACAACTATTTCACTTAAATAACACAGCCTTCTTATTCTTCTTAACAACGTTGTTTAAAACCATCCTTTTTAGAACTTTCCTCTTTTTATCTCAATATGACGACCAGCGTGAGAATAAAATAAAAAAAAAATACATTAAATATCGGGAATGTTTGCAAAGACTATACACAAAAAAGAAATATAAGTAGCATCTTTACATTCCAAAACTTATGACTAGGGCCTATTTTCTAATGCGATACCACGATAAATGCCTAAATAAAAATGGATTTTCAAGGCTCGACAAGTTAATTTTCATCATCTGCCTAGTCTTTGCCTTACCTATGCTGGGGTCAGCTTCCAGTCTAACCGGATGCAGAGTATTTTATTTTGTACCTATCAGTGTAATTATATAAAGACATTGATTTAGGTATCACAGAGTAAAACGGCTAAGCTTAAAGCTAAAAATCTTTGGTATCAACTTAAGACTGCTGAACATTCTTCCTCAGTTTCTTCAATTCTTCCCACATAGCTTCCGGTAGATCTTCTCCAACTTCTTCCTTGAAATACTTCTCGATGGCGTCAGCTTCTTGTAGCCAGAAGTCTTTGGGTATGCTGAAGAGGGACTTCATGTCGATTGGTCCTAGGTTTTGTGTGTTGAGATCGGATTCCGTGGGGATGTTTCCTAGCGGCGTTTCAGTGAAGCACGGCTCGTTGTCGCAGCGACGGAGAATCCAGTCTAAAACGCGGGAGTTTTCGCCGTAGCCGGGCCAGAGGAATTTACCCTGTAGAGAAAAAATATTAGTACTAGAATATTTTTAAAGATGCATCATCATCATCATCAGCCTATGGTGTTCCCACTGCCGAGACACAGGCCTCCTCTCTATGAGAGGGAGTGGGCTGTAATCCCCCACGCGGGCCTAGTGCGGGTTGGTAGATGTCATGTCTTCGAATTTTTAGTTCTAGGAAATGCCGGTCTCACGATGTTTTCTTTCACCGTTTTTGAGGGCAGCGGTGATGAAATAAATTACACAAAATAATGCGCTTGCACTTTGTTGGGTTCGAACCCACGGCGTACTGCTCGTAAGTCGGGGCAGCCACAACTGGGCCACCGCTGCTCTAGTGTTTGAAGGTTGTTTTGAATGCTAATCCGTTCTCAAAATCCCTAGTAATATTATAAATGTGAATGTAAGTTTGTTTGATACGCTTTCACGTGAAAACTACTCAACCGATCATCATGAAACTTTGTACACATATTTTTGGAGGTATTAGAAGTAACATAGGCTATATATCATCACGCTACGTCCAATAGGAGCGGAGCAGCAATGAAAAATGTTGCGAAAACGGGGAAAATGTGACGCAGACGAAGATGCGCAGGACAGCTAGTTCAATAATAAAACATAACTGATTGGTACAAACCTCCTCATTCTTCCTGAACCAGTTGACATGGAAGATTTTGGGCATCTGCCGTCCAGCCTGAGGCATCGACAGCCAGTGCTTGATGTACTCGCCGAAGTTGTACCCGAAGAAGGGACGCATGGCGAACGGATCATGCATTACTACTTTGCCCTGAAGAAGAAAAAAATAAGGTTAAATTATGGAAATATAAAGTCGTAGGGCAAAATTATGTTGGCTGTTGAGGATCACTGTGGGATTGACGGATTTTTTATGAGTCTGAATAAGATTTTTGAAGTGAAACTTCTATGCAACTTCCAACAAGGTTGCGTTAAACGTTTAACGCTACCATGGAAACACACACACAACACACATTACGAAGTTTCACTTCTTCCGCGCTGAGGCACCACGCACTATTTTTTCTATTTAATGGTGGTTTACGTGAGGAGATGAGAAACAGATAAGAGCTAGAGAGGACGAATAGTATGATCCCTTTGCCGCATCGGGATAATCACGGTTTAAACCGTACGAAATATAGGATAGTGACTTTTGCCAGGGGCTCCGCCCGCGTGTGGACCATTTTCTTTGTTTGTCAAATACTATCCAAATTAATTTAGTCGTCACTGCATGAAAAGTTAACAGAGTTACTTTCGCTTCTTCTACTTTTTATCACTTTTATCATTCTAGTAGGGAACTATTTTCTTAAAATTTTATTATAACTGCGAAATATAAAAGAACACTTACAGCATGCTCCGCCGCGGCAGTGGCCTCAGATCTCATGGTAGCGCCCATGAAGACGCCGTGCTGCCAGTCGCGGGACTCCACCACGAGCGGCACGCCGGCCGGCCTGCGCCCGCCCAGCAAGATGGCGGAGATCGGGACTCCTTCCGCGCTCTCCCACTCGGGGTCGATGATCGGGCACTGTTCCGCTGGGGTGCAGAATCTGTGGGGGAAGAAACGGTTAAAATCACTGCAATCATCGAATAGTGGAATTGATCTTCTTAAATAAAAAGGGGACCAAATTTTTAGCCTATATCTTTTCCCGCTGCTGTGATATAGATCTTCTCTTGAGAGGAAGTGGTTCGTAATCCACCACGCAGGTCCTTTGCGGTTTGGTAGATGTTAAATGTCGTCGAAAAAGTGAGTAAACTTCCTACTAGCAAACTTTTCCAATCATAGATAATTCCCCCAACTTTATCTTACAAAAACGTTTTTAGAATGTTACAATTTCCTTACAATGGGGTAAAATTCTAAAACCTGGCAACACTTTCAACCATAAACAATATCACTCAACTTTTTATCAAACCAAAGTAAAAAGAGTTGGTTTTATGACGGTTTTAAGTTCTGCCTACCTAGAGTTAGGATGAGCAGCAGGAGTCTTCTTGCTAGCATCCCAAGGCTGTCCCTTCCAGTCGGTGAGGGTCTCGGGCGCGGTGCCCATGCCTTCCCACCAAACGCCGCCATCTTGGGTCTCACCCACGTTCGTGAATACCGTGTTTTTGAATACTGTTGACATTGCTATCGGGTTCGTGGCTTCCGAGGTTCCTGTGGAAAGATGTGGATAATTAGTATTTGGTTAGCAGAATTATTATTTGGAACATAACAGCAATCTATTTTTCTTCGAAGAATGGCAGAGGTTTTTTTTCTGCTGTCATGAAAGGCACAAATCCAGGTCAGTACTGGCTTTTGCTAAAAATTCTTTTCGGAAAACTCAACGATACTTTAGTCGACTCAGAGATTGGTCGCAAAGTCTCTGACGTAAGACCAACGAGGCAGGCAGCATTAATCTTTAATTTACAGTAAATTAGGTTCTAATCCTAATACCGATCCTAAATACAGAAATATGGAAGAAGAAGACATGCTGCGCCGACCCCAAAGTAAATTGGAATAAGGGCACGAGATTCATGATGATGATCTTCTAATCCTTACCTGGAGCGACTCCAAAGAATCCATTCTCAGGATTAATGGCCCTGAGGACCCCATTCTTATCGAACTTCATCCAGGCGATATCGTCTCCAACGCACTCCACTTTGTATCCAGGCAGGGTCGGGGTCATCATGGCGAGGTTGGTCTTGCCGCACGCAGATGGGAAGGCCGCTGCGATGTAGCGCTTACGGCCTTTTGGGTCGGTTACGCCTACGATCTGGGATAATGAGGGGTTTTTAGTTAGTTGTTCCAGTGATAGACGTCGGTCTGACCGTCTGACTGCCATGACATAGGTCTCGAGTTCGACACCTAGACACGATCATCTGATGCTTCGAATTCATGTGCGTACTGTATAATTATCATTGCTTCGGTGAAGGAAAACATCGTGAGCAATCTAGCATGCCTGAGATATTTCTCGGACGGCATGTAAAGCCAAGTCAGAGGCCCATATGGGCGGCAAAGAAACTCGACAAATAATAAAGTTCGTATTATGCACGGCATATTGTTACACACATTTCTACCAAGAATTCATTTCGTGATTGTTTTATGCTGGTGGGCTTAGAATCGTGTACTGAAGCTATCTATTTTTTTCACAGTAAGGACAACATCTTCAAAATATCAGGCACCAATCTTTCCTGTAGGTACTTTTTTGTTTTAATTTTTTAGCAGATTCATCTTCCAATAACTTCAAATATTTAAAACGATACAGAATGGCAATTAAATCTTAACATAATCTAATATACACATTTTAATAACATTTTCAACTCACCAGCATATGTTCAGCGAGCCATCCCTCTCTGCGAGCGATAACAGAGCCCAGACGAAGCGCGAAGCACTTCTTGCCCAACAGACTGTTTCCACCATAACCGCTGCCTGTTAACACAAGAAAAATCACTTAAAAACACTGAAATATTATCGAAAAGCTTGTTCAACATTGTAAAAACTGATTTAAAAAAAGTGACTAACGTTTTCGTTTACTGAGACTAGACGGCGCTAGTAGTCGAGAACTACAGAGTATAACAGGTGTTGTTCTTGATAATACTGTGCCATTATCTCTGTTTAGACCAAATTGGTAGCGATTATATGCAGTACATTTTTAGCAGCATCTGTTATCTGGAAATCTTGATTTATGCCCGATTTATACGATTGCCCCCCACTTGCCCCCGAACCCACAATAATTGAAAATCGCGGAAGATTTATCCCTTAAGTGACAGTGTAATTTAATTTAATGACGTGTTCAAAACACTCACCATAGCTAACAATTTCATTATCAGCGGGTTTATGCAGAATGATAGTACGAGGTGGGTCGCAGGGCCATCCTGAAATGCCTCCGGTACCTACAGCATGCAAGCACCGTACAAACTGCTCATCTTGACGCAAAGTTTCGAGAACTTTTGCTCCTGTTGACAAGAATAAACATAATTTTAGTTTTGTGTCCCTTTGTGACATGGGTTAAAGTGTTCAGGCAGATGTTTTGTCTCATTTTTCTCGTGGGAAACAGAAAAGCTGATGAAAGTGGGTGTTTGTAAGGATAAGCTGTAGCTTTGCAAGAGTCAGTTTGAAACTAGCGGGTTTCAAAGGATATGCTTGGTTTGTAAACTTTACTGAAGATAATTTAACAGTATGCAAGAAAATAATGTAACAAGTTAAGTTTTACAAAAAAAGAAGAGTTTTTAATAGACAATTCACCAAAAATCAGGGTAATTGAAATGCCAGCGCGTCAATTTGCAAACAAGACCAAATCAAACGTAAGTACATCATAATCAATTAAACAAACAGTAACGTTATCCATTCATGTTGAAACACGTGAGGACTAAATTCATCTAATAATCTAACAAAGAAACACAATAATCATAGAACAAACAAAATGTTTATTTGACTTATAACCTAACCTACAAATTTCGCGCCTTTTTTTCTACCTGCCCTCCTATTGGCGTTCGTAAGTTAGGGGGCTATCCCGCACCTGCGTACTGGGAACTCGACCTACGCACCACGTGAATGATGAGAGCTCCGTTATTGGCCACGAACATATCCTAATAACATTTTTGAGAATACACAACAACGAAACAGGACAATTTTTCACAAAATCTCGTTAGTTTTCGTTAAATGTAAATAAAAATTAGGAATAACAGTGTGGTTTTCCAAACGTGACAGGCAAAAATAGTGATGCGATAAACGAATTTCAAAAGCGCGCCTTATTCAAGTGCATAGATAGATGTCGTTACAGTTGTATAGGGTATGCATTGCCGGCGCGCGGCATATAGTACCGAGACCTTGGCAGATAACGGTAGTGCGATGTCTAGCCCTCCGTCCTCCGTTGAACCTCCCGATGAACCATCAGCTTCTTCCTCCCGGAATGACACTGAAGATTACGGCATCTTTGATATAGACCTCATCGAGGAAATGAAGAAGTACCCGATACTTCATAAAACCGCTCACCAAGAACACAAAGAGCGTATACCGAAAATGGAAGCCTGGGTAGAAATATGTAAACCACTATTCAAAAATTGGAAGAGCTATTCAGTGCTTAAGAAGCAAGATACAAGTAAGCTTCCTTTACTTGTTTTTTTTTTTGCAAAATAAATTGTATTTGTTTTTTTATACCGTTTTGCCTATTGCACAATGCTTGTGGGATTCCCAGAATAATAGTCCTAAATAAAAATCCGATTGAGCCCCGGCTAAATTTACTTTGGAAGTGTTTAAGGTGCGAAGATGCGGCGTTTGACGCATATCCAGTACCCGGGTTCGATTCCTAGGCCGAGTCTGAAGGGAAAATTGGTTTTTAGTGTAAAAAGTCTATGTTTAAATGAAATTGGACCTTGTAAGTAATAATCGATAGTTATGTAGGATGTGTTTGGTTATTATTGGATTTTCATTGATTTTCTTTTTAATTTCTTTGACATTCTATTCATTCGCTCAAAATGAGTACTGAATCATCTAATGAAGGAAAAACACAGTGTAGGTTTAATTATTTTCCAGTGAAGGAGACCCAGAAGAGATGGATGAATCTCAAAGAAGAGTTTTTCATGAGGCTCGATGAACCTCGACCCGTTTCACCACTGCCCAAGAAAAAGAAAGCTATATTTGACAGCATGACTTTCCTCCTCGACCCAACACCTGATCAGGTCGAAATAAAAGCATACGGTCCTGAAGAGTTTGCTCCCAATTTGGATCCAGTACCACAAGAGACGCCCCAAGGCGCCATCAATGCTGACCCACCGCTATTGATGCCACATCCAGCTGTCTATAGTTCCGCCATGCCTTCAACGTCGACCGAAATTGATTCGCAAAACCCGCCCGAAGGCAACATCAATGTTGACATACCGACAATGATGACAGATCCGCCTGTCCATAGTTTAAACATGCCGTCAACAGAACCGGATAACCCAAATATGCATTTTGCATTAATGTTAGTACCTTTACTAAATGGTTTAAATTCCAAACAACGATATGCTGCTTGGCCCGAGATTTTAAGGGTTATTCAAGAGGCTGAAGGGACACAGACGTTGCAGATTCTGCAGCAACAGTTAGGATACCCTCCTGGAATGGCACCACCACCGCCAACGCCACCGAATCAGGAACCAGCACAGGAGGCTGCTGTAGAAGAAGAGCTCTACCCATCTAGCCATGGGAGGCCTAGAAACCCCGAAGGCGAAATAATGTATCCGGAGACGGACAACGAATATGACGAGGAGTAAACGACCACCTAAAATGTACTTTCTTGGTATTAAGAGACAATGTAATCCCAGTAGTTTACGCTGCGAAAATTAAGCCACTGAAAGTCCGTTTAATACAATTCTTAGCACGTTTTTTTTAAAAACATTCTTGCTCAATTTGTTTATTCCAGATATTTTGATAACCTCCTTTTTTGGAAGGCGGTTAAAATCTAGATGAAGTTCTCCGGTCTTGTCGCAGAAATAGTTGATTTTACCAAAAATTCATTTAGGTCAATTCAAAAATCTTTTAGAAATATCTTAATCCAGGATGGAATCCGGGACACCGGATCGCCCGCTAAATTACAGATGAAAAAGTTTCTATGTGGTCTGGTGAACTCTGGTGGTAACCGTTTTTCGCGACGGTGTATATTGAATACTTTAAATATTATATAATATACAACATAATATAAAAAAATTACAGTTAGGTAATGTTAAGGTAATGTTTACCTACATAATAAATTGTCTCATTGAAGACGAAAAAGCGATTGTTATAATAAAACGTGCAAATTTGTAGTCTAAGTACCTACTGAATTTTCTGTTTGCGAGGAGCTCGTGGCTTAATAATAACAGCCACACTGGCCGATCTTCAGGTTAACCTCGTTTGACAAAGTCGGTCCGTGGATGGGATGACAATCTATCTTACATTCCGAGTTTCCTCGGTCCTTCGGAAAGCCCGTTAAGCCGTTGGTCCCGGCTGTCATTTGTAGATCTTTGACAGTCGTTACACGCAAGGCTCCTCACCAGTCTTATCAAGGGGTATCGTACTACCCAGTACTAACTGGGTTGTGGAGGTCAGATAGGCCGTCGCTCCATGTAAAATACTGGTATTCAGCTGCATCCGGTTAGACTGGAAGCTGAACCCAACATAGTTGGGAAATAACTAGGCAGATGAATGATGTATTTTCTGTGGTCTCTAAGCGATCTATCTACGGTATATTTGAGTAGACAAAGCTGGGCGTATTATAATTAAGCAAAATGTGTGTGAATTAAATATAAATGTAGAGGAACCAATATTGTGCCTTATTTCCTGGCCAAAACAGCTGAAATTGCTATATTTCCTATTCTGTATAGCAAAAGTTAGCGAAAAACTGCGTAGTCTTAGTGTGAGACGCGCTCGCAATGACTTATTGTCTCAATTTCGAAATTAACCATATAGTTCGGTACGGGCCCCCAAAGGGGCTAGACGAACAAACCTCCGCTGGGTTGGTATCGGCCCCGAAAGGGGCTAGCAATTAAGTCATTCGTCATCCTCATAATTTATGCAAATATTTAATTTTCTGATTATCAAGTACTATGAGTGTGCGTTAATTAAGAAAGTTGGATAAAAATCTCATATATCAACGCCATTAAAACTTCTGTAAATAGCGCGCAAGTATCTTAATTTACCCTTATAAAATTCAAGTGCATAAATACGGTCATCGCCATATTGACGGCTGTGCTGGTCGAGGCTAAAAATCATAAAAATTGTGGTTTTCGAACATTCGAGCTCCACTATATGGACAATAATCAACTCGTAATTTAATTATGCGGCGAATTCATCCATAGTTCAATTTAAATAAGCAGTGGTAATGATGAATTTTGAAATCTAAAGTTGAAGTTTCGCGCCAATCGTGCGTGTTTACATTTTTATTTTTCACATATAACACACACACGCGTATAGATTCGGTAACAAACATGACAAATATCATTCCAAATATTATAAACCGCATGAAAATGCCCTGATCTTAGCGTTATTTACTAATACTGGACCAATAACACGTAATATTCATTACCACCGCTCAATTTATATTTGAATTAGACGACCATTTTATTTTTTTTAATTATTGTGATGTGTGAAAGCGATTATTCCAATCGATTAATTTTTTGTAATCTTCGATCAACTCGAGTAATTAAATTAAGAAATTTAAGAAATCGATTGATGAAAATTAAAATAAATTTATTTTAACCGTAAAATACAGTAAATATTTATTATAATGTGTTTTAGGCTTTTATAATGGTAATCTTAATTGTTTTTCGTACATTCCGACCCAACAATAAACAGCACGGACTGATATAATGACTAAATTCGCGCCAATTTTATTTCCATCTCAAAATTTAAATTTGGAATTCGTTCACTGTTCCAATTTATATTGTAGGCATTCAAATTTACTATTATAGATTGTTTATTATGAATTTTGTTTTGAACTATCTGAAGATTGGTAGAATGCACAGGATCTCGGTAGGAATAGTAAAAAGAATTATGTAGTTTGATTATGGTTAGGACGTTGGGTTGGTTAATGGATATTTAATCTTTACTTTATTAATCAGCCTGTTTTGTCCCAATGCGGGTAAAGGCCTGCCCATGTCTTTCCAATTTAGTTTATCTTTTGCCTTCACCGTCCAATACTTTTAATCGACAATATTTTTTACACCTACTTAGATAGGCTAGGTTTTGGGATAGCTACCCCAAAAATTAAAAAAAGAAATCATTTTAAACAAAACTATCTAAAGTATACGGTAAGACTCTCGAGCAAGAGTCTTACTCGTATATTTTGTAGACTCTTGATGGTTCTGGTTCATATCTATTGCTGTTCATGGCTTCATTCAAGTGACTCGGCCCTCGGCCTTTGATGGATAACCTAAAAATGGCAGATTTAAAAAAACGTGTGCGTCTCGGGACGCTCGACAGAAGTGATAACTTAAACTAATCTAAGCCTGCTGCCGTATGCGTGAGAGAAAGGTAAGCCACACAGAGTGGTGCCGTAACGTGTTACGTTACGAAGCGGTTAACCCTCTCCTACGAAGTTATCACTTCAAAAACCTTTTTACACTGGACAGTGAACCGCTTTGAAACAATAAACTAATGTTTCTTGAAACGACTTATGAATTGCCGATTGTCAACCATCAGGGCGTGGACACGTGTCTACGGTACGACACCGGCCACCGTGTAACAGTACGACGCCGCTACCAGGACACGGCACGGCGTCGTGCTGCGGCACGGTGCCGTGTACGGTGCACCGCGATCACAAGGCAGCAACTATTGTTCAGTTTTTGACTTGTTACGGAAAAATATTTCGGCAGACATGTGTCCACGCCCTCATCATCATCTTTTGGGGTCGGCTTCCAGTCTACACTGATGCAGCTGCACAACCGTATTTTAAATGGAGCGACCTGCGACTGCCTATCTGACCTCCTCTAATCAGTTAGTATCGGGTAGTACAATAGCCCTTGGTAAGACTGGCTGTTATACTTTCGGGCCACTGACCAGCTGTAACATAACAATAACCCCACCATACGATACACAATCTTGGAAGAATAAATATAATTTATCTTTGACGGATCATAATAATTATTTACTATGCCTTCTAAGATCCTGGGCATTCTTTAAGCAACTTTCAGATATATACAATAAAATAATATACTTAAATAATCAATAATAATCAATAAACCTTATTATACAATCAAATTCGTAAAATGTTATCTAGTAAAATTAATATACTTATTTTAAATAATGAGAATTGCGAGCGCATTCTTTATTTAAATTTTGAAATTGAAAAATATCGGCGGGAATTAAGCCTAATCATTAAAATGTTGACTTGTTTTTTTTTGGGATTACTGTTTTCTGTTGTTCATATTAGTAATAAATCTCGTTCCCTTGAAGTCAACGTTCATTAATTAATTATAAGATGCTTTTGATATAATAATTACTTAATGAAATTATTAAAAAGATAGGTTTATAAGACCATAAATTATTATTTAAAATTATTATGAGTTTTCATTCAGTCTCAACTCTTTTTTTTCCAAACTCGATTTAATTGCGATTATCGATTAGGATGAATGCAACTAATTAATCGTACATAAGAAACCCGGGTTTTCGGTCAGCACTAAGAAGTGTTATGTTACAACATATTTTTTAGTAATATTTTTCAAGACTTTGATTGTGTTTTTATATGAAATTGTGTATGAATAATGGTAAAAAAAGAACGCAGATAGAATGTTAGGTACTGTTTTTATTTTGCCCTTTCGAACTGTTTTAGCAAACGGTAAGCATGCCCATGTACATTATTTCCTGCGCATCTAAGGTACCTACTTTTTGTAAGGGTGTAGTAATATGTATTTTACACATATTTGGCAATAGACTGACTCCGTTTTATCGAGCTCAACACGACACTGAAGATATTAACCTCAAATTTATCGTATGTAACAGATCCCGTGACATATTTTTTACAATAAAATCGAACGGTGAAAGTTGATGAAAATTTCGTGAAATTCATGACAATTCACATCACCCCGCCGATTCAGCTGATGTGTCAAGTGTCAAAATCTTGTCGTGCATAGTGGTTAAAACGTAATCTCCTTTGTGAATGAAAGATGCTATTGTGAGCGTTTTCCGGAATAAGGCTGCAAGTGAGCTGTGCTATTAGCGAGTGGCGCCCTCAAAGCCTTTGAAAGCCGCGTAGCATCAACAAATATTTATCTAAAGATAACTCAAAGACTGGAAGAGCAGAACCCAACATATCGCCCTCTCTTTCAATCGCCCGACGAGTCCCGAGTGCGAGCGAAGCCCAGGGGCCCTGTTTGCAGACTATTTTGTATCCAGTATAAACTGACCTCTGAGATTTTAATAAAGCACTGACATTTGATGAACTGTGCGGAATATTTACCCGCCGGCGGCTGTCCACAGTCTAGATACACTGGTGACATGTTATGAGCCCGCCTGGTTGTTTTTTTTACGTATTATGTGTAAATCCATACTTACTAAGGCTACTAGGCTATAATTATAACATCACGCTCCAACCAATAGGATCGGAGCATCAATGAAAAATGTTGCTAAAATTAAATTAAAAATTTAAAAAACCCCCGACACAAAAGTCCTCTAAAAAGCCAAAAATAAATTAATCCAAGCGTCGTAGCGTCGGGGGTCCGCTTTGTTCTGTGCTTGTACTAAGCGGTCTTCTTAGCGGTCCCCCGACGCTACGACGCTTGGATTAATTTATTTTTGGCTTTTTAGAGGACTTTTGTGTTGGGGGTTTTTTAAATTTTTAATTTAATTTTTTTTCATGCTTTTTAAACTTATTATATTTTTTCTCAGCCTTGACTGTCCTACTCCTGGTTAACGAAACCAAGGAAAGATATAAATTTAAAAAAAAAGTAAATTTTGGGGGGAGGGGTTGCACCCCCCCCCCCCTCAGCAATGCCCATGGTGACAAGCGACAACATTTCAAATAGACTACCTATGAAAGTTGTTTATATCCCTACATCAACTACAAAAGAGGTGATGATCTTCAAACGGCTGAGCAGATTTTCTCGAAACATAGCTAAGAACACTCTCGATTAAAATACCTTTCTAACGACACCACTTTTATCAAAATCGGTTCGTCCGTTTAGGAGCTACGATGCCACAGACAGACACACAGATACACAGATACACAGATACACAGATACACCGATACACAGATACACACGTCAAACTTATAACACCCCTCTTTTTTGGTCGGGGGTTAAAAACGGTGACGGAAAATGTGACGCAGACGAAGACGTGCAGGTCAGCTGGTTTATTGATATTTTGAATGAAACGTACCTATACGCGTCATGACCCGCATGGAGTAGACGACGTAGGGAGAGTCTGTGATCTCGACGCCAATCTTGGACAGCGGAGAGCCGACGGGGCCCATGGAAAATGGGATCACGTACATTGTGCGGCCTGTGGACAAAAAAGTCATAGATTAGATGATTGTTTAAGAGCCCTTTTGGGTTTAGGCAATGGGTAAAAACATATATTTTGGTCGGACACTTCTATGAGGCAAAACAGAAAAAAATAATAAGGTTTCTTAAGGTATAGAAGGCGAAATACGGGTGTACTATCGGTAGGTAGGTACACTTCTACCTTATCCTTCGGAAAAACAATCGTGATGTTGTGTTTTCTTTGTTTTGAAGATCTAACTTAGACTAGAATAAAAAATATTTTATTTTTCGCAACGTTACGGTCATATATCATTTTCAAAATCCTGTTTTCTGAGCAGTGTAAACTACACAATGTTTAATGTTACCAATTATAAATCGACCAAAAAAGAAATTCTCTAAAATATTTTTAGTCTATGCCCAGATTCCCAATTAATCTGCGTATCTGTACCTGTTGGTTAATTGTAGCTAAAGTGGATTGCCCGGAACTCCAGTCCGCTGTATTGATTTATAGGGGAGTCTGCGAGGCAGACAGGCAGATATATGCAACTATATAAACAGGCATATTTCAATGAATGTACGCATGGTTGACATGTAATGATCCCCTCTGACAGTCTGTAGGGCCATCCACAGATTTTGGGAAATACATTCGAGTGTTCATTGTTTGAAAATGAAACGAAGACAAACATTATTTTGTTTTTTTTTGAAGTATTGCGAAATAGTTTACTTCTTTTGTTTGGAAACATTGTTCAAGGAAGTTTCATTTTTCCTGGCATTTCGTGAAATCTTACGCCTGGTTCGAAATGACTGGTTTTTCTTCCGTATTTGATTATCAGATATTTAGTTACTAGCGATTAGCATATTTAGCAATGGTAATTGATGCTGATTTGCTATAGGTAAATTAATACTTTTATAAGCAGCTATTACGCTATTCTAGCCACATTTTTTATGATAATTTGGAAATATCCTTGATCGAACAGGACCTCTGTAGTAACTGTAGCTCTTATTGACCGCTAACACAAAACTTATGAAGACTGGTGTTGATGAAAATATCCTATCACTACTATAAAAGAAGATACAGCTCTGCTTATAGTCAAGTTGATTTAGATTTAGTTGTGTAGGACCAAGAAAGTTGTAGAGCATATCTAATTTTGTCTATGATCTATAGAGAGTTTATTAGCATGAAACATAGGATCTGTAGACTATGTCCGCTAAAAAGAAGTGATCCAGAACAAACTACGTTGTTTTGTTTTTCTTCAGAACAAACCAAAAACTGATTCTTTGAACCTTTTTATTTCCTTAGAAATGGCAGAAAAAAATCTCCAATCTCACCTCGCATACATCCCGGGAACCTCTCAGTGATCGCCTTCTCGTAGTCATTAGGGGCGATATAATTGCCGAGGGCGGACTTTTGTCCGGCGCGGGCGATGGGCACCACATCCCTCTCCTTGTCAGAGCAGATGAAGGTACGGGACTCCACGCGAGCCACGTCCGCGGGGTCTGTTCGGGCTAGCCAGCTGAGGGAGGAAGAGATGGATTAGTTTTTTTTTTGTGAGAATTCGTTATGTTATTGGTTATATCTTTTTGGTGGTGTGCTAGTGGATTTTAGTATTAAGTGTAGGATGCCATTATTCAGCCCATAGCCGTAATTCCAAAAGATATTGATTTGATACGGATAGAATGCAGTAGTTATTGGCGTATATCTCCAACATGTTTTTTGGGCCGAGATAAAGGTACATCCACATTTCGCCATTTATGTTTAAGTATGTGTATTAATGGGGGCTTATTGCCATCAACCGGGCACAAATCCAGACTCCGACTACTGAGAAATTCCTTATGGAAAACTCCGAAAACAACAATTTGCCTGCCCCGAGAATCGAACCCAGGACCTCATGCTCAGTAGCTACGTTTGCGACCACTACACCAACGAGATTTTTTGGGAAAATTATGGGTTCATTTATAAGATGTGATGTTTGAATAGAACTTCGTGCTTCAATTTTACTTGATCTATGTTTGACTGATGCAAGAACCAACACAAAAACAAAGGAAGTTAGAATAGTATCGTCATCAGTTACTTACCAGTTGTCATACTTGTGAAGACGTTTCAAGGTTCCTTGCTGCTGCATGATATGCAGCAAGGCGGCTGCCTCAGCCTCAGAACCGTCGCAGACATGGACATGTTCTGGCTGGCAGAGAGCAGCACTGCGCTCCACGAAGGCACGGACCTGAGGAGTTCAAGGGAACTTTAGGACATTCTTGTTCTACATCCTAATATCAACGAAATTCAACAGGAGTTACCAGATAGACTATTTAGAAATGCCTTTAAATTTAGTGTAGTTCTTGACCGCTTCCCTTCTTCTTTGTCAGAGGGGTATTACAGGCCACTGACTGTACGAACTTTGTGGGATCTCTCAAGGGTCTCTCTTAGGTCATAGTGTGTTTCGTTGGTAATAGAATTAACTCTACAACTAAAGTACAGGCCACGGCTGATCTAGTGTGAATTGGTGGCCACGAAGTTTTCTCTTCAAAATAGTAACCAATAGTTGAATCAAATTTTTGACCACTGAAGGAACGAAGGCACTCTATTATATGTGTGCGAAACATTGCCAAAAGGCATTTACATTGATCCATAAGACTGGCCGGCCCGAATATAGAATTTAAAATTATCGACCCAATAGTTTTAAAGTGCAACAGAGCAATAATATTTAGGTGTCGCTTCGTATACAATTTATTTCAAAGACCCTTGGTATATAAGAAACCCTTCAAAAATATTACAACGCAATTATTTGCTATTACAATATTGCACGATTTAGACAAGTATTGAGTCATGCAATGAATATAAACCATTGTTTTTCTTCTAGCGTTTTATACTCTCATTTCCTTGTCTTTGTTTGAGAAATTATTTTTAAGTCATTACAGCGATGATTACTTCAGAAGATTATTGACCAATGTTTTCATTATTATTGATTTTTCATCAGTAGGACCCTGAGTCAGGATTTGTTGATGGATGTTTGTTTTAAAATACTAAATAGGCTTCTGTTTGTGCAGCCTAGGGTAGAGCACGCTTGCCTAGAAGAAACTCACATTCACTCGAACTTTGGAGATCTAGATTATAATGATCATGGAACAGAGAAGCCGTCATTGAATTCCACATCCATGGATGTGGCGAAAAGTAGGTGAACTTTAGTTGCACCTCCGCCTGATTATTCGGGAATTACAGACCGTGATGTTCTGTTTGATTACCTACATTTACGTGCTGCATCACTATTTTTATCTAAAGTAGTAGTTACCTTAGGAGTCAATGCAGCTAGTTGAGGGCTGGGACTGGTAGCCCCACGGAGAGCGGTCTGGTGGGCCGCACGACCGCAAGCCAGAGCCACTTGGGCATACCTGGGGACAAAGGAAAATATACATGAGCAAAGGTCCAAATAACACCTTCACTCTCAACGTCAAACTTTACAAGGAGTTGATTCTAGTTCGCAAATGTAGTTTCGTATGGAGAAGAATGGACAAGAAACTCCATGGTTATTAAATGTTTGGTACCCAAATATGGATAATATTCTGTCAACATCACATGTTGGAGTCAAATGACGCAATATTGGATTTCCTAATAACAACCCAATTATAGAAAACATATTTATATCCTGAAAATAAGTATTATTATATTTTGACGTCAAACCTCGCTATTTTGAATTTCCAGTGCCGTCATAAATGTCGTCAAACTAAATATTGGATTAGGGAAAAAGCATAATATGATATCATGATTAATTGGTGTAATAATAATAGTTTGGGATGTCTAAAGTATCAAACAAAAGTACACACATGACATAGAAATTATTAGCTTATCAAACATAATTATATTACTTAAGTATTTACGGATAAAAAAACGTTATGTTAAGATTTTATCAGCCTCCTTGACTCCTGCAGCTATGTTGAAACATTTGATATCAAATAAATTCGTTATCTATTTCGTTTGCACACCGAACATTTGTTTCTCAGGGTGACGTTTGAAACTTTGAACCGGTCACAAAATGTCGGTCAATTAAACCAAAGGTTAGATATTAAAATTATCTGCCCTGCACTATGTTCTTACTTCGTAATTTAATTAGGTGTCAGATAAATGGATTAATTGTTTATAAGTACGTAGGTAATCTTGCACAACTTTTTTCATTAGAAGGTCTTAGCAAAGGTTGTGAAGAAATAGCTATAGACATAAGTAGGTACCTATATACCTAGATGCTAGGTAGGCATCTAGGTATACAGGTATGTCTTTTACATAATTATTTGTTAGTGTTAATTATTTTGACGCAGAGCTAGCCTTTATAGATGCAGCACCTAAATAGATAGCATAGTTTTTTTTTCAAGTGGTTCCATCTTTTTCCAAAGTCATGCTTGGCTTATGTAATAAATAATTGAGGTACACGATATTGTACTTTTTAATCTTTATTTATGAATTTTCCCCTTTGACGTATAATAATTGGGCATTGGACACACTATCGGGTTTCCTGTAAGAATCAGGATAAAACACTGTTATCTGACATTTCTTAAGTCGAAATTACAAAAAAAGGAAAATGTTCCATAAGAATGCTGCAATATAATACATTTTCAGCGAATCATCGTGGATGGAGGAAGTACAAAATCATCAATCAATCAGTACGCGTTATTGAAAATGGCGAAGGCTTTTTCTTATGCTGTCCCGACAATGACAGTCGGGGCAGACCTTACTGTAGGAGGCCTAACTCAAATTGATCCTATATAAGTATATGTTGTTACATACATAGATAGAAGATATTGCTACTGCCCATAGGTTTATTTATTAAAATAGGTTCACCAACAGCTCCTACGTACAACATATCTTAAGCATAGGTTAAATAATACCAGTTTTTATTGGCTCTAGGCTATAACATTTGTAGGCTATGAATACGTGATTAAAACCGTTTTGTTGGATTTTCAACGCTTGTCTATCTCAGAGACTTCAAACTCAAAGTTGAATAATATTTAGGAATTCATTTGCGTAACGTTTACTGTAAGAAGTAACTTGGGTACCTATCGCTTAGTGTTAGAGAACAATCATCTGACTGACAGGCCCAAAACGCCTAGTGACGTACCTACGTGTGCCAATTTGATTACCGCATGTTTTATTAGGAACTCATTGACGATAAAAAAAAAAACCGAACAGCGCCTACTTAGTTACAGACTCAGTAATTTGAATCAATTTGAAACAATGCTGTTGTGACGAAATACGAAGCGGTACTGGAAAGTAACGCGTGCAGATGGTCAATATTTAGAAAAAAAACAGGTATTTTATGTGTGTAATGGAACTTTACCTGTAACAGTTGGTGGAACAGTAACTGTTATTGGTAACTATGAGCATTTTCATTTTTTTTGTTATAAATAGGTTTCTTGTTTTCGATAAACGTGCTAAGAACATGAAACGTAGGTTTTAGCGGAATGGTTATAACTAATTAATTATTCAGAAAAATTGAATTATCAGAAGCTTGCTATTTGGACAAAACTATTTTAAATAAGGATATTTTAAAACACAGGATTTTAGACCTTTATGAATGAAACATATTTTTATGGCAGAAATATAACTTCTTATGTGCTTTTGGATATCATAATAATAACAGAAGTTAAAATCAAAGACAAAGAAAATTTACTCAATAAAAATACTCACTGGTTGGTCTTCCTCACGTAGTCTTCAGGGATAGAGTTGAAGTGCAACATTTTGAATTCAAAATAAATAAAAACTAAATAACAATAAAATTAATTAATACTTTACAAAATAAATTCAAAAACGCGGAGCTAAATTTTATCAAAATTACTGAAACTGAACAGAAATATCAGCCACCTATAATATGCTATAGTGTTAAATCTGTCACCCATTTAATAGATACTATGCGTGAGAGAACTAAGAAACGTAGTGGTTATAAAATAATGCGCGCGCGCTTTAATACCGGAGGAGTGTTTGCACGGCGCTCGCTGATTGGTCGAGCGCGCGGGTGTGTCGTGACGTGTGCACTCTCAAACAACTTGTTTTTCTACGATTATTATCATCGAATTGTTTTTGTAATGCTGATTGTATTTATGTGCTTTTGAAAATATTATCGTGATACAGATGATTAGGAATTGGTACTTATTAAGCGTGATTTTATGGATTTTAGTAATTTAGGCATCGAATTGACGAAGTTATTAAGTGTTCTCGTTGAGACTTAATGAGTTTTCTGAACCTTGAATATTCAATTCCAAAGTATTTATACCATGGGTAGTTCTCAATGGTAAATTCCGTGGTACCTTTCGTGTTGCGTCGCGCTTGCAATACTCTTTATGTAGGCCGAAAGCAATCTCCTTGTGCTATGTAGGCAAGATGGAAGCCTTATTGCATCAGCTAATCATGTGTGGCGCTATTATCGGGTACTTTTTAATCAAAGTCATCGTTACGAGCAGTATGCCGAATGCCTCTCAGAAATCTAAAAATACTTTCCCGCCAATTTTTATGTCAAAAATACCTTTGACTTTTTTTTTCTTTTTTGTCTGCCAGATGCTAATAGAGCCAGGAGAAAAAACAAACAATTATGAATTCCATAGTAGATTCTTGTGATCAAAGGTAAAGAATGAAGGTTTAACTTAGTAGTACTATAATTTTATTCTGTGGTTAGCCAATTTGTTTATATTGTAACTGAAGGCGTGTATTTCGTCAGCAATTTGTAAAGCTCAAGGTGAATGTCGTCATCGGAGGCGTGTACGCTATGCTTAAACTGATTGCAGTTCTAAATACTTCTACTAAAAACATTTTGTTGTTGTTGTGGATTTATGTTTGTATGATACAAATTATTTTTAAAATCATGTGTGATGTTCAAGTATTCTAATGATAGTGTTTTTGTTTTTTTGGTAGGTAATTGCTCTTGTTGTAAAGATTTTTTATTGATACATATAGAAGGAGGAAAATTGATGACCATGCCAAAAAACACATTAACACACATTATAAATCATATTTTTAGGCTCTTGGCATACTTAGCATTTTCTATCTCATGATGGATATCTAGTAAATTTTGTATGTCATGTACCCAAACATGACATACAAAATTTTAATTCGCTCAATAGATCGTATTTAAATGACGTAAATGCAATTGTTGTCAATGAACGAAAGACGCAACTACTTATATGACAAGTGGAGTACAATCACACTGACGCACTTGTTTAAAGCCAGACATTTACTGTTCTGGCCGTGGAAGAATGACCTTGGCCTTCAGAGCGTCAAAAAATAAAGAGGCGCGGGTATGCTGGCGCGAGATAAGTTCAGGCAAACTGGTTCGGATGCTGTCTGGTTGGGGACACTAACTTCAAACCTGACAAGTGTCCGGATCCATATTTGTCAATTTGACAGAACGTTTTAGGAAAAAATGCCTATATAACTTTATAATCATCATCTACCGCCCGTATTCCAACTCCCCCACTGGGTATGGCCTCCCTTTTCTTGTGCCAACCTTCACGGTCCAGTGCCAGCTTCATCCAGGTTTTTCCCCCGATGGCAACTATGTCGTCTACCCATCTCGATGACCGCCGGACGACCCCCATTTCTTTTGCCAGTTCTTGGACGTCATTCGGTGATAGTCTTAGTCAACCTGCCATCACTGCGTCTTGCTAGGTGTCCTGCCAGAGTCTAAGTATTTAAGTTCCGTAACGCGATTTCCAGTATTGAAAACCTTGTACGTCTTCGGATTTCGGATCAGTTGTATACCGAGCAATTTGACAGAACGTTTTACGAAAAAAAAATCAGTATCACTTAATAATACTTAGCCTTTTTAAGGACATCTGAAATGATCTCTCAAAGACACATCGCTAAGCCTTCGTCTTCGTCTCTTTGGCTCCGTCCTCCCTCGTTATATTTATGTCATAGTCTGAGTACCTACATAACCGTAAATGATCGATTGACGTCACAAATAAATTGAATGTTTTAGTTTTTCTGTTCAATGTAACCGATTTGTTTACCAAAGATAGTTAGTTAAAACGACTGCAGTATTTTTTGCTTACGTCATCAATTCATCATAATATTATGGTCATTTGCTTGTGTTTGGTCTTAAATTTTGGTTATTAAAGTATCTTGATGTTTACTGACGTTTTGGAAGTCGATGAATCCATTTGAAAGACGTTTCAAGTTAATTTTTGTCCATTATGTTAAAAATAACCGTAATTTTCTACGTAAGTTATTTACATACAGAGATACCTATAATTAAGTCTTTTATTTTTCTAGGCAGAAACTAACAGAACGCTACTTTGCTACTATTCTTACATAATTTGATTTCTTATTATTGAACAGCCAGCCATCCTGATGTCAGAATGGCTGGTCATTTTGAAGTCCCTTTATTTTATTTCAAAGTGTACTTAGAAATTAATTGACTTTAGGTAGTAATAAGTAGGTATCAAATAGGTAGCAATATTTGGTCACCAGCAGGACGCGAACTGATGCAGACAACCAGCTATTCAGACGCACAAGAAACATCATACAGTTTAAAGTTTACTTGTGATGCCATAGTTGGGCAGAAAAAGCAACGCAATAAATTAACCCCGAATCCGAACTTCCGAAACTTTCTTAAAAAAAACTTGTTGAATCCCATGGCCTATGACCATCATCCAAGAACTAGAAAACCCACGCCCAAACATCCACTATTACTAATTTATGACCAGCAACTAAAAAAGCCAGTTTACAAATAAAATCCATAGATAAAATTCTGATGCAAGTCGCCACGGCCTTAGTAAGTACCAACAAACATACTACACTACGTGACTCCGAATAGGTCATAAGTTCGTAGAGATAAGCTGAAAGTATACTAGTCTTTTAGTTTATAGTTTACATCAGATTTTTTTTTTGTGACGAAAAAGCCTAGTCATATGACAAGTCGTGTGAATTTGAGATTAAAAAGATGCGTGCAAAGTGGGCCGCAATATTTGTTGCCTACGTTTTTTTGGGAATTATTCTACCTAATACCGACATGAATCAGGTTATAACCATAGATAAGCTAGACACGTTTTCTTTGTATTCTTGAGTTACTTATGTACTTACAGTACACGCCCTCAGACAACAGTTCTTTCAATTATTTTGCCTTTAAAATAAACCGTATGGAAACAATTATAAAGGTATACAATTCCAGTATGACATGGCCTCGCTTTCATCATTATCATCATCAGCCTATAATGTTCCGACTGCTGGGACACAGGCCTCGCTTTGTATCCGCATAAACCAGAGGTACTGCAGTGTGCCGCGGCACACACTTTTCGAAACACTGGTCTAGTGGTCCTGGATTCGATTCCCTAGTCGAGCAGCTTAATTGCGTTTTCCCAGCAGGAGTTTCTCAGTAGAAGTACGGAGTTTTTTTTTCCCATGTGTTTCTACATTTCGTTTCTTATGTTTAAAGCAAAGCTATCCTAATATAGCATAATGTAAGTACCTGCGTAGTGCCGTTTAAGAGCGTTTACGCTTTACGACATTTCATACAAACTTTCAAGTCCTTATTTTCCGAAATGACTGAACCGATTTTAATGAAACTTCATACTCATAAGCAAGATACCGTACAGTAGGTCTAAAAATTTCCTAAAAACATTTTCGTTCAAAAAAGGCTCATTCATCATCATCATCATCTGCCTAGCCTTTTCCCAAACTAAAAAAGTCTCATTCTGTCTTAGAATTATTACAGTTAAAAGGGTTTTGTTTTTGTCTCATATGTATAACTACTTACATATGTACATAAACTAATTTGAGATAATTAGAGAATGACGAAGCAAAATGAGTGTGATTGAATCGTAGCTCTGTAGTCAGTAAGCCAACTCACAGAGCATGGCCGGCACGATAACTCGTGAGACGGGACACCAGGCCCCCTATTCACAAACGCTCGGATTCGATTTCGATTCGATAAGTCGTATGTCTATCTTGTTTTGGCATTACGAAAGCGAGCTAGAGAGACATACAACTTTCTGAATAGAAATCGAATCCGAGCGTTTGTGAATACGGGGCCTGGTTTCCCGTCTGTCCTGCACCTCACGATAATAAGAAGAAGAAGCTCTGTAGTGTCTGCCTACCCCATGTAAAAAGGTGTGAGTTTATGTTTGTTTGATATGATTTTCGAGTTAGTAACATCGAAGAATTCAACAATCACATTTTTTTAATCAATTGATTCACTCAATTGCTTTTGTCTATAATAGTGGGTGTGTCGTAGACGTCAACATTAAAAGATTAATCTTTTAATTCTTTAAGTCCATTATCTATTTTGAGCTTTTTGGTTGTTAAGCTAGGTAATTAATTATAGAAACAGCACATTAGCCTAAAATGTCATTTGGAATAGGCCAGAACGCCATATTATGTCACCTGACTAGACTTTTTCTATTGTGGTATTTGTGGTGAACAAGTTTTTAATTATTCAATACTTACGAATGTTGTGAACACGCATAAGTATTTAATGTTGGTTTTTTTTTGAATTAATTAACATCTAAAATGTCCTCTGACACCTTGAATTTTTGCTAGTCTAGTACTTGTTGCTGGGTTATCAATGTATTATTAAAAATACGTTTTCGTATCACTTGCTCAAAAAAGTGATATTCAATGCCACAAAAAGCGAACATAACAATAGTCATTTTTAATCTGTTAAAAACAGGGAAAGAAAATTGTACTGAATTTCATTCATCCTCTTGGGGGAGAGTGTAATTTAAATTTGGAATACTTACCGAAATTTATACTGAACTACGTCTGTGTTTACACCATTGAGTTTGTATATAAAGCATTATACATCTTTTTGAAAAAGGAATACGCATTTGTTATGCAGTTATGATTTTAAATAAAATTACGAAAACCGACGAGGCCGTATGAGCTTGATGCCTTTGCTTTTCCGACAAAAAATATTAGTTTAGGAATTTGCCGCGTTTTTGTTTTCTTCAAATACATAAACGTTAAGTATATTTTAATTTATTTTTATAAATAAGTTAATGTTCTATAAATACGTTACGATGCTAAATCAAAGCGACAGTGACAGTGAATTGTAGGATTCCATCAGTGCAAATGCTGCCACAATTATAAATAATTTGCTTCCAACAAAATCCAAGGAAAATTATTTAAAAACTTATGAAGAATTTTCAACGTGGAGAAGTGCGAAAGGCCTTTCAATTTCAGAATCAGTACTTCTTGTCTATTTTGATTATTTATAAAAAAAAAAAAAAAAAAATAAATAAAAACAATTTATTTCAGATTTACGGAATCCATAGAATATTAGTACAATAAGAAAAACTTAAACAACTAGTGTTAGTAAATAAAAGAAAAAATACAAAAAAGACATACATAACAACATTATTTCCTCGTGTGGGTTCTGACCCAGTGTTGGACGTAGCGCGTGTCCCACCTATCAGCTATAACGGCCAGGATGCAGTTGGTGCTGGCGCGCAGCCTACGGAGCGCCGCGGCGTATCGCTTGCGGAGCACGGCGTGAAAGCCGTCTACGTGTGCGTCCGCGAACATGCCCGACGCACTGCACCAGCGCGGCAGCCCCAACAACGCCCTGAACGCGTTATACAAGACAAAGAATCCGAATACACTTTGGTGCATATACTCAAAACTGAAAGCTACAATAAGCATCAAAGACAGCATTAAAATATATAGATTCACGAAATTACTGGCTTTTTTAAAAAGAAAATCAGAAGGGCATTGCGCAAAGAAGTTTAAAATTTTTACGACTCAAAATGTGGAAACATTTCTTAATGAAGCTCCTGACGAAATTTTTCTGGCCACAAAAGTAAAAGTATACATGATTTAACTATGAATATTTCGTATCTTAGTAATGGTAATTTTTCTATATATTTGCCTGTTTTTTATCTTTGTTATAGGTGGCCTTAATTTTTGGACTCAATGGTGCTTGCCGCGGATGTGAACTTGTAAACTTAAAAGTGGAGCAAGTTGAAAATCATTCCAATGTGTTACTGCTGATTAATGTAAAGGAAACTAAGACAAAGAAAAATCGGTCATTCATTGTACAAGGACAATATACTAAAATCATTCATAAATAACAAGCATTACGTCCCACCAACATGGAAAACAATAGATTTTTTATAAACTCTCGGAATGGGAAATGTACTCGACAAGCCATCGGCAAAAATAAAATTAGCAATATGCCAAAGGAAATTGCTAAATATTTAAAACTTAAAGATGTTGAACTCTACACCGGTCACTGCTTTAGAAGAACTTCGGCGACTTTCTTGGCGGATTCAGGGGCGGATATTACGTCAATAAATAGACACGGTGGGTGGAGCTCTGATAGAGTAGCTGAGGGTTATATCGAAAACTCAATGGCGAATAAAACTATATTAAGCAATCAAATTAATAAAAATATAAAACTTAATCCATCAGAGCCACAACCATCAACTTCCTTCGTCTTCTCTTATCTCTTCTCTCGTCACTATCTTATCTTCGTCCGTAACTCACGATGCACCACCACCACTATCTGCGACGTATACTGGGTACGAAAAGTAGAGTATTTTCCTCGGGGATAAAGCTGTCTTAGTCTTGGGTGAACTTAAATCCCTCGCTACACTCAGGACTCGTCTTAAATCCGTCGCTTCGCTCGTGATTTAAGTTTTTAACACCCTCGCTACGCTCGGGAGTAAACCTCGAGTCCTTCGGTACGCTCACGATTTAAATCGTCACCCGCGACAGAAGACACTGCTTTATCCCCTTGGTTAATAATCTACTATATATATCACCGGATGAGCGAAATTACCTTAATAATTAAAAGCACAGCCGTATTTTTTATTTTTAATGTGACTGTCATCTGTGACAGCCACGCCGAGGTGAAACAAAAGACAATGCATCACAAAACCATAAAAAATACGAGTCGATGTGAAGGGAATCGGCGTAGCAGTGTATTCCTCTGTATGTTATTGAAAATATTTCGCCAAAGCGAGGATAGCAACCTAATTTATTACTTTTATAAATAGCCTATCCTTCTACCTATTAATATAACGATACGTTGAAAACAATATTATCGCAATCCTAGTAATTCTCCGTAAACAGATAATAATGACTAGTTACTTATGTTTTAAATAATATATTATTGCTGATAGTTCTAAGTCCAAGTGTCTGTCTAGTTTACCAATCGATCTAGAACTAACTAGGTCGAATTGTTGATACAAATAAAGATCACAGTCCATCAATAGTTTACACTTTAAAACTCATGTTTGTTATCAAATTAACGCTAATTGACATCTGTACCTATATCAAATTCCGTATAACATGATGTGTAAACTATTAAATGGACATTTATATAAAATTTTCAAACAAGACTACAATGACTGGTCGAAAAGGTAACACATGACATCATCATCATCAACATTTCAGCCGAAAGACGTCCACTGCTGGACATAGGCCTCCCCCAAGTGACGCCACATTGAACGGTCCCGTGCGACTCGCATATAGCGGATCCCCGCAACTTTTACCAGGTCATCGGTCCACCTAGTTCGAGGCCTTCCAACGCATCGTCTTCCGGTTCGCGGTCGCCATTCCATGAAGCCTGTTTTATCGGAATGTGTATGCAGAAGTGTATAAGTGGAGCCTACAAGATAGTAGATTAGTATACAAGAAGACCTGCCTCGTTGGTCTACTGACTACAGGTTGAACACGAGCTTCTGGGTTATAAAACCAATTTACAGAAATAAATTAAGTACCTATATGATTCGCAGAGAGAAACATCGTGAGGAAACCGGCATGTCTTAGAACTAAAAATTCGAAGACATGTGACCCAACCAACTCGCTCTGGGCCCGCGTGGTGGATTACAGCCCATTCCCTCTCATAGAGAGGAGGCCTGTGTCCCAGCAGTGGGAACTTTATAGGCTGATGATGATGATTCGCAGGCCGGGCACAGTGATTGGGTATTTCCATCATGAATTTCACAGAAGCAGCCACTTAGTCTGGATTTGTGCCCGGTTGATGACAATAGGCTCGCCCTCTATTCATCATCATCATCATTTCAGACGAAACACGTCCACTGCCGGACATAGGCCTCCCCCAACGCCACATTGACATAAAGGGGGTTTTGCCATAATCACCACGCTTGGCAGGCGGGTTGGCGATCGCAGTATGGTTGTTCCAAAAGCACAGAGAACGCTGCTGCCCATTCTCTGGCAAGTCCCTTAGTCGCCTCTTACGACACCCACGGGAAGATATGGGATGGTTCTATTCTTTACGTCCGACACCATACAGAACCGCCCTCTATTACATTACTTAAATGTTAATGTCGATATGTAGGTGCACTATTAGATACACCTCTGCCTAAATCCTTCGGGGATTACAGGCGTGATGTCTTGTTATAATAGTCAAAGGACAGCAAAAATATTTCAATTAACAGAATCCTAATATTTTTTCTTTACTAGGAAGCGGATCTGTGACCAAAGATAATGATTATTTTATTAATAGTTCGTATTAATTGGCGTACCATGACTCCCGGAACTTTCCATGCACCTTCCTTATTCCCTCTTATCAGACGTTGTAGAGGCCATGTTTGATAAAGTACACGTTTTTATACGCATGATTACGCATCATTGTAGCATATAACTGGTATACATATAGTAAAGAGCTAATTAGCTTTGTTTTGGCAGCTCAATACGAAAATTAATTAAACTTATAGTAGATAACTATAAATTAACTAATTGAGATTAGTTGATGGACTAAAGAAAATATTAAATTAGTGGATGGTATTGTGAGTCGTGACATGAGAGAAAATTGAGTTTATAATAGCGTAACGGGGAGAATAGCAGATGAAAACGTGTTGCGTGGACCCCAAGTAAATGGCAAGGGCAGGAAGATGACGAGAACTTTGTACTTACAAGCCACATTTATAAATTGAAAATCAAATTCTTAGGCACAGATTAAAGTAATACCCAAATCACTGAATATACTGCCAAGACTTTGTAGGCAATACAACACGATATCTAAAACCATAAATTTTGACATCTGTGAATTCCTTGCAATTTACAAGAAATGTCTTAAAGATTCATCTGATTGTTAGTTTTAATTTTACTCTACGTTTATTTAATATCAAATGGTGAGTTTCAAATTTTAATTATTTTAAACTTTTTTAATTTATTTAAATAGTATTATCAATTTGTAAGCAATTGTAAATTCTATTAGAACCGATTTCGACATCCGTGAATCTCTTGCAATGTCTACGTAATGTCTAAAGATTTATCTAAATGTAAATTTTTATTTTATTTTTCATTTATTTAATATCATCTGATGTGTGTTTAATTTTAATACTCTTAAACTTTTTCAATATATTTCAATGGTATTATAATTTTGTTAGCTTAGATGTAAATTCAATTATGCATGCTGTGGTCTCCTGTAAGTGAAGGAGTTCACCTACGTGATACTTTTAAGTTTAAGCTTTGCTCTGTATGGTGTCGGACGTAAAGAATAGCACCATCCCATACCTTCCCTTGGGTGTCGTAAGAGGCGACTAAGGGATTTGCCAGAGAATGGGCAGCAGCGTTCTCTGTGCTTTTGTCGCCAACCCGCCTGCCAAGCGTGGCGATTATGGCAAAACCCCCCAAAATGTCAATGTGGCAACACTTGGGGGAGGCCTATGTCTAGCAGTGGACGTCTTTTGAGCTGAAATGATAATGAATGATGATGATACTTTTAAGTCCATTATTTATTTCACATAATCTGTGTACATCCTTTGTTGGAGATCCTAAATAAGTATATAAACCAAGTAGAAACGTAACTAAAACACAAAAGATATTATGTAATGCTACATCTTCTGCAAAAAAAGTTTTTTAACTTCATACTAATTTTTTTACCTTTTAAACGAGTGCAATTTTCTAGAAAATCCTTCCTTACGATGTGAATTATGTGAAAGCACGCACTTCAAAGTATTTTATAACAACTTGTATCGAATGATGTTTTGAGAACTAAAATGTATTGTAATTTGTAACAAACCTTCTTTATAAATTAACTGCGTATTTTGTAAATTATGCATATTTCAGTAGCTACCTAGTAGCTTTAGTCCACGGGTTTGCCCGCGTTACACCTTACGGCTTTTGATACAAACTTTCAAGTCGTTATTTTCCGAAATGCCAAAACCGATTTTAATGAAACTTCATACGCATAAGCAAGATACCTATGTCTAAAAACTTACTAAAAAACATTTTTGCCAGGTTAAACACTCTTGGTCTATCTATAACCCGATCGAACACCGTGAATCGGTAACAGAGAGACAAAGTTACATACTTATCCTCACACATATTTCCCGCATAGGGTAGGCAGAAAGCATTCTTATTATACTCGCCTTTCTTTTGGTCGTTATGAACAATTAGATACTTTTGCATTTTTAAATGTGAATTGTTATGCCGTGTCGATTGTTCTGCGGCCTGTGTCCAGACATTATTATGTAATCAGAACAGAGTTTTATTGGCGAGACTGTATTGATTGGGTAGATCTAGATATGCAGTTATCTAGCTACAATTCTTGTTTACTTACATAGCGCAATTTATTCTGATCTTGATTAGGTCTTGCTCTCAATGTCAGCACAACACCTCTTATCTATCTAGCCGCAAGAAGTAAACTTATACGAAGTGACAGCTGCAACAATGGTACAATGGTATTTTTCTTATTTTTTGTACTCTACCACCATGTTGTCCTATTTGACCCAATGGTTGACTGGTAGAGAATGCCTTGTGGCATTAAGTCAGCCTATGTACCACCAATGTACGTGAAGTTTAAATAAATAAATAAACAATGGTGAAAATGTCAAAAATGTATCGAATTGACATCATTAGCCTATAATGTTCCCACTGCCGGGACACAGGCCTCCTCTCTATAAGAGAGAGTTAGCTGTAATCCACCACGCGGGCCCAGTGCGGGTTAGTAGATGTCACATGTCTTCGATTTTTTAGTTCTAGGACATGCCGGTTTCCTCGCGATGTTTTCCTTCATCGTTTTTGAGGGCAGCGTTGATGAAATAAATTACACAAAGTAATGCGTCTGCCTGGTTTCGAACTGACGGCTTACTGCTCGTAAGTCGGGGCTGCCACCACTGGGCTACCGCTGCTCATGGAATTGACATAAGCTACCGAAAGCGCTATCTCAAAAAAGTTATCGTCCTGTTCAAAGACGTGCGTTGAAAAGCGATTGTCATTTGTTAGTTGCTCTATAGTTTCTGGAACGCCAACACGTGTCATAAACTCAAAATGAAACTATGTAAGTACCTAATTGGTGCAATGTGGGTGCAGAATAGATAGGTAGGTACACATCTGTTTAATACTCCGGGAATAAGGGGCGTGATACTAAGTCATGTGAAGAAAATTGGTTTATCCATGTTATCCAGTGATATAAAATAAAATAAAAAATAAGTAAATTGTGTTTTATTTCAGGCTAAATACCCATATACAACAATTAAAGACAAATAGAATAGTGAGAACAGTAAAGAAATCATATAAGTATCTTTAAAAATCATAAAATTATCAAAATCATTAAAAAAAATAAACATTAAAATCATCAAAATCATACAGCATGAATTTTTCAAGTAAGCGTGGTAATCCGAAACTACGAGCAATAGGCACTCACACACACTCAAAGGAGTCCCGAGCCCAATTTTGTGGAAAACTTAAACTGCATCATTGGATTTTTGAAAAATCTCGATTCCTGGCCAGGAACCCGTTGATTTTGTAAAAAATAACACCCGTGATTTTGAGAACAAAATAGCATGTATTATTATTATACCATTCCACAGTGTCGCTGCTAAGGATCAAATTCTGGGAAGTAATGAACTACTGCAAACTATAGGATAATGTTATGTGGAAAAATTTATCGAAACCGGTATTTGACACACCCACGGAATATGTTAACGTAGCTTGATATTTAGCGAGCGCCGATGACAAGCCGTTTGTTGGGTGTGTCAGCTTACTACGTCACGTTCTCGTCTTTGTATGTCATGTGCCTATATCTATAAGTAGATATGTTTTATCTATGGTGCATAGGATCGTAGAAGGTGGCGTTCTGTCATTTCTATTTACTGCTATGGGAAAGAGCGTAACTTTGTTTAAGTAACAGTATTTTTTGGCGTTTTAAGAGTATTTTGAGCTTAAAACACAAGTTCATAATCAATACATTATTGCTCGAAGTCGTGAGTCAACATTGTGTCTCTACAACGTGTAACGTAAAATGCGGAAAACCTCAGACACCCCAAATGATTTTTAATTCAATAAACCTAATTCTGAGAGAAAAAAATCATTAAAACAAACGTAAAGGTTTTATGTGCTGTTTAATTTTTACTGGAAATTCTAATCGTTTCTTTCTTTCTTTCTTTTTTTCCCGCGTATGAGAAAATTTAAATTGGACGACAAACATTTGTGTTTGTTTACCTATTTTGGCGGGTTTGCGCACGTTATGGCTTGACCTATGAACAAATAGACAGGGCAACAATTTTAATGAAGATTTTTTGAAAAAATGTGACCTATATTAAAAAGTGGTTCAATTGATTCTGCTCGTTATTCTGATCAAACTATTTTCAGGTTTTGCGCATTTAACGTTACACGTTGTATATCCTAGTTTTTGCAATGCTTATGTCAGTCCCATCGTATCGTAATATACATTGCTCATATTTGGGCCATGAACCTAATCAGACTCATCAGATCCCTGTTATAGCTGATGGGTCATAAGCATAACGGGTTTGTCTGTATTTGAAATCCGACAACTACAGAGAAACTTGTGAAGTTCAGTCATGTTCCCAAAGGTCACATAAATTCCAAAAAGTCATTGAATCTTTAATAACCGAACTTGCGAAACTGTTTTATTTTTATCGTCCACCGCGTCGTTCCATACAGCCTGTTGCTATGGTTTGATAAAAACAAAATAAACTTCAATATCATTGCTTAACATTGGCACCCGGCCTGGCCACAAAAAAAAAAGTATGCTGCAATGTGAAATATTTTTGAAAGAGGAAAATAAAACAAAAAATAAAAAATCAAAATATCGGTTGTTAAGTGTAGGAGACTTAAGGAGACCAGAGCAGTGGCCTAGTGGTAGCCCCGACTTACGAGCAGTAAGCCAGGCAGGCGCATTACTTTGTGTAATTTATTTCATCACCGCTGCCCTCAAAAACGGTGAAGGAAAACATCGTGAGGAAATGTCCTAGAACTAAAAATTCGAAGACATGTGACATCTACTAACCCGGACTGGGCCCGCGTGGTGGATTATAGCCCACTCCCTCTCATTGAGATGAGGGCTCAACCTAGCAGTGGGAACATTATAGGCTGATGATGATGATGATGAGTGGAGAGAAAAAGTTCTTGCCTGTCCTAGGAATGTTTTCAGTACGAATGTTGTACATAAGTAGTTGTACAGTACAAAAATAGGGAGGGTGCAAAAGACCCCTTTAGGTATGCAGTTCAACGTGGCACTGTTTGTCAAGAAAAATGCATCGTTATGTCAAACTTGGTGCATTGATTTTAGTTCGGTGTGTTACCGCCTGCACAAATAAATTGGCTGATGTGAAATCACGCAGTGGGTGTCAAAAGACCGCGTTCAAGAAGAAAAGGTACGTCCTTTTGTACTTATAATAATTAGCTTAAGCACGTCAAATATGTCAACAAAATGGGTATATAAAGTTTACTACATTTTTAAGGCTTCATTTATGAACTTCTTCAAAAGTTGCGTGAATGTTATAAATAAGTAAACAAAGAAAATTTCTCCTCAGATTTTATAATTATGACGTAACATTTAATATGTAGATTTGTACTAGGCAGTATTTTCATATCTACGTATTTTTATAATCAGGCTTAGAAATGCCTGATTATAAAACTCAAGGTAATACCCATTGATAAAAACAGGACTTTGATAAATGATTGACACATCTTTACCCTGATAGATAACTCTTATCAGGACACCGACGGGCCCCTTGGAGACTCATAAAAGATGACTAGATAATAAAACCGGCCAAGTGCGAGTCGGACTCGCGCACGGCGAAGGATTCCGTACCATTATTTATAAAAACGAGCAAAAAAATCACTTTTTTGTATGGGAGCCCCCCTTAAATATTCATTTTATTCTGTTTTTAGTACTTATTAGTTGTTATAGCATCAACAGAAATACATTATTTGTAAAAATTTCAACTGGCTAACTATCACGGTTTATGAGATACAGCCTCAGACGGACGGACGGACGGACAGCGAAGTCTCAGTAATAGGGTCCCGTTTGACCCTTTGGGTACGGAACCCTAAAAAATTACAAACATAATCAATTTATTTCTCTTTTCATGGATACTCGTTACTACCAACTTTGTTTTTATTTCTTCTTTGGAAACTGAGCCGGTGTGGACTATTCTGCGAGGTTTAAGTAGTGAATCTTGCTGTTGTTGGACTTCAACAGAACCACAGTATTCCTGGTAATAGGTGCCACGACATTTCGCCTGAGTGGATTACATGCATGATGTTATGAATCAATCAATTAATTTTTCATTTCTAGCCCGGCACCGTCACACGATATTAGTAAAACTAGCTGTTAGCAGCCCTCGACCGTTCGATCGCGTGGACATTTTGATATGTAAGCGTGAGGAAAAAAAGTAACTACTTTCTGGAGCTCTGACACAGCCAGAAGGGGTCGCGGTAGACCTCGTAGAAGATGGCGGGAAGAGCTAGACACGACCAGTGGTCCACAATGGCCCTGGATCGAGACAATTGGAAGTCATTAATCTTTCCAAACTATAATTTCTCTGTGCCCAGATCCAGTTCCAAATCCGTTCTGCTGTTCTGGCGTGATTGAGTAACAAACTTTCGCATTTATAATAGTAGTAAGATTAAGTAAGATTGTAAGTAGGTATGTTTTGTGGTTCACCTTCCTAGTTACTAGTTAGGGTTTTTACAACATAATTGGCGAGAGACGACACATATTTGCCTAAAGAGAAACACAGGCGCGATTTCTTATTCCATCAATAATCTAATAAATTCTGTTGGAATGAGGAAACAAATACAAAACCAGTCAACTAACTAATCATTTCCTAGTAAACCACAGACAACAATATTTTTTATAACGAACTCTTTATAAATATCTCCCTCTTTGTGTACCGCGGAATATCTTTTTAATATCGACTGGTAGATAACGTATTCCTTCGTTCCTTTGTGTGTTGATCACCTGTTAGACTGGTCGAGAAGGCCGCGAGGTTTGTCGCAAAAAAAGAATGGGGCTCCTTTGTCTAGCTAGAACTAGGAAATTATTATTTGACAGAAGTCAAAAAAGAAATGCGCGGGTTTTGTTTTTACTTTTTATTTGATTGAGTTTGTAAGAAAAGTAATATTGTTTTTTTACTAGTAAAAGTATTTCTATCTAGTTGCCTATTATTCAATATCTTTAGCATTGTGTATGTTGTTTTTTCTTTTATTTTTTTATCGGTGCCGAAAACTTGTCGAGTGCGCCTTGGAGCGCTTACATTTTTTGTGAATGTTGCTGGTGAGTGCTATGCTGTGTCGTTAGGCGCTTTATATTTCGGTACAATAAGTAAGAAGTATGTAGGTCTGTCCACTTCGTCCACCATCCACCATCACGCACTCACATAAATGTTAATGAAATTAATAATAATTTGTAATACCTGCCTACAACCTGCCTACGACCTGCCTACAACCTGCCTACAACCTGCCTATCACCTGCACTTACCACCTATCTGCACCTATCACGTACTTTTAATGTATTTTGATTTGTATTTTTATTTATTCTTAACCTGACATGTAATTTTGATAATTATTAGTGAATTTAAAACTAAACTATTACAGAAAACTCTAATTAATAGTGCGTTTAGTTCACAGTTTTATAATGAGTAAATACTACATAGTTGAATGACCATTTTCAAGTAGCTGGGCGGGTTCTATTTGTGGAAAAAGTGACCCTGACTTTCAGAAAATTTAAAAGTCTTCTTCTTCAAAGACAGCCTTAAAATAATTGTTCATGTAATGGATATTTAATGACCATCACATGGCAATTGGTACAAAGCTCAAGTCATAAAAATATTTCAAGCCACTGATGCAACAGTTCGACCTTTTGCAGCAAACAGACCAAGATACGGCCTACACTAGTACTTTATAAAAATATCTACAACTGTCGAACGCAATTATCTCTTTACAAATACTACTATAATTAGATTGTCTACTGTATGTAGACAATAATAACATTCTTGAAATTTTAGATTATTTTGCGTCAGCAATATTCCAGCTTTTTTTTGGCGGGAACTTTCTTTTCTTTGGTTTTGTTATATTTTTTTTTCAGAATATGCGTTAATAGATAACTAATATTTTTTCTACCCTTATTTCAATACGTTTAGCGTTGGCACAGTATGTCTTCATCTTTCATATTTCTCTCAGAAAATCGTCATGTCAGAGTAGTCTATGGTCACTCTATTTTTATTTTCTTTTTTTTTATTTGCGATGGATTTGCTCGTTACTCTAGTCTAGGTCAGAGATGACAGAGACAAAGTCGACGATGGTACGAGCTTACCCAGAAGAAGTCTGTTCTCTCTAACTTTGAAGAGAACTAACTTCAACTTTTCTAGCCAGAGCCACATCATGTTCCTCACATCTTCACCAAACACATTCCCTTCATCGTTTTTTTTGTGTTTCTTCAGATATTCTTATAGCCATCCCACATTCAAAACCTAATTATAACTAATTACTGGGTTTTTCGAAAAACCTAATTAACAATGTCATAGTATCAATTAGAAACCTATTATTAAAATTGCTGAGCAATAAGTCTCATGTCTGACCATACATCTTCTAATTATTAATTATTTCCATTATTTACTACTTAGTTATCTGGAAAGGGGGATTTTCCGCGAAAATAACCAATGTGTAAATAACAAAATAATAAATAACTTTATTGTGACAAAAACATTGCTAAAGTGGGCGCAAATAAGGAAAATGATGTTTGGTTTGATGAGTAATGCATGATAAGGGTTGTCTTAGTGACTGATACCGTTGAAATCTGAGGGTCATAGCAGCTGGATTGCTGATTGATGATGAATAGGGGATTTTCCATCGCATATAGTTGTAGGACATTAGATTAATAACCCACATTTGCCATGGACAGCTGAAGCATTAGCTGTTTATTAAAAAACCGGCCAAGTGCGAGTCGGACTCGCGCACGAAGTGTTTCGTACCATTATCTATAAAAACGAGCAAAAAAATCACCTTTTTGTATGGGATCCCCCCTTAAATATTTATTTTATATTGTTTTTAGTAATTGTTGTTTTAGCAGCAATAGAAATACATAATCTGTAGATATTTCAATTGGCTAACTATCACGGTTCATGAAATACAGCCTGGTGACAGACGGACGGACGGACAGCGAAGCCCAGTAATAGGGTCCCGTTTGACCCTTTGGGTACGGAACCTTAAAAAAATTACTTGTTCAAGAGCTATTCCAAAGGGATTAACTATTCCAAAGGTAATACCTTAGGTGTTTAGGGGCCATCCATAAATTACGTCACACGTTAAAGGGGGGGAGGGGTGTACGAAGTGTGAGTGACATTGTGTGACAAGCGGTGGGAGGGGTTCTAAATTTCGACCATGGGCCTTTGACTTGGCTTTACATGCTGTCGAAAAATATATATCTGTATGAACATGTAATATTGCAAAATATGTGACATCACAATAGGGAGGCGCTAGGCGGGGGTCTCACAAATGTGGCCGGCTGTGACAAAAGGTTTGGCCATAAGATTTTCCAAGATTGAACCTGCAGCTATGACGTTCGAGAATCTTGCCTGCTGTCGAACATAATCCAACGTTCATCATGCTAAAAGGGTTTCTTTTGGTTAAGGGCCTTTATACCCTACGGCATTTCATACAAACTTTCAAGTCGTTATTTTCCGAAATGTCTGAACAGATTTTAATGAAACTTCCTATGCAATTACGCATCAGCAGTATACATAGGTCTAAAAAGTTACTAAAAAACATTTTCGAAATGTCTTTTAAAAATGAAGATAATTGGAAATTTGTTTCTATAGATAATTAAAAATCGGTCTAATTTAGCTGTAACATTATGTTTCGAAAATGTTTTTAGTAACTTTTTACACCTATGTATACTGCTTATGCGTAGGAAGTTTCATTAAAATGTGTCATTTCGGAAAAAAACTACTTAAAAGTTTGTATGAAGGCCTTAAGGTATAAACGCTCTTAAATGTTAAAGATTTCTTAGTTCGACATATTATCTGGCTTTTTCTCTAACGTAGGTCCAAAAATAAAAATGAAGTAGATTAATTAATCAATACTGCTGACCTGTGGCGCAGATGTTACTGAGGTGAGCAGGAAATATTTCTGGCACAAACCGCTTACAACCGCGATTTAAAATGAATTTAATCTTAACAAATAAGTTAACACAGACAATAATGGAAGTCAAGAGGTCGATAAAGTAGTGAAGATAAGACAATTAACAATAATGACTACGCATTCAGATTGCGACTTAATGTTAATATTCAACAAACATTTTGCACACCCATTTTTGCACTCCAAACGCTAAATGATCTTTTAAGGATAAGAAAGAAAGAAAATTGTTTTTATTTGGCATTAATAACACCTTAAAATTTTTACAATATAAATAAAAAAACAAGACTAATAATGCCAAAAGGGCCTCAGCTCAGCATAATGCGAGTTGGCAACACAAGGTGTACCACCTGACGCTGATTTTCAGCTGCAGCTCACGAGTGCCATATACGCTCGCAAACATAAACAAACACTCATATTTATAGTACAATACAATACCAATAAAATTATATTGTTACTTAAATACACAATTACTTTTACTTTAATACAATAAGAAACAATGAGAAGTAAAAATTAATAACATCGATAGCATCAGGAGCTCACTCCTACATACGTGGGTTTCAGACAGATTTATAACGATTGGGAATCATTCTAGAAAATTCTAGAGTTAAACTAAAGTACCTACTTACAAGATTACACATGTAGGTACCAGAATTGTTTCATAAATAAAGTGTTTACCATCATAAATCTAAGATGACCCGTAACACTTACAAATGGCACAGGATTAAAATAAAGCTAGACGATACATGAATTAATCACTTATGTTATGACATTTGTTTACCAACTTTCTATTTGTGAAAATAACTAGATATAAAGTCCATTTCTACAAGGCATAAATAAAAATAATTGATAGACTGAGCTTCCAGCAACGCTTATTATTTTATTTATTTAAACTTCACGTAAGTACATTGGTGGTATCTCATTATCAGCCTTTAATGTTCCCACTCACTGCAGGGACACGGGCCTCCTCTCTATGAGAGGGAGTGGGCTGTAATCCAACACGCGGGCCCAGTGCGGGTTGGTAGATGTGACATGTCCGAATTTTTAGTTATAGGACATAGTTTCTTCACGATATTTTCCTTCACCGTTTTTGAGAGCAGCGGTGATGAAATAACACAAAGAAAATAAATTATACAAAGTAATGAATTGAAGAAAGAGAGTGAATGAGTGAAGTGAGTGTGAAGTAATGCGTCTGCCTGGTTTCGAACCCACGGCTTACTGCTCGTAAGTCGAGGGCTCGAGGCTGCCACCACTGGGCCACCGCTGCTCTCTGCTGAGATTCATTGCTATGGTCGAAATCGGTGGAGGATGATATGCTTTTAAAATAATTGCTATGAATTAAGAATGGTTAGTAAAGATTAGAGTTCAAGATAGTCACATGTCGTAACAATGTGCCTACCGTTAATAATTCGGGTTGGCTAATTAACTTTAGATACTAACTACGTTATTAAAACATCGATAGCAAAGCGGACTGGTTGGAAACGTGATTATTTTGGAATGAACTCGACCGTGTAAGGTCGAGTACGGGTATTTATAAGATAGTTAACTGAAACATTTTTATCAATGGAATATACCGTGACCCAGCTATCATTGACGAGCCTATAAAATGGGCGATGTCTTTTGCAAGAGATAAAAGTAATTATTCTTATCTTTATTTGCATTTCAAGAACTTACAATGGCTTAAAGTTGGAGTACAATTATGGACCCTGGTCAATACAGGGTCAATTAAAATTATCTAGCGAAACTCGAGAAACGTGATGGGTATCGATCGCTAAACGAGAACAACAAACATCAGTTTTTAGGATTCCGTACCCAAAGGGTCAAACCGGACCCTATTACTGAGACTTCGCTGTCCGCCCGTCCGTCCGTTTGTCACCAGGCTGTATCTCATGAACCGTCATAGTTAGCGAGTTGAAATTTCTACAGATTGTGTATTTCTGTTGATGCTATAACAACAAACCTTTTTTCTTTCGTTTTTATAAATAATGGTACGGAACCCTTCGTGCGCGAGTCCGACTCGCACTTGGCCGGTTTTTTTTTTGTTACCTAAATGAAATGTCTGCCTAGGTTCGAAGTGTCGAACCCTTTATGACTTGTTTTCTCTTAATTATTAGTTTCTTTTTCCAAAAGATTGTAAAAGGTTCTTGAAAACTAGATACTTATTTATGTTTCCTAAATGTAGGTTTAATAAGTACATTACAGTCTTCAACTTTTTTAAGGTAATGGGTATGCATCTCCTTTTGTAAATATTACAAAACAATTGTGACTAGTTAAATCCATTAAATCAACGGCTGATTCCTTATTTCCCCAAGTTCCAAGTTCTCCAAAGCATGTAGGACTCGACAGCAAGGGCTGAAAACCCAGACGCCCCTTTGAAACATTCCCCTCTGAGAGTATAACATATAATAAGATTTCCTTGTGTTTGGATTCTTTGGAGGAGCTCGTGGCTAAATAATAACAGCCGCCCAGGTCGATATTTAAGGTTAAGCCGTGCTTGACGAGGTTGGTCTGTGGATGGGTGACCATTATTACATATCGAGTTTCCTCCGTGCCTCGGAAAGCACGTTAAACCGTTGGTCCCGGCTGTCATTTGTAGATCTTTGACAGTCGTTACGAGTAGTCAGAAGCTAAAAGTCTGACATCCAGTCTTACCAATGGGTACCGTATTACCCAGTTACTGGGTTGTGGAGGTCAGATAGGCAGTCGCTTCATGTAAAATACTGGTACTCAGCTGCATCCGGTTAGACTGGAAGCCGACCCCAAGATAGTTTGGGAAAAGGCTAGGCAGATGATGATGTGTTTGGATTCTTCGATTTGGAGTTACGAAGCATTACAAAAACCAACTTATTGCCTTAGGTTTTATTTCGCAATACGTTTGGCATAAGGTCAAATACAATAGAACAAAATAAATACAGTGCCAGAGTTGGCTAGGGCGTAATTTAAAAATAGCACACGATGAAATTCTTGAAAGGGAACGGTCTTATGAGATTATTTAGTGCTATTGATGCCTGTATGAGTTTTTTTTTTAAATAACAGCCTGTTATTATAGAAGGGTTGGCAGAGGTGTACCCTATTACCCTATAATAAGTACATCATTTGAACATTTGACGGCACGGTTGGCATGGCGCAGTGGTAGAGCTATTCAATTCAATTCAAAACATTTATTTCAGATACGACAGATACTCTGTATGGTGTCGGACGTAAAGAATAGCACCATCCCATATCTTCCCGTGGCTGTCGTAAGAGGCGACTAAGAGACTTGTCAGAGAATGGGCAGCAGCGTTCTCTGTGCTTTTGTAACAACTGTACTGCGATCGCCAACCCGCCTGCCAAGCGTGGCGATTATGGCAAAACCCCCCAAAATGTCAATGTGGCGACACTTGGGGGAGGCCTATGTCCAGCAGTGGACGTCTTTTGGGCTGAAATGATGATGAATGATGATGATGATGATTTCAGACCTTTCGGTCCTTTCGGTTCGGTTCGGACTGCCGCGCTGCGTGATGCGGGTTCGATCCCCGCACGGAACAAATATTTGTATGGCGTACAAATAAGTAGTTGTTTCGGGTCTGGCTGTTTGTGTATGTGAGTTTAAATGTTTGTGAACGCACCCACCATACAGGAGCAATTCCTTGATTGGAGAAAAGAAAAAAAAAATACATATATATATATTCAAGACAAGACCCAACTTAATAGCGGACTAGCCAGCAAGCCTATTGCCATCTTCCGGGCACAAAACCACATTCATGGTTGCTGAGAAAATCAGTATTGAAAAAACAAAATGGCGGTATTCATTCCGATTTTGGTCACACGAAAAACATACACACACAAGTATTGCTATTATCTACATATCTATCTAAAGTGGGCTTGACAACAAATATTCCTAAAACTTGTTACTAGTCAGATAATTTAGCAAAGATAAGTTGCTACATAAATATTATTAATTTATTCTATGTCAGATTACGTCGGAGGGTGTGAGGCCAGGCCTCCGAGCTGAGGGTCATCTCCTGACCCTCTTATCACTGCGCGCTGTTATCAATCCGGAGTTCTCCGTATGATGTACAATAATATTTGTGTCCGTTGGCGTGTCGGAGATAAGTAAGAAGGTTAAATTTGCTAAGTCTTTGAAAATGTCAAAATAAATAATATGTTTGCATATTTTTTTATTTTATTTAATACAATAATTTCATTAATTGAGCCCCCAACAGTGTTGTCGTAACGGGTAGGGGTAGGTAAGAGTGTTGGGCCAACACTCTTACCTACCCCTACCCGTGCCTACGACCCAGAGACCCTCTGGAAAACTGCAATACCAACACGCAAATCAAATCTATATTAATACTAGCTGTCCCGCGCAACTTCGTCTGCGCCACGTTTTCCCCGTTTTCGCAATATTGTTCATTGCTGTTCTGCTCGTATACCGCGCCATCTATTGAATACTTAATCAATCTAGTCAACAGATACCGCCATCTGTTAGAATCGTTTGGAGCTAACAGATAAGTGTGACTTAATTTGCAATAAAATAATATTGCGACTATAAATTGAGATGTAAGCTATCCTATCTTTCAAGTTGGATCAAACTGCACACGGCAAATTTGATTAAAATCGGTTAAGTAGTTTAGGAGTCCATCCCCGACAAACAACGTGACACGTAATATAAATATATATAGATTAAGCTGCTGAGTTTGTTTGGTTGGTTGGTTGAAGGCGCTAATCTCAGGAACTACTGGTTTAATTGAAAAAATATTTTTGTTTTTGTTAGCCCATTTATCGAGGAAGGTTGCATAGATATATAACATCACGCTATGACCAATAGAGAGGAGCATCAATGAAAAATCTTGCAAAAACGGGGAAAATGTGACGCAGACGAAGTTGTGTGGGTCAGCTAGTATCTCATATGCCTCGGTCGGCTTGCAGTCTAACCGGATGCAGCTGAGTATCAGTATTTTACATGAAGCGACTGCCTATCTGATCTCCACAACCCAGTTACTGGGTAATACGATACCCTTTGGTAGGACTGGATGTCAGACCTTGGCTTCTGACTACTCGTAGCGACTGTCTAAGATATACAAATGACAGCCGGGACCAACGGCTTAACGTGCTTTGCGAGGCACGGAGGAAACTCGGTATGTAATTATGGTCACCCAGTATCTCATTTGCCTATGCATATCTATTATATAAATATAATAAACTGTACCCTTTAAATTCTCCGAATAGAATCTTAGAAGCTGCATGGCGACAGAAATAGGTGAGTACAGTACTTCTCTACGACTGACTACATAATTACCGAATACCTCTACTAATTCATGAAGCATTACGAATTTCAGTCGTGAAAATACTATAATTTTATCAGTAGTTAAGTATACCTATTATGATTTTCTTAATCTTTATTACAAATAATGTTAATTACGGGTTATGACAACAAAAAAACGTCCGATAAAAGTATTATTACATCACCGTTATGACTTTAAACATGTTTTACTAAGTTATCGTTCAAATAAACGTACATCAGTTATATGAACTTTCGTGTTGTGCTGCAAAACGTATGCACAGGTGTATCATTTGGAGTTTAACTTATACTTACAGACTATTTTCATTTGTGAATTCATTCATTGACTGACGGAGTAATACTCATGACCTTGCATATGATTTTCTTTTCGGTCTTCAAAGACACGCCTCTTTTTCAAGATATATTTGCGGAAGAAGAAGACAAATTTTAAGTTATGTTTTATGGAAGTTTGTTACTCAAACTTTGTGATTTTGGTTATAACGTAAGTAAGGACGTGTAATTAAATCTTTGTAAAGGATGTCACTCGTTATAACTACTTACTTAAACGAGTGTCATCCTGTAGAAATATTTGTATAAATGTCATTTCATACAAGACACTGTAAGGCGTCTCCCCATCCTAATATTTGTTTGTTTGCACTTTAAATATTTGCTTAATAAGGGAGCGTCTCAATCCGAATAGAACCAGTTGGAGAGGGTCAGGAAGAACGTTATTATGACCATAAAATACAAGCAAAATACTGACCCCTGACTGACCAGCCCCAAAACATACTAAACATACCCCTGGAGGTACGATGGGCGGACCTACTATTGGAACCTAGTCCCCTAGCCTTACCCCTGGTAGTACTGTATTGACCTATAAAAAGCTAATTACAAAAAAGCGCCATCTATGATAAAATTGAAGAATTACTATGGTCTGAATCTCGCAAGCAAAGTTTAAATCGACTTAAGAGTATATAGAGAAACCCGACAACAACTTTCGGGCAGTTGCCCACCAGACATAATATATTTGGTCGAAGATCCTCCCTTTTCAATGGAGTATTGAGGAATTTTACATCCTGTTCCTCATACCTTAAAGTACGGTGGGCCTCTAACCAATACTAAACATGCTACCCCTAGTGTTAAGGTGGGTGGACCCCCCTAAACCATGGTTGTACGGTGAGCCCCTGGCCGTGGTATTGACGGTGGCGAGACGCGAAGTCCGAGGCGAATGATTCTTGTTTTCACTTTTATTGAATGTACAAAATGCTCTGTCTAAATCGGCCCTAACCGTACGTACGGCGTCTAGAAAATGTCAAAAATCTTGTACAGCTAGCGTCATTAAGTAGTAACCCCCCTGGCGTATTCGGCCGGCCTGTAGAGGGGTTAGCACATACTGACGCTGTCTGTACCTAAGACTTCAAGTTAAAAAAAAAATAGTGCGTGGAGTCCCTCGGCGCGGAAGAAGTGAAACTTCGTAATGTGGAAATGAGTGCTTTCATACCCCCTCCATGGTAACGTTAAACGTTTAACGCAAGCTTGTTGGAAGTCGCATTAGTAGTTTCACTTCAATAATTTTCCTCCTTAACATTGTTGCCTAAACTTCTGCCATTTTCATTTACAATATGCAACGCAACCGGGCACAGCGCGTCACGACCGATCGATCGCAATGTGAAAATAGACTCATAACTAAATAGAAGAGTTGCGGCCGACGACTAACTGGTTTATAATGATGATGTATGCAACTGTTGGCAAGAGTTGCGACGAACTCGTGGGTGGATGGGCCAACGTTTGTTTCATGTAGATTGCATCTTTCTTTTATAGAATGTGTTCTGATGAACTATATTGAAAGCGGTATAGCATAATGATCTTAGTATTTTCCCACTTTTGGGACACAGGCTTGAGAGGTAGTCATCATCTGCCTAGCCTTTTCCCAAACTATCTTGGGGTCGGCTTCTAGTCTAACCGGATGCAGCTGAGTACTAGTATTTTACATGAAGCGACTGCCTATCTGACCTCCACAACCCCGTAACTGGGTAATGTACGATACCCCTTAGTAGGACTGCATGTCAGACTTTTGGCTTCTGACTACTCTTATCGACTGTCAAAGATCTATAAATGACAGCCGGGACAGTGCGGTTGTTATTATTTTTAGCCACAAGCTCCTCCTCCTTGTGAGGGAGTAAGCTGTACTTAATCCTTCACACGGTCCACAATACGGAGGGCACGGTTGGCGCAGTGATTGAGCGATCGACTGCTGCGCTGCGTGTCGCGGGTTCGATCCCCGCACGGAACAAATATTTGTATGGCTGGCTGTTTGTGTATGTTAGTTTAAATGTTTGTAAACGCACCCACGATACAGGAGAAATTCCTAATGTGGGGAGTTAGGCAATCGCCCGAATAACGTAATCGCTGACTAAAGCAGCGGATGCGCCCGTGCGTCATTTAACAAACTGCACAATTGCAGATTTGCACATTCTAATAATAAGTTTTAGTTAATAGAAATATGATAATTATAAATTAGTCTTGTAGAACATTTCAATCAATAAACATTGTTTTAATTCAAATAAATATTTTTTAATAATAAACGCGTTCGCCGTAACTTAACTGGCGCAGTCGGTAGGATCGCGACACTCTAATTCGAATACAACTCTTCGGTAAGGGTGAACGGTATCTATCGTTATCTTCGCGATCTCAAATTGAATCTACGAAGGCGAGCAACCTGCGGGAGTCCTGGAGAATTGGGAGCCCTGCTGTTCTACAAGGCCCGGCTAGAGATGCAGAAGATACTGTGGTGAGTGCTTGTTGTATACCCAGTTTCCCATGCTATATTTCCTGCCGTATTTCTATGAATGTTACATGTGTGTTTGTTTATAGGCTAAAATCGCTATAGGCAAATTACGCTATACGAGTTTATTACATTCATTTTAATTTAGGTGTTAATGTACATACGTGCTAAAATCGCGGTATAGGTACATTTCGCATTTCATAACAAGTCAATCTGTAACAAGAGATATTTAATCGTTTACGTTTTCGCTATAACCGTGATTCGTAGTACTTAAATAAAATAACTTAAAGCTTACCTCTTAGGGAGTAGGCAGTATTAGGTATTAGACATAATATCAATAGTATTTTATAGTGAATTAGAATTGATTCCTTTTGTATTTTATTTAACGATTTAATCGCGATGGCTATGGCAAGCATTGATCTAGCGACTTTCAAGTTCGTTTCAGAGCTGTTGCCAAAATACGATGGCAATCCTAAAACATTAAACTACTTTATTAGAGAAGTTGAAAATGTGATGATATTACTGGATCCACAAGTTAGGGTGAACCCTGCTATTGTTAGTTTAATTAAAAGCAAATTAAGCGGTTCGGCGATCAGTGCAATAGCATCCGAAGAAACAGTTGATAGCTGGCAGACAATTAAGGCTGCGTTGACGCGTAGATTAGGCGAACCGCGTAACGAAATACAGCTGATGCAAGAACTAACGCGTTTGCGTCGTAATAAAAATGAAGACGCTGAGACGTTTGGTAAACGACTAAGGGAAATTTTAGACACCTTAAACGTAGTAGGTAGGCATACGGATAAGTCATACTATGAGAGTATGGTCATAGACCAATACGTTAACCATTTGGACTTTCACGTTTCTATCGGCGTGCGGATTGCGCAACCTACAACTCTTGAAGCAGCTATAGTAACGGCTAGGCAAGAGGAGGCACGTTTGGCATTCAATAGATTCAATAATAGTTTTAATGCACTTTCCATCCAAAACAAACCTAAAGAAATACCCAAGCCAAACCAAACAGTACCCCAAAATAATAACTTTCCCCCGCGTAATAACTGGAACATAGATCAGAGACAACAGAGGGGTCAAGGCATACCCCAAGGAAGACCTGCTTCAGGTAACATAAGACCTAGTGGTTCTGGTACTGTCAGAAACTCAGGTAATTTTAGATCTCAGCCGAATATACCTCGCCAGCAGGTGAACCCGCCACAAAAAGTGTCGGACGTCACCATGAGATCGGTAAGTAAGCCCGAAACACCGCGTTTTGCGTCCGAAGAAATGTTTTATACACAGCACAACCAAGACCAGTGTTACCCTGACTACAATGCCTACTATGAAGGTGAGTATAATAATAATTTACAACTTAATGATGAAGACTACAGCTACACACAGGAGTCGCCTGTGGATGGACCAAGCCATCAGGATTTTCCCCAGAACGAGGAGCCATTGAATCAAAGCTAGTAAAGACTGTCCACCTCAACAATCAAGGTAAAGACCATCTTCCTTAAATAGTGTTGCCGGAATTCCAAGGTAAATTTTTATTAGATACGGGAGCTTCGCGCTGTATGATATCACCTGACGTAATAGCCGGTACTGATCTTGAACACTGCGTTGAGCGCGAGCCATTTCAAGTAAAAACTGCGCATGCTGTTAGTCGTCACGAACATGTTGCTATTTTACCTTTACCCCCACAGTTTAAGACAGACATATTTCATAAATTTTTACTTTTCGACTTTGACCCAAAGTATAAAGGACTAATAGGAATGGACTTGTTAAAAGAATTAGGATGTAACATAGATTTTAAAAATAAGCTATTGCGAACTTATAATACCGAAATACCAATTTATTTTGATTATCCAGTAAAAAGACTCAAAATTGAACCTAATTGCGAAAAGTTTATAACAGTAAAAACGAATTGTATGGACGGTAACTATATCTGCGATGACTTTAATTGGCTTAAAGGACTCAAGTCACCCGCCGCTGTAGTAACGGTAAAAAATGGAATTTTTAAAACATCTATAATTAACTTGACCAATAAAGAACAAGTAATAAGTAACAATTGCCACCTACCCCTTGAGCCTTTACCGCCACAATGGACAAATCAAAATAAAACACACAAAATTAACACTCTTCAAACTAAAACTGACATTGACAAAGAACTTTACGAAAACTTAAAGAAAATTAGAACCAGTCATATGAATGAAGAAGAAAAACGTGAGGTTACCAAAATTTGCTATCAATATCGTGACGTATTTTACTCTGAGAACATACCGTTATCCTTCACACATACTGTAAAACATGAATTAAGATTAACTGACGACACACCTATCTTTGTTAGAAACTATAGACAAGCTCCGCAACAACGTACAGAAATTAAAAAAACAAATAGATAATTTATTAAAACAGGGGATTATACGTGAAAGTATTTCACCCTGGTCTTGCCCTGTCCATATCGTCCCAAAAAAACCAGACGCTTCAGGGAAGGTTAAATGGAGACTTGTGATAGACTATAGACGACTGAACGATAGAATAGTTGAAGACAAGTACCCGTTACCGAACATCAACGACATACTTGATAGATTAGGGCGCGCACAGTATTTTACAACCCTTGATCTAGCAAGTGGTTACCACCAGTTGGAAATGCACCCCAACGACATAGAAAAAACAGCATTTACTACAGAAAGAGGTCACTATGAGTTCTTAAGAATGCCGTTTGGGTTGAAAAACGCTCCGAGCACTTTTCAGCGGCTTATGGACCATATTCTTAGAGGAATAGATAACGTATTCACCTATTTAGATGACGTCATAATTGCAGCCACCTCACTTCAGAGCCATAATGAAAAACTCAAGTTAGTACTTCAGCGATTCAGAATGCATAATCTCAAAGTGCAATTAGATAAGTCAGAATTCTTACAAAAGCATGTCAACTTTTTAGGACATGAATTGACTGACCAAGGACTAAAACCCAACAAAGACAAGATAAAAGCAGTTTTAAATTTCCCAGTACCACGAACACAAAAGGACATAAAGTCATTCCTAGGATTAGTAGGTTATTACCGAAAATTCATTAAAGATTTTGCGAGGCTTACAAAACCGTTAACAGCCTGTCTTAAAAAGAACGCAAAAATTGTCCATAGTAACGAATTTTTAGACGCAGTTAACGAGTGTAAACAAATTTTGACTAATGCCCCAATATTACAATACCCTGACTTTGACAAACCATTTATCTTGACAACAGACGCATCTGACTTTGCGTTAGGCGCAGTTTTATCGCAAGGCAATGTTGGTGCTGATAAACCAGTAGCTTTTGCTTCAAGAACGTTATCAGAAACCGAGACTCGTTACTCGACAATAGAAAAGGAATTACTCGGGATAGTCTGGGCTATCAAATATTTTAGGCCTTATTTGTACGGTCGGAAATTCACCATCTATACAGACCATAGACCTTTGACATGGCTGATGTCTTTAAAAGACCCCAACTCAAAGTTAACACGTTGGAAACTGAAGCTAGCGGAGTACGACTATAAGGTAGTTTATAAAAAGGGTAAACAAAACACCAACGCTGATGCATTATCCAGAGCCAAAATTTTTCACAACAGCATAGATTCTCTAGCTGTCAATTTTGACGATAACGACGACGACGAGATTATAAACAGAATTTTTGAGAACGCCCGTAGACAAGCAGAGACAAATAACGACCGAGACGACAACAATGACGGACTTAGCAATAACAATACCGAAGTACCTATAGACAATAGTAACTACCATAGTAATAATAACGATGTAGAAGAAAGAAGTACTAGCCACCCCCACACTGACAACGGAACAGACTCAATGAGCATTGTTACAGGCGACCCTGACCAATTAGTCTCGACAAACCATACCCAACCCGATAATGAAAACAACGGCATCCCGATTCTATCTGATGCAATAGATAAACAACTGAAACAATTTTATATTAGGTCCACCCCGGGTTCAACATATAGGGTAGACAATAGATCAACTAACTCTAGGACTGTTATTAAAGATGTTTTCATCCCTGTAAACAATACGGAACCCGAAATCATCAGGTTCCTAAAAGAACACACAATAGCAGACCGTATCTTCCACTGCTATTTCTACGATGAAAATCTGTACTTGGCCTTCTCAAGAGTATACACTACAATTTTCAATGACAGAGGTCCTAAACTTATAAGATGTACGTCACGAGTTACCCTTGTTGAAAACAAAACTGAGCAACAAGAACTCATTAAGCGATATCACGAAGGCAAATCGTCGCATAGAGGTATTCAGGAAACGTATAAACAACTCCACAGAAATTATCACTGGCCTAATATGCTATTGACTATTCAAAGATACATTAACCAATGCGACATGTGTTTAAGAGCTAAATATGAAAGAAACCCTTTGAAACTCCCACTAACGTTAACAGAGACACCTACGAAACCATTTCAACATCTGTTTATGGACTTATATTCCACTGGAGGTGCGACGTTCCTGACAATTATAGATAATTTTTCAAAATTTGCCCAGGCCATACCGCTAAATGCTTCAAGTAGCGTTCATATCTCAGAAGCTTTATTACAAGTATTCTCCATACTAGGATTACCTCTGAAAATTACCACAGACTCAGACACGAAATTCGACAATGACGTCATAAAGGAAATATGCGCGTCTCACGACATTAATATACACTTTACGACTCCTTACAATCCGAATTCAAACTCGCCCATTGAACGCTTTCACTCTACAATTGCTGAAATAATAAGAATTCAGAGAATGACAAATAAAGACGACCCTATACAATTACTAATGAAGTATGCCATTATTGCCTACAATAATGCCATTCATTCTACGACAGGCTATACACCGCGTGAGCTTTTATTTGGTCATACAGCATCCAGAAATCCACTAGAACTATACTATCCTAAAGAGTTCTATCAGGATTATGTACTTAACCATCGCAAAAATGCAGAAGCAGTACAGGAGTGCATAGCAGCTCACGTATCTAAAAATAAGGAGCAGGTGATAGAAAAACGGAATCAGGCTGCTGAGGCGATCACGTTTAAGGTAGGTGAAACTGTATATAAGCAAGTTGCAAAGACTACGAGGAGTGACAAAACGAAACCGGTATTTAAAGGTCCGTATAAGATCATTCACCTTCATCCTAACAATGTTGCCGAAATCATAGGAAGCCACCCCAACTCAAAATCCATCAGAGTTCATTTCAAACTTTTACGAAGACAACATCTTGTTCCAGGACCCTCGTCACAGGAACCCTCCTGCTCTACGCAACCGCCAACCTGACTATTAACCCCGTAGATAACGTCAATGGCATCCTTTTATTAAAACAAGGTCAAATTTTGAAGCAAGTAGATACGTTTAGTTTGGCCTGCGTATATAACGTGTCCTATTTACATGAAACAACTTTAAAACTTATGTCCTTATATGCCAATACTAAAGCTGCAGAAAATAACGAGCAATTAAATAGGGCATACAAAGATCAAATAGATAATAGCTTAAATTTAATAGGTAAGAAAATAGTGTTTATTGCACCGCACCATAGGTTTAGACGTGGTTTCATTAACGGCCTAGGTTCCATCGTTAAAACCATTACAGGCAATTTAGATTATGAAGATGCTATTAAATTCGAAAATGAAATATCAGAATTACGAAATTCAGTAAATAAAATTAATGTGTCTCAAAAACAATCATTATTCATAGCAAAACATGCAGTCGAAGAGTATAGTAAACAGATTAAGCTTTTAGACGAGAACCAGAAAAAACTAAGTCTAATGTTAAGAAATACCACTTTTAATAATAATATTATAGTAAATAGGTTGCACTTTCTAGATTTATATATACAAATAGATTTCAGTCTGCAATTGCTGTTAGACAAGTTAGTAATCTTAGAAGACGCCATGACTTTTGCTCAGTTAGAAGTCATGCATCCAAGCATTGTATCCCCACACATCCTTATAAACGAAATGTTAGCTATTCAAAAATCATATAATTTTAGACCAGTGGATAGCGTCACTATTAGCAAAATACATAGCTTAGAGAAGTCTATTAGTGTAAAAGCTTATAGTACAGATCACACGTTAACGTTTATATTAGATATCCCCTCCATCGATACAAACCAATACGATCTAATCCATCTATACTCCATTCCCGACAAGCAAAACCTGGCAATCATCCCTAAATCCAAATACCTCGTACTGGGCACCAACGAGTACTCGTACCTAGAAGAAGACTGCAAACGGATCACACAAGATACACAACTTTGCACGTCACTGAACACCCAGCCTGTTGATAAATCAGAAGACTGCATAATATCCCTTGTAAAACACCAGAACACAAACTGCACACGAGCCAAGATAGACCTCAAACAAGGAAGAATCCAAAAACTCCAAGACAACAAGTGGCTTATCATCCTGAAGGAAGAAGAAGTCCTGAGAAGCAAATGTGGAACTAAATCTGAATACAAGAGGATATCAGGAATACACATCGCCAGTATTACAAGTGATTGCCAAATGCAAGTACTTAACAGAACACTAACGACAAACATAAATACTGTCGCAGCAGACGAAATCATACCACTTCCTAGTAAAGCTGTGATTACAGAGGACAACATCCAGTTCAACATACAATTGGAAGATATATCACTGGACAGCATTCACGACCTGATAGAACGAGCCGACAACTTACAAGAACCCACAATTGATTGGCAGACTATGATGGCTACGCCCAGTTGGTCAACACTAGGACTGTACCTCATTCTGATGACAATCCTTCTATGGAAGCTTTGGCAGTGGAAACAGCGACGACCAATACAGAATCAACCTCGCACCGAGGACGCTGCGGGAAGCTGCGGGACGCGCTTCCATCTTAAGGAGGGAGGAGTTAGGCAATCGCCCGAATAACGTAATCGCTGACTAAAGCAGCGGATGCGCCCGTGCGTCATTTAACAAACTGCACAATTGCAGATTTGCACATTCTAATAATAAGTTTTAGTTAATAGAAATATGATAATTATAAATTAGTCTTGTAGAACATTTCAATCAATAAACATTGTTTTAATTCAAATAAATATTTTTTAATAATAAACGCGTTCGCCGTAACTTAACTGGGGCAACGTTAAAAAAAAAAAAAATACGGCAAGTCCCTAAGGCAAACTGACTGTTCAAAAATCCTGACATCATGAAGAGTAGCAGTAGGTCATAAGGGCAAGCCAAGCTTGTAGGCTTGTATGAATGCCAGTAGGCCCAGTGCGGGTTTGTGGATGTCATGTCATGTCATATCAAGATTTGGCTTCTAGGCCGGTTTCGTCACCTTTTAGGTAACAGTGTGGATCATATACCAGGCCCCTCAGAAAGTATTGCGAAAAAAAGTTTTTATATATGGGAGACTGGCCAGTTATTATGTTTTTCGAAAATATGATTATTTATAAGTAAAAATAAGTAAGTTCCAATTTCAAAATTTCCCTCCACATTTTTTGCGAGTTAATTCAAAGTATTGTGTCTCACTGAAATATGGATCTGCGCCGGGAACATTTTAGAGCTATGATTTTATACGATTTCAAGTGTCGCCTGAAACCGGATGAATCGTACGATAGACTTCAAATGGCATTCATGGATGAAGGCCCTTCCAAGGCAACCGTGTATCGTTGGTATAACGAATTCAAGCGCGGTCGACCAACTTTGGGGGATGACGAAAGAAGCGGTCGCCCTTTGACGGCTGTTACCGAAGAAAACGTGCTAGCAGTGAAAAATTTAATCCAAGACAATAGGCGAATTACATATCAGGAGATTCAACACATATTGAAGATTGGATCGGGAAGCGTTCACGAGATTCTACACAGCCATCTTCGCGTGAGGAGGATAGTATCACGCTGGGTGCCGCACAACCTCACCGATGCTCAGAAGCAGGCCCGGGTGGAATGGTGCCGTGATATGCTTAACAAATTTGAAGCAGGCTCGTCTCGGCGTGTTTACGACATCGTTACAGGTGATGAGTCCTGGATTTATCAATACGACCCAGAAACCAAGCGCCAGTCGACTGTTTGGGTGTTTCAAAATGAGCCAACGCCTACCAAAGTGAAGCGATCTAGAAGCGGGGGTAAGATTTTGATCGCTAGCTTTTTTAATTTGACTGGCCACTTGGTATCAATTCCCTTACGGGATCAAAGAAGCATTAATGCCGAATGGTATACTTCCAAATGTTTGCCAGAAGTTTTCTCTGTTATAAGCAACAAGCGACCAAACACAGGGCTCCGCGGGCTACTGCTCCACCACGACAATGCACCTGCGCACACCGCACTCAAAACGAGGGACTTCCTGGACAGCACGCCAGTCAAACTCCTGGGTCACCCTCCTTACAGCCCTGATCTAGCACCGTGTGACTTCTTTTTATTCCCAAAAATAAAAAATCAGCTCAAAGGGATACAATTTTCGTCGCCGGAAGATGCGCTGGCTGGGTTCGAGCAGGCTGTAAACGAGGTGTCTGCGGCGGACTGGAAAAAGTGTTTTGAAAACTGGTTTAGGCGCATGAATCTTTGTATAGAGGCTGGTGGAAAGTACTTTGAAAAGATTTAATAAAAATATATGTACGTATAGAACAATTTTTTTTAGTTTCGCAAAACTTTCTGAGTGTCCCACGTAGGTTTTTAAAATTCCACAGTGCATCTTTGGGTTCGAATCCAGATATGGTTGGCAGATATGATTGGTTCCATGGTATGCAGCTTGGCGGCAATCATGGTAGTGGCAATTGTGTCGATTTCAACTAATTTAATGGGTTGTTGATTCCCTTTACTGCGAATGCTAGAATTTTATAAATAAAGCCAGACTCTTTGTATGTTTCTTGTTCCTTTTTTCAGAATAGGACTGTACAGATCTGGAAAAATACACTTCAAGTAAATAAAATCACTTACTTTTTAGTTATTCGAGAAAAGAAGAACACCATTTTGATTTTCTTGTAGTTTGCTGCTCCAACCTTTTGATTTCCTGTAACAAAGGAAATATTTATTTCTTAAAGTGTGGTGTTTTACGAGGGAGAGAATGGCCGGAAGGCTATTATTTGCCATACTGTGGGACATTAGTGGCCAAGTAAAAGAAAAGCAGTTTCATTTTTGCCCATGAGAAGTCCCACAGGCACACGGCTTGTATTAGAAGAATTGCCGAAAACCATAAGATCTGTTTAATTTAATAATTTATGGATTTTTTCGCATTATCGTCTATTTTTTAAGGATTCGCAGGGCTGCTAACCATACGATCTTATTAATTAATAATTTATGGATTCTTTCGCATTATCCTCTATTTTTTACTTTGATTTCACTTGGCTGGGGGCCCTTGAATCCACGGGGCCCTGGGCTGAAGCCCAAAAAGCCATATGGTAGATCCGGCCCTGATAGAGACGTCCTTCTTTTTACTATGAAGTATGTGGCGCCACCTATACAGCTACGTAGGACGCACTAGTTCGGTTTTGATGGTATAGATGTCATTTCAAGACCTGCTAAGAGGTCGCAAGTCGGACTTCTGATTTGCGCATGTGGTTCTAGGTCCCAGGTTGAGTAGTTTTATTGGGTTTGATAACTAAGACATTCGTTGAAAAAGGAACAATGAGCCTTTAATTAGGCATTAATTAAGTAGTGCCTAGTCAAATCAATTTATTGGGAAACAGGTAACAATTAAATCAAATCAAATTACCTAGGTAATTAATTTTCAGGTAATTTATTGGATAGCAGTATGTTACAAAGAGATAACTTATAACGTACTTATAACAAAATCTGGCCGATACTCGTTCTTCCAAAGAAACAAATTGGTCCGGCTTAAGATAAAAAAAAACTAGTCTGGGCTGGGTTTACAATGTAAAGCATAACAAAAACCAGATATTGAATAATAAAATAATCCATTTTCTTGACACGGAAATAATTATACAGTGTTAAAAATGTCACTAGTGGTCACCAGCGTTCACAAGGTCACGTGTATTTTTAAACCATCTAGTCGGTCTAGCTGGTCTAACGATTTCAAGCTTTACTGCAGAATTTCTCGGGTTATGGGTTCGGTTGTCTGAAATCCCTGGAAAATGGAGCTATACAAGTGGCAACGTTATCAAAGCGAATCGTATTACTTTGGTTGGTTAGTAGTATGACGCTTGAAAATGTCGCTCTGACATATTTCAAAACTAGCTGTCCCGCGCAACTTCGTATGCGTCACATTTTCCCCGATTTTGAAACATTATTAATTGCTGCTCCGCTCCTATTTTGCGTAGCCTAATAGCCTTCCTCAATAAATGGGCTATCTAACACTGAAAGAATTTTTCAAATCGGATCAGAAGTTCCTGAGATTAGCGCGTTCACAAACAAACTCTTCAGCTTTATAATATAGTATAGATATAGATTTCCTTTTGGATCGATTTGTAATGGAAAACATATATCGTAACATACCTACATCATGCCATGTAGGTAATCCCCAAAGGGGTAGGCAAAAATGTAGCTAATATACACCCACATTTCGCCAATTATGTAATAATAGGGGGCGAGCCTATTGCCATCAACCGGGCACAAATTCAGGCTCCGTGGCTGCTACTACGTGGTGACAAAAATTTTTAGCTGTTGCTCCACATTTAACAAAACCGTTATCTTATCAAAATATTACGTTTTATAAAAGCATTTCTTCCGCCTCTTCACATTATCATTTGAGTGAGGAAAATATCGTTCTTTGACGTCACATCAGTCAGCTGTAAACACTTTTCAGTTAAAAATTACGCATTTGCGAAATGTTATCAGAAATAAATAGGAATTGCTAAGGCCTTGAAGTTTGGCGCTTCATGTTTGTGATCTCAAGTTTGTATGATAAAAAGCATGTCACATTCGACCATGAGTTTCTAGGGTAGAATCAAAACAAAAATATTGTTTATGGACTAATCCAAGACAAGATCAAGTAAGTCAAGGTAAGTAGTGAATGTTGGTAGTTTCAGATATGTAGCTCAGTAGTTGAAAGAAAATAGTGTATTGTTGAGATATCATCATCATCATCATCATTTCAGCCCAAAAGACGTCCACTGCTGGACATAGGCCTCCGCCAAGTGTCGCCACATTGACATTTAAGGGGGTTTTGCCATAATCGCCACGCTTGGCAGGCGGATTGGCGATCGTTGAGATATAATAATAATAAATAATAAGCGTAATAATAAGGTTCCTCTCTCAAGAGCCCTGACCACCGGTAGCCCGGACCCTGTTCCCGATGCTGGTGGGCTACTATTTTTTATATTTTTAAATGTTTTTTTATATGTTGTTTTGTAAAAATATTTAAAAATTTAAATGATATGTAAAGAAAATGAATAAAGGGGATAAATAATAATATTTTATTCAAACAATATAAGGTATACATTAAATACAAACTTTTTCTTAAATCTATGTCATGTTCACTCATGGCTTGTGCCTGAACTAGGTAATCCTGTGTTTCAGGCGATTGGAGGTAACATTAATAGATTATATAATCACATATCATATTAATATTATTGGTACATGTGTAAAAAGGAGTATGCAGGTCATATAGGTAACTATGCACCATCTTTCTACTAGTAAGAATAATGAAACTAAAGACGACGGCACGTTTGGCGCAGTGGCAGCTGCGCTGCGTGACACAGGTTCGATCCCCGCACGGAACAAATATTTGTATGAGCTACAGATAGTTGTTCCGGGTCTGGCTGTTTATGTATGTGAGTTTGAATGTTTGTAAACGCACCCACGATACAGGAGAAATTCGTAGTGAGGGGTAACGTTTTTTTTTTAACAAAACAACAAATTATATCTAATTGATTATTAATTATAGGTCTGAGATCCAGCTGTCATCATCTGCCTAGCCTTTTCCCAAACTTTGTTGGGGTCAGCTTCCACTCTAACCGGATGCAGCTGAGTACCAGTATTTTACATGAAGCGACTGCCTATCTGACCTCCACAACCCAGTAAATCGGTAATACGAAACCCCTTGGTAAGACTGGATGTCAGACTTTCGTCTTCTGACTACCAGTAACGACTGTCAAAGCTCTAAAAATAACAGCCGGGACCAACAGCTTAACGTGCTTTCCGAGGCACGGAGGTAACTCGGTACCTATGTATTAATTATGGTAACGCATCCACGGACCGACCTCGGCAAGCACGGCTTTACTTGAAGATCGACCCGTGCGGCTGTTATTATTTAGCCACGAGCTCCTTTGAGTTCCAGCTGTGAGAATTAAAATATCTGTAAAAGAACTAGGTATTTAGTCATTCCAGCAGCACAATTTTTTGATGACTAAACAAACTAATCTACTATTTTAAGTAAATAATTAAAATGATCAATCGCTACATCCGAGAGAAAAAAATTATGAAGTTAAAAAAACTTAAATAAATATTTGTCTGATGTTGACGCATATACGATTAATTGACAAATAACGCATCTAAATAATCAACATCGTTTCTTGTATATTATTTATCTATTAAAATAATAGCCATCAAATTAGTAATAGTAAGTACTGAACCTTTTCACCCGGATTTTAATAAACAGATAACATTATATAAAGTCATGTTGTGTAGGTATTATAATTAGTTTTTCTTATCAGCTCTCATGGAATATTTGCAATTTATTTTTATACTTGGCGGCACGTTTATAAATAACGATTTATTTGTTGATAATGCATTACTTCATCATCTGCCTAGCCTTTTCTCAAACTTTGTTGGGGACGGCTTCCAGTCTAACCGGATGTAGCTTAGTATCAGTATTTTACATGAAGCGACTGCCTTCCTGACCTTCACAACCCAGTAACTGGGTAATACGATACCCCTTGGTAAGACTGGATGTCAGACTTTTGGCTTCTGACTATTCGTAACGACTGTCAAAAATCTACAAATGACAGTCGGGAGTCGGGACCAACGGCTTAACGTGCTTTCCGAGGCACGAAGGAAACTCGGTATGTAAAGATGGACACCCATCCACGGACCAACCTCGGCAAGCACGGCTTAACCTTAAAGATCGACCTGTGCGGCTGTTATTATTTAGCCACGAGCTCCTCTCAATGATAATGCATTACTTACGGCTAATATACAAGGTGTTGTTTTGCAACCTCGTCAAATTCTAGGAGGTAACTATGCTAATGATTCTCGACCCGAATCAATAATAAAATGAGTAGGTAATTTTCTTTTTTTTATTTATTTAGGGCTAGACACGGGCCGTCTGATCCCTGCCTTATAACGTCGCTTACACACAAACAAAAAACCTCAAACATTTTTTCGATAATTTTATAATCCCTAAACCACGCTATGGGGGTATATATTATTCTGAAATATTGACAAATTTAAACAACAAAAAAATGCAGTGTTTTTTAATAATTTACTAGGTACCGTAACTTATATTGAATATTAAATGTCTTTTGTGACAACATCCTGAATTTTGACGAGGCCCGAGGATGCAAAACAACACCTTGTATTTATATCTATTTTATATTCTGGGCTATGTTCTTATTATTTATTAGACATAAAAATCTGGGGAAATTCCCTGAATAACCTGCTAGCAAACATACTTTCAGGAAAGCCTGCATTTGTGTAAAAAATACGGTCATAAATTGTAAACATTTGAGTGTCATAAAACAGGATCGCGATTTACGGTCTACGGACTTTCCAATAACTCGAATATAATCTACATATTTATGTGTTGCAGCTGAAAAACGCTAAGCCTTTTGAAAATTGCTGCACCTTTTTCAAAGTTAATTTACATTAGGTCTATATTAGTTTGAGCTAAGCTACCCCAAGATAATGTAATGGTCGTGCCTACTTATCTAACAAAAATGCATTTTTCTTCGATTTTACCTCACACTTAAATAAATAAAACAAAGGAGACGCGACATTAAATGAATAAGAAACATCGCGCACCAGAAAAATAGGTGAAAAATCTACGAAAATGTTCTAGATTTTTCACTTCGTCATCTAATATTGGAAAATATATGAGCTCCTGATGTCCTAAGAGATCTATTTACCGTAGAAGCACTCAGGTGCTTCTAGGCTGGTACTTCTACGGCACTTCAGTGTTAATATGGTTCCCTTGGGTACCAACACACGGGTTTTGCATCGGTAGATAGTGTACTTTTAAAAGGTTCCATAGACAAAGTAATAAAGAGTGGCGTGTCTACGGTAGAATAATATACTTATTGTAAAATATGACTTCGCGCGGTTGTAGATTCTATGTTAATGTATAATGAAATAATAGAAGACGTTTTTTGTTTGAGTGTACGGCAGGACGTATTTCAGTGGTACAGTCGGCATCAAAAGTCGGTTAACACTTATCAATATTATACCAAAGTTTTGTGCTGATCAGTGTGATCTGATGTAATATTGTTTTGCGAATTTGTGTAACCATTGATTAAAATATTGTCATGACTTTTACCTCAGCCTGTTAATATGGATCGTTCTAAAACTAAGACGTCTTATAATTTTGGAAATGTACAGCGACTTTCGTTGCTGACCGTACATAAATAAACGGGTATAAGATGGTCTCTGAACAAAGCATAATCACAATTTAGTCTATAACGATCTAATTGTTTGAACACCGTGCCTCAGAAAGCTGTTGGTCCCGGCTGTCATTTTTTCATGACAGTCGTTACAGGTAGTCAGTGGCCCGAAAGTCTGACAACCAGTCTTATTCAAGGGTATCGTACAACACGGTACCGACTGGGTTGTGGAGTTCAGTTAGGCAGTCGCTGCATTAAAAATGAAAATTTTGAAATCGTGGACCCAGTATTTTCATTCAAACAGTTCATTCACCTTGACCGTTTTAATTTCAATAGGTAATAATACTAATACTATAATAATACTACTACAATAATAGTAACCGTAACAATAGCACAATATTGTAAGGTGTAACAATGTGTTGTTAAACGTTAAACAGCTCCCTACTTGCGTAGGTATATTCTATGTAAACATAAGGTCATTAGGTACATAGATAACTTCACGCCTGTAAACCTTGACGGGGAAGGCAGAGGTGTACCTAATAATACACCCGATATTTAATAGGAGGCAAGCATTGCTATTAACCGGGCACAAATCAAAAACATAAAAGGAGTAATTTCCTAGTAGTACCCACAGAGTATGGCTACTACTAGGAAATTTCTCTCAATTTACCCGACTCGGGAATCGAACCCAGGACCTCGTGGTCAGTAGTGGGCACGGTTTGCACAGTGGCTAAGCGATTGACTGCTGCGCTGCGTGTCGCGAGTTCGAACCCCGCATGGAACAAATATTTGTATGGCTTACAGATAGTTGTTCCGGGTCTGGCTGTTTGTGTATGTGAGTTTAAATGTTTGTAAACGCACCCACGATACAGGAGAAATTCCTAGTGTGGGGCATAGTTTAGACTACTAGACCAACGATCAGCCAGTCAGGCTAATCTGTTATGAATTTATGAGTTGTCATCTCACAACTGACGCCCCAATATCAAACCAGAGACAAACAAAAAAAAATAATCTTACGCAACATATTGACAGACCTAGAAATTCTCCAAAGACAATCAGAACGCCCCCTCGTTAGTGAAGCTGCAGCTTTGTCAACAAGTGGATACGTCACAACGGCTAGAGTTATCAGTCGTGCGGCTTCTCGGGTATGTTTCATCATCTGTTGTGATAAGGAGTGTAGAGCAGCGAGTGACGGTCGGAGGCTCGCCTTATTGACTAAATAATTCAGGGATACTCTCTCTGATTTTAAAAATTTTATTTCGGCATTTCAAAATCATTCCGTGATTTTATGCGGAGGTATTATATAAAAACTTGGTGCTCGAAGTTCAGACAAATATACTCAACCTATTCCGATTTCTGTTAATTATTTATATTGAAATAAATATATATAGCTAGCCTGTATTGTCCCACTGCTGGGCAAAGGCCTCCCTACATTCTTTCCAACGGTCACGATTCTGTGCTGCTTCTTTCCAATTATCAAGGAAGACATCCAGTTCGTCCCGCCATCTCCTTCGTGGTCTGCCGCGGCCCCGTGTCACTGTTCAAGGCACCAATCCTGAGCTTTACGGGCCCACAGCTCGTTCGGCATGCGACAGACATGTCCTGCCCAGTCCCATTTAAGTTGGGCAGCCTTTTGAGCCACGTCAATGATTTGTGTTTTGGAGCGCAATGTAATAGCCGCAGCCGTTGGAAAATAAAATGGTTGTTTTTTTTTTGTATTAAATCATAAATGTGAATGTAAACTGAATGAATGACAAAAAGGTACTTTAGTAGTGTTGCGGTGGCTTCTGTCATCGATTAAAGATTGCGGTTACTGTTACGTCAACTTTAATAGGCCAAAATTGTCATGCCTGACACCGCTACAGTTGTACTTTAAAACTGAATGGAGATATAATTTCGCCTCTTTGTAGGTGCACCTTTATTGGCCTTTTATTTGACCACTGATTAGTTTTTACAAAACGTTCTATGGTCTTCTATACAACTAAGTATTGCTGGTTGGGTACGTCAGCTTAGAAATGAAAAATGGTGTGTGTCCGTGGTCATACCAAGAAATAGACCTAAAATAAACTAAGAAGTTACTTTAAATGATTTTCCATTTGTCCCCCCTTCCCCTAATCTAATGGAAATGATTTTAGTGTCATACAGGGGGAATATCCAAGTACGTAGAAACACATCACTTAGGAAAGTGATGTGTTTCCTTTGAAACAAACAAAAGGAAGTGTTCCAGGAAACAAACAAACCTAACTAAACATAAGATCACGCCTGTAATTCCCGAAGGGTCAAGCAGAGGTACCTAATAGTACACCCTCATTTCGCCAGTAATATGGAAGTCCCATGTAATAGGGGCGAGCGTATTGTCATCATCCGAGCACAAATCCCGTCTCCGCGGCTGCTACTGAGAAATTCCTGATAGAAAACCAAAAAACAATTTATTTATCGACCCGAGAAACGAACCTGGGATCTCACGCTCAGCTGTCGTAATTGCTGCCACTAGACTAACGAGACAATCGTCGAAATAAAATATTGGTTATATTATTTGAAGATGGACAGTGACCTATCATTATTAAACCTCAGCGGGGTATTGAAAAACTGCTAGTTCCTGTTGCAAGTGATTTATAGAAGGGGTGATGCAACTTGATTACTGTCAAGGAATATTGAACCAAATACTACTGAGAATAAAGTCTTTTCTAGAGAAGGAGCTCTGGGGTTAGTGGAAGAATCCATGTGTATTCTGTCTTGTTTGTTAATTGATGGAATGATGGTCGTCCCACCCCCCCGTCACACCCCCGTCACAGCCCCGTCACGTGACGTCACACCCCGACAACTTGTGTAAGGTTGGTGTAATTAACAAGTTATCAAGATCTCTTTTGCTTGTAAGAATCAGTATTGCTGGTGTACCAAATAATGATTAATTTGGCAGTCAAAATATTTTTAAAACACCATGAACAATTCTAGCCCTAAAATTGGCCATGATAGCCATTTGTACTAATTTTGGCCAAATATTTGCAGTTGGAAATAAACCACTTCTTTCTAAAGATATTATCGCAATGAGAATCCGCATCAAAGTTATGAAGAATTTATTTGACGTAAAACTTCTATTTCGAAGCCAAAATTCTATTTTCAGAATCGAAAAGTTTTAAAATATTTCGCGAACTTGCTGTTACCTTGATACAATGTCAGCAAATGAACATCGGCTCCGTTTAAATAAATGAAATTATAATGATTGGTGATTGTTTTTATTCGTTGCAATCAGGAAGTGGGCGTAGTCATAATAATTATGACTGATTACACTCCAGTATAAAAGCAAACACAATATATTATTGTGGGGGTAGTTGACTATTGACCTGACATCTATTCTGACAGATGAACAAGAGACAAGTGACACTGACAAGCCAAAAAAAAACACGATCCGCGAATTTGACAGATGTACTGTCATTTCACAGTTAAGGTACCTAATATATTTACTGCCTGGCTATTATTTTAGATAACACGAGGATACTGTTTAAAAAAAAACTGCAGGGAAAGCATTCAAACAAACAAACCAATAGTAATAAACTTGTTCGATAGTTAGAGCGGAAAATAACAATAAACAGGTGATAAATCTTGTTTTCTACTTAACACAATAGAGATCAGTTTTAATCAGTCTAGTAAAATTGATAAGAAATTGTTATTATTTCTAGCATTCCTATCAGTGCGTGACTTTAAACGATAACCTTGCAACATTTTCTATGCACATTCTATAATTAAACTCGAAGAAAGTCTTCCTTATTTAAACGTCAACCATCGACAATAACAATAAAAAACACAGTCATAACTAACCTTTTTCTCAGTTAACGGCACAGGAATGAAAACCGGATTTCTCCAACACGATGCAGTTTCACGTTATTAACGATTTTTAATAAAGAAAAAAAAATGCGCAAGACGTGTAGTATGCGGTCGTCGCACTAGAGGACTGCTGTAACAAACAACATCGAGATGTTACAATTACTTGCCAGGCGTCGCTATCAGTGATACGTCGTCTTTTGATTGTTGCTGCCAAAACTCAAAACGTTCGAACTGATTGCCTTTGCCTAGGTGTAGCTGTGGGTCAAGGACGCATGTGTGACACATTATTGTCGATGGTCGATTTGTATGATAAAGACACACCTTCGCAAAATATAAACTTAAAATTCTAACAATAAAATGATTTCTATACTTAGGTTTACATTTTGAATTTGATAAATTATAATAAAACTGAATTTCTATACTTTATATTTCAAAATGTAATAAGTCTTTATAGAACTGGATACATAACTGAGAAAGAAGACACTGGTATACATCGTTACCACAGACAGATCCAGTGTCTTACCACCTAAAGAATGAATATTATGTACCTATTACCCACTTGATGTAGTAATAAAACTGGAAAACGTGAATTGAATAAATTTTTGGAAAATGTCAACACACAAAAAGCATTTCAATTTACAATTATTTATTCTTAACCATATAGTTCGGTACGGGCCCCCAAAGGGGCTCGACGAACAAACCTCCGCTGGGTTGGTATCGGCCCCGAAAGGGGCTAGCAATTAAGTCAGTCGTCATCCTCATAATTTATGCAAATATTTAATTTTCTGATTATTAAATACTATGCGTGTGCGTTAATTAAGAAAGTTGGATAAAAAAATCATATATCAACGCCATTAAAACTTCTGTAAATAGCGCGCAAGTATCTTTATTTACCCTTATAAAATTCAAGTGCATAAATACGGTCATCGCCATTTTGACGGCTGTGCTGGTCGAGGCTAAAAATCATAAAAATTGTGGTTTTCGAACATTCGAGCTCCACTATATGGACAATAATCAACTCGTCATTTAATTGTGCGGCTAATTCATCCTTAATTCAATTGAAATAAGCAGTGGTAATGATGAATTTTGAAATCTAAAGTCGAAGTTTCGCGCCAATCGTGCGTGTTTACATTTTTATTTTTCACATATAACACACACACGCGTATAGATTCGGTAACAAACATGACAATATCATTCCAAATATTATAAACCGCATGAAAATGCCCAGATCTTAGCGTTATTTACTAATACCGGACCAATAACACATAATATTCATAACCACCGCTCAATTTGTATTTTGAAATAGACGGCCATTTTTTTTTTTAATTATTGTGATGTGTGAAAGCGATTATTCCAATCGATTATTTTTTGTAATATTCGATCAACTCGTGTAATTAAATTGAGAAATTTAAGAAATCGATTGATGAAAATTTAAATAAATTTATTTTAAGCGTAAAATACAGTAAATATTTATTTTAATGTTTTTTTAGGCTTTTATAGTGGTAATCTTAATTGGTTTTCGTACATTCCGACCCAAAAATAAACAGCACGGACTGATATTATGACTAAATTCGCGCCGATTTTTTTATCCATCTCAAAATTTAAATTTGGAATTCGTTCGCTGTTCCAATTTATATTGTAGGCATTTAAATTTACTATTATAGATAATTTATTGTGAATTTTTCTTTTGAACTATCTGAAGATTGGTAGAATGCACAGGATCTCGGTAGGAATAGTAAAAAATAATTATGTAGTTTGATTATGGTTAGGAGATTGGGTTGGTTAATGGGTATTTACTCTTTACTTTATTTATCAGCCTGTTGTGTCCCACTGCGGGTAAAGGCCTGCCCATGTCTTTCCAATTTAGTTTATCTTTTTCCAATACTTTTGATCGACAATATTTTTTTACACCTACTTAGACAGGCTAGGTTTAGGGATAGCTACCCCAAAAATTAAAAAGAAACCATTTTAGACAAAACTATCCAAAGTATACGGTAAGACTCTCGAGTTTGAGTGTTACTCGTATATTTTGTAGACTCTTGATGGTTCTGGTTCATATCTATTGCTGTTCATTCAAGTGACTCGGCCCTCGGCCTTTGATGGATAACCAAAATGGCAGATTTAAAAAAAAAAACGAGTGCGTCTCGGGACGCTCGACAGAAGTGATAACTTAAACTAATCTAAGCCTGCTGCCGTATGCGTGAGAGAAAGGGAAGACACACAGAGTGGTGCCGTAACGCGTTACGTTACGAAGCGATTTACCCTCCCATAAGAAGTTATCACTTCAAAAACCTTTTTAGACTGGACAGTGAACCGCTTTGAAACAATAAACTAATGTTCCTTGAAACGGCTTATGAATTGCCAATTGCCAAACATCATCATCAACTGTTGGGGTCGGCTCCAGTCTACCCAGATACAGCTGCATAACCTATTTTAAATGGAGCGACCTGCGACTGCCTATCTGATCTCATCAAACCAGTTAGTATCGGGTAGTACGATACCCCTTGGTAAGACTGGCTGTCATACTTTCGGGCCACTGACTAGCTGTAACATAACAACAACCCCATCATACGATACACAATCTTGGAAGAATAAATATAATTTATCGTGTTAGATCATAATAATTATTTACTATGCCTTCCAAGATCCCGGGCATTCTTTAACCAACCTTCAGATATTACACAATAAAATTCTTAAAATGTTATCTAGTAAAATTAAAATACTCATTTTAAATAATGATAATTGCGAGCGCATTCTTTATTTAAATTTTCAAATCGAAAAAAATCGGCGGGAATTAAGCCTAATCATTAAAATGTTGACTTGTTTTTTTTGAGAATACTGTCTTCTGTCGTTCTTATTACTTAGTAATAAATCTCCTTCCCATGAAGTCAACGTTCATTAATTAATTAAAAGATGCTTTTGATCTAATAATTACTTAATGAAATTATTAAAAAAGATGGTTATTATAAACAATTTCAAAATTAAATAATTATTTAAAATTATACTTATGAGTTTATTCAGTCTCAACTCTTTTTTTTTCAAACTCGGTTTAATTGCGATTATCGATTAGGCTTAATGTAACTAATTAATCGTAAATAAGAAACCTGGGTTTTCGGTCAGCACTAAGAAGTGTTATGTTACAACATAGTTTTCAGTAATATTTGTCTAGACTTTGATTGGGTTTTTTTAAGAAATTGTGTGTGAATAATGGCAAAAATAAGAATGCAGATAGAATGTTACTGTTTTTATTTTGCCGTTCCAAATTGTTTTAGCAAACGATAAGCATGCCTATGAACATTATTTCCAGCGCATTCAAGGTACCTACTTTTTGGAAGGGTGTAGTAATATGTATTTTACGCATATTTGGCAATAGACTGACTCCGTTTTACCGACCTCAACACGATACTGAAGATATTAACCTCAAATTGATCGTATGTAACAGGTCCCGTGACATATTTTTCATAATAAAATCGAACGCTGAAAGTTGATGAAAATTTCGTGAAATTCATGACAATTCGCATCACCCCGCCGATTCAGCTGATGTGTCATGTGTCAAAATTTTGTCGTGCATAGTGGTTAATCTGACATTTTAAATTTTATGACTTGAACAGACTTATGTACTTATTACTTTGACATCAATTACCTAATTAATTTGTCCCTATAAATCCTTATGCCTAACTGTTGTTGCATTCTTTTTTTTATTTTATTAAAATAATAACATATGGAAGGTTAAAATTAAATATTTTCACTCCATAATAAGTAATGGTAGAATGTAAAGGGGCCATTCTAATTTTGAAATCATACTTTGCAAACCGACATTCTGGCAAATAAATGGATTTGCTTTGATTTGATAACCAGAATGTAAATGGACTGTAAAAAGAGAGAGTTGTCATAAATATAAAAAAAAACCTTAATTATATAGATATTGTCAATATTATGAACCAACTAGTTAAGTAGATCATTAGCATACTTAATGATAATGATCCAGGATTTCGTAGGTAGGTATACAAAATTCTGTTTGTAGATCTACCGTCTATCGTGTTTTTAATTATTGTTAAATGTGTATCAAGTTAATGTATCGATATAGACACAGCACCACGCGCCTATTTGCCAGAAAACCATCAATATTATAGAAAACTAAGCAACACCTGGTTTCTAGAATGCTTCCTAATCATACAGGGAAGATAAGCTGTCAAACTGTCAAGTTAAATGCTGTTGAATTAGGTACTCGACATCCATGACTTTTGTGAATATTACTATATAATTATCTATGGTTAACCAAAATCCCATATCTTCCCGTGGGTGTCGTAAGAGGCGACTAAGGGACTTGCCAGAGAATGGGCAGCAGCGTTCTCTGTGCTTTTGTAACAACCGTACTGCGATCGCCAACCCGCCTGCCAAGCGTGGCGATTATGGCAAAATCCCCCATGTTTTGTCAATGTGGCGAAACTTGGGGGAGGCCTATGTCTAGCAGTGGACGTCTTTCGGCTGAAATGATGATGATGATGAACCAAACTTGAAATAATATTAAAAACAACATATAGGACAGAAGAAAAGCATTGAACATAACATAAACGTAAAAGCACGCCTGTAATCCCCGAAGGGTTAGGCAGAGGCGTACCTAATAGTACATCCACAATTCGCTAGTTATGTTTGAAGTCCCATGTAATAGGGGGCGTGCCTGTTGCCATCAACCCGGCACAAATCCAGACTCCGTGGCCTCATGCTCAGCTGTCGCGCTTGCGACCACTCGACCAACGAGGATGTCAAAAAAGAAAAAACCGGACATGTGCGAGTCGGCCTCGCCCACCGAGAGTTCCGTACAAATTAACTTTTGCGCGTTAATGAAATCATAAAAAATAATATTTTAATATTTTTGTATGAATTAATTACAAATGTATAGTTTTCAGATTTTTCCCTGTACTTGTAGTATAAGACGATATTACTTGCCATTTCATAGTTCTAGGTCAACGGGAAGTACTGCACAGATAGGGTAGGTACCCTATACATTTTGATTCGTTTTTTGCGGCATAAACAGCCGTATCCTTTTTTTACATTAACTTAGAAATTTGTTTTTTTCACAGCTTAAAGGGGCTAGATCTGAGTACATGGTTTTAATTTGAACTCAATACCTCTACGCGTTCCCAAGATAAAAGGTCGTGACAGACAGACAACAAAGTGATCCTATAAGGGTTCCGTTTTTTCCTTTTCTGGTACGGAACCCTAAAAAGCATTAGGGCATAAAAAAAATCTCCCACATCGCTGTCAACAGGAATAGTGCCCAGAAGGCTGGCCGCACTGCCACGTTGGATGGCAATGCTCATATTTCTGATTCTCGGCTTACAAACACCAGCGAATCAAATCACTTGACAAACCCTAAGTTCGAAATTCTGTTAGCTTATTTGTATGATGATAACTTTTCAGAAATCGGGCTGGATTCTGGTCTTTTAAACACACAGGGTAGCAGTTTGATTTAAATTAATTTAGGGACTAAAATCATTATCACCTAACAATAATAATAGTACCTACATAAGAACATGTTTAGACAATAATCCAAAACTGTACAAACTGCTATAATTTTAGCCCGCCATTTTACGCCACAAAGAAATACTAAGAATACAGATCATATTCCATAAGATGTTTGTAGTTCTGAATAGTTTCCAATGCCAAAGGAATGTATTGAAATTCATAAATAACTGGCGACAATGGCGGACATTTTGTAAAGCGCCACCTGGTGGATCGTACAGGTATTGTCAGTCTATGGACGGACTAACAATGGATCAAAGGGAAAATGAATGTATTTCATATTCCACAATGTTCTTAAACATGTTTACGTGGTCCTTTGTGTGTGCAGAGAAATGTCTTAAGCGGGTTCTGCCGTGTAGGCCACATGTAGAGAGGGAAATAAATTCTGCTAGTTCACAAACATGTTGTCTGACTGTACTTTTAGTATATTATCACGCTGCCGATTGCCTAATAGGAGTAATCAGGGATTTCCCCAGCTGCTAGCCAGTTCCCGGTTGTGTTGGGGTCGGCTTCCAGTCTAACTGCATGCACCTGAAAACCAGTATTTTACATGGAGCGAGTGCCTATCTGACCTCCACAACCCAGTCAGTACTGGATACGATATCTGTAAAACTAGTTTTCAGGGATCTCCTCAATAGTAGTAAAAACTTAAGCTAGAGACCGCATGCTTTGTGGTCCGGGGTTCGATTTCCAGGGTAGGTAACTGGTAACGCATTTTTTTTATTAACACTTGCTTCACAAGCCTTTAATCTGAATTTATGATCCATTTTGATACGGAGAGTTTAGCGTAAGGTGCACGGTACGTTATTCGAATTCCTAGTTATGAACTAGGGAACAGTGAGCGTGACACAAATGTGCGTATTACTTACCTATAAAGTATATGCTGAGCCCGTGTTTAATAGACCTAAGAGGTCCACAGTGTGATATCCTAAATATCTTCCTGAAAAATCCAGCAAAAAATAATATGACTTTTAATCGTCATTTGGGTGTGACATTTTCATTTTGTATTATAATATTCTTAGGATGTTCTTGGTTCTTGTTAAGTACAGGGCGTAACAGAGCCTAAGGGACCAATGTTCTATCAGTCGTGGTTATCAGATTGAATGTTACCTACTTTCAGAAAAAAAAACGGAATTTATCCAGATGGAGAGGAGACTTTGTTTTATTATCATTTTCCTGCCCGTGTTCCACGTTACTTGGGGTCGGTGCAATACGTTTTTTTCTTCCATTGTTCCCCTGTCAATCGTGTCTCATTTACTCCTTTTTTATTCATATCATTCCTCTTTTAAAGACCCACAAATAGTGCAGAGGTGACATTGGTGTAGTGTTTGCAAGTGTGTCTTGGGTTCGATCATCGAGTAGAATAAATTGTGGGTTTTTTCTATTAGAAACTGCACGTGCATGCGTCGTAATAGGCGCCTTCTGATTTTTCCGGGCAAATGACTGACATCTGAACGCCAAAATCGCGAACGTCATCCGTTGGGAGAAGATGATAATCTTGGTTGGACACAAAGATCCCGAAAATTAGGGAATTGTTATGGTGCAGGAAGAAAGACCCCAGGGTCCTAAAGACAGACTACATAACGCCAAAAAGCACCTGCTACCCAAATTTTGGGATGGGAAAAGTAGATGAAAAATTTGACTTTATTATATTCTTAATTTTACCCATTCTTAACACAATTCCACAAGGACAAAACATTATAAGTACGTAAATTATTTCTTCCGCGAAAAGGAATAAAGTAAGCTCATTAGGTAGGTGCCCTTTAGCTTCCATTATCTAAATGAGGCATATAATTACAAGTTATGAATCTGTAAAATTAGGCACCACCACAATGAAACAAAATTAAAATTCTAAGTGTGATATCAGGCTCACCAAAAGTTTTCATTCGCATTTTTTTCAACGGATCTAAACTAAGTACTGTTAGGGTATGAAATAGTTTATTTAGGTACTGTCCTGGAATGAGATGACTGATAATGATTTCTGAAAAGGAATCGAATCTGCTACCTTGAGCCTTGCGGACACTTCGCCAACTATTTATTATGGAGTTTAAATCCTACGAAAGTGTCTTAGGGATTTAGATAAAATATTGAGTAGCGGAAAAACTACCGAAGACATGCAACAGACAGACAGACAACATCCATTGCAAAATTAATTAGAAAACTAATTCTTTCTATAAATAATTCGTTACATGACATCGTTTGCAATATTTAAAATTTTCTTTAACCAACACGGATTTTTTTAAGGGGTTCCTTAAAGAAACTCCCCCCTTAAGAAGCAGAAAGGAAATTGAAAAATATGGAAAATGTTCTTTTTAAAATATCTCGTATTATCCGCAAGAGATTTCCTTAATCCTTTCCCACGTTGTCTATGCGTGGAAGGATGCGCGGGAATACGGGACCGTATATAAAGATGGCGGACGGGGTGCAGGCCACTGTTGTGTCCAGTGATCTGTGCTAACCGAACATAAGTGACATGACGCCAGTTCGCTGTAGGTAAGTTTGAGAAAAAGTTTTCATATGAGTTTTTATTCATAGCCGAAATTACCGGTAAAACGAGTAAAACTTTTTTTTCCACTTTGCATGAAAAAAAATTTGGGGACTTATCTGTTTTTTTTTTAAAGTTTTGATTTCTGGTTGTTCATGAAACTAGGTGTACATCACTATGTTATTGCTAAGGTGTGAAAATGGTAGTGAAATTCTAGGTGAAAAAGAAAGAACTTATGGCATGTTTTTGGGTTAAGTACATTTTTTTTTAAAGTTTTGATTTCACAATTTTCAGGATAGGTGGGATCGGGTTTGATTACTTTTAATTGTGCATTTGACTTTAGGATTTTCAGAAAACTTAATGTAGGGCCTTGTTAGCCCCTCAGCCGGCTACGTTTATTTTACTGAATTATCAGCATATTCTAAGTAGATATTCTTTTTCCTGTAAAAAGGCCAGCTGATTAACTTTAATTGAAGTCCGAATCTTTGCGAGTAAATAAAAAAAAACTAGATGACTAATGTCACTAATTTTGAATTTAAAAGTACTGAAACACAATACACATCTAAATAAAATTAAAATTCAGAGTCTTCGACTTATACTTTTTTTAAATTTGTATTTGATTGCAAAATTTGGGTTTATTTTTAATAAAACAATAAAAAGTCGATAAAAAAATATCCACGGGGCATGAGAATTGTTTAGGGGTCTGAAAGGATAGCAGATGACCCCCCAGTCGACCATTTCAATTTGGCAAACGATGCACCAAACACCCTGTATATAATTTCATCCCGTCTTTGGGCACAGTTAAATGCCTTTTTTCTTGTGACAATACTGAAAAGCTGCTGCTACTCCGTATCTTCAAAAAATCAACTAGCCTCAGATTGGAAGTGGAAGTTATGTTTTTCCTACTCCTTCGCTATTTTTTCTGATTAATTTCGTTGCGGGATCCAAGACAGTTAAATTGTTTCTCCAGGGCTTCGTCGAGCTTCAATGTCTCGGCGCTTTTCTGGTGGTCGTCACTGTTGATTCTGGCTTTCAGAGGTTGAGGTGGTTTGGAAATATCGAGGCGGGCTTGTGCACGCTGTGTTCCGCTGATAGGTATCAACGGCGTAGCACTAAACATTGTCGATAGTTTATGGTATCTGGTCACATTATCACGAGCGACTTAAGGGACGACGGAAATATTGAGACAGGGCGTTGTCTATGAGGAGCAATATGCTTACCCGAAGGTTCGCTCGTTGCAGTACAGACGTCAACGTTCCTAACCCTCTTTAAGGCGTTCTGCCAATCGTTCTACTCGAGCGGCCTGTGGGTGTCTTACACTCGACGAGCCTACAATGTCCTGCGTGTCAAATTTAATAACGCCTTCAGGATGTTGGGACTGCCATGGCGCTGTAGCGCGTCAGGAATGTTCGCGGAGGATAGAGGTAGTGGCTCCACTCTCCAGTGACTAAAAAGTTGTGCTGTACCCGGTCGTCGTGGTACGTCGTCGTATGGATGTGGCGGAGGAATGAGGAAAATGTCTTGTGGGAAAAGAGTAGAAGATGGATGGACAGTGTGAAGAATCAGATGCCAAGAAATAAGGTGTCTGATGAGATGACGAGTAATACAGAAGTATGGAAGTAGAAGACACGCTGCGCCGACCCCAAATAAGTTGAGATAAGGGGAGGAGAATGATGATTTACTTAATCTAATAGTTTAAGTTCTTTGATCAGTATCACAGTGTTTACGTAGGTATCACTTTGCAAGCGATTCTATCAGGAACAAACTAACTGCACACGTTCAAAACATAATGTAAATCTGGGTTATGAAATTCAATAATAATCTAATCTAATTCTGTAATAATCGTGTCTACTAACATAGTTTTAAGCAATTAAGCTATTGCATAGCTTTTATCGCGGCTTTGAGCGCGGCGACCGAATCAAGAAATTCCGTAACAAAAAAAAACATAACACACCGAATTTGAAAAAAAATGTGAAAAATTTTCATGGCACAAAAATTGTTTTCTTATCGGTCACCACGCTCAAAAAGTTCAACTTGAAAAAATATCAAAGAAAAAAAAATATTGCATAAATATTATAATTGCATAAGTTGATAAAAAATGCTATGCAATAGCTTTACCGCGGCAGTCCCCGAGTGCCACACGTTTTTTTTTTTATTATTGTTTAAAAATCTAGTATTAACAGCTGTAGAAACAGTGATAGCAACATCCAATGTCGCGACCTTCATCAATTCGGTTGGTCCACCTCGTAGGGGGCCAATACGATAATATCGCGAGATAATTCTTTATCTTACAAAAATAAATACAGAAAAAGATTTGCCATAATTTTTTTACACCGTAATGCTGATTTGTAGATATGGGTGACGTGTGAAACTTATCAGATAAAAGCAACGTATTTCGAGGCTTCTACCTGGTATCTAATAGTCATGTGAGGGCGAAACAAAATTCAGGCTATTTTTGAAGTGAAAACTTCTTTCGCCGCGTTGAGCGATTTTCGGTAGGGGAAAAATATCTAGGTTCGCGTGACCGACATGCTCTTGACGTATTGCGCCTGACTAGCGACGCGTTTAAAAATTCAAAAAAAGAACACAGTAATTCCATTGGTTTGAGTTATTACTTCTGCCGGCAGGCAGTCCTTTCGGGCGTTTATACCCTACGGCATTTCATACAAACTTTCAAGTCGTTATTTTCCGATGACTGAACAGATTTTAATGGAACTTCCTACGCATAAGCAGTATACATAGGTCTAAAAAGTTACTACAAACATTTTCGAAAAAATATTTTACAGCTAAATTAGACCGATTTTTAATTATCTATAGAAACAGAAATATCCAATTATCTTCATTTTTAAAAGACATTTCGAAAATGTTTTTAGTTACTTTTTAGACCTACCCAAGTAACACGTAATCTGTATAATAACTGAATTAAAGACTTATCTACGTTTTAAAGTCAGACTGTCACTTTAAATCAGTTTTGACTTAGTTTAAATGCTTTTGAGTAGAATGTAGTAAAATTTATAATGCATGAAGCTATTCTATGGTCTAAAAAATAAAGTTAATTGGCTTATAATCATACTAAAACATTAATTACTTTTAATATACAGCACCTAAAACAGCATTTACACTAACACAAAGGTTAAGACCTTATATTAGTAAATAAGAAAACCTAATACATTAAATAAACGTTGTCGACATATTTTATAGTGAACTTAGATTTATAAACACATTTTTAAGATTAAACGCATTATTATGATCTTTTCTTATGTTTATTTACAGCTAAGCATTAGCCAAACATTTACTAAAGTTTTAGCTCTGTTATCTTCTTATTTTATTGTTACTTTAAAGCTTTCATCACTATTTAGATAAATAAACATGTAATTTTATTACTATAGGTCATAATTTGGCCATAAAACAATGAGTAGTATGATTATTTTCATTTGTGCGTTAGTATATACTCATTAGTAAATTTATGTCGCACGTGTCACGTTGTTGTCATGAATAAACAGTGGAAAAAGACTAAGAGAACAGGTGGAGTAAAGAGAAAGATAAAAACGGAATATTCAAACTTTATATCTGGTTTAAGTAATAAAAAACGTGTTCCAAACAATGATACTCTTGATACTCAAAATACAGAACTATCGGTAGTTGTGTGTGAGCCAAGCACTAGTCAAGAAGTTCCATCAAGTGGTTCCGTAGTACATTTAAGATTTGAAAATGAAAATTATTTTGCAGAAGTTTTATCAGATGGTACTACTTTCTATAAATATATATAAAATAAAATAACTTATTATTTAAAATATGTATATCTAAAATAAAATAATCAGTTATTTAAAAAGGAGGAGGTTCTCAATTCGTCGGAATGTTTTTTTTTATGTATGTTACTCGATTACTCGAAGACGGCTTGACCGATTTCAAAAATTCATTTTGTGTTTGAAAGGTTGTAAGTCCTAGTTGGTCTCATTGTCACCAGGCCAGGATCTGATGATGGGATCCTGGAGAAATCAAGGAAACTCCTCAAATATTATAGGCACACCTATAGGGATTTGGGAGTTTTCTTTTGAAGCTGGTGCATTGCCTGCATGATGAACTAAAAAGAGTTAAACAAAAATATTTTTATAAAAAAAATAAAGCAACTTCAAAAAAAAACACCAAAAAGTAGTGCTTACATTATTTGGTGTGAATGCAGTATTAGAGGCATTATTTAGGTGTTTTTAGTATTTCGTTACAATTGTTCAAATTATATAAGTTTACAGAATCTGTATCTCGAATTAGGTATAAACGTGTCACTTTAATATTTTTAGATGATAGTTCTACTGATGACGAAGAAATTTGTACCGAATACACGAAAAATATCATTTTAAAAGATAAAATAAGAGAATGGGCTCTTGTTAAAAACATACCTCAAAGTGCTTTAAAAGACTTATTAACAATATTGAATGATAGATACCCGGATACTTTGCCCAATGATCCGAGAACAATACTTAGAACCCCGAGGGAAGTACACATTGAAGTGGTGGAACCTGGTCTATACTGGCACAATGGCATTACAGGTCCACTTGAAAGAATATTGGCGTCCGAAACTCTTGAGCATGTTGTGATCAGAAGGATGGCGCAAAATAAAACTTGTGATATCGTAGGGAATTATTTCTGATTTATTGGTTCCTGCCTTATATTACAATTTTGGTCATACAACTAGCACTAGGTTCACTTATATTAAAATATTTAATTGACCCATAGGAGCACACTGATTTCCAACATTTAAAACAATCTGTTGACAATGGATCTACGATGAACGCGCACCTATCTCGCTCTGGCGCGTGCGCTTCGTATAGCGTCGTCTGCTCGCACCATATAAAATACTATGGCACCGGCGCGCATCTCATCAGTACGTATTTGCTTGCGAGGCTGCTGCTGAAGTTGTGTTACAGCGGATGAATTTAGTTGTGAATGGATTATCTGAAAACAAAGAAAGAGCAGTTTGATACATTTATTTTTTATATTTAAGTTGATTTTAAAAGCGAATGTCTGTCGCCCTTATTTCTTTATTCATAGAATATAAGTATTGCAAGAATAATAAGTTCAAGTGCTTTGATATAAATAACAACCCTAAGTGCAAAAAAGAACTGATTTGTCGTAAAACATTTTTTTTTTTTTTAATAGTTTTTTGTATAAGTAATTTACCTCATTCTCCATACGGACTGTAAGAAAAACAGTACCAAATATTTAGGAGGTTATTGTACAGTCAGCGTCAAATTCATGTTAGCTAATAAAGTCAAAATGATTTGAAAAACACTAAATCAACTTCATATACGCAGTTCGAATTATATTGTTGTAAATTGTGTTCAAAATTATCTTTTTATCATTACATGTAACCTGCCAGGGTAAATGCTTAGATATATACTACTCTGAACACATACTACATTATGCATACTGTAACTGCCAATATTTATATGATATTTCGTCCATTAGATATTTTTTTTCTACGATGCTTACATCTATGTGATGTTTTCTTGAGTTATATTCCTTTAGCGTAAGGTATATTTTTATTTGCATAAATGAACTGTCAAATGTTACCTACCTATTAAAATGACTCCACGCACGTCCCGTTCGTTCTATTCGGGCACATGATTCAGGGAATTCCCCAACTCATTTATTGTGATAATGATTTTATACTTACACTTGACAAATTACCTAACAACATCATGGCATCAGGGCATCATGTGATTAAGGGATTCTAAGTTATTGTTTCGGTACCCTGATTAACACTATAGCAATCAATTTTTATGACGTTTAAGGGTAATGAACATTATAACATGCCTAAAAAGTGTTACAATAATGCTAAAGATATCACTTAGATATTTTATATGTATGTTGAATGACTGAAGCTATTTTTTTAAACTGTAATAAGATTGACAACATTAATATACACTAGTTGAAAGTTTAAAACATTAATATTATATGACGCCATTTGCTTTCTGTTTTCTCTAAAATAAAAAAGGAAATTATAGCACACATATGAATGAAATACTACTTATTATGTTTTTCTTATAAGCGAAGTATCGATAGAAGCAATTTTATAAACTAAAATTAATCAAATCGTTACAAAAATTACAAAAGGTGTCAGATGTCGATTCTAAAGTTGTCCCTATTTTTATTAAAAAAGCATTTCTGTGAGGGCGCGTGAATTATAAGCCACAAACATATATATATTTTCACATAAGACTAATACCCCCAGCTCATTTGCATTCAAAACAAAATAAAATTGATGATTGACTTACCTTATGATAAATTATTTTCCAATGCACTGCAATACACTAAACGAAATAATCAAATCGGACATAAGTTTCGATAAGTTTTTTCAAATACTTTTATACAAAGAAGATAAAACGTTCAGCCTTAGAATAAAACGTAACTTTGGCATAGTAATTCAAAAAGCTGTTTAAAAGCCGTACTAACGTCTAAAAAAATGCTTTTTACATTAGAATATGCTGTCTCACAACTTTACTAATGTCTGTCGTCAATAACATTATAAGCGCTGGTTAGCAGCACTAATAATATTTAATAATGCTCAAAGCCGTATTATTTGGGGCCCAAATTGAGCTTACAAGACACTTATAAACTTTTATACGGCTAATATAGTGCAACATATGCTGCTCATATACTGCTTTGCACGTAAGTCCATGCTGTTGTACGCTTCTTATAATGTTGTTTTGTGTTACTTGGGTATGTATACTGCTTATGCGTAGGAAGTTTCGTTAAAATCCGTTTAGTCATTTCGGAAAATAACGACTTGAAAGTTTGTATGAAATGCCGTAGGGGGTATAAACGCTCTTAAGACTGCCTCCGTTTTTTTGTTATATTTATTTTAATAGTCCATAAAAGCTTGTTTGAGATTATATGTAGCAATTCGAATGTTTTAGAAAGTTTTATTAAATAGATATAAATAAATGTTTCCAATTGTCCGAGTAGGTCATGGAATACAAAAATGAGAGTTTTGTCTTATTATGGCGGACAGGCCTGTCAAAAAGTGTTTTAGGATTTTAATAACTACATTGTTAAGGTTTGAAAGGCAGTCGCTTTATGTCCTATATTTTTCTAATAATATGTATCATTCATCTGCACTCGGTCCGACTGGAAGCCGACCCCAATATAATTGGGTTAACATAAGATGATGAAATTCAAATGAAGATCCACTTTTATTATTTAGCAAATATTCGACAAATGTTTAAACATCAATATTTGGGTTAAATAAGTAGTTATATTATGTCGCGTTGGTCTAGTGGTCGAAAGCGTGACTGCTGACCATCAGGCCCTGGATTCAATTCCCGGGTCGGGTAAATTATTTTTTGGTTCCTCCATCCGGAATTTCTCAGTAGCAGTCCCGGTGTCTAGATTTGTGTCCGGTTGATGGCAATAGGCTCGCCCCTATTACATGGGACAAAGATAACTGGGAAAAAGTGGGTGTACCTACTATTAAGCGCACCTCTGCCTTTTTCGGGGATTGCAGGCGTGATGCTATGTAAAAAACCAAAGCTATATCGAAAGATATAGCGTATGTTTTTCAACATTTTGACGTCCCTTCTCCCATTAGTTTTTCTACATCTAAAATAAAAGTATATCTTCTTATTTATATAAATAACACTGCAAACAGCAACAAGTTGTCATAACTTGTGAAGATATAAGAGAACCACGCGTCACACAGCACCTTATCATTGTTAGCCGACATTATTGTAGTTTGTGAGCAAACGTCACGAGCTCTGCTGATCCCGTGACTAAAACTGGCGACGTGTGGACACACATAACAAGTAGTTATGTTGCGATAATAATTCTAGTTTTATATCAGAGATGTTTTGGATATGATATTTTGGATCTGGATACGGATATGGATATAGGAATATAATTATATCGGTTTCGGATACGGTTACGGATATGTAATTATTTCGGATTATCCGTTAGTTTCGGATAGTTTCGGTTACGGATATTATATTGAAGTAAAATATAAACACAAATAGTATGTAATCATTTGGTTTTATTACTAGGTTTTATCTAGTCTAGGGTTATCATTTGGTTTATAATCAATCATATTTATAGGTAAGTCATTATTTTGAGATGTTATAATAATTAGTAAAGTAAACCTCTGTTTCAGTGTTTCTAAGGTATTTTATTTATAATAATTAGTAATTATTATACATATACCTACTCAATTTTAAGTTTTATCTATTAAAATAAAAATCCAATAAATTTAAGAGAAATAACAAACAAACTGCAAGATTCACGTGGCGCGCGAGCGGTAAAACTAAAACCTGTAAAACCATGTCGTTTTATTAAGACTCCGGCCTTATACGAAACTATCCGAAACTTGTGAAACGGATACGGATACGGTTACGTAATATTTTTATTTCGGATATCCGATTATTTCGGTTACGGTAGCTCCATAACATCCCTGTTTAGTATTAGCGAGAAATGTGAAAAGGTTGACTTCTTCACAGCTGAAATACTAGGAAGTGGTCTTTCTTTATCGTGCGGTTATTACCTACCAGGGTGTCAGAGTTTTTATCCCGCCCCTGGGACTCTGACTTGGCTTTACATGCCGTCGAGAAACATCTCTCGGGCATGCTGGTTTACTCACGATGTTTTCCTTCACCGAAGCAAGTTATAATAAATACTGTACGCACATGAATCCGAAAACTCAGAGGTGCGTGTCTTGGGTTTGAACTCGAGACCTATGACTTGACAGTCCGACGTCACACTACTAGGATGGTACACCACTGGTGGTGAAAGGCGGGCGTTTTGGGGTTGGTCCCTCAAAACGCTGAATAATTAATTAATAATAAGTTTTGTTTTAAACGAAAAACTCTGTTTACAAAAACTCTGTGTTCGATAACAACTGCATTAGTACTTATAAAACTGTGTCGCAGTCATTAACGGCACCTCCAAAATTCGAGTCCTGTTTGACCTTTCGGGTACGGAACCCTAAAAATGAATTAAAAGTTAACAATATTTTCACTGTTTGTATGGAAGGATTGTGTATTTTTTGTGTGTGGAGTCCAATAAGTGTGTGTGTGGGTCGCCCCCCCTAACGCCGCCCTTCTTCCACACGGAAGAAGGGCGGCGTTAGGGGGGGCGTTTGTGCAGGGGGTGTGTGTTTGCGCATGTTATACTAATTGAATATTATACTAACATAACTTCAGGCCTGTAATCTCGGAAGAGTTCGTCAGAGGTGTAACTAATACTTGGGCTGCGGGTTGTTCGAAAGAGATACCGTAGCCCTGGAACACAAAGAGCTACGAAGGAACATGGATGGGTTTTCGTCAGTCAAGTCTGACACTCCCTTCCGCTCCGCCCAGAGCGGGAGAAGTCATTTAATGATTTCCCATCCGAAAAAAAAAAGGTGTAACTAATACTAGGTCCACATTTCACAATAATTACAAATCAGTGTGAAATCTATATTCTGCTTTATATTAGTCTAGTGGTCCCAACGCATCTGCTGAGCATGGGGCCCTTTGTTTGTAATCCAGGTTGGTCAAAGAGGTATTGTGTTTTTCCATCAGGAATTTTTCAGTAAGATTCTGGCTTTGTGATAGCAATAGGCTCACCCTCTATTACATCATCTCCAAGCCTTTTCCCAAACTATCTTAGGGTCGGCTTCCAGTCTAACCGGATGCAGCTGAGTACTAGTATTTCACATGAAACGACTGCCTATCTGACCTCCACAACCTAGTAACTGGGTAAAACGATACCCCTTGGTAAGAATGAATATCAGACTTTCGACTTCTGACTACTCGTAACGACTGTCAAAGATCTACAAATGACAGCCGGGACCAACGGCTTAACGTGCTTTCCGAGGCACGGAGGAAACTCGGTTTGTTATTTTGGTCACCCATCAACGGACCAACCTCAGCAAGCACGGCTTAACCTTAAAGGTTGACCCATGCGGCTGTTGTTATTTAGGCACGAGCAGGAGCTCGTGCTTAAATACCTTCTCCTCCACCCTCTTTTACATGCGACTTAAATATAATGACAAGCTAATAGATTTGACGCAACTGTTGAAACGTGGGTGTGCTATTAGTAACGCATCTGCCTTACCCTGGCATTACAGGCGTGATGTTTTGTAGTTTTTAAGTGACCGAGTGAGGGCGGCACGGTCTTTTCTGGGGTTGGTATTTTTATTCACATAGAAAATAGTGATGTGATTAATGATATCGATTTATACACGGTGGACGTGGACATTGTGATACAAAATAATATTTGTCTTTCAATGTATTCATGATTCTATCCACAACTAGCATTGAAATTTCTCGCATATATTTCGAACGTTGGGGTATTGCGCTGAAGTACAGGGCCTCAAGTCTGCTATTTTTATAAACATCGTCATTGCAACACGATCCCATTGTCATTTTGCTAAAAGTTCGTAATCTGCTAAATTCATAATGGTCTGTCAAATTCTATGCCATTTCTTTCAATGAAGTGTCAGTGGTTGACCATTGTGAAGTCATAATGACGCCATTATATTAGTAGATTACCAAACTTGTCAAAATCAACAATTATGAAATCAATGATAGGCCATTCTGACACTATTGTAATAGCAGACTTGAGGCCCTGGGCGCGTGAATGGGCAACTACAGTACTTTCACAGTTATTATGTCTTGTGACTGGGACTGCAGCTTCATTTTCATTGTTGTTCGACTATTCAAATGTGCATGTAACTGGCCTACTTGAAATAAATGATTTTGATTTTGACCACCAAATGCGTTTACCGTTAAATGTATCTAGATTCTACAACATCGTTGTGTTTTAGTCAATCGGCCCTAAACAGATGTCGGAGACAGACTTTTATCACGGTGGAAGGGAAAACGACACTATAACGGCTAATTTCTAAGAGGGGGGTACTTGTATCACAAATGCACACAGAAAGAATAACATAGATAAGCCATTTTTCCAAGTAATTCTGGTATTTCCGGAAATATTGTTAATGTTGGTAGTGAAATTAATACTACTCAATTCATAATTTAAAGGAAGGTATCAAAACTAAATTAATTTATTATTTATCTGTTGAATAATAAAAACAATCGAATTCCGATCGAAGCATTAATAATTATTTTTATTTTACCCTTTTTATGGCCACAACTTGAATGCGGAACTGGTTGATGAAATCAACCAATTCCGCAGGAATGTCCATATTAATATAAACGTTTTGGATCAATGACCCCAATTCAATTTACCTACTCCGATCTATGGTTATATTGTACATGTCTTCTTAAATAAACAAATTAATCTGTTCCATGAACACAACCATATTAGACCCAATTGCTCCACCGACCACCAGATGCGTTTACCGATACCCTAGGCTATATCTAGCTAGAACATCGTTCTGTTTCACTCAATCGGCCCTAAACAGATATAGGAAACAATTTTATCAGAGTGGAAGGGAAGCCGATACTAAAACGCCTAATTTCTAAGTGGGATCAGATTATGTATTATGTAGTGGGATCAGAATCCGTGTTAGCGTCGGTGTCCCTTTCATTTTATATTTAATTATGTTCGCCAAACCCATTTCTTGATTTGAGCTGCAATTGGGCCTAAGATTTTATGAAATGTCATTCTTCTCCAGCAGGTGTGTAGCGGTGGTAGCGGCCTGTGTGCTGGCTGCGGCGCTGGTCTCCGCGCAGATCACCTTCAGCCGCGACTGGACTGGAGGCAAGCGGGCAGCCCCCCAGCTAGCCCTCGACTGTGGCCAGTTCACTCGGCTATGTCGGCACTTCGTAGTTAGTATATAATTCAGGTTGCTTTAGAGACGGCTGATGTCGAAGATCGGACTGCTGGCAAGCGGGCAGCCCCCTGCTAACTCTGATCTGCGAATAGTTGACCCAGCTATGTCGTCACTTTATAGTTAGTATATAGGTAATTCAGGTTGCTTCAGAGACGGCTGATGAATAAGATCCCTGCACCGCTGGCAAGCGGGCAGCCCCCCAGCTTGCCCTGGACTGCTGATGGTACCCGGCTTTGACGATACTTCGTAGTTAGTATGTAATTAAGGTTGCTTTAGAGACCACTGATGTTAAAGACCCGTGAACCGCTGGAAAGTGAGCAGCCCCACAGCTAGCCCTGGACTGCTGATAGTAACCGGCTATGTCGCCATTTCGTAGTTAGAAGGTACATCATTCAGGTGGATTTAAAGATAGCTGGTAGAAAGGTGTTGGTGACTGGACAGGTGACAAGCGGACAGCCTCCCAGTTCACCCGGCTGTGCGAGCTGTTTCGCCAATTCATAGTTAGTGTCACATTGATTTAAATCATATTCAGCCTACACCTATTGCTCTCAGTGGCGCAAAATACGCGCTATGACGCAGAGTTGCTGACACCAGCCCGATTGATTCCAATTCCCCACAGCTGGGACACAGACCCCTCCGTGTGGGAAAGGGCTGTTATAATCTACCTCACGGCCCCAGTTCGGGTCAGTGGGTGTTTCTAGAATGTATCGTCGTTTTGAGAGTAGCGGTCACCAAATAAAATACACAGAAAGAAGTCGTAGAGAAGTTAACATTGGGCCCGAATTGCTCTTTCTTAAATTATGATTATCTTTTTGTGAGGAGTTATTATCGTACTACCCAGTATTAACTGGGTTGTGTGTGGAGATCAGATAGGCAGTCGCTCCGTGTAAAATACTAGTATTTAGCTGCATCCAGTTAGACTGTAAGCCGAGCCCATCATAGTTGGAAAAAGTTAGACAGGTGATGATGAGTGACGAGTTATTTGCGCTGTTAAAAGGCCAACATCAGTATTTGGAGGAATTAAAACAAAATATTTAAATTTCTTAACACTTCACTGTCAAGGATATCTGCAAACTCGCCTGTCCGTAACTTAGCGGTGCTAAGCCATATTTGTGTGTTTAGAGCTTCGATTCAGAGCTCAGTTGCTCTAGGTTGACATTTAAACTTTATGATCGCTCTAGCGACTAGCGATCCTGCAAGTTACTGACACAAAGTGGCTTCCAGATATTGATTAAAACCAGTGATGGACTTGCAAGTCCATCACTCGCTATTGACATGTCAATAGCGAGAATAATATCGTATATTCCCTAATCCTTATGCAAATGTTGATCGGACCCGTCTATCTTAGGCCTATTTTATCACCAGATCTTTTTTTCTTTTTAGGTCGTAATTCGGCTATGTATGTAAACGTCCGGATTTTGGACAAAGGCTAATATAGTATTGTTTCCCAAAACGGAGCTAAGCTTGGATGGTTATTAGGTTGTTTTTTCATTAGATGTGCTGCGTAGAGATGGATGTGTCTGTTGTATACAGTGTGTTATATCAATTCAGTGACATTTTTGGATTTTTATAGCGTAGGTACTGCGTGGTGTGGTTTAGCTCTTGAGAAGTTCGTGGCTAAATAAAAACAGAGCTCGTTTAACGTGCTTTCCAAGGCACGTAGGAAAGTCAGTATGTAAAGATGGTCACCCATCCACATACCGACCTTAGCAAGTGCGGCTGTTATTATTGAGCCCCGAGCTCCTCAATAACTTGTGAACGTACTATGTAGCTGCTAATTCCAAAGCGAAGATCTCTATGGAGAAAATTGGGCCAGACACTCCATGGACACTCTTTTAAATCAAAATAATATTACAAAATCAGGGTTGTTAATGTTACACGAGTTGCCGTGGCTGACCAGCCCCCGTATTCACAAACGCTTCGATTCGGTTTTGATTCGAAAAGTCGTATTTTTATCTTGTTTTGGCATTACGAAAGCGAGCGCGATAGACGTATGACTTTCCGAATCGAAGCGTCTGCGAATACGGGGGCTGGAAGTCTTTAAATAGTCTTTAATCGGCGCTGGACACAGGTTGGCCGAAGCAAGGAAAACCTGTTCAGGGGGATATTCATAGATGACTCTGCCCTGAGTGTAAATATGGCGTTGCCCTACAAACGAGGAGACATAGTGACTTGATATAGTGTCCTGCCTTTCCTTTCCTGTTGTTTGCACATCACACGACCTGATGAACGCTACTGAAGGTGCCAAACTCGTCGCCAAATTTAGGGCTGGCTCAATTTGAATTGTCATCGACACGCTTACAAGAAGATCATCCATGTATGTGAAAACGATGTAGAAAGACAAAAACCTAATTCAGACGTGACGTACTAATCTAAGATATCTTCTCCCATGTTGGCAGCACGAATTGAAAGCAGCCCTGACATCGGAACTGGCCAGCAAACACCACAGCGAACCCGACAAGCCGCCGCTCTACGACGAAGAGTAGGCACCCTGCACTACATAGACAGATAGACTCCCGAACTGACAGCCAGATCCTATTGATGATGAAGAGATTTCGTAATGGCTGGATAGAGTTTAAGTCGCGTTTGTATTACTGTACTATTTCTTGATCTATGCCTTCTGTTTTGGGGACAAATAATTAAGAGTTTTCTTTTTAGTATGCACAATAATGTATCAAGGTTTTTTTTTTTTGTTAATCTCTTGGCTATTTTTAATTTTAGCTCCAAACTTCTGCCAATTTCTTAAAACTACATAACACGTACACTTCAATCAAATAATCAGTGCAGGTGGGAAAACACAGAATTAAAATAAATGTAGGTACAAAGTTTGTCATATCGACGCATATTTATTTGACAAGCAGGCGCACCTTGAACTTTGTACTAAAAGTGGTCATACTGTACAGCGTTATTCCTGTCACTTTTACACTACTGTCAAAATACAATTGCAAGAGACGTAAATATGTCTATGAAGTCAAAGCGTACATTAAGTATCTTTTCTAGATTTTGACCAGAGTATACACTCAGGCCAGGAATTTTTCATTAATTTATGTACAGGAGAATCAACAGCTATAAGAAATATTTCCAAAAGGTTCCTCATTTAACCAACTATTTATTACTTTTATGAGGCGTTATTCTGTTGAGATCATAACATAGGTTACCCTTTTGGTAGCCGAATTCGGGTTCCGTACTCTAAAAGTTTCGAACAATCATTGAATTATGCCTAATTCTAAATTTAATTTAACGTGGCTGGTATTTATGGAGGACAGTATTATGTGAAAAGTTGAATACCATATACTTACTTGTAGAAGGAAAAGTTTCGTATTTTGGAGCGCTTCTGCTGATTCGTTCGATTCGTTTTAATGCCATAGGATTGTTATTTATTTTAAAGTAGGTAATTGTTTTTTTAGGATGTTAAGAATGGAATTAGTTTCGGTCTTATTTCGTTTGCTGAGATTTTCTTACCCACAATCCACAAGTAAAACAGTTTTCTCTTCAAGAAAATACAATTTTCTTATCTAAATCCTTTCATGATTAGTTCCACATCTAAGTATGACTGTACTCGTATTGTTCCTAAAACCTACTTAATTTTTAATAAGTATATAAGCGAACTTCTACTTTCGACTCTAGTCAATATGCTTTACTATGTACTTAATACATAAGTAGTTAGGTATGTTTAGGTATCAAATTACGCGAATAAATGCACGACACGATAAAATAGGCGATGATCGATATTTTGATAAGCATATCATCACTTTATAGCAACTGAAAAACTCTGTATATTGTATTGTATTATAAATAAAGGAGATTGAAGTCTTAAAGCTGTTTTATTATTAATTGTGTTTTGCTGTCCTCGTCTTTGTTGCTGGGTTTCAAGGACGACTAAGTGCCGGAGCACACGATGCGTTGCGGGCGCCTCGCCTCAAAGATTTCACCGCATCGGCGGGCACACGGGCGGTGCCGCAACGTTGTTATGTCGCAGCGGCGCCGCCGGCTTCCCAGTAGGCAGCGTGAAACAAAATGTGCAAGCGTGTGTTCTTTGTGATGCATAAACAACTGAGCTGTGTCAGGCTGCAAGTCCGGTGCGGCGCCGCATCGCATCGTGTGACACGCCACAGATATTTCTATGTAAGACGACGCAGCGTCACCGCTCCGGCGCCGTGCCGCCGCCGCAGCACATGGTGTGGCCCGGCTTCAATATGCCTCACCAGCGTTACGACAACGCCATCGCAGTCGTTTACGCGCGTCTAGTTTGCCTCTCTAGCAGTGGAACACTGTCCGTCGTGGCACCGGAGCTCCGACGCAGCGTTGACGCAACGCACTAATTAGTTCTCAGCCTTATATAATAGAAGTGACCATCTCGTTGGCATAAAAGTCGCAAGTGTTACTGTTGAGCACGAGTTCCCGGGTTCGATTCTCATCGGACTAAAGATTTTTCATCGGGAATTTCTCTGAAACCTGTTAATCCTGTCTGTACTCTGTTGTTTAGCCAATAAATGAATTTGGTTTGAAACAGCCTGGAATTGTGCCCGGATGATGGCAATAAGCCCGCCCCATATTACTTGGTACTAAAACAACTGGCGAAAAATGGGTGTACTAAAGGTAAAAGGATATCAAGCGGAGGCATTATTATCCGCTAATGGTTTGCAACAATAGTGAGTGTTTTGATTTGATGATAAGAGATAAGAGCCTTCTTCGAATAAATCAAATATTGCAACACAGATTTTTGAATGCACCTCTGCTGATAGAATCTCACCTTGCTGATAAAACATTATCAGTGATAAATATCAAAGGAGGATGTAAAAAAATAACGAAACAACAAAGTATACTTAAAATAGTATTATTATTGTAATAAATTGATTTTATTTACATATAAAATATAATTACAAACTACACACACATAATTATTGCAAATACAATCAATTCCAAATCTTGGTGCACAATTTAACTAATAATAAAGAGACTGTGGAATTTATGTAAGAAAAAATGTCTTTTGACGCACGCATCGGGACTGCAATTATATGGTAATACTCAAATGATGTAAATCAATGTTATAATTAGTAGTTAAGCGGACACCCCTTTACATTGTATTAAAAAATTAAAATTCTTGTTGTCAAGCTTAAAAAAAGGTGAAAAGCCGACCTACTGAACCAGTGAAGGACCATATCACTACAAAATTTCATCAGATTGTCTAAACTAATATTATAAAGAGGAAAGATTTGATTGTTTGTTTGCATTGAATAAGCTCCGAAACTACTGGTCCGATTTGAAAAATTCTTTCAGAGTTAGATAGCCCATTTATCGAGGAAGGCTATAGGCTATATATCATCACGCTACGACCAATAGCCGTGGAGCAGCAATGAAAAATGTGGCGGAAACGGGGAAAATGTGACGCAAACGAAGTTGCGCCGGACAGCTAGTCTTTTTATAAATATGTAAAGTTTGTATCTAGGGAAGGCCAAAGGTTATTCCAAGTTCTACGAATGCACAAAATGCTGAACAAAAGGTAAACATAGAAACTATGTTTTCAATAATCTTTATACCTAAAATAAAATCTAAAACGTAAAACAGGTGGATTACAAATGACTTACACATAATTATTCAATTGCATTGTTATGACGCAATAACGAACCAATTTATTACATAATAGAATGACGTCGCGAGTATTTATTTAATGATTATATAGTATAGTGGAAGATAAAATGATGCATATTTAAAACTAAAGATAGTATGTGAGTTAGTAGAAATTCTAATTAAGGGAAATATTGAATGTACAAATTAAGATGATTTATCAAAAAGATTTAACGATTTGTGGGAACAGGTTTTATGACAGCTATTAATTTTGTTCATTTATTTGTTATAATGGGTTTCTTACAAAGCGAACAAACAAGTAGTAAAAAGTTTATTTTGCGTCTTCAATAATTTAGCGACACCTGATTAAATGTATAAATCAAAATATTTTGTTGGAATTTCAAAACTCGGACATGGACCATAGTGGCCTAGCATGGAACATAATGGTCCAGCATGAACCACTAAGATTCAGTGACAATTGAAATCCAACAAAACATTTTACGGTAAGGTATGGTTTAGTGTCCGTGATCTGCAGTTTTTATTGTTTTCCATTCAATAAAATAATATCATTGTTTATTAATAACCTAGTAGTTACATTGTTAGTAATTAAAGCTAGATTCAGTCAAACTAAAGTTATACACACTACAAAATTATAGAAAACATTTCGTTTACGCTGCTATCGTATCTACTACCTAGAAATTACGGTCTATTTTGTCATGGCAAATGTTTGTGGCAGTGGTACGGTAGCCTACTGCCGGAGGTCTCATGTATAACTTAGGATACATTCTGTTGAACTTTTTAGTTTAATTTTAGCGTCATAATTAGTGAATAATCTCGATTTGAAACTACAGTCCTAACGCAGTTACTAAGGCTTTTACAACCAAACGCAGGTCAGTGTCGTCATATTGGGCGCACACCGGGTGTGACGTTCTACCGCGCTCATTGACGGTCGACCACTTTTAAACCTTATTACTCAGGTTTTAAGGGAGAAAAGTGGTTGGCCTTCAGTGAGCGCGGTATAACATACGGCAACCACATTGCGGCGATGTCATAGTTAAGTACAGCAGGCGCGGTGCCGTGTATCTGCGTCTGCGCTCAAATTTCATGTACCCTGATTCATATAAGATTTCTGCTGCTTCTGACCTGCGTTTGTTTTATAAAAGCTTCGACCGTAGCAGCAACACAGCTAACTTATTGAAACAATAATAATTATTACTCCGACTTGACAGTAATGCAAAACAACTGCGAAAAGACTGAATATGTGGTCAGTTTTGTATCGAGTAGAAACATCAACTATGTCCTTTGTTGTATGAGTCGTTTCGTCTTCAAGTATACATTTATCATGCTATAAGATACGTCTTTATAATTAATAACACATATACGTTCACATAAAATTTAAATTGGTCCCATACAATAACATACGACATTATACATGGTACACAGGTGTTTCTTGGTCCTGCCAATGGAATACTGGATTGTTAGGCGGATAACAATAAGTTACTTTACTCAAAAATGCATGTAATGTGGTCATTATTTTGACAACCTTGTTTGAGCAAAGTCGACCTTGCCGTTCTGTTTCAAGGAGCGGCCGGCAAAGTTTTGCTGGCCGCTCTAACAGGCCGGCAATGTTTTGCCGGCCGCTATTTTGACATTTCAACGTTTTAAAAAATCAAATCCAAAAAGATTTTATTTACGACATAGCTGTTTGTATCTATAGAGATATGTACAAAAAGATTTTATTCCATATTAGGCTGTATAGTTCTAACTCCCATTGCTAAAAAAAAACAAAGAAGTAACAAAAGCGCGGTTAAAAAAAAATTGTAATTAATATATTTTTTATTTAAATTACTTGCTGGTTATATTTAGATTAGGTACTTGCATTTTTGAGTAAAGCACTATACAAACCTTGGCCCACAATAACTGCTTCGCTGGTCACGCTATGATTACCTCGAGCTAGCCTAGCTCCGCTCTAGGCCTTTCAGCTTGGCCATCATTGCAGCCCTTGCTGTCCTCGCTATAAAGGCCTCGACCATCTCAGCTCGTCCATCAAGTGCTGCACGCTAACCGCGTTGTGACGGCCTGGAGCTGCGCTACGCTGCGCTGTCGGCCATAATCAGCGCGACCAGCAAAGTAGTCATTATAGACCGCGGCAGTAATGTACTATTAAATGGACGGCCAGTACATATTATATACAAGCAACAAGAACCAGAAAATTAAAACAATGTCAATTATAATTGTTTTTTTTATCCTCACAGATCAGAGTCAAAACTCTCCAAGCTTAGAGATCCATTTTATTAGAATTGTGCAAGCTACTGTTTGTATGAATGAATTTTCTCATAATAATGTATTGAGATTTCAGATTCTCACACCCCTATCCAGTCAAGTTAAAGTAATTGTTCGAGTGTAAGTGATTACTTATGCAAAATACAAGATTTTAAACGAATTTAGAACCGTCAAAGAAAGCAAAGCTACTTTTTACTTTTGTCAGTTCTAACTTCAAGCAATTCCTAAACTTCAGAATAAAAATCGTATCATAAATAATGTTTTTTTTTGAGTGATAACTTTTTCTTGATTATAGATATCGAGTGTCTGTAATGTTGACGAATATTCAACACAGATGACCCTGACTCTAAAATGTGGTTAAAACTTTTCACAATCCAATTCAAAACATACTAAACAGTATTACCAAAAATGTCGTAATCACAGCATAATGTCTTTTTTTTATTTGCGATGGGTTTGCTCTTGACTCTAGTCTAGGTCAGAGATAACAGAGACAAAGTCGACGATGGTGCGAGCTTACCCAGAAGAAGCCTGTTCACTATAACTTTGAAGAGATTAGGGTTGTAGGCGTTCGGAAACGCAGACGCAGGCAGACTTACATATAGTTATATCACACACCCATCAACATATTATGATGACTCCCAAACTAATCATCATCAGTACCACAGCACCGGACATACTCCAGCGCTTTATTCAGACAGTCGAGCCACACATCCCTGTCCTTCGGTGTGTCGGCAGCGAGTAGGTGCCTCCTGACGACGGAGCCGTCCGCGCGCCGCACGTACACGAGCGAGCCGCAGTCCGGGACGATAAGTCCGGCCGGGACCGACGACTCTAGCAGGAGAGTGTTAGGGCGTGCGCACAGGTCGCGCGGGGCTTTGATTACGCGTTCGGATATGACGGTGGATAGGTCGATGTCGCCTATTGGCATCTGTAAGAGAGGATCTAGTGTTAGGAGTGTGAAATAATAATCTTATTTAGCTCACTGTATCAATGAGACCACACTTTTGCACTGGCTGAAGCCTATTAATTAATTAATTTATTTAAATAGAACGGCCGAAGCCAATTTCACTATTTAAACTTGTAATTTATTCAACACAGTCATGCGTTCTTCTCACAAAAATTCAAACATTCTGACAGTATCACCTTCCATTCATTCGCAAACATATCAAAATCTGTGTTTGAGTTTAGGAGAGCGTTAATAGCGGCTAATGTCCGAGGAATTGTTTAATAACCCGTTGGGAGAAATAAAAGACGACTGTATAAATGTATAGGCTTGGTGTTTTACCGATTAAATTACAATATTGAACTGTTCCGGACAAACATAAAATAATTAAGGAAGGCGTTTAAGAGGTCGTCCGTCGCGGCGGTGACTTGGAGCGCGCAACCGTACGGCAAGGTGGAACAGCCAGTACGCGGTGTTTCCTGCTACGACAGTAATTGTCATTTTACAAATAGAAAATTGGACAAATAGTTAAGGCATCTGCAGGATTGCCCGGTTAAACAGCCAACAAATTCATACATTGACTTGTGAGATGCCATTCATAAAAAAAGTGATCGAAATAACGAGAATAACAAGTGCCATCCGGCTTCGTTTAATGGTATTTTTATTCGACCTTGTATATTGAGCCTTTCGCTGTACACATTGAATTAGCCAACTCAGTCAATCACATTATATACTCAGCAGTTTAGCATAGTCAGCAGTTTGGTTTCACGAAGAGTAGGTCGACAACGGACGTGGCAGTAAAACTCATCAGTTTTCCCAGGATTCTATTGGCATCTTCTGTGATCTCTCAAAAGCGTTCGAATACATCGACCACAACACAGTGATCTTTAAATTACACCACTACGGAATTTGTGGGCAAGCTGCTGATTTTGTACTTTGCTATTTATCAAAGTAAATGTAAATGGGGCAACGTCCTGTGGGTCTATAGTCACGACGGGCGTGCCCCGAGGTTCAACTCTCGGCCCTTTCCTATTTTATATTAATGATCTCCCTTACATGATGGGCAAATTTTCGGATATTATACTATTTGATGACCTCGCTAATTTTTAAAATTGATAGAAAACATACGGACGTCTTACATATCAACGAAAGCTTAACTATTCTCTCGAAATGGTTACCAGCTAACAGTCTTTTACTGAATACGAACAAAACAAAATGTTTTAAGTTTTCTTTATCAAATGTACCACAACATGCCATAAATTTAAATGTTGACGGCAAAAAACTTGATGTTATAGCGGAAACCCTATCTTCCCCCATCCTCGTCCAGCTTGTTCCGGCCGTCCGTCGGTCCATCAAGCTAGTGGTACCCAAACTAAGCTTACCCCACTACAAGATAAGACCAAATTCCTCTTACCTTCCTTTGCACATCATCGGGGTACTTCCAGTATGCGAGGCGCGGCGACTGCAGCTTGAACCAACGCCGGTGCCACGCCCCGAGCCCCGACACGTCGTCGAAGGCCGTGAGGAAGGCGGCGTGAGGGGAGGGCGGGGACACCTGCACGCGCGCCTTTATCTCCAGCTTTACTGAGCCTTCCAGGGGACTGCTGCATGGGACCTGGGGGGGAGGGTATGTTGTGATTGTTAGATGTGGGTTCTGATGTATAGGACATGTTATAAGACTGGTTTACATCATCAAATTAACAAAAATGTTTCAATGCATGTTTCATATATATTAAGTACTAGCTGTCCCGTGCAACTTAGTCTGCTTCACATTTTCCCCGTTTTCGCAACATTTTTCATTGCTGCTCCGCTCCTATTGGTCGTAGCGTGATGATATATAGCCTATGTCCTTCCCCAGGTTAAAATCTATCTTCTTGCCAAATTTCATTAAGATCCGATCAGCCGTTTAGTCGTGAAAAGGTAACAAACAAACAAACATACAAACAAACAGAGTGACTTTCGCATTTATAATATTAGTATGGATTTTTCAAATAACTTCATCAATCACCACATCTTTGTGGTGTATTAATATTTAAAAATCAGTTGTGAAATATATTAAGATCATCATCTGCCTAGCCTTTTCCCAACTATGTTGGGGTCGGTTTCCAGTCTAACCGGATGCAGCTGAGTACCAGTCTTTTACATGGAGGCGACTGCGTGTTTCCGAAGCACGGATCACGAGGCATGGATTAGTAACAACGACATAGAGTTAGCTGTTAGCTATGTTCCTACAGACGCGACACAGGCCTCCCTTTGGGGATTTTTGCGAGCCCTGTACGGGTTGGTTGCAGGCATTGATTTTTTTAGTAAAATTTTGTTCCACGAGTATTTTCTTACCTTGTTCAGAGTGAAGTTATTCCTGTTAGCTTGCTGTAAAGCGAAGATGCAGTATCCGTGCAGTGAGAACTGCGGAGAGCGCACGGCTAGCGGTCCCGCCGGGCTCTGCACTCGCGGCGTTTTAAGTTCCGATATCTTTGATTTTGGTGTGAGGAGCTTGGAGCTTGACTGTGGAAAGAAAGGATGAAAAGTAAGATATCGGTTAAAATATAAGTGAAACTGCTGATACTTAAAAACGTGTGGTTACCTTTTTGCTTGAAATATGATATTTCATTTCATGTGATAGCAGTTCTTTTGAAGCTTGCAGCAAGTAAACCTCGACTGTTACCTGGAAACAGAAATAAATTAATAATGTCCTTCTCTGTCATTGTGTTGATTGTCTTCTTCTTACTCTGTATGGTTTCGGACGTAAAGAATAGCACCATCCCATATCTTCCCGTGGGTGTCGTAAGAGGTGGATGAGGGACTTGCCAGAGAATGGGCAGCAGCGTTCTCTGTGCTTTTTGTAACAACCGTACTGCGATCGCCAACCCGCCTGCCAAGCGTGGCGATTATGGCAAAACCCCCCAAAATGTCAATGTGACTTGGGGGAGGCCTATGTCCAGCAGTGGACATCTTTTGGTCTGAAATGATGATGAATGTCCTTCTCTTTCGTGTAAACAGTGCGAAAAGTGTGTGACGACACGACATCTACACCGTGTCATACGAACGAACACGCACCAGTGACGTCACAGGATCCTGCATCTCCAAATGAGTTTACCACGCGACACAGCAAACTCTTTTAATCGATACCCATAAAACATCATCATCATGATCATCAGCCTATAATGTTCCCACTGCTGGGACACAGGCCTCCTCTCTATGAGAGGGGTGGGCTGTAATCCAGCACGCAGGCCCAGTGCGGGTTGGTAGAAGTCGCATCTCTTCGAATTTTTAGTTCTAGGATAGCCGATATCCTCACGATGTTTTCCGTCACCGTTTTTGAGGGCAGCGGTGATGAAATAAATTACAGAGTTATGCGCCTGCCTGAGTTCGAACCCACGGCTTACTGCTCGTAAGTCGGGTTGCCACCACTAGGCCACCGCTGCTCTCCATAAATCATAGGGATGCACAAAAAAATAACAAGTCGGCTATCTTGGGAAGTCCGCCAAATTGGATTTAGAGTGACGCCACTTAGCTAACTACGCATTGTCATCCAAACTAAACGTGTATGCAAAATTACAGCTCAATCGGTAGGGGCTAACAGTTTTAAAATTCAGTTGCAAGATTTGACCAAGTTAAATAAAAGCTTGTAATGATAGACGCAAGCCGAATAGACAATTTTTAAACCATGAGGCGTTGGTTTTGTCAAAAGACGTGAACGTTCATAATTCAATTATGAAATCATGTTTTGTGGTAGTGTCAACTAACCTTGAAGTCGCTAGCAAGTCCCAGCATACTAATTTTATCAGGGAAGTGCAGGATGTTGCTCGTCGGCTTTGTTTGCTGCATGCTTGTCGCGAGCACGCGGTCGCGACACTTGATCAGGCAGACTGCGTGGTGACCTACAGCGCCGTCTGTAAATAAATTATTATTTTCTTTCAACTATGCAGTAATGTTATCATTAATCACTACAAAACCGATCACAAAGGATGTCTTTTTTTATTAGAACCAAAACAGTGCAGAAAAGTTATATGAAATCTCATTATTGCACTGTTTTTCATTACTGCACCGTTTTAAATTTTAAATTTGGAATTAAACTTACCACAGAGGTGTAATGTCTCCTATTAAGTTAGTAAAATGTATGCATTAGATCAAAAAGATTACTGGCTGAAAGTAAAAATCGGCTGAATAAAACAGACTTGGTGAAAAAAAAAAAAACAAATGGCGCGCATTTTGTACCATTGTAAAACTTTGATACTTCGTATTTACCAAATAAAAAGGTAAAAAATCATGGAAATTATCAGCGATAGCGATATGAATTCAACTTCAGAAAATATAAGACAGCTGCAAATGAAGTTGTTAATAACCTTTAATAACTGCACTTTTAATAATTGTATGTTTGAAGGGAAGATGAATTAAACTTTGTTTCATCAACTTGAGTTTTTATTTTGAGTAGGTATATTTTGTCAGGGTAGTTGAAAGAAAAGCAGATTACGCACCTCGATAAAGTGAGTAATTAATGCACTCGTGATAATTTAGTGCCCTCGCATGCGCTCGGGCACCAACATAACACTCGTGCATTAATGACTCACTTTGCGCTCGATGCAACAATCTACTATTATTGTCATAGTAGTCATCATTTGCCAACCTTTTCTCGACGTACGTTCGGGTCGGCGGCGGCGACTTCCAGTCTAATAGCTGATATTTGACAATAATTTAATGTTATAATATATTCTTTGCTTGTATTAACTTACACACTATTAATTATACAGGGTGTAACGGAAAGCGTATATACATACTTAAGGGTGTGCTACAGACCATCAAACTGAACATGTTTCAGTTTGATGGTCTGTAGCACACCCTTAAGTATACGCTTTCCGTTACACCCTGTATAACAGACAGATACTGGGGAGTTTGCTCCGCCACTTCTTCCCAGCTAAAACACAAGTAAGTTGCGAAAGGCGGCGTTGGAATACTGTCTCTTGGAAACTTTGACTTTCAAAAAATGCTGAGTATTTAACATAGAACAACTGCCAAGAAGTCCTAAAACCCAGGTACCGGGATATACTCGCTTTCAATCATTTTACCTGCAGCCAGAACCTTAACCTTGTGCAGGTGATAACGGCGTTAAAAAAAGATATACATAATAACATACCAGCATTGAGCTGTCGCACGTACTCCCTCTTGAGCGGCACGTGGAGAGAGTTGAGGTTAAGCGTCGCCATGCCGGCCGTGGCGGCCGGGCCCGCGCCCTCCACCTGCAGCCTCTGTAGCTCGTGCACGCACGCTTGCCGACGGTGTGCTGGAAGATACGGGAAGTAATTCATAAAGAAAATAAGTAAGGTGGAAGTAATTATGTATGTGTGTGGTGTGTGCGTCATCATCATCATCATCATTTCAGCCCAAAGGACGTACACTGCTCGACATAGGCCTCCCCCAAGTGTCGCCACATTGACATTTTGGGGGGCTTTGCCATAATCGCCACGCTTGGCAGGCGGGTTGGCGATCGCAGTACGGTTGTTACAAAAGCACAGAGAACGCTGCTGCCCATTCTCTGGCAAGTCCCTTAGTCGCCTCTTACGACACCCACGGGAAGATTGGGATTGTGCTAATCTTAACGTCCGACACCATACAGAGTGGTGAGTGAGGTGTGTGCGTATGGTGGTAAATATTTCGTATCTTCACAAAGGAAAACTTAACAGGAGAATAAAAAGACTATTAATTTTGCACACATTGTAAAATTGTTCTCTATCAGCTCTAAAAAGAGTCGAAAATAGTGTGTGTCGATCGTTTTCATATCAAAATAACATTCTAACTTTGGTTTAAAAAAGCCCAATTTTGCCGGTATGGCACGATTCAGTCATATCTACTAGTATAAAACAAAAACAAAGTCGCTTCCCGCCGTCTATTCGCTTAGATCTTTTAAACTACGCAACAGATTTTGATGCGGTATTAATCAATATACAGAATGATTCAAGAGGAAGGTTTATATGTATAATTTCTCCCTTAAAAACACATCAAAATATCCACGCGATCGAAGTCGCGGGGAGTAGCTAGTGTTTTATAAAAGGGATTGAGGCATGACATCTGAATCTGGTAATGTATTTACTTACTAGCTAATAACAGTAATCTTTCTCCTTCGGCCTGTTCAGTGGAGCCGCTGAATTCGATGGTAGCCGCGCAAAGGTTCAAAGCTTGACTGGCCTGAAATCAAAGCGAAGGGAGTTAGTTGGAATTTTCTTTATTAAGTACCAAATAATTCAGTCAAGAACTACCAGTTCTTAATTAGTCAAATCGCTATATGAGTAAGAAGTGACCGCTGAGGTACTTGTGAGTTAGACATTGTGGCCCTAGACTCAGACTCGATAGCTTGTGCGATTCTTTAGAGCACCATAGTGTTAAACTACCTCACATTTGGTCTTGGGTTATAGACAATAGGTTATTTTGAGAACCTGCCAAGAGGTAGGTGCAGCGGCATAGAGCAGCGGTGGCCCAATGGTGGCCCCGACTTACGAGCAGTAAGCCGTGGGTTCGAACCCAGGCAGAGGCATTACTTTGTGTAATTTATTTCATCACCGCAACCGGCATGTCCTAGAACTAATAATTCGAAGACATGTGTCATCTACCAACCCGTAATAGGACTTCGTGGTGGATTACAGCCTACTCCCTCTCATAGAGAGGAGGCCTGTGTCCCAGCAGTGGGAACATTACAGGTTGATTATGCAGGAGGCAGGTACCAAAAGGGTTTCTATTGTTAAATAGATTCTATATTACCTGAGATATAACAGTCTGCTGCTTCTGGATCTCGTTCTGCAGCTCCTTGATTCTCTCGCGCACGGTCGTGACGCAGGCGGCCGGCTCGTCCGGCGTGGCGGGCGGCTCCCGGTCCGGGGATATGTGGCGGACCACTCGCATTGGTGTTGACGGGTTGGATGACTGCTGAACCGGTAATACAATGTATTAAAACAAGCTGCCCTGGGTTCGATTTCCGGGTCGGACAATTGATAATGGGTTTTTCCATCAGGAATTTCTCAGTAGTAGCTACGGAGTCTGGCTTTGTGCACGGTTGATGGCAATAGACTTGCGCCCTATAACATGGCAATTTTTTATACAATATAGGCTTGCGTTAAACATAACGAACGGCGAAATGTGGGTGTACTATTAGGTATACCTCTGATGTACCCTTCCGGGGTTTCGGGCGTGATGTTATATTAAAAATAATGTTATAAATATATTGTTTGATATATGTTTACTATATTGTTATTATAATGTTTAAATAATATTATAACAAGTCAAGCCAAAGATGAGCTGTAAAATATAGATGAGTTACGCAGAGTGTCCACTGCAGAGTAGCTTCATAGCCCACTCTTAATTTGCTATTTTAACTGTACCTGCATGCTCGATAAATACAGCTTGTCAGTCTTTCAGGCCTCTGACTACCCGCAAAGTCCCTTGAGAATAAGTAACAACGTTTATGGTACTTACCGCGTTCTGCATGCGCCTGTAGAAGCTGACACTGTGCACGAGCTCGCTGCCCTTGTCTGTGCGCGGCGTGGCCGGCTGCAGCTTCAGCGGAGACTTGAACGTGCGCTCCTGGTACACGAAACTTGATGAGGACTCGACGGAATGCTGCAACCAACCGGGAGTGGTTGGTCAAGCGAAAGCGTATAAGCTAAGGTTCGCAAGTGCACAACAAATCACTATAGACGTACATCATCATCTGCCCAGCCTTTTCCAACTTTGTTTTCTTAACTTTGTTGGTGTCGGTTTCCAGTCTAACCGGGTGCAGCTGAATAGACCAGTATTTTACATGGAGCGACTGCCTATCTGACCTTCACAACTCAGTTAGTACTGGGTAATACAATGCCCCTTGGCAAGACTGGTTGTCAAGACTTTCGGGACACTATGCCACACTTCGGGACACAATTGCAAAAAACGTAAGAAAATTTTTATTTCGCGGTCTGCTCTTTCGCTTCAACCACTTGGTTGAAGCGACAGAGCAGACCACTTGGTTTAGTAGGTATGGCAATTGATCAATTGAAGGATTGTCAATCAAAGGTTTTTTGTTCTGGACATGCTTCTTCTAGATGTTTTTCTTTCGTTTTGAGATCAGAAAGAGAATTAACCTGTGCAAGCAGGCCTAAATTAAATTGTTAGGCGTATACGTTAATATCCTCACAGTTACTGTCTAAACCACTTTTCACATTTTAATGTATCACCTGCTTATTAACCGGCAGCAGATTTTTCAATAAACTTGACATTACTATACACAAAATCTACCGGCAACAATATAACACTTATTCACTAAACCGCAGTTGCGTACAGTCGCGTCAGTACTAAAGAAACAACAATAGATATTTGTACAACAGTGTCTGGTCTATTGTGTTGATCAATGCTTCATTGGAATACGTCGGTAATTTGTCATGTTTTACTGAGAAAATTAAAACAAGATCATTAGTAACAGGTCACAAAGCAGATTCGTTTGTTTTCGTTCCTCGTCATCTGCAAAAGGCTATCTTTTTCTGAATAAGTTGTGGTCGCCTTCGAGTCTAACTGGATGATGCTGAATACCACTATTTTACATGGAGCTACTGCCTATCAAGTCAGATAGCTCCAAAAGTTTCAACAAAACTAGTTTTAAAGTGATTTCATCATCATCATCATTTCAGCCCTAAAGACGTCCACTGCTGGACATAGGCCTCCCCCAAGTGACGCCACATTGACATTTTGGGGGATTTTGCCATAATCGCCACGCTTGGCAAGCGGGTTGGCGATCGCAGTACGGTTGTAACAAAAGCACAGAGAACGCTACTGCCCATTCTCTGGCAAATCCCTTAGTCGCCTCTTGCGACACCCACGGGAAGATACGGGATGGAGCTATCATTTACGTCCGACACCATACCGAGCCGTTTAAGGTGATAACTCTACTTTAAATACGTCCACAATGTTTTGAGTCTTACCCACGAGTTTTAACCCAAAAAAAAAGTCCCAGCAATAATTTTTGCATAGGGTTACTTAGTTTGAAGTCCAGAATGCCTAGTTGGCGACTTCGGTAAGGGTTCATTTACTCCTCTTAAAAGGCCGGTGCACCTTGGCGATAAGGCTTATTCATTTACAGCAAAGCCCCAACAATTATCGTATCGGCTTTGGCCCTCAATTTATGCTTCATGAAACCCAGTGTGTAATGGTTTGTACCTATACCTCTAAAACCAGCGTCAGGCACTAGTTGTCCGTTGTTGTTGGCAATATTTTCCAAGTTGAGATTTTAAACTTTGGTCTGGTGTACAGTTGACTTACTAAGCTGCTGACATTCTGAAGTGTTGAGATTTTGAATCGTTGGTCTTACGGTGTTGATGTTATAACTGCTGATATTATGACTGTTGATCTTAAGTATCAGTCCATTTTTTTTTTTTTTAGTGTCGGATATTATCGAATGACTTCTCCCACTCTGGGCGGAGCGGAAGGGAGTGTCAGACTTGACTGACTAAAACCCATCCATGTTCCTTCTTAGCCCTTTGTATTGCAGGGGCACGGTATCTCTTTCGAACAACCCGCAGCCCTGGCAGGAAGTATCAGTCCCTTGTGTGTACTTGTGGCAACTGCGCCAATTAACGTTTTATCTTTCTTTCTTACCTTGTTAACTTTAGGCGGTGTAGGTCCCTCGCTCTGCTCATTGATAGCCTCGTCCAAAATATCGTCGAGCTCGCTATCTAGTCCACTGCTATCGGAGTCACTTTGCACTGCCTTCTTGTAGCTGGTGTTGTTTTTCTTTACCACCTGATGAATGAAAAACATGTCTTCATCAATTCCTCTTCTTGTTAACGCGTCTCTGTAGTCTAAATTGTGTCGGCCCGGAACTGAGGACTCACTGCTATCAATTTAATATAGCACTCTGGACAGTCAACACAGTGAAACTGATTTGTTTTAAAAACAAATGAAAAACAAGCTATGTTTTTTATGTGACGATTTCACTCAATGTTTTTTTTTTCACTCAACTCCAATAGTATAACGTTTAAATCCTAAAAGATTCAGCTGGTAGTGCAGAGTTAACAAACTAGTGTCAAGTAAAAAATAAATGATTGCCACTATTCAATAGACATTCGACTACTAGACAGGTACCGTTAACAAAGGCGACAATGACAACTTAATAAGATAATGTATTGTGGTTTTCCTGCACAATACAATTTACCTTCATTGTCTATCTCTAACAATTGCTCTAGGCCTACCGCTGAACTGAGGTAGGTGCGCGGTGCGGGAGGGGTGTTTGACGTGTTGCAAGAGCTGTTATTCACCCACAAACGGGCGTCAACACCTCCCGCACCGGAGGAGCATCGTGGCTAAATAATAACAGTCGCTCGGGTCGATCTTTAAGGTTAAGCCGTGCTTGCCGAGGTTGGTCCGCGGATGTGTGACCGTAATTTAATTACATACCGAGTTTCCTTGGCGCCTCGTAAAACATGTTAAGCCGTTGGTCCCGGATGTCAATTGTAGATCCTTGACAGTCGTTAAGTAGTCAGTGGCCCGAAAGTCTGACAAACAGTCTTACCAAGGGGTATCGTATTACCTAGTACTAACTGGGTTGTGGAGGTCAGATAGGCAGTCGCTTCATATAAAATACTGATATTCAGCTACATCCGGGTAGACTGGAAGCCGACCTCAACAAAGTTGGGAAAAGACTAGGGACTACAGGTTGACCTCTAGTTTCATACTCTAAATCTAAATACTCTAAATAAAAAAAAAAAATGTGTTTAAAGTTGTAGAGAGTTTAATCCTCTACAGTATTTATACAAATATAAATACCATAAAACCCATAGGAAACGAGATATTTGCAAAAAATGTGTTAAAAATCCCTTTTTTGACGTTTGTCCCTGGAATATCTGGTGTCGCAGACACCCTACGATAAGTAGGTTTTGAGACAAGTTTTAGGGTCTCGAAATAAAGGGTTATTCAAGTATCTAGCCTACTATCTCTCATTCCGAGATTCTTGCCCTGCTGAAGCTAATTCCACGTCGATAAATGTGGTGTTCATCATCAGCCTGGCTCTTTTCCCAACTATGTTGGGGTCAGCTTCCAGTCTTACCGGATGCAGCTGACTAACAGTATTTTACATGGAGCGGCTACCTATCTGACATCCACAACCCAGTTACTACTGGGTAATACGATACACCTTGTTAAGACTGGTTGTCAGACTTTCGGGCCACTGACTACTTAACGACTGTCAAGGATCTACAATTGACATCCAGGACCAACGGCTTATCATGTTTTCCGAGGCGCCGAGGAAACTCGGTATATGTAATTAAATTATGGTCACACATCCACGGACCAACCTCGGCAAGCACGGCTTAACCTTAAAGATCGACCCGAGCGACTGTTATTATTTAGCCACGAAGCTCCTCGTGTGTGTAAGTACCTCATTATATCTATAAATATGAATACTTACTACTAATAAAAAAGCTGAAGAGTTTGTTGGTGTGTTTGCTTGAACGCGCTAATGTCAGGAACTACTGGTCCGATTTGAAAAAATCTTTCAGTGATAAATAGCCTATTTATCGAGGAAGGCTATAGGTTATACATCATCACGCTACAATCAAAAGGAGCGGAGCAGCAATGAAAAATGTTGCGAAAACGGCGAAAATGTGATGCAGACGAAGTTGCGCGGGACTGATGCTAGTGCAAAGTGGTTTTGGCGTGTTTAATTTGTAAGATAAATACTTACATTCATAACTTCACGTCCAAACGATGTCTCAGCCCAGTTGTCAGACTTGTTCATTTTATCCCTCACGTTTTCTGACAGGCAGTCTTCAGAACTGAAATATAAATAATATTAGATGTCAGAATATCGTGACAATTTAATACTTTAACTTTGTTTCCAACAAGGAAACATATATTATTGATAATTTCATTCCTTTATTTTGCTGTGACGTAGATTTTCAGTCCCAGTATGTGTTTGGTTTATATTCTCATTTTTTATTTATTTAGATCTACACAAGATCAGTTGATTAATTGTTTAAAACATGTTACTCATTTCAGACATTTTATACGCTTCTTGTCATGTAGGTTACTTATACGGCGTGTAAGGAACGAAGGTTGTATAAAATTTAATATGTTTTTATTTTTTTGCCTAGCTGATGTTCAGTTGTTCAGGCAGGTTTGTTGCCGATTTTATGCTAGGTATCTACAATCTACATTATTAATGTGAAAGCGACATTGTAGCCCGCTTGGTCATGGTAGGCCACCTGGGCCTCAAGTCTGCTATTTTTATAATCATCGTCATTCCAACCTGATACCATTGTCATTTTGCTAAAAGACGGTAGTCTGCTAAATTCTGTCAAACTCTATGCCATTTCTTTCAATGAAGTGTCAGTGGTTGACCATTCTGAAGTCATAATGACGCCATTATAATTAGTAGATTACCAAACTTGTCAAAATCAACAATTATGAAATCAATGATAGGGCATTCTGACACTATTGTAATAGCAGACTTGAAGCCCTGAACGTTTACACATCCTACTTGTATGCTATGCTACGAGATCAGCAAAGCGAACGTTCGTTCTGATCGAGTATAGAAATAGTTCAGCTGTTATGTGTCATTTATTCTGGTTATTTTCTAGGCATTACAGGCATGTCACTATCAATAACGACTATGAAATATCCTAGTTTCAAACCGCCAGCATTAACGTGTCTATTAGTACTTAGTAGTATCTATTACACAGACCTTTGTTTTTTTATTTACCTCAAGTTCATTGATACTTTGACAGGCCAAGGTCTCGTTTTACTTGAGTAAACCCATTTAATGTAACATGCTTATGTAAGTACTTTATATTTTTTTATGCGTAACAAGAGGCCGTGGGTTTTATGGACCTCTTGTGTACTTATATTATGTTTAGAATATTCAACCTTGTAGCTACTCTATGAATGACAATGAGATAAATCTACTGTTGTCAATATTTGACACTACTTTTTTTGTGAATGGTTCTTGCAGAGGTTGTTGTCTGTTTAACCGGACTATCCTGTAAGTGCCTTGAGTGTAAGGCCTCCAGCTAGAGCAAAATAGTTACTAACTACGCGACTACACGCTAATGGCACCCTCTGTGTACGAGTTTCGGCTTAGGGCGTCGCTGGAAGGAAGACAGCAAAGGGACAGGATGGATCTGAATGAATATGAGACTACCAATTTTTTTTTTGCTTGCGACCGTCACTGGATGTTCAAAGAAACCGGTGTACGAAAAATGTGCTTGTTTTTATACCACAGTTTCTTGTGTCCAGGTACAGGCTATTAATTAACATAACAATAAACCAACAGACTGGTGGTAACTACAGGGTCAAATTCCTCATTGCAGGATGTAAACCAATCCTAACCAATACGGAACGAACGCTTTCGCAAAGAAGTTTTACTAAACAATCGCTAAACATCAGGCCAGCCTTTTCTTTATTATGTTGGGGTCGGCTTCCAGTCTCACTGGATGCAGCCGAATCCCACTACTTTACAAGAGCGACTGCCTATCTGACCACCACAACCCAGTTAGTCCTGGGTAATACGATACCTCTTAGTAAGACTGGTTGTCAGATTTTCGGGCCACGGAATGCCTGTAAAGACCGTCAAATATCTACAAATGACAGCCGGGATCATCGGCTTAACGTGTTTTCCGAAGCACGGAATTATAAAGAATCCAAGGTACTTATTTATTTAAGTTGTAAAAGGAAGGTCTCCTTAAAACTCTTGTGGAGGTGAGATAGGCAGTCGCATCACGTAAAATATCGATACTTGCTGCATCCGGTTAGACTGGAAGCCGACCCCAACAAAGTTTGGGAAAAAGGCTAGGCAGATGATGATGGTTTCTTTAAAATACATTCGCTATTCAACATGATAATCATCTGATTAGCATGTTGAATAGCGAATGTATTATAACCTTTATACTGTAGTACATCTGTACACAGTATAAAGGATATTCTACCTTCTGCCGAGCGTGTCTGTTAAAGGTCGGTATTCAATGAAAGGCAGAAAAACATCTGGCAGCCTCCCACGGCCACGGAACAGGCAGATGTGTTTAAAGCTAATTTAACATCTGTTTTTATAAGCTTGCTTGTACAGATTCATAATAAGAGTATGACTTCTTGTTTATCTAGATAAAAAAACATCTTTTGTTCCTTCATTTCGACGATTTATTTGATCACTAATGTTCCAGGAAGACCCGTGACCCCTTGTCAGGTTCAGGATAAACTAAACCAAAACTTGTTTTTCTTTTTTATTATTATTTCTTTACTCAAAATCTGTATAACAATAACATACAAAAAGTCTGCCAAATTGCAAAACAGTTTGTCGGCAGTTGTTCTCGTTTCACTATATTATAATACTAACAAAATTCGGATGTTATTATAAACAACGTGCAAGAAAGAATGTAAGCTTACAGAAACAGGACATTATCACCTTTTGCACCCATGGACAATTGCCATTGTCCATAGATGCAAAGTTAACTATGGGCACAATGAGGTAGTGTTTTTTAGAACATTTTTAAGTTGGTCTTTAGATTTGACATCCAATATCAATTTCAGGGGTAGCTCATTAACCAACGTCGGTCCTACATACTTTCTTGTGCGCTTACTAAAGTAGTTTTTGACTTTAGGAATAGTGCCAATTATAGAATCAGGCGTTACTTTCTGCAAATCCATGACATTAGGTAAATGTTAATTCGTACTGAAGTACATAATGAGTATAGATTTGGGTTAAAACCATGGTAATTATAATTAATATTGCCTTTCATGCATCTGGATATATTTGCGGGCGGGGGACGGTGCTGCATCATGTATGCAGGCCTGAACTTTTTCGCGGAATGACTAAATATTTGCATAACATTTCATATCTAATTCTAGTTTACACAAACACAAGGCGGCACCTAAATAAATTCCTAATAGTATTGCAATGTAACTGTCGGAATAATCGAGCTTTAAAAATCCAACAGCAATTTTATTTAGACATTCATAATAGTGTGAAAATGGGCATAAACTGCTTATACTAATTAAGTTTGATATTTTTTCTTGGTATTTAAGTTTCACCAATGATCGCATCTAGCGCCTTTCAAAACTAGAACAGCAACGGTGCATTTTGTCTGAAAGATGGCATCTGTTTCTAGATAGAAATGTACGGGCATCCATACTAAAAATGGGTACAGGTCCCAAACATAAAACTTACGACCTGGCTTCAGCTTACTATTTAGAACTATTTAATTGTGATCAGCTGGCCTACCACGACATCTTCAAGCAGTATGTTTTACTCTTATTCCAGTGTGGAACAGAGCCGGAGCTCGCCATCCCTTTCCCACACCGGAAAAGGAGTAAGACAATAATGTTTTAAGACGTCATGGTAGGCTATCTGATCATAACATCATTCATTATAGGAAAATATCGTGAGGAAACCGGCATGTCCTACAACTAAAAATTTGAAGACATGTGACATGTACTAAACCGCACTAGGCCCGCGTGGTGGATTACATACAACCCACTCCCTCTCACAGAGACGAGGCCTGTGTCCCAGCAGTGGGAACATTACAGGCTGATTATGCTTATGCTAGGCATAATATTAATTTAATTACATTCACTAGCACTTCCCAGTCACAATCGCTCTCCAAAAATCACTCGCCAAACTGTCCTATGAAATGGTGAATTTGACCTGATTAAATGAAGAAAACATGTAGAAAAGAAACCAAACAACATACTGAGAATCGTCACTTCAGTTTTCATCATACTCAAGGGTAACACAGCAAAACAAAAGGAATAAAATAACCAAACATATGTTTCCATAGCTTTATTGTACAAAAAAACATACTAATTAAGTTTAATATTATCACAGACAACATAATTTATAAAATACCTGAAAAGGAGTCTTATAATTATAAGATTATTCGAAATTAATTTATATTAAATTAAACCTTCATCGAAATAGAAAATTGCGTCTTTCGAAAATGCTTGATGTTGACATATGGCATTTTATTTAATTTTATGAATACAGACAATACGATAAGTCGCAGTATCAAATGTATTTTTTCTTATTGGTAATAAAAAATTGGATAAACTTTCTCGTTAATTGGTGAGAAGAGACGCAACAATGAGAAAAGTGGCAGGAATGCGTAGCATGACTACAGTCGAAACGGGTTATGTCGACGGAAGAATCGACAAAATCACAGATTGTTAGTGTTTATCTGTCACTATGTCAATTCATCCGTAGACAAAACTTATAATTGAAAAGTCCAGTTCAGTGCGACAAATCGCATAATCGCATTCATAGAACCTTCAACAGTTAAACTATTGCAAACATTAACTAATTAAGTATTGATAATTTCAACTTTATGAACACTGCAATAAATGCTAATTTATATTGCTCAATACAACCTGATTATGTATGTATCTATTCCGCAAATGCCTAGACATTAGCCCAAATAATTTAACCTAGTATTACTAAATTATTCTGCTATTGATAAGCCGTTGTCACTAGATTTCCTAATTGTAGTTTTTTTTCCGTATCGATTTCGTTTTGCACTTTGACGTTTATCTATATTGTACTTAGACAATGGTTAAGTAGTTTAAGGTTTTATTATTAGCTTAAGGGCGAAAAATACTTATCAAAACCAATCCACAGTTTTTTGAAACAGAGTTTTTGCAGGATACTGATCATATTTTTTTAAATTTTAATCAAGTTATGATACATAATTATGATAGGACATTTATTGCATATCATCAAGCACTTTACTGCAATCTGGGTCCACGATAGCAATGCTAATAGATGAAAAATAAATTTTAGATAAAATATAATTGTTTTGTACAAAATATGCATTGATAACAACAAGTATCTTCACCCTTGAAACGATCAGCTCCAGATTCCAAAGAAATGAATTCAAATTCTAACCAATATGTTTATTTATCAGATAAAAATATCAGAAGTGGGAAAAATGAGGCTTAAATAGAATATTTTCTTTTACCTATCCGTTACTAAAGGTTATTCCGGCCTGTTTAGCTAAGATCAAGATTTTAACATGGAATTGTACTGCAGTATTATATTATGCATGAATAGTAAAGTTCTTGTAATAATTGTGTACATACGTCAGTTTTAAGTAGATCCGTGTATATCTAACCTATATGCTATATACAACAAGATTGTAGTAAAACCACTACAGAAGTACAGACTAATAGGCAACATGCAGTCTTAGATTAACTTTTTATTGATTGTTTTTAGGGTTCCGTACCCAAAGGGTCAAACGGTATTACTCTGACGTCGCTGTCCGCCCGTCTGTCACCAGGCTGAATCTCATGAAACGTGATATTTAGCAAGTTGAAATTTCTACAGATTATGAATTTATGTTGCCGCTATAACAATAAATACTAAAAACAGAATAAAATAAATATTTAAGGGGGCTCCCATACAAAAGTGTTTTTTTTTTGCTCGTTTTTATAAATAATGGTACGGAGCCTTTCGTGCGCGAGTCCGACTCGCACTTGGCCAGTTTTTTTTTTAAATTAACTTAGTTATTGCATAGCCGCCTAAGAAACGCTGGATGTATGGTCTGAATGATGACATGGCTAGAAAGGGAGTTTTATAATGAGATGACGGTTTATTGGAGAAGACACTCTTCAGAAAGGTCAGGTGCGTAGTACTGGCAACCGGCGTGCGTCCATGACCTGATGGATGAACGTGGTCGAGGCAAAAGGAGTATGTGAGGATCGTATCAGCACGTAGCATGACCACTGTAGAAACGAGTTTTGTCTACGGTAGAATTGACATAATGACAGATAGACAATGACAATGTGTCAGTTTGTCGATTCTTCCGTCGACATAGACCGTTTCTACGGCGGTCATGCTACGCATGCAGGTGGCGTTCTGTGGTTTCAGTCTACCCATATGGGAACAATGGCTCTGTATGGTGTCGGACGTAAAGAATAGCACCATCCCATATCTTACCGTGGGTGTCGTAAGAGGCGACTAAGGGACTTGCCAGAGAATGGGCAGCAGCGTTCCCTTTTTGTAACAACCGTTCTGCGATCGCCATCCCGCCTGCCAAGTGTGGCTATTATGGCAAAACCCCTTCTTGGGAGAGGCCTATGTCCAGCAGTGGACGTCTTTCGGCTAAAATGATGAATGATGACATGGGAACAACGCGTGAGTTTACGTATGTATGTAAGACATACTTCGCCGACCTTAAAGGCATTGATATAAAATTAGGAGAACGATGATTGGATATTTTTTTGCGATATTTATGAAGCTTATTGATTGTCATAGAACGCAACGTTCTTCTGAAGAAACGCGTTAGATAGTGAAATTGTAACTCGGGAACCTCTTAGAGGTTATTAGGGTTCCGTAGCCGAATGGCAAAAAACGGAACCCTTATAGATTCGTCATGTCTGTCTGTCTGTCTGTCTGTCTGTCCGTCTGTATGTCACAGCCACTTATTTCCGAAACTATAAGAACTATACTGTTGAAACTTGGTAAGTAGATGTATTCTGTAAACTGCATTAGGATTTTCACACAAAAATAGAAAAAAAACAATAAATTAAGGGGGTCCCCATACTTAGAACTAAAAACCAAAAAAACATTTTTCATCAAACCCATACGTGTGGGGTATCTATGGATAGGTCTTCAAAAATGATATTGATGTTTCTAATGTCATTTTTTTCTAAACTGAATAGTTTGCGCTAGAGCCACTTCCAAAGTGGTAAAATGTGTGTCCCCCCCCCTCTAATTTCTAAAGTAAGAGGAGGAAAATTCTGAAAATATTTAGGATTGTAGAACGTAAAAAAAACTATCAACGAAAATTGGTTTCAATAAGATATGATGTTTAGTTTTTGACATATGGGACTTTTTCATCAAACTGCAGCAGTAACTTTGTTTTTCATAAACATACTATGAAAAACAAATTTAGTTTTGCGGTTGTGTGGAAGTTTACTAACTAATACTACTAACTAATGAATGACAGTTCAAAATATTGTTATGATATTGTTTGGAGCTATGGAACCCTGTGTGCGAGTAAGACTCGCACTTGGCCGGTTTTTTTATTTTATTGTGGTCACGTTTATGCAAGCGTAGCAGAAGGTAAATGTAGATTCAAAGAATAAAAATTAGTCTCAAACGCGATATTTTCCTGACATTGCCTTCTTCAAAATTATTATACCAATCAATAACATACGAAGAAATAATACAGGAAAAAATTGCATTAATAACCTGCCTACGTTTTCGTAGACTGTTTAGATATGTACTCTCGATAATCAACGTTTTTTTTCGCCGCCATTACCGGCCACCATGCAAATCGACTTGACCCAATAACGTGAAACACTTGCTGAATTTATAATGAGGAATAGTAGTTAGTTTTGCACACTGTCATTAATGGGGTCTTTGCTTTTTTATTTAGTTGTATTGTGAAGACAGTCGCTCCATGTAAAATATTGGTACTCAGCTGCATCCGGTTAGACTGGAAGCCGATACCAACATGGTTGGTAAAAAGCTAGGTATATGATGATGAGAAGTCTAAAGACATGGACTTTTTTGGAGCAAGTACATATTAAATAATGCAACTGACTTTAAAAATTGGTTGAAAGAGAGTTATGGAGACACTAACTGTCCGGCGCAACTTCGTTTGCGTCACATTTTTCCCGTTTTCGCAACATTTTTCATTGCTGCTCCACTCCTATTGGTCGTAGCGTGATGATATATAGCCTATAGCCTTCCTCGATAAATGGGCTATTTAACACTGAAATAATTTTTCTAATCGATCCAGTAGTTTCGGAGCCTATTCAATGCAAACAAGCAAACAAACGAACAATCAAATCTTTCCTCTTTACAATATTAGTTTAGATAAAACAGAAACTTATGGGTTCAGAAAGACAGTTACTCCAAGCAAAATACTGGTATTTAACTACATCTGGTTAGACTGTAGGCCAATCACAACATCGTTGGGAAGAGGCTGGACAGATGATGAAAGAGGTAACGTATGTACCTTCAATTGTAAGTATGACTCATATCTTGAGTAAAAAGACATTTTTTTAAAGCAAATGAGCTTGATGGTGGAATAGTTCCGTAGTGAAATGTTTTAGAAAACCAAAGATAAATATTATTGAAATATAAAGACTAAAATACGTTTAGCCCTTGGACCCGGCTGTCATTTGTAGATCTTTGACTGTCGTTACGAGTAGTCAGAAGCCAAAAGCCTGACAACCAGTCTTACCAAGGGGTATCGTATCGTATTACCCAAAAATAATAGTTTTACAAAAACAATGTTCTGTAGAGTAATAGTTTTCAGAATACCGTACTTGTATTGTTTGTCCTTTATATTTCAGTAACACCGACAATTTCCAAGTGTCGGGTAATTCGATGCAATGTCGGAGGCACGGCCGTTTCACAATAATCCGTTACTTTACAATACGTTCGTTGCGAAATCGTCACGTTCAACAAAACCTCTCGAATTACTTCGAACAAACGTTTCTTGAACTTAGCTTTTCGAATTATTCACACTGCTTTATGGTACCTAGTATTTAAGGAACTTGGCTGGGTTACTCAAGTGCGCAATAATTGTCGTATCAAATTAAAAATTGCTTAGCTTTTTCTGTCGTTGAATATGTATTCAAAAATAAGCAATTTCTTAGTCTTCATCATCGCCTGCCTAGCCTTGCCCAAACTTATTTTTTTTATTAGCTATAGGCCCGCGCTTGACCACTATCTCACCTGATGGTAAGCGATGATGTGGTCGACGGTGAAGCACGCTTGCCTAGAAGAAACCTATTCACTCTTGACTTAAAGACCCCTAGATTGTAGCTATCGGGAAACAAACTATCTTGGGTTCGGCTTCCAGTCTAACCGGATGCAGCTGAGTACCAGTATTGTACATGAACCGACTGCCTATCTGACCTCCATAGTCCGTAACGTATTTATGGGGTATTAAATTTATTCTCTGGCTGTTAGCGTACCGTAGCCATGTATTTTATATTTCCAGCGAAATACGCAGAGTCAGATAAACTGAAAATAAGCCTTAACGCTTATTATTTGAAAGTAGAAAACTACGTACGTAGAAAAAGATTATTCTTTAAATGCTTCTTACGATGTAGGGATGTTTATAAAAAATCTAGAAAAATGTTTATTCTCTACTAACGTGCATACGCCATTTTATAGGTTAATTCATTACCGCACATTGCGAGTTAGCATTCCCGTTTTACTAACGGAAACATTCAATTTCAAACATCACTACTGACAATTAATATCAAGTGTCAAAAAACATTTGTAAAACAGTCCATTATAATTTAGGCACAAGTTTAAGTCCAATTCAATTTAAGATTAATTGAGTTTTATTGCATTTAGTACACACATGATGCGATAGAAAATGCTTGAACAGCAAAAAGGTTATATCACCGATTTCAAAATGGCCGATAGCCTACTTCATTCAAACGTTTATCATTTACAGTAAGACCTAATAGTTTTTTACCTATCATTACAAAATTGCAGTACATTTATATTGTCATTTGAAATATTTACTATCGGTAAGCGTTTAAAAAATACATTGAGGCGATTGAGAGTGTTCAACATAAATTCCTACGTGCTATGCATTTCAGATGCTTCGGATATTACATGCCATATCAGGATTTACTTAATAAATACAGACTCACAACACTTGAAAGTAGACGTAAGTATTTGGAAGCCATGAATCTTTTTAATATTGTAAGTAATAGATTTGACTGCATTGAGTTAACCAACATGTTATGCTACGTTGTTCCCAGAACAGTGTACAAGCGTAAAGTGCGCGCTGGCAGACTATTTTCCAGTCGTACCTGCCATTCTAACACTGGTTTGCGCTCACCTGTTCGCAAAATGATAGATTCGTACAATGGGAGTTTTGACCATATTGACATTTTTGCATGTTCTCCCAGTCAGTTCAAAGGTCTTATAATCAAGGAGCTCTCTTGATTGATTGATGTCTATGGGACAGATAAGCATGATAGTTAAGTAAGTTTAGTTTTTAATATTATTGTATCATAACCCTAGCGTTTAAATTTTAATTTGTATTGTGTATTCTTCAGTTAATCTGTGAACAGCGTTGTGGGCTACAATATTGTTCTTATGTTTTGTGTTTCTCTTTTTTATACTATATATTGTAGCTGTTTGCTGTTCCTTTTGAATAAAATAAAAAAAAAAAAAGATATACTAATAACCGGTCATTATTTATTATATAGGTATTTACCATAGTTTTGATATATATAATTGCATTTTAATGATTGCAATCCTTCGTATGTTGACATATTAAAGAATCGGCTCAATGTCACCTGGTCATGCGTAAATCAGACTAGAACTAGTCTGATTTACGACTTGGTGAAATACCTGTATTACTTAGTATGTACCTATAAAACTGGCTAAGCAACCTATCTACACCTAGAAGTAAGTATAATAAATAGCGAATTAATAGGATTATTAATAAATATCTATCGATACGTTATCGAAGTCTAGTTTTCTGTTACAGCAACGTTGCACGATTGACTATTTCAAGCTGTCTGTAGATATTTTATTCGTGAAGTTAAATAACTCACTGAACTCAATTTGAACGCGTTTTAAATAAAATTAGGCTTCCTAACTTAATAGGAACTTTATATAAAAACTAAATATAAGCAACCGTTCGCACAACAGTTGCTGTAACACCGCCATCTTGAACTCCAGGATTGAGTACAACGCCATCTAGTTTTTGTCCCGAACAACTTTCGTCCTGAAACTTAAATACAAAGAAAGAAGAAAACGCATTCGAGAGTGTAGTGCCCACACCTTGATCCGCCACAGTCTGAATATTCGTCTTGGGTGCGTGAGGTGTCTGTCTCAATGTCTGATAGATGTGGGTATAGACTAGCTGGCTGTTGTAAGATCGCCCCGTTAGTCTGTGGCTCCTTTTTGCTGTTGTTCACTTTTATCCTTTTTACGTCTTCTAATACTGATAGGACTACGGGCGAGTCTTGGGAACCTGGAACAAGATTAATAATTATGTCAGCCATATAAAAAAAATATTGAACAGACTATTAATAATAATTGAGCCTCGATAACAATGATTGGATTCCTTATATATCATGGCTAGTAGTGGATATTACGAGTGATTGGTCTAATAGAGTAAATCACTGGTATTACCACTCACTAGGTTTAATGACAACATCTACTTGCAAACCAAAGACTACCTATCGCAGCATGATGTTTAGGATATTATTGGTTACCTACTCATTACCAGTTATCGGAATAGGTAGTGCTATTTGCGGGATTTAGTGATTGTTATCATAACGTGGATATGCCTTCCGAATCCCGGAAAATATCTGATTTATTAAAAACTTTTTTTTTACAAAAAAAAAATATCAAATATGCCCGGAAAATATCATTTATATTCATAACACTAGAAAGAAGCTCAAGCAGTAAAATACTGTAGGCGGGCAGCCATATTGCGTGTTTACGTACAGCGTGGCATTATTTCAAAGATAGGGCCGAGTCACAATACTTATAGATATCTATATTGTGGTTTAACGTCATCTAGTACATGGAAATTCAGAAAAATATTCCCGGGAATTCCGGGGCATGTCCATATTAACATTATCAATCAGATTCAACGACACAAAAAAGCACTAAGTTACTTATTCAGATCCCTGCAATGAGCAGGGATCTGAATAGGTAACTTAGTGCTTTTTTTTTCATGCAAACATATCCGTGCGCAATAAGCGTCTGCAAATTCACTCAAAATACAAGTAAAAATCTTAGTATGTTGTCTTTTCCAGGTCTGCTTTCAGTCTAGAAAATATCCCAGTATCTAGGTTTTTTTTCCAACTAGGTTTGAATCGGTTTCCAGTCTATCTGAATACCATTATTTTACATGGAATGACCACCTATCTGGTCCTACAATCCTATCGTTTTCAACCAACCCGTGGCGAAATTATCTTAGTACATTAAAAGTAGCTGAATATGACCATACTCACTTCGTCTTTTCACAGGCTGTGATCCTATAACTCTATCCTCCTTCTCGACTTCCTTTTCCTTATCATTCGGCTGTTCCTTCTTCTCATCGAAGGTGACCTTGGGTATATTGGCAATGATCTCCGGCTTCTTAGTACTCTGTGCTAAGCTGGTGGTTGAGCCCATGAGAGGTGCCTTTTCAGAAGGGTCATGTTCGCTTGCGTCATCGTCCGAGTCATTGGGACTTTCGGCTTTTTGTTGTTTGGGCTGGAATTGAGAAGATGTTGGGGTTATTTTATAGTGTTCTATTGTGTAGATTACTGGCCCATAAGTGGCTCAGGTAGAATTTAATCGAGCGATTTTTATTGCATTTACTATTTTATATTGCCATAGCAGTGGGTGTCGTGCCTTACATACAAGGTGCAATTTTGCATCCTAGTCAAAATTCAGGAGGTTGTCATAGAAGACATAAATGACCCATATAAATTAAGATACTTGAATTATTAATTAATACTGCTTTTTTAGTTGTTTAACTCTGACAGTATTTTAGAATAACCCCCATAACGTGATTTAGGGAATAAGAAATTATTGAATAAACGTTTGAGTTTGTATCTGTGTGTGAAAGCGCGGTTATATGGCGAAGATCAGACTTGCTGCGTTTAAAACACGGCTGGTTCACACTCCGTAAACAAGAAAAAAAAACCGGCCAAGTGCGAGTCGTACTCGCGCATGAAGGGTTCCGTACCATTATTTATAAAAACGAGCAAAAAGTCACTTTGTTGTATAGGAGCCCCCCTTAAATATTTATTTTATTCTGTTTTTAGTATTTGTTGTTATAGCAGCAACCGAAATACATAATCTGTAGAAATTTCAACTGGCTAACTATCACGGTTCATGAGATACAGCCTGGTGACAGACGGACGGACGGACGGACGGACAGCGAAGTCTCAGTAATAGGGTCCCGTTTGACCCTTTGGGTACCGAACCCTAAAAATACCTGTCCATTTTATTATTGATTCGGGTCGAGAATCATCAGCATAATTACCTCCTGGAATTTGACGAGGATGCAAAACGACAGCTTGTATATTAAGACTTACTAGTTCGAAACCCACTTATTGGGTTTTCCTTGGTAGTAACTTTTATTTAATGGGGAAAACTAAACGATATAAGTTGATGGCGATATAAAGATATGAGCAATTTTGATGTCATTATGGCGTGGATCGTTTAGTTATGTAGACCGGCAAATAATGTCATTATCGTCTATAGCACCAGTAATAGCGTAGAAACATACTGAGTACTACCTATTACCACCGATTGCGTAAGGCAACCCAAGAACCAAAGGAGTGGTAGTCTCACAATAATCAATCTCATAGATTACTTCGCAACAAGCCGTGTGATTTTCTATCGGCCAAACTTCCGCACTAAACTCCTAATTTATCACTTTGGATGGACTAAAGTCCATAGACGTTTCATGTTTTTAACCGACTTCTAAAAAACCGGCCAAGTGCGAGTCGGACTCGCGACACGAAGGGTTCCGTACCATTTTTAATAAAAAACAAGCACATAAATCACTTTTTTGTATGGGAGGCCCGCTTCAATATTTATTTTATTCTGTTTTTAGTATTTGTCGTTATAGCATCAACAGAAATACATAATCTGTGAAAATTTCAACTGGCCAACTATCAAGGTTCATGAGATACAGCCTGGTGACAGACGGACGGACGGACGGACAGCGAAGTCTCAGTAATAGGTTTCCGTTTGACCCTTTGGGTACGGAACTCTAAAAAGAAGGAGGTTGTTTATTCCAACAGCATATTTTTTTTCAAATTTCATGTAATAATCAAGCATAAATTTATTATGCTTGATTTGTGTGAGACCACCACTATTAAAAGGTAAAATAAAACTTTTTAGAAACAGATGTTTAGGCTGTGTATTGTGTGAGTGAATTTGAGTTTTATTTTATTAAGTATATGATACAGAATGTGGTGTGTTTTAAAGAAACGTAAAACCTAAAATGTATCGCAACCTTGCGTAATTAAGGTTCTACCACGACTCCATGAGGTGCGGAAATGTTGAAATTGGAGAAACTGTTTCGCCATTTACATGCCTAGATGATTCATTGTACCGTATCGTTAACTCCAAACTGACTCGTTCTTATATTTGCATAAGAATACAGACTATTGCCCAAATTACTGAAGATTTACATGATGTGGAATATTTTTTACTACATTTTGGCTGCGGTTTTATTAAGGTCAAAAATTGTCCCGTGGGATCGTACAAACGGCAACACATCTAGCTATAGTTATCCAGTATAACCTGACCTCGCTTTGTACGAGCTTTCCGTATTATGAGAGATCAGGGCATACTGGTAATGCATGGCTTGATTGGTGGTCGTACGTCTTTCTGGGACATAAATTGTCCTATGGTTCAGGTCAAGGTCTATCCGTGTGCCAAATTAATCTAAATCCGTTCAGCTGTTATGGTGCGGAAAGGTAACAAGACAAACAGGGTTACTTTCGCATTTATAATCATCATCATCTGCCTAGCCTTTTCCCAAACTATGTTGGGGTCAGCTTCCAATCTAACCGGACGCAGCTGGGTACCAGTATTTTACATGAAGCGACAGCCTATCTGACCTCCACAACCCAGTAACTGGGTAATACGATACCCCTTCGTAAGACTGGATGTCAGACTTTTCGCTTCTTACTGTAAAAGATCTACAAATGACAGCCGGGACTAACGGCTTAACGTACTTTCCGAGGCACGGAGGAAACTCGGTAAGGTAATAATGGTCACCCACGGACCAACCACGGCAAGCACGGCTTAACCTTAAAGATCACCCGTGCTGCTCTTATTATTTAGCCACGAGCTCCTCGCATTCAACACAACTCTCTCCCTCAACTCTTTTACAACTTTCGCATTTTTAATATTAGTATGAATAGATGGAGAAAGGATTTTGGCAGAGCGGTTCTAAAAGGAGTTGAAGTTTGTTTGTGAGAAACATCAAAAATATTAGCATAAATCATAATAAAAATATCTTCTATATGTCCGGTATTGGAGACCACACCAATTCTGTATTTTACTACGACACATTAGCATATTGTTTTGGTAAACAACAAAATATCTTATTAAAATTCAACACAAGATTCTAAGATGACTACGTTTTTTATGAATAAAAGCCGCACATTTTTGTTGTCCGGTGGTCTTCGATACTCCTTTACGAAATCACCGATTTAGGAAAACAACGTTCTTAGCTTTTTGGACCTTGCCCAAAATCTTCATTGTCCACGCTATAGCCAAAACCGTCAAGATAGATCAAACTTAAAAGCTTTTGTTCGAAACACGACCCAATACGGCCATGCCAGTTGGCATTGGTCCAGCAAAAGCGCTTACAAAGGTAGCAGAATACATGACTGAAAACTGTTTTAAGCTTTCACGGTTTATAACTAAACTTACACTGTCACTTACGAGATATCTTCCGTGATTTTCATTATTGTGAGCTCCCGATATTCATCCCGCGATCATGGCCGGCAACAGCGTCGAAATATCGGGAGCTCATAATAACAGAAAATCACAGAAGATATGCGAGCAGCGGTGGCCCAGTGGTGGCAGCCCCGACTTACGAGCCGTAAGCCGAGTGTTTGAACCTAGGCAGGCGCATTACTTTGTGTAATTTATTTCATCACCGCTGCTCTCAAAAACGGTGAAGGAAAAAATCGTGTGGAAAATGGTATGTCCTAGAACTAAAAATTCGAAGACATGTGACATCTATCAACCCGCACTGGGCCCGCGTGGGGGATTACAGCATTTACAGCCCACTCCCTCTCATAGAGAGGAGGCCTGTGTCCCAGCAGTGGGAACATTATAAGCTGATGATGACAGAAGATATATTGATAAAACATTGCTTTACGATATCATCGTGTACAGTTCGTGCCAATATTATGAGAGACGACTACATAGTCTCGATATAATGTTTTACGATGTCGACGTGTATACTTCGAGCCAATATGCGAGAAGACTACATACAAATTACAACGTACATATCGATAGCTTTATCCCAACTGTCCTTTTAAGGACAAGATAGAAACGTCATGTTGTAAGGTAAGCAAGTTTCCTAAGAGGGACTTGCCACCTGTGAAAACTCGCAACACAACACCTTTTTGAGATCCAATCAAGGTGTTTAAATAATGTATTATCTCCAATGGACAGATGAATGCTGAAGTGTTAATTAAGAATCGTAAAGGCATAATAGTGATTGCTGATTTTGTAAAGTAATTAATTGAATATCGAGGGCGAGAGATGAGATTATGTATAATTGTGAAGCTTTTTTGAAGATAACATTGAATAGTGAATACTGAAAAGTTTTTTATTGGTCTGGCTTACTAGCCAGAGAAAGGACATGAAAGGGATTTTCTAGGAGTTTAATATTATGGAAATGAAAAAACAAGAAACGCACTATTTTGCTGACTTTGGAAGGAAATCAATGAAATGAGGTAAAATTAGCCTATCCGACTCACCAACTAGTTTTGAAAAACGAAACACACTTCTCTTTCTAAAATTCCATAGGGGATAATACTGGGTAAAGAAAACGAAATTCTATTTTGTCCGTTAGACAGGTAATACAAAAATATTAGACACGTATTTTTTGGTTTATCTAAATATCAAAAAAATACTTAGTTAAAACTGATTGAAGTTGGAGAGTGGGGGCTCACTACGTCACAATTGGGCATAAAATCACCTGCAAGTGACGTCATGCGCCATTTCAACTCAATTTATCTCCGTAATTTTATGACCACGTGAAAAAAGAAAAAATACGTGCCCAATACTTTTCAACAATCTACCCGACAGACAAAGAAAAAAAATTGTGATCATCCCCTATTGCATTTTGCAAATACCCATTCAATTTTAACAGCTCCAAGATCAAATAAACAGTTTCATCACAATTCAATTCACAAATACCCTATAACAGTACCGTAATAATTTTTTTTCGCTTCTTTTTCTCAGCCTTCGGCCATCTTTAAAGCTACACTTAGTACATACAGCAACTCATTAGTACTTCTTACGCTATGTTTCGCAATATGACCTCTTTTTAGGGATAAGGGCGTGTCTTCAACGCATGTACGGCATTGTCAATTATGGTGTATTGTGTACAAAGTAACGAAAGTGTACAGTAAATATACTGTTACTTGTGGTTACGTCACAAGTTTTCGGTTTTCAACGGAGTTTAAGTAAAGAAATGAGGACGAGTTTTTAGGCTTAAGAGCGTCTACACCTTACGGCATTTCATACAAACTTTTAAGTCGAAATAAGTGAACCAATTTTAATGAAACTAAATAATCATAAGCAGGATATATAGGTCTAAAAACTTACATATCGAAATGTCTTTAAAAAAAAAGATAATTGGTAATTTCTGTTTCTATAGATAATTTATAATCGGTCTAATTTAGCTGTAATTCTTTTTTTTTGAAAATGTTTTTAGTAACTTCATAGACCTATGTATACTGCTTATGCGTAGGAAGTTTCATTAAAATCTGTTCAGTCATTTCGGAAAATAACGACTTGAAAGTTTGTATGAAATGCCGTAGGGTATAAACGCTCTTAATGTTCTGATAATAAGTATGTGGACATGATGTTCATGTTAATGTTCTGATATTTTGTGTGCAGCAGATCTGGAAGGCCTTAGTTAAAATTACTTATTTGATATTATTATGTTTTCAGGTTTAAACTGTTAACTCTGGGCTTATAAAAGCCGATATTTTAAGAAGAAATGAGTTTTTGGTTAAAAAGTGCTGATTATTAGCCTGATTTAAACGACTGATTTGGAAAGGAATGGGGGAGGGACAGAGCCGGCTAATAAAAAAATAAAAACTTTTCTTCAGACTTGTTTCTCCGATATCACAGTGATCCTTGAGAAATAACGTGAGCGGAATAGATTATAATAACATTTCTCATTAAATCTCCCCACATTACTCGGAAATAACTTACTGAGTACAGTTCTCAATTTTCTAGAGAGAGGAGCAACAGGAAATAAATAGCTCTGGTTTGTTGCTCCCGAGCCCGGGAATAGCTCGGGAGCTTAATAAGTAAGGAGTTGGAGCGAGGAGACGTCGTGTTTTGTCAGGAGTTATGGTGTAGATAGATGAAAGCTAGTTTCTGTTTATGTTTTCCACCAGCATCTTTTTTGTTCATGTTAGTTCACTGATGACTCTGTGATTGATTACTAGTGGTCCGAAGTATTCTTCGTCATGTTGATAATATGATATCAAAATAACTTATTTACTTGTTGCAAAGTAAAATTTATATATGATCAGAATAAGTAATAAACAAAAAGATTTAGCAAAAAAAAAACAGGCTTTCAAAAAACACAAAAAAAGGGAAATTATATACTTTCGGAAGTCAATGGCAATAAAGTCAACGCAACAAAATGATCGACGGTAAATTTTCAATTTTTTTGTGTTTTACTTAGAGGAATTGCTAGAAGTTGGGTAACATTGAATACTTTATACTGGTTACGGATCTTTCATGGCGGTTAAGAAGAAAGGTTAATTGAAATAGCGGTAGACTATTATTATAGTCTTGCGTTAACCTTCTGAAAGTCATTAACCTAATCCTACATTTTTCAAATGTCCGGTGTACGAACTTTCACGGCAATCTTCTAAGGGCAAGCTGTATTTTAAGTAGCCAAGTTTAGCACCAGAAATGTAACCTGAAGTCTTTGAACCTGTTGATTTGTCTGATTGTAATAAATGTGGTCCTAATGTTTCAGAGCACTTTCATTAAGGTCAACTCACAAAAACGCTCTATCTATTATTATAAATGCGAAAGTTTGTAAGGATTGATGTTACTGATACAGATACTGTTAGCCTGCGTCATCCCACTGCTGGGCAAAGGCCTCTCCCCATGACTTCCAATTGTCTCGGTCCTGGGTCAATGTGGACCACTGATCGCTGGTCATGTCTAGCTCGTCCCGCCATCTTCTACGAGGTCTACCACGACGCCTCGGGTTGATGTTAGAGTTAGTTATTTTTTTTACAAAAAAACTGAACGAATTCGTATGAAATTTGGCACACAGATAGTTTATAACCTCGATTAACACATAGGATACTTTTTATACCGTTAACGTCCGCGAAGGAAAATCCGAGAGCATAAGCTAATTAAATTACAAAAAAACCGGTCAAGTGCGAGTCGGACTCGCGCACGAAGGGTTCCGTACCATTATTTATAAAAACGAAAAAAAAAAAACTTTTTTGTATGGGAGCCCCCCTTAAATATTTATATTTTTCTGTTTTTATTATTTGTTGTTATAGCATCAACAGAAATACACAATCTGTAGAAATTTCAACCCGCTAACTATCACGGTTCATGAGATACAACCTGGTGACAGACGGACGGACGGACGGACGGACGGACGGACGGACGGAGGGACAGCGAAGTCTCAGTAATAGGGTCCCGTTTGACCCTTTGGGTACGGAACCCTAAAAATAAATAAGGGTAATCTCACCTTATAATGAAATCTGTTCTGCAGCATCTCCATTTCCTTTTCCCTCTCCAGCTTAAACTTATTCGCGATAGTGGACTCGCTGATCGTTTGTTCTTTACTGAACAATGCAGCCAGTTTCCCTTTAATACCGCCTCCAAGAGAACTTTGACTTATGTTATCATCAGGGATTTCGTCCTTAGAATTCGTTCTCGAGTTTGCCAGAGAACTAGGTTTAGTCGGCGTTGTTTTTTGAACCAGAGGTTTCTTGTCCACTGAAAGAGAAAAAAAACAAGTGTAAATCAACTCGAGGTCTTATGGTGGTTGTAAAGTTCGTGCTGACAGCCAACAATGAAGGTCTTTTTGCTTGTGTAGGTATGTGCTAGGTTTTATACAATGTGAGTATGTGTTGGAGCAGCAAAAAGATAAATCACGTTTGGTTCGATGATTCGTGATCGATAAGTTGAGAATTTGTTTGAGAGGAATATTTTATGTATTGATGCAGCAGTTATGTGGAAACGTATTTTGTGATCATCGCGAGATTGTCAGTACTGTCTGTGTACTCACTGTCTAATGTAAAAGTAAATAACATTTATTGGTTCAAGACTTAGAACCTATTTTACAGTAATTGTACCTTAAATTGGACTTAAGTATATGTGGCAAGAGAGCAGCGGTGGCCCAGTGGTGGAAGCCCCGACTTACGAGCAGTAAGCCGTGGGTTCGAACCAAGGCAGGCGCATTACTTTGTGTAATTTATTTCATCACCGCTGCTCTCAGTAACGGTGAAGGAAAACATCGTGATGAAACCGGCATGTTCTAGAACTAAAAAAATACGACGACATGTGACATCTATCGACCCGCACTGGGCCCGCGTGGTGGATTACATTACAGCCCACTCCTCTCATAGAGAGAAGGCCTGTGACCCAGCAGTGGGAACATTATAGGCTGATGATGATGATAAGTGGCAAAATAGACGGTTTGTGCAATTGGGGATAAATTAGGAAGATTCTTGTGCTATGCACCAGTAACTCATGTGAGCACTAGCGCAAACTACTAAGCGCCAGTCACTAAGTGTTAATTATCAGCCTAATTTGAGTAAATACTCCGACTATTGATTTTTATTTTATGTTAGGCAGCTAAATGTTACTTGGATGATGTCATAGTTCAAACTGTTAAGTTCAAACAATGACGTACTCTTGAATGGTTATTTAAGTTTTTTTATTTCCTTGTTAAACTTTAAATATTCAATACAGGGCGGAAGCTGAAAAAAGTCTGATCTACAATACATTTTCATCAGCTGATTTTATTTAAATTCTATGGGCTTCAGAATTTTACTGCAAACGGGACCATTTTAGCGACGCTTGCACCACACCACACAAAAAACCTGTATGCATGGACACTAATGAAACATCATAAACTAGGTTCACGTTTGTTTCGAATTACTCGTTTCCGATGAAGAAAATATATATTATATAGTACCTACATGCTACAGTAGATAAAGCCAAACGTAAAATAATTTTAGTACTTTTCTTCGACTGCACTGAGAAACTGCCAAGACAGTTTACCATTCAAATGAAACTAAAAAACAAGTGGTTATTCGATAGATTTTCTTGCCCAATCTACTCTCAATTTACAGATGGATTAAAACTGTGAAAATAAACCTGTAACTTTATCACTAACTGTCACTGAGGTAGTTTAATTGTTCGGATTAACGAGTTGAACCTTGGCGAAACATCTGTCGTCGATACGGGTCAAGTAAACTGAACCAGTTAAAAGGTGTAGTGATTGTAAAGTAAACGCGAATGATAATAGCTTTGTTTAAACTATTGAGAGCAGCGGTGGCCCAGAGGTGGCAGCCTCGACTTACGAGCAGTATGCCGTGGGTTCGAACCCAGGCAGGCGCATTACTTTGTGTAATGTATTTCATAACTGCTGCTCTCAAAAACGGTGAAGGAAAACATCGTGAAGAAACCGGGATGTCCTGGAACTAAAAATTCGAAGACATATGACATCTACCAACCCGCACTGGGCCTGCGTGATAGATTACAGCCCACTCCCTCTCATAGAGAGGAGGCCTGTGTCCCAGCAGTGGAAACATTATAGGCTGATGATGATGATAAATTATTGGTAACACATGTGACTAATAGAGTGCTGAATATAAATGTTGATGGATGGAGAGGAAGATCAAGGAAACGATGGATGGAATGTGTGAAGAACGATATGAAAAAAAAAGGTATAGATGATAGCGAGACAACCGTCTCGCTATCATCAGCCAGAAGAAAATGGAAGAAAAAAACGTGCAGCTGAGTACCAGTATTATACAAGAAGCGACTTCCTATCTGACCTCCACAACCCAGTAACTGAGTAATAAGATACCCATTGGTAAGACTGGATGTCAGACTTTTGGCTTCTGACTACTCGTAACGACTGTCAAAGATCTACAAATGACAGCCGGGACCAACGGCTTAACGTGCTTTCCGAGGCACGGAGGAAACTCGGTATGTTATTATGGTCACCCATCCACGGACCAACCTCAACTTGGGCAAGCACAGTTTAACCTTAAAGATCGACCGATCTGTTATTATTTAGCCACGAGCTACTCATTCAGTGTCAGAGTAAAAACGGAAAATGCGAACATATCTTCTGTATCCATTTCAATGGGAAATAAGACCTTTGAGATTGGCTATTGATGGACCTTAATAATTAAATCAAAGGCTTAACATAAATCTGTAACGTTGACGAAATTAGTGTATTCCGATATAAATGTTGCGGAAAATTTCTCATAAATAAACTCATAATAAACTGCAATAATCCAAGGTAAGGAAGTGAAGAGGAAATACTTTTTATCAATAATCTTTACATTTAGGTAAAGCAAGTTATAAGGTAATTAAGCTTGTTGGTTACACATTTTGCATTTTAATGTTTCCTGAAGTTAGCGCAACTTTCTATGAACAACTTAGGGCTCAGAGGAAGTAGTATTTGACATAGATTAAAGTTTAGAATCAAAAATTCTTACTTGAAAATCAATCATCATCTGCCTAGCCTTTTCCCAACTACGTTGAGGTCGGCTTCCAGTCTAACCGGATGCAGTTGGCAGTATTTTACATGGAGCGAATGCCTATCTGACCTCCACAACCCAGTTAGTACTGGGTAATAAGATACCCCTTGGTAGACTGGTTACGTAAAGATTAACCATGGGCAGTAATATTATGACGTAGTTTACATTAAAATCTTTTAAATTTTTTTCCTTTACTTGTTCACGATAAAACGATTTTAACTACGAATGCTAGGCTTTTGATGTCTTCGGATAAAGTAGGATAGTAACTACTTAATTAGATGGGTTTTTCTTCTTTTGATATTTATAATTTTTGAAAGGCCAAGATATGTAACCAATAGAACATTTGAATAGATAACAGTATAGTTAAAATTACTTCAGAAATTATAATGAGCGTGATTAATTCATTGAATAAATTATAATTCATATTGTGTAAGTGTAAGGGCGCGTACCACTATGTCGTGACGATTTATTTATCGTTGGACGACTGTCGTCTCTAACTGTTCTCATTATTATGAACTCAGTTCACAATCTGTCGTCACCACGGCAATAAGTCGTGCAAGACAGTTAATCGTGTCGTCCTATATGTGAACACTTCCATTTAAATACACAAGCCGTGATGCCTTATACGATACGATAATCTGTCGTGACGATATAGAGGGAACGGGGCCTAAGGGACATTAGTCACGATGTTCCTGTCACTTTGTTCCATAGCGGAAAAGCTTTCAGCGGTAAACGGCAATATTTGTCACAGCAGAACCGTTAAAAAGAACCATTGGGGTCAAGAAAACCTAGTGGATGTTACGGAACAATCACTACAATGTAGTTATCTCAGAATTATTATAATGGCGGAAACCGCGTAATGACTGCCACATTGTTTGTCTTTATGCTTTAAACATTGTTCGGAAATGTTGGCACCTTGTGATTATTGTCCTATTTATTTTGTGAATTCAATATCTTGTAAGTTATGTAAATATGGATGCTAATTAGAAGAAAAATCAATTTGAAGGATTGAAAAGTAAAATCGCTTGGAACATTAAGCAGTTAATTAATACTCGATATTTTTCCCGGCTTCGCCTGCGATTAAAATGTTAATCTACTTCCTTATTTATGGCTTAAAAAAAAAACATTAAAATAATATCTTTACCTCAATTTAAATACTAACACAAAATCGATCACTACACTATCGATTGGCAATTTTTGTCACAAAAATCGAACGAAGCTATGATCACAAAAAATCTTCAATCACGATCACTAAACACGAACCAAAACATCGAAAAAAAAAATCTATAAAATATTTTTCTAAGCTCGATCGTCTACGCGTGCGCACAACAGAATGGGCGACGCGGATCACCAACCGTTGGTCCACCACTACTCCGAAGTACTCCGAACTAGTGAGGTGCGCTTCCGAATCCCACGCTCAAAACAGTGGCACTAAACCTTTTGTAACTTAAATTGATAGCAGACGCTTCACTTTCTGTTCATTCGGCATATCGTCGTTGAAGTTGTACACCACGTAAGTCAATTTTTGGCGGTTTTGACATTTTCAGAAACATGCAACGTCTGTATCTAATGAAGTGAACAGAAATTATAAAATGTTATTCTAGGTACCTAGTTTTATGCGGTTTATTCATTCGCCCATAAAGTTGCTATTTTTGACTTACGTGGACCTTGTTAGAACTTCAACGACGTTATTTAACTAGGTGCGATGAAGGTTGTATACTAGCAACAGCGTTATAGATTCACATAAAATGTGTTTGGAATCCATCACTATAACACTGTGCTGTCACAGTAAAACATAATTTAGTAAAAGCGTACAATCCATATAGCCGATTTAATCTTATTACAACACGCCTGAACACAAAATGAATTAATTGACACTATTCACTCGCCTATAGAATAATAAAAAAATATATGAAAGGAGCAGAGAAGCGTTTATTCCTATATAATTTTAGGGGTGTCGTGTGAACAAACAGAAATGAACTGTCACGCGAGTGAACGATAAACCGTTCACTCAAATGAAGCGTCTGATATCAGCATCAGAGACCTATTGTCACATTTTTACGCGTCACTGCTTCGTATCTGTTCGGTTCCGATGACCGATTTGTTGTGTTAACGAGCTATTAATTTCACTGGAAAATTGTCTGATAGCATGTCGTTTTCATTATCAATGCAATTAATGTTCACAATGTCGTAACTGGTTGAATCTGTGATAGAAACAGCTGCCGTTTTATAACCGTTTTCGCAATGGGTATTCTTATTTCCGGTTTGTACGACATTGTCATCTGTCCCTTTTTATTAAAATATCCATGAAATGAAAAACTCAACTGCGGTCAAAAAGAGCCGCTTTCCTTGTAAACCATCTGCGGTTTCAGGGTTGACGGCGCCTGCTAGCCTTGTTCGCCAGCTATTAGGTGATGCGACATCACTTAATTTCGGCAATACAGTAGCTCTTTCGACAGCCCTATTTGGGGTATTATTCTGGCTTCAATTTTGCATAAAATTACTAAAAATATCGTTTAAAAGAGAAAGTACAGGAAAATGGAACACGTATTGCGTTTGAACACGCATGTAATCCCGAAGATGCTCCTAATAGTACACCTACATTCCGCTAGTTATGTCTTAGTTCAATGTGATAGGAGGCGAGCCTATTGCCATCAAACGGGCAGAAATCTAATCTCCGAGCTGCTACAGAGAAATGGATAAAAAGTGTCATTATAGCGACTAATTCTAAGGCTGAAGATGACAATAGCCGATTCAAATGCAAAATAATTCAGTGACTAATTGATCTAGAATTTTTAGCCTTGCGTAACCAGGACCAAGGTTTATACCTGTTGACCTTGACAACAAAACTACAGGATATAAAACAAAATAAAAACCATATGTATGAGTAATATCTTCAAGAAAGCATGTTTGTCGGTTGAAAGTTCTTGGAAAACTGACATGGAGCAAGTGTATACACAGCGACAAATCAAGCTAATAAATATCTAGTATAACCTGACGCGTTTTGTATTTCCCGTACAATGACAGATCAGGTTTTGTATAGCTTGATTAGTCGCTAAGTTTAGAAAAAATAGAATTTTACTTGACTTTTAAAAATAATTTCCACAAATAGTATTTCCCAAATATCTACCGACAGGTCCGGCCAACGGTCTACTATTAGGTTTTGGCTTATAAATCTAACTATAGAGAACTTACTTGAGTAATATCTTCAAGAAAGGAAGTATCTCAATCACTTAGAAAGTTCTAAGAAAACACACAAGGGGTAACTGTATTTAGTTTGGAACATGCCTTTTGTCGCACAAGCATGTACGATTAGGATGTATGCCTTCTTAGTAGTAACAAGAACCGGTCTCGAACCCGCTTTTAACTCGAGCAAAAACTCCAAGGAGTTCTTTTACCCTGAGTGCTTTTAGCTCACGTACTTGACGATAGATTTATCAAACGACTTCTGTTTATACGTTTAGTTTAGCCTTTTGCGGCTTTTTACTGAGCTTGAGTCGGTTAGGAAATTGCGTTGTCATTCTGTTGGGCGTTCGTGATTGAGGATTCAATGCTTTTGCATCTATTAAGTTAACCATGATTACTAGCTATTTAAATCTGCGTACTCATACATACCGCACATTAATTTAAAAGAGCCTCCACGAATACTTCTTCCACGGTCTATCTAGACCTTTAACCAAGACAAAATATATAGTCCTCCTGACCGTTTTCGGTAACGGCCGCCAATCTTGGTGTAGATTAGCCATCGGCGCGGGAGATATTATAGTGAACAAGTGTGTGCGCAGGCACAGGTGGACTTTCTGTTCCCTCACTCTCATAGTCCGATGGCACGGCAATCCGACAAGACCGGAGAGAGATCAGGCGCAGGACCAACGGCTTAACGTGCTTTCCGAGGGACGGGCGTATCATACCGCCAACTTCCAAAGTCCAGGCTAATACCGAGAAATTCCGAATGGCAAAACCCAATAGCACTTTTTGCCCGCCACGGGAATCGAATCCAAAACCCTACGCACAGCAGTCGCGCTTGCGACCACAAGACCAACGGGGCAGCCAAATAGACGACAAAATATTTTGCTAGTGGAGAGGAACAAAAAAAACAATGTATGGACTATGTGAAAGAAAATATGGCTAAAAAGGGGTCCTGCCATGACGATTAAAAAAGAAGTATAGAAGATATGCTGATGAGATGACAAGTAACAGAGAAGTATGGAAGAAGAAGACATGCTGCGCCGACCCGAAATAAAATGGGATAAGGCAGGAAATTGGTGATGGGAAGTCATGCTGCGCCGATCCTAAATGAATTGTCATAAAGGCAGGAAAACGAGCCTTGGATATCGCCGAAACAAGAGATAGAGAGTTCTACAAAACTACGGATAATAGTTTTCATTGCAACTGAATTACCATTATTATTATTATAGGTAGCCCATATTGTCCCACTGCTGGGCAAAGGCCTTCCTCCATTTCATCCAACAGTCACGATTCTGTGGTACTTATTACCATACATAAAGTATTTTCAGAATAACCCGCTAGTAATAACACCGGCCGGAACGGTAGCAGCTTTGGTAATAGTATTACTAATAACACATCATTTTGTGGGCTATGCCTGTAATGATCAAGACTGATTGCATGGTGCATTTACGCTAACATATCATTGACATATATTTTCTCGTATAAGAAACCGACTGACAATGCTTTAAAGTGAATTGGAGAAAGCTTTTTGACAATTGATGGGAAGGAGTCGAAACAGAATACTCGTAGGTACTCAGTTATTTGGCCGTGGTATTTGTAAGACGAAATTATTCTGGGAAGCTGTCAAAGCAATAAGTATCATTGATAGGGTATTATATGACAGATTCATCTTAAGATTATCATGGTCCGTTGCTATGCGTGTGTATTTAAAAGCCAGTATGTACCACCGAAGACGCCAGAGCCTACGGTATGTTTAGGTCGTCTGGAAGGAGCCATGCCTACCTTCTCGACCAAAATCCTCAAGTCACTCAAGAAAAGGTAACATATCACTTAGATACGTTATGCGGAGGAATGAAGAAATGTGGTGAAGAAAGTTTTGAGTATGAATATGGATGGGTATAAGAGTAGAGGAAGACCAAAGATACGATGGATAGACTGTGTGAAGGATGATATGGAAAGAAAAGAGGTGTCTGATGAGATGACAAGTCACAGAGAAGTATGGAAGAAGACATGCTGCGCCGACCCCAAATAAATTGGGATAAGGGCTCTTATCTTTGATTCTTGATTTAAAAGAGTGCCCATTGAGTTTCTTGCCCATTCTTCTCCATAGAGATCTACGCTTTGGAATGGGCAATTACAGTACTTTCACAGTTATTATGTCTTGTGACTGGGACTTTAGCTGCATTTTTATTGTTGTTCGACTATTCAAAAGTAAGGCCTGTAACTTGCCTACTTGAAACAAATGATTTTGAATTTTTGGTTTGTAAGTTTTTATTGAGATCGCTTAGTTCCTGTAAATTGTCCAATGCTTCAAATTTTGACAACCATCCGGATTGAAATTATCGGGCAAGACGACGAAACTCTTTATATACAGAACTGCAAATCATCTCCCAAAGTTAAATCCCAGCAAGATCTACGTCATAAAACCTGATGATATCCTCAAGTAAGCTCTAATGGCTTCTTGTACCGATGTGCGTGCTAGCAGGCGCCGATTACATCCGTAATGATGACATAATAATAAGCAAGGTTACTTGGACTACATTAGCTTCGTATTAGCTTACCACTGCGTCGTTTTAAAACCAGTAGACGACATCATTTTACGTTTTTGGATTGGATCAACAATTGACACTTTATCTAAGCGTTTATTTATGTTCGTGCGCTTTGAAAAATTGACAGTTTTAAAGATTGGGTTTTTTTCTAAATTATAGTTTGAATATTTTTAGTCGATTATGATTTACTGGTAAGGCAGTAGACAAAAATGATTTGAAGTTGATAGTGTTGTAAAGTTTTTGGATCGTGTTTTCTATTAAATATAGAATATTATTGCATACTGAGATAGGGGACTTTGCGCCTCGTACAGGACCAATATAATTTGTGTTATTTGTATTTCTTCTTTTTTTTATCATTTGGTATCATTGTTAATGTAACCATACTTGTTTTGTCCTGTGCGTGCCTAATTATCATTTTTTCTCTCTTTCTATTATATTTTTAAAACATAGACTCGATCAAGACTATATGAAATTCTTTCACGCGTTCAGTTTAATTGAGAAGAGCTGCTCTAAGCTGACCATTTTCTAGTTTTTGTTTGTTCTAAAAACTATTAAGGCAAGTTTGGGTATGTTCTACTTCAATAACATACAAGAATATCGAAACACGAGCATTTCACAAATAAACAGTTCAAACAGTTTTTCGCGTCATTTCGACTTTCTCTCGCGTCGCCACCAGAATCGACGGATCGGCACAGACTGGGGTCATTCAAGTGTTACCGGCAGGGCCGCCAATACTTTTATATATTTTTAAAACTATCAAGCTTATAGTAAAAACAAACATTTTGAAAAACAAGCTTTTAAATATAGGTGTCACGTCATTTTATTTTAATTGATATACATATCATAACACGGGAGTGCGTAAAAAATTACTAGACCGCCATCATTGGGAGTTCGCCATATTAGATTTAGGAAGGCATCACTTAACTAACCATGCATTGTCATCCATACTAAACGTGTATGCAAAATTTCAGATCAATCAGTTATGGAGAACTGTTTTAAAATGCACTTGCAAGTTTTGACCTAAACAAACAAATATATTTAAACATAAATAAAAGCTTGTAAAACTGTGTTTTCGCGTGGTCACTTTTAGGGTCAAGATCGCTTTCAGCAAGATTTTTAACTAAGTCAAAAAATATCACAAAAAAATACAACGCTGAAGAGTTATGGCCGTATATTACCTACCACGCAAGGGTTTTTACAACGTTAATTCTGCCAAAATGCTTAAAGGTTTAGGTCTACTTTAAAAAATTAAGAGCCAATGCTTATCTATTGAGTCATGTGATTTATTACAATAACGTCAATTCATGTTACTTTTACGTTTTAGTAGCCCTAGCGTCTAAATTACATTCCGTTACACTCGAGCTCCAAAAGACCATTGTATGTAGTTGACAGGGTTAAACAAGTATAGAATCAGGATGCTTGAGAGATATTTGCATTTCAGTAATCCTGCAGTTCAGCGGATTGTGACTCAGACCCGAAGCGCCTAATAAAGCCGATTCCTGTCGCCTTCCCTTCGAGAACAAGGCACCAGTGGCGAAGCGTTAAATTTATGTAAGGGGGGATTTGTGTAAGGGCATAGTAATTCAAAGCAAAGCATTGTAACTGTTCTTTCACCAGTGCCATTGGCAAAGGTTTGGTTCTCGGGAATCAAAACACCAGGTTTTTTTAAAGTGGTTTATACTATCATAAGTCCATAAATTAAGTATGAAATGGTAGTCATAAAAAAACCAAACAGTCAAAACTATAGATATTGAGAATCCCTTTGAAAGATTCGATCGGTTTTACGTAGTTTTCAGCAAAGCACTAACTGCTACAGTATCTACTATCTATGTGTAGGTCTTCAGGGCTCCCAGTAAGCAGCCCTACGGCCAGATTCGTTCCGTTAGTTAGCCAAGCCGAGCTCAATACTCAATGGACTATTGTCGATACAGCATTATGCAACTGTCGGAACAGGCGGCAACCGGGACGTTGTGGGTAGTAAAAAGGTTGAATAGCTCGGAGGAATGCTCATTCGTTTAGATTTTTCGCAAGTTTTAATGCTGCTAGAGGTTTGCTAGAGAATGATTAGATTTTCTATAAGCTAGAAGTAACTGCTGCCGGCGACTTCGTTCGCGTCGAAATTTTGTTGTGTTTTTCAGAGAGAAATTCTTATATAAACCTTCCTATTGAATCATTCTGTATATTTATGAAATCCGATTGACGGCGGGAAACGACTTTTTTATACTCTCTTTATATGTACCTATACCATACAAATTACTGGTATAACAATATAAAACTTATAAATAGGGTGACACAACGGGCGGTCTTACCGCCAAGAGAAATCTTTTCAACACAGCCTTTGAATGGATTTAAGAGCGTTTACGCCTTATGGCATTTCATTCAAACTTTCAAGTCCTTATTTTCCGAAATTTACCGTACTAGTGGGCCAAACAATCCCCCACAAGCAGATCGTCAGGCACAAGACTAAGGGGAAAGCCAAAGTAATAGCCAATATGTCTTTACGAGCCTAATGTGAAACGGCTTAGCAGTAACTGTGATTAGACGTTATTGTCTTTCAAATCGCTCGGGGCGACTACGCCGATGGATTTGTCTATCTTTGTCGATACACAATGAACAGTTTTCTCTGGTGGATATTGAGCTAGTGGCTTGTCTTTGCCTAGTATTGGTAGTCAAGACTTGTTCTACTTTTTGTCAACGTAGTAAGCAACGACTAATTGTCGGGCCTACGCTGTCCTCCCATGCTTAAGTACTAACGCTGTTACATTCAAATATTGTAAAACCAAATGATTTTAAAAGAGTAACCATGGAGTTTCTTGTCGGTTTTTCTCCATAGGAAACGAACAACCTTGCACCTTTTGTCGACGTTTTGTAAGTTCCCATGTAGGCATATGTAAAATAAAATATTTTGATTTTGAAAGAAAAAATAAAGTGTATTCCAACTTAGCCACAGAACTAAGTTGTGTTATTTAACTTTTAATATGGTTGTTGGCTAAAAGCCTTTTATTATTTTTAAAATGTAGATCTACTACCTCTTTACATATAATCACGGTGGAATTAATTTTATAAGTCTAGCATATTCGAGCCCGTCATATATTGTTATTAGAGATCATCTAGCTTATGTATGGTGCATATTGCCTTGAGCGAAGATATCAAAACTTGTCTTCTATTGTGGACTAGCTATGTTTATATCGAATAAGATGTCACGTGCTTTATTTAACCTAGGCTGCGGTTACCACCGGGCCCCATTGCGGTCTAACGTAGATTTCTTGCAAATCTATAAAATGACGATTTCTAACTGTCGACAACTTGGCCTATTTACTGCTATACCCGACTGCGCGACAGACAGACAGACTTATTGTGTCTCTATTGAAAGACTCAGCCAAAAATGAGGGATCTCTTAAGTTTTTAGTGTGTCTGTCTGTTGCATCATAGCTCCTGAACGAATGAATCGATTTTGATAAACATTTTACCCGTTCACAGCTGGAACACAAGTTCACTCTGTGTGAGGTTTCGGGACATTTCCTTCACGCGGGCTCAGTGCGTTAGGCCAAGCCGATACCTCTCTAAATTTTTCCTTTAATTCAATATCGGTCTTATTCCCGTCCATGCAAGATCAAATTTCGAGAAACCCCGTAGCCTCATGTGACCTACGTTGTTTTGCTAGCTAGTTAAAGAGGCTGTATAATTTCTCTATGTTCATATGATAACAAATTTTCAGCCATCATTTTTACGCTTGAGAATTACAAATTACAAGCTACAATAAAATGGTACTAATTATCTATCATTATAAGCTAACTAGGTATGTGATTAGAGCATATGTTCGACAGTGTGTAAGCGAAAATCACCTCTATTTTCAGGACACTTAAGCCTAATTTCGTATATGATAAACTTTACTTGAAAAGACAGTAATAAAATTATTCCCATAATCGATGTCCACGTGAGCTCTTCAAAAATCACCTTTGCTTTTAAAATCTTAAAGCTCAAATTTCAAGTGTACTAAAGATTTCTTGAAAATACTGTAGTTGACTGTAGATCCATTATTCCCATAATCGATGAACACGTGTGTTTATATTGTGGATTCAGATCAGATCAGCCAATGGTATCAGATATCTTTTTTACATAATTTTCAAAGCTACGCAGAATTATCCTCGTAAAACCTTAAGACGTATTTCCCATATCTATGACGGCACGGTAGGTGCAGTAGCTAAGCGATTGGCAGCGCTGCGTGTCGCGGGTTCGATTCTCGCACGGAACAAATATTTGTATGGCCTTACCAAGTATTATAAGGCTTCATAAGGCGAGCAGACTGTTCAATAGCCCTAACATCATGCAGAGGAGTAGGTTTAAAGGGCTAGCCTAGTTTGTAGGCTTATATAACAGTACACGACTAATAGCTAATTGCCCTCAAAAACGGTGAAGGAAAACATCGTGAGAAAACACGCATGTTCTAGAACTAAAAATTCGAAGACATGTGACATCTACCAACCCGCAGTGGGCCCGCGTGGTGGATTACAGCCCACTCCCCTCTCATTGAGAGGAGGCCTGTGTCCCAGACGTGGGAACATTATAGGCTGATGATGATGAATAGATAATTATGGAAATAGACAAGCTGCTCCGCCCCAAATGAATTGGGACAAGGGTCATGAGAATTATGGCGATATTTTTTTTTATTTAATAGGCAATTACTTTTACTCAATGAGCCTTTCGACATCACCATTTCCGATATAGACTTGCTAATTAATTGACCGGGTCAAACTCATACAAAATACATCGGTAATTTAAATATTTGCCGCATAACCGTGTCACACAATAATTGTACAAAGACTGTAGTGTGCTAGTTTTAAACAGTAATGGTTTTAACTGTAAAATGTCCAGACGTAGTTAGGAAGTGCTAAATATGTTTTCGGAGACTTTCGGATGGACCCATATTTGGGTGGTTCTAATTTTGTCTCGGTTTTCTATGGAGTGGAGATTGACAGAAAAACAAAAGTGTGCCGTCTTTTGTATATGTCAATAGTTAAACAGCTGAAGTTAATGGTCGTAATTTAGCAAAGAAACAATGATTTCAATAGCTTAAACAAATAATACAGGGCGTCTGGTCTTTCAATAGAAAAATATCGTCTATCATATGACTATGATTTGTGGCAATTTCTGTATATGATCATTCACAATCTAATCTTTGTTTAAATTTATGAAAAATATATCTAATGACCTTGATGAGCAATATTTGTAATTTGTAATCTCTGTAAGTCTGGTTCTCGAAAACGGCTGCAACGATTTCGATGGCAGTTGCAATACTTTCGCCCTCATAAACACCCAGGGGCGAAATATCGATATAGCCAGGACTCATATCTGGGAAAAAACGTTTTCCATATTCTTCCCGAGAATTGAGGGGACTCACACAGAATTGAGGGCGAAAGGACATCACCCAGATTGGGCTAACTACAAAAAAAAACTTATTATTTGAATAGAGTCTATATAACATACTAAACATTTTTTATTATTAAACCTAGGTCATAAGTCTATTCGCTGAGAAGTATTCGACCACAAAATATCTTACATCAGCCAGATTGAGCATTTTTTTTTGCCAGCCTACAAAACTAAACTTATTACTTGAATCCTACTAATATTATAAACGCAACGAAAGTTTGTAAGCATGCATGTTTGTTACTTTTTCACGCAAAAACTACTGTATGGATTTTGATGAAATTTGGTATAAAGATAGCTTATACCCTGGATTAACACATAGGCTACTTTTTGTCCCGGTCGGCGCGGGTGAAAGCGCGGGGCACAGCTAGTAGAGGATAACATAATAATCATTTTTTATTATTACACATAAGTCGGTACTTAAGTCAATTCACTGAGAAGTTATTCAACCACAAAATATCTCTTTTTCCCCTAATAAGCTTTTTGTTTTATTAATGAGATCCTTACTGCAGTCATATTGTTCGGCAATCGTCAACTGCCCGAGGAATTATGGTTTGAATAAAACAATCTGTTCCAAGCAAGTATCAAAAAAATATATTTAACAAATCCTTATACCTAATGCGCTAAGGATCTTAACACCGCGATTCAGCGGGCTACACAAATTGCACAGCGCCATCTATTGAGTTTAGTGGGGAAACTCGCGATCGAACATCCCGCCCACCATGGACAGAATGTCCAGAACTTACAATTAAACATGACAATAAACTAAAGGACCGCCCACCATGAAACAATACACAATATTCGGTGGGAAGTGAAAAGACTAGTGGACTGTATATGAATGACAAAAATAACAACTAAACCTTGAAAACATATAAACATCTCAATTCTAAACTTAAAATTACCAACTTAAATTTAACTAACAATTAATAAATCCTTAACATACTATTTATGAACTAACAGGAAGTACGATTAATTTTGACACAGGTCTTTTGATCGTAGAACCTTTACAACGCAATGAAACCACTCTTGTGATTTTGTCCGAGCCAGTATGCTTTTCAATAATAAGTCCGTAGAGCCATCTTGCAGGTGGAAGATCATCTTCCATAACCAACACTACGTCACCCAAGTTTGGTTCTACGGTTTGATGCGCCCATTTGTTCCTTTGGTGGAATTGAACCAGATACTCACGCGACCACCTACGCCAGAAGTCCTGAACCATGCGTTGAGTCAACTGCCACCTTCGCAAGGTGCTAATATTTGAGTTTTCAAAATTAATTTCGGGCACGAGAAGCAAAGGCTCGCCTACCAGAAAATGACCCGGTGTCAATGGGCTTGGATCTTCTGGATTAGTGCTGATGATGGAAATAGGCCTGAAGTTGAGACAGGCTTCTATTTGAGCAAGTGTGGTCGTCAATTCCTCAAAAGTGAGTGTGCTTGTACCAATTACTCTTTTAAGGTGGTGTTTGGTCGACTTCACCCCACTCTTCCAAAGTCCACCAAAATTCGGAGAGTGAGGTGGAATAAAGCTCCAAGTTGTCCCGTTGGTTGCCAACCAATCCGCAATGTCAGGTGCTATGCCGCACCTTTCGTGGCTGAACAACACCTTCAACTCCTTGTTAGCACCTACAAAGGTGGTGCCGTTATCACTCCACATCTCACCACAATGGCCTCTCCTCGCTGTAAAGCGCTTGAAGGCCGCTAAAAAGGCTTGCGATGTCATGTCGCTGACAACTTCAAGATGTATGGCCCGAGTGACCATACACACAAACAAACATATGTAGCCTTTGGTGGAGTGATAGCCGCGACCCTTAGTAGGCCGAATACTAATAGGACCTGCATAGTCCACGCCACTTCTAAAGAAAGGTCGGCCTGCATTGACCCTAGCAGGGGGCAATGACCCCATTAAAGGATGAGTCGGCCGAGCTGAATAACGTATGCAAATGACACATTTGCGTACGTAGTTCCTAACGACACTCTTTCCGTGGATTATCCAATATTTAGATCGTAAATAATTAAGAACTAACTGAGGCCCGCCATGCAACGTCCTCTCATGAGCGTCAGCTATCAAGAGGTGGGTTAAATGTGACTTACGAGGAAGAATTAAAGGATGCTTTGAGTCTTCGTGAAGGTTGGCCCTGTGTAACCTACCGCCAACTCTCAATATTTGTTCCTGATCCAGGTAAGGATTGAGCGAGGTAAGTACCCCCTTTTTATTTGTTTCTCCTTTTAACATTAAACTATCGATCTTCGATCCAAAATGTTCCCTTTGACATAATTTAATGCACGTAAGTAATGCCCCTTGAATTTCAGAATGTGTGATAAAATTATCAAATTTTGTAGTATAACTTTTATCTTTAAACTTTAAGAACCTCTTGCAGTAAGCTATTACTCTGGTAACTTTTCTAAGAGATGAATATTTTGAAATTATAGAATCCTCACTTATTTCTTTTACTACTGTGTTGCATGCTACTAATGAATTTTTCTCTTCTAGGTTAGTTTCTTTAATTTCCCTTCTATTATAATTAATTTCTTTATTTTTCAGCCAACTAGGTCCCTTTTTCCACAACTCTAGCTCAGTGCACTCAGAAGGATTTACGCCGCGCGATGCGCTGTCTGCGGGATTATCACTGGACTGGACGTGCGACCACTGACTATTCTCCGTAACGGTAAGTATTTCAGACACTCTATTGCCGACGAAGGTCTTCCAGCGGCTCGGGTGGCTGCTTAACCAGGCGAGCACCACTGTTGAGTCAGTCCAGGCATGTATGTTTTCCTTACAGATTCCCAAGGTGTCGGAAACTTCACGCAGAAGTTTTGAAAGCAACAAGGCTCCACATAGCTCCAAACGCGGTATGGATACCTGTTTGACAGGGGCTACCTTGGTCTTAGCTGCAACCAGACTAACCTGGACGTGACCATTGGCATCAATACACCGAACATAGACAGCGGCTGCGTAAGCGATATTAGAGGCGTCAGAAAACCCGTGTAACTCTAATAGGACGTCAAGTTTACTCGTATGAATCCATCGTGGCAGACGGAAGTCCCTAAGATGACTAAGGTTGTTTCTATAACGAAGCCATTCTTTTAACAGGTGATCTGGAAGTTCATCGTCCCATTCGGATCCTGCTAACCACAGGCGTTGAATAAACACCTTGGCCGTAACTATCACAGGCGCAAGCCAGCCGAGAGGATCAAACAGACGAGCGATGTCAGATATCACTTTACGCTTGGTTATGGGGGTTTCGGGCGGAAGAAGTTGGACAGTATATCTAAACTCATCTAAATTTCTATCATAAGCTAACCCTAATATCTTCGTAAGTGTATCTATTTTAAGTTCTAATTTGTCCTGCCTAACAGTATCTTCGTTAATTTTGTTTAATAACTCGTCACTGTTGCTGGACCACTTCTGAAGCTTGAAGCCTCCACGACCTAACAATTCGTTTAGTTGGTGATAAATTTGTTCACCTTCAGCGACAGATTGACAACCTGTTAACAGGTCGTCTACATAAAAAGATGTAAGAACCCGTTCTGCAACTAGAGGAAAATCATTTCCTTCATCACGAGCTAGTTGCTGCAGAGACCGGACCGCTAGGTATGGCGCAGAGGAGGTTCCAAAGGTGACACGCAGCAACCGAATATGTTTCAATTCAGCTTCTGGATTGTCACGCCACAAAATGCGCTGATAATCAGCATCCTCATCTGCAACCTTGACCTGACGGTACATTTTTACAATATCTGCGACCAAACTTATGGGATGACAGCGCCACCGCATAATAGTTTGACGCAGATCAGGTTGTAGGGTTGGGCCAACCATTAATTCCTTATTTAATGATACTCCATTATGGCCTGAACATGAAGCGTCGAAAACGACCCTAACCTTGGTGGTGCTTTTATCCTCACGCACCACAGCGTGGTGTGGTAGGTAAAACGCATCATTACCTAATTCTATTTGCGGGACAACTTCCGCATGTCCCAGTTGAATATATTCGTTAACGACTGCACTATACTGTATCCTAAATTCCGGTTCCTTCAATAATCTGTTCTCTAGGTTGATAAAACGCCTACGGGCAATGACCTCTGATCCTCCAAACGTGCAACTGGGCGAATCGGTTTTGAATGGTAGTTTTACAACATACCTCCCGGTTGCGTCACGTTTGGTGGTCTTTGAGTAGAACTCCTCACATTTTTGTTCTTCTTCTGTCAAGATTACACTACGAACGGAGGGTTCTGACTCCAACTCCCAAAACTTACGCAAAAGGTCATTGACATCCGCTGACTGCACTACGGTATGATAACATACTGGCCTAGAGATTGCCGACGATGGGATCTCACCAGACAAAATCCAGCCTAATTTAGTCTTCTGCGCGACAGGAGATCCCGGCGGTCCCTTGACTAAACCATCCAATAAAACCTCTCCGACTACACGTGTACTCAACAGTAAATCAATTTTCCCTGGTGTATCAAAGGACGGATCAGCTAATTGTAAGGACGAGAACGAAGCCGAAATCTGAACGATCTTCTTCTCAGGAAGATGAGATGTGAGTTTATTCAATACATAAGCATCGACATATAAAACAAAGGTGGGATCTAGACGTGACTGCAATTTAAATCGAACTATCCACTTAGAGGGCATTGAGGTTCCCTCGTCATCGCCTAGTCGAAATATGTCGGTGTGAGCAGGTATTTTCTTCAATCCGAGCAACTGTACTGCAGCCTCTGTTATAAAAGAGACTTGAGAGCCCTGATCCATCAGAGCTCTTAAAACAAAAGCAGTACCAGTTCTTGACTCAACGTTGACCAAGGCTGTGGCTAACAGACCGTGGTTATGAATATCCGCAAAACAACAAATTGGTTTAGTCTCGCTTTGACTGGAAGAGGTAGCTGCATTAGCAGCCACCACCTTCGTTTCTGCTGAACCATCAACAATTTCAGCAGAATTGGCAGTTGACTTTGGGTGAAGTAGTGTGTGGTGCTTCCTCTTACAAAGGTGACATTTAGTATGCTGACGACAAGAATAGACAGAATGGTTTGTTCCTAAACAGTTGTAACAAAGCTTATTGACTCGTGCAAACTCACGACGTTCGTCACAATTTTTCTTAGCAAACGTTTTACAATGACACAATTTATGATCTCCAGAACATAATGGACAACCTTGCGAAGCGACATGAAAAGATTTGGCATTATTGTCACGACTACTACTCTGTTTATTAACTTTCGGATCTAAATACTCCAATGCTCTAAACCTAGACTCCATAAAAGTCTTGAACTCGTCCAACTTCGGTACATTATCACTAGAGCTGATTCTTAGTTCCCATAATTTGCGGGACTCGCTATCTAATTTCTCGGAGCCTAAGTATACAACAATTGGATCCCAGGTGCTGACATCAATTCCTAGACTGCGTAAACCGTTCAAACAATCAACAGTCGTATCTAATAATGTTTTAATGTTTGTTGATGTTTCCTTGGTGACCGACGATTGATGAATAAGACGTTTGAGCATGCAGTTAACTAAATATCTTTTATTATCAAATCGCCCGTTTAAGATCGACCAACACTCATTATAATTGTTCGCAGTCACAGGAATATGTCGAAGCAACTGTTCCGCCTCGCCTGAGAGATGGCTCTTTAAATAATGAAGTTTTTGGACGTCATCTAGTGCTTCGTTTTTATGTATCAGTGACGTGAATAAATCGCGGAATGTTACCCATTCAGAATAAAGTCCCGAGAACGTAGGCAAACTAATTTGTGGCAATTTCACATTTGAATTAGACTGTTTATTACTACTTGGATTAGTACTAATACACGAACTAGTTTGAATTAAATGCTGTTTTAATTCAGATTTATAAGTTATGTACAAATCCTCGGTTAAATCGTAGGTTTCTGCCGTAAAATAATTATTCTTTATTAATTCTTCATCGGTTGCCTTTTCGATGATGCGCCTATGAGTGTCAGTAAATTGTTTCCACTGTGCCTCTAACGATTCTAATCTAGTTTCAATGTACGTTTGTGTAAGGCGATCCTTAGGGGATTTTTTAAAGTTTATTCTCCCTTTTTCCATTATTGATTTATTGTTTAGTTGCAATTTATTCAAGGATTCCATTGTGTACAGTAAATTAATTTTCTAATTATTAAATCAATTAAATTATATTAATGCAACCGACGATAAACTACAGGTGAATTTTTACAAGTGTTTAGTACAGGTTTACAAATCGGGTATAGAAATCCCGTCGCAACACCTTATCAGTATATTCTAAGCCCAAAACTACAACTACAATATCTTAAAGTCTCAACACTTGATTTTGCACTATGTTGATCTTCAAAATTCACTGATAAATTGATAAGTCTACAGATAATAACACTGGATTGTAACTCACAGTTTTGTCTGCCAAACCTCTCCAAGCACGTCGCTGATGCGAGTGCTACGTCACTGCTGATACCGCTGCGAGTGTGTCGTCACTGTTTGTGACGTCACACTGTCGATGTTGTCTCGTCGCTCTAGTCCTCTGCTGCTGTCACCGTTGCCTCGATGCTGGTGGCGCCCTCTGGCGGAGACGGCCGCAAACCTCGTTGCTGCACTGCTGTACACCGCTGCTCACCCACACACGGGGATTTTACAGGCACTTCAGGGCGATCCACCACTGGTTTCTATGCCTCACCAATACGACACAAAACTGTCACTGCACTTGTCGACGCGATTTCACTTTCGTTCGCGATCCGACTCGGTAGGACCAAAATGTTCGGCAATCGTCAACTGCCCGAGGAATTATGGTTTGAATAAAACAATCTGTTCCAAGCAAGTATCAAAAAAATATATTTAACAAATCCTTATACCTAATGCGCTAAGGATCTTAACACCGCGATTCAGCGGGCTACACAAATTGCACAGCGCCATCTATTGAGTTTAGTGGGGAAACTCGCGATCGAACACATATTAATACAGACACCAATTAGTTAAAAGCATTTTTATGTTCAGGTGACCTACCATGACGCCTTAAAACATTATTGTTTTACTTCTTTTCCAGTGTGGGAAAGAGATGGCGCTAGACATCCTATATAGCTCCGTCTCTTTCCCACACTAAGAATAAGAGTAAAACAATACTGCTTTATGACGTCATGGAAGGCCAACAGGTTTGGATAACCACATATAGGATATATTTTTTCCTGGAAAACACCTGATCTGTATTAATTTGATTGTTTTCCTGTTATGCATACTTACTTTTTGTTTGGCCAGTACACACGGCGACCAACCAAACTATGCAAAACCAAATTAAGTTGATCTCTCATTTTACCGGAAGCTGGCATGGTAAGCGAGGCATGTTATACTGGAATGAATAGCTTGATGTGTCGCCTCGAGTACTAGAATACTGAATGAATTATACGTATGAGGATATTTGCAGGTTACGCAGTTTTTGTATTATTTTAGCAATTTATAATACACTCAGCGTCACAAAAATCGCACCTCGCCGAAAATAAGTTTCAAGCAAGTCCCGCCATCAACGTATGCATTAAACCCTATTAATATTGGTATCAATTGAAAGTATGTTTAACGACCTTTAAATTAACAACAGTTAGAATTCCTAAACACAACAGATCTCATTAGCGCGTAACGTTAAAGAAAATGTTGTCAAAATACGCATTACAACGGCCACTAATTGCACCTCCCTACAAGGGTATAAAACGGGCGACCCGGGTCAAATGTGAGTCATTCGCTATCCAACCTTTGAAGTGAACACACGTGAACAGCTGCAGCAAGAAAAATACCCCAGAAGATGGATACCACAGCAGATGAAGCCGCTCAAGTCATTGCACTACTGCAATCAGGGATGCGGCAATGTGATGTTGCTCGGCAACTGAACTTGAGTCGTTTTTCCGTTCGACGAGTGTTCCAACGCTTCCAAGAGACTGGTGGCTATATCCGAAGACGTGGATCTGGAAGACAACGGTGCACATCCGAAAGAGACGATCGCTTCATTGTTTCAACGTCTTTACGTAATCGGTTCTCCAATGCTGTTGAGCTGCAACAACAACTGCGATCAGCTCGCAGAACTTCTGTCAGCGTCTCCACGATTAGAAGAAGAATGAAGGAGAAGAAAATTGCAGCTCACAGGGCTGCTACAGGGCCAAAATTGACTGCACAGCATAGGAGAGACCGGTTGCAATTTGCCCGTGACCATGTGGATTGGACAATAGACCAATGGAGGGCTGTACTCTTCTCGGATGAGACGAGGGTGTGTCTTTTCTGCAACGACAGGCGTAGAAGAGTGTACAGGAGGCAAGGGGAACGATTCGCACAAGCCTGTATTCAAGAGACAGTGGAATACGGGGGTGGCTCGTGCATGTTCTGGGGCGGCATGTCAATCGACGGCAAAACGAACCTTGTGTGTGTTTCTCGGACTGGAAGTGCTCGCGGGCAAGGGTCGCTGACTGCTCCTCGGTACATAACAGAGATCTTAGAGGAGCAGGTTGTCCCTTATGCGGGTTTTGTTGGCAGTGGGTTCACGTTAATGCACGATAACGCCCGCTGTCACACCGCATTAATTGTAAGAGACTACCTGCAAGAAGTTGGGATCCCTGTTATGCGCTGGCCGGCGCGAAGTCCAGACCTGAACCCTATCGAGCACCTTTGGGATGAACTGAAACGGCGAGTACGGGCACGTGATCCTGCCCCTACCACTCTCCAAGACCTCCAAGATGCCGTCGTTGCAGAATGGGACAACATTCCTCAAGAGACTGTTGTCACATTAATTAGGTCCATGAGAGAACGCATGGAAGCTGTCATCAGAGCTAGGGGGGGTAACACTAGGTTTTAAGTTGATTTTATGGACTTTTTTAAAATTTTCACTGTTAAAATAAAATTTAAGTTTTTAATCATTTGCATTAGCGTGTTTTTTTATTCCCTGGCAAACAAACAACCAAATTTATTGATTTATTCTGAAATTTAAATAAATTGCCTTTCCAATGATACCTTATAGTCATGTGTGTACCATTGATTAATAGGGTTAAAATGACTTTGAAGGGAATTCTTAAAGAGGTGCGATTTTTGTGACGCCGAGTGTATAATTCATGGAAAAATTGTATGACACATCATTTTGTTCTACTTAAAGTCACGTAGCAGCCTCACTCGAGCAAACAAGTCTTTTCAGAACTATGGGGTATATAAGTTAATACAATAGTATGAATACAGACGTTGCTGTTATGTGGTATAAGGAAGGCTAAGTCTTCAGGACTAAATCAGTTTATTTCTATCTGGCCCCCTATTCACAAACGCTCGGATTCGATAAGTGGTATGTCTATCTTGTTTTGGTATTACGAAAGCGAGCGAGATAGACATACGACCTTCCGAATCGAAATCGAATCCGAGCGTTTGTGAATACGGGGTCTGTTGGGAACTTTTATCATGACAGAATCTAGTAGTGAAAGAGGCTTAGGCATCATGTATTTTACAAGCTCATAATTAACAGTAATAAAATACATTTGCAAATAGCTACTGTCCTTTCTATCAGCAAGCATAAATTTATACTTGTATGTGACATAACCTTTTAAAGCATATATGAGCTAATAAAGACATGGACATAATTTCAGTAAATAATTTCCACTGTATTTTATACTAGCTGTCCGGCGCAACTTCGTTTGCGTCACATTTTCCCCGTTTTCGAAACATTTTTCATTGCTGCTCCACTCCTATTGGTCGTAGCGTAATGATATATAGCCTATAGCCTTCCTCGATAAATGGGCTATAAACCACAAAAAAAAATTTTCAAATCGGTCCCGTAGTTTCGGAGCCTATTCGATGCAAACAAACAATCAAATCTTTCCTCTTTATAATATCCACTGTATTTTATAAAAAAAGGCGATTTAGAACTTAAATGGCAACACTGCAGGTGGTGAACAAACTGTTCAATTTGTGTTAGATCCACGGTCACGACGTGTGGTTTTAATTTGTAGTTAATGATACACTGTGGCCACTTCCACAGGAAGTATGAATTTACTTGCTCATGAAATGTCGTATTTATTCTAACAATATGCACTTGAGTTAGTTTTTATTGTGCAATCAAGACTAGCCAGTGTTTAGGTCTTGTCTTTTCGGTAAACGTGCAAAAAGTTTGGTAGGCCTACCATCAGGGCTTGTAAACGTTACCAACTAACAACATAATAACCGTTACTTACTGTTAATTCCAATGTGATAACTTATTAACGTTACAAAAATATAACGTTATTTTAACGTTAAATACAATTAACGTAAAATACGATGATAACGTTACTTTTACATCACATTAAAGGTTGTGTGTAACTTGTGTAAGACGCTAAGTTGCTAACCAAAAATAAGAATGAGGCGTTCGCAAGACTGGTCGCTTTTGAAATGGATCGTGTGGCAGAAGAAAAACGAACAGTAACTTATGTCAATATACTGAACGTTACTAGAAAAGTTCGACAGGAAAAGGCCTTGGATAACATAAGTTTGCCAAGTTACGAAGAATCAGAGTAGTAAATAAAAGTAAATTGATTAAATTGTTTTAAATATGATTATTATTTATTATGCCCCATCCCTACTCGAAAACGAGAAAAAAAATTAACCGTTTAAAAATAACGAACGAACGATAAAATTAACGTTATTAAACAATTAACGGGTATAAAGATTAACGACAAAATATGGTAAAAATAACGTTAAATCTATTAGCGTAATTTTAATATTAACGGTAACTCTGTCAAATGAAGGTAACGTTACGAAAATTTACCGGTAAGTATTTAAAGCCCTGCCTACCATTTGCTGACATCTACTTGAGGCGCGCGTGGAACACAAACGCGCCGTCGGCACGGCCTGTCGTCATTAGACGGACAGCCCTGCCTACCATGACATCTTAATGCAGTATTGTATCTTATTCCAGAGCGGGAAAGAGATGGCGGTAGATGTCCTCTAAAGCTCCGTCTCTTTCCCGCACTGGAATGGCAACAATACTGCTTTAAGACTTCATGGTAGGCACCAGAGGTCTTTGGAGAGCCCCTGTTATTTTTCTAAGGGTCTCATCAACTGGTCTTGTCTAGTCCAGCTCCTCCCGCCATTTTCTACAAGGTCTACCGCGACGCATTCTGGCTGTGCAGGGCGTCCACTGGTCGACAGTGGCCCTGGATCCAAACAACTGGAAGTCTTTGCCCAGCCGTGGTATGACACAGGGTAACAGTGTCAGTATTTCATAAACTAGCATAGGAAAAGATTTACGCTGGATATTAGGATTTATTTACAGTTTGAATTACAAAAATATTGCAACAACAAAAATGGACAAAGCAAAACTCTTTCGATTTTGTAAGAAGAAAGTAAGGACATCACCCAGATAGGGCTAATTTCACAACAAAAATAAACTTATTATTTGAATATAGGGTAACATAATCATCATCATTTCAGCCCAAAAGACGTCCACTGCTGGACATAGGCCTCCCACAAGTGTCCCATAGACATTTTGGGGGGTTTTGCCATAATCGCCACGCTTGGCAGGCGGGTTGGCGATCGCAGTACCGTTGTTACAAAAACACAGAGAACGCTGCTGCCCATTCTCTGGCAAGTCCCTTAGTCGCCTCTTACGACACCCACGGGAAGATATGGGATGGTGCTATTCTTTACGTCCGACACCATACAGAGCCATAACAAACAGGGTAACATAATAAACATTTCTTATTATTACACCTAAGACCGGTTAGGCATTCGCAACAACTGCCTGCTTTCATATTCACACATTGTGCAAAACCTTTATTTAATATAAATTAAATTCTAGAGTACATAGGTTACTGCAGAATTTATCGGCAAAAAAACTTAATAGACCTATAAAACTAATCTGCTACAAAAGGTGAATGCACTTTCAAGTATTCGGAACAAAAAACTAATACGTAACTTGTATCGCTTCCCACCTATTACTTAGTCGATTATGTACCTAGTTATCGAGTCAAATCGATTTAAAAATGGCAACAAAAAGTTCCAGACATCGTTCTGTATAGAGAATCGATCGCAGCTGTTATGTCCAGATACTTATATATGTTATTACAGAGTGAGAAATGTGTGCTCAAATTTTAATATATTTTTAGGGTTCCGTACCCAAAGGGTCAAACGGGACCCTATTACTGAGACTTCGCTGTCCGTCTGTCACCAGGCTGTATCTCATGAACCGTGATAGTTAGCCAGTTGAAATTTCTACACATTATGTATTTCTGCTAAGGCTTTATCAACAAATACTAAAAACAGAATAAAATAAATATTTAAGGGGGGCTCCCATACAAAAAAGTGTATTTTTTGCTCGATTTTTTATAAATTATGGTACGGAACCCTTTGTGCGCGAGTCCGACTCGTACTTGGACGGTTTTTTAAAATAACAACGTTATGTTCAGCTTCAGCGACGTTGTTTTTCAACATTATATTCGTTTTGGAGTTCTTGCTCATACTCAGCTATAAAGTTTTCGTGCTAAATATGAAACTGAGAAACTCCCTGGGTTCCCTTTCAGATTATTATGTCCCATAGAAAATGTTACTATCTACTCGATTTAGATGTATCGGACAGCCGAGTAGTTTTCGCGATCATGATTTTGGTCCTATTGTAATTGTAATGTTGTAATCTATACTAATATTATAAAGCTGAAGAGTTTGTTTGTTTGTTTGCTTGAACGCGCTAATCTCAGGAACTACTGGTCCGATTTGAAAAAATCTTTCAGTGTTAGATAGCCCATTTATCGAGGAAGGCTATAGGCTATATATCATCACGATGTTGCGTGGGTCTAGTAATTGTAATACAAGGTGTTGTTTTGCATCCTCGTCAAAATTCAGGATGTTGTCACAAAAGACATGAATAATCAATATAAATTACGGTACTTATTAAATTATTACAAAACACTGCGTTTGTTTGTTGTTTAAATTTGTCAATATTTCAGAATAACCCCCTTAACGTGGTTTAGGGATTATGAAATTATCGAAAAAACGTTTGAGGTTTTTTGTTTGTGTGTAAGCGACGTTATAAGGCGGGGATCAGACGGCCCGTGTTTAAAACACGGGTGGTTCACAGTTACCGATTTCAGTAAATAAATGAAAAAAAGAAAATTAGCTACTCATTTTATTATTGATTCGGGTCGAGAATCATTAGCATAGTTACCTCCTAGAATTTGACGAGGTTGCAAAACAACACCTTGTATAAGAGCAGAGGAAGACCAAATAAACTATGGATGGACTGTGTGAAGGATCACATGGCAAGAAATGTGGAGTCTGATGAGATGACGAGTAAAAGAAAAGTATGGAAGAAGACATGCTTGGCCGACCCCAAATGAATTGTGATAAGGGCAAGGAAATGATCATAATGATGTTGGAGCTACAAAAAAATTGTTCAGTTTGATGGTCTATGGGTAACAAATCCTTAAAAAAGACTACGCATTTCTGATGCACGCTGTATATGTATAATTAATAATTAAAAACATATCTCGTGCATAATATCGTGCAAAAAATCGTGCATAAGTTGCCAGTCTAGAAATTTTCTAGTTGAATGCTACTGACATTTTGGCGAGTGACCTCTCTAGACGTCTAGACGGGGTTACTTATATTCGAAAGGAGAAGAATGTTGGTATTTGAACATGCCTCACATCTGTTTTTGATTTTGTGGATGTGGAAAAACAAGTTCTACTCAAAAATGTATGGACCGTGGTTTCACAGTACTAAACGAAACTTGCACATGTATTGGGAAACAAAGAAAATTTGATCCTTACATTTATACATTTTTGGGGTCAAAGACCGCAGGAATTGTATCAGTATTTTTTTATCCTGACAAGGTCAATACGCATTACGTCTACATCGCTTGCTACTTTAAGTTGAATAAATAAGACTTTCAGGAAAGAGAGTTGTGTGCTACTTTCAGAAAAATATATACATGGTATTCATTTCATCTATTATGTCGATTTAAGCTTCTTAATAAAATTTTCAGTTAGTCTTGCGCAACAAAACATTCCATGTTGCACTATACTATGCGACTAGGTTTCGCTCGCGGCTGCGCTGCCGTTATGTACGGTAAGTATCCCACGGGAACGTTTTAAATGTAGCTAGCTTAATTGACTTGGGGATAATGTAGCTTCCCGTTAATGAAAGAACTTTCGGATTCGGATTAGTGGTTCCGAAGATAATCCCTATATAAAAGCCTACAAACAAATACCTCCTTAAGATTTTCAGTTTATCTTGCGCAACAAAACATTCCATGTTGCACTATACTATGCGACTAGGTTTCGCTCGCGGCTGCGCTGCCGTTATGTACGGTAAGTATCCCACGGGAACGTTTTAAATGAAGCCTATGACACTTGGGGATAATGTGGCTTCCCGTTAGTGAAAGAATTTTCGGATTCGGATTAGTGGTTCCGAAGATAACCCCCTATATAAAAACTCACAAACAAATACCTCTTTATAATTTTAGTAATCAATCAATCAAAATATTTTATTTTACATAGGCCCACATGGGCACTTATAAAACGTCGACAAAAGGTGCACGGTTCGGGTTGGTCATTTCCTATGGAGAAGAACCGGCATGAAACTCCATGGTTACTCTTTTAAAATCATTTGGTTCTACAATATTTGGATGTTACAGCGTTAGTACTTAAGTATGGGAGGACAGCGTAGGCCCGACAATAAGTCGTTGCTTACTACAAATGTAGAACAAGTATAGATGGATTTGTAAACTTAAAGGTCATGCTATGATCAACATATTCGCCAATTAAGGCTAGCTAAACCTACTAATGCAGAAATGTCAATCGTGTTATGGCTGCGGTGTGACGTCACAGAACCAGTATGACTGACACAAAGGTCTTTGACATGACCTGGGGTAGACAGCCTTGGCTGTATGCTGCAAGTCATACATAATATTATGGTGGTAAAAATTATGCATAGATGTCATTTACACTATATGTATACAGGGTTATTTTTAGGAATAAAATGGAATGTCAAATAAAAAAAAATGCACTTATGAAACATCAAAAGCACCTCTGTGCCTGGCTGAAACTATGAAATGCTTTTATCATTTAGAAAAAGTTGTCAGTCGAATAGTTTTTGTATTATTTTAAAATGCCAAGGAAGAATCAACCTTATGCCTTCAGCGTGATTTACCATTTTTTGTTGACAAGGAATGTTATCCACCGAAATTCCCCATATTATTTGCACCATACAGCAGAACACGTGTTATTGACACGTTCGTCCAATGGCCTAAATAAATATCCATCTATACAAAAATATAAAATTGAAGTATGTATCTGTTTGTAATTTCAAGAAAACAGCTTTTTACTGAATTCATAAATGTATACAACGGTACTTATAACAAAAAAAACATTGTTAGATTTTTTGTCTGTCGGTCTGTCTGTTTGTTCCGGCTAATCTCCGAAACGGCTGGCCCGATTTTAACGGGACTTTTATTGGCGTCCAACTGATGTTATAAGAAGTTACTTAGGCTACTTTTATTTAAGAAAAAGTATAAAGGTTCGTCCAAAAAATTTTTATCCACGAAATTGATAACAAAATCCGATCCCAATTACAAGGAAGTAATATTTTTATAATAATTTCACGCAGGCGAAGGTCGAGGGCAGCAATTAGTATGTAGACAGTAAAATATTTGTCCCGATACGGGAATCGGCCCACTGACCCTGAGCACTACGATACGACTACGATATTTGGGTATACAAATTGTAACAAATACATTTACATGTTAAACGTCATCACGATTAGGTGCTTCCTTAATTTAAACTAAGTAATTATACAAACAAAGTTTTATTTAACGAAGTGTTGTAATAAGAAAAAAATGCGTAACTGCTTCGAATAAAACAAAGTGATGTGTCTGCTCTGTATGGTGTCGGACGTAAAGAATAGTACTATCCCATATCTTCCCGTGGGTGTCGTAAGAGGCGACTAAGGGACTTGCCAGAGAATGGGCAGCAGCGTTCTCTGTGCTTTTGCAACAACTGTACTGCGATCGCCAACCCGCCTGCCAAGCCTGGTGATTATGGCAAAACCTCCCAAAATGTCAATGTGGCGACACTTGGGGGAGGCCTATGTCCAGCGGTGGACGTCTTTTGGGCTGAAATGATGAATGATGATATGTCTGCTTAATTTATGATGATAAGAAGATGAATATAAATGTTGATGGATGAAGAGGGAGAGGAAGACCATGGAAACGATGGATGGATTGTGTGACGAATGATATGAAAGAAAAAGGAGTAAATGATGGCGTTGACGGTTGACAGAGGAAAATGGAAGAAAAAAGGGCAGGAAGATGATGATAAAAAGATTATAACAACTGTTGAAGGAAAACATCGTGAGGAAACCGGCATGTCCTACAACCAAAATTTCGAAGTCATCCGACGTCTACCAACCCACACTGAGCCCGCGAGGTGGATTACAGCCCACTCCCTTTCACAAAGAGGTGTCATGCGTCCCTGCAGTGGGAACATTCTAAGCTAATTATGTTATTACAACACCTATGACGTAAAATCTAACCAAAACTAATAACAGTAATAAGAATAACACATGACTTTTTGTCGCCGGATACGTCAAATAAATTAGATACCAATATACCCTGGGGCACTTCATTATCCCAGGTATAAAGTTTCGGGCAATTATCGATAACATCTAAATGCCAATATCAACGAACAACCAATAAAAACTCTTATCTTGAATCGGTAGTCACGAAAAACCCGGTTTCTGATATTGCACAAAAAACTAAGGTAGGTAAAGAATCTGCATGCAGCAGATCTTGTCATTTAAATTATTTTTTAGTGTTTTGTTTATTTGATTCGCGAAAAATTGGCAACACAAATATTTGCATGTTCGATGATTATGATGAAACCATTGTTAATTGTTATAAGATTATCATGAACGAGCTACCAATTCAGTTATGTAGGTTATCAATAAAGGAACAATTCGCTGTTGTTTTTGTCAAAGAAATTTTGTTCTAAAATAGATTTGGGACAAGTATTTTTCTCATTAATATTTATTCTAGTGTTCGTTATCTACGAATTAGCTGCGGAATACACAATTATCTTCTACTAAGCTGCGTGTAAACGTCAGATAACAATTAAACCAATTAATAGCTACAGAAAAATCTCGGTAACTGCGTAACACCGGGGAGAGAAAAAAAACTGTTATGCTAGTTTCGAACCATAAATTCGAAATTGTGTGTCAAGGAGTTAGCGTGTTCTTCATTGTTGGCTGTAAATAAATATTAAAAGCTGAACTTACCTTTGTTGTCCCCGTGCAGGGATTTGGCGGAGGGTGCTTGGCCGAAGGGGGCCTTCGGAACGATCGCTGCGCCCTTGTTTTTCTCAAAGAGCGCTTTGCGTTCCCTGAGAGACATTTCGGCCGGGTCCTTCGCCTTCGGGCTGCCCGTCTCGAACATCGCCGCCTTAGACAACACAGAACTCCTGTCAACACTCCCGTTTATTTTTGGACCCAACTTTTTCACTAGCGGCGATCCCTCGTCCGTCGCCGGTTTCTCGACCGCCGGTTCCGGTTTTGTTTGTTTACAATCATCACTTGCGTCATTTTCGTTGTCTTGTTGCACTGCATTCTCTTTGTCTTTTTCACTTTCACATTCGTCTTCCGTGATAATATTCCGCGGCGGTGTGGGTGCTTTGTATTTCTTGATAGAGGGTTTTTTTGTGACAGCCGGGTTGGCGGGCGAGGCCACCATTGTCGCCATGTTGGGGGCTGAAGCGGCACTGGGGGTAGTCGATGCGCACTTCGGCTCCTGTCGGTCGGGATCGGCGGTTTTCGTGGTGAATTCGTAGACGAGCCGCGATTGGCTGGCCGAAACTCGCCGGTAGCCCTCGCCCTCCTACGATTGGACAACGGCCGCGTAACGCGAGGGGTGAGCACGTGCTAGCATTTCGTTTATTGATACGTTTAATAGCGGTGCCGAGTTCGCGCGGTTAGTTAAACTGGGTTAGGTTAGCGTTAGAGGGCTCACGGCGAAGTTGCATCACATCTGGCGGTGGGTTTGCGTAACTCAAGTGTTATAATTGTTATGATGATAAATAAATAGTTTGGAGAGTTGAATGAACGTGTGTCGTGTCCGTTAGGCCGCGCACGTGAGTCCCGTGTGGCGAGCTCCAACTGACTGGCACTCTGTGAGGGCCGTACACGTTAGCCCAGCTGATAATTATATTTTGACGCATCGCGTCGTTTGATGCAACGCTTTGTGTTATTGTAATAATTATTGAGGAACTATGTATCATTATTCGGGTAAACGACACGCCTGTGTTATGTATGATTTATGAAATGATTATAATATTACAATGTAAATATTACAATCATTACATAAAGTACGCGATGATAATCGTGTCTGGTCTGTGAACTGTAGTCATCAGAGCGGCAATTTGGCATTCAATGACATTTGAGGATTTCAGTAACGTATTCGTAGGTTTGTATAGTTCATATTTCAGATATTAAATTCAGTGAAACTATTACAAAATGTTTCATCATAGATAGGTCAACATGTGGTCTTTAAGAATTCACAATGAGGGCAACACAAACAAATAAAATCAGTGTAAGATCGTCTGAACTATCGTTTTTTTTTTTAATCAAGTTTGTTGCTGCACCAAGTTTTCCGAAAACCAGTCCGTGTCGTGCCGGAAGCCTTAATGACAAGACAATTTAGTTATACAGAAACATCGGCACGACCGGAAAAAATCATGACATTTTGGAGAAAAGATCTAATAGGACTGCTCTCAAAACTTCGGCGTGATTATCCTCATTATATAGCAATGGCAGCAGTCCGGGGAAATTTTCGCCTTTGTTCAAACGTTATTACAAAAAATAAATACGTTTGTATGGGCTAAGCGCCTAAGATAACGCTAAGCTAAGATGGGGGAAGAAAATGCTAAAGTGGAGACTACGGACGGGACGGAGAAATGTGACAAGACAACCGACTAGGTGGACAGACGATCTCATTAAAGTGGCCGGAAGAAACTGGATAGCCATGACACATAACCGCCAAAAATGGAGAGATTTGGAAGAGACCTACACTCAGCATTGGGTAGCAAAGGGTTGAAGAAGAGAAGAGAAGCGCCGCTAGCCTTTTCTCTAATTAAAGCCAGTGAGGCATTCTCGATATAACTGAATGAACAGCTAGAAGAGTAACCATGGATTTTCTTGCCAGTTCTTCTCCATAGGAAACGACCAACCCGAACAGTGTACCTTTTGTCGACGTTTTATAAGTGCCCGTGTAGGCCTATGTAAGATAAAATATTTTGATTTTGTTTTCTCAAGTTAGATAAGACCGATAAGTAATTAAATCAAGCGTTACTTAGCGGGAATTCATGACAGTAAAATGCTTGAAGACAGTCTAAATACCAAATATTAAAGAAAAGGATTGATCAATAATAGTAACAAGAAATAATGACTGGCACAAGCAAAGTCCATAATAAAAGAAGACAAAAAATGAAGCTTGTAAAAACTAAGAAGGTAGTCGTCTATCGTTATGTGATTAAGATTTAATAGATTGTCGGTCAACCATTAAAATGGCTACATTATGGCTTGGAGTAGGCATGGCAGAGGCTATAATATTTATATCGGGATCTTTGCAAGGAATTGCTTAGAATCACCTGTACATAACACCTGGATAAGGGACGCAAAGAACGGGAAAGTGTGGCAGAAAAAAACCGGCCAAGTTACGAGTCGGACTCGCGCACGAAGGTTTCCGTACCATTATTTATAATAACAAGCAAATAAATCATTTTTTATATGGGAGCCCCCTTAAATATTTATTTTATTCTGTTTTTAGTATTTGTCGTCATAGCGGCAACAGAAATACATAATCTGTAGAAATTTCAACTGGCTAATTATCACGGTTCATGAAATACAGCCTGGTGGCAGACGGACGGACGGACAGCGAAGTCTCAGTAATAGGGTCCCGTTTGACCCTTTGAGTACGGAACCAAGGCAAATATACCCAGCAGTGGGTGAATTCGGGTATTTTTTATTCCGAATAGGCTTGCGTTTGGTCACAACTCGCCTGAAGTGAAGCGATGATGCAGCCTAGGGTGAAGCACGCTTGGCCGATAAGATATGATGATGACCTTATAGAACTTTATAATGCCCCAAGAGCAGATGATCTACGATTAAATACAGCGTGTTAGGTATTTAAAAAAATTTAGATAAGTAGTACAATAGAATGGTTTCTTACATAGCAAACATTTTTATATTGAATTTGAATATGATTCAATACAGAAAATTTTACCTTGAATGAAACATTTAATTACTTAATTAGTACTACCTTCATTAGTATTACCTTAAATAAGCAAAATTATGATGCAAATGATTCTTACCAAGTCAGGAGTAACGTTAGCAAAATAGCCGCAAAGAAATAAAAATTTAAGACGGATAGACGGAGATTAACGTAGGTAGTGATTGATGATGATGATTTCTACACAGCGACAGCATTCGATGACTATCCAGGGTGGTTATTCAAAGATTTTGTGTACTGCTTTTTCATATAATCTCGCTCTCAAGGTCTTAAGTGCATATGCAAAATATGTTTATGCGGATCTCTCATTATATTGGAAATCTTTACAAAGCGAAGCTATGGTATACTGGAAATGTATAGCTTGATGTGTCGCAGTGTGAACAGCTAAAGCCAAAACGAAACAAAAACCTGCTGGCCAACAATGACGTCTTAAAGCAGTATTGTTTTACTCTTATTCCAGTGTGGGATAGAGACGGGGCCATACAAGATGTCTAGCGCCATCTCTTTCCCAAACTAGAAAAGGAGTAAAACAATAATGTTTTAAGACGTCATGGTAGGCCACCTGAATTGTTACATCGCGGCAGAGATAATGATACAGGTATAACATTATATCTGTCTATTCAACCAAGACTGTTGTCTGTATCAATTATGCTACTATGTTTTATGCAGTGGTAAATAGTTATTTGTGCAACAAGAGAGCAAAGTTGGTTTTTGCCGCGAGTGTTGATTTTGAATCCCGAGTAAGCGAAGGATTCTATAATTGAATCACGAGCGTAGCGAGTGATTCTAGGTTAGAATCCTGAGTGCAGCGAGGGATTCAAAGACACGAGATGCAAATAACTTTGGTCTCGTGTAGCACATACAACTTTTCACTTCAGCAGCGAGAACACTTTAGGAGATAAAATAATGAACAGGAATAGATTGAAATAACTATTTATCGTGAATCAAAATAATTAACATTGTAGGTAGAGGTACTGTTCTCGTCGCTAGTTTCACTCATATTTTACGATTATTTTAATATTTTTCTAACTTATTCAACTCTTTACGCCAGCCACGAAATTTTATTCCTGCTCTTTTATTTAAATTATGGCGTGTTCCGAAATAGCACCCATGATATTTTATTATTCAAAATATATTACGTAACATTATTTGAACTAGAAATAAATATTTACAGGTTAAGTATTCGTTTTATATGCAGTAAAAACTTATTTTCGTTTAAATACAACAATAAGTCAAAAATTCAATAAATTACATTAAAAGACATAATTATCTTTTTGCAAAATTTCTTTAGTTAGAACGAAATTCCGAACGTGTTATTGAGGTCGAATTCAAAATAGGAACTTCGAAAGGGCTGGTCTTCTCTCTCTCTTTCTAATGGCGGGAAAGAGATAAGAGTGTAAATGTTTCGAATTGTATGATTAATCCAAGGCTGAATAAGATATTCGCGGCTTTCTAAAAAAATAATTAAAAAGTCACTTTGTCTCACTCAGTGAGCAAAATCGCATTTTGCTCACTGATTTCAGGCAGCAAAACCTACATGTTTGAGCTACTGAAGTGAAAAAAATATTGTCAACCCTTTGGAACGAAAAACCATAAAATAAATACTAACTCCAATCATGAATCATCATCTGCCTAGCCTTTTCCCAAACTATGTTGGGGTCGGCTTCCAGTCTAACCGGATGCAGCTGAGTACCAGTATTTTACATGAAGCGACTGCCTATCTGACCTCCAAAACCCAGTAACTAGGTAATACGATACCCCTTGGTAAGACTAGATGTCAAAGATCTAAAAATGACAGACGGGACCAACGGCTTAACGTGCTTTCCGAGGCACGGAGGAAACTCGGTATGTAATTGTGGTCACCCATCAACGGACCAACCTCGGCAAGCACGGCTTAACCTTAAAGATCGACCCGTGCGGCTGTTATTATTAAGCCACGAGCTTCTCCAATCATGAATGGGGTTCCAAAAACATCAAATTCCACGCTCCTAAATTGAAAGAAGCCATTGAACCAATTCGTCTACTTAAGTTCGGGTGCCTTTGGAATTGTGATGGACATTCCCTTTACGGTCAATGGCTTTAGCTAGCTAATGCTGCTTAGTGGGATAAGGAGGGTCGTGTTACTCTAATTTAGGACTATTTAAATGGTTAAGTAAACTGGGGAGCGGTTTTGGTGAGCCCTTTTCGTTCCCGGGTGTTTAGAGAGCTGGTGGAGTTCATCCGTACATTCATACTTATATTTTCATGGACTCTCTGGACGGATTTGGATGAAATTTGAGACACAGGTAGACCATGCATGAGCTCCGTTCGGATATACCTTTTTTTTTACTTTTATACGTCCTCATAGAATTTTTGAAGACCACGCGGGCAAATGCTGTTATTCTAATTATTGTTTTATAACGGGCTGGTGTACACAACTCCAAAAGAAATAAAATTATTCGATCCACCCTAGTTTTCTAGTGTGGCAATTTTTCTTATAACATCTAAACTAATATTATCTAAACTAATATTATAAAGAGGAAAGATTTGATTGTTTTTTTGTTTGTTTGCATTGAATAGGCTCCGAAACTACTGGTCCGATTTAAAAAATTCTCTTAGTGTTAGATAGCCCATTTATCGAGGAAGGCTATAGGCTATATATCATCATGCTACGAACAATACGAGTGGAGCAGCAATGAAAAATTTTGCGAAAACGGGGAAAATGTGACGCAAACGAAGTTGCGCCGGACAGCTAGTTAGTATATAAATGAGGAATGGCGAATCTTGTTGGTTAATGTGAAAAGTCATGTTTACTAGTAGAATGTGACAGAATGATCCGATATGTTACTTTATTACTTAGCACTAATTTTAAACCTACTCATCAGAACAACTAATCTTTGTGAGTATAAAGAACGTTTTTATGCTAGAAACTATGCATGATTCTGCAATTAAGTTTTTTGCAGCACCTAAAACACTTTTTACATCTAATTTACTACGAATTTACATCACTTTAGCGTAACCAAATGACTAATGCTTAATCATTTCCTTAGATATTTTAATATATTCTGTAGTAATCGTTCCTAGTCAAAATTCGCGATGTCTAGACCTTCAAATAATAACATTATATAATCCTGAATGTCTAGTCGAGGTTCGATGCACCCAAGCAATCAATCTCATAAAAGCATTTACAGAAAAACTCCCCGATCCAAACCGACCGGTAAATGGTGCGCAAAAACTTGGTTCAACAAACTACCACCATTACTCTATAACCAGTTAAAAAGACCTATATTTTTATGGATATTTTGCTTAAACATGGGTCGTTTAATCTGGCTAACTTTGCAGGGAACTGAAGCTGTCGTAACAATGATGCAATTTGTTGAAAAAAAAAAGCATTGCGACACAAAAGCTATGGTGATTAATCTGTATCGGGGTGTAAAAAGACAGTAAATCCACACCGTTAAATACATCCAAGATTTATAGTGTGTGGGTCTTTTAATGTTTATGATGGCACATGGCTGGGCTTCGGGGGAGTTGGGTAATTCCTTCCATGTTGGTTTTAAAGGCAAGCTTTGTTTTGATAGCCAGTGCATAATGCGTTATGCAATGTCCGTTGTGGAATGCACTTTCTGTTTATGAAGTCGAAGAGTATACTTTTGTGCTAAAAGTTTTGAATAAAAGTTTGAGCACAAAAATCCGACTAGTGTCGGTTTCCAGTCTAACCTGATGCAGCAAAATACCCGCATTTTACATGGAGCGACTGCCTGTGTGAACTCCATAACCCAGTTAGTAGGTACTAGGTAATACGATACCCCTTGGTAAGACTGGTTGGCAGACTTTAGGGCCACTGGCTACATGTAACGACTGTCAAAGATCTACAATTGACCGCTGGGAGTTGGGACCAACGGCTTAACGTGCTTTCTGAGGCACGGACGAAACTCTGCAGGCAAGTGCTAACCTAACCTGTAGATCGACCAGTGTTATTGTTTAGCCACAAGCTCCTGAACAAGAACCATGAAACGTATTGCCATAATAGTTATCACCATAAGCTTCAACCATGCTTACAAAGCGTAACGCTGACTCAGATATGGAATATTACTGTATTTCTGAGAACGATGAATATTCAATTACGTTTGACTGATAAGCTTGTGCTGGCTTTGAAGTTTTAATAAGTAACATGTGTTCATGAAGTGAGTATTGTATTTGTAACATTAATATAGAAATCAGGAAGTAGCATTGTCAGTGCACTTTGAGTTTTGCCTTTAATCCTCCATAAATCCTGAAAATTTAAAAAAAAATCTAGGGTGGTCTTAAAATTGATTTTTGAGAAGACAGCAAAGCACTATTATAAATCCGCTCGTCACGTCTTAAAATCAAGGGAGCGGGGTATAGGGGGAGGGCAAAACATCTAAAGACAATTGAGAAGGCATCGGTTAGAAACGGTGGCAAAGTTTATTTTGACAGCAACGAAAAAAATTAAAACAAAGTATGGTCCCACAGGAACAGCTCCATACACATATAACAAACTCCCCAATCATACGATCAGTTCTATCTTTCACAACCCACCATTTGCGCAAACCCAACACAAATACACACAGTACGCTAGCGACCCATATACCAGTAAACAAGGAAACGAGAACCGATGAGCATGATGACATTTTAAGCGGCCACACCATGCGAGATGCGTATTTAGATTGGACTGGCAACTCCAGCGCACCGCACAGCTATGCAGGTAGAAATAGATGTGTTTCCGCGGATTGAGAAACTGATTTGGGTTGCGTGTGTTGCAACGGACTGTCTGTACTCGTATGGGAGTCACTACAATAGGAATCAAAAAGAAAATAAGGTTTTTAAGATAAGGTCTAGTATCGAAGGAAATTGGAAAATCGACTGACTATCAAGTACTATCTGCTAAATAAACTTTGGATTACTTGGAAACAAACGAAAATGACTCAGGTTGAGATTCAAGAGTAGGTTTCATACGAATAAGATTTATTTTTGAACGAACGCGACCGTATTTGGCTTGAGTAAAGTCGAAGTTCGCTCTATACAGCGTTCCAGAAAGAAAGTTTTTCAGTTTGATGATCTGAATCTCATACTGAGATCTGATCATACCTTGCAGGTACACACTGAACTCCGTATTTCTTCTACTCGCAGAGAATGGTTGCTTGTTTAAATGTTTGGCTTTTACCAGTTCATTCGCTGGCATTCCATGCCTTCTTATGCTATGTTTGCAATTTTATCCGTAGTAACAGTAAAAATTGCTAGTAAATCCGAGGTTCCACTGCAAGCAGAGCTAATTGGAGTCCAGCTATTACTTGGGCATTATAGTTTCACAGTGAAATACCACCTTTTTTACGGATGTGGAATCATTAAATGACCTCCCTTCTGCTCTGGGTGGAGCGCAAGGGAGTGTCAGACATGTACTGACTAAAACCCATCCATGTTCCTTCTTAGCCCTTTGTGTTCTAGGGCCACGGTATCTATTTCGAACAGTCCCACAGCCCTGGCAGGCATCGGTTCTCTCGGACCCCTTTCGATTCGCTGACATCTCCTTGAGGCGCGCGTGGAACACGAACGCGCCGTCGACACGGCCTGTCGTCATAAGACGGACGGACGGTGAGCTAGCCTATTACTCACCGTCCACGGACCCTGTGGAATACCGCCTTAAAGTAAAAGTGACCTACATAAATGTCACAAAAATAATTGTGGTTTTACAATGTCTCCTATCCTGCCCTCTATTTTCTAAACTCGTTATCTTAAATGGACCCCTATGCAGTGAGATTATCACCTGTACAATGGCAATAAATCACCATTCACGGACCCAAGGTATTACAAACTAAATGATCTATTATGTCAGATAGTCCGTTCGTTCCTCTGCTACCATGAATGGACTATGAAAATAAAATCATCATACAATGCAAATGACTGTCATGTTTTATTGTACGTCAAATACGGGCGCATGGTTAAATGTGTGGTCAGTGTGTTACTAAAATAGATTGAATAGTTTATGCTCAAGAACTCCTCATCATTCTCCAGCCCATGTCCCAATTTATTTGGGGTAGGGCAGCATGTCTTCCATACTACTCCATTACCCGTATTCTCAGCAATCACCTAGCCATATCATCCTTCACACAAGTCCATCCGTCGTTTCTTTGGTCTTCCTCCACCAACTCTTATACAGTGTTCCACTATTTAAAAAACTTAGAATACTTCCAGCACTGTTTATATTTGAAATTTGTATTTTTGTTCACCAAAACAGACACGAATTTGACTTGTTTAATGATGTTGTATCCATACCCAGCCGAAAAGTGCATATGCTTAATGTTCCTAGGCGTAGAATTAAATTATTTTCTAATAATGTATACTGCATGTCCATTACTGTCTACAACAAATTACCTGATGGCTTCAAAACTCTTAGCCTCAGAACATTTAAATGTAAATTATTTAACCTTCTTCTAAACAAATGTTATTACTTGACTGACGATTTTATGAATGAAAAATTTACCTAAATATTTTAAATTATTGCCTATAAATTATATTTTATCTCCTTGATTTCATCGAATTTTGATTTATATAATTAATCTCTTATACATGTATTGTTCAATTTATTTAAATTATTTGTATTTCTAATGATGATTTGTAATACTCAATTTAAATGTAATGATGGAACAAAAACAAACCATATTCCATCTGAATATATATATATTTGTACGCCGGAAACGGCAGAATATTATGATCGTAATACATAATTCACATAACAGCCTTGTACAATATTCTGACAAATAAATGCATTCTATTCTATTCTACATTCTATAGCCATTCTCTCATAAAAGGTGTTGTTTTGTCAAATTCAAGGAGGTAACTATGCTAATGATTCTCGACCCGAATCAGGGGGTCTACTCTCTAACTCCGTCAACGAAGACACGGGCCCGTACTAAAGACGTCCGTCACTAAGAAATAAACCCTACTCCCTAGTGACAACGGATTCACGAGCTACGAACGGGACCATAGACAATATTAGTGAACGAATGAAAAATGGCGATAGAGTTGGGCTATTTTACCGGTCCATTACCGGTTTACTTACTTTATGATTTTAATGATTTTAAACAAAAAAATGACATTGTTATTGTTAGAAAATGACCACATTTAAAAGAAAATACCTTTTACTATGTCTTTATATGAAGAATTGAACTATTTTTGCCATTTTCGTCCGGATTGAGGCTTTATACTGTTAATACCTTTGCCTTTTTTCTTTTGACAGCAATGTTGTTTTAATGAAGTGTCAATTTTTTGTTTACAAATTTTGAAATATACATAATTCGCTTTATTAATACGACACGGGAACTTTCCGTAATAAATTGAACGATTAAACATCAACACCGGGACGTGCTTAATCGGCCGCCGTTATTGCAATATCAGCGGCAACCAAAACACACCAGGGGTGCCAGGGTCCTCGGAGCGCGTTGCCACCAGTATCAAGCCGAGGACAGCCTGATAAAGAAGACTGCATGCGTGTGTAAACGAGGAAGAAGAAGCCTACTCGCATCAGTGCGGTACCGCATTGACAGGTCCGATTAGTTGTTGCGTCCGGCTATTCCATCGACGCAGCTGTACATGTCCCATCTACATCATACCACGACGCCAGAGAAGGTCGTGGAGTATATAAGGAGCAACACCAAGTTCACTTTAAGAGTGGAGAGCTTATAATCGTGCCTCAAGATTAACTTCAAGTCTTGTGTGGTGCGTGTCACAAGTTCACAATACTCCACCTCAAGGCTTTTATGCAGGAGGAATTTTGGCTGCAGGGGATCGTGTATCGGTATTTTGGCGCAAGGCTATACAATTTCTCAACTCAGCGCAATATGTGGCCGACCAAGCTACAATAGTTTTTTGTAAATGTGTTCAACATGTATTTAGTTTAGTAATCATAAAAGATTATTTTGTAGATTGTATTTATGGCCCTTTGATGCCTGAGAATAAAAGTGATTGATTGATTGAAACTAAGTTTGTTGCAATAATTTAAGACTTCAATATTCAAGTTATCGGTGGTTATAAAACAGCACTACTTAGAAAAAGTGTTTTTTGCATGGGTCCAATAATATTAAATAAACTAACAAACAGCATAAAAAATTGAAAATAAACTCAATGCTTTTTTGATACAAAAAAATATTATTTGTAATGTGTTTTCTGAATATGTATGTCATTTCATCAGTAAAATTTTGTAATGTCATTATTTGATATCTACTATTGTGTATAATCTACCTTGTTAAAATAATTTGTAATCTTATAATTTCATAATCTTATTGATACTAACATTTGTTAAATATTGCATGCCAAAACTCAGGCAGAATGTACCCGGCTCACTGTATTTCAGAAAACTTTTTTGTGCAATATCTACATTCTATGCAAATAAATGATTTGATCCATTAATTTATAATAATACAGTTGAGTGAGTTACTGAGAGAAAGAGGGCTATCCTCTCTCCTAATGTTGCTGTGCCAGACAGGGTCCAAACTCTCTTATTTAATAACATCTTTGTACACATATGGAATGCAATAAGTAATTGAGTATTGAAATATGTTTTGCTTGTAATAGTGTATAATCTATCTTGTTAAAATAATTTGATAGTATGGTAATCATTTTATTTCATAATTTTACCCATAATCTTATTGATACTGACATTTGTTAAATATTGTAAGCCAATACTCAGGCAGAATGTACCGGGCTCCCAGTATGTCAGAAAAACTTTATTGTTTCTATTCTATTCTTTTCTACAATACATACATTCTATGCAACTAAATGATTTGATAAAGGAAATATGTTTTGCTTGTAATAGTGTATTGTTGATTGTATTTTCTTTTTCAATTTTATTGGTGTCTAATAAAAAAAAGTCTCCATTTATGAAAAAACAATGCTTTTATTGTGTAAATCTTTATTTTTACTTATATCAGAATCTTCCTCCAGTCCCAACACCCATTATGTCCTGTAAGCAAAATAAACAGTTTGTAAAATATTTATTATATGTAAGTACCTATCAAAATCAAAATGTTTTTATTTTACATAGGACTACACAGGCACTTATAAAACACTGACAAAAATATGCTTGGTTCGGGTTGGTTGTTTCCTATGGAGAAGAACCGGCAAGAAACTTCATGGTTACTCTTTTAGAATCAATCAATAATTTAAATGCAAAGTTATTGACATTTTATTATTAGAAGTGTGGTTTTCTTAGAAGACTGCATAAGTACTTACCTATTTCCATAGTATACATAGTCTTTCACCTATTTCCATAGTCCCTTGTTCAGCAATTGCACGAATATGTCTGTCACTCTTAGCCCTTGCTAAGGAGTTTGATGAAAATTGAGAGCAGCAAAGACCTAAAAGCAAAAACAACAGTAAATAGGTGGGACTGATTGGTAATACAACTCAATAATTTGCAGAGCTTAGTCCTTGATACTTGGATCAAACCACTACCTACCTTCATTCTTGGAGGTGATAGATCCTCCCCTAGATGTTTCAATATTTTCCGTATGAGCCATTAGTTCCCGTGAATTCAACATCGGGAATACTCGCCAAATGAAAGTTTTAGTGCAAGATAATCGACGGCATCGCCTGCGATCTTCCTGTAGAGCTTCTTCGAGCATTAAAAAGCACCCACAGTATCGATTTTCTCAAAAAACTTAACTTTCGTCGACAAAACGATAACTATTTTCATGTCGTATCAAATGACATAACAATCCGTCGTAACAACTGTCAAATTCAATATTACGAACGGACAAAAACACTTAGCGAGTAGGCACAACTGTCAAATCGAGTTGTCATTCATTCTTAGTACGGGCCCCGAACTAATGTTATGTCCGTTGGTGCTGCGGAGTAGGAAACGCCCGAAAGTTCGACCGTGACAACGGGTTTCGTGCATAGAGAGTAGACGCCCAGTAACAAAATCATGTCATCTACGGAAATCGGTAATAAATACTTTAATAAATGCTAGCAGAATCAGAATTCAGTAGCACTTGCATTCAGAAACGGTAGTTACAGTAATTATAATATAAATTGGCGTCATTGCTGAAGAGGATAATGACTTGCACACGAAAATGTGACTTTATTTCCACATCGTATTCCAATGCCTGGATAAAAGGAACTTTAGAAGTTCTGTCAAGGTAAACAGAGCCAAAACCGGAAATTGCATTTGACCCAATATACATAACATCACGCCTGTAAGTAATCCCCGAAGAGTTAGGCAGACGTGTCCCTAATAGGACACCAACGTTTCGCCAGTTATGTTGTAAGTCCCATGTAATAGGGGGCGAGCCTATTGCGATCAAACGGACTCAAATCCAGACTCCGTGGCTGCTACTGAGAAATTCCTGACGGAAAAACCCATTCGCACTTTGCCCGACCTGGGAATTGAACCCAGGACCTAATGCTTAGCAGTCGCAATTGCGAGTACTAGACCATAGCCATTTGAAGATTCAATTGAATCTTTTTTTTTGAGTTATGTACAAGCATTTGTCCTAATTTCTCTGTAATTATGTAGTCATCAGAGGCTCCAAATGAATACAATCAAAGTTTTAATCCACATAATCGATATTTTATCTCATTGGCCACACAGCTGTTAAATTCCTATCTTCCCTGTCCCGAATACAAAACAGTTGACCCACCCAAATTAACTTGACACGTGGCAAAATAGGGAACTAAGACACAAATGTACTGAATTTGACAGTTGATAGGCACTAGTCGTAGCAACCAGCGCCACCCTGATGTTTCAAGATGTACTGGTCAAGTAATAAACACCCAAACATTTATCTAAAAGAATGAATGAGTATGATAGTGTCAAATGACGTCATAAAGACCACACGTGGTGTTAAGGACAAATTTGAATGCATGAATGGGAGATTGTTTTATTTACATAATCACGTGATATTAACACATATTTTTTTTTTTACGGATGGGACATCTTTAACCATATAGTTCGGTACGGGCCCCCAAAGGGGCTCGACGAACAAACCTCCGCTGGGTTGGTATCGGCCCCGAAAGGGGCTAGCAATTAAGTAATTCGTCATCCTCATAATTTATGCAAATATTTAATTTTCTGATTATCAAATACTATGAGTGTGCGTTAATTAAGAAAGTTGGATAAAAATTTCATATATCAACGCCATTAAAACTTCTGTAAATAGCGCGCAAGTATCTTAATTTACTCTTATAAAATTCAGGTGCATAAATACGGTCATCGCCATTTTGACGGCTGTGCTGATCGAGGCTAAAAATCATAAAAATTGTGGTTTTTGAACATTCGAGCTCCACTATATGGACAATAATCAACTTCTCATTTATTTATGCGGCTAATTCATCCATAGTTCAATTTAAATAAGCAGTGGTAATGATGAATTTTGAAATCTAAAGTCGAAGTTTCGCGCCAATCTTGCGTGTTTACATTTTTATTTTTCACATATAACACACACACGCGTATAGATTCGGTAACAAACATGACAAATATCATTCCAAATATTATAAACCGCATGTAAATGCCCAGATCTTAGCGTTATTTACTAATACGGGACCAATAACACATAATATTCATTACCACCGCTCAATTTGTATTTTGAAATAGACGACCATTTTTTTTTTAAATTATTGTGATGTGTGAAAGCGATTATTCCAATCGATTATTTTTTTTGTAATCTTCGATCAACTCGAGTAATTAAATTGAGAAATTTAAGAAATCGATTGATGAAAATTAAAATAAATTTATTTTAAGTGTAAAATACAGTAAATATTTATTATAATGTTTTTTAGGCTTTTAAAATGGTAATCTTAATTGTTTTTCGTACATTCCGACCCAACAATAAACAGCACGGACTGATATTATGACTAAATTCGCACCCGATTTTTTTATCCATCTTAAAATTTAAATTTGGAATTCGTTCGCTGTTCCAATTTATATTGTAGGCATTTAAATTTATAGTGAATTTGTTTTGAACTATCTGAAGATTGGTAGAATGCACAGGATCTCGGTAGGAATAGTAAAAAAGAATTATGAAGTTTGATTATGGTTAGGAGGTTGGGTTGGTTAATGGGTATTTACTCTTTACTTTATTTATCAGCATGTTCTGTCCTACTGCGGGTAAAGGCCTGCCCATGTCTTTCCAATTTAGTTTATCTTTTGCCTTCACCGTCCAATACTTTTAATCGACAATATTTTTTTACACCTACTTAGATAGGCTAGGTTTAGGGATAGCTACCCCAAAAATGAAAAAGTAACCATTTTAAACAAAACTATCCAAAGTATACGGTAAGACTCTCGAGTAAGAGTCTTACTCGTATATTTTGTAGACTCTTGATGGTTCTGGTTCATATCTATGGCTGTTCATGGCTTCATTCAAGTGACTCGGCCCTCGGCCTTTGATGGATAACCTAAAAAAGGCAGATTTTAAAAAAACTTGTGCGTCTCGGAACGCTCGACAGAAGTGATAACTTAAACTAATCTAAGCCTGCTGCCGTATGCGCGAGAGAAAGGGAAACGACACAGAGTGGTGCTGTAACGCGTTACGTTACGAAGCGGTTTACCCTCCCATAAGAAGTTATCACTTCAAAAACCTTTTTTGACAGTGAACCGCTTTGAAACAATAAACTAATGTTCCTTGAAACGGCTTATGAATTGCCGATTTTCAACCATCATCATCAACTGTTGAGGCGGCTTCCAGTCTACCCAGATACAGCTGCATAACCGTATTTTAAATGGAGCGACCTGCGACTGCCTATCTGACCTCCTCAAACCAGTTAGTATCGGGTAGTACGATACCCCTTGGTAAGACTGGCTGTCATACTTTCGGGCCACTGACTTGCTGTAACATAACAATAACGCCATCATACGATACACAATCTTGGAAGAATAAATATAATTTATCTTGTTAGATCATAATAATTATTTACTATGCCTTCCAAGATCCTGGGCATTCTTTAACCAACCTTCAGATAATACACAATAAAATTCTTAAAATGTTATCTAGTAAAATTAAAATACTTATTTTAATAATGAGAATTGCGAGCGCATTCTTTATTTAAATTTTGAAATCGAAAAAAAACGGCGGGAATTAAGTCTAATCATTAAAATGTTGACTTGTTTTTTTTGGGATTACTGTCTTCTGTCGTTCTTATTACTTAGTAATAAATCTCCTTCCCATGAAGTCAACGTTCATTAATTAATTATAAGATGCTTTTGATCTAATAATTACATAATGAAATTATTAAAAAAGATGGTTATTATGACCAATTTCAAAATTAAATAATTATTTAAAATTATACTTATGAGTTTTTATTCAGTCTCAACTCTTTTTTTTTCAAACTCGATTTAATTGCGATTATCGATTAGGCTGAATGCAACTAATTAATCGTAAATAAGAAACCTGGGGTTTCGGTCAGCACTAAGAAGTGTTATGTTACAACATAGTTTTCAGTAATTTTTATCTAGACTTTGATTGGGATTTTTTAAGAAATTGTGTGTGAATAATGGCAAAAATAAGAGTGCAGATAGAATGTTACTGTTTTTATTTTGCCCTTCCGAATTGTTTTAGCAAACGATAAGCATGCCTATGTACATTATTTCCAGCGCATATAAGGTACCTACTTTTTGGAAGGGTGTAGTAATATGTATTACTACGCATATTTGGCAATAGACTGACTCCGTTTTACCGACCTCAACACGATACTGAAGATATTAACCTCAAATTTATCGTATGTAACGGATCCCGTGACATATTTTTCACAGTAAAATCGAACGCTGAAAGTTGATGAAAATTTAGTGAAATTCATGACAATTCGCATCACCCCGCCGATTCAGCTGATGTGTCATGTGTCAAAATCTTGTCGGGCATAGTGGTTAAATGATCCTGCTCTGGGCGGGGCGGAAGGGAGTGTCAGACTTGTACTGACTGACTGATATTGAACAACTGATATTACCCCTTGGGAGAGGAAACAAAGGTAATTTTTTATAAATGACTTGAGTTTGTTTGAATACTATGCTACACAGGTATACTGCCAACCACCAACACAATCTGGAAACGCGTGGTAGATTATGGCCCGCTTCCTCCTGACCATGTCACAACAGTGGGTACAAAACAATATAGGTTGATTTTAGGGATCCGTACCCAAAGGGTCAAACAGGACCCTATTACTGAGAATTCGCTCTCCGTCCGTCCGTTCGTCCGTCCGTCCGTCTGTCACCAGGCTGTATCTAATGAACCGTGATAATTAGCCAGTTGAAATTTCTACAGATTTTGTATCTCTGGTGTCGCTATAACAACAAATACTAAAAACAGAATAAAATAAATATTTAAGGGGGGCTCCCACACAAAAAAACCTTTTTTTTGCTCGTTTTTATTAATAATGGTACGGGACCCTTCGTGCGCGAGGCCGACTCGCACTTGGCCGGTTTTTTTTGACTACGTTATACTTAGTACCAATCAAGGATATAGAGACGTATTCTTTATCTTGTGTTTTTAATTATACGTTATTCTGCATTTTTAACAATCTCAGTTATGTAAAAGCAAAAATCGATAAAAACTTATGCAAAATCCCCAGAACATATTACACAACATTTTTATTGGGCACTAAAAAGCATAACATTCAAAAGCTTTCGCGGTCAACACATTCAGGGCTGTCACGAATAAAAAAAAACAGTAAACAAAAGAGGCTCAGAAAAACCATTCGTCGAAAGGTCTTTTGAAAATATTAATAATATGATTCGTGTAAAAGGAAACAATAGGAAACACTCCAGAGCATAATATTACGACGCGCATTGTGCCGTATGCGCGCTGAAATGCGCAGGAGTGGCCAAATAATGCTCATGCGTTGATTTTATGCGCTGGCCTTGATTTTAGGGTTGCCACGCTTTGGTAAATATCAAAAGCTACATAATATGCAAGCCATGCAAGGCAGTCGGTTCATTTAAAATACTGGTACTCAGCTGTATCCGGTTAGACTGGAAGCCGACCCGAAACTATCTTGTAGTTTGGGAAAAGGCTAGGCAGATGCTGACATAATATGCAAGCTTTACTGGAGTTGGTGTTATTTTAAAAGCTTTTGGAATTAAATCAATAATTAATTAAATGACGCCTAGTATCATTAGTAAGAAGAAAATGGCGCGCACATCAAAAATTAAGTAGGAAACGGACAAGAGAATGTTTACAAACCAAATACAATAATTAGCTTTATTGGTTCAGATATAAAATAAATCACATAATTACGTCCTTGAGAAGATTCTCGAGTTTGAATACCTTTTAATAATTACTTAAGAAATGTGGGTACTTCAACAAGTATCTCTTTTTTATTGCTTTTACCCTCAGATTTTTCAAATTAATTGTGCGTATTGTATAATTATCACTTGCTTCGGTGAAGGATAACATCGTGAGGGAACCAGCATGCCTGAGAGATATTTCTCGACGGCATGTAACGCCAAGTCAGAGGCCGGATAAAAACAACCAACACCAGTCCCCGTATTCACAAACGCTTCGATTCGATGTTGATCGACAAGTCATAAATGTCTAGCTTGCTCGCTTTCGTAATGCCAAAAAAAAAACCGGCCAAGTGCGAGTCGGACTCGCACACGAAGGGTTCCGTACCATTATTAATAAAAACCGAGAAAAAAAACACTTTTTTTGTATGGGAGCCCCCCTTAATATTTATTTTATTCTGTTTTTAGTATTTGTTGTTATAGCATCAACAGAAATACATAATCTGTGAAAATTTCAACTGGCTAACTATCACGGTTCATGAGACACAGCCTGGTGACAGACGGACGGACGGACGGACGGACGGACAGCGAAGTCTCAGTAATAGGGTCCCGTTTGACCCTTTGGGTACGGAACCCTAAAAAGATAGACATACGACTTGTCGATCAATATCGAATCGAAGCGTTTGTGAATACGGGGGCAGATTGGCACTAACCACATGATAAAGAAAGATGACCCGACTAAAGGGAAACAGCCTATATCAACTTTTTTTTTTTTGGTAAATGTTGTCTCACAGTCTCTATAGGGGTCTTAAAGACAACCCTATAACCACAAATTGGGCACGAACCCAGAAACCCTATTGTCGTGTAAGCCCACCCATATGGACGTAGTCGAGAAACAACGAAAGCTTTAAATATAGCCGTAAAAGATCAAAATAAGTCGTAAAGTCGCCGGGGCATACGAAGGGACAAAGGGTTGACCGGCTTAGATATGGTGGGGGGTGTTATTTATAGATATGTCTGTGTGTCTTTGCAGTCGGTTGGAGTTGGTACTGTGTTTTGATTAACTTAATAGTTGTTTGTTTTATACTATATAGACTAGCACTTAGCCCGCGACTTTATCCGCGAAAATTGTTATAAAATATAGCCTATGTTACTCTGTAAAGATGTAGCTATACATATAATGGTGAAAGAATTTCGAAATCGGTTAGTTAAATCGTAACAAACAAAAAATTAAATCTTTCCTCTTTATACTATTAGTTTAGATAGGCTTGCGTATAAGAGTAAAGAATAGAGGAAGACCAAAGACACGATGGATGGACTGTGTGAACGATGAAATGGTTATAAAGGAGGTATCTGATGAGATGAGTAATAGAGAAATATGTAGGAAGAAGAAATATTGAGACCAGCGGTGGCCCAGTGGTGACAGCCCCGACTTACGAGCAGTAAGCCGAGGGTTCGAACCCAGTAGGCAGGCGCATTACTTTGTGTAATTTATTCCATCACCGCTGCTCTCGAAAACGGTGAAGGAAAACATCGTGAGGAAACCGGCATGTCCTAGACAAAAATTTCGAAGACATGTGACATCTACCAACCCGCACTGGGCCTGCGTGGTGGATTACAACCCACTCCCTCTCATAGAGGAGACCTGTGTCCCAGCAGCGGAAACATTACAAGCTGATGATTATGGAGGAAGAACACATGCTGCGCCGACCCCAAATAACTTGCTTTTGTCTGCAACTCGCCTGATGGGCATCGATGCTGTGGCCTAGGTTGAGCACGCTTGCCTAGAAGAAACCGATTCACTAGAGCTATGAATCCAGATATAGATCCAGATTATAATGATCAGGGAACAGAGAAGCCGACAGTGAGTTCCACAGACTGTTGACAGTTGTTCCAGTAATATCGTCTTCTTGTAGTGGGAGGAAGGGCTTTGTCTATATATAAGGATCTAGTGGTAGCGCAAAACTCGTACCTAAGCTCGGGTTGGTTGGTTCATAATGGATTTCCGTCCAAGAAGAATGTGGATCAGACACAGGTCAAGACAAAACCATGTTCTAAGTAGAGGAGACATTGGTGGCAAATGTGGCAATATGTAAAAAAACTAGTATATATGTATTGTATTAACCGCGCATGACATCATTAGGTACGACGATGTAAATCCAAAGTCTTTGGCATAATTAAAAAAAAAAACCGGCCAAGTGCGAGTCTTACTCGCACACAGGGTTCCATAGCTCCAAACAATATAATAACAATATTTTGAACTGTCATTCATTAGTTAGTAGTATTAGTTAGTAAACTTCCACACAACCGCAAAACTAAATTTGTTTTTCATAGTATGTTTATGAAAAACAAAGTTACTGCTGCAGTTTGATGAAAAAGTCCCATATCTCAAAAACTAAACATCATATCTTATTGAAACCAATTTTCGTTGATAGTTTTTTTTACGTTCTACAATCCTAAATATTTTCAGAATTTTCCTCCTCTTACTTTAGAAATTAGAGGTGGGGGGACACACATTTTACCACTTTGGAAGTGGCTCTAGCGCAAACTATTCAGTTTAGAAAAAAATGATATTAGAAACATCAATATCATTTTTGAAGACCTATCCATAGATATGTATGGGTTTGATGAAAAATTTTTTTGGTTGGCCCCACACGTATGGGTTTGATGAAAAATTTTTTTTTGGTTTTCAGTTCTAAGTATGGGGACCCCCTTAATTTATTGTTTTTTTTCTATTTTTGTGTGAAAATCCTAATGCGGTTTACAGAATACATCTACTTACCAAGTTTCAACAGTATAGTTCTTATAGTTTCGGAAATAAGTGGCTGTGACATACAGACGGACAGACAGACAGACAGACAGACAGACAGACATGACGAATCTATAAGGGTTCCGTTTTTTGCCATTCGGCTACGGAACCCTAACAACACTTTATTCTTAAAGGATATTTTTAAGGGAGCTTTTAACATAATAAAGTGTCACAAAAAGAGCACATGGTCTCCCAGACACTTAAAATTAAAAGCTTTCAAAAGGACATCAAGTTGTCGTTCTCAGGGTCTCTTAAACACTATAATTTTACTACCACGGATAATAAAATCGAATTTTATTAAAAACAAACGTAACATCACGCCTGAGATCCCCGAAAGGTTAGGTAGAGTTGTACCTTGAGCACACTCACATGTGGCCAGTAATACTTAAGTCCCATAGGGGGGGGGGGGCTATTGCCATCAATTGGACACAGATTAAGACTCCTGGCGTTGACAGAGAAACTACTGATGGAAAAACCTAACAACATTAAAAAAATAACAAAGAGTAAGAAGTATTCGTTACATATTTTGCATACAGCATTGATGCATGATTCAGAAATGGTTTTAGGAAAAACCATAGTGCAAGAATTATGGATGTCGTTAACATTGAGCTTTCTAAGTTTATCCATTTGGAAAACGGTTTAGTATTGTCTTATCAGAGAAAGCCTACGCTAAGAATTTCTCTTGAATAGTGGGTGCATTTACGAACACAACAGGCAGGAAGTAGTAAATAAAATGCTTTTAAAACACAGCTTTGTAGAAAATAATCATGTTGATATGACGTTAAAAGAGTACGAATAAAGAGCTTTATTAGATAAACTTATCAGTTATCATTATCAGGTAAATGTAATTATAGAAATAGTGACATTGTATAATGGATCCACCAGCTACAATATGGGTGGGGAGCTTCGTTCAGAAAGATGAGGAGTTGGTGTAGTGGCACGAATAAGGCGAGAATTTAGAGAAGAATTTAATGAATATAAAACACTAGCACTTCGTCCGCGAAAATTGTGACATAATACAGCCTATGTTACTCGGTAAAGATGTAGCTTTCGAATGGTGAAAGAATTTTTTAAATCGTTTCAGTAGTTTCGGAGCCTGTTCAGTGCAAACAAACAATCAAGTCTTTCCTCTTTACAATATTAGTTTAGATGTAGTAAGTCATAGTACCTACTCACACAGGAAGCAGAGAAGTGATAGTCTAATGGTGTGACCGTCGGACTGCCAAATCATAGAGCTCCAGTTCGAACCCAAGGCCTCTGATTTTTAGGGTTGCATACCTAAAGAATCAAACGGTACCCTATTACTAAGACTTCGCTGTCCGTCTGTCACCAGGTTGTACTCATGAACCGTGATAGTCAGCCAGTTGAAAATTCCACAGTTTATGTATTTCTGTTGCCGCTATAACAACAAATATTAAAAATAGAAAAACAAAAAACAGATTTTTCTGCTCTTTAAAATTAAGAGCGTTTATACCCTACGGCATTTCATACAAACTTTCAAGTCGTTATTTTCCGAAATGACTAAACAGATTTTAATGAAACTTCCTACGCATAAGCAGTATACATAGGTCTAAAAGTTACTAAAAAATCATTTTCGAAAAATAATGTTACAGCTAAATTAGACCGATTTTTAATTATCTATAGAAACAGAAATTTCCAATTATCTTCATTTTTAAAAGACATTTCGGAAATGTTTTTTAGTAACTTTTTAGACCTATGTATACTGCTAGTGCGTAGGAAGTTTCATTGAAATCCGTTCAGTCATTTCGGAAAATAACGACTTGAAAGTTTGTATGAAATGCCGTAGGGTATAAGCGCTCTTTATCTCGGGATTTGAAGCATATTTATTCTTTCGCTGTATGAAATCAGTGTAAGTACAAAAACAACTCTACCTAATTCCGACCTATGCTTATGACATGGGCCTTATACGCTACAATTGGGTGTTCCTGTCTTCCTCTGCCTACCCCTCTGGGGAATACAGGCATGACACAAATAATAATTACAATACAACAAATATTTGATCCCAATACAGTGTGGCTAGACATGCAAATAAGAATAGATGGGCGGTAGATAACAAAATCGTTCCTATTAGTATTCTATGCGGGCGCCGCGTCAAATTGACAATACATGGCGCGACTCTAATCCTTGATTAGGAACGGACTGAGAAAACTGTGGAGTGGCATTCAAATTATTTTCGAAAAATAAAATTGTTTCTTTGAAGCAAGATATGTAATTCTTGTTTTTAGGGTTCCGTACCCAAAGGGTCAAACGAGACCCTATTACTGAGACTTCGCTGTCCGTCCGTCCGTCTGTCACCAGGCTGTATCTCATGAGCCGTGATAGCTAGGCAGTTGAAATTTCTACAGATTATGTATTACTGTTTCTGCTATAACAACAAATACTAAAAACAGAATACAATACATATTTAAGCCGGGCTCCCATACAACGAAGTGACTTTTTTTTCTCGTTTTCATAAATAATGGTACGGAACCCTTCGTGCGCGAGTCCGACTCGCACCTGGCCGGTTTTTTTTTACATAGGGGCAAAAACTTCTCATAGAAATAAGAAATTCTTCTTCCTGAAAAAATACTATTTAGCTGGATCCGGTTACTGGAAGCCTAGCAGACCCCAACATAGATGTGCAAAAGCTATTTACTATCTATTATCATAATTTAAAGTTTCTCAAAAGAAAATAGTCACAACTCTTTTAGCTACTCCATAGTTTGTCCTGCATAAAGGTCGTATGTGCCTCCTACGCAAATCTGTTGCCCATTGACGGTGCGGAGACACATTACTTTTGTATCGTAATCAAATGGATTACGGTACCCATTGTAAACAACGTTTGATCAGTCATTTAAATATTTAAGTGTGAAGGTGGATAAGTATGTTTAGTGTAGAAAGAGTGCAGGTCAATTGAAACCTTCAATCAACGACATAAAAGTCTAATTTCGCGCACACTGTGATTTGCAACACCCGTATTGTGAGTTTTACGCCGAAGGATCTACGAGTTATGTGTAAATAGATTAACGAGCTAGCTGAATTCTGGGCCGACTCTTTACTATCTATGTTGGTGAATAGTAGACTGCACATGATGATATTGCAGTATAGGCTTAGGGTTACGCCATATCTAGCAGCACGGAATCACATTTTGCGCGGGAATGCAATAGCATGTGGGAGCATCGACGAAACCGTCGACAGCTAGCTCTAGCAAATGACGGCTCTGAGCGATAGGTGAAATGGAAAAGGTTCCATGCTGGTAGATGAGGTTCAACCCTGAATATGACCATGTTGACAGGGCTTATAACCCTATAAATTAGTTATTATTTCGTATTAAGCACAAATATAGAAAAAAGCTCCTGAAAAACAGGTCAAGGCAAATTCAGATCGCATCAAAAAATTGCTCTCTAAAATTGCACAGGCGTTAAAGATATCCTACGAAATCGTGAAAGTTCAGTGTCATGTTTATAAAAATGCCTTGATAATGCAACTTCGCCGATAACCTACGAATTCACCACGAACCGGACCGATAATTTTGACGAATTAACACTATTTTACCCCAAAACCGTTGTTATTGATAAACACGAGCACCCGTTCACCATTGTTCCAATCATAAGAAACTGAGGGACGGTTAGTGACTAGAACTACGTTAGTTACGCTTTGAATTATCTATACAGGTTCAAATTAATCTAGCTAGCATAACTTCAGGAATTATGAGTATCGAATATATCTTTCGTTTGCGACAAGAATGGCCATACCTCAAAAATTTAGATTTTGTCGATTTTGTTTGTACTCTAATATAAAATTAACGAAAAAAATAAAAATAAACCTTTTATCTCTTGATAAAAGATTTCTATGCAAAAAAAAAATTGTCTAACTTAATAAAAAGCAGTCAAATACGCTATGAAATACAGTTATTATTTTTCGATTTATGTCATTATTGTCACAAATATGCGTATTTAAACTCTAAGAAAAAACTTAGTCTCGTATAGATAACGAATTATTGAATGCATCACGTCTGCGAAGGTTTTGCAAGCTAGTTTAATTTAAGCTTGTAGTTTACATAAAAAAGTATTTATGTAATAGACAGGGTGTTACAGAATAAGTGGAATACCTCTTAGGAGGTGAGTCAACACGGGACGAAAATTAAATCGGACTATACTTACATACTAATTGGGCCGATGGTTTATTTTGTGGGAATTCCATCATTTATTTTCATACATATTTATCATTTATTTCCATCATTTATTCCTTTAAAACAAAATCTAAAAAAGTAGCCCACCGGTATCGAGGACAGGGTCCAAGCTACCAGCCGGTCAGGGCCCCCGGGAGAGAAACTAACAATACGAGCCGTGTCCAGGAGTGGATATTTCTGAATCAAGACCTTGATCCAGCTGCCTAATGAGAACCTCCTCAGGTATTGGTCGAGGCTCTTGGCATCCCATGGGCCGAAACGACTATGTCATGTTTTTTCATTCTGTGCTCCTTAGGGAGTGGTCTCCAGTTTGAATGTCTGAATCACCATCTAAGAGGTATTGCGCTTATTCTACTACAGCCTGTAGATAATTTTAGGGGAAATAAGACACAGAAAATAAGGAATTTATTCAGAATATTCTTAGAAATCACTTTAAATGGGGAATTTGGTAATATATGGACTGTTTTGGTTGGACAAGATATACATATTATATGTATACAAGAGATACATACCCACGGAGATAAAAGTCATCAAATCCATCTTTCAGTTAATTAATTTAGATTTTTAACTACCAATCTGGCAAGTTTGTGTATGTTTGCTCACAGAGAGCCACATAATGTATACTTTGTATAAGGTCCTTAATTACCTAAACAGTCCGCATAAAGCCGATTTAATAATAAAATAAAGAAAACTAACTTACCTTGTTCGTTTTCAAATACCATAAATTCAAATCAATAATTTTAGAATTTCATTATACCACATCTTCTTTCAAAATCGTCAAATTAACAAACCTAAATGGAAAGTCACATACACGTGCAAATACAGTTCAAATAAAATCAATCACCTAGAATAGAAACATGATATTATATACAGTCCTATATACAAGTCTTACATGCTATGTACTTACCAATTCAGCTACGATTTTCCTGCCGAGTCTCTGACACTCGTTCGGAGACGGTTTTGTGAAGGTGTTGGAGTCGAATTTATTTGCAGTCTGTGGACAATTGAATGAAATCATGAAACTGCTGAAAATAGTGTGGTGTGAAGTACAATGTTGGTAAGTTAGCTGCTTTATCGCATCTTTCGTTCTAGGTGGCATGCGTTCTCCCCAACATTTGCCCCTTATTACAAGGGACTTTAACATTTAGGGGTATGAGGAACAGGGTGTAAAGTTCCTCAATACTCCATTGAAAAGGGAGGATCCTCCGACCAGACAGGTGTTGTGTCTGGTGGGCAACTGCCCGATAGTTGTTGTCAGGTTTCTCTATATAGTCGTAAGTCTTTAGTCTTTGCTTGTGAGATGTAGGAAATTGATGTTAGTTCTTCCGTCGTGTCATAGATGGCGCTGTAGTACGTTTTGTAGTAAGTTTCTTTTTGTAGTAAGTTTCTTTTTGTAGGTCGCTACAAATATAACGCACCCTGAGAACAAAAGTGATCTAATACGAAATTTCAAGTATTTCGTGTTTTAGGGCTGTTTTAGGGAGTTTCTAATAAAATATGTGATGAAATGTTTGTATATGTATGTATTTTTCCTTTTCTTGCACAATATCGTCACTTTTTGATTCACTAGACGATAGCCCATGTTATTAGAAGTAGTTTAGGTATTTTACGTAATTTGCCATATTTTTGAGTTCGGTCACTTGTTCTGACTGCGCGATAACGAGCGAGATACTATACAAACACCTGTTTCCAACCCTTCAAGAGCTACAGGCCTGATATTTCATGTCAGCCATTGAGGCTTCTGACTCCTTAAAACGTCTAAACAAATATGTACGAGCGACATCCGGAACCAATCACTAAACGTGTTTTCCGAGACACCGACCTAGATTACCCATCAATGACTCGACTTTGACAGGCGTCTTTTTACCTTGAAAATCGACCCGTGCGGCTGTTATTATTTAGCCACGAACTTCGTCTTTTCTGAAAGCCATATATGTAATAACACCTGCATAATAAATTAACAAAAAGGTTGCAACAAACCTGTTTAGCCTTGTTAGTATTATCTAACACTTTGTTGATGTCCTTGATGGAATGTATTGAGACATCCAATGTGGATGATTCTAGCATTTCCTGCTGTTTGCTTTTGGGTTCTGCCGATGTCAGTTTGTTAGTCTGCTTGAAGTTTTTGGTTGGCGCTGTTGTTGTTTTGTTGTTCTTTTGTTCGGGTTTAGCCGTTATCGTCTTAGTTGTGTTGTCAGGTTGCTGGAACAAATAGAAAATGCTAAATAGTTAACATCACGCCTGTAATCCCCGTAGGGTTGGCAGAGGTGTGCCTAACAGTACAACAATTTATACAAGATTTTTTTAAACCATTAAGTAGTAATTTAGTATTTCAGGACATTCACATGCAATGCTTTTTTCCAACGACAGACAGGAACTAGTCTTCTTAATATCAAACTTACGAAAACCACAGTAAGCTGAAAACGACTATTCACTTAGTATCATCATCATCATCATCAGCTTATAATGTTCCCACTATTGGGACACAGGCCTTCTCTTTAGGAGAGGGAGTGGGCTGTACGCGGGCCCAGTGCGGATGTCACATGTCTTCGAATTGTTAGTTCTAGGACATGTCCGTTTCCTCACGATGTTTTCCTTCACCGCTATTGAGAGCAGCGGTTATGAAATAAATTACAAAAAGTAATGCGCCTGTCTGGGTTCGAACCCACAGCTTACTGCCCGTAAGTCGGGGCTGCCACCACTGAGCTACCGCTGCTCTCACTTAGTATACCCTCCACATTAAAAAAAAACCTTGCACTAAGAATATCCAGAAAATATAATACTCACATAATTATGATGCGTCAAATCATCCTCCCAGTTATTTATCTGGTCTGCTAAAGCCGCCAGTCTTCCGAACTTCTTCTTGCCATCCTGTTGGGGGCGCTGCCTAGGCTGCTTAGGTTCAAACTCTGATGGTGGAGTCGCTGAAGAGAACTCCTGTTCTGTGCGGTGGATCGGTGATGAGAGGGTCGGCTTATCTGGAAAAAAAGAGTGGTGGGTCTATTATTACGGGCGTTAAGCTGAGCTACGACAGGCTAAAATGGGATTAAAAGACCAATATCTCCTGCTGTAGGCGAACAATAGACAGATGCTGTAAACAAAAGTCCTAGCACCAAAATGGCGTTGGGCAGGTCATGTCACGCCTCTGTGATGACAGATGGGCTATCCAAACCACGAGATGGACAGGACCACTGGGGAAAAGGTCGGCAGACCGTTTAAAAAGATGGGCTGACTAAAAAGCGCAGACTGCTGGCTCAAACTGGGTTTGGCAAGGACCGCGAAAAGTGGAAAAAGATGGACGGAAGATACTTGTAATGGGCCTATATCTCCAACCGTCAATAAAAAGAAACAATACTAATTAGGATAAGTTAACAACTTACACTTAATTAATAATCAATGCCTAGTGATTAAGAGTATAATCCTTACCTGAGATTAAAAATAAAGTTTTTTTATTTTATGTACAGTCAAACAAGCTTAATATTTAGAGCTGAACTTAAGCTATTTAGAACCAATGGAAAATGGGCAGAAATATCTGAGCAGTCTATCTGATATTTTTAAGTTAGTAAAATCATATGCTAAAACAGCAAATTCTTTGTGTAAGAAAGAGAGTGTTTTGCTGAGCTTATACTAAAGCAGAGAGTATAGACATAAGTATAGAAAAACTAATAATTAAAGTTAAAGAAGAGTTAAGTTAAGCTGAAGAGTTAGTTTGTTTGCTTGAAAGCGTTAATCTCAACAACAACAGGTCCGATTTGAAAATTTTTTTCAGTGTTAGATAGCCCATTTATTGAGGAAGGCTATATATCATCACGCTACGACCAATAGAAGCGGAGCAGCAATGAAAAATGTTGCGAAAACGGGGAGAATGTGACGCAGACGAAGTCGCGCGAGACAGCTAGTAGAAAAATAAAGGTATTTATAGCAAGACCGATTATTTCATATAGGACTTCAACATAACTGGCGAAATGTGGGTGTACTATTGTACATGGTATTTGTAATCCCACACACACAGGAGAATGTAAAAATTACTTCAGTATGAAAATAAGTCATCATGACAGATGGATTAAAAAGGTAAACTAAAAAAACTTGAAAAAAGACCGTCTTCCCAAAAAAAACATTAAAATACTTTCGAGTGACTTTTGTTTGTTTCATTGACTTTTTTGCTAACGACTTCCGAAAGTAAAGGAATTTTTATGTTTTTTTGAAAGACGGTCTTTTTTTGCATAAAGTTTTTATCTTACCCTTTTTAGCTGTAGTATACCATATAAATTCTTTCCATGAATCAATTTTTCATTGTAACTAGAAGTTAATCGTAAATACACAATTTTTTTTACTTGGATGACATATTTTTCCAACTATTTTGATTTAAAAACCAAACTACTGAGCCGATTTTGATGAAACTTGCACTGTTCCCTAAGTTGAAATATACCTATTCCAGCTAAAAAAAATGTTTGCAATCTGACTTATACTTTTTGAGATATGTGTGGACAAACATACAAATATACATACTATTATGAAATTTGGCACACATGTGTAGAAGCTGGTTTAGACGAACATATACAGAAACTGCAATTCTGACAATATTACATACATACAGGTCGAATTGATAACCTCCTTTTTTTTAAGTCTAACCAACTTCAAAAAAGAAGAAGGCATGTTTGTTTTTGACACAAACAACTATCAATGAATACACTCAAATGTTGATCTATTCCCATCCAATACCAAGAGCTAATACCATTTGGTATTAGTTATTTCCGAATTTATTTCCTATTCCCAACGAGTACCACATTTTTTTAAATAAAAAATCTATCACTAACGAATACCAAAACGTGACTTTTTGTATACTCAGCTACACAAAGTTTTATTTTATTTTCTAACATTTACATACTATACTATCGTTTCACTATCCACGCTAAACTTTGAATGAACAGTTTTCTACTATTTTAGAACAATATCTATTTTATTTTATCAGATCCTTGGTGTTATCACATCCTGCATGTTTTAGGGAGTTATTCAATAAGTTATCAATACAAGATATTGTTAGTATGAGTCAAACTATGAATCAAGTGTGTATGAATAACAACACAATTTTTTTTTTAAACAAAGAAATTGACAGAAATGTTGTAATGTCTGGTCATTGCTCATAGGTGCAGTGGTTGAAATCGCAACTTTTGAGTGTGGGGTTCGATTTCCAAATCACAAAGTGTCATTGAATCTGGCTGAGCTTTTTCATATTTGATTCTATGCAAGCGGAGTCATGGGCTAGCAAAGAGCTTATTATTAAAAGTTATACATAAGGCTATAGCTACCAAAGGCAAGATCAATAATAAAATAAAATAAAAAAACATTTTACGGAGAGAGAGAGGAATAAGGATTAAAGTTTCTCATCCCACGTTGTAAAGGGAAGAACCTTCAACAACGGGTGTTTGTGGGCTACTGTACGATTATTGTTAGCAGGGCATTTAATGAAGGCTTAACCCACTGACACATCTAGAAGGCGACGCGGTAGACCTTGCAGTAGACGGCGGGAAGAGCTGCACGCGTAGCATGACCAGTATAGAAACGAGTTTTGTCTACAGAAGAATCGACATTATGACAGATAGGCAAGAACAATATGAGACTTTGTCGATTCTTCCGCCGACATAGCCCGATTCTACGACGGTCATGCCACGCGAGCTAGACAGAATTAATGATCAGTGATCCACATTAGTTCTGGTTTGAAAGATTTGGAAGTCATGTGGCCTTTACCCAGCAACGCGATGACACAGGCAAACAGTAACAGTAACTCGCGGATAACTCTGCTATTGTGATACGATTTAATTTGCGTCATAGATGTTGCTAGCATTATTTTTGTACATTTCACCAAGTTTGCTACAATATAAAGATTAATAAGGTTCATACCTGAATACAGATTGCCGAGTCGGTCAAGTCGTGACTTAACATTGTGCCGGAGTCCTGCACGCTTGGTCTCCGACGTGTCTTCTATTGCCTTCTCCAGGTTACTGGATGTGTCATCTATAATTAAAAGTAATGGATAAGAATTATAAAATATGAAATTGATGAAAATTAGGTGAGGTCACTAACAACATCGAATTGGTTAAAAATGTCTACTGGCCGGACATTGGCCTCCCGCAAGACTTGCTATGTTGGCTGGTCCTATGCTTCCTGCATTAACAGATATCCTTAGCCACCACTAGCTCATTGTTAATAGCTCACACTTGCTCTCAAATTAAAATTATTTGGAATAGTTGAAGTAGTGAACAGGAAAGTGCAAAAAGTGATTGATTACCTATTTATTTTATAATTTGATTAACATAATTTGGACTTTTGTCCAACTTTTGATCCTGATCACATTGAACGCCTACAGACAGTGCTTTAACTGTTTCAAGTGACCACTTTTGCTTTCAACATGTTAATACAAAGCAACTATGTATTTAAAGATCTCAACAATAAACTGCAAGTATATCACAAAATAATAGCATGAGCTTAAGCAGCCGATTACTTTCCCACTAATGGGAAAGTAATCGGCACAGGCCTCCTCTATATGAGAGGAAGTGGGTCACACATAATATGCCATGAGCGCCCATTGCAGGTTGGTAGACATCACTAAATAAACAGGAAAATTAAAAACGTTAACATTACCTGCCATACTAATCCAAAATAAAAATAAAAAATAACTTTGCAAACACACTGGCCACTAGCCACAAACCTCACAATTTAAAACAACAAACAATGTAATAAACCATAGACCACACAATCTAAATTCAAAAACTCCTTACAAACATTAAGCTAATGCTTTGTTATGCTTTTAAGAAACATTTACTAATTATTGGAACCATTATCTTCATTAGGTGAGTAATAACTTAATAAGTTTAACTAGCAAGAAGCTTTGTCAAGTTGTGAGGATAAATAAACATTAAATATTTAAAAAAAGAAGTGTCACTGGCTTATAGTTAGTCATCCTTGTTCTTCCTTATTTAAATAAATACCTTCATGTTAGGACCTTTTTTGGAAAAGGAATGAACTGTGAAGGAACTTTAATGTGGTTGTTTACTGTATTAAGCATTATGTTGTATTAAGGCATCTAGATGTTTTAGATGTATGGGATAATAATTGATATTAGTGTCCAGCATGCATGTATGACAAGATGACATTTAAACATGAATAAGACAAAATAGTATGTAAAGATTGTAGCAAGGTGGCGTTTTGAAGTTTCTACCTACCCCAATGAGAAAAGAAGCACCATTATACATATGATTAGTGTCATGATTATGATTAGGAATTGTTTTGACAAAAACAAGGCCCACATATCCTACTTATATTTTAAACACGGAAGATTGTAAGAATGTATGTTTATTACTCTTTCACACAAAAACTACAGAATGGATTTTGATGAGATTTGGTATGTAGATAGCTTCAACCCTGGATTAACACATAGGCTACTTTTTGTCCCGGTCTGCGCGGGTGAAAATGCAGGGTGCAGCTAGTTATCTATAATGTCAATTTAGTGTTATTAAAAATGTCTGGGGGTCAAACTCCTTACCTGTAATCTCCTTTATAACAACATGGCCACCCGAAAGCGCCTGTGAGTCATACACCACACTGATAGGAGCGTCTCTTTCTTCCACTTGAACTTCAATCTGTATGTCATTTCTGTGGGAAATGTTTATTTCCACTGACACATCAGAGTTTCTTCTGTTGATACTCCCCCTCTTTGGGCTCTTGAACTCCTTTTTAGTAACTACAACGTCGTTACGACCCCGCTGAGGTGACGCTACTTCTGACTTCAAACTCGACCTCTTAGTCACAGCCTTTGTAGGGGTTTCCGACTTTGTCGAGTCCTTCGATTGTCTCCGAGGCGACGTAATGGATTCCCGCGCCATTTTACTCGGAGATTTCGCAGGAGAACCCTCATTTTTCACAATAGCGATGTTCTCTGATAGGGGCTTCCTTTTCGGAACAGCCTGTCCGGAATTTACGAGTTTTTGATCGATCTTCTCCTGTCTTGCCCGCGCTCTTTCTAACATGCGCTGAAAATAAGTTTTTAAATGTTAGACATGCGATTCTTGATGACCTTCTAAAGTTTGCGACCGTTAATACATAAATTATCGCCCAATCGTACCTGAGTGAAGGGATCCATAATTAAAACAATTTCTATGGTACTCGAATATCACAAATCACACACTTGACATAGTTTGTGTACACTTTGCACGATATTAATGATTTCACGTTAGTTTTTGCAATTCAAACAAGATAACAATTTCCACAAACATTCACCCGCTCGTTGGACGTTTGACGTTTGAAGTCTGAACCGAAATATTTGAATTTAGTTCGATTTGTATCCGGTAGGCGACGCACCGCGTCATAAAATTTCACCGTTCAGAAATTGCGACCTTGTTCAGAATGCAAGAATTTAGTTTGTTTATTATGTCGTGCAACAAAGAAGATATCTTTAATGTTAGATGTTTTATCTAGGCAGAACAACACCTAATTTTTTGTAAACACAAATAAATAAGTAGTGCCATCTAGTACCGCATGGAAAAATCTAACAACAAAACGAAATTGTAGCTTACAATACGGTTTCCAAATTCTTTTCAATAGGATGAAATGTTTTTTTTTTTATTTGTAATAGGTAGAAACAATTATACAAAAAACAGTTTCTAATAAACCACAGACTGCACAGAGCAATGTGTGTCTGCCGACGTAGACGTAGAGCGTTTCATTTTATCATAGTTTCTGAACCGCCTTACAGATGGTGCTGATTGAACTGTTTCTTCAATTGAACAAAGTGATGAGATAGAGAAAAACATTGGCTATTCGGATAAATACTAGACCATGCTTCTGTGTTTATGTAGGCATCCAAGCCTGCAAGCATCGAAGATAATGCAAGAGGTTAAAAATTAAAACATCAACTGACTAATTAAAAAGCTACGGACAGACCATGATGAAATCAACCATGGACATGATACATCTAGGTACAAAACCAGTTTCGATTCGCAATGTTATTAATATGTTATTGAGACCGGGAATATACCGGTTGACATTTCGTCAGTGCAATGTGTGTTTACAAACCAGTTGCTCATACATACATAGTTAGAGAACTAGGTAACTAGGTGCTGATAGGGGTATTTCCACAGCAGAGCTAGTAGGTACCTATTATTTAAATGACTATTATAACAACTTTGACACAAGGTGGGTCATTGCCACCTTGTTCTAATTAAGTAGTGTAGATGTTGTATTGAACTATAAAATATGATGTTTGTCATGACTATAAAAAATAAAAAACCCTGACAGGAAAAGGCTCTAAAAACCCAAAAATAAATTAATCCAAGCGTCGTACCGTAGGGGGACCACTAATTAGACCGCTTAGCACAAGCACAAAACAAAGCTAAGTTTTTTTTTTCATTCACCTCGTTGGTCTAGTAGCCGCAAGCGCGACTGCTAAGCGAAAGGTCCTGGGTTCATCCAAGTAGCTAACAACAACGCCACCTTTGTCATTCATGCACCAAAAGAAAATTTAGCATTTTTACTTCCATTATTGTCAGGTTCAAAGTGCGTCACAAAATTGGTCATAATAGGTTTGTTTATAAACTTAACGAATAGGGGGCAACCAATGAACGAAGATAAGTATTGAGTCATCTAGAATCGATTAAAATAATTTGTTTACCAAAACATCGAGAAACAAGGAAGAATAAGCACGGCTTAGCTTACGCGTAATCAGACATCTCCATTGGCGCTGCCGGTGGCTTCTCCTGTCTTTACGAAGGAGTGGTCTATGATCCAGCATGCGGGCCCAGTGCGGGTTGATAGACGTTACATTTCTTCGAGATTTTCTTTCACCATATTGAGAGCAGCTGTCGGAAAGCACGTTAAGCCGTTGGTCCCGGCTGTCAATTGTAGATCTTTGACAGTCGTTATGTAGTCAGTGGCCCAAACTTCTGACAACCAGTCTTATCAAGGGGTATTCAATTACCCTGTACTAACAGGGTTCTGGAGATCAGATAGGCAGTCGCTTCATGTTAAATACTGGTATTCACCTGCATCTGGTTAAGACCGGAAGCAGATCCCAACATAGTTGGGAAAAGGCTAGACAGATGATAATATTGAGAGCAGTTGTCTTCTATATCGTATACGGTGTCCTAATGCTGGGCATTATTATAAGCCTCCCTCTATTCTTTCCTCTTTTCATGACTGCCCATTGTCGTGTCCTAAGTTATGCATCTCGACGTCCACACAAAGTAATGTGAGTGCCTGGGTTGGAATTTGAACCCACAATCTTACGACACGTAGGCCGGGGAGTTTACCACTCAACTGTGCTGTGTCATTATCAACTGAACCACCACTGTTTTTGGAAGATGCGCTTTGTTTTTGAATACCTACCGTACCTATATCATCTATTATTTTAACTTAGTACCTTGTTCATATCGATCGGCGCTTTCATAGCGATCGCCACGGTTGCTTCTGGTTTTCTAGAGATGCAGTGTTTGCATGGGATTGGGAATAGTGTGGTGTGTCCTACAGCTCTACAGCAAATACTTATGTAGTAATTTAATCCTCCTACATAGTACAGGACAGGTTCAAAGTAAATTAGCGAGTAAAACTCTGCAGACGACGGTTATCGATATCCAACTAATCGATGGAAGGAAAAGGAAGGGACGACGACCAGGGGCCCTACCGTAACGTCATAAAGCACTATTGTTTTAATGTCACTCCATTGTGGGAAAAAGATGGAGCCATAGAGGACGTGTAGCGGCATCTCTTTCCCACTCTGGATAACAATACTGCTTTAAGACGTCATGGTAGGCTGCCAGATTGTGCCAGCCCTAGATACCGATAAAGTGAATAAAATCAGGAGAATGATAGTCGTAACCATAACAGCAAACAGCGCACTACGCAGCATAGTAACATCTTAAAAAAAAAAAAAAACAAATGAAGGACTATAAATTAATATTATTTAAAGTTCTCACACTTAGAAGCTTGACCTAAGACCTCGACACCAAACGATTGGCAAATTACATTATCGTAAATCGTCATATTGGTTGCAAACACGACCAACATTCGAAACCTATCCATTATTCCACAAATAAGGAAGTCTTCGATCAAGATGCAAAGAAGTACAGCAATGGAACTGACGTGCGTTGGTCGGCCAATGTACGCCAAGATACATAATTGAATTAAGAACACGAGAGTTTTCGCAGCGGACTACGGAACCTGTGGCCAGTTGCTTATTAGCATTTGTTGTGAGTGCACGCAAAGTGAATTTATTACAAGATCAAGAAACATGGGTGAGTAATTTCTCGTGAACAATAAAATAAGATGGAATAGGAAAAGATTGAGATTAAAATTCTACATACGTACATGCATTGATGCATGTGTTAAATTTAGATTTTCTTTGTCATATTTGGGGTCAGTGGTAGAAAATTTTGTTCTGGTGTTTTGCAGGGTACCACGCTCTGACGCCCATGTCAATTTATAGCAAAATATGACAAACTTTATTTTTTAAAAGTAAGTTCGAACTCTTACCAAAAATTCCAAAAAAAAAAACACTTCGGAATAGTAGATAGGTAACAATGATATTTAAGAAAAAAGTTTTAATTTAATTCTTTATTTTTAATTCCGACACCAACTTTCCAAAATATGCGCAAACATTAACGTAACATCCTAAAATCAGCCAGTACCTGCGCAACTAGAAAAAAAAATGTTTTTTTTTTCCGCGCAATTCCGCTTTCCAGAGAGGCATTTAGGTACCTAGTTGTAGGTATGTTTACACAACCGCGAATCAATAATCATAAAACATACGGAATCGTAAAGAACACACAGTTCAAACAATAACGTTTAACGATTTTACTTAGAAATATTGAATACAGTTCTAACTGACTGTATCTAGGTAGGTAGAGGTACTTATCTTACGTTCCTAGATAAGTACGAAATACATTGAGATTGACTACCTGAATATAAGTGATTCGTTCCAAGTTCTTGACACTTCCCGTCTTTAATTTATCGTAAGTACTTTTAGGAAATTCTAGTCAGAATATCAAATATCTTTGATAAATAAAGAATGACGGATATATTATGTTTAGCAATCTCTTGTTTGACGGTACTGATATTTAGATCTTCATGTAGATTTATGTGACATAGTCTACTACGTGATGATGATAATAAAATAAATTCCGTATGAACCCATATCCTTCACCTTTTTGGGAGCAGTGCTAAAGAAATTTATTACACAAAGAAAAGTGCCCGCCTGAATTCAAATCTACGATCTTCAGTTACTCGTAATTGGCTGCCGTTTCCACTGGTCCATACTACGCTTCTCATTCTCATACAATCGTGGTTTTAAACGCTTCGAGAAAAAAAAAAGCTTAAAGTAAATAAAGTTTGAAAATCAAGCTTTTGAATATAGGTGTGAAATTGTTTTTTTCTTCTTATTCTTCTCATCAAACCATTTTAATTTAAACCCTTATCATGGGGGTGCATACACAATAACTAATCTGACATCTAAGAGAAACCACCATAGTGGAATTAGAACGTCACTTAGCTAACCATGCATTGTCAACCAAATTCAAAATGTCAGCTCAATCTGTTGAGGATAGCTGTTTAAAATGCAGTTGCAATCTTGCAATATTTGACCAAACATGCATAGCAAGTTAAACAAAAGCTTGTAATAAACATCCTTAGAATGGTCCTTTAAAAATAGGGCATCTGAGTATGGTCATCATCATCATCATCAGCCTTTAATGTTCCCACTGCTGAGACACGGCCTCCTCTCTATGAGAGGGAGTGGGGTGTAATCCACCACGCGGGCCCAGTGCTGGTTGGTGGATTACAGAAGTAATTTAGTGTTATGTTATGCCATAAATCAGTGTGACCATTCATATAAGAGAACATGTTCAAAATCTATTTCTCATGTTTTTATACAATGTATCGTCAGTTACCAAGAATACAAACAATCACAAGTAAATACATAATAATATAAAATAATAATCTGTGTTTTATACACTTTATGCTTCATTATGTGTGACTAATGTCTTTGATTTACCCTTACTGAGCCTTAGTACTTACTGCTGGACAGATGAGTAAGAACAGTACAAATTGTTACGCCTTACGACATTTCATGCAAACTTTGAAGTCCTTATTTTCCGAAATGACTGATGAAACTATAAACGCATAAGCAGGATAAATAGGTCTAAAAAAATACTAAAAATACATTTTCGAAATGTCTTTAAAAAAAAAGATAATTGGAAATTTCTGTTTCTATCGATAATTTATAATCGGTCTAACTAAGCTGTAACACTATTTTTCGAAAATGTTTTTAAGTAACTTTTTAGACCTATGTATCAAGCTTATGCGTATTAAGTTTCATTAAAATCGGTTCAGTCATTTCGGAAAATAAGGACTTGAAATTTTGTATGAAATGCCGTAAGGTGTAAACGCTCTTAAGGCAACACAAAGGATTCATACATACCTACCTTAGTACAAAAAGAACCATAATGAACCTTCCGTTTACAGAACAGGGGACTTAAACTAGACAACTGGGAAACGCATTCAAACTGCTTCGTAAAACTGCAACGCATTTCAACTGAATTGGCTATTCTACTATTTGGGACCTTATTTCAATCCAATTACGTGCACTTGTGACTTTTCCATCATTGTTTTAACGCTGACAGAATTTCTCTGTGTGAAGGCCCGAGCTACTTCTACAAAACCTTGTTGTTAAGACGTAAAACAAATGAAAACGGAACTAACGATTTCCATGAAAGTTGCAATATAGGGGTTTACGGGGTAGCGATCTAGCTAGGTCTGATCTAGCATATCATCATCATCATCAGTGTGTGGGCTCTAATCCACGCGGGCCCAGTGCGGGTTGGTAGATGACACAGTCATGTCTTCGAATTTTTAGTTCTAGGACATACCGGTTTCCTCATGATGTTTTCCTTCACTGTTTTTGAGGGCAGCGGTGATGAAATTACACAAAGTAATGCGCCTGCCTGGGTTCGAACCCACGGCTTACTGCTCGTAAGTCGGGGCTGCCACCACTGTGCCACCACAGCTCTCGGTATGATGCCCAGACGAAATCTCGAGGCGTTCCTAACTTTTATTGTTTATTTGTTCGTATTGTCGTAATAGAACTGCCAAGAGGAAAAGACTTGAGAGGTGACAGCAAAGTGAGGCCATCGGCCCATTATTCAATTGAATACAAATACGCACTGGCTTGTACACACAGCGACATTTATATATTCAGCTATACAGATCTAGTATAACCTGACCTTGCTTTGTATAAGCTTTCTGTACAACGATAGATCAGCTTGTACTGGTTTTGCCTAGCTTGATTGGTCGTCATGTGTACAATACAATATTTACTTGGCTCTTGACTTCCAATGTTGACTCCCAAAGATATTTAAATATTCACGAGTGAATCGACTCCCCATTTTTATTTAAACAAATCGACTACCTATCTAAACAAATTAGGCATTTAAAGTTAGAATAGTATTTTGACCTATGAGCTGGGTTATTGCTTGGTCCAACATTAGAAGTTATATCACAATCCGGAGGATTAAAAGAAATTCGTAATCCATTGCTTCCTATGTTTGAAAAATTCGTCTGTTCGACTACGCAAATCATGCAATGAACTGTCTTAAAAACCTTTTTGCTTAAAAATAAAACCGACCTAAAAAACACAAACAGTGGAAGTCTTTCACTGAACTGTCAAAAAAAATAAAAAATCGGTCCACAATTGGCGGAGAAATCGGTGAACATATAAAAAAGAAATACTTACAAACAGTTGATTTGAGAACCTCCTCCTTTTTGGAAGTCTGTTAAAAATGAGTAGCATTGGGAATGCGAATATGTTATCTTGGAATTGGGAATCTATAGAAAATTCTCAAGGATGCCAAATCACCTTACGATCTCTAGTATATTGTAGATGTTACTATAATAGAACTCGGTGGCCACTTATACCATTTGGTTAACCGTCTGCTTGATTGCCAACTATTAACATAGTGCAGACAGGTTTTGTACATACTGGTCTCTAAGTCACAATGTGGTCTAACCGGCTAGTAATGAGTCATAGGTAATAAAGTTCGGAAGTTTATACAAGTTACCTATACGTTTTAGTCAAATACATTCAAATATTACGAGCTATATAAATCTCTTTGGTTTTAGTACAATACTCTCTCTCTCTTCATCTCTTCGGTTTTAGTTTGGGTTTTTTAAACGTGAAAGTTTCTTCACTATTTAGTACCGGGGCGACAAAGCTCTGCTCCGGTTAAAACAGAGATTTATTTCCCAGATATGCTAGATCAGACGTGCCTCGGAAAGCACGATAAGCCGTTGCTCCTGGCTGTCATTTGTAGATCTTTGACAGTCGTTACGACTAGTCAGAAACCGAAAGACTGCAATCCAGTCTTACCAAGGGGTATCGTATTACCCAGTTACTGGGTTGTGGAGGTCAGATAGGCAGTCGCTTCATGTAAAATACTGGTACTCAGCTGCATCCGGTTAGACTGGAAGCCGATCCTAAGGTAGTTTGGGACTTTTCCCAAACTTAAAACAATCAAACAAGCGTTAAAACAATGATGGAAAAGTCCCAAGTGCACCAATTGGATTGAAATAAGGTCCAAAATAGCAGAATAGCCAATTCAGTTGAAATGCGTTGCAGTTTTACGAAGCACTTTGAATGCGTTTCCCAGTTGTCTAGTCTAGGTCCCCCTGTTCTGTAAACAGAAAGGTTCCTATTGGTTCTTTTTACCAAGGTATTTATGAATCATTTGTGTTGCCTTAACGGGCACAATTTGTAATGTTCTTACTCAACTGTCCAGCAGTTATACAAGGTGTTGTTTTGCAGCTTCGTCAAAATTCAGGAGGTTGTCAAAAAAGACAAATTATCAATTTAAATTACGGTAACCACTTTAACGTGGTTTAAGAAACAAGAAATTATCGAATAAACGTTTGCGATCGTTTGTATATGTGAAAACGTGGTTATAGGGCGAGGATCAGACGGGCCGCGTTTAAAATAACGGTTCACACGTAACGATTTCCTTAAATAAAAAAATACTTACCGATTTTATTATTGATTCGGGTCGAGAATTATTAGCATTGTTACCTCCTTGAATTTGACGAGAATGCAAAACAACAGCTTGTTTAGTACCAAGGCTCAGTTAGGGTAAATAAAAGGCATTAGTCACACATAATGAATCATAAAGTGTATAAAACACAGATTATTATGTATACTTATGTGTATGCATGTATACTTGGTAAGTGGTGAAACATTGCCATGAAAACATGAGAAATAGATTTTGAACATGTTCTCTTATATTAATGGTCACAGTTATTTATGGCATAACATAAAATTAAATTACTTCTGTAATCCACCAACCAGCACTGGGCCCGCGTGGTGGATTACAGCCCACTCCCTCTCATAGAGAGGAGGCCTGTGTCCCACCAGTAGGAATATTATAGGCTGATGACGATGATGATTATGTAATCCTTAAAGGGTTAGAGGTGTAGGGACCTAATAAGTACCCACATTTCGCCAGTTATGTTTAATTAAGGTCCATGTCAAAGGGGGCGAGTCAATTGCCATCAACCGGGCTTGTATCCAGACTATGTTTGGTACTGAGACCATTAGGACTTAATGGTAAATCCCAATCGCTCTGGGAATCGAACCTAGCATCCTAATGCACAGCAGTCGCTACTTGCAACCACTAAGACCAACTAGACAAACAAATATTTATGCAAGTGGGAAATCAATATACCGAATTGCATGGTATCTTATATGGATCATCAAAATGCCTGTCTTATGAGCGTTTACGCCATACGACATTTCATACAAACTTTCAAGTCCTTATTTTCCGAAATGACTAAACCGATTTTAATTAAACTTCATACGCATAAGCAGGATACATAGGTCTAAAAAGTTACTAAAACCATTTTGGAAATGTCTTAAAAAAAAGATAATTGTAAATTTCTGTTTCCATAGATAATTCATTTATTTATCGGTCTTAGCTGTAATAAACCTTTTTTTCGAAAATGTTTTCAGTAACTTTTTAGACCTATGTACCCTGCTTATGCGTATGAGGTTTCGTTATAATCGGTTCAGATTTGTCGGAAAAATAAGGACTTGAAAGTATCTAAGAAATGTAAGCCGTAAACGCTCTTATGGGGTCACAAACCTTAAACGCTAAAGAAATAATAAGACACAGCGAGCCAATAGTCCCCAATTCGTAACATCCTGCCAGCACCCTATTCTTGTGCTGAGAATGGGTTCATGTAGGTACAGCAGTGCAACGACTGGTAATCAAACTTACGACCTTTCGCCTTAACATACGCCTTATCAACGCAAATTGCAGTGATAGCATAGTGGAGTGACCGTCGGACTACCAAGTCATTGGTCTCAAGTTCGAACCCAAGACACCTCTGATTTTTGGGATTCATATGCGTATTGTATAATTATCACTTGCTTCGGTGAAGGAAATATCGTCAGGTTTCCTCACGATGTTTTCCTTCACCGAAGCCAGACACAGCCAGAACGCGTCGCGGTAGACCTCGTAGGAGATTGCAGGTCGACCAGTGGGCCAAATTAGCCCGGGATAGAAAGAACTGGATATCATGGAGATATACCTTTGCCCAGCAGTAAGAGGACTCCTGTTGGCTTTGAGTCTTTGTTCTGTTCTTCTTCTCCGTGTGGTATTTCCCTAACCTGCCCCCGTATTCACAAACGCTTCGATTCGATAACAATTCGGAAACTCGTATGTCTATCTCGCTCGCTTTCGACTTGTCGAATCGAAATCGAATCGAAGTGTTTGTGAATACGGGGGCTGGTATCAGAGTTTTATACAGCCCACCGGCCTCTGTCTAAGCTATAGATGCCTACGAGAAATATCTCTCAGTCATGCTGGTTATTTTGATATTGAGACGTAGGAAGGTTACGGGCTGGTTTGGCTTTGCCAGTTCATACGTCAGCTGAACGTGATCTCCATGATACCTAATTGGTTTAATTTACGAGGTATTCGTGCGAATCAGACGGATCGCCCTTGACTCGCTAACATTTTACCACCCGAGACTGTGTACAGTTTAACGATACAAGTTTATTTGCTTGCATAATTTTTGCGAAGGCCTACAGTACAGGTAGGTATACAAACTCAAAAACTGAGTATCAAGAAATTAATATATTTAATGTCTCGTTGGTCTTATACGGAGGAGCTCGTGGCTAAGTAATAACAGCCGCACAGGTCGATCTTTGCGGTTAACCCGTGCTTGCCGAGGTTGGTCCGGTGATGGGTGACCATAATTACATACCGAGGTTCCTCCATGCCTCGGAAAGCACGTTAAGCCGTTGGTCCTGGCTGAATAGAATAGAATAGAATAATTTTTATTTGCGTAAAAACATGGTACATTTAGGTCTTATAAATAGGGTTGTGAACTTACATGTTTTGCCATAGAATGGCATACAAATATTTGAATTTTTTTTTTTTTACAAAAAAAGAAACCGACTTCAGAAAACACTTAATGCACTAAAAAGTTAAAAATAATACTATAACCTACCTATGTTAATAAACCTCACCTAACCGACGATTAACCTATGATAAAATTTAATAATTCTTTGGAGTCGGTGCCAAGCAATATAATTTGAATTAATTAATGAATTAATATTTAGAAACTGTAAGATGTTTTGTTTTTCTGGCCTTAGTATGTCTATATAGTCATTCAGGTATCGTATATTGCTTGGCACCGACTCCAAAGAATTATTAAATTTTATCATAGGTTAATCGTCGGTTAGGTGAGGTTTATTAACATAGGTAGGTTATAGTATTATTTTTAACTTTTTAGTGCATTAAGTGTTTTCTGAAGTCGGTTTCTTTTTTTGTAAAAAAAAAAAATATTTGTTAATTTTTAGTGACATATTTTTAATCTAATAATAAAATATGGGTAGGCCTAGTAAAGATACTTTTCGTGTGAGAAAAGGCGTCGAACTGAAACTGCGAAAAAGGAAAATGATTAAAAGAAATTAGGGAAAGAAATGATCAACGCATTTTGAAAACAGACTGTCAAAGCAGATGACCTACATGTTACGTAGGTTGAATAAGGAAAGTCAAGAAGTTAGTCTGTGGTACACCTGGAAAGTGCATACCGTTACAATTCCAACAAGCCCAAACACAGCTAAGATACACTGTCTTATTTTGGAGTTCTAGTGCCTTTCTCTTGGCTTCATCATCAGATCTGATGGTAAAATGGTTCTTATTGAACGCAAATGCTTCATTTGTTGTAGAAAATACCAAAATCGCTGTACGTTTTCCTATAAAACTTGAAGAGTTCCCTCGATTTTGCCAAAATTCAATCATCAGATCCCGACTTGGTGACTATGGAACCAAATGGAAAGCATAGGCTTCGGAATAAAAAAATAATTTTCGAAATCGGTTCGTAAATGACTGAGTTATGCGCAATGCAGAGTAAACGAAAAGTTAGAAATATTTAACTTTTGTTGATTTTTTCAGAAACGGCTTGTCTGATTTTGATAAAATTTTCATGGGACCATTTGGGAAGTATACGCTTTCAAACAAAAAAATAATTTTTCAAATCGGTTGGCAAGCGACGGAGTTATGCGCGAACAAACATAAAAAAAAAAAAATACAAACATCCGAATTGAGAACCTCCTCCTTTTTTAGAAGTCAGTTAAAAATGTTAAACGTGAATTTTAATACGAAACATTTTGTTAAAATATTAATACTATAGCACTTACAATTTAAGGCTTCGTATCCATTCGAAATCTTTAAACAATTAATATAAACTTAAAAATAAAGAATAAAAAGCTAAAAAACGCAGCAACATGAAATATTTTGTAGAGCTCAGTAACCATATCTATCAGCTACTTTTTTTTCTAGAAATTCTTTTACACTATAAAAACAATTATCAATGAGCCATTTACACAATTTGGATTTAAAATATTTTAAAGGGAGCTCTCTTAATTCTTTTGGTATGTTGTTAAAGATTTTTATTGCAGTGATTAAACTATTTTTTTGGCATAATGTGCTTTGATGTGCAGGTATTCTTAATCTTGTGGGATCTCGACGAGTGTATTTCGAATGCAGGTCGCATGCTATAAAAAACTTAGAGTGTTCCTTGACAAAAATACCAGCCTGCATTATGAAAAGGCCTGTTAGTTAGAGTTAATAGCCTTAATTTTTTAAACAGTGGTCGACAGGATGTTAATGGGCTGATACCGCAAATTGCTCTTAGGCATTTTTTTTAACAATAAATGCTTCATTTATAATTGTCGAGTTCCCCCAGAGTAGGAGTCCATACCGGAGTAAGGAGGATACATACCCGTGGTAAGCAGTCAGGGCGACTGCTTCACTAGTGGTACGTCTAAAACGTGTAAAAACAAATTGGTTGAGTTTCTTGCAAACATGTTCTATATGTAATTTCCAGTGACAGTGCTGATCAAGAATGAGTCCAAGAAATTTATATTCACTTACTTCGTTTATTTGTTGTCCTTGACAATTTACTTTAAATGTTTTTGGTTTTGAGTTGTAATTTTGAAAGTTTATGTATTTGGTTTTACTAAGGTTTGCACAAAGATAATTATTTTCTAGCCATTTTAAAACTTGATTTACTATTGTATTAAGGTTTTTTTCGTGAATTATGTCTGATTTATTATCATTTGCAACGATTACCGATATATCGTCAGCAAAGAGTACACTGTTGTTGTAAAGAAGTGGGCAAATCATTGATGTAGATAAGGAAAAGTAATGGGCCCAGTATGCTTCCTTGTGGTACACCTGATTTGGTTTGACTATATTCCGAACTGATTGATGTTGACTCTTTGTTTTTGTTTATTGTACTTATTTCTACTCTTTGTTGGCGGTTAGATAAATAGCTAGTAATCCAGTCAATAACTATCCCTCGGATTCCGTAGTTATTGCATTTTTTTAGAAGTAAATCGTGGTTGACAAAATCGAAAGCTTTGCTCATGTCAAAGAAGATAACGGACACTGGAACCTGTTTATCTAATTTTTCAATTACATTTTTTATTAGAGTAAATGCTGCTAACGTTGTCGATTTACCCCTTTGAAAACCGTTTTGTCTGTCATTTGTAGATCTTTGACAGTCGTTACGAGTAGTCAGAAGCCGAAAGTCTGACATCCAGTCTTACCAAGGGGTATTTTATTACCCAGTTACTGGGTTGTGGAGGTGAGATAGGTAGGCAGTCGCTTTATTTAAAATACTGGTACTCAGATGCATCCGGTTAGACTGGAAGATGACCCCAAGATAGTTTGGAAAAACGCTAGGCAGATGATGATGGTCTTATTCGCAAAAACCGCCTGCTCAGCATGAGGTCCTAGGTTCAATTCTCAGGTCAAGCAGTGTTATTGGATTTTTCCATCTGGAACTGCTCAGCAGCGGACACGGACCTTTGGATTTGTGGTCTGATGGCAATAAGTTTGTCCGCTATTAGATGGAACTTAAACATAACTGGCGCAATGTATGTAGGTGTACTACTCAAATGTCACGCTGATGGCGTGTTGGTGTTGGCTGCGGGTGTGTTGGGTCATTTAGTTCCCTTCAATACGGTTGAGTTGAATGATGGCTGATACATGCGTCATGTTTGTGAACGGGCGCTGTCAGTTGTGACTGGTCATCTCTTAGCTGCCACGGTTTATTATAATTACTTAATTTTTGAATTATTGATTTATTCTTTAACTTGCACGTATTTCTACATCGTTCTCACATATTTGTAATTCTCAATATGATCTAACCAAGTTTTTGTAACAATATTTTGATTTAAAAGAGTGTCCATGGAATTTCTGGCCCATTCTTCTCCATATAGATCTACGCTTTGGTATGGGCAACCACAGTACTTTCACAAGTTATTATGCCTTGTGTCTGGTACTGTAGCTTTGCGTTTTGTTCTGCTTTTTTGACTTTCAAAAGTGCCTGTAATGGTCTAATTGAAATAAACACTTTGAGTTTGAGTTTATTAGGTGCATTTTTCTCAACTCTTCAGTGATTAGAAACTTGATGTTATGTTTAGAATATGTATGTAGGTACAGTAGCCAGCAAGTCAGTCGTTAGAAAATCAGCAAAAGCTGCTTCCTTTTTAAGGGTTAGATAACCCTTATTCGTATAGAACTTTGTTCTACGGAGCTGGCTGTTAAAGGTCAGAGACGAGAGCGTGACGCCAGACGTGCAGTAGACTGATATGAAGCATTCAATGGCAGAACAACTTATCAAAAAGTATATTGTTTCTTACCAGAGCAAAAGAAAATTAAACTGTTTGAGGATAATAATATTTTTTCCTGTTAAGCGCAAAGTAAATGTACCGATAATTGCATATTACGCATAATTGCGGCCTTTATGTTGCAGTCGATACAGTAAATCACAGTAGGCATAGGTATTACATGCAACCACCCTATATTAGCATTACCTTATAATATCTTTGTCAAAGACAAAGGATATTTGCAGTCATAGTTCTAACTCTATGTAGACCTTTTAAAGACACGGTAAACTGTTTAAAAAATTAAGGCTATTAACTCTAACAGGCCTTTTCATAATGCAGGCTGGTATCTTTGTTAAGGAACACTCTAAGTTTTTTATAGCATGCGACCTGCATTCGAAATACACTCGTCGAGATCCCACAAGAATAAGAATACCTGCACATCAAAGCACATTATGCCAAAAAAATAGTTTAATCACTGCAATAAAAATCTTTAACAACATACCAAAAGAATTAAGAGAGCTCCCTTTAAAATATTTTAAATCCAAATTGTGTAAATGGCTCATTGATAATTGTTTTTATAGTGTAAAAGAATTTCTAGAAAAAAAAAAATAGCTGATAGATATGGTTACTGAGCTCTACAAAATATTTCATGTTGCTGCGTTTTTTTAGTTTTTTATGCTTTATTTTTAAGTTTATATTAATTGTTTAAAGATTTCGAATGGATACGAAGCCTTAAATTGTAAGTGCTAATATAGCACTAGCGTTGTAGTATTAATATTTTAACAAATTTATGTTTCGTATTAAAATTCACGTTTAACATTTTCAAATATTTGTATGCCATTCTATGGCAAAACATGTAAGTTCACAACCCTATTTATAAGACCTAAATGTACCATGTTTTTACGCAAATAAAAATTATTCTATTCTATTCTATTCTAAAATAATTCAAAACCTAGATTGCTACGGCAAGAAAAATATTGACAGTAAATATTATATTATAACTTCTTCTGGTTACATTATTTTCATGAAAAATAATTGGTTTGCATGTCTGGACACAATAATATTGATCAACAAGCATTCTTCCGGCTACATAACTAGACAACGTTCGTCGATAGTGCATATTGCAAATTAAGATTCGGTAAACTGCTGGCCTACCACAGTATTGTTTTACTCTTATTCCAATGTGGGAAAGAGACGGAGCTATACATGATGTCTAGCGCCATCTCTTTCCCGCACTGGAAAAGGAGTAAAATAATACTCTTTTAAGACGTGATGGTAGGCCACCTGATCTCTGATAGTTATTCAAAAGTAGGCAATAGGCGACTACATTTTCTAAACAAAACGAGAGGAATAACCCTATTTAAACCACCCCCCCCAAACAAGGCAAATGGTTGAGTGGGAGCCACCATTTCTGGGCAAACAAAGTTGGAGGGGATCCTCTATTTTGACCACCAACGCCAGCACACGTAGCATGACCACTGTAGAAATGAGTTTTGTCTACGGAAGAATCGACACAATGGCATTCAATCATCATCATCATCCCTATAATCAGCCTATAATGTTCTCACTGCTGGAACACAGGCCTCCTCTCTATGAGAGGGAGTGGGCTGTAATTCACCACGCGGGCCCAGTGCGGGTTGGTAGATGTCACATGTCTTCAAATTATAGTTCTAGGACATGCCGGATTCCTCACAATATTTTCCTTCACCGTTTTTGAGGGCAGCGGTGATGAAATAAATTACACAAAGTAATGCGCCTGCCTAGGTTCGAACCCAAGGTTTACTCCGCGTAAGTCTGGGCTGTAACGCGTGCAGATCGTTTACTGCTTCCATAGTCTGGTGGTCGCAAGTCCGAACGGATGAAAAAATAATTTAGTTTTATCAAGAGTTTTTCTGAAGCAGCCCGGATTACGGATTTGGGCCCAGTTGACGGAAATAGATTTTTGGCATGATGTTCTTTTAAAGCCACATTTTACAAACATTTGTACCAGTAAGTCGATAACGCCAAATTGGTACCATGTATCCTGTACTATTATTAAATGAGCAATATTTGTAAACATGTCCTCGAAACGAAAACGGCTCTAACGATTTCGATGACAGTTGCACAAATAGCGGTTCACGGTGGCGAAAAACCGATCTAGCCAGGTCTCCATAACTGAGAAAATTAGGTTTTTTCTATTTTCACCCGAGCAGAACTCGGTCGCCCAGGTGCTGGCTACATCATCATCATCATCATTTCAGCCGAAAGACGTCCACTGCTGGACATAGGCCTCCCCCAAGTGTCGCCACATTGACCGGTCCCGTGTGACTTGCATCCAGCGGAACCCCGCAACCTTCCTCAGGTCAACGGTCCACCTAATGGGAGGCCTTTCAACGCATCGTCTTCCGGTTCGCGGTCGCAATTCAAGAACTTAGTAATTAAAAACATTTTCTGATTACTTTCCAGGTTCCGCTACTATCCTCCTGTCCATTGTGGCTGTGGTGCTGATGGTGTCCTACTCTGAGGCCTGTGAGTATCCTTGACATAATCGATCGAATTTCACACCCAAGTCTCACAAAATAGCCCCCTCATTATGGGGTAAAGTTTGAATGCAGGAGTTAAAATCCGATTTCATGGATTCTTCCAATCAAAGTAAGCACAGTAGTAGGTACCGAGTGATTTTGGATATATTTTATCTTAAAACAAGAATCATCAGGCGGACGAAGTCGCTGGCTTAAGCAGATAAAAATAAATTAGCTACAAAGAATCAGGATGTACAGAATCAAAGACCTAAGGCTATTTTTATTTGTATGTCGTCTTACTCGTCATCGTCGCTGGCATCATGCAGTACCCAGAACATTCGTAGGACGTAGGTACGAGCCATTTAAGTAAATTATTCAATCAGAGCACCGTTTAAGGAGGGAATAGATTAGATAAACGGTCTATTCTGTCCTTATACCGCAGTCATCAATGTTGCATAAGTAAATTGATGGCAGGAAGTCTTGTTCCATGGGTGGATCCATAAAAGACGACTTGTAGTCTTTTCGCAGCTATTTTATAGCTGGCTGATGAATTGGGTAAGTTTGGGTGGCCTACCAGGGCATTTTTATTTTAATCATATTCCAGTGTGGAACGCTAGACTTCCTGTATAGCTCTGTCTCTTTCCCACACTGGTATGACAAAACTATACTAATAGATTTCATGGTAACCCCACTGAAGTTTAAATGATTCCCCGGTAAAACATATTTTTGTACACAAACCTTAGGCCAACTTAATAGAGGTAAAATGACTATGAAAGGTAAAATGGTTCTAAACAAAAAGTGAGCTTTAGCAGATTGATGTTCTTGGTAAATTCGGACACTTGATCTAAAAATAGGAACTTTGATTCTTCAAAATACTTTCATTTGTGATAGAAAGTGTGTGTTGTGTGTATTTGAGGTGCTGAGTAGAATTGTAGCCAGTAGACTGGTATCCGGTCCAACATAGGAAAAGGCTAGGCGGATGATGATGAAGACCTAAACTAACCACAGCCTTGTTCTTCATTACAGCTGGCAATTGCCCCCTGCCTTCCAAGGTCTACGGCTGCAGCCCGAAGTGCGTCCAGGACTACGAATGTGGTAACGGCAAGGTGTGCTGCAACAACGCTTGCAACGCAAAGTCCTGCACTATACCGGCTGCCAACGGTTCTGGATCCAGCAGCTCTAGTAAAAGCCAGTGTAAGTTAAACATCAAACCAGTTTGGGTAGAAAGAAGATAAAAGAAGAGACGTTTAGTACAGTCAGTATCTTGTAATACTTGGGTTATAAAGGAGATAAGGAGCGGAGTGGACAAGTACAACAGAGTCTTATTGGATACCCGCATTTTGTATGGAACCCCAAAAAAACTGTGGGTATACAATTATGGTCTCAAAAAGTCCTTAAAATAAGTCCAGCAAAACGCCAGTGTAGGGTACAGCAAAATTAGACTAAAGCCTTTTTTTTACAGGCCCAATAGCTGGCGGACAGAGAAGTACAGTTACTGTCTGACAGCTACTGGGGTTCGTGAAAATAAAGTTGAGCCAGTACTGACCGGTCAGTGGCTGTCGGTCAGCAACTTCAAAATATTTTGTTTCTACTGCCCACTGACCTTCCCTCACTCCCACAAGGACAGCTACTGGGTCATCATTGGCTCCATACAAACGCAACTAGACTGTCGCTGGTCAGTGCCGAAGAACAGTAAACGCCTGGACAGTCAGACGTTTTCGAGTTGGAAATCGTTTTTCCCTCTCTACCACCTTGTCCATATTTTTTGTATTCTGACTTTTGAGAATTTCCATCAAATGTTCACCAAGGAGTAATGCCAATACTCCTTGTTATAATTATTTAGCACTGATCAGCCATTTTGCTGGCCTCGTGAAAACGCAATGGGTCAGAAGCACCTGGCCAGTACAACAGTAGCTGTGTACTGCGGTCTCCTATGCAGACCCAGTAGTGAGAACACGTCGGGACAGTGACAGTACTGTATAGACAGCAGAATGTACAGTTGCTGACTACTGGGAGGTCTGCTACTAGGCCTGTGAAAACCAGGCTTTACTTCCGAAGAGATAGGACACAGAGCACGAAAATGCCTCGGTGTTCGTTGCCAGATTCCCTTTGCTCACACTTTCGTTTCTTAGTGTCTTCGTGTGTAAACGGCATCTAGAAAATTCTTTTTCTGTTCGTGTCGGCAGTACTTTAGATGGTTTAGGCCCAGTAGGTACGTTGATTGCGGCATCAATAGCAATCATAGGTCATCAAACGTGATAATCTAAAGTGGCGGTTTACTCATCGCCATCTTAGGACACTCCAGCAAGTAATTGAAGTTATGCGTACTGCCGTGAGCCATCTCTGAATGCTGTCAATTCCGTGCTCTGTGAGTAGCAGGAAGTGATAACCTACATTCCACCGGGCAAGCGCTATTATTTGGTTCTAAAGGACCTACTAATAGGGCTTTTAGTTGATACACGGGACCGGTCAATGTGGCGACGCTTGGGGGAGGCCTATGTCCAGCAGTGGACGTCTTTCAGCTGAAATGATGATGATGATGAGTTGATACTTACCGGGCAGGCGTACAAAAATCGCGACTAATGGCTGCCTGTGGTAATAATATCTCTCCGATCGTCACGGCAGCTAGTCAACGGAGATTAACCAAGTACGCAGAAGACATCATCGAAAACAAGTGTGTGCGCAAACACAGGTCTGAGCACTTTCGGTCTTTTTTTGTTCATTTACATCATAGTTATAGTCCGATAAGTGGGCGGTTTTGGACCGCCCTATAACTGAAAAACGATAAGCCCCAGAACCGGCGGCAATGGCTTAGCGTAATTCTAATGCACGGTGTTGTTACACCGCCAACTTCCAAACTCCGGGATGTTACTGAGGAATTCATAATGGAAAAACCCATTAACCCTTTTTGTCCGACCTGGGAATTAGGCATTTTTGAGTAGAACTTAGTTATGTAGGAATTAATAAATAAGTTACTTGCTTCCGAAAACTAATCCCCATCTTTTTCTCTTCCAGCGGGAGCCGGGATATACTGCGACAACGTGAAATGCAACTCTTTCGAAGTTTGCAAAGTGGACCCCAAGACCAAGCGCAATAAGTGCAGCCGAGCCTGAACAGTTACACTTATAGATTCTATGCTTAATCATCTTTTTAGTATTTGATTAAATATTCTTTTTTACTTACTAAGATGTTGTCTTTTTTCTTTGGGACGCGGCTCAGCTTGCCTGCAGGTTCGAAATTATTCGGGAAAGTATTAACGGGATAGAATTCTAAATAAGGTGTCTCTTAATCAGGTCATGTTCCACCTAAGTCTTGGTAAACATGAGCGTATGTCCAACATATTTGAAATATAGGTGTCTCAATACATAGCTCATAAAATTATCACTTGCTTCGGTGAAGGAAAACATCGTGAGGAATTCAGCATGCCTGAGAGATATTTCTTGATGGCATGTAAAGCCAAGTCAGAGGCCTTTGGACGGCATAAAAAGTCTGACACCATGTTAAGTACCAACCAAACGATAAAGAAAGAAAGCTCATAATAAGTTCTACAAATACTATTGGGACAAGAACGAAAGTGTGGGAAAGAGATGGCGCTAGAAATTCTGTATAGCTCTGTCTATTTCCCACACTGGAATAAAAGTAAAGCAGTACTGCTATAAGACTTCATAGTAGGCCAGCAGAGCTATGCCAAAGTAAAAATGTTGCACTTTCTTGTTTGTCGGCGATTTGACTACAACTGTCATATTTTGAAAGTAGATCATATTGAAAATATAGCGTTAGACCTAAGCACGTATGAATTAATTCGACCTAGGCCGGCAAGGTCCAAGAATCGTGTTAAAAGGTTCAGGTTGGCTAAAGTAGACTCATCTTTCATGGGGTACTGTTTAAAATGTCACAATAAAAAACCTCCCCCGATTCTACAACTGAAAGAAACGAAATTTAAATCTTGCATAAAACGCACACTATGTAGGCAAGCATTTTATAAGTTGGGGGATTCCCTTGTTTATAAAAATTCTTGGCGCAATGCTGGTCCTGCTCCACAACCATAGGGGCAATCTGAACCATGTGAAGTTATTGTGGAAGCAGCAGAATATTGTAAAAATATATTTGCATTGTATAGATTCAATCTCTTATATAGGTAATTGCATAGCACGTGTGTGAATACTATGAACAGTAAAGCCACCATTTACTGAGTACCTTCATCTTTCATTGATGCGAATATACCCTGGTGGTTGAGTGAATGTCATGCTTACTCAAATGTCATGCTGATGGTGGCGGGTGTGTCGGGTCATTAAGTTCCCTTCAATATGGTTAAATTGAATGATGGCTGATACATGCGTCATGTTCGTGAACGGGAGCTGCCAGTTGTGACTGGTCATCTCTTAGCTACCACGGTTTATTTTTAATTACTTTATTTTTGAATGACTGATTCAATCTTTTACTTTGGACGCTCTTAACTTGCTCGTATTTCTACATCGTTCTCACATATTTGTAATTATTAACATGAATGATGTAACCAAGATTTTTTAACATATTTTTATTAAAAAGAATGTCCATGGAGTTTCTTGCCTATTCTTCTCCACAAGTTATTATGCCTTGTGACTGGGACTGTATAACTTGTAACTTTTCAGTAACTTTTTATACCTATGTATACTGCTTATGCGTAGGAAGTTTCATTAAAATCTGTTCAGTCATTTCGGAAAATAACGACTTGAAAGTTTGTATGAAATGCCGTAGGGTATAAACGCTCTTAAAAATGATTTAGTAGCACCAATTCAACATAATGGCTAAAAAAAATAATACTATGAACATAATTTATTTATTTATTGGCAGAAACAAAAAGTACTTACGAAGACATTGCAGAAAGCCAAAATAAATATTAGGTACAAATGCAAGTTTTAATTTACACTAGGCGCAACTTCTCAAATGAATGAGTGAACTTATAGGACAGAAAACCTGGAATATTATTATTTCGCAATTTTGCTTCATGCTTGAAATTATAAGAATTACTAATTTCATTACTTCGAGCACTTTACAATTCATGTCACGCTTAAGTCGTTAAATGCCTCATGTGACTGTCACTTAAAAATAACTTAATATAGGTATGTTAGCAAAAAAACTAAACAACTAAGTTAGGTATATACTTCAATCTCCAGGATGTATGCAACTCCAAGTGCATTGAAGTAAGTAGTACTTATATAACTTTTCGAGCCCTCATTTCAGCCGCTTAATAGCGGTAAGGTTGGTATACATCAGCACGACCTCCCCCTGGAAAGACAAATAGTATTTATCAATATTATATTACCAGCCTATTACTGCTCCCACTGTTGGGCAAACGTCCCCTCGTATAGAGAAGACAAGCGCATTGATCACCACGCTAGCTCAAGACGGGTTCGCGGATTTCAGACTTACATAAATTATATAAGCCCAGGTTTCTTCGCCAAGTGCCTTATTTAGAGATCTCTAAGTATTAAGATCCTCTGAACTCTAATTCTATTATAAAAGACTTTTTCATATAAACAATATTGTTGACAGACTATCAAACATAGAGCTGTACAAAGGTTTTTTGCTGCAACCATGCAGCATGCACAAAATCAGAACTAACTGATCGTCATCATCATCATCATTTCAGCCCAAAAGGCATCCACTGCTGGACATAGGCCTCCCCCAAATCCCTTAGTCGCCTCTTACGACACCCACGGGAGGATATGGGATGGTGCTATTCTTTACGTCCGACACCATACAGAACTAACTGATGCCGCCGCATATTTTTTACATGGACATTCACTGAAGCATAAGTACCATAGCCTAACATAGCCTAAATCAAATCAAGTTAAGATGCTGTTGTCAGTCAATCACAGCACTGTTTGACAATCTTTAAGCAAATTTTGATCTTGATTGGCCTTTCAAAAACCTGTTTTATGTAAGTTGCAAACCAACTCACCATTATACTTGTCCTTCTTGTTCCTACCATCATCACGACTCATCCAAGGGGCCCGAGTTGTACAAGACTTGGTATTGAACTGGTTGGGGCAGCATATCTGGCCATACTTCTGGCAATCAGCGTCAGAGAAACACTTATGCTTGTTGTCGTACACCTTGTTCTTGGGAGGGCAGTCGCCGTAGCCAATTGCTGGAGAAGTAAAAAGAAATGTTGTGGTATACGAAATAAGGTTTAGTTCCGCAATTAGATCTAGGTTGATGCCAGGTCTCGTGGCCTAAGTTTTAATAATGGGTATTGGGGACATGATAGACTTACGTACTGATTGATTTGAGATATGCGAAGAAGCGAGCCGAAACAGGAGCAATTCCTAGTGAAAACATACATAAACGTATTTTGTTTTTCAATAAAAAAAAGCTTATTGTAATCCTCATAGGGAGGTTACCCTTCGTTAGGAAGGTTACCCTTTGTTAGGAAGGTTACCCTTCTGCCCAAAGATATACATAGAATTTAGCTCGACGTTATTTCCTGTTATGAGTAGACAAACCCGCTCAGACATTACATAATCTTATGAAAACATTCCATGTAGACCATGAGACAATAAAATAATTATAGCGAGGAGAAATTACCTGATACGAAGTTGATGATCAGCAACGCTGCCACAGCGAAAACTAAAGCTCTGAAGAAACCTGAAAAAAGTAAGTAATGTTATGAAATCGTAAGTATAAAAGAACACTAGGGAAATATCTATCTATATGTAATATGTATTCTATATATATATATATATATATATATATATATATATATATATATATATATATAAGTCGTTTTTGTACATCAATTTATTTCCAAAAAACCTTCCAAGTGCGAGTCGGACTCGCGCACCGAGGGTTCCGTACAAAAATTATTAAAAACATTTTTATTTTATGATGTAACTAAAAATATACGGTTTTCGCAATTTTTCATTTAACTGTGCTATAAGACGTTGCTTCGTACGAAATTTCAAGATTTTGAGTTCACGGGAAGTACCCTGTAGGTTTTGATTCCTTAATGCGAGTGTCGAAAAATTGCGGAATTTTGCGGCATAAACGGCTGTATCTTTTAATTGCGTTGGCTTAGAAGTTTGATTTTTTTAAAGCACCAAGGGACAGTAGACCTGAGTATTTGATATAAATTCCAGCTTGATACCTCCACGCGTTCCTGAGGAAAAGGGTCTTGACAGACAGACAGACAGACGGACAGACGGACAAACGGACATACAGACAGACGGACAGACAGACAGACGGACGGACAACAAAGTGATCCTATAAGGGTTCCGTTTTTCCCTTTTGAGGTACGAAACTCAAAAAAATAGCCAAGTTGTTAAAGGACAACCAACAGAACCCAATTCCAGCATTTTTCGTATTTTTGTCTGTTTGTCGGTTTGTCTGTTTATTTGTTCGTGCATCACGTAAAATGTACGAAAGCAATGTACCTAGATAACTTTTATACACAACAATTTTATTGTGCGTAACTTGAAGTAACATTTAGTTTTTCTTCATTGCAATCGGTTCTCACTATCAAAAGCAACCGAACACGCATTGTATGACCTAAAAGAATGGTTTTAGGTAATTGAGTTAATTTTTTTTTTTATTTTTACTTTTTGTTGACAAACGATTAGTCTATATTGATGTATTTCTCGAGTAATTCTTAATTTATTCTTATTTATTTGTATTTTCAATCTTAACGTATGATAATTTGTATTTTATGCTTTTTTAATTTGATTTGTGCTTTTATTTTTGTTCATTTTTTTTTTTTGCTAAACTTGACGTGTAATCATAATAATTATTAATAAACAAACTAAACTAAACTAAACTAAAGATATTTGAATTTAAATTGTTGTCAGCGTTTCGGACTACAAACCACTTTGTTAAGTTCCGTCATCCACGCGAACGAAGTCGCGGGCTCTGCTAGTCTATCTATACTAAAGCTGAATAGTTTCTTTGTTTGGTTGAACGCACTCATCCCAGGAACTGTACTGGTTCGAATTGAAAAATTCTTTTAGTGTTGGATATCCCATTTTTTGAGGAAGGCTATATAAAATCACGCTACAACCAATAGGAGCGGAGCATCAATGAAAACTTTTGTAAAAACAGGGAAAATTCGCGATCAGCAAGTGGAAAATAAAACCAGCAATTTTATTACTATGAGTTCAATAATAGTAACCTAACCTAACCTAACGAATAGGTAAACTCCCTCTTTAAAGATAACTGTGGCATGCGGTAAATACCGTCGAGACGAAATCGAGAAAACGGAAAAAAACTGCGTGACGGACAGCAGCCTTACTCTCGACACTCGATCTCAATCTCGAACGTATTCCAATTCGATCCAGTTTCAATTCCAATCTTCAGAAAATTGGCACTCTCGAACGAAATCGAGATTGAGATTGGAATCGACTGCGTCTGATCAGTTGGCCTACCATGACGTCTTATAACATTATTGTTCCATTCCTATTCCAGAGTGTAAAAGAGACGGAGCTATACAGGTCGTCTAGCTCCATCTCTTTCCCACTCTGGAATAGGAATTATTATTTATATTATAAACAATAATGTTTTAAGCGTCATGGTACGGACACTGATTAGTTGGCCTTAAACATTATTGTTTTCCAGTGTGGGTTAGAGATGGCACTAGATATCCTGTATAGCGCCATCTCTTTCCCACACTGGAATCTGGAAAAGGCGTAAAACAATAATGTTTTAAGACGTCATGGTAGGCCACCTGAACACTCCACACAAATAATTTTCAAAGTTACTTAAAAAAAAAATGCTTTTCCATACATTTTGACCGTGTAGGTATTGCACTTTTGTAGGAAACAGCATTTTTTTTTTCGTTTTCGCGTCTGTGTCCTTTCCACCGTGTATCAGCTGAAAGACGTCCACTGCTGGACATAGGCCACCCCCAAGTGTCGCCAAATTGGCATAAGGGCGGTTTTGCCATAATCGCCACGCTTGGCAAGCGGGTTTGCGACGATTGTTACAAAAGCACAAGGAACGCTGCTGCCCATTCTCCGGAACACCGACCACCGTGTATAAAATATTTAAACTCACTCATTTTACACCAATTTAACTCCTCCTCTCCGCCTAACAGAATACACTTTACAAATGACACTAATGTTCCCCGAGCCTACAAGAATATTACGCTAATTTAGGTATAACAGTTACTTATATGACTCAAACTGATAACCAGCTAGCTACTCGTGGTTATGAGTAAGCTAATATACATGTTATGGTGTTAAGTATGTTATGAATGAAACATTTGTTTGCTTCGCTAATCATTTTTTTCTTGGTTATTAAACCGAAGTGACACACTAATTAAAGTAACATAGTGTTTTGTACTAAGCAGAAAACAAAGTGATTTTCGAATCCTGGGATCAACTTTAGCGAATTTTAGAAAGAAAAATAACTTGTCTGCACTACAGTATCAATAAACATTAACACAGACAGGATTTTTAGGGTTCCGTACCCAAAGGGCCAAACGGGACCCAGGGACTATTACTGAGACTCGCTGTACGTTCGTCACCAGGCTGTATCTCATGAACCGTGATAGTTAGCGAGTTGAAATTTCTACAGATTATGTATTTCTGTTGACGCTATAACAATAAATAATAAAATCAGAAAAAATATTTAAGGAGGGCTCCCATACAAAAATGTTTCTTTTTTCGTTTTTATAAATAATGTGATAAATGATGTGAACCCTTCGTGCGCGAGTCCGACTCGCACTTGGCCGGTTTTTATAAATAATGGTACGGAACCCTTCGTGCGCGAGTCCGACTCGGACTTGGCTGGTTTTTAAACTTGGTTATTTAACCGAAGAGACACATTAATGAAACTAACATAGTGTTTGGTTCAGAAAACAAGGTGAGTTTTTGAATCCTCGGATCAACTTTAGCGAATTTTACAAAAAAAATTAACTTGGCTACATAACATTATCAATAAACATTAACACAGACACGATTTTTTTGACGCGTCTTATAAATCGATGAACGTCGGCTGCACGCACGAAAAAGGATGAGTCATCCTTTTTCGTGCGTGCAGCCGACGTTCATGCTGTCTGTAACGTTACGCTCATTTTAACGTTACGATCGGAACGAGAGCGCTGCACGAGCGAGCGAAAGGCACGATCGGCTTGAGCGTTAATTTCATCAATGTTTTGTTATGACGTTGTCACGTTAAACTATTGTCCGTAAACCGACTTTACAGACAACCAGTTTTTTTTTTATTATTTGGAGAGAGCGTAAGATGGACGAATGCCGAATACATGACCAAAAAAAAAAGAAAGCCCTAGGGACTGCCGACGGAAGTGAAAACTCAAAACAATAGAATTACTGTGATCTCATTTGAATTTTTAAATCATTCGCGTCGCTCTGGCGCAATACGTCACGAGCATGTTAGTATAGGATCCCGCTATACAACGACCTTCACCGAGCTGGTTAATGGATGAAACTTAATTTATATTAAATTTAATATGTCAATAAATATATTGCCTAAGGGTTGCCTAAAAAATTTCAGTCAAGACATTTTTTTTTTAACTTTTCGCCGGTTTGGTTAATAGACAAATTCCATACCAATCGAAAGTATAAAGCCCATAGAATATGCAAACGTTAGGTTGCCTTTTCTTTTCCCGTCACAACTTTCGGGTAGGCAGGTATAAACAGGTAAATCGATACTAATAACTTGCACCGGTCTGGTTAATGAATAAAAATAAAAATAAAATAATCTTTACCTCGGATAAGCAACATCCATATGGGTTAGTAAACAAAAAAAAGATAACTTATATGTTAGTAAACCTTATGTATATATTTAGCAACCAAGTTGTTGTTCAAAATGCATCTTTGAACAACATCACCTAACAATGGAGAATCGTATCTCCCCGCTATGGTGTTCAGGATGGAGTTGGAGGCAACCTAACGTTTGCATATTTTATGGGCTTTACACTTTGGATTGGTATGGAATTTGTATATTAACCAAACCGGTGAAATGTATCAACAATTTTTTTTTTTTAATATTTATTTATCATATCCTGGACTGAAATTTTTTAGACCTAAGCAATATATTTATTGACATATTAAATTCAATATAAAATAAGTTTCATCCATTAACCAGCTCGGTGAAGGTCGTTGTATAGCGGGATCTTAGGCCATGTCGGTCACGCCAATGCATAGCTTTTTCCCATACCAAAAACTGCTCAATGCGGATAAAGAAGTTTTCACTTCAAATAATTAACATAGCATCACGCCTGTAATTCCCGAAAGGTAGCAGAGGGCAGAGGTGTACCTAATAGTACACATTTCGCCAGTTATGGTTCAGTCCCATGTAATATTGCCATCATATTACTGACAAATTCCTGATGAAAACCCAATAACGGTTTGTCCGACCCGGGAATCAGCCGAGCAAAGACATCAAAAAGGCAGGCTCAAAAAAAAAGAAAATTCTAAAAAAATAACCAACTTCCAAAAAAAACGCTAAAAAGTGGGAAATAACTGGCAAAAAGACATTGAAACAAATAAAACCGAGTCACCGACTCCCAAAAGTATAGTTATTTTCCACTTTTTGCGTGTGAGGTCGGCGATTTTTTTTGTGAAAGTTTTTATTTTACGCTTTTTAGTTGTGGTAATCTCACATAAATCCTAGTCAAGTATCAATTTTACACTGTAACTAGACACCAGCAGTCAGCACATCGTCCATACAAACGAGAAAAAAAAAGTTCATAAAATGAAAACTACTGGGCCAAACTATTAGTATGTCAAATTTTCATGGAACCAAATGGCAACTATTCCGCATCAAACTAAAGAAGAATCATGTAAAGCGGATCATAAATCTCATCGTAATCGGTATACATACATTAAAAAAAAAATACCAATCAAATTAAGAACCTCCTCCTTTTTGAAGTCGGTTTTTAAATTATTAATTTTAATAACAAAAGCAACTTACCCATTATGTTAACAAAGTTCACTTTTCGTTTAATCCCAATGGAGGTTAATTCAGGAATGCGCCTCCAGTTTCCCGTTAAGTCTTTAAGTACACATTCTGAAGTAGGTACCTACCTACTGATGAATCATAAAGTAATTATAATAAATAGATGTACTTGTTATTCTCTTTAATTGGTCTGATAGTCGCAAGCGCAACTGCTGAAAATGCGGTCCTTGGTTTGATTCCCCGGTCGGCCACGATGTAATTGGGTTTTTCCATGTATGCCACATAGGCCGAACATGACGGATCTTTTTTAACCGAGACATGGTTGGCGCGATGGCTGAGCGATCGACTGCTGCGCTGCGTGTCGCGGGTTCGATCCCCGCACGGAACAAATATTTGTATAGCCTACAGATAGTTGTTCCGGGTCTGGCTGTTTGTGTATGTGAGTTAAAATGTTTGTAAACACACCCGCCGTATATGAGATATTACTAGTGTGGTGCAACGTTTTAAAAAGTAAACAAATCCCCGACCAAAAAAGAGGAGTGTTATAAGTTTGACGTGTGTATCTGTGTATCTATGAATCTGCATGTCTGTCTGTGGCATTATGATGCCACAGACTCCTAAACGGATGAACCGATTTAGATAAAGTTGGTTTCGTTTGAAAGGTGTCTTAATCTAGATTGTTCGTAGCTATGTTTCAAGAAAATCTGCTCAGCGGTTTAAAGATCATCACCTCTTTTTTAGTTGTTCAAGGTATATAAACAACTTCCACGTAATAAATTTCCAAATATTGTCTTTTATCACCATGGGCATCGCCAGGAGACGGGAGGGGGGGGGGTGCCATCCACCACCCCTGCTCCCCCCAAAAGCCTTAGGACTTCTTAAAAGTTATATCTTTCTGTTTTCGTTAATTGGCGAGAAAAGGCGCAACACCGAAAACAGTGGAAGGAATGGAGGAGGCTTATGCCCAGGAGTGGGACAGCCAATACTAAGAAAAAATAATATAAGTTTAAAAAGCATGAAATAGGTAAAAATAAAAAAATAAAAAATTAAAACCCCGACACAAAAAACCTCTAAAAAACCCAAAAATAAGTTAATCCAAGCGTTGTAGCGTCGGGGAACCGCTTAGTAGACCACTTAGCACAAGCACAAAACAAAGCGGACCCTCGACGCAATGATGCTTGGATTAATTTATATTTTGTTTTTAGAAGCCATTTTTGTTTATGAACAACATACGTGCCTTGTATGTATATTCATGTTTCTAATAATAAATGACTTGTCTTGTCTTCTCCATCAAGAACTTCTTAGTTTCAGCCACGAATTCTGGATTTGTGCCCGGTTGATATTGATAGGCTCGTCCCATTTTATATGTGACTTTAACAAAACTGACGAAAAATTGGTGTATTGCCAATATTTCGTCATTACCTTCAGGAGCGGAGCATCAATGAAAAATGTTACAAAAACGAAGTTGCGCGGTGTTTTGAAGTGAAAACTTCTTTAGCCGCGTTGAGCATTTTTGGGTAGGGGAAAAATCTTTAAGATTCGCGTCACCGACTTGCTCGTGACATATCGCGCCAGAATCGCGACGCGTTTAAAAATTCAAAAAAAGAACACAGTAATTCCATTGTTTTGAGTTTTCACTTCTGCCGGCAGTCCATAAAACATTAAATAGGCTTGCATTTGACTGGAACTCGCCTCATGTAATGCGATAAAAGCGATGACGCGGCCTAGAAGAAACGATCATCACGACTTGTAAGCCCCGAAGGGTTGGGCAGAGGTGTCACGACTACCTAACAAGTACACCCATATTTCAACAAACAGTTGTGTTATTGGCTGATGATGTAATGGTGGTACAAGCAGGTTCATTTCGCGTTATAGGTAAGTATTAAATATTCTCAGTAGGTACAAAGTACTAATTAAGAGCTAATGCCATAGATGTCGGAAAACTTTTAACAAAAACAACATGAAGGAAAACCAAATTAAGTTCATTTACTGAGAATGACTACGTTACGTAATTCGGTGTAAGATATTGTAATTAAGTAGGTCCCTACCAATAGTTTGTTTTTTTCGGGTTTTTGCCAGAACGGGACCCTACTAAGGATTCGTTGTCTGTCAGCTGTCTGTCTGTCCGCCTATCTTGGTTGTATATGGTAAACCGTAATAGGTAAGCCGCAATAAATACAAACAAAAAATGTTAAAAAGAAAGAATCCCCATCCAAGATACGTGTTTTTGGCGGTATTTTTTGAATAATATATACTTAGTGTTGGATATTGAACAGACGCCAGCACATCAAGCTACAACAATGTGTCTTGATTGATTTTGAACCTTATTTTTAAATATTACGGTTCAAGGTTGATTGGGAAAATTTAACAGTTTCGGGTAGCTTGGCTTGCTGGCGTCTGTACCTTGATACGGAACCCTACGTGTGCGTACCCCACATGCCTGGTATTTAGGTGGTCACTCATCCAAAGACCGACCTTGGCAAGCGGTGCCGGGCCGGGCGGCTGTTATTATTTAGAGACGAGTACCTGTAACAAACAGTCCATGCTGGAGGCATTACACTCCAGGCACCCAGAGGATAGTCCGGTTAAGCCGAAGCCAGCCTCCAAGGTTGATCTGCGATATGCCATTACCAAAAAGAAAAAAACTAACAAACATGTCAAGTAAAATAAAGCTTATTAGTTTCGATAATAGTCCCCTCCGTTTCCTAGTTCGCGTTTATTCGATACCGTCTTGCCTCGCCTCTTGGCTGTTGGCTGTTTGCTAGTAACTCCTTTGCCTCCCTTGCAATACCACGCTGGCATTATACGCTCTGAAAGCCGCGAACACGCGATAAAGACATTGTCTATGACTAAAAAAATAAATTAGCAGTTCTTTTTTTAAATTGAAAAGTCTGTGTTAGGTCACGCGAATGTGATATTATTGATGTTTTTGTGATTTAAAATTGGTTTGCGAATATTAATATAAGATTTTAAGTCGGTTTCCGTAAGTAAAGCATTAGGTACCTATACTGTTAAATAAATAAAGTGTAACAACAACAACAGTGTACATTAAAAGTTGTCCATAATAACTGAAAATGTTTGAATAAAATTTGTGGTCAAAGTAGGTTCATAACTAAGGCATAAACAACTTGTTTGTTAAAATCTGAGCAACTCACTAAAATTACAAGACTTATTCAGACCTATTATGGATGTATTTACTTGGAATGAAGCCGGATGACGTTATTTAATGAATTGAATAATTATCTACAGACGTACCTAGACATTAAAACAAAATGAAAACATCTTGTGAAATATGGCATCACTTAAATATTCGTACATAAAAGAAAGAAAAAATATTTATTTGTCGCAGGGACATGACGTGCATACAAAATGACAAAAATAAAATAAAAAAATAAACGCAAGAAAAAAACAAGTACAAACATGACGGAACAAGAAAGTTTAGGTACTGCTTGCACGTCGTGACTGCGACAAGCAGGTTACCACTCAGCATGATGCTGAATGGTGATACATCATAAGGTTTTCCCTGTAATTCAATTATGTATGGGCTCATCTATAATATTATAAATCGGGAACGGATTTTTATCACTAAGTCTATCTTTCAACCGTTTTAAGATGACAGAATGGTGTTTTCAAAAATGTCTTACGGTAACTAAACACATTTAGAGATATGTGGTGCACGAACCTACCACAATGATCTTAAACTCCTGCTCTTATCCCAATTTGTATGGACATGGCGCAGCATTTCTTGTCTTCTTCTATCATCATCTGCCTAACCTTTTGCCAACTATGTTGGCGTCGGCTTACAGTCTAACCGGATGCAGCTGAATACCAGTATTTTACATGGTGCGGCTGCCTATCTGACCTCCACAACCCAGTATTGGGTAATACGATACCACTTGGTAAGGATAGTTGTAAGAATTTCAGGCCACTTACTCGTTATCTCAGTCACCTACTTTCTATCCAAAACATCCTACACAAAGTCAATCCATTATTTCTTTGCTCTTTACCCTAAAACACCGAAATTCTAAATTAATATATATGACACTTTTTTTTATTCTTACCAAAAGCTAACTAAAAAACGGGTTGCACTCCGGGAGTGCCGGCAGAAGTGAAAACTTGAATAGTAACGTTGTGCATTTTTGGATATGGTTAGGAAATAATTTTGAACGAATTGCTTTAATTATCTAGTTCTATCATTTATGTGGTAAAATACAATATTCATTTATTGCGCTATCATACACAAACATGACAACTTACATTACATAACAAATTTAACACAGAAATATTACGATACGTTTTACGAATTTTACCTCTTTGTTTGTGCATAAGATAATTATCCAGTTTTGGAAAACCAAACTCAATGACAGATGTCATAAAGTTCAAATTCCTTCGCAACCTAATGTCAATTCGTCTTACGAATTTTCGATCAGGACACGTGACCTGACGCGAGTTTAAGATTTTATACCCATTACAGAAAAAGTGCTCAACGCCGCTAAAGAAGTTTTCACTTCAAAAAACACCTCCCCTTCTAACATTATTACAAGGTGGTGTTTTGCATCCTCGACAAAATTCAAGTAAAAACACCTCCCCTTCTAACATTATTACAAGGTGGTGTTTTGCATCCTCGACAAAATTCAAGTAAAAATAGGTAATCAATTAAAATTACGGTACTTACCGAGTTAATTTTATTACACGCTGATTTTTTTGGTTGTTCAAGTTTGTCAGTATTTCAGAATAACCCCCTTAACCTTGTTTATGGAATAAGAATTATCGAATAAACGTTTGAGATTGTTTGCATGTATGAAAGCGCGGTTATAGGGCGAGGATCAGACGGGTTGCGATTAAAACCGATTTTCGTTAATAAGATAATAAATTATGACGTACGATTTTTTTATTGATTCGGGGCGAGAATCATTAGCATAGTTACCTCCTTGAATTTGACGAGAATTCAAAACAACAGCTTGTATAATTCCGACACAAACCACCTTCCTACTTGTACAGAAAATGCCATAGAAAGTCTTATTACAAGATACATGGCTGGTAATCGATATCCTAACTAATAATTCACATCAACCTGTCCTATATGCCGTACATATATTATGTCATAAATATATCGATGCATTGACATCGAACACGCAGTCTGTTACTAGTTAACGTTGCAGTGCATTTATATGCCATCGAGTTGAAAGGCTGTATAGATGATTATAGGCTGCGTTTAAAGGAGGCTTAATTAAGTCAACGCCAAGTTTTAATTAAATCATAAGAAATAAATATTTTATTAACATAGTTTTAAGTTTCATAATACTAACAGAATTGTTGTAATAGTATGTATATTTAGGTTAAGGTATTCTCTATGTATGTATATATCTATCTATGGGTCTTTGTAACCTGATAATAAATGGATTTACTTTTCTTATTAAATATATGCACTTAGTGATAAAAATCCTTTCCCAATTTATATAATATTATAGATGAGCCCATGCATAATTGAATTTCAGGGAAAACCTTATGATGTATCAATATATATGTTTGCTGCAGTTTGTAATTATTTATTTTAATAAAAACCGGTGATACTAATTCGATATATAGAAAAATTCATATTATTATTATTTTTTAAGAATCTAGTTGTGTTAAATATGGCGTCCATTCAGAACTGAGCCATTAGAGTCAGTTCTGGGTCGACACAATTTATATTATTATCGGCACGCCAAGAAGAAGAAAAATAACATATTTCATATAAATATTAAAATTATAAATAATAATTAAATAATAATTATAAATTATCATTAAGATTTATACAAATATTTCATAGAGTTTCTACAATATAGTATTTCTATTACTAAATAAATTTTTTATTCTATTTTTAAGAAAATAAAATTAGTTCTATTATAGCCTTCCTTGATAAATGGGTTATCTAACACTGAAAACTTCACTGAATAATTTTTCAAATCGGACCAGTAGTTCCTGAGATTAGCGCGTTCAAGCAAACAAACAAACTCCTCAGCTTTATTATTAGTAGTATTAGTATAGAAGATATCTCGTTGGCTAAATATTTTCGAAGTAACGTTCCTAAAACAAACAAACGTCGAAGAAATAAGGGCCGATGTAAGATTATCGATATAAAAAAACGGCGAACAAAAATACCGTAGTTCGATGTAAAGTAACTGGTGTAAAAAATTACGCAGAATAGTATTTCGAACGCACATAGGGAACCCTTATACGTAGGGCCCGATATTGAGTGCCCCATCGTTTGAAAAACAGCATATTATTATTTTATTGATGTGTAACTAAAATATGTCAAAGCCATAAAGTTTTAAAATAACATTTTATGACTAGAAACGAACGATATGACGAAAGCATCGTAAACCAATAAGATTATTTAAAGTTTATCTACTAGAATTTTCTATTTTTATTTCCACCTATAAAGCTAGTCTTGTAGGCTTTCGTGATCCGGTATAATTTCGTAGTAGACACCATTAAAACATGCAATGTCATAAAGTTTCAAGGTATAAGCCATGCTTGTCAAAATTTAAAGACAGACGATTATTCATACGTGAGATCCAGGTATTCCCTTTTGTTTTTATTGTTTTCTTCTGGATACTGATATTGTAATTAAACTTTATGTATAATTTAATTATTTATGTACTTACACATTCACCCTTAATCACGCCTCTTGTCTTAGTACAGGTCCATTCAAATCGGTGTAGTTCTTTCATCAAAGATCATCTTCAAAAGACCATCTCAGACACTAAACTGCACAGTCCTCATGTGAGTTGACCAAGATTATGCCTAGACCATAAAAGAGACCTCTGAGTTTGTTTCGGCTGTTTCTTCTCAGAGTATACTTTAGCCAGATGAAACACCTCACCTACTTAAAAAAAATAATGACGTACTAGCTGACCGGCGCAACTTCGTTTGCGTCACATTTTCCCCGTTTTCGCAACATTTTTCATTGCTGCACCGCTCCTACTGGTCGTAGCGTGGTGATATATAGCCTATAGCCTTCCTCGATAAATGGGCTATCCTAACACTGAAAGAATTTTTCAAATCGGACCAGAAGTTTTGGAGCCTATTCAATGCAAACAAACAAACATACAAACAAACAAACAAACAGTCAAATCTTTCCTCTTTATAATATTAGTTTAGATAAAAGTGTTTGCAAAAACCTATTCGCAAAATAAACATCATTTATCTTTATGGTGGAAGTACCAGGCTAGCACGTAAAATTCATAAGTCATATTTGAATCAACATACAACCTGCTGGCATACCATGACGTCTTAAAACATTATTGTTTTACTCCTTTTCCAGTGTGGGAAAGAGATGGCGCTAGACATTCTGTATAGCTCCGTCTCTTTCCCACACTGGAATAAGAGTAAAACAATACTGCTATACGACGTTATGGTAGGCCAGCTGACCTGCGAATTGCCAAAAAAACATAAGAAATTTTGAATTTCCTCTCATACAATAAAAACTTGAAGCACATTTTTTCCGTCTGTCTGACCAAAAGACCAAAACAACGCTCAATAGAAACTGCCACAGTATACCAACATAGAATCAATCCAAAATATAAATAACTAAAATGAGCTAAATCCAAGAGACAGTGAATCTGTGACAGTGATACAACAATGAATGGTGACGTGGCTCCGGAGTCTCCGCGCCGTGCGCTATGGGAGAGGCTGGGCTGCGCCCGTGGCGTCTGCGCGAGACTGTGCCGACGACGAGGGAGGACCAGAGTTGCGCCCATGCATAATGGGAACAACAATAACAGGTGAGTACCTAAATAGTCAGTTGTTAGTGGTTAGTAGTTCCCAGTTGTAAACGTCCCTTAGTGCTTATTGGCCTTGTTAGGGTTCCGTAGCCAACTGGCAAAAAACAGAACCCTTATGGATTCGTCATGTCTGTCTGTCTGTCAGTCCGTAATTCACAGCCACTTTTTTCTGAAACTATAAGAACTATATTGTTGAAACTTAGTAAGTAGATCTATTTACCCTAAATTTATGTTCAGTGACTGGGCAACTAAGGGTATTAGGATAAGTAGGGAGCGATTGTTTGAGTTGTACGGCCTTAAGCCTTACATCAACTCGGAAACTTTCAATAAATATGTTGCAACTTATTCAAAAATCTTTGAAAACACTTGCAAGGTAGCTAAAGCCTTATTTATTAGCAACAAGATTAAGTCTGCCGATAACAAAATAAAGACGGTTTGGAAAATTATCAATAGTGAAACAAATAGAAATAAAAAATATAATAATGATATCAGACTAGAGACTTCACATGGTCTTCTAAGTTCCAAAAACGAAGTAGCTCAAGAATTTGTAGATTTTTTTACCAATATCCCGCTTAAAACTACCGAAACCTTAAATTCCTCACCCTTGCTTTCCATTGACTTATTAAAGGCGAACGTTTCAGCCTGTCCGATTGAGTTTCAATTTAAGCATATAAACCCCATAACAGTCATTAAAGCTTTTAAGGAAATCAAAATCAAATGAACCGAAGATCTATGGGGAATGTCTGTTAAAGTTTGTCAAGCCATTATCGACACTATAGCACCGTATTTAGCCTTAATTTTCAATTTGTGTGTGGACCAGGGAGTCTTCCCAGACCTTATGAAATACAGCAAGGTAATACCACTTTTCAAATCTGGGGACAGTAAAGAGACCAATAACTATAGACCCGTTTCCGTGTTGCCGGTTTTCAGCAAGGTGTTTGAAAAGGTAATGCTTAATCAAATGCTCACCCACTTTAGCACCAATAAAATCTTACATGACAAACAGTATGGTTTCACCAAAGGACGTTGTACGACTGACGCCGTTGTCACTTTATTAAAACATATATATACTGCGTGGGAAGAGGCACAAGATGCCATAGGAATCTTCTGTGACCTCTCGAAGGCATTTGATTGCGTAAATCACGAAACCCTGCTCTTGAAACTTGAACATTACGGTTTAGGTAAACTTGCGCTCAGTTTAGTAAAATCGTATTTGAATGATAGACAGCAGCAAGTACAAGTAAATGGTGTAAATTCAATGGGTTTAGAAGTAAAAATGGGTGTACCACAAGGTTCAATATTGGGTCCTTTCCTCTTTTTAGTATATATTAATGACCTACCCCATTTGTTTAAAAACCAACCACAAATGGTGTTGTTTGCTGACGACACTTCTTTAATATTTAGAATAAACAGACGTGCCACAAACCTCATTATATAATTTAGTATTAAATGGGAAAAAAACTAAGCGTATAAGATTTAATCTACCAAATGTCAAATGTAGTGATTGTGACATAGTATTAAATCAAGAGAAACTTGAATTTGTCGATGAAACTGTTTTCTTGGGGATCACGCTCGACTCAAGGCTACAATGGGGTTCTCATTTAACATCTCTTGCAGAACGGCTGAGTTCAGCAGCATATGCTGTCAGGAAAATCCGTCAATTTACTGATGTAGATACCGCGAGGCTAGTGTATTTTAGTTATTTTCATAGCATTATGTCATACGGTATTTTACTATGGGGACGGGCTGCAGACATCGAGTCTATATTTATTCTGGAGAAAAGAGCTATCAGAGCCATATATAATCTACGTAGGCGCGATTCTCTAAGAGAACTGTTTAAGGAAATTAACATCATGACTGTACCTTGTCAATATATCTATGAAAATATCATGTACGTTAGGAAAAATCTGCATTTATTTAGTAAAAGAAGTGACCGGCACCACTATAATACTAGAAACAGGGACCAACTGGTTCAGCCAGGTTTCGGGTAGCTAAAGTAGACTCATCTTTCATGGGGTACTGTTTAAAATGTTACAATAAAATACCTCCCCCCATTCTACAACTAAATGAAACGAAATTTAAATCTTGCATAAAGCGCACACTATGTAGGCAAGCATATTATAAGTTGGGGGATTACATTGAAGATAAAAATGCTTGGCTCAATGCTGGTCCTGCTCCACAACCATAGGGGCTATCAAATTACCATGTGAAGTTACTGTGGAAGCTGCAGAAGATTGTATAAATATCTTTGCTTTGTATAGATTCAATCCATTAGTATTATATAATTGCATAGCACATGTGTGAAAACTATGTACTGTAAAGCCACCATTTACTGAGTACCTACATCTTACTTACACTGACGCGAATTTACCCTGGCGGTTGAGTAAATGTCATGCTCACTTAAATGTCACGCTGATGGCGGCGGGTGTGTCGGGTCATTTAGTTCCCTTGAATATGGTTGAGTTGAATGATGGCTGATACATGCGTCATGTTCGTGAACGGGCGCTGTCAGTTGTGCCTGGTCATCTCTTAGCTGCCATGGTTCATTTTTAATTATTTTATTTTTAACTTTATTTTCGAATTATTGATTTCGTCTTTTACTCTGGACGCTCTTAACTTGCCCGTATTTCTACATCGTTCTCACATACTAGTAATTCTCAACACGAATGATGTAACCAAGATTCTGTAACATATTTTAATTTAAAAGAGTGTCCATGGAGTTTCTTGCCCATTCTTCTCCATAGAGATCTACGCTTTGGAATGGGCAACTACAGTACTTTCACAAGTTATTATGTCTTGTGACTGGGACTGTAGCTTAGCGTTCTTTTTTTTTTTTGTTCTTTGACTTTCAAAAGTGCCTGTAATGGTCTAATTGAAATAAATGCTTTGAGTTTGAGTTTGATGTATTCTGTGAAACGCATTAAGATTTTCACATAGAAATATAAAACAATAAATTTTGGGGGTTCCCTATACATAGAACTGAAACTCATTTTTTTATCAAACGCGTATGTGGTGGAATCTTCAAAAATGATATTGAGGTTTCTAATATAATTTTTTTTTAAACTGAATAGTTTGCGTGGTAAAATGATTTTACAACTTTGGGGGCGCACATTTTACTAAAATTTGCCAGCCACCCCCCCCCCTCTAATTTCTAAAGTAAGAGGAGAAAAATTCTGAAAAAAAATTGGTTTGTAGAACTTAAAAAAAACTTTCAACGTAAATTGGTTTGAATAAGATTTGATATTTAGTTTTTGAGTGACTTTTTCACCAAACTGCAGCAGTAACTTTGTTTTTCATTATCATACTATGAAATACTAATTTAGTTTTGCTGTTGAGTGTAAAACTTATGAATGACCGTTCAAAATATTTTTATTACATTGTTTGGGGCTACGGAACCCTGTGTGCGAGTAAGAGGGAAGTGGAAATTATGTTTTTCTTACTTCCCCGCTATTCTTTTCTGATTAATTTCGTTGCGGGATCCAAGACAGTTAAATTGTTTCTCCAGGGCTTCGTCGAGCTTCATTATTTCGGAGCTTTTCTGGTGTTTTCCGCTCTTGATTCTGGCTTACAGTAGTTGCACTGGTTTGGGAATAGTGTGGCGGGCAGCTGGCCTACCATGACGTCTTAAAGCAGTATTGTTTTAATCTTATTCCAGAGTGGGAAAGAGATGGCGCTAGACGTCATCTATAGCTCCGTCTCTTTCCCACACTGGAATAAGAATAAAACAATACTGTTTTAAGACGTCATAGTAACCCTAGTCAGTACTTACGTACGTAGTATCATCTGCCTAGCGTTTTGCCAATTATGTTGAGGTCGGCTTCCAGTCTAACCGGATGCAGACCAGTATTTTACATGGAACGACTGCCTGTGTGATCTCCACAACCCAGTTAGTACTGGGTAATACGATAACGCTTCCCTACATCTACTCATCGTCATTCGAAACATAGAACCGAATGTCTCATTCTCTGCCTTTCGTATGTATGTGTGCCAAGTGCCAAAGCTATTCTCATGGGCAGTCAGGGTGCCTGACTCACTCGCGGTTACCGCATCTTCGAATCTAAACAAGACTTCGTTTATTACCACCGCAAATAAATACTAACTAGGGTAGTGGTAAAGTATATTATGTTAACTCGCAGGAGTGCTCAGTTGTTACATGTAGTCTTATGCATACCCCGAAATTTCTTGCTACTAACTAGGTACTTAATTACTGCATTAAATTGACCGAAATAATGTGGTTTTATTATGTAACTTGGCAGTTAACTGCTAAATCTTTTAAATAATGGGTCAACAGAGACAATTAGTCTCATATTTGTAACAAAAACTGGTCTTTTAGGGTTTTAGTCGTCAAAATCTGAAAAAAAAATACGAAATTTTCTACAAAAAATATTTTGAAGAAAATTTTGACAACATTGTGTTTGACGCTCGAGGTCACAAACTTGGATTATTCATTGGGCCAACATCATAAACAAGTCTGCAAAAAATCAGAACTACCTGATTTGACGTGTAACTACTTTTTGTGTGTACTTTCTTTATTTTCTTCTTTCTTTATTTCTTTCTGACGAAAACTACCCCGTAGTTTCAGGCGACAAGGTAGCTTCCTGTAACTTCGCAATAACCCCGTTTCTGCACGTCAGAAGTGGAGCTCCCTAAAATTGATTCTTAGACCTCTCCTATGAACGTATCTTCCAAACATGTTTCTATCTTCAGTAGCCTAGGCTGTGTTGTGTGTCCAATGTATGTCAGTAAATCAGTGACTCACAAAACTGTTTACTAACACATTAAAAGAAAATTGGCTTCATCAAGTCCACTATACGTTTTAAATAAACAATGTTATCGGTCGTTCCGATCTAAAATACCAAAATAAGTAACAAACATTTCTCCATTACCGTCGAGTCACAATTAATTATAATTTCTGATAGTTTGTACGGTTTATTTCGATTGCCCGTGAGTCAACCTGCAGTTCAACTTCCCTCGTAACCTAATGTCAATCCGTCTTACGAATTTTCGACCAGGACACGTGACCTTACGTGAGTTTAAAATATTTACCCATCACAAAAGTGCACAACGACAGTAAAGAAGTTTTCACTTCAAAAAAAATACAAACTCGACTCTTTTCTCAAAGTTTGGATAGAGATACATATGTTTAAAAAGAGAGTTGGAAAAATTTGTACGTTGCTTTCAGCGGCCGATGAATAAATACAGGGTTGGTTTCATTATATGATCACGAAGTTTTGTAGATCAATGACAATCAATTTTATTTGAAATTAATCTCAAAAAGTGATCATAATAAAAATTAAATGGGGTTCGAACTGCGACCCCTAGCACGCAATTTTCTTTTATTTCTGTAGGTATTCACTTGTCGCAAAGGTGTTATGAATGCATTTGAATGTGCATGGATTTAAATAGAAAATATTTTTGAGCTACTGGGCCATCATTTTTATACTACATTGTATGAAAATACGAATCGCACGTCTCTTAGTAGCCTGTCGTAACACAGAAATAGCAGGATTCAGATAAACGCATTTAAAGATTTTTGAGCGCTTACCTACTGAGGTTTTTCGTAAAAACTGTCGCTTGTGCCATTCCAGACATTCCAGTACACCTATGACGGTTTTTTGTTAATTACCATCGTCATCATCATCATCATTTCAGCCCAAAAGACGTCCACTGCTGGACATAGGCCTCCCCCAAGTGGTGCCACATTTTGGGGGGTTTTGCCATAATCGCCACGCTTGGCAGGCGGGTTGGAGATCGCAGTACGTTTGTTACAAAAGCACAGAGAACGCTGTTGCCCATTCTCTGGCAAGTCCCTTAGTCGCCTCTTACGACACCCACGGGAAGATATGGGATGGTGCTATTCTTTACGTCCGACACCATACAGAACAATCACAATTGTTAATTATAGAGAAAAAGATTATTTAAGTTAGTAGGATATTATCTAAAAACCACTTTCATGTGATTTTTTTTACATATTTGCATATAAATTAATATTAAAAAACATTTAAAAATATAAAAAAATAGTACCCCCACCGGTATCGGAAACAGGGTTCGAGCTACCGGCGGTCAGGTCTCTTGAGAGAGGAACACTCACACAACTCCTAACAATACGCGCCGTGTCCAGAAGTACTGTTTTTTGAATCAAACCCTTGTTCCAGCTGCCAAGCGAGACTGTCCTCAGATGTTGTTCGAGGCTTTTGGCTATTATGCCATTCGCTGCCACCACTATCGACACAATAACTGCTGTACTCACGTCCCACATGTCGACAACTTCGCGAGCCAACTCTAGATACTTGAATTGCTTATCTTTCAATCTTTCTCTGTTTTCGTCGTGCGAGACCGTTATATCAATAATCATTGCGCGATGGTCCAATCGATCTATCACCACAATGTCATGCTTATTGGAAATAATAGTCCTGTCAGTAACAATAGGTCGATCCCAATACAACGTGATGTTACCCTTACTATCATCAAGAACTGGGTCGGGCGCATTCTTATAGTATGGCGCGTCTGATTCCACAAGGTTGTACTTCAAAGCAAATTGCTGGCGGATAATCCTGGTAACGAGGTTGAGGCGAATCATTGAAAAAATGGTAAATATTTTGCCCAACTCTTATGTTATTTTAAAGAAATTGTTGAAACTAAATTGTAATAAAGCTATTTAAAAAATATATATTCTTTAGTCAATATACTTATCTTTAAGTTATTTCAATTTTACACGGTGGCTGCATAGAAAGTTGGAACATGGTTCAAGAAAATTGTGAAAATAGAACTAGTTTTTTTTTATAATTTCACATCTGTCAGTTGAAAGCGATTCTCCCTTGGGATGAAAAGTATTACTTTCATCCCGCTCCTCAGGCAACTTCAGACCTTCTTTCAGAGTATGAGAAATGAAAAGACCTTTGTGATATCAAAACAAGCTCCATTAATGATCATAAAACACCATTGGGAACTTAGTTAACTAGCATTGGCTATAATTAAATACTAGCAGTTTGCAGGCGACTTCATCCACTTTCTAATTTCGATTGTGTTCGACTTATTTCCCTACGCTTGAGAAAATACGAAAAGTTTGGCTTATTTCCTTATCTACATCAGGAAACCTCCACACTGTTCCCCAACTACTGCAACTCCTGAAAGCGAAGTCCGAGAGAAAAAATTTAACTGTCTTGGATCCCGCAACGAAATTGATCAGAACTAAATAACTGAGGAGTAGGAAAAACATAACTTTCACTTTCCTCCATATCAACAGGACACAGACCAACTCTTCACAATTGGGATAAGCCCAGTTGCCTAGCACTACGGATTAATCTATATAATATACAATATATAAATTAAGCGTCACGTTGTTTGTCCGGGATGGACTCCTAAACTGCTTAACCGATTTTAATCAAATTTGCACACCGTGTGCAGTTTGTTACAACTTGAAAGATAGGATAGCTTACATCTCAATTTATAGTCGTAATATTATTTTATAGCAAATTAAGTCACAATTATCTGTTAGCTCCAAACGATTCTAACAGATTGCGGTATGTGTTGACTGGATTGAGTAAGTATTCAATAGGTGGCGCTGTATAGGAGTGGAGCAGCAATAAAAAATATTGCGAAAACGGGGAAAATGTAACGCAGACGAAGTTGCGCGGGACAGCTAGTATTATCATAAATATTAATGGGTCCAAAACCTCTGGTTCCCTGGGTTTGGTATGGATTCCGATTGGATACTGATGTTCTTCTCACCTTCCAAAAATAATCGAGCGATAAGACCCAAACGTAAACAGTAGTACTGCACAGTGTTCCGTGCAAAGATGTCGTGACCAAATTGTTTTAATTCCGGATATTACAGCCTTTGACCCGGACGTGTGCCTGCCCACTGTGTGGGGCACGAAGACTTGTATTTTACATAATTGTTCCAATTTCTGAGGAAAAAACCAACTTATAGAACGATATGAGTTCACATGAAACAAGGAAAGTATAGTGAAGAAACTTGGTGTAAGTTATGTCTTTGCAGTATAAATTAAAAAAAAAAAAGTATAAAAGTATTATGTTCTTTCTCAGGGGGCCTAAAATGGCCGCTTCAGCAGATTCATAATCACTTTAATATTATAAAGGCGAAAGTTTGAGTGTGTGTGTGTATGTTTATGGTAGAACAGATTTGGATGACATTTGATATGTAGATAGGTTATACCCTGGATTAACACATAGGCTACTTTTTATCCCGGTCTGCGCGGGTGAAACCGCGGGGCCCAGCTATAATTATAGCCAATTCTAGTTAACTAAGTTCCCAATGGTGTTTTATGATACTTAATCACTTACTTAGATAGTGAAGAAAACGTTTGGGACCTTCATTATTAAAACAGCACAATTATTATTATAGTAGTAGTAGTATTACAAATATTATTTATAGTAGGATTATTATCCTACTGCGCCCCGCTGTTTCACCCTAATATGAATTACTTTACAATTCGTACAATGATCGTAAAGCGACAATTCATAATATAATTGCGTCTGTGACCATTTTGAGAATGTTTACGTGATTAATATTATTATCCTATTTTGATTCTGCTAAAGCGGCCATTTTAAGCCCCAAGCTTTCCTCGGTAAAGGAGGACCAAAGAACGATGGATGGACTGTGTGAAGGATGATAGGAAAGGATATAGAACGGAGGTGGCTGATAAGATGACAAGTATTAGAGAAGTATGGAAGAAGAAGACATGCTGCGCCGACCCCAAACAAATTGTGATAAAGGCAGGAGAATGATGATATCTCAGCCCTCCTCTGTATGACAAGGGTTTCTATCATGTAGTTCATACTGCAAGTGGACTACCATGACGTATTAAAACGTTATTGTTTTAAACCTTTTCCAGCGTGGGAAAGAGATGGCGCTAGACATCCTGTATAGCTCCGGCTCTTTCCCACAAATCAATACTGCTTTAATACGTCATGGCAGGCCAGCTTGTCTTGCATTTTTTTGTTGCAGACTTTTGTTATATTCTGCCAAAAAAATGCCACATCTAAGGATTTTAATTTCAACCGTAATAGTTAATTAGCATTATGTTTGTTGTCATATTGCCAAAATGATTGCACCTCCATTATTACAACTCCGGGTATGACCAGCATTTTATACGGAACCCTAACTATGCTTGTTGATGTAGTATGTGCTAAACAGCCTTTTAATCAACTAAGTTATTAGCTTTTGATTATAAGTAAAACTGTTTAGCTTTACTCATAATGAATAAACACTACATTTTTTTCAACCATTTAGCGGTGAAAGCGCTTTATTTTCTAATTCTTACATAAACGTTAGTGAATTTTGATAAAAAAAAACGCCCAAATTATCGAAATGTGCCAGTTCGTTCCTTTTCATGTTTACTAGCTAAGCTGCCCCGGTCAATTTGGAAATAATTGCTGTAATAATACCATCCAAACAAAATATGCTGAACCGACCTCTTTGGTGTGGAGATAATCCCACAGAATTACTACCATCCTGTATTGTTCCTCTGTCGAGCGAAGGTGTTCCTTCATTCCTAACATTGGTCTCGATAATTCTACAGAAATGTTTAAAAGCTGGGGAAGTGAGTTTTTCTTATTTTACTACTTCCATAATTTATGCGTAGCTGTTTATAGAAGACTAGCACTTCGCCCGCAACTTAGTGCGCGAAAATTGTGATATACCTAATTATAGCCTATGTTTTTTTTTTTTTTCTTTATTTGTTTAGTGACATTTATAATCGCAATGCGTAGGTCAGTCCCATCGTACATAGCCTATGTTACTCGGTAAAGATGTAGCCTTCTAAAAGTGAAAGATTTTTTTAAATCGGTCGTTTGGTTTTTGAGTTAAATCGTAATAAACAAACAATCAAATCTTTCTTCTTTGTTATATTAGTTTAGACACCTATTCTCGAAAATTCAACTGAGTATTGCGAACTGTCTTGGAGTAAAATGGCTGTGACATACTGAAGGACAGACAGACAAGACGAAACTATAAGGGTTCCGCTTTTGCCACTTCGCAACGGAACTCAAAAAAATTGAGCAATCTAAAATAATTTTTCCAAACCAATCGTCACCCCTTCCTTAATTATTCACAAGCACACTAATAACATTCACCTCCTCCCTCCCCCTCATAAGCCCTCCTCTCGTCACTCATAATGAGAGAACTCGCGTGACATTCCCCATGCCGTGATATTCCACTACCCTCATATTTCATGGGGCACGCACCACCGAATATGGGTTAGTTTTGTTTTTATGGGGACTTCCGACCTGTGTCGAGGTAAAATAGGTTGTAATGTTATAGTGTTAGGAGGCTGATAAGAAACTTGGTTGGTAACGAGAAATGACCTCATTTCTCACCTATGATTGGAACAGTTTCCTAGGTTTTTTTTTTAGGAATTTTCTAGTAATTTCTACTGTATTGTGGGTGCGTTTACAAACATTTAAACCAACATACAAAAACAGCCAGGTTTTAGTTGCTAAGCATCTGTAAATTATTCATTCGTTGGGGGCGAGGAGGTTGACGAAGTGTGACATTGTCTGACAAGGGGAGGGAGGTGTCCTAAATTTTGTGACGTAATTTTTTATAATCTAATATGTATGTACACACAGTATCCTTAAGTAGTGACCCCCCTGGCTTACTTGGCCGGACCATAGAGGGGTTAGCACATACTGACGCTGTCTGTACATCTAAATATTAAAACACGGAATTCGACCATCTTAAAAATATTTTCAACTCTATCTGTGTGAACATGTAAAATTGCAAAAAAGGTGACGTCACATTAGGCAGAAGGAGTCTTACTTATGACCAGGTCTGACAAGGACGGGGGGGGGGGTGAGGTCCCCAACCTGCACACGTGATCCCTCTGAATGATCTGCCGAGTGTCTTCTCAAGTCTGGTTTCGGATTCCAGTCTAACGTTCTGCAGCTAAATACAATTATTTTAATTGAACAGATTGCCTATCTGACGTCCACAATTCAATTACTATAATACACCTTTGGTAGAGGAGCTCGTGGCTAAATAATAACAGCCGCTTGGGTCAATTTCCAGGTTAAGCCGTTTGTTGTTCTTGCCTGTTGTTCTGCGCATTACATTCCGAGACCACCACCCATTACATTCCGAGTTTCCTCCGTGCCTCGGAAAGCACGATCCCGGCTTTCATTTGTAGATCTTTGACAGTCGTTACATGTAGCCAGAGGCCCTAAATTCTGATATCCAATCTTACCAAGGGGTTTCGTATTACCTAATACTAACTGGGTTGTGGAGGTCATATAGGCAGTCGCTCCGTGTAAAATACTGGTATTCAGCTGCATCCGGTTAGAATGGAAGCCGACCTCAAAATAGTAGGGAAAAGACTAGCACGAGAATATGATGATGATGAATTAGAATCTAGACGCACTGCAAGTTACCATCCCTGCTATATTGCTATCCCACCAATTAGCACTAAGCGTTTTTAATGCGCACAGCAAAGGAGTGGAACTCTCTGCCTGCGTCTGTGTTTCCGAACAACGCTTACAACCCTAATCTCTGCAAAGTTAGAGTGAACAGGCTTCTTCTGGGTAAGCTCGTACCATCGTCGACTTTGTCTCTGTCATCTCTGACCTAGACTAGAGTTAAGAGCAAACCCATCGCAAAAGATAGGAATAATAACACAATGGAAGTTTTATGTTCACTTGAAATAAAGTGACCACAAAACTCATGTAGGTAATCTATGTACACGACAATTTGATCAAACAAGTAATCATAGCTTATCAAACAAAGCCATCAGAATACCTATTGTACCAGTTCTGTGACCGATTTCACTAAAACTATGATTGGTTCTTTTTTTTTATTCCGTAGCTTCATGAGTTACTCATTAATTCGTCTGTGTGTTGTGATTTAAATGGGTTGCACGACATTGGTCAAATCTGATATTCGTCAATTCGGCAATTCGTCAAATTTGATTTTGGTCAAAGCTGTAGTACGTCAAATCGTCTGTTTGTCCAATCACGAAATTTTCCAAATACGCTATTGGTCAAGCACATGTACAGTCGAATTCACATAACTTACTTGTAGGAAGTTACAAAAGGAAAAGCCGCATGCTATGTGTAATTGAGTATTTTGAGAGCAGCGGTGGCCCCGTGGTGGCAGTCCCGACTTACGAAGAGTAAGACCACGAGTACGGAGTGTAAGCCGTAAGATCGAGTTATGACGGATTGGAATTGTTTGTTAAGCCGTGCTTGCCGAAGTTGGTCCGTGGATGGGTGACCATAATTACATACCGAGTTCCTCCTTGCCTCGGAAAGCACGTTAAGCCGTTGATCCCGGCTGTCATTTGTAGATCTTTGACAGTCGTTACGAGTAGTCAGAAGCCAAAAGTCTGACATCCAGTCTTACCAAGGGGTATCGTATTACCCAGATAATGGGTTGTGGAGGTCAGATAGGCAGTCGCTCCTGCACTCAGCTGCATCCGGTTACAAGATAGTTTGGAAAAAGGCTAGGCAGATGATGATGGAATTGTTTTTGATCCTAGGTCGGAGTTCTTTTGTGTTAGTGGAACTTCAAAATAATATCTGTAGATACAGATAAAACTTACTTTCAAAAGCCCTATCAAAATAAAATTACATCATTCCTTTAAGGAACACCCTCATTTCGTCATTTAAGTTTAAGTAGAACTAATAGGGGCGAGCCTATTGGCATCAACCGGGCACAAATCCCGTCTCCAGAGGAGTTCTTTACAACTAAAATTATTCTTCTTTAAAATACAGGGTGGAAGGGACACAGATGCGAAAACGGTTGCCACCATAGATATCATAAACGAGATATACACCAACATACAACAACAACAGATTTTTATTTTTTTTACTAGTAGCAGCTATTAACCCGCGATTTCGTTCGCGTGGAAATTTTGATGGGTTTTATGGGTATGAAAAATAGATCTTGGCCGATTCTCAGACCTACCTGATACGCACACAAAATTTCATACAAATCGGTTCTGCCGTTTCGGATGAGTTTGGTAACAAACACCTCGACACGAGTTTTTATATATTAGAAGATGGTTACCACATATTCAGAAAATCATTTTAAGGGATTTTTTTAGTGTTCCGTACCCAAAGGGTCAAATGTATTACTGAGACTTCGCTGTCCGTCCGTTCGTCCGTCCGTCTGTCAACAGGTGTATCTCATGAACCGTGATAGTTAGCCAGCTGAAATTTCTACAGATAATGTATTTCTGTTGCCGCTATAACAAAAAATACTAAAAACAGAATAAAATAAATATTTAAGGGGGGCTCCCGTACAAAAAAGTGTTTTTTTCGCTCGTTTTTATAAATAATGGTTCAGAACCCTTCATGCGCGAGTCCGACTTGCACTTGGCCGGTTTTTTTAATTATCCGTGAAAATATTACATTAAGAATGACGTACTGAATAAATATGTTAACAGTTTTCGCGTCGGTGGAAGGGATTAAAGGGGGGTGGGAGGAAATACGGTGTCATATTATGGGGCAACAGTACTGACGCGCCCACGCTATTTACCCTACAAAAAAAGCTCATTAGAATCTTAGTAAATATTGAAGTCACCGATAGTTGTAAACCCCACTTCCAGGAACTAAAGATTCTATCCCTACCGTGTCTTTATATATTTGAAGTTTGTAAGTTTGTGCGTAAGTACCCCGAATTCTTTACAAAAAGAGAGGACATACAAATGAAAATTACCTTAAGACATAAAAATAGACTAAACTTACCAATATCGCGTCTAAAAATGCACTCGAATAGTACGTTTGTCATGGCCATAAAAATATATAATAAGTTGCCCGAAGTAATAAAGAATCTAACGAAATACAACATCTTTATCAATAAATTGAAGTTTTTCCTGTTAAACAAATGTTACTATAGTTTAAACGAATACTTAAATGATAAATTATAAGTAACTCAATAACATACGCCTACCTACTTATAATGCACAAAATTTTTTTTTTTTTAATTTTATTTCTTATTACAATAAATATGGATTATAGAGCATCTAATTAAATATCTTACCATGGATAAAAAACAAATATTAAATACGCAATAAATTATAATAGTAATTAAAACTACAATTAATAATTTTAAAAAATATATGATTTTAAAAATGCTACTAATTGATTAAATAAATGCAATTAATCCATACAATAATAATAATTCTAACATTCCATTCAGTAATAATAAACAGTTTATCTTAAAAAAAAATATATATATATATATATATATATATAATTTATCTCATTAAGCACCCAGTGTTCTTCCTCCTCTCTCCTACTTGATCTTGCTGTGCCCGACAGGGTCCATAATTGTGACTTATATAATTACTTCCTTTCCATCTATGTAAATACATTATGGTACGCAATAAAGAATTGAGAATTGAGAATTGGATTCCACCCTGTATAGGAACGAAGTGTACCTAGTTCACTGTCGTTACAATTTCATAGCCCCTACCCGTGCTTGTCCATTACCACTAATGTAAATTTAACCTTCACCGCGAAGTACGGTCAGAATATAAACGAACAATATCTTTCTATTTTCGGTTAGCTACGTATTTATAGATTGCTGAATGATTTAATAGCGAATGGGGAGCGGGTATGCGTGTCTGACTTTTCTGAATGTCAACTTGGTTGCAGACTGCACGCAAGGATAGAATGAATCTGAAGATTAATCGATGGTTGAGTCACTATTGTTTGAGGTCATAAATGATGGTACTTTCAGCTCAAAAAATAAAAAATTGTTTGCAAGTAGGGTTGCCAGGTCTTAAAACTGAAAACCCGGACCGACCAGCTAGTTAAGCCTGGTATTTGGGTAAAAAAGCCGGACACTTAGTTTTTTAGTGAGTTACCACGACACACAATTTTTTTTGACGTAAAGCAAGGTTTTTTATAATTTACCATAAAATCTTGTTTTATTCTAATGAAACAACAATAAAATTGAATGAATCGGTCTTCCATAATATTAATGTTGACTGTGGTTGTCCCAAAATCAGGCGTACGGATTCTATCAAATACCTCGGTATACTGATTGACAGTGCGCTGACATGGGTTGGGCAAATTAATACACTAGTATCTAGAGTTAGAAAGTTAATATTTGTTTTAAAAACCTTAGAAGTTCAGCCGAGTTTTCCACCCTTAGAACTGTTTATTTTGCACTTGCTCACTCTGTCATCACGTACTGTGTATCGGCCTGGGGTAACGCTGGGAAATGTCTCCATCTACGCCTGGAGAGGGCGCAGAGAGCTGTGCTCAAGGTCATGACGCATAAACCTATTCGTTTCCCTACCGACGAACTGTACGCCCTATGTAAAGTACCCTCGGTAAGGCACTCATTCGTCCTAAACGTAATTCTACGTAAGCATGCTGAGCTTTTTTCGATCCTGATTTGCACAAACATAAACGTAGGTCCGATAGAGTCTGCCAAACTTACTCGTCTAAACTCCAATTAGTACGACGACAATGGGAGTTCATGGCTCCTGTATTATACAACAGAGTAAATAGGGTACTTAATATTTATCCACTCACTTCTAGAGAGTGTAAACGGCTCACTGACCAATGGTTGGCCACTCTTACGTACGAAGAATTGGAGAACATAGTTAAAAACTAAAAGATAAAAACTTAGTCTTTTCCTCACATACACACACACACACACACACTCTCACTCACTCACACTTACATACACACACTAGATCTTAAATTTAGTTATAACAAATTATAATCTGGAACCTATATGTCATCTCTGTCTTGGAGGTGGGCGTTAATAGCCACGACACAGTTTCTACTAATGTGGCTATTACCGATCACAATAATTTTGTAACGTGTGTTCTTGGTTCAAATAAAGAATTTAGTTCATTTATTCATTTTAAAACATATCATTTACATTTTTAAATATTTTTACAAAATTATATAAAAAACATTTAAAAATATAAAAAATAGGAGCCCACCGGCATTGGGAACAGGGTCCGAGCTACCGGTGGTCAGGGCTCTTGAGAGAGGAACCTCCTAACAATACGCGCCGTGTCCAGAAGTACTGCTTTCTGAATCAAGCCCTTGATCCAGCTGCCAAGCGAAAGCCTACTAAGATGTTGGTCGAGGCTTTTGGCAATTAAGCCATTGGCCGACACGACTATCGGCACAATGACTGCTGTATTCACATCCCACATGTCGACAACCTCGCGAGCCAGATCTAGATATTTGAATTGCTTATCTTTCTCTGCTTTCACGAGGTTCTCGTCATGTGGGATCGTTATATCAACAATCATTGCGCGACGCTCCAATCGATCTATCACCACAATGTCAGGCTTATTGGCAACAATAGTCCTGTCAGTGACGATAGGTCGATCCCAATACAACGTGATATTACCATTATCGAGAACTGGGTCGGGCGCATACTTATAGTATGGCACTTCTGATTCCACAAGGTTGTATTTCAAAGCAAGTTGCTGGTGGATAATCCTGGCAACGAGGTTGTGTCTATGCAAGTACTCTCCGTTAGCCAAACGAGAACACCCAGAAATAATGTGTCGGATCGATTCTCCCGGACGGTGGCATGCCCGACACACGTCAACCGTCCCGTCCTTCATAATATGTTTCCGGTAGTTGTTCGTCAACATAACTTCGTCCATAATCGCACAGACAAAACCTTCAGTTTCCCCAAAGAGGTTGCTGAATCGTAGCCAGGACACGGACGCTAGGAAATCTACATCGGGGCCATGAAGAGCCCGGTAGAAGCGCCCGTGAAGCTCCTTGCCCTGCCATACCTCCTTGCGATCATTAGTGTCTAATACTACAGGCTTGCGCCAGTTCTCGTTAGCCAAGAAGAGCGGGGTAAGGCCCTTGTCTACTGAGACCACATCTCGGTGCATCCCCACGTCGGCTTCTAGGAAGTATTCCCTGAGACTGCATACCTCACGGTTGTGCAGGGTCTTAGCATTTAAGAAGCCACGACCCCCACACTTCCGCGGGATATACAGTCTCATCACCGACGACCGTGGGTGATGCATCCGATTTGCGGTCAGCAGTACGCGGACCCTCCTATCCAGGGCATCAAGTTCCGTCTGCGTCCATTTGAGTATGCCGAAAGAATACATCAAAACCGGCATGACCCAGCCGTTGAAGGCTCGCACCTTGTTTCCACCTGACAAAAGACTGCTTAGCACCTTATTCAGGCGGCCAAAGAAACGTTCCTTCAACGATTGTTTCATGTCAGCAGTATTGATGCCTAATGCTTCCGACATACCCAAATACTTGTAGGTTTCTGTTGAAGAGAGGGATCTAAGGTGTACGGAATCCGAGAGTTGAGTACCCACAGATTCCGTAATCTCCCCTCGCTTCACATGCATGACTGCACATTTGTCCAAACCAAATTCCATCCTGATGGCGCTACTGAAAGTTTCAGTTACCTTCAGTAGCTTCATCAGTTGCAAATTGTTAGGGGCAAAGATTTTCAGATCATCCATGTAAAGAAGGTGAGATATGACCTGACCACCTCTCCTCAACCGATAGCCTAGTCTTGAACCTTCCAGTAGAGTGCTAAGAGGGTTCAAGGCTAGACAAAACCACAATGGACTCAAACTATCGCCCTGAAATATACCACGCTCGATCCTTATCGGTTCGCTGTTCCCCTGCATCTGTCGACATCCTGGATAGCGAAGGACCGTCCTCCATTGCCCCATACACGACTCAAGGAAGGCGCGTAGAGTTGCATCAATCTTGTACAACTCCAGCACCCTCATGAGCCATGTATGCGGAACCGAGTCGTAGGCCTTCTTATAATCTATCCAACATGTAGACAGATGCCTTCGGGACCTGCGAACCTGTTGGCTAATGGCCATATCAATGAGGAGCAGCTCCTTAGTACCACGGGACCCGTTCCTACATCCATTCTGAGAGGGAGACATGATGGAATTACTCTCAATATGTTGGTTGATTTTAGCTCTCAAAATGGATGTAAGAACTTTATAGACCGTTGGTAAGCAAGTGATAGGTCTATAATTTTTGGGCTGCGCAGTACTACCTGATTTATGGAGCAGGTGGGTAATGCCTGTCGTCAGGAACTGGGGCAGCGACCCTGACTCTAAGGCTGATTGAAACTGGGACGCCAAGCGAGCGTGCGATCTTTGGAACCATTTGATCCAGAAGTTGTGCAGTCCATCCGGCCCTGGAGATTTCCAGTTTGGTAACGGACGGACTGCACGAGCTACGTCTTGGGGGCTGATGATAATTGCCCCCATTTCTGGTATTGGATCACACGCTTGTTCAACCTCCCGGGTCCAACCGCCCTCAGTGTGACTGACAGGCACCGACCAGATGCTGCGCCAGAACGAACACATGGCGTCATCATCCGGCAGACGCGTGACAGTCACCCCTTGGTCTGGTCGTTCCCAAGCCCTATATACCCACCGTTCATCGCTTTGGAATGTGCGATTCTGAGTGTATCGCTCTACTCGCCGCTTGTACCGACGAATACGGCTTGCCCATGCACAGATCTTCTGCTTCAGGAAGTCGATACGCTCTGTGACGCAGGCTAAATAATCACGAAAACTAATGTCAGTTCCCGAGAACGCCCGCCTCACAAAGCGCATCACTCTAGGGCGAGTATTGCCCTCCCTGAAGCAGATTAACTTGCCGATGAGTACTCTAGCCTCACCGATACGCCGCTCAATCCTGCACTGCCAAGCTGGAATAGCTAATTTTGGTCGTGTAGCTCGGTCACTGTCAGGAAATTTGACGTGAGCTACACGACATGCCGCTACGGCTGCGCAGTACAATATTGAGTGGGTATCAGCAAGGTCTTCGCTGTTGTCTAAGCAGTTTGACAGCTGCGAATCTAGAGTACACACCAGCGCCTTGTTTTTCTTGTGCATAGGCAAACGAGGTAAACGTGGTCTAAGTTCAGGCGGTGTGGAGCGATACTCTCGGAACGCATCCTCCAAAGCGCTCCTCAATTTTTCGTTGCACTGGGTACTCACGGTTATAACTTCGTCAACATCCTCTTCACCACCGCGATCGGATCGCGGCGAAGCACTGGATACATTCTGCATCTGCGCCGCGATCATTGGCGAAGCAGGCGTAACTGGGTTACTCCGTGAGTCGAGGCGTAGTCGATCAAGTACAGTGTCATCCAACATATGGTTACGCTGGATGACCCGCACCTGATCCGATAGTCGCTGAGCCGACACGCTGATAGCTGGTTCAAGCACCTGAAACAGAGAGAGCATCCGACCACGGTACGCAGTCAAGTTGCTTCCCCCCTCAGTAGCCCCATAATATGCGCGCATGACGTTCTCATTAATGGACTGAGTCCATCGCATGCGCGACACATTTCCACCGGCAGCGGGGACCCTGTTCGGGGCCTGTTGGCCTCGAGGTCCCAGGCCCGCTGGTGGCCGTCCTCTTCCTCGTCGTCGTGGTGGTGATGGCGTCGACGGCGGGGAGAAAAACTCGTCGCTGGAGCTCGACGCAACTGCAGCGACCGAAGACGCAGCGCACACGGATGTGGCGCATCCCGGCGGCTGCGAGGCGGAGCTCAGCGACGAGCCCGGAGATGGTTGGTGTGCCTCTTGTCTGGATCTGCTTCGGGTCAGCATCGATGACATATATGACATTTCATGGTGCTTTTTTCGTATGCATATTTCATTTTTATTTAATCACACCGGTTTTGGACATATAGGTAACTGTTATTTTTTTTTTTTTTCTTTTTCATTCTCTTGCTATTTTGGTCGGTTCTATCAATTTTCTTGCTTTATTTTCAATTAATTATGTAAAGGTGTGAAAAAAAATGTCATGTCACTTTGACACTTGAATTATTATTATTATTAATCAAATGTAAAAACATGACAAATTTAAAAAGCCTAACAAAAGTTGGGCAGGCTGGATGTCATCAAATTTGGCCGCACACGCAACCAAAAAGCCTGATTGTGTCCAGCTTTATCCGGACACCTGGCAATTCTATTTGCAAGTGAATTTGTGTCATACTGCTAACTCAAGAGGGGTTGTTGTTATTTTGTATGAAGCCTGCCCTGCCTAAGTTGCGCCATTTTCCTTTATCCAAGTTACAATCTTTGCCATCAGTATCACTTTGTTAGCTTATATCTCGGAAACGTGACGCTTAAGAAGATTTTGTGTCATCAAATACTTGTTTGCGTTGGTACGCACGGCGACCAATCGAGCTATACAAAACCAGTTTAAGCAAATGTCTTTTTTTTTGGAAATCTATTCTAAGCGAGGCCATGTTAAAATGGAAATGTATAGCTTGATGTGTCGCCGTGTGAACCAGCGCAAACGAGTATTGATTAATATGGGTTTGGTTTTATGCGTGGCTACTATTTGGCTGCTAATAAACTAAAATGGTGGAACTAAGGCAGGTCCTAAAAAGTCGGCGGGGCGAAGGCACAGGCCTCTTCTTTGTGGCTTCCCTCTGTGGGCTTATATGTCCGATTACATAATATTATATAAAGACTGCATTCCTGAAAGTAATTTGAAAAAAATAAATTAAAAAATCTAAATAATATAAGTCATTTCAAACTTTTTATTCCAACCCTACTAATTGTTCAGTGGGCCGTTTGTTTATTTTTACAATGCAAAGGGTGGTTCATTTGTAACATTCTACGATACAGTATTCAGTGGACAGCCCACCAAGTCACAACGTAATATTATTACTCAAAATGTCCACCAAAATAGTTGAGAAGGAACGCAGGAAATCAAGCATCAATTTTGTTAATTTCCGGAGATTTCACTTTTTGGACAGGTAACTAATCTAATTAAAAACGCCATTGAGGTTTATCATCATCATCATCAGCCTATAATGTTCTCACTGCTGGGACACAGGCCTCTTCTCAATTAGAGGGAGTGGGCTTTAATCCACCAAGCTGGCCCAGTGCGGGTTGGTAGATGTCACATGTCTTAGAATTTTTAGTTCTAGGACATGCCGGTTTCCTCACGATGTTTTCCTTCACCGTTTTTGAGGGCCATTGAGGTTGTCAAGGCCCAATACCCCTAGTTAAATCACCATCTTCCTACCCTTATCCCATGTTACTTGGAGTCGGCGCAACACTTTATTTTTCTTCCACATAGGGAAAGAAAGAATAGGAGAAGGTAAGATAGGGAAATTAATCGTCACACTATCATTTACTACTTTTTCTTTTTTATCCTTCCTCACACAAACCATCTATGTTTTCTTCTCTTACTTAAATGCATATCAATGTGAATGAGGGTATAAGAGTAGAGGAAGACCAAAGAAACGATGGATGGACTGTGTGAAAAGTGATATGGCAAGAAAGGAGGTGTCTCATGAGATGACGGGTAATAGACAAGTATGGAAGAAGAAGACTTGCTGCACCGACCCCAAATAAATGTTTTGGGGATGATGGAACGGCAACAATGGAAGTGGATCTGTGTCGTCAACTATGCCCCACGTGCTATCCTGAACTCTGTGCCTCGAAATATGCAGAGAAAGTTTCTGCGCTGCCACCAACCACGCCGTGGAAGTGTCGAAGATTTGCAATGGGCCAACACAATTTGCAATACTATAGTTTTAAGCTACACGAAGAAGAAGTGTATAGTGTCATCAGTTTGCAAAATCATCAATATAAACCTTGTGTGACGGACTGACGGGTTTTAATTCTCAGAACCTCAGTACTATAAATTATTGAGGCATCGTTGCATATTCAAATACTAATAGAACCGTGGATGGGTGACCGCCCATTACAGAGTTTCCTCCGTGCCTCGTAAAGCACGTGAAGTCCCAGCTGTCATTTCTAGATTTGACAGTCGTTACAGGCAGTCAGTCAGAGGCCAGATATTCTGATAACCATTCTTACCAAGGGATTACGTATTGCTCAGTACTAAGTGGGTTGTGGAGGTCAGATAAGCAGTTGCTCCATGTAAAATACTGGTATTGAGTTGCATCCGTTAGACAGGAAGCTGACTCTTACATAGTTGGGAAAATGCTAGGCAGATGATGATGATGAGCGTAGCATTTTCAAGAACTGAACGCGACATTACGTAATTTTGCTATGCTACACAGCACGCATACCATGAGTACTGTATAAAGGACCTTTGTCTACGGAAGAATCGACACAATGAGACAGATAGACAATGACAATGTGTCAGTTTTTTGATTCTTCCGTCGACATAGCCCGTTTCTACTGCGGTCATGCTACGCGTGCTGGCCATGTTCGTAACCAAGTCGTAGCAATCTCGTAGCAGTAGGCGTAGACAGATAAAATGCTTCTTTAAATTACAATAAAGTCTTGTAAGTTCAAAAACTTCTACCACATCTGAGTGTCCTTGCATGTTGTTACAATGTTTTTACAATAGGAAGGAAACAGTACTACTTCATTATTTTTAAGAATACCCTTTCCTCACACTGTTTGTCCTACAAAGTTTTGTTACGACAATATCACTGTTAACAATTCAAACAACTGTTTACCTTTCCCAGAAGCCGCGAATCCCGACGCCGCATCAACCACCCTCCCTCAGCGCTGTACAGCGTGGTGGGTGAGAAGCTTCGCGTGAGCACCCCTCGCGGGTTACAATGTGCGCTGTTCTGTGGGGGGCAGCGCTGCAGGTACGAGCTGCCGCAACCGGGGACTGCGATACAGGGGCTGTACTCTGACTGGTAAGCCTGCCTGTTATCTGCCTACCTTTTAGCCAATTATGTATAGTATTTTACATGGGGTGACCACCAGATTCTTTGGTATTGCTCATCGTGTCGTTGAGCTCCTTGGGTTATGACTCAAGCTACACGATCACTGACAAATGCTAGCACTGACTGGACAGGTCCAATTAAATCTGTATGGTTCTTTGCATGGTTTTCATATGACTTGACCAATGTCTCAACTGTAAAAGAGACTATAACTTCTGAGTTTGTTTCGGCTGTTTCTTCTCAGAGTAGTTAGGTACGAAACATCAGCCCGTTCTACAATGTTTTAAAGGAAATTGAAGCGTTTGTCACGGTAATTAAATGCCCTGCTTGGAATGTACACCGGCTACCGTGGTATGTGCTCGGATCCAACCAGTTTGCAAGTTACGTTAATAATTCTATTTCCTTCTCATGTTTTTTTTAAATGCGCTCCGATACTTTCTGACGGGCCCGACCCTTCTGGCCTACTCTGCAGCGAATCGGGAGCCAAGAAAATATAAACTTAGGTACCTGTAGTGTTTCTTGCTTTAGGATATAGCTAGGAAAGATTGTTAAACCGTTTCATCTTCTACTCTTTCTAATCTTCGGTCTTAAACTCAAAAGCAGTGGCGTATCCTTCCGAATGCAACCTCAAACACCAACTGTTCTGGTCAATTCTAGATTTGCGGTCAATGGGGAAGCCCGTTAAAAGCTAATTGTAGATGGCACGACTATAGCTGGTTCTCAATCTGACCAATAAGGTCGAGCTATTATGAAATATAAAATGATATTACCAGATTTTCAACCAATGACGATGCTTGGAACCACTATGGTAGCGCCATTAGTTCCTCAGTTTCCATCCCCATTCCGGATATTTCTTGTCTTTGGTACACTCTAAGTTCAAAGGCCAATGGCATCTTACAAAACAATTTAAACATATTACTCGTGAGTATATTAACACATAGCGACCCACAAAACATAATATTATAACACCATTTCAAGCTAACCTTTACAAAAACAGCCCACACTCGGCCAGTATGTAACATAATATATCAACCGTAACTTAATGAACTACGCGTCCCCAACACGTTCATAATTTAGTTCTACACCACCACGAAGCATGCTGAAAGTACCTACCACCTTTATTTACAATGTCAGCGAGTTTATTTGTGGGCCAACGTGGTGAATAAAAAAATGTTGGTTTTGTTACCTTCCACGCGTAGGTTTAGCAACGAAATACAGGTGAAAATAGCTGCAAACCCACTGGATATGCGCCGATCACTGTAACTTCCGTAAACCAAAATCAACAGAGGTTGCTACCAGACGAGCATAGTAACGAAAATGCGTTGGAATGTTGAACTGAGGGTGGTATCGAACCTGGCAGGGCTGCGGGTTGTTTGAAAGAGATACCGTGGCCCTGGAACACAAAGGGCTAAGAAGGAACATGGATGGGTTTTAGTCAGTCAAGTCTGACACTCCCTTCCGCTCCGCCCAGAGCGGGAGAAGTCATTTGATGATTTCCCAATTTAAAAAAAAGGGTGGTATCGAAAGACTAAACTTTCTCATAGCAGGAACCGTTAGCTTTGTTAAGACACATTGATTACGGTCAGTCTGTAACAACCCACTCCTTCATGATTGTGGTCTAAGGTTAATGATGACTATTGCTTGTTAATTCTGTTTAGAATGTCCTTCGATCCTCTAGATAGTTTGCTTCGCTATCAGGCTATGCCTGATCTCCACTGAAGACACACGGAGACCATGGCCAGCTCAGTTCCACCTTATCGATAAAGCTTCCCCTCGGCACCACCATTCTCTTGCCCACAACAATATTAAAGGGGCGGGCATGTCTTCTTAAACGTCTCTATTAGTCGTCAACTCAAAAGTCACCTTCTTTCTAGCCTTTTCATCTTCCACATTCTATCCATCGTTTCTTTGGAAGCGAGCAAAGAACTTTTCTATTCTTTAATTAATATAAAGTGATTAAGCAACCCTCAAAAAATTATCATATGGACTACCTATCCTTGGTTTTAAAAATAAAGTATAATGAAATAGGTGGGTCGCGTGACTTCCGTCTGGCCGCTTTATTTTATGTTAATTATTGTAATAATATACTTTTTTACTCGACTTAGTAGTGTGAACTTAAAAAATAAGGGTTGGGGCATACGATTTTAGCTGCCGACTGCTTGCAATTATAACAAAATGATGATGGTGTTTCCATCCGTACGTGTTCCAGAATTAAAAATGACAAATATCATGAATTTCAGAATACTGAGGAGCTCGTGGCTAAATAATAACAGCCGCACGGATCGTTCTTTAATGTTAAGCCGTGCTTGCCGAGGTTGGTCCGTGGATAGGTGACCATAATTACATACCGAGTTTCATCCGTGGCTTGGAAAGTACGTTAAGCCGTTGGTCCCGGCTGTCATTTGTAGATCTTTACCAGTCGTTACGACTAGTCAGAAGCCAGAAGTCTGACATCCAGTCTCACCAAGGGGCATCGTATAATCCAGTTACTGGGTTGTGGAGGTCAGATAGGCAGTCGCTTCATGTAAAGTACTGGTACTCAGCTGCATCCGGTTAGACTGGAAACCGACCCCAAGGTAGTTTGGGAGAAGGCTAGGCAGATTATGATTCAGAATACTTAGGCAATCAATCAGCAGGTACAATGAACGAGGAAGCGCCTGGGTACCCCACGAAATTAAAATTTTCTTGTTGTCTCTTTTGTCAGTGTCAGACTGTATGGTTAACAAAATATGTTCCAGTATGTTGAACAAAATATGATTCGCGACAATCGTATGTATTTACAAAATTATAATCAGTTCAATCATCAATATACACCCCTCTAATTTCATATAATCCCATTGGATGACTTTTTCATAAATAGTGAATCTAAATCCTCTCTGAGGGTTACCAATCTGCTACCATATGTAGCAGATTGGTAACCCTTGAAATAGATGCAGTAGTAAGGGCAATGCCCACCCGCCTTAGAAAAAAATGCCTGAAATGAACAACAATGTAATATACGCCAAATTTTACTACTTATCGTAGGTAACCCATTACAATTTTAATAATTATCAAAAAACTAGGTAGAAGTCAGTTACAAACATTTTGTTCTAAAATATAGGTTAAGTCCAGGTTAAGGATAACAAATACCACAGTGTAGGTTTTTATCCGTTTGTATCCATGTATCCAAGTACACGGGGCACAAGTCCAAAACACACAACAACGTCGTATTGAAAACAGGTCAGTTAAAAAAGGCGCAAAACCAAAAATCAGTAAACAAACAATCGAAAATGCAGTACTTAATATCAAACTGTCAGTAAGGCAAAGGACATATGATTCATACAGCCTACGATAAGATTTCTCTTTAGAAATAATTTGATTTTAATTAATTTTGACATGCATATATTATTTGAATTATATTTATGGTAAGTCTATATGACAAATGAAAATTTGGCGACACTTGGGGGAGGCCTATGTCCAGCAGTGGACGTCTTTTGGGCTGAAATGATGATGATGATAATGATTTATGGTACAAATAGGTCGAATTATATTAAATTAATGATAACTGTGCACTAATTCTATAAAATAGTTCGTTAGGAATTATTTTACGATTCCTGCTTGGCTGAATGTCACTTACTCGTGTCAAATAAATACTGACCTCCAATAAAAATAAGAATGAATTAAACGGATATCAAGTTAAACATTTTAATAATTCCTCTATTTTATACCCTACTTAAACAAACTTGAGAATTATTTCATTATACATATTTTCTTTTTAAATACAATTAAGGACTATTCGTAGTTTTTTTTCCATTACAGGCATTTTATGGGCATTCCCCTTTACGGTTTTTAATAGAGCATCTACAACATTTTAACTGAAAAGGTTTTGCCGACAGTTATGTATGTGCGGTTGTCTGACAATATAATTCTACCATTGCTCTAAGGAATTACAGTTACCTACTACTACTTTAAAAGTAATACATGATATAAAGTCTAGAAGGGAAACTGACACACAAATGGTCACCACGTATTTACAAAAAATAGTGCGTTGAGTCCCTCCGCGCGGAAGAAGTGAAACTACGTAATGTGGAAATGAGTGCTATCGTACCCCCTCCATGGTAGCGTTTAACGCAACCTTGTTGGAAGTCGAAGTGAAACTTCTTATAGTTTCACTTCAAAAATGTCGTGTTCACGAATATCCACCGTGTATCCTCAGCCTAACAACGGCACTGCAGTCGTTATAACATACCTAAAGAACATGACATTTCTTAATAAAACAAACTACTAATGTATGACTGCAAATAACTATAATATGGCTACATTAATAAAACATGCGCGTGCAAATATAAAAAGTTTCTTTTTGGTTTTCAATGTTACTCGTTATCAAAATCAAAATGTTTTTATTTTACATAGGCCTACAGGGGCACTTATAAAACGTCGGCAAAAAGGTGCTCGGTTCGGGTTGGTCGTTTCCTATGGAGAAGAACCGGCAAGAAACTCCATGGTTACTCTTTTAAAATCATTTGGTTTTACAATATTTCTGTTACAGCATTAGTACTAAAGTATGGGAGGACATCGTAGGCCTGACAATAAGTCGTTGCTTACTACAAAACGTAGAACGAAATAAAAAGTTACCAAGGATCTAGGAATCTATAAGGCCTACAATGTCCACACATTTACAAACAATCGGTAAATAAGAAAAAGAGTCTATACAACAAAAAAAATTAAATAGAAAATATCACAAAAAGACTAGATCAAATAAGTGACACAAATGTTGTCATCCGTAACAAAAGGTGTAATGATTTAAAAACTATTCTAAAACATCTGATTAAAAAGAAAGGAAAAAAAATAAGATTGAGAATAGTTAGAGACATCCACACATTTGTGCCGTTTATGAGCTACCAGGGAAGCCGCATGTGCGAAGGGGCTAAGGCCAAACTTCTCTATCTTCAACGTAGTCCTTAATTTTGTAATATGCTTTTTTAATTAGGACACGTTTAATATAATTTTTAAACTTTCGATCGGTCAGTTCTGTAACTGACTTCGGCAACTTTTTATAAAAGCGTATACTGTTTATAAGAAAAGACTTGCTAGTTTTGGTTAATCTGAATTTGGGTATTACAATTTCGTGTTTACTGCGTGTATTTATATTATGGAAGTCGCTTCTAATTTTGAAAAGTCCTCGGTTTTTGCGGACATATAAAATACATTCTAAAATATAAAGTGAAGGCAGAGTCAGTATATCGATTTCTTTAAATTTTTCTCTGAGGGATTCCCGAGGACCCATTTTGTAGATAGCGCGGACTGCCCTCTTTTGCAGTATGAAAATTGAATCTACGTCTGCTGCCGATCCCCACAGCAGAATGCCATAGGACATAATACTATGGAAATAAGCGTAGTATACTAACCTAGCTGTGGCTATATCAGTTAACTGCCTTATTTTTCTGATTGCATAGGCAGCTGAGCTTAACCTTCCTGAAAGAGTTCTAATGTGCGCGCCCCACTGCAGTTTTGAATCGATAGTAATCCCCAAGAATACAGTATAACATCAAGCTTCTTGCCGTCAAGATTTAAATTTAGGTCACGTTGTGGTACATTTGGTAAAGAAAACTTAAGGCATTTTGTTTGGCCAAGCTGTAACCACTGTCAAAGATCTATAAATGACAACCGAGACCAACTTTAATCGTGCTTTCCGAGGCACGGAGGAAACTCGGTATGTAATAGGTGGTCATCCACGGACCAACTTAGGCAAGAGCGGCTTAACTTGAAGATCAACTGAAGCGGCTGTTTTTTAGAATAGAATACAACTTTATTGTAGACCAAAAATAAAACATAACGGGCTTACATCATCATCATTCATCATCATCATTTCAGCCCAAAAGACGTCCACTGCTGGACATAGGTCTCCCCCAAGTGTAGCCACATCGACACTTTGGGGGTTCTTGCCATAATCGCCACGCTTGGCAGGCGGGTTGGCGATCGCAGTACGGTTGTTACAAAAGCACAGAGAACGCTGCTGCCCATTCTCTAGCTAATCCCTTAGTCGCCTCTTACGACACCCACGGCGGTCTTATGATAGCGATATCTTCCAGACAACCTTAGGATGGACATTAGGGAATTAAAATAAAAAGAGGGTAGTCAGTGGTGTACCTACCACACAAAAATTTTAAATAAATAAAGTAATCTAATTCATATATGTACATTTACATGTATAATATAAATATAATACAAATATAATACATAAATAAATATATATAGATATTTGTGTTTTTAACATGAAATGACAAAAAAAAAAAAACAGAATGGTGACGAAATTTGACTGAATGAAATTACAGAGACTGAAAATGATGTGTAACTAAGCCAGGAGCTCTTCCAATAACTTTTCCTATAATCTACTATAAAAGCAGTTAGAACTTCGGTTTCGATAACCTAACTTGCTTATCTATACAAGGTGTTGTTTTGCATCCTCGTCAAAATTCAGGAGGGTGTCACAAAATACATAAATAATCAATTTAAATTACGGTACCTAGTTAATTATTAATAAACGTTGATTTTTTGGTTGTTTTAGTTTGTCAGTATAACAGAATAACCCCCTTAACGTTGTTTAGGGAATAAGAAATTATCGAATAAACGTTTGAGATTATTCGTATGTGTGAAAGCAAAGGGAGAGGATCAGACGGGCCGCGTTTAAAACACCAGTGGTTCACACTTACTGATTTCCGTAAATAAGAAACAAAAAAATACCTACTAATTTTATTTTTGATTCGGGTCGAAAATCATTAGCATAGTTACCTCCTTGAATTTGCCGAGAATGCAAAACAACAGCTTGTAGAACGAAATTTTATCAGGCCTTACTACTAACTTAATTACCACGCACCGTATCATGGTCAGGGTAAATAAAAACAGAATTGTGTCAAGAACACCAAGCATTTAAACATTAAACCTACAAGAAATTGTTCCTTTTATTATATACCCAAACGAACACGATTGCAAACAGCCCATAAACATGCGTGTCTTTATACATAATACTAGCTTATGCTCCCGACTTCGTCTGCGTAAACTTCAGAACTTAACAGAAATGATGTTTCTTTAGAAATATGTCGTGTGGTTCGTGCCTAAAGGGTTTTAATGCAAACCATGAGCCTCTGACTTGGCTTTACATGCCGTCGAGAAATATTCTTGAGCCATGTTTGGTTTCCTCACGATGTTTTCCTTCACCGTAGCAAGTGATAATTATAAAAATTAATTATCACTAAACTAAATTAATCCAAGCGTCGTAGCGTCGGGGGTCCGCTTTGTTCTGTGCTTGTACTAAGCGGTCTTCTTAGCGGTCCCTCGACGTTACGACGCTTAGATTAATTAATTTTCGGCTTTTCAGAGGATTTTTGTGTCGGGGGTTTTTTTAATTTTTAATTTAATTTTTTTTCATGGTTTTTAAACTTAAATATTATTTTTTCTTAGCCGTGGCTGTCCCACTCCTGGGCACAGGCCTCCCTTCTTTCCTTCCAATTTTCTCGGTGTTGCGAAGGAAAGATATAAATAAAAATAAAAAAAAATTGTGGGGAGTGGGGTTGCACCTCAGCAATGCCCATGGTGACAAGCGTCAACATTTCAAATTTCAAATCGACTATCTGTGAAAGTTGTTTATATCCCTTCATCAACTAGAAAAGAGGTGATGATTTTCAAACGGCTGAGTAGATTTTCTCAAAATATAGTTAAAAACACTCTCAATTAAAATACCTTTCAAACGACAACACTTTTATTAAAATAATATTAAGGGATATAAACAACTTTCACAGATAGTCGATTTGAAATTTGAAATGTTGACGACATTTCAAATTTCAAATCGACTATCTGTGAAAGTTGTTTATATCCCTTCATCAACTAGAAAAGAGGTGATGATTTTCAAACGGCTGAGTAGATTTTCTCAAAATATAGTTAAAAACACTCTCAATTAAAATACCTTTCAAACGACAACACTTTTATTAAAATCGGTTCATCCGTTTAGGAGCTACGATGCCACAGACAGACACACAGATACACACGTCAAACTTATAACACCCTTCTTTTTTGGTCGGGGATTAAAAATCAGAGGTGCCTGTCTTGGGACTGAAATTGAGACCCACCAGACGGTCACACCATTACTAGGCTTGTAGTGACATACAAAAAACTCTCGCAAGCAAAGTTAACATCGACTTAAGAATATACAGGGTGTAACGGAAAGGGTATATACATACTTAAGGGTATGCTACAGATTATCAAACTGTATTTCAAAACCTATTCGACCCAAATGTATGATTACAAAAATTTCAATAGGTACCTAGATTCGACCCAAATGTATGGGGCAGCTGATAATTTTTCGCTATTACGATGTTTGCCCGATGGGGACACCATGTTCAGTTTGATGGTCTGTTAGCACACCCTTAATTATGCATATACCCTTTCCGTTGCACCCTATATTGAAACCCGACAACAACTGTCGGGCAGTTGCCCACCATACATAACACCTGTCTAGTCGGAGGATCCTCCCTTTTCTATGGAGTATCGAGGAACTTTACACCCTGTTCCTCTTACCCCCAAAGGCTTGTCACTGCTTACCAGCAGAATATGTCCATTGAGCCGTTCTGGACTGATATAGTGACAAACATAATATACACTTTGACATTTTAAGATTACTAGCTTCCGCTGCCACTTCACCAGCGATAACTCATTTTTATTACACAATATCTTTATAAATTATGGCCTATATATTATTCTGCTGTATAAGCTATATTACTGTAAAGTTTCATAAAAATCCATTCAGTAGTTTTTGTGTAACAGAGTAACAAAAATACATCCATCCGTCCTGGCCAACTTTCGCATTTATAATACTTAGGAGCTCGTAGCTAAATAATAACAGCCGCACGGGTCGATCTTTAAGGTAAAGCCGTGTTTGCCGAGGTTGGTCCATGGATGGGTGACCATAATTACATACCGAGTTTCCTCCGTGCCTCGGAAAGCACGTTAAGCCGTTGTTCTCGGCTGTCATTTGTAAATCTTTGACAGTCGTTACGAGTAGTCAGAAGCCAAAAGTCTGACATTCAGTCTTACTAAGGGGTATCGTATTACCCAGTTAATGGGTTGTGGAGGTCAGATAGGCAGTCGCTTCATGTAAAATACTGATACTCAGCTGCATCCAATTAGACTGGAAGCCAACCCCAAGATAGTTTGGGAAAAGGCTAGGCAGATGATGAGTAAGTTACACCTAAACGAACATGATTCCAAACAAACCCATAGGTACACGCGTGTTTATATAAAATAAAGCATATGGAACATAATTTTATAGTAATACATATAGCTAATATGTAGGTATTAACATACTGAATCGTAGAGTACTCAATGTAATAACCTTAATTGCGGTCAGCAACCAATCAGCAGGATTTTATTATGAGTTTATAAATTAATAATTAGCTAATACAGCTGTAAAGTGCCTGCTGTGACCTTTATAGCAGCTGTTTGTTTTAATAACATTTTAATGTTTCTTTAGCCATAATAAAACTTCACACGCAGACAGGGATAAAATAAATCGGGTTCAAAGTTTAATACGGGGTTTAGGAGCGTTTATACCCTACGGCATTTCATACAAACTTTCAAGTCGTTATTTTCCGAAATGACTGAACAGATTTTAATGAAACTTCCTACGTATAAGCAGTATACATAGGTCTAAAAAGTTACAAAAAAACATTTTGCACACTGCTTATGCGTAGGAAGTTTCATTAAAATCTGTTCAGTCATTTCGGAAAATAACGCCTTGAAAGTTTGTATGAAAAGACGTAGGGTATAAACGCTCTTAACCATTTAAATATTTCGGCACTGTTGCAAGCACCATCATTACGTATAAACTGAAATATCGGGAACTCAAAATGTATAGTAAACATGGTAAATATCCCGTTTTTAGCGTTAATGATACTCTCAAACATTTCTAAACAATGTCACTGGTAAGTCTTTCGACGTAACCTTTGTAACCCCTTCAATAAGTCTACAGCAGTGTTTCCCAAACATTGTTCTGCCCTGGCCCGGTAATTTTCACGCTGCACCTTCGTGACCCACTCAACTTTTAACCCCCCCCCCCCTTCCCGCTGGTTACATTAAGTAAAATACTACACATTTATTGTTATTAGAAGTATGTTTATATTACGACAAAATAATTACTATTAAAAATGTTTTTACAAATATTTCGGCATCGCCTATTTTGTGCTAAGTATGGAGCTTTTTTTCTAGAGCAGCGGTGGCCCAGTGGTGGCAGCCCGTACTTACTAGCAGTAAGCCGTGGGTTCGAACCCAGGCAGGCGCATAACTTTGTGTAATTTATTTCATCACCGTTGCTCTCAAAACGATGAATGAAACTAACAATTCGAAGACATGTGACATTTACCAACCTGCACTAGGCCCGGGTAGTGGATTACAGTCCACTCCCTATCATAGACAGGGGCCTGTGTCCCAGGAGTGGGAACATTATAGACAGATTAGTGAGCTACTTAACACAAAGGTAGACGGTTAATTCACAAGTCTGACATGCTGCGACCCGGTATTTTATTTTGTTGTCCCGGTACCCACCAAATGGGAAACGCTGGTCTACAGTCTTAATGCCTTACCTAATATTTACCTACTAGTTTGATATCGTCACAGGGGTACTAACTCTTTGAACTACGTATTTAGGAACAACAATAATTCTGTCCGTTCCAATGATTACCTAATAGCTACGGTGATGTTGTCACAGGGTCACCGACGATATACTGGCGATGGCGCGCCCCAGTACCGCCAGCATCGCCGCCAGGAATATTATACAACAGTTTCACAGGTAAGTGCTTCGTATATACCAATATAAGGTCCATTAAAATAGATGGCAGTACGTCTAACCAAAGATATCCGTCATCATACTTCTACTGCAGCTCTCCAATGACAAAATATTAATAAATTTTCCCTTGACCCGTAACGCAGGCGAAAGACGATATATGTATACAGGGTTATTGGTAAATCATCAACAACCTCTTATGAGGTCATACTCATCATTATGAACAACTTTTACTATGAGACCAAACCCGAAATCGTGAAAAAACAATCAGCTGTTCCCTACATTTTGACGAGTTATGTGAACATAAAGTACGGAATAGCTGATTTATTTTTCGCGATTTCATGTTTGGTCCCATAGTAATTGTTGTCACATTAACTTTAAGTCGTTCGTGGTACGAGTTCCAACCCACCATCTACAGACCTGCGTGAGTGAGGACTTTTGACCGAAAGGTGTCGTATTTCGACGTTTCCGAGGACGGTTACGCGACACCACGCAGCGGAACACGACGCCGCGCGCCGTCAACATTACGTGTATAGTTATAGTTTAATAAGGTTTTTTTAATAAGTATTAGTTTATGTTTTATTGTATAAGAATATTTTATGTATGGGCCTTAGTTGCCTGATAATAAAATGATTGATTGATAATGATGAGTATAACGACCTCTTAACAAGTTGTTGGTGTTTTATCAATAACCCTGTATATATATGAAAAGAGATATTAGGGTCAAAGTTTCAACTTTTTCACAATATATGTTATGTGTTTTAAAATGCACAATATGTTAATGTTATAACTATACTTTAAATCCTCCACGACCCCTGTACTATTCAATGCATTCAACAGCACAATGTTTTGAGTGCGTCGTATTGAGTCCTACCGTGAAACGTAATATTTAAAAAACAAAAAAAAAGTCGTTTCTCCGCAATAATTTTAGCATAGTTATTTATTTATTTATTTATTTTATCACAAAATCCACAGCTCTTTACAATTTTATCCTTAACTATTTTAACTTATCCTACAGCCAATTAAGGATTTACAATTTAACATCTATACATCGCTTAAAAATACAGCGTGGGTGAGTGTGTGGGAGTGTGTGTGTGTGTTAATAATAATAACAATCATTTATTAACAGATCATACAATCCAATTGGTTAGTAGGTAATACAAATACATCTTAAACTCTAGAGTTAGTAAATAATTATAAATTGATTGTTTTGGTAATACTTATTAACAATGTCAAAACAATCAATAATAAAAATGACAAAATCATAAAAACAACAATATCAAAATCACCACTAATTATGTCAACATCATTAATAATACATAATAATCAGGAAAATAAATAAATACAGGACAATAATAAATAAATAAAAATAAAAAAAAAACACTCTCTCGTTATACTTAGTTAAATTTACAGAATGCTTGGTTTATGGGTCTGTTCACACCTTGTGTGTCCGGAGTGTCCGGAGTCCGAAAACTGGTACGGGTTTCACCAAACCTTTAATTCAATGCCTTTATAAAGTCTCGTAGCCAAGTGGCCAAGTGGTGGCAGCCCCGACTTACGAGCAGTAAGCCGTGGGTTCGAACCCAGGCAGGCGCATTACTTTGTGTAAATTTATTTCATCACCGCTGCCCTCAAAAACGGTGAAGGAAAACATCGTGAGGAAACCGGCATGTCCTAAAACTAAAAATTCGAAGACATGTGACATCTACCAACACGCACTAGGCCCGCGTGGTGGATTACAGCCTACTCCCTCTCATATGATGATGATGATGATGAGAGGTGATTTTATCTTGTTTCAGCTGGGGCATTCGCACAGTAATCAACCTACAGACCCCGGGGGAGCACGCCAGTTGTGGACCTCCCCTCACCAAGTCGGGGTTCACTTACGACCCCTGCATCTTTATGGCCAATGATAGTATGTTCATTACATTTTTTTTTAATTATTGATAATTTTACCTTAGCGATGACTTGTGTTACAACTTGTTTAGAATTGTTTGAAACATTATCATAAACTGTATCAAACCGCAAGCATTTTTAGGAGGTTTTCCACACTGGGCACCCGTTAAACACGTTGAGTGCGATACCAGTTCTAAACATCTTGTATACCGCCTTGCTTACAGTGCGGCTAAGAAAAGTATAGACTTCCTTGTCGTGCGGAAGGCATAACTTCAATTTGGTTCGGTGTACGAAAAGGATGAATATATATCTAAGATGTATTATTAAATAGAACCCAATGGTGTACAGGGTCTATAAGCCTTGTGCCGCCACAATGGAAGTTTAGATTACCAGGTGTACCTTGTACCGCAGGTATGGAAAGTATAGAAAAATCACTGCCGCGTGAACGTGTTAAATGGCACCTGAGGTATTCCAAATAAGACACCAATCAAATATTTTTTAATTTCGCGGCATACGCTGTTGCTTCTACCTTAACATTTTATAAATTATTTATTTATTTATCTTACACACATACCAGGATAACCCCAATACAATTACTGGTTTGCAAACACACACCAAATAAATTGAAAAATAAACTTACGGCTAATACTTAAAAACCTATCTAAATATAAAATCAGACACAACATAGAATATTAATATTTAAATTTAACTAACATAACTCAACAAAACTTTTGCGAAATCACTCAGATAGCACGAAAATAGAGAGGAGATCTGTGTCCCAGCAGTGGGAACATTATAGGCTGATGATGATGATGATGCACGAAAATATGTCAAGTCTCTCATGCACTTCGTTTAGTACCTACACATATTGTGCGGGTGAGGGGTGTTTTTGAAAGCAGGTTGGTTTTGGCAACAGGCACGGTCAGCAGTGGCGGTTATTTTCATGGTCTTCCGCAAGGGAATCCTGATTCCAAGACTTATGTTTTCAGTATACTACTACAACTTCGCGTGGCCGGACTACGCAGAAGCTAGCCTGAGTGGACTCCTCAATATGGCGAAGGTCTTGTCCTTCGCTTTGCAGGAGGGCAGGGTCGCCATACACTGCCATGCAGGTACCTTCATATAACTTTACTAGCTGTCCCGCGCAAATTCGTCTGTGTCACATTTTCCCCGTTTTCGCAACATTTTTCATTGCTGCTCCGCTCCTTTTGGCCGTAACGTGATGATATATAACATATAGTCTTCCTCAATAAATGGACTATCTAACACTGAAAGATTTTTTCAAATCAGACCAGTAGTTACTGAGATTAGCGCGTTCAAGCAATCAAACAAACAAACTCTTCAGCTTTAGTATTAGTTGTATAGATTAGATATACAGGCTGTAACGAAAAGGGTTTATACATACTTAAGGGTGTGCTACAGACCATGAAACTGAACAAGTTTCGCCATCGGACAAATATCGTAATAACAAAAAAAAACCGGCCAAGTGCGAGTCGGACTCGCGCACGAAGGGATCCGTACCATTATTTGTAAAAACGAAAAAAAAAACACTTTTTTGTATGGGAACCCCCCTTAAATAGTTATTTTATTCTGTTTTTAGTATTTGTTGTTATATCATCAACAGAAATACATAATCTGTAGAAATTCCAACTGGCTAACTATCACGGTTCATGAGATACAGCCTGGTGTCAGACGGACGGACGGACGGACGGACGGACAGCGAAGTCTCAGTAATAGGGTCCCGTTTGACCCTTTGGGTACGGAACCCTAAAAAAATATCAGCTGCCCAATCAATACATTTGGTTCGAATAGGTATTGAAATTTTGTATAGGGCAGCAGATATTTTTTTTGCTATTATGATGTTTGTCCGATGGAGAAACATGTTCAGTTTGATGGTCTGTAGCGCACCCTTAAGTATGCATATACCCTTTCCGTTACACCCTGTATGTATAAGAACCTTAGTAGGGTTTCGTACCCAAAAGATGTGAAACAAGACCCCTTTTTATGACTCTTGCGCAGTCTACTGCCTTTAGCAGGGTTGCAACGTTTTAACTGTAATAGAGCCAGATATACAAGGTGTTGTTTTGCATCCTCGTCAAAATTCAGGATGTTGTCACAAAAGACATAAATATTCAATATAAATTACGGTACCTAATAAATTATTAAAAAAAACACTGCATTTTTTTGTTGTTTAAATTTGTCAATATTTCAGAATAACCCCCATAGCGTGGTTTAGGGATTATAAAATTATCGAAAAAACGTTTGAGGTTTTTTGTTTGTGTGTAAGTGACGTTATAAGGCAGGGATCAGACGGCCCGTGTTTAAAACACGGGTTCACGTGGTTCACAGTTACCGATTTCAGTAAGTAAAAAAAAGAAAATTACCTACTCATTTTATTATTGATTCGGGTCAAGAATCATTAGCATAGTTACCTCCTAGAATTTGACGAGGTTGCAAAACAACACCTTGTATATGCTTTTACAAAATACGCGGTAGCCACTGCCACAACCGCTCACTGGATTTTGAACTCTTGAACTTCGCAAACTGACTACTGAACGAGGTATTGGGTTTTATTCCCCTCTCGGGTTTGGGGTTGAGCAAAGTGTTATTGGGTTCTTCCATCAGGAATTTTCAATCTAACCGGATACAGCTGAGCACCAGTATTTTACATGAAGCGACTGTCTATCTGGCCTCGACAAACCAGTAACTGGGTAATACGATACCCCTTGGTAATACTGGATGTCAGACTTTTGGCTGCTGACTACTCGTAACGACCGTCAAAGATCTACAAAATGACAGCCGGAAAGTGCTTTCCGAGGCACGGAGGAAACTTGGTATGTAATTATGGTCACCCATCCACGGACCAACCTCGGCAAGCACGGCTTACGGCTTATGGACTGTAGTCTGAAATAAACGTTAATTTATTTATTTATTTAACATTAAAGATCGACCCTTGCGGCTGTTATTATTTAGCCACGAGCGTGTCTATTATTTAGACACGCTCGTATTTTTTTTTTGTTTTTTTTTTTATTATTATTGAGTTTTCTATTAATAGCGTGTCGTCCCTGACACAATTTTTTTCTTTCTTTTTTTCTTCTATTGTGTCGGTTTTGTAGCCATTTCACAGAATCCTGTCCTGATCATGGTACTAGTACCTAAAACCTACCTACTTTGGTAGTAGGTACTCGTGGTTTCTCGCGGTTTTTTCGAAACCTCTCGAAAACTACGAGGAATCATTGCTTTCGCTAAGCAGATAATTAATTCAGCTATGAAGATTATTCTACTAATAAGAATCTTTATTTCACGTGGCTTACGTGGGAACCTCAAACAATGATCATAATAACTTAATTAGCAATTATTGTTCCGAACAAAAACAGGAACTGCAGTCTAAAGTAGAGTTTTATTTAATTTGATGAGCGCATTCAAGGTGTTGTTTTGCATCCTCCTTCAAATTCGAAGAGGTATCTATGCTAATGATTCTCGACCCGAATCAATAATGCTGCTTGTACAGTCCCTAATTGCTTGTACAGTCCCTAATCTTTCCCATAATTGACTATGGTGATGTGTGCTACTACGACCTGAATGCAGATCTCCTCAATAAACTTGACCGACTTCTTAATAACTGCATTCGATTCGTATTTAATCTTCGTAAGTATGACCATGTCTCCGCACATCGGTCACTTTTAAAATGGTTGCCTATCCGACAGCGCAGAGCGTTGAGAGCTTTGACTACCCTATTTTCTTTTCTCAATAAGCCTACTTCTCCTTCTTATGTGACTACTCATTTTCAATATTTATGCTCTGCGCACAGTAAGAATCTTCGTTCTACCAATAATCGTCTTCTACGCTGTCCTTCTCACCGCTCTGGTTTTCTCAAATCGTCTTTCTTTGTCCAGGCTGTCTTCCTTTGGAATGCACTCCCTCTGAACATCAGGTTGGCCAACAGTCGGTTCACATTTAAAGTTAAAGCTCGTGAACACTTACTTAAGAAGCTGGCAGAATCATCTAATAATTAAACAGTTGTTAGTTTGTCTCTCTCTTTACTTTATGTTTATATGTATGTATTTATGTATTTATTGTTATATTATATTTGTAATTTTTTTTTCTTACCATTTGTTATGCTGCACCTACTATGTTTTCTCTCTGCATCACCCTAAGGTAGACTGGTAGAAAATGCCCAAGGCATTAAGTCCGCCTTTGTACAGTGTTTTTATACTTGTGCATAAAGTTTTAATAAATAAAAAAAAAAATAAATAAATAAAAATAATAAAATAGATAGGTAATTTTTATTTCATTTCTTTTTTATGGAAATCAGTAAGAATTAACCACCCTAAACGACGTCCGTCTGATCCTCGCCCTATACCTGCGCTTTCACACATACAAAAAATCTCAAACGTTTATTCGATAATTTCTTATTCCCTAAATCACGTTAAGGAGGTTATTCTGATACACTGACAAACTTATACTACTAAAACTAAAAAAATCTGCGTTTATTAATAATCAACTAGGTACTGTAATTTCAATTGATTTTTTATGTATTTTGTGACAACCTCCTGAATGTTGACGAGGATGCAAAACAACACTTTGTATATAATATGCAATTCCCAGAAGCAAACGAACAAAACTTTAACATAAACTTAACATCACGCCTAAGCTGTAATCCCGGAAGCTTTAGGCAGAGGTGTGCCTCAAGTACACCCTCATTTCGTTATGTCTAAGTCCCATGTAATAGAGGACGAGCCTATTGCCATCAACCGGGCGGAAATCTACAGGCCGTGGCAAACAAAAGTTTGTAAAAAAACGTAAAAAAGACAACCCCAAAAATACTATTTTGTCTGGGATAAGAAAATGGCAAAAACAAAACTGCTCAACAAGATATTAAAGATTTGGCCCGAAAATAATGATCAATCTAGTAGAAGTAAAGTTGTACAACAGAAAAACAGAAGTACATTAGGTTGTATAACAGAATTCAACAAAACAGTTGTAAACCGACTTCCAGCAAAAAGACACTAAAAACTGAAAAAAATTTACAGTACTCTCCACTCATCAATATGGGAGGCTTTGCACTCTCAGCAAGTTGAAACGGACTATTTAAGAGTTCTAAAACACCTTAATGACAACACCACGACCAGAATCAAACTGGAAACTATAGGACCACGAATAAGCATAAAGAGAGGGGTCAGACAAGGATACCCTGTATCACCGACTATCCTTATAGCTGTGCTCGAGTCAATCATCAGCAAACTAGGCTGGAATAAATGTGGTCTTAATATAAATGGCAAGTATATAAACCATTTGAGATTTGCTGACGACATAGTTTTGTTTTCTGAAAATATATAAAACAGCTTCAGTCAATGGTAACATCACTAGACGAAGAAAGTAAAGAAGCGGTATTGGAAATACTTAAACTTTAACAAGATGAACAACATGACTAACCACATTGAAATACCTATCTATTTCGAAAACACACCGCTGAATTCCCTCCTTCCCTTCTACACTACTAAACCGCACCAATAGTAGTGTCGTGGGGAATTTGTTTTCCCTTCTACACTACTGGTCCAGTGGTACCGTGGGTAATTGTTATGTAAACGACTACATTTACCTTGGGAAACAGATCTCATTTGACCGACAGAATAACGAGATGGAAATCGAAAGAAGAATAAAAAACACATAGAAACAGTTTTGGGGTCTTAAAGAAATACTCAAAAGTGGTTAGCATACAAAAACAAAGGAAAGAGTCATGCATGGACACCTGTCTATTGCCCTTATTAACGTATACGCAATTACGTATGCTAGACATGGAAATTCGCCCATCGATCGACACATAAAATAAATTCGTGTCAAAGGAGCTTGGACAGAAGTATCACGAAAATACAGAAAATCGAAAAGATTTCTCATTATCAGCTAAGACTCAAAACAAAAATGCTCTTAAATATGCGAAAAACCTAAAATGGCGATGGGCTGGACACATAGCAAGACTTAATTTTGACGACCACTGGACTAAAGAGTGACGTCGTGGCCTGGTCAATCCGGCAAAAGAAAGAAAGGAAGGCCGATAGCCCGATGGGTTGACGTAATAGTAAAGGGGCCGGCACTCACTGGATGTCTAAAGCAGAAGATAAAGACCGCTGGTCATCTCTGGAGGAGGCCTTTACCCTCAACTAAGAGGAGTTCTTGCTACGAATTTAAATATAATAATATATTTAAATAGAATATTTTATGAAATGACAAGAATTAAATATATAAACTATAATGGAAATGTACTCTAATATTTTTAATTTAAATGGATTTTTTGTTTTAATAAGATAATAATTATGTGGAACTATCTATTTGTATATTTAACTTATAATGTATTTGTTATTTAATTTTCATTGCATGCAAACATTTATTTTGTTATTTCACAAAACTTATTTTCTTTTTTGTAAAAAATATAAGATTTTTTTTTTATTTATTTATTTATGTCGGTTATAATATAACACAATGTTTTCCTTCAATGTTTTGCAAGCAGTGACGCAATGGCATTGCGGATAAAATTCACAACGACTTTAGTTACGTAAATACGACCTTAATACGATTCATGAAAGCTACATTTGATATCATTCCCGTTTGTCTCAGTTCCACTGCCGTGACCACAGCGAGAACATGTTACTCTACGTACTTTACGTTTTGTTGTTAACAGCCATCATATTTTATACCATTTTATTTGTCCTCTTGCTGGCGGCGGCGATATTCAATAAAGTAAAATTAGAACCCGTTCGAGGAGTCTGTACATCTAAGGCGCGACTGGATGGAAAGATCGCACTCGTGACCGGAGGGAACCAAGGCATCGGCCTGGAGACAGCCCGGGACCTCGCATCCAGAGGAGCCAAAGTGATCATCGCCTGTCGGGACGCCAAAAAGGCAGCAGAAGCTATCGGAGATATAGCAGCTACTACAGGAAACAAACAAGTCGAATATAAACATTTAGATCTAGCAAAATTCAGCAGTGTGCGGAAATTCGCTGAATACTTTAACGACAAGTATAACCATCTCGATATTTTAGTGAACAATGCTGGATGCGGCGGACGCTATACGAAGCCTACTGAAGACGGAAATGAAGTGGTGATGCAAGTCAACTACTTCGGGCCCTTCCTTCTCACAAACCTCCTGCTAGACAAAGTGATCGCCTCCAAACCCAGCAGGATCATCATAGTGTCCTCCTGTATGCACCTCCTCGCGAGATTACAAGTCAACGATCTACATGATAAAGGATCATCAGACCCAAGCGACTGGTTCTTTAACTATGCAAATAGTAAATTATGTGATCTTCTATGGACGAAGGCATTAGCCAAGAGATTACCTGAAGGGGTGACTGTCAATACTTTACACCCTGGAGTTGTAAAAACTGATATATTTAAAGCGTTGCCTTTTTATGTGAGGGGTATGTTTAACGTGTTAGCAGATGCTATGGTGTTTAGGACACCTAAGGAAGGAGCTCAGACGGTGATACATCTGTGTGTTTCTGCAGAAGTGGAGAACGTACGAGGGAAGTACTTCATGGAGTGCGAGGAACGAGAGTATAGTAGCAAAGCTGATGATGACGAGTTAGTGGAACAAGTGTGGAACAAGAGTTTACAGGTGACGGATTCGAATTTCGAAGGTGTTAAATTTGCTAATAATGGTGTTCAATCAGGCTAGCACTTAACAATACGATAGATAATTGTGGTGATATACATTTGTATGTGTTAAGCAATATTTTAGTTTTTCACATTTGTATGGGATTAGTAATATTTTTAATTTGCGATAATTATTATTTTTGATAATTATTTGTAATGGATGATTCTGATTTAATTTGTTTTTACATTTTTTATTTGACATTAACTTTTTATTTTATTTATTTGGTTACCGTTTTATTACTGATTTCATTATAAGACCCATCCACTTCGATCCTATCCTGTCCGAGTCGGGGTGTCGCAGGTCCCGAGATCGCTTCGCTTGCTCTTGCATCCTATGTTCTCACTCTCGAGTCCACGACCACAAGGTACGACGTCATACGAACGCGCACGAGTGCACCCGAAATTCCGCGTTGCACAATTTTATTGTGAGCGAAGCGACAACGGTGTGTACCGTTGTCGCTTCGCTCCTCCCCCTAAATTTGTATAATCGAACGAATCCTGTGTGCTATATTTAGAAGAATAATATGCTAGAATAGATAAGTATTAACTCAAGTAGTATTAATGTAGTAAAGCTATTATTACCGCCGCTCACAAACACATCCCAAAACGGTATTTTTTTAAGTACTTCATGTATGAACTCAAATCGGTTTTATATATAGGTCGCACCAAGTATTTTTTTCGCTAGATTTAGTTTTTAATTCGGCCACTTGGAATTTTAGTTGCTAGCTTAGATTAACTGTTTGCCACTGCTAGTAGCTCATTTTAGGATAAATATAATCATTCATAATTTAACGCTAGTTTAGTTAATTTTTCACAATCATAATTTAACGTCGCTTGGTTTAGTATTAAAGTTTCTAATTAAACTACTTGACCGTCACTGGAAGTTTTAATATGAGATGGCATTTCCGTTTCCCGTCGATTTTTTTTTTTTTGTGAATGGCATCTCGCAGTTCAACCTAGGAGGTTGTCGTCTGCTTAACCGGACTATCCTGTGGGTGCCTTAAGAGTAAGGCCTCCAGCCAGGGCATAAAAACTTACAAACTAAGCGACTACACGCTAAGGGCACCCTCTGTGTGTGGGGTACGAGCCTCGGCTTAGGGCGTCGCTGGGGGAGGACAGAATGGGGACAGGATGGATCTGAATGATATAATTATTTAGGGGCTGATTTAAAACTACTGGCACAGCATCGCGGGCTTGCTCGAGTGAGGGTCGGGGAGGGCATGGACGGGGACGTCGCGACGGACCTCGACAGCGATTTCGGAAAGACGGCGGTTTGAGTCGAAACTCTTTAAGAGTGCTAGTCTCTTTGCTACTCTCCTGGAGGAGGGTGTTAGCATCATCGGGAGGGACGAGAGTATGCCTTGGACGGCGAACTGAACTAATGCGCGAGGGTTCGTAACGGGCGGCCGCTGCGATCAGGGGATTACGATGCTTAATTGCGTTATCGAAGAAACGCTTCGAGAGACGTTTCATAAACTGAAGGATGGTGAGCATTCTAAGGTCTACGTGTAGACGGTCATTACGGACATAAAAAGGGGCTCCCGTGACTCTACGTAAGAACCGGTTCTGCAAGGTTTGCATCCTATGGATGAACTTAGGCTTGGTGTGAGCGTACACGACGCAAGCGTACGTCATAATGGGGCGGATCACCGCGGTATAAAGGCGCAACTTGCACTTGAGTGACAACTTGCTTTTTGCCGTAATCATGAAATGAAGCCTACCCATAGCAAAGGCAGCTCGGTCGCGAGCTGCTTTAATGTGCGCCGCGAAAGACAGGTGGTTGTCAAGTAAGACTCCTAAGTACTTGGCTTGCTTCTCCCAAGGGATAGGCTTACCGTACATAGTGATGGTGCTGAGCGCGGGTGGCTTATTTTTACGTGGTTTAGAGAAAAGAACTGCATGGCTCTTGTCTGCCTCGATTCTCCATTTCCGGAACCAAGCGCCTAAGACGTTGGCTGAGGTTTGAGGGGTGCTGTAAATAGCGTTGTGACTGCGGCCAGTGTAATAAATGGCCGTGTCGTCCGCGAACAGGGCTAACTGAGCCTTCTTGCTCTTGGGGATGTCACTGGTGAACAGAGTAAAGATAAGGGGAGAGACTACGGAGCCCTGAGGCAGAGGATCATCAGGGTCTTCTACGGGGGGGAGGGCGGCTCTACGTTCGACGAATGCGTTCACCTCATCGAGATGTCGCTTGTCTACTGGTTGAGAGCTGGGGGAGCACTGAGACTCCAGGCTGTCGGCTAGGCGATATTATATATTATCGGGTCGGTTGAGGCGAGGCATCGAAGCCTCTTCGGTGGAGCGCAATTTGCGTGGCAGCTGCCAGAAGGCTAGGTGGGTAGGCTCGAGTTCGCTAAGCGTCTTGTCCCATTGATCTGAACGATGCTCACTAGTGCGCTTCTTTACAGCACGCTGTAAATAACGCATGTGAGCTTTGTCCGCGTCGCAGGGAAAGTTGCTGTAGGCACGGATGGCCGCGTTCTTCTCGGTTATCAGTTTACGTACGTTAGCGGGTAGTATCCAGCGTTGATCGCTCATTGCTGGGACTTCCCGTGAGCAATCCTTCCGTACGGATTGCACGTGTTCTGTAAACGAGTTGATGGCGGCCGTCGTGTCTGCGACCAAGACTATGTAGTCGGGGATGGCCTCCAGGTGAGGCGACGTGGTGGATTTTAGCTTTTCGCTGACTTTCCTCCAGTCGATTATTACTTGGGTCGGCAGGGGCTGGCTGGGGTCAGAAGGACCCGAGCGGGGAACTAAGTGCATGAGCACTGGTCTATGGTCTGAGTTAAGCTCATGTAAAGTCTCGATGGAATGCAACTTAAGGTTGACATTCTTGAGTAGCGCTATGTCGAGACCGTCGATTTCTTACCAGTTTTCGTACTTTTATGCCCTCCATACTTCCGGCTCAGTGGCGCAACCTGGTGGTTGCAGGTACTTTTTAGCTTGCGTAAAAAGTGTCACGCTATTTTAGTTCATTGGTTTTTTATATTCTGTCGAAGCAACTTGTGCGCAGTGTCTGCGTCCGCGACAGTTGCATAATACGTAAAGTGAATATTAAGTGAATATAATTATAAATAAAGTGTAAAATGTTCTTCATAGAGGATAAATCTTGAACTGTAAGTACCCTCTTTTGGAGGTAACACTTCTTATGAAAAAATTCGTACGTGATCAGAGTTTTAACGGTTTTTCCGTTCCGATCACTACTGTTATTTTTTACTTTTGAATATTATCCAGTAAATTTTCGTATCCAATATTGAAATTGTAACTGTGTAAAGTGTTATAGATCTGTGGGATCTAACGTAATCGTTCGCAGTGATGGAGAGTAATAACCAGAACACAGATAGCGGTTCCAAGTGGAGTGAATCCCAAGCGAAAGCGGAGTAGCAGCAGCAGCAGTAGTGCTACTAGTGTTAGTTCTTTAAGTACGTCTACTCCAGGCAGTAAACAAGCGCGGTCCCGCCACCACCGCCGCCACCATAAAAAAAGGAAACGTTCTCGACGTTCCAGTCATATGATGGACAAGCTTTTTAAGGAAATGGGTGAGCTACGCAAACAATTTATTTTGAACAAGTAATTTTGATACAGCTTATGATAATGGTTCTGTTTGTTCTGGAATTAGTGGTAATCTTTATGAACAAATTAGTGACGAGGATTGCTCTAATCAAGAACATCAAAGTGCAAGTTTCGATTTCACTTTTGATATTAATACTACGCTTAAGGAACCATTAGTTCCTAAAACCCCCGATAGTTGTTTGAAGAAGTTGGTAGATATCCAGCGTTTTGGTAGTACTTCTTGGTCAGAAGTGAGATACGCCGATACGCAAAAAATATATAATCATACTCCTGGCTTTATAGACCTGGAAACAAACGAGCAGGTAAAAGCATATGACACCTTACGTCACCTGGCACATGCTGACTGAATAATTCATAATTTCATAATTCATTTATTTATTGTTGTCACAGGTAAACATAAGATCTTACAATTAGTGTATTGTATCACTGTAACATACCCATTGGGGTGTACAATATTTATATTAAAAGTCAATCATTGTTGGCTATGTTAAAAATAAGGAACAATAGTAAATTACACTCTTAGTTGGTTTGTGGTTTTTTCCATTACATTGGCTGTTTTAGTCAACCTCCTTTTACATTGATTTATAAACAATTATTACGTATTACCTATCACAATATTAAATCAAGAAATAAATAATAAAAATAAGTTTAACATGTCAATTTTTTTGTCACTATCAACAACACTTGTAACGGGATATTTACCATGTTTATTATTTGTTATAACATGGTAAACAACATACACACACACACACACACACACACACACACACACACACCACACCACACCACACCACACCACACCACACCACACCACACCACACCACACCACACCACACCACACCACACCACACCACACACCACACCACACCACACCACACCACACCACACCACACCACACCACACCACACCACACCACACCACACCACACCACACCACACCACACCACACCACACCACATGGTGGTGGTTTGTTGTAACATGGTAAATATCCCGTTACAAGTGTTGTTGATAGTGTTAGTGACCATGTCAGTTTAAAAACCTATTTTTTTTTGTCAATTTCATCCGACATTATTAATGGTCATAATTATTTTGGTCATGCGATTTACATTAAATAAGTACAAAAAATTTAAATTATTAAAATTATTTTAACATATCATGTTTTAGTCAACCCCATACTAACATTCACTATTAAACATAATTAATACGGTCATATAATTCAAATTAAATAAGTCAAGAAACAATTTTAGTCAATAATTCGGTCTGTTAGAAATTCATTAATTCAATAGTATGTTTTACTTATAAGAAATTCTTTTAGCGTTAATTTAAAAACTTTTAATGAAGAAATATTCTTAACACAGTTTGGAAGCTTGTTATAGATTTTGACTCCAATACCAAATATACTCGATTGAAATTTTACTGTTCTACATTTAATGCCTTTAAGTTCAGTTTTGTGTCTCGTACTTCTCAACGTTTCATACGTATCTATATCGCGTTTAATCATCATTGCCGCTTCAAATATGTATAATGAAGGTAGGGTTAAGATTTTCAACCTTTTGAAAACTGGTCTACATGAATCAGTCTGTTTAAGTCCGCATATGCTTGCTTCTGATGCATTTTTTTTTGTGCTTTTAGAGCACATTCTCTGTTCGGTGAATTACCCCAGAATAGGATACCGTAATTTAGTATGGAACCTACATATGCATGGTAAACACTTAGTAACGTTCTCTCATTTGTAACTTTTCTTAATATGTAGAGGGCATATGAGAACTGGTTTAGTTTTTTGCAAACATGGTCAATCTATATTTTTCAGTTTAGTGCAGAGTCAAAATGTATGTCAAGAAATTTGGTTGTCTTTACTTCTTTTACAGTTTCACCTTTGTACTTTATGTTTAGTTTCTTTAGTTTTTTATTTATATTAGCCAACGAAATATAGCAAGTTTTTTCTAAGTTAATTTTAAGATTGTTTGCATTCAACCAATTTATGATGCATTCAAGAGAATTATTTACATTAATTTCGTATTTATCTTGATCTTCGTCAGTGAAAATAGCTGTACTGTCATCTGCAAATAATATCATGTCATGGATTATGGCTTTTGGTAGGTCATTTATATATATTATAAATAAAAGTGGACCAAGAATACTTCCTTGAGGTACCCCGTACTTAACAGTTTTTGGCTTAGACTGAAACGTTTGTTCACATTTTGTTTTATTTGATATTCTTGTTATTTGTGTTATTTGAACCCTATTTTTGAGGTAAGATTTTATAAGATCTAAAGCATTCCCTCTAACTCCGTATTGCTCTAGTTTATTAAAGAGTATGTTATGGTCTACGTGGTCAAATACTTTTGACATGTCCATAAATATTGCAGTTATATGTCGTTTATTATCCAGTCCTGTCATTACCTTCTTTAAAAAATTCAAAAGTGCGTCGCCTGTTGATTTGCCTTTTTGAAACCCAAATTGCTCATGTGTGAATATATTATTGGATTCAAAATAGTTATATAAGTTTCTATAAATGATTTTTTCAATTTTTTTTGCAATAATCGTTATTGCTGTTGTTGTTATTAAAGCTATTGGTCTATAAAATTTCATCTCTTTTCTATCTTCCTTTTTAAATAATGAGTTTATGAGCGTTATTTTTAATTTTGAGGATGATATGCGCGGGCGCTAGCGTACGAAGCGCAAGCAATAAGTTGAAGCTCCGTGTAATTATTATTTTAAAAATCATCTACAGCCAAAATCACAGTCTAAACTATACCTATTAACAGATAATAATACAGGTCATACGTTTCGCAAATAAAACAAACTACTTAGCTAACAGTGAGTGATAAACAATCGAAAAAAGTGCAAAAATATTCTAACAAAGGACGATGTTGTGAATGTGAACTAGTGACTCATCAACCGGAGCGTGCTGTGCGATACGTTACCTTATATGGTCACAAAATCGAACTCTAATGACACCGGTAATCTGTATTAAAAACAGGCCGATATTTTCGAGCATTACGTCGAGTTGGTTCGTGACGCGGAGGTTAACGGTCAAACGGACAAATCCTACGCAGCCTTAACCTACTGCATATGATATCTTCGCCATTAAGGGTGCGTTTTTGACGCTGTTTTCAGCATTTTAAGACTTAAGTGGGCCTCCGCCTACGTTTTAACCATATTGCACCACCCTGCAAGCGATTTCAAAAAACCTCCCTTCCGACACTTAGAAAAGTTTTAGAATTTCAGATAAAATCTTCCAAATTTAGTGTTTTTCCAAATTTTCCTTCAGAATTGACGTTAGATTATAGTTGCAATAGTACTCACCTACCATCCCTGTGTTTCGGTGCGCGTTTCGTGTCCCGGAGTCCAGGTTGGAGGTTGAAAACCTAAATTTTTTGTGTCAAAAACTGGTTTTTTGACCAAAACTCAAAATTTTTATTCGGCACCTACCTTGTTTTGTTTCGTAGTTAGCTAGCCCGCGCGAAGACGCGTCTCTGGACACCTCACTCGCGCGTCTAGCTCAAATAAAATTTTGCCCTCCCACCCGCCCTATTGTGTATAGGAAGGCCGGAGTGGGAATTTCGACAAAATTTTATTTTTTGTTTTTTACTTTTTTAGACTAGATTAAGCCTGTAGATAAGGTTTTGGAAGGAAGTAGCGCGTTTTTAACCCATTGACTGAGCCTGCAAGGTTCACACTAATTATATATTGTATTTTATATTATTTAATTGATTAATAAGACTGACAATTGACGATTTTAATTTGATTTAGATTACTTACTTACTTCTGTGTTGCCCCCTTTACAGGAACACAAAGTACCAGTGTCCATAAAACTCACCTCTTAAGTGATACTGCTAGGCTTATCTCCTCTATACAGGGATTCGCTTAATTCGTTCACTTCCAAAACTTAAAATGTTCCGCACCCCATCCAGCACCGTGAGGACACAAGGCTCTAGTGGCTCGCTGCGATCGGTGGAGAAAGTGGGTCCTTCGCTTACCGAGGCGAGAAGGAGAATCTCTTTCGGAGACGACACTCCTTCCGCCTCCGGGGAGGGGCCTGCCACTCTGGGGACGCGCCGAGCTGCTACAGATGCCCCAAAACCGCTCAAGAAGCCTGAGGCCGGGTACCCTAGTCGGACTGCGGAGGCGAGAGCTTGCCTAAATAAGGCCAAGGTCAATTTGGGCAACTCTCGCAACCTCAAGACAGATATTAAGGCTGCGGTGCTCGAAGCCATTAACAGGCTTTTTGAGCTGGTGAAGGAGGCGGAGCGGGATAGGGTTCCTCTCGCACCTTCAGCCGTACCGGTTGTCGCGTCCGCCGCTGTGCTATCCCCAGTCCAGTCCCACGTCACATGTTAGTCAGATTGAGCTCGTGAGCACAATGAAGGAGCACATGGCCTTGATTAAGGAAAACTCCGACGAATTGGCAAAACTCCGAGACAGTCTGGCTAGCAGGGTGAGTGTTGAGGAGAAAACCTACGCGAGTGTAGCGTCGTTGAGTAAGAGCCACACCGGGGCTCAGGTTCCGGAGTGACCGACGCTGCACTCCGTGGTTGTCTCCTCGACACAGGCGACCGACACTGGGGACGAAATCCTGGAAAGGGTTCGGAAAGTGGTGGACGCGAAGGAGGGCTGGGTGCGAGTCGAAAGAGTAAGAAAGGCAAAGGACCAGAAGGTTATAATGGGGTGCGCCACAAAAGAAGAGAGGGAGAAGGTCAAGAGACGATTGGAGGCTGCCGGAGAGAACCTCGTTGTCGAGGCCGTGAAGAACAAGGACCCGCTTCTGATTCTTAGGGACGTACTGTTAGTTCACAGTGACGAAGAAGTGTTGAGGGCCCTTAAGAATCAGAACCGGGAGGTCTTCGACGGCCTCGGTAGCGAAGAATTCAGGATGGCTATTAAATATAGAAAGAAGGCGAGAAACCCGCATACTGGCGGCATTGTGCTGAGTGTTTCCCCAGCGATCTGGAGGCGGGCACTCGAAGGAGGCAGACTTAGGATTGACCTCCAGAGAGTGCGCGTCGAGGACCAGTCGCCTCTGATGCAGTGCACCCGGTGTCTGGAGTTTGGCCATGGAAAGCGCCACTGTTACCAGGAGGCTGACGTGTGCAGCCACTGCACCGGTAAACATCTGGTTAAGGACTGCCCAGAAAAGTACATGGCCGAGCCCGCGATGTGCGCAAACTGCATCAGAGGCGGCCTGGAGGCGACCTCGCACAATGCCTTCAGTAAAGATTGCCCAGTACGTCGGAAGTGGGACGCATTTGCTAGAGCAACAACAGCTTATTGCTAAAGTTGTCGGTGCGCCCACTTCCGAGTACATAGATACGACCACTCTGGCACAATATAGCAGACGCTTTGAGCGGACCACTGGGGTTGGCTTAAGGGATGACGGAGATTGGAGCCACTTTCATGAGAAAGTGGCTAAAATTATACTGGACCGTAAGTCAATTCTGGTGGGCTCGTCAAGTTGTGTCGAAGTGGGTGTAAAACTCAGCAGTCTTTTTACTACTTCAGAAGCATTTTGCAAATTAGTAAAACAGTATATAGGCCGTAAAATAAACTATTTAGATGATATTATATCCAAGTATATACTAAGTATATAGCGTATATATCATAAAAATAGAAACAAAAATCTTAATTTTAGTATAGAAGAAAACGATATAAGAACAGAACACTGTCACTACGGGCATCATTATAAGGGTTATTGCAAGTATTTGATAAATTCCTAACATAAACTCAAAAGCTTAAATTATAAAAGTTAAAACAAATTAAATACACTAAAGATGGAATAAATTAAGTATATTATAGTTAAAATAAAATAAGTAAATACATTAAAGTTAAAATAAATTAAGTACATAAAAGTTAAAATAAAATAAGTAAGCATAATAAAGTTAAAATAAATTAAGTATAATAAAGTTAAAATAAATTAAGTATATTAAAGTTAAAATAAAATAAGTAAATACATTAAAGTTAAAATAAAATAAGTAAGCATAATAATGTTAAAATAAATTAAGTATAATAAAGTTAAAATAAATTAAGTATATTAAAGTTAAAATAAATTAAGTACACAAAAGTTAAAATAAATTAAGCAAGCATATTATTGAAGTTAAAATAAATTAAGTACATAAAAGTTAAAATAAATTAAGTAAGCATATTATTAAAGTTAAAATAAATTAAGTATATTACAGTTTATGTAAAGAAATAAAGCCATAAGATAAAAATAGCAAATTGAGTACGGTCTCTTTGGCCTCCCAACAAATCGTCGCTAAACAAGGCACAAAAAAGCGTAGACAAGGTCTCTGATCCTCATGTCAGAGGGACACTGAGCAGGCAGGAGTGGTTTTTAGCCGGTTCGATTCCGGCACTACCTCGATTGTGTCACAATTCGTGAGATAGTCGAGGTGTCCGAGGGGATTTCCCACTCCTGCCCAAACAAAAAAAAAAAAAAAAAAAACCTACTGCATATTAAAACAAAGAGAATCCTTGCAGGAAGGTATTCGCAATCTTCTCTCATGGGCAAAAAATACAGAATGTATCAATTTTGATAATTTAAATGGAAAGATAGACGAATTATTTCAGAAGGGCGAATTTCATAAAATATCCTCGGACTTTTTGCAATTAGCCTGCGGCCATAGAGCTGAAAGTCTAGAAATGCGTAGAGAAAGTATAACGAGTCAAGTTAGAGATCCACTAGTTAAAGCATTCCTAAATAAAATACCTCCTTCAAGTACCTACATATTTAATGCAGAGCCCTTTACGTCAACTCTAGAGAAAGCTGGTGGGTCCGTAAGGCTTTTTGGCCCCCAAAAACTGAAAGGTCTTCACAAAAGGTTTATCAACCTAATAGCCGCCCCTCGCGGGGGCAAAGCGCACGGAAATCAAAAGTTCCATCGCGTGGAACTCGATTTTACGAACCAGGATCACATATGCATACCTGTTATAACTCACTCTCACGGGGTGAATACCAAGCTCAGTGCCAACATACACATTCCTCTTCCAGAGGTCACTCCACGAACAATCAAGGTGATCACTTAAATACTAGAAGTTCATTTCGAAATCGAGGCTCGCAGCCCGAACGTGGAAATACAAGAGGACGTGCAAACTCCTCGAAAACTTCCAGGGGAAAAAGGTACAAGCAATGACATGACTCCGTTTCGGGCGGGTCGATTGATGCACTACCTATCACAATGGGTGGAAATGGGAGCAACAGAAATAGTCCTAAAATTAATTCAAGGGTATCGCATACCTTTCTTTCACAAACCCCCACTTGTCTATCCAGATATAAGAAAGGGACCTTTTCAAACTCCTGTTTCAGAACAAATGTCTTCAATTGTAGACAAAATGAAACAGCAGAAGATTCTAGAAAAAGTGCTACCCTCTCCAAGCTTCATTTCCCCTGTATTTCTGGATCCAAAAATTCGACGGAACTGCCCGTCCCATATTCAATCTAAAATCACTAAACGAATATGTGTTGACCGAGCAGTTCCATTTAATAAACATTCACCGCATTCCAGATTTTCTTCAATCTCAGGATTGGATGTGAAAAATAGATTTGTCTCAAACGTATTTTCAGCTAAGCGTAAACAAGTCGCACAGACGGTTTTTGCGCCTCATATACAACCAGGAGTTGTTAGAAATGACTTGTCTTCCATTCGGTCTCAGCACTGCTCCAAAAACCTCATACAGCTGGTAGCTCAAACATTACTGAAAAAATGACGGGAAAAATGGAACATGAGGATCCTGGTATACATAAACGATTATTTGCTAGTACACCAGAATTTTCACACACTTCGTGAGCATGTCAAAATAACTGTAAAAACGTTTGAAAAACTGGGTTGGCAAATAAATTTCGAAAAATCTGTTTTTTCTCCTCAAAAGAGTATAATATATTTAGGGATCCTATGGAAACTATGGGAAAATCAAAATTCTACCTATAAATCCCTCTGGTTCACAACTAGCACAATTTTTAAGTGATCAATATTTAATTAATAAGTAGTCATATAATTTAATACTTTTACATAAGTCAGTCGTATCTACACTATGCAACGTTGAAACTTCAAGTCGGTTAAGTTCACACGTCCTGGTAAGACATGTATTAAAATCAATTGCCCTAAAAAAAACAAAAGGCACTAAGCCTCCAGTTTGGGATGTTGGTAAATTAATTTCATTATAGGCTAATTACACGGTTGATTCAAATAATTTATTTCAAACGTCGCGTCATACTGCAATTTTATAATTGCTTTGCTCAGGTAGGCGAATACACGATCTTACTCTGCTTAATATTGATCCTAATCATTGCATAAGATCTCATAATAATATAGTATTTTGGCCTCAGTTTTAGAGATTAAACGAGAGACGTAATGCGGCAAAATCAAATAATTTATTTATTACTGTAAGAGGTGTGGCTAAACCTGCTTCACGTATAATCATAGCAGGGTGGGTTAAAACCTTGTTTGGGGAAGCTGGTATTGCAGCCACTCCAGGTAGTGTCCGGTCTGCGGTAGCGTCAAAAAGCTGGTTTCAAAATCACCCTCTAGATGAAATCTTGGCTCGTGGAAATTGGCGATCAGCTAATACATTCCAACAGTTTTACAGACGAGAAATAATGAGAAGTACTGATTCACAAAACATCACACAATTGTTCAATCCAATCGATTAACATTTGCTGAATTCTTTTGGTTGTCTAAGACTTCGATCAATAATCTATTATTGATCGAAGGTCTAAGATCAGAATCATGATATTTTATTCAATCAAAATATTATGCTGATTATAATCATTTGTATGCTAACTATGCTAAGGTACACTTCTACTTTTATTAGAATTATATTTTACACTTATTTTAAATAAATGCATAATTATTAATTACTCCTTTGTTTAATTTCATGCTTTATCACATTGGCCTATTGTATAATACTTCCCAAAATATACATCAAAGTGGCGTCACTAGGCGATAACAAACAGATCTCATATTAAAGCTTCCAGTGACGGTCAAGTAGTTTAATAGCAGCGTTTTACCTGAAATAAAACGCATATTAAACTACTTACCTCACTGGAAGCTTTACCTTTATTTCTGCCTGGTTATATGAGACAATGAACTAAAATAGCGTGACACTTTTTACGAAAGATAAAAAGTACCTGCAACCACCAGGTGGCGCCACTGAGCCGGAAGTATAGAGGGCATAAAAGTACGAAAACTGGTAAGAAATCGACGGGAAACGGAAATGCCATCTCATATTAAAGCTTCCAGTGAGGTAAGTATTTTTATATGCGTTTTATTTCAGGTAAAACGCTGCTATTAACAGTCGTCCATATACATATTGTTTATTTGCTCGGTTTATTAACTATACAAATAAATAAAATTGAAGTGTCTGTTTGTAATATTTAAATAACCAATTTGAACTACATGCATATGAATGTATATACGGTACATATACCAAAATAACATTTTTTTCAATTTTTGTCTGTCTGTCTGTCTGTTTGTAATCGGACCGATTTTGACGGGACTTTCACTGGCAGATAGCTGATGTAATAAGGTGTAACTTAGGCTACTTCTATTTTAGAAAAAATATAAAATAATTATCATCATCATCATTTCAGCCCAAAAGACGTCCACTGCTGGACAAAGGCCTCCACCAAGTGTCGCCACATTGACATTTTGGGGGGTTTTGCCATAATTGCCACGCTTGGCAGGCGGGTTAGCGATCGCAGTACGGTTAATACAAAAGCACAGAGAACGCTGCAGCCCATTCTCTGGCAAGTCCCTTAGTCGCCTCTTACGACACCCACGGGAAGATATGGGCTGGTGTTATTCTTTACGTCCGACACCATACAGAACAAAAATAATTATAAAAATACTAAATAACTTTTTGTTAAATTCCACGCGGACGAAGTCACGGGCACAGCTAGTTTCCCATAAAAAAGTATCCTACGTGTCAATCCAGTTTAAACAAAAGGAGGTTCAATCGACAAAAAGGAGGAATCGATAAAAATGAGTGAATGATAAAATGCCAGCTAATAAGCGAGAATAAAAGTAGACCACGCGTGGACATCAACAAAACAGTAGTTTTGAAGAAAAAAAAACCTAATCGAATATGTAAAACGACCGTATTGTATTGAGTGCAATGATTCTATGAATATTAAAAGCAAGTTCAAGTAGAACGTTCAACACGAATGCATAAATAATACAGTGTGTCCGTCTCCATTGCATTCCCCAGTCAACTGTGTGTCAACTGTGGCAACATGATTCTCGCTATTGTTTACTACTTAATGTTAATCCCTCTCATTCTATTGTTAACATTATTTATGTTGACGTTTTTGATATCATTATATTTTAAACTTAAACTAGAACCCTTTCACGGTGTGTGTAAATCAAATGTGAGACTTGATGGAAAGATCGCGCTTGTGACCGGTGGGAACCGAGGCATCGGCCTGGAGACAGCCCGGGACCTCGCATCCAGAGGAGCCAAAGTGATCATCGCCTGTCGGGACGGCAAAAGGGCAGCAGAAGCTATCGAAGATATAGCAGCTTCTACAGGAAACAAACAAGTTGAATTTAAACACCTAGATCTATCAAAACTCAGCAGTGTGAGAAAATTTTCTGAAGACTTCAACAAATCTTACGATCGCCTCGACATTTTGGTGAACAACGCTGGCTGTGCCGGCCTCAAACCGAAGCTAACTGAAGATAGAATAGATGTAGTAATGCAAGTCAATTACTTCGGGCCCTTCCTCCTCACAAACCTGCTGCTAGACAAATTGATCGCCTCCAAACCCAGCAGGATCATCATGGTGTCCTCATATCTCCACAATTTTGCAAGGTTACGTGTCCACGACTTACAAGACCCAGCAGGAGAAGGAGCGATGGGACAGCTCTTGAATTACGCAAATAGTAAATTATGTGACGTTCTTTGGACAAAGGCCTTAGCTGAACGATTACCAGAAGGAGTGACAGTCAATTCTTTACATCCAGGAATTGTTAACACTGAAATATTTAAAACGCTGCCTACTGTAGCTAGAAAAATCCAGCTGTTGATGTTTAATTTATTTTTTAGAGGACCTAAAGGAGGAGCTCAGACGACGATACATCTGTGTGTGTCTGAGGAAGTGGAGAACGTACGAGGGAAGTACTTCATGGAGTGTGAGGAAGGAGAGTATAGCAGGCTAGCTGATGATGAAAAGTTAGTGGATAAAGTGTGGAACAAGAGTTTAAAAGTGACGAGCTCAAGTTAACTTATGGTGGCGCTAACGCGTTAGTTTATTGTGGAAGTCTCGTTTATGTAGGACGAATACCAAACATTTCACATTCAAATATTTACAAGTCATAGACGGGACAAGACACAGAAATCGTTATCCAATACTTGTAATACTATTACTTTGTAACAAATCGTTCTGTCTGTCTCGTGTCATTACGCCCGCTTGTCAGGTAGCATTTGAGTGTCAAAATCGAAAATGTTCGGGCACTTGTATGAAAGTATTCCCAATGTCCTCTTTTTAAGTAAGAACCTAAGTCTTTAAATCTGACGAGTACCTATTAAAATGAATTAATAGTCTATTTTCTCAGTGTGACGAAGGAGGTCTCATTCCGTCAGCCCAAACTTTAGATCTCCGTTGTCAGTGGCAAACAAAATGTTTAACATGCTACTAAGACCAACGTACTCTTATGAGCACTGTATGGGATCGGCATTGCCCCTGCCACCCAACGTAACTACTTAAATCCGCGGCTCAGCAACGGCTAGGCGTCCTTTTGTTCTGCTATCGGAAGGTCCGCTTACGGAGCGGAGTGAAGATGGCGACAGCCCTACATAAGCAGGGCGATGACTCCGCAATCGGAGCGACGCCCCGCTGTAACTTCGGAGACTACTATCTGACCCCGGAAGCGATGCCGTTATTATGATAGCACATAGTCCACGATGCTCCCCCAAAGTAACGTGCTACAAAATCAATGATTAGTCAGAGTATCATCACCCCTTTGGTGATAACCCGCTTGGGGTGTGCATGCGCATCTTCGTCTCGCTTACGTAAGGTCATTGCTATCGTGACTCAATAGTGAGCAGGTGATCGGCCTGTCGTAACAAACGTCAACCAACCGCAAACGGAGTTTCAACGACAACCCTCCGTAAGCGGTTTGTCCACACGGCGGCATCGCTCGCTTCGGTCCGATAGTAGGGTTGGGCTGGGGACACTTGGTTGTCAACGAGCTGATACTAACCCCGTGCAGTGCTTGTAAAAATTTGTTGGTTTTAATAATACACAGTACAAATTACATGATGTAATGATGTTAAGAGGCCTATCACCAAGTTGCTGAGATGTACTGCGTTACTGATTTATTATGTAACAATTTGGCTGTTGTAATTACGTTTATTTCAAGTTTTTTACGCATTTAATTTTTATGTTTTGTATGAAAATTTATTTCTTATGAACTAACGGTTATTTTGGTATACATTTTACGTAATTATTTTTAATCTAGAGTTAATTCTGAGCGCTTTTTAGTACTTTTTGGTTTTTATTGGGATTTTTTAATAGATAATTCCAAATATATTTAAGAATTCTGAGGCCAGTTTAAATAAACTAGCCAGTATTTTAGAGATATTTTTTTTATATTTCATTTAGTTTTCATAAACACAATACTTGAAACCACGAGGTCAAAAAGTACCGTCGTTCATATTTTGTGACAATTTTTTTTCGGATTTTTGACTTTCTATTAATAAATAAAAAAAATGGGAACAATGGTTTGCTTGTACCTAAGGATAAGAAGCTAAGAATTATTAACAATTATAATTATTGATCTAAGCATCGATTGTACGGGTTTAATTACAGTCATTAACTTTGTAAAACAATAAATAAAGATGTTTTCTAATACATATGTACTTTTTTGAACAGTCTAACCTATTTACTGTATGTAAATTTAATCAGGTACAATAAACTGTGAATCAGTGATCTGGTGGCCTACCATGACGTCTTAAAACATTCTTCTTCTTCCTCGTTTCCTCATGACTGAGGGTCGTGACCACATGAGGTCGTCGCCGTCTCCACCAACGCTCTCCATGCTGGACGGTTTTCGGCCATGCAGACAGATGCCTGGATTGGCAGACTTCCTTCACCGCATGTGTCCATCGGGTTGGTGATCTTCCACGGCCACTTTTTCCTTCCACGTTACCAGCCACAATAAGCTTCTCCAAGCTATCAGGCTCCTTTCTTGCCAAGTGCCCGAAGTACTGTAGGAGTCGTTTCATGCAGATGGTCGATAGGCGAGATTTAACTTTTAACATTATTGTTTAACTATTCCAGTGTGGAAAAAAGATGGCGCTAGACATCTTGTATAGCTCCGTCTCTTTCCCATACTGGAATAAATAATACTGCTTTAAGACGTCGTGGTAGGCCAGCTGGTGATTACAATAATATCTGCCTCCTTGGTCGAGTAGTCGCTAGTGCGCCAGCTGAGCATGAGGTTTTCAGTTCGATCCCCGGGGTCAGGCAAAGTGCTATTGGGTTTTTCCATCAGAAATTTTTCAGTAGCAGCCACGGATTTTAGATTTGTGCCCCCTTGATGGCAATAAGCTCGCCCTCTATTACATGGGACTTCAACATAACGGGCGAAGTGTGGGTGTTTTATTAGGTACGTGTACCTAATAGAACATCCACTTTTCCCTAACCCTACGATGTTTATGTTTAGGCGTATGCTTTACAATTAAAGTGTAATAATGAGATGTCATTAGTGATACACTTCAACCTATCAAAGATATCTAGCATTAAAATCCAATTTATTTTTTATGGTTGGGAGATCATAAAATGACCCCTCCCGCTCTGGGCGGAGCGGAAGGGAGAAACCCATCCATGTTCCTTCTTAGCCCTTTGTGTTCCAGGGCCACGGCAGGCATCGGCCCTCTCGGACCCCTTCCGATTTGCTGACATCTTCTTGAGGCGCGCGTGGAACACGAACGGTGACGACGTGACGTGACGGTGAGCTAGCCCATAACTCACCGTCGACAGGCCCGCGCCTACGGTGGCCGGGGGCGTCTGCTGTGGCGGGTGGGACGTGAGGCTCTCCCCCTCCCCGTTTGGGCTGAGCACCGCCGTGTCCTTGGCGGCAGCGACCTCTCGCGTCCGGCCCTAGTTTTATCCATGGTTCGGAGCGAGTGGGAATGGGAAGCCGTCGCCTCCTTCTGCGAAGCAGTCATGCTAGCGAAGGAGGTGGCGGAACGTGAGAGGGAGACAACTTCACGTCCCAGCCGCCGCGGGAGCCACCCCGGACGTCGGGGGGCAACCAGTGGCCCCCGGCCACCGTAGGCGCGGGCCTGTGGATGGTGAGTAATGGGCTAGCTCACCGTCCGTCCGTCTTATGACGACAGGCCGTGCGTCGGCACGGCCTGTCGGCATTTCCCGTCCGGCGCGTTCGTGTTCCACGCGCGCCTCATGGAGATGTCAGCAAATCGGAATGGGTCCAGAGGGCCGATGCCTACCAGGGCTGCGGGACTGTTCGAAAGAGATACCGTGCACTGGAACACAAAGGGCTAAGAAGGAACCTGGATGGGTTTTAGTCAGTCAAGACTGACACTCCCTTCCGCTCCGCCCAGAGCGGGAGGAGTCATTTGATGTTACACATCCGAAAAAATAAAAAGACCCTCCCCCTCTCACGTTCCGCTACCTCCTTCGCAAGCATGACTGCTTTGCAGAAGGAGGAGTATTAAGATCCCTGACGATACGCTGGTTGCACTTGCATATTAGGTACGCTCATCATCTGCCTAAGCTTTTCCCAACGATGGTGTTGCGACTTTCGTCCGCTTATTTGGAATTACAAACAGACACTTCAATTTTATTTATTTGTATTGATAAGTTAGTGTTTTCAATTAACATGTAAATCAGATGTATGTAGGTAAACGTATGGATGTAAATAAACAAATTCAAAATGGTTTATTTTTATTTCAATACAGATGAGTAAATCAGAGCCTCCTCTTTTATGTCGAATAAAATAAAAGTAGTCTCGACAAGACCACCACCAAGGAAAAGACAGCTCTGGCCTTCATTTTTAGGGTTCCGTACCTAAAGGGTCAAACGGGACCCTATTACTGAGACTTCGCTGTCCGTCCGTCCGTCCGTCCGTCTGTCACCAGGCTGTATCTCATGAACCGTGATAGTTAGCCAGTTGAAATTTCTACAGATTATGTATTTCTGTTGATGCTATAACAACAAATAATTAAAACTGAAAAAAAAATATTTAAGGGGCTCCCATACAAAAGTGTTTTTTTTTTCGTTTTTATAAATAATGGTACGGAAAACTTCGTGCGCGAGTCTGACTCGCACTTGGCCGGTTTTTATAAACGTTTTAACAACCCATTGTGATTTCGTTGAACATGAATACCAAATGGGTAGGTATGCTATTTTTATTTAAATTAAGTATACAATGTACTTTAATTACAGATCTAAAAATAAACTATTTAACTCTCTAACCTGCTAACCTTCCACACGTGCACATAATTTTATTGTTTACCTTTTACCTTGAACAATAACAATCATTGACGGGGGTTATCTGAGATAATTCAAATAATTTAAACGAGCCACTTTGTAAGCAGGCTTATTACAAATTAGACGATTATATCGCTGATAATAATGCTTGGCTCCATGCCGGTCCTGCTCCACAAGGACAGGTTCGCATAAATTGATAGCATTAAATAGTATTGTTGGACCTGCTGAAGATTGTACAACTATCTTTGAATTGTATATTGTATACATTCAATTAATTTAGTATTATATAATCGAATAGCCCATATTGTGTGAGTCCTATGTACTAGATAGCTATCATTTACTGGAAACCTACGTCTTTTATTGACTTGAATGTGCCCTGGCGGTTGAGAGCATGTCATGCTCACTCAAATGTCACGCTGCCATCAGCGTGACATTTGAGTGCGGCGTGTTTGTGGGGTCATTTAGTTCCCTTCAAAATGGTTGAGTTGAATGATGGCTGATCCATGCGTCATGTTCGTGAACGGGCGCTGTCAGTTGTGCCTGGTCGTCTCTTAGCTGCCACGGCTTATTTCGAACTAATTATTTTCTTTTAATTGTTTTTTTTTTTGTTTTTGCTATGGACACTTTTAACGTGAAGTCTTGCTACATCGTTCTCACATAATGTACCATCTCAACATGAATGATGTAACCAAGGTTTTTGTTACAAGATTCTGATTTAAAAGAGTGTCCATGGAGTTTCTTGCCCATTCTTCTCCATAGAGTTCTACGCCTTGGAATGGGCAACTACAGTACTTTCACAGTTATTATGTCTTGTGACTGGGACTGTAGTTTCATTTTTATTGTTGTTCGACCATTCAAAAGTGCCTGTAACTGGCTTATTTGAAATAAATGATTTGATTTGATTTGAGATTATAAATTTTCCACAACAAATGCCATTTTATGCTCTAGCCTAATTAGTTCCGTGCGTTGCGTTGGGATGTATTGTCAAAAGAAGACTGAAATCCACACTTTTCTACTTCTTAGCATGTTGATGGCAATCTAAATTGTGTCGCCCTAAAACTGAGCCACTAGTTTGACGCCCTCTGTAGCGTCCATCAGTTCCTGTAATGTACAAACAGCAGGACACGCAGGACACGATATGAAGTGCCCCATCGTTTGTGGCACAGAACCACATTTACACTCTAGCGCAGAGTCATTAATGAATCTCCGCCTGAGCAGGTTTTCCTTGCTGCGACCAACCCTGGTCCGAGGTCTATTTAAAGACTACAGAATCCACACTGAGATGCGGCGCTAGTGAAGCTGTTAGCAACAGCCTATTGTCAAGAATTGTTGAGACGGCTCTTAAAAACTTTATATGCAACAAAAAATAACCAGCTTAAAAAAAAAAAAACAAAAAAATTGTTAATTACTTTAATGTATTTAACAGTTTCATTGACTTTTTTGCCACCGAGTTCCGAAAGTAAAGTTATTTTCCTCTTTTTACTGGTTTATTTTGGAAGTCGGTTATTTTTTTTGCAGCGCCGATCTGTGCCCAGTTTATGGTCATATGCTCGCCCCATATTACATGTCTATTATCCTCTTCCTATCCCTTCAAGTTTACAGATGTGATGTCATGTTCTGCATTTTTTTCCCAGGTCTAGGTCGGACTGGGGTCCTGATAGCCTGCTACCTGGTCTACTCCCTACGCATCAGGGCCAACGATGCCATCCGCCTGGTGCGCAAGAAGAGGCCCAAGTCTGTGCAGACGTCTGGACAGATCCTTTGCGTCCAACAGTTTGAACATTACATGCTGCCGCAGACCATTGTGTTTAGTTCTAAGTAAGGGATGGAGATACTTTTTATTGAAGGGAATGTCGAGGGGTAAAAAAATAAAGAGTAGGTAAAAAAATAAAAGAAATATCCCTCGATATTTGACGAGGAAAGCTTTGTATGTGTGGCTATAATAGAGTAGAAGAAAACTAAAGAAACGAAAAAATAGAGAAAGAAAAAAAAGATTCTACAAGGTGTTGTTTTGCATCCTCGTCAAAACTCAAGAGGATTTCACAAAAGACATAAGTAATCAATATAAATTACAGTTCCTAGTAAATTATTAATAAATGCTGCTTTTTTTGTTGATTTATATTGACATTATTTCAGAATAACCCCCTTAACGTGGTTTAGGGAATAAGAAATTATTTAATAAACGTTTGAGATTGTTTGTATGTACGAAAGCGCGGTTATAGGGCCAACATCAGACGGCCGCGTTTAAAACACGGGTGGTTCAGACAACCTATTTTGTTATTGATTCGGGTCCAGAATCATTAGCATAGTTACCTCCTTGGATTTGACGAGGATGCAACACAACACCTTGTATGGCTGAAGAGGGAGTACTGAGATTACAGATGTATGTGTTACTGGCTAAAATCTGTTTTATTTCTTTCAGGGAAACCATAAACCTGACGAAAGATAGAAAAACCTCGGAGTTCACATTAAAACAGCATCTTTACCGACAACGAGCGACTCTGCATGGCTTAGAAGAAAGAGCTTTTAGGGAATTGCCAAAGGTTTGTAGTAGGTACATTTAAGGATGCTCTTAGCTATTAAAGAAGCAGTATTTAAAACAAGCATGATTGAGAAAAATGGCAGACGACGCTTCCCAAATCTTTCGAGAGTTTTAGAATATGAAGTTTAATTAAAAAAACATCTTTAACGGCACTGGTTTTTGAATTACTTAGTCCTGCGCTCTACATAGTCAATATATAATAACCTAACCTAACCTAGATATCCCCTCCTATTACAAATTTACAACTATGGTCATACCAAAGAAAGCCCTGGAGAAGTCCCTCTGCCATGGAACTTTCAAAACATAAGACAAAAACTAGAACAAGACATTTTTGCATAATAATGACCCACCCAGACGCGCAACGCCGCCCCGCCAGTCTCTTGAGTACATTACCAGCTCACAGCGTTGAGGTGCTTTTGATGCCCTTATATAGTTTGTTTATTTAACAATTTATGTACATACTCAATACAGAATCAAAAAATAAAAATACATATTTTATATATTTATTTATTTAACACTTCAAGTACAATGTACAGTGGCGGACTTAATGCCATAGGCATTTTCTACCAGTCAACCTTTGGGTGATGCAGGGACAAACAGTGGTAGGTGTCTATCTGTAAAAAATAATAATTTATTAAGACAAACTAAGGATATATAAAATACTATAAATATATATCAAAATACTATAAATATATATCAATATATAAATTCTTTAAATATAAAAGGACAAACAATGAAGAAAGTATCAACGTTGTGACGATCCTGCTAGCTTCTTTCGAATGTACTCGCGTACTTTAATTTTAAAAGATAGACGATTAGTTGCCATCCTGATTTCCTGGGGAAGCGCGTTCCACAGAGAAGACTGAACGAAGAATGATCGGTGAATAAAGTCTGTGCGGTGAGAGGGACATTTAAGAACACGGTTATGCGAAGAGCGCAGACTCCTATTGTGGTTGGAACACATGTACTGAAAGTACATAAGCCAAAGCAAAAAAGTGAAAGTATACTATAAGTATATAGGCCTACATGGGCACTTAAAAAACGTCGACAGAAGAGGCACGGTTCGGGTTGGCCGGTTCCTATGGAGAACAACCGGCAAGAAACTCCATGGTTACTCTTTTAAAATCATTTGGTTCTACAATTTTTGGATGTGACAGCGTTAGTACCTAAGTATGAGAGGACAGCGTAAGCCCGACAATAAGTCATCGCTTACTACAAAAGGTAGAAAAAGAGAATAGTGAAAAAAATAAAGAAAAAATAATTACAAAGCCTACAATGTCCACACATTCAAAAAAAATATGAATGAAAAAGAATCTATACAAAAGTAAAAATAAAACTAAGACCAATTTCACAAATATAGTCATCAGTACTGTAACTATTCTGCACAATGGAGAAACGGTGCAATGATTGGAAAACTATTGTAAAACATCTGAAAAAAAAAGAATGGAGTAAATAAAATTCGGAATAGTTAGAGACATCCACATATTTGTGTCGTTTATGAGCTACCAGGGAAGCCGCATGAGCAGAAGGAACTACAGCCAAACTTCTTTATCTTCAACGTAGTCCTTAATTTTGTAATATGCTTTTTTAATAAGGACATGTTTGATGCAATTTTTAAACTTTCCATCGGTCAGTTCTATAACTGACTTTGGCAACTTATTATAAAAGCGTATACTGTTTATAAGAAATGACTTGCTAGTTTTTGTTAATCTAAATTTGGGTATTACAATTTCGTGTTTACTGCGTGTGTTTATATTATGGAAGTCGCTTCTAATTTTGAAAAGCCCTCGGTTTTTGCGGACATATAAAATACATTCTAAGATATAAAGTAAAGGCAAAGTCAGTATATCGATCTCTTTTTCAGAGAGGAAGAAAGGAACAGAACTTGGGTACAAAGATGACGCTTATTTCTAAAGAAATCTCTTCCAGCATACCAGCGAAAGGAAATATTAAAAAAAGAGATGCGTCTGCATCTCTTTTTTTTAATATTTCCTAGTGTGTAAAAGAAGAAGAGAGAATGGAATACATAAAACATAAAGTAATAATTATTTAAAATATAAATTACAATTTAAAAATATACTAACTTACGTTTATAAAATTAAAACAATAAAATTACCACTTATGCAACTATGACGGAATGGAAAGATAATGTTCTTTTACTCTTCTCTTGAAAACTGCAATAGTTTGTTGTTAGTTTAGTTAAGTTATTGTATATCCTAGTTTTTAATTATTGTATATACAACGTGTAACGTTAAATGCGCAAAACCTCAGACACCCCAAATGATTTTTAATCCATTATGAGCTGTTTTAGTTTTACTAGCAATTCTGATCGCTTCTTTCTTTCTTGCTTTTTTTCCCGCGTATGAGAAAATTTAAATTGGACGACAAACATTTGTGTTTGTTTACCTATTTTGGCGGGTTTGCGTACGTTATGGCTTGACCTATGAACAAATAGACAGGGCAACATTATTAATGAAGATTTTTTTGAAAAATCAGTATCAAAATAGTTTGACCTGTATTAAAAAGTGGTTCAATTGATTCTGTTCGTTATTCTGATCAAACTATTTTTAGGTTTTGCGCATTTAACGTTACATGTTGTATAATGGAACCAGCGACCAGTGGTCCACATTGGCCCTGGATCAAAACAATTGGAAGTCATGGGGAGAGGCCTTCCAGCAGTGGGGTGTCTAAACAAATAAACCAGACTTATTCCTTCTTTCACCATATCTTTCAGATAGTATACTGCCTCTGCGAACGTCTCCTGAAGCTGTGCGGGTGTCATCAGAGCGTCGGTCTGGACTTCCGCGTCAAGAACAAGCCTTTCTACAAATCCTTTATGGTGTACAAACTAAGAAAGAGCAAGCCTCCCGACCCTACCACTCCTGAGGAAGCCGCTACTGATCTTGGTAATTGTATTTTTAATGACAAGGCAGCCACGTTTATTCCAACAAATGCTTCTTTGCAAGTGCAACTCCTGGGCAAGTGCCCAGGAGTTGCACTGCATTGGTTAGGAATAGTGTGGCTAAAATGAATAATGGCGACCACCGCAGCTTTGGTCAGTATTCTACCGTATTTATTTTTTTAATACAAGCCTTCATGTTGGAAATTAGCCTTTATCCTTATCTAGGTCCCAGGCTACCTTTCTCTCAAAAATCTCCATATTCTTAAAATGAATATCATCATCATCTGCCTAGCCTTTTCCCAAACTATCTTGGGTTTGGCTTCCAGTCTAACCGGATGTAGCCGAGTACCAGGATTATACATGAAGCGACTGACTATCTGACCTCCACAACCTAGTCACTGGGTATTACGATACCCTTTAATAAGACTGGATGTCAGACTTTTGGCTTCTGACTACTCGTAACGACTGTCAAAGATGTACAAATAATACGGCTTAACGTGCTTTCCGAGGCGAGGAGGAAACTCGATAATGTATAATGTAATTATGATCACCCATCCACGGACAACCTTGGCAAGCACGGCTTAACCTTTAACATCGTCGACACGTGCGGCTCTTATTATTTAGACACGAGCAACTATTTCTTTAAAAAAAAAAAAAAAAGGTGCTTGAAATAAAATATAGTAGATAACTTTATTTTCGTACTCTCAACGTTAATTTTTTTTTTTGCGAATTAATCTTGTGCAGGTGGTTTTGTTTTTTAAAAGAAACTACTTGTTTTTGCAATGAGATGGTGCCTTGACATCGAAATTTAAATTTAAAGTAGACCAAGTTTTCAAAGGGAAAGGTTTATGATTTGGCAATCGCTCTTCGATTTGATAATATTAATTTATTTATTTTACTTTTTATGTAGACATAATAGAATAGAAAACACAGGAAAAAACATAAAATATTTTAGTACAAAGGTACGGCTTATTTCATACGAAATTTCTGCCAACAGACCTACGAAAGAAAAAATGAAAAAGAAATGTGGACGATAGAGTGTGAGAGAATTAAGAGAAAAAACATATGTGCCTTACCTAACTAAACCTACTTAAAGGGATAATAATAATAAAAGGATAATAATGACAGCCTATTATGTTGCGTAACTTATCTACCTTTTCGTAATTAAAGACGCATTGCCAGGTTGCGCTTTTATTTAGGCATACATTCATGTGATACCTAGTGTTGGTGAAAACGGGCGTGCTGATTTGACTCAAAAATAAATTTCTGGTTTCGTCAAGTGTAATATTCTGCTCATAAACAACCTAGAGGTGGTCTCTATACTTCCTTCCATTGCCTACAGATCACAATAGAGCACCCCTACCGATGGTGGAATGGCGTGACCCTGTAGAGGAGGATATCGAGCGCAACCTGGAGTCAGTCAGCAAGATCACAGGCACAGGCAACAACGGCAGTACACCGGCTCTTCAGATATATGAGGTAACTAACTTAACAATATAAGTAACATTACTAGCAGCCCGCCCCGGCTTCGCACGGGTATTTAACAAAACGCGATGTAAAGTTCAAATCAGAAATGAGGACATCCGCAAGAGAAGCAAGTTTACCGACGTAGCCCGAAGAATTGCCAAACTTAAGTGGCAGTGGGCAGGGCACATTGCTCGCAGAACAGATGACCGATGGGGCCGAAAAGTTCTGGAATGGCGACCGCGAACCGGGAGACGATGCGTTGGAAGGCCTCCCACTAGGTGGACCGATGACCGATGACTGGTGAAGGTTTCGCGGATCCGCTGGATGCGACCGGTCAATGTGGCGACACTTGGGGAGGCCTATGTCACCGTCGACCACATCATCGCTTACCATCAGGTAAGATAGTGGTCAAGCGCGGTCCTATAGATAATAAAAAAAAAGTAAATTTTATTTCTTTACACCTTGGTTTACATTATTGGAGTTTAGGTAAGGATCCCTAATTTTTTTGAAAATATAATATAGCCTATGTCACCCGGGGATAGTGTAGCTTCCCAACAGTGAACGAATTTCAAATCGGTTCAGTAGTTTCGGAGCCTATTCGATGCTTCGATGTTAAGATTATATAATTGGAAACTATTAAATAAATAAACTAACAAAAATCTAAAAAGGGCATAAAAATATCTCCTCAACGCTGTCAGCAGGTAATGTGCCTAAGAGACTGGCGGCGTTGCCACGTTTTATGGCAAAACTTAGCCTCTGGCTCTGGCCTAGGTAAAATTTATTTGATGTTTATTTAAGAATAAGAATTGCAGTATGAACGGGGTAAAATATAAGAGCGTCCAATAGAGCCAAATCATTTTTCAAATACAGGTCCTAACTTGCTCACTGACCTGTCTTTTCAACAGTGAGCTTTTGGTAAATCTTTAAAGAGAAAGGAATGAAATAGTTACATTACACAGCCATTTTTTTCAATTTGGAAATCATCATCATCACCATTCTCTTGCCCTTATCCCAATTCACGGTCGGCGCAGCATATCATCTTCTTCCGTACTTCTCTATTACTCGTCATCTCATCAAATACCTCCTTTCTTGCCATATCATCCTTCAAAGTCTATCCATCGTTTCTTTGGTTTTCCTCTACTCCTACATTCATAATCAATTTGAAAATGAAAAAGTAAATAAAATTAACTATTGCTTTTTCCTCTTCTTCCTTCGTAAAACACTTCGAAGGAAAATTGAATAAAATATTGTTAATTTGTGACTTTTTAATCTTTCAGGGTTCTATATGGTGTCGGACGTAAAAAATAGCACCATCCCATATCTCCCCGTGGGCGTCGTAAGAGGCGACTAAGGGACTTGCCAGACAATGGGCAGCAGCGTTCTTTGTGCTTTTATAACCACCGTACTGCTATCGCCAACCCGCCTGCCAAGCGTGGCGATTATGGCAAAACCCCTCTTATGTCAATGTGGCGTTGGGGGAGGCCTATGTCCAGCAGTGGACGTCTTTCGGCTGAAATGATGATGATGATAATAAATCTTTCAGGCATTCACAGTAGACCACCACAGTCTTCCAGAAGAGAGGCAGAAATACTTAAAGACACTACGCAATGATATCAACCAGCACAGAGAAGCGTTTGACAAAATCAACACAGAGGTAAGTCGGTAATAACAGTCATGCACATTCCTACTTACCTATTCCTAGGTAACCAGCCTATAATGTTCGCATTGCTGGGATTTAGGCCACATATTTATGGGAGAACCCTCAAGAGTACTAAGTCAGCCTAATCAGCCCCATCTAATAGAAGAATCATGGTTGCACGATTTTTCTGTTTAACGTGGAAACGACAGGGCCGGCAAAATTCATATTTTCTTACGTTTTTTGCAATTTGAAAAATATGACACGCGGCCATAAAACTCACGTATTTAAATTATTGTTCATTGAAACCATAAATACCGTGTAAATATAACCATGTAACAAATGTGTTATGGACGCAAATCATATTTTGTTATCTTCGACTTGATACTGTCCTTAAAAAAACCAAAGAAAAGAATTTCGCGGGGGTATCCTTGTGCTTAACATCATACTTTCTTATGTTTGTTTGCAGACCGACCCTACAATTCTGACTGGGCTACTATTCGAATGGTTGGAGGGTCTGAAGCAGCCAGTGCTGGACAGAGAAGATCTATCGCTCATCGTTGGGAGGGCTTACAATGTGGAGTCGTGCGTGCTGGCCTTGACAATGGTAACATAACTGTTATGGAAGCTTTTATTACAAACTAGCTGCTCCCGCGACTTCGTTCGTGTGGAAATTTTGTTATGTTTTTCATGGATACCTCATACATATAAATCGTCCTCTGGAATCTAAAAGATCTAAGCGTCTAAACGGCGAGAAGTAACTTTGTTTTAAACTATTTAAAGATTAAGAAGTAAGCGTTCCCGGAATTGCAGCCGGTCCTAAGGATATGTTTAGTACAGATTACCTACCAAAAATCACCAGAAATGCATAAAACTAAACACGGTGTTGACTTTGAACGCGTGCAAGAGTGATTCCTCCAACTATATGATTAGGCAATACTTTTAATTGGAGTTACTCGTAAAATGTCTAAAAAGCAATCGTGTCGATTTTTGTCTCGCGTCGCATCTTATGTCGATGTCAAATCACAAATTTCGCAGTAGCGTACCCTCAAGCGTATGGGACGCTTGTGGGTACGCTACTGCGAAATTTGACGAACAAGTTACGAACTACCTTCTACACTTCAAACTTTCTTAAGGCTTTTGTTTCTTTTAGGAAGACATAATGCTCCTAGAATACCTCCTCCGCTTCGTGACCCGCCTGCGTCCTCTCGCTGCCAACAAGAAAGTGGACATACTGAAGCGTCTGCTCGCCTCTCTGACGCATCAGACTGTCTGCGTGAACGGACGATGTCTTCCTACACGTAAGGTAATAGTACAAGACGAAAATTGCATAGCCACCCCACAGTACATTTTAATAACCGAAAATAGCCCGGCGAAAGCGTTTTCTAGCTGAGTTATTATGAAGTCATATCGCGATTAGCCACATAAAATGTTAGAAATTGTACCAAGTTCTTATTTCTATTCCTCGCGCGACCTCCACTCGCCATAATCTACGATACGATTATCATAAAGGGAAAATACAATTACAAACAAAAAAGATCAACCCCCTAACTATAGATGAGGATGTAGACAGCACGTCGGCGTGGTCTTTGGAGATCAGCATCCAGCAGAGAACTTCTACGGCTTTTGACTGAAATAAAGCAGTGATAGCCTAGCGATATGTCTGTCGTACCGCCATGTCATAGGTCTCGAGTTCGAACCCAAGGCACGCACATCAGATTTTTCGGATTCATGTGCGTACTGTATGATTTATCACTTGTTTCGGTGAAGGAAAACATCGTGAGGAAACCATCATGCCCGAGAGATGTTTCTCGACGGCATGTGAAGCCAAGTCAGAGACCCATAGACGGCATAAAACTCTTGACACAAAGGTAGACACTAACCACACGAAGAAGGCTTAAATCACGATGTTTGGTGGATTCCCGATAGCTACAATCTAGGGGTCTTTAAGTCAAGAGTGAAAAGGTTTCTTCTAGGCAAGCGTGCTTCACCGTCGACCACATCATCGCTTACCATCAAGTGAGATAGTGGTCAAGCACCAAGCCTATAGATAATAAAAAAAGTTTGTCTTTTCTCAGTTTGAGATTTGTCATTTATTTTCCTTTATTTACCCTAAACAGATTTGGCTTTACTTTATCATCGTCGTTCTCTTGCCTTTATCCCAATTCATTTGGGGTCGGCTCAGCACGTCTTCTTCTTCCATACTTCTCTATTACTTGTCATCTCATGGGATACCTCCTTTTTTGCCATATCATCCTTCACACAGTCCATCCATCGTTTCTTTGGTGTTCCTCTACCCTTATACGCATCCACATTCGTACTCAAACCTGGCTAACTGGCTGGCTGGCTGGCTATGGCTTTACTTTACATTTAAATTAATGTTTCTGCCTCCCCAGGACTTCCAAAGACTGCGAGACGGCACCAGCAGCCAGGTGATAAACTTCATGCTGCGGATGATAGTGGAATTGCAGAAGGATATGATGAAGCCTGGCAGGGACGACGCCGATGTGGTGGTGCCTCAGAGGAGGTTCAGAATAAAAGCTTGGAAATAAGTTTTGGAGTTTTCTTTTGAACTTCCCTGAACCTGTTCGAGATACTGATTGTATATACATGGTGGAAGCGACACCGACGCACAAACGGATAAGACCAACATAATTGACATAATTGAAATAAGTACCTATATCTTAAGAGCGTTTATACCCTACGGCATTTCATACAAACTTTCAAGTCGTTATTTTCCGAAATGACTGAACTGATTTTAATTAAACTTCCTACGCATAAGCAGTATACATAGGTCTAAAAAGTTACTAAAAAATATTTTCGTACGTATTTTCATACAAATTAATGAATTATAAAATAAATACTGACCGTATTTATTTTATAATTCATTAATTTGTGAAGGAAACATAGGTCTAGTAATTTTCTGCGATTGGTGAGACTGTGTAGTTTAAAATTATGAACGCGGTCCTTGTGAGATTTGAGTTGTTGCGCATTTTTTTTTGTGATGAATAAATGATACAAGAACCTCCTTTGGACTCGCTCAACACGCTGTTTGTGGACGTTATAATGAGGTGACCACACCTGTTAACAGTATTCCAGACCACTGCAGATATTAGTCTTAGGGTTGCTGAGCGGTTTTGAGGTTCCTAATACAAAACCTAGCATTTTGTTTGCGTTGGTTATTATTTTGTCAATATGGTTATTGTACGTCAATTGGCTGTCCATCAAGATTCCCAGGTCCCGGATACTATTCACTGCTTTGAGAGTGTTGCCCAAAATTGAGTATTCCGTGTTATAAACGTTTCTATTGCGACAAAATTTTATATGAAAACATTTTTCAAAGTTTAAACTCATCCTTTGTTTTAGGCACCATTCTGTCTAAGTCAGCCTGTAGTAAATAATAATCTTGCATAGATTTTATGGGCAAAGCCAATTTGAGATCGCCTGCAAATAGATAAGATGCTGCGTGATGGAAACAGTGAATTATGCTGTTTATAAAAATATTGAAAAACAATGGCCCTAGGTGGGACCCTTAGGGTACCCCAGTCGTCACATAAAAATCTTTAGATCGGGTCCCATTCAAAACAACGATCGATAAGGTATGACTGAAACCATAGCAATAGAGGGCCATAGGAGGAGGTTTTATTCCAAAGTAGAAAATTCGTCGCGAATAATCGCTTTTGAACATTGCGAAGTGTTTACATATTAGTGCTCGCCTGCATAAGCCCTAGCGTGGTGTAAACCGGAATGATGTTATGATATGTGCTAAAAATATCTTTACGTATTGCACAAAATCATGCTGAGTGGTAACGGTTTACGCTCAACTCGCCCCTTGAATCTTGCCCCCAACTGCCAAAGTGTATCTACTCACCCCACCCGATCTGCTTGTCGAAGTCACGACAAGCTGTCAACTTTTTTGTTTCGTCCTGTTCTATTTATAAAAATTTGTTAATCCGTTGAATGTCCATTTTTTTTTTTTTTTTTTGTCAAATTGTTGCACGTAAAGTCCCTGAGACAATTTTTTAACTTTCTTTTTTTCTTCTATTGTGTCGGTTTTGTAGCCATTTCACAGAATCCTGTGTTGATCATGGTACTTGTACCTAAAACCTACTTTGGTAGTAGGTACTCGTAGTTTTTTCGCGGTTTTTGCGGAACCACGCGGAATCGTCGCTTTCGAGATAATTAATTCAGCTATGAAGATTATTCTACTAATAGGAATCTTTATTACTCGTGGCTTACGTGGGAACCTCAAACAATATCATAATAACTTAATTAGCACTTATTGTTCCGAACAAAAACATGGACTGTAGTCTTAGAGTTTTATTTATTTGATTTAATAAATTAACTTCCTAATGAGCGTATATAAGTACACAATTCCCAGAAGCAAACGAACAAAACTTTAACATAAACTTAACATCACGCCTGAAATCCCTGAAGCGTTAGGTAGAGGTGTACCTAATTGTACACCCTCATTTCGTTATATTTAAGTCTCATGTAATAGGGGGTGAGCTTATTGCTATCAAGCGGGCACAAATCCAGAGGCCGTGGCTACTACTGAGAAATTCCTCTGAACAAAGGTTTGTAAAAAACGTAAAATAAGACAACCCCAAAAACACACACCCTCATACTATTTTGTCTGGGATGAGAAACAAAATTGTTCAACAAGATATTAAAGATTTGGTGCGAAATTAATTCGCAATCAAGTAGAAGTAAAGTTGAACTGAAGTACATTAGTTCGTATAACAGAATTCAACAAAAATTAAATTAAAAATTTAAAAAACCCCCGACACAAAAAACCTCTAAAAAGCCAAAAATAAATTAATCCAAGCGTCGTAGCGTCGGGGGTCCGCTTAGTTGTGCTTGTACTAAGCGGTCTTCTTAGCGGTCCCCCGACGCTACGACGCTTGGATTAATTTATTTTTGGCTTTTTAGAGGTTTTTTGTGTCGGGGGTTTTTTAAATTTTTAATTTAATTTTTTTTCATGCTTTTTAAACTTATTTTATTTTTGCCTAGCCTTGACTTTCCTACTCCTGGTTAACGAAACCAAGGAAAGATATAAATTAAACAAAATATAAATTGGGGGGGGGGGGTGCAGCCCCCCCCCCCCTCAGCAATGCCTATGGTGACAAGCGACAACATTTCAAATAGACTACCTGTGAAAGTTTTTAAATCCCTACATCAACTAGAAAAGACGTGATGATCTTCAAACGGCTGAGCAGATTTTCTCGAAACATAGCTAAGAACACTCTCGATTAAAATACCTTTCAAACGACACCACTTTTATCCAAATCGGTTCATCCGTTTAGGAGCTACGATGCCACAGACAGACACACAGATACACAGATACACAGATACACACGTCAAACTTATAACACCCCTCTTTTTTGGTCGGGGGTTAAAAACATTTGTCAACCGACTTACAGCAAAAGGACACTAAAACGTGGATAATAACTTTACTACAATATTTCATTCTACGGTATGTCGGTTTTGACACCATCATCATCATCATTTCAGACCAAAAGACGTCCACTGCTGGACATAGGCCTCCCCCAAGTGTCGCCACATTGACATTGACACCAGGTTCTCCTTCAAAGTTTTGCAGTGACACAATGACATTGCGGATAAAATTCTCAACGACTTTAGCTACGTAAATACGACCTTAATACGATTCATGAAAGATATATTTGATATCATTTACGTTTGTCTCAGTTCTACTGCCGTAACCACAGCGACAACATGTTACTCTACGTACTTTATGTTTTGTTGTTACCACCCATCATATTTTATACCATTTTATTTGTCTTCTTGCTGGCGGCGGTGATATACACTAGACTTAAATTTGAACCCGTTCGAGGAGTCTGTACATCTAAGGCGCGACTGGATGGAAAGATCGCACTCGTGACCGGGGGGAACCAAGGCATCGGCCTGGAGACAGCCCGTGACCTCGCATCTAGAGGAGCCAAAGTGATAATCGCCTGTCGGGACGCCAAAAAGGCAGCAGAAGCTATCGAAGACATAGCAGCTACTACAGGAAACAAACAAGTTGAATATAAACATTTAGATCTAGCAAAATTCAGCAGTGTGCGGAAATTCGCTGAATACTTTAACGACAAGTTTAACCACCTCGATATTTTAGTGAACAACGCTGGATGCGCCGGACACTATACGGAGCCTACTGAAGACGGAAATGAAGTCGTGATGCAAGTCAATTACTTCGGGCCCTTCCTCCTCACAAACCTGCTGCTAGACAAAGTGATCGCCTCGAAACCCAGCAGGATCATCATAGTGTCATCCATCGGCCACCTCTTAGCGAGATTACGAGTCAACGATGTACAGGATCTTGGATTATCAAGCGGCCGGTACTTTAACTATTCAAATAGTAAATTATGTGATCTTCTATGGATGAAGGCATTGGCCAAAAGATTACCTGAAGGGGTGACTGTCAATACTTTGCACCCTGGAGTTGTAAAAACTGATATATTTAAAGCGTTGCCTTTTTTTGTGAGGGGTATGTTTAAAGTGATAGCAGGTGCTGTGGTGTTTAGAACACCTAAGGAAGGAGCCCAGACGGTGATACATCTGTGTGTTTCTGAAGAAGTGGAGAACGTACGAGGGAAGTACTTCATGGAGTGTGAGGAACGAGAGTATAGTAGCAAAGCTGATGATGACGACTTAGTGGAACAGGTGTGGAACAAGAGTTTACAGGTGACGGGTTCGAATTTCGAAGGTGTTAAATTTGCTAATAATGGTGTTCAATCAGGCTAGAACATAACAAGACGATAGATAAATTGTGGTGATATACATTTGTATGTGTATAAGCAATATTTTTATTTTTCACATCTATGGGTATTAGTAATATTTTTAATTTGGCATCACTACTTCTGATTAATAAGCATCATTCTGATTAAAAATATATTTTAATATAATTAAAATTAACGTACACGTTAAATGTTTGTTGGTTATAGGGCGGTCTAGAACAATCTCCTTTTACACAATTGTACTTTTTTAATTTTATAAAATAAAATTAAAGTAGGAGGTGCAATAAAATCAGTAATAAAACAGTAACCAAATAAATAAATTAAAAACTAATTGTCAAATAAACAATGTAAAAAGAAATTAAAAAATATATAAATTCAAGCGGACACTGTTTAATCCTAAATGGATTTTTAAAAGTGACCTCGTTGCTTTTTTTAACAACCAAACCCGCCATCTTTCATTTAACTGTCAATGTGAATGTCACAAAAGTCGCTCTCCTGTATTATTATTCTATTCTTTGGTGTCGCTCTCGCTCATATTACATAAATACCGATATCGACGACGATGTCTATAATATCTAGTGAAAAATAATTGATGTTTGATATTTCTTCCAAAACATTGAAAATGTGCAACATAAAAGTGTTTCATGCTTTTTTTATCAAGGAATATGCATAAAATAAAAAGGGACATAATATACAGATATTCAAATGTTTACTTTTTCTCACCTGATGGTTTGTATAGAGTGGGAAATAGGTATTTAAGAACCTATACCTAAACAATGCTTCTTGTACGGCTGACTATATTTAAAGAAGTAAGTATATTTAATCACCCTAGCTTATGTAATCTTCAACCAACAAATAATAACTGTACCTAAAAGGCATAATAAAACTGTAATTACAGTAATATTTTACTGTATTTGAAGTTTAATGTTACGTAGAAACCAGAAATAGCGATTTTAGATTTTATTAAAAATAACCTCAAAATCTGTTACTTTTTTAAAAATAAATCTGTTCTCTTTAAGTGGCCATCAAGAAACTTTGTTCTTATCGGCTACTAAGGGCAATTAACAAATAGAAAATGATTTTTTCTATGCTGTTGGCTCCAGGGCGAACAATGTATGGGCGTAGAACAATCTCCTTTTCATACGATGTAATAATTGCTAATGAAATCATGCAATAAATACATAATGTGCATTTGAATGAAATGAAATGATAGCATAATATAAACACAGACGATGTAAAACAATGATGTAAAAGGTCATATAACAATTACAGACAGTTTATGAACACTTAATTATTCTATAACTAGATTTATGTTACACGCTGTATGTATATAGGTATATTAACACTGTTGTTAATATACCTATATACATAACTATATACTGTAATGTTATACAGGATGTTTGGTGCATCGTGTGCCAAATTGAAATGGTCGACTGGGGGGGTCATCTGCTATCCTCTCAGACCCCTAAAAAATTCTCATGCCCTGTGGATTTTTTTGTGTGAGATAACAGATTTAATAAGTTTTTCAGGTATCATTTAAGCAAAAATATTTTTCTAAATCATAATTTGGAATTTAATTTTTTGTGACTTGATTCACAATTCTAGCGAATTCACAAAGTTGTAAAAAGATTTTTATGGCATGTGGTACATCACTAGCAAGCTGATAGACTAGAGAATTTTTGAGGGAGTTGGAAGATCCCGGTCGCTTTTAGTTTTTTTTTTATAGCCATGTAAATAGCTGTAACATGGACAGCGTTAATTGAAGTCCGAAACTTTGCGAGTTAATTAAAAAAAAACTAAGTGGCTAATTTCACTAATTTTGAATTTAAAAGTACTGGAATACAATACACATCTAAATAAAATTAAAATTTAGAGTCTACGACTTATACTTTTTTTTTAAATTTGTATTTGAATGTAAAATTTGGGTATTTTTTTAATAAAACAATAAAAAGTCGATGAAAAATAATCTACAGGGCATGAGAATTGTTTAGGGGGCTGAAAGGATAGCAGGTGACCCCCCCAGTCGACCATTTCAATTTGGCACACGATGCACCAAACACCCTGTATATTCTTTAACGTACAGAATATTATTAACATTACATTGGTACACCACAGCAGACTACCTTCAGTATTGTCTCTCCCTTTTTTGTAATCCATCCAAAGGTTATCTTGAAAATACTGCTTTTAGCGATACGTAAACACCCTATGTAAATTGTTTTTTTTTATAAATGTTATTAGTATGGTGTACATAATAAAAAATATTCTATTCTAGAAACTGTCTGTTAACTTTGTGTGAATGTAAATAGTTTAGAAAAGGTGACAAATAAAGGTAATACCTACTAATAATTATTTGTTTTGTTTACTAGACATAGCTAGACGAATAAACCCGTGCGTATACTTATGATTTCCAAAAAAGATAATCTAGATTTAAGAATAATGTCTTCCGTTAAGTTTCCTCAGCCCTCGTAGAGATCGTGATAAAATTGAGAACAACGCCATCTATTGACGTTACGTACAAACTGCGAAAGGACGAAGTTGACGTTATATTTACGTTACGGAAAATCGACTAAAACATGTTATTATTTAAATATTTTAAATAATACTAATTGTGCATCAAAAATAACCAAGTTAAATCAACTTTATTTTATTAACAAAATTGGTCTCTCAACATGTGTGAACAAAATGGAAAACCATTTCATTATCTTCCTGCCCTTGTATTTGAGGTACACGCAACCCGTACGTTTTTTCTTCGGTTCTGTCAATCGTCAATCAAATTCACCGATAATTCGTCGCTTTCATTTCCTCCTTTTTCCTCATATAATCCATCCATCTTTTCAATTTGTTTTTCAAAATATAAAACCTTTAAATAAAACATTCATTTTGTTCAAATTGGATCATAAAACATTAAACGAAGTCCGTCCGTAGTCTCTCTCACACCAAACTTAAAAACACTAAAATGATTTAGTAATCTAGTTTGAAATCTACTAAGAACCTTTGAAGCAAGCTGTGCACATCACTAAAATTTTGACAATTTCCCGTCGGTATCGAAGCCCGCTGCCGTGTCATCGAATTGTAATTACACGTAGAAGTCGAAGTACAATTTACCTAAAACTGTGTAGTGCAACGTTGGCATTTTTAACTATTTACAATCAATTATTACTGTTTTAATCATGTCGTCCACTGAAGAGACTTCTCAACTTAAGGCTGGTCATCCCCCGGCAGGTATAAACTTAGTTTCCAATGCCTTTGTTTATGTATAACCAGGTGTAAAAAAAAACTAAATCTTTTAAAAAAACATAAAAAGAGCCCGTATGGCGGCAAAAAATACATCTATGCATAAAATATAATACGCAAAAACAAAATATTCACAATACGTAGCGGAAATTAATGGAATTTTGATGTAAACAAGTTGATTTATTTTTATACAGCAATACAATCAAGTTTATAGGCCTTGAATTTGAGCATGACGTCATATTAAGTATGTTCTATGTTACGATTGATTGCGTGTTGTTAAACAAAGAGACTACCTCCAAGGTCGCCGGTCGGTCAACGTAACGCCTATTTGATACCTACTTTTTATATCAAACCACAATAATTAAAAAAAGTACACAGATTTTTCCTGTTAGATTAGGATAAATTATTTCAAACTAGATTCATATTCGTTATTTTTTTGTTGTTATCATCTGTTCTGGTTCAGTATTTTACCTGTATCTGAATAAATACCTACACTGAATAGCTAGTTTATGTAAAAGTAAAATAATCTATTCATAACTTAAAAATCTGATTATGCATCACACCATGTCTGACTCACTTGCATAACAAACTTGTTGCGGGTGTTCCTTCAGATAAAATAAAATACTTCGAAAATCATTTCACTTCTTTTATATTTACTCAATCCCTTAATAAATATATTTTATCAAATACAACCCGACATGTCATTGACACAAAACCTGCTAGACTGTTCTGTCATATAATTTTCTTTTGGATAGAACATTCATGAATACAAACCAAACTTCTTAAAATCCCATAAACAATTCAACATGCCAGTAATCTTCTAAATTAAATTACTATTTCCATAACATCCCCTCTTAATTTTATGTCTATTATAGTATAAACAACATCTTCTATAAAACCTTCATTAATCTCATTTATAACCCAACTTAATTAACTTAAATTAACCCACCCAACTTAACTTACTATTACAAACAAACTTTAGAATTAATTAATCTAAACACCTTACTTAACTATCTTAAACATTACAATTTCAAATTAATTCTCAAACAACCTTATAACTACTTAACTTACTTAACACATCACATTACACAATGTTCTTTAAGTGTCACTCACTATACACTGTCTCAATCTAAAAAACTTTGTTCTATCAAGAGGTTTAGTCAAAATATCTGCCAAATTATTTTTCGTCGGACAATAGTGAATCTCCAACAAATTTTTATCTATTTTCTCCTTAATGAAATGATATTTAACATCAATATGTTTGCTCCTTCTATTTAGAATTCCATTCTTAATCAAAACTATAGCAGATTGATTATCAACAAACAATTCAGTTTTGGGTAGTTTACCTGTCAACTCAAAGATCAGACTCTGAATGTATAATAGGTCTTTTATACATTCGGCTGCAGAAATATATTCAGCCTCAGTACTTGAAAGAGCAGTGACTGACTGTTTATGTGAACACCAATGAATTGGACCACCACCATAAAATATGACAAAGCCAGTCGTGCTTTTCCTAGTATCATGATCACCTGCAAAGTCTGCATCACAATAAGCTTTTAAAGACAAATCTTTACCACGAACATACTGTATCCCACTGCTAACTGTGTTTTTTATATACCTAAAGAGATTCCTGACATTCATAAAATCATTTAAACCAGGATGTTCCTGGTGCCTACTGCAATATCCAACATGAAAAGATAAATCCAATCTTGTCTTATTAACCAAATATAACAATGAACCAATCAATTGTCTATATTTATGCACATCATCAACTTATCATCATTAACTTATTATCAACTCCCATTATAGATTCACACTGACTTCAGAAATCATTTACTAACTTCCATCATTTACAATTACAGTGAAAGCCGGAGGCATGAGAATCACTCAACACAAAACGCCCCACACTAAAGAAACTGGCAAGGAACCAGCTAATGAAGACTTAACTGGTCTGTCTGGACCATCACCCGTGCCTTCAAACCCCATATCAATCTCTGGAGCACCAAACAGAGGTAATGCAGACTTTACTCCAGAAGCTGCTCAGGTGGCACATAGCCCTAAGCCTCCAGCGCACATTAATTTTAAGCCTCAAACAAATATTCAACAGCCCAGGAAGTAGGGCACATATCAAGGCGAGGTATTGAGGTTGTTAGGTAAATCTACAGAAGATATCACCAGACAGACAACAGATTTAAAACAATGTTTTAAGTAGGAAGCGTTCTTAGTTAATTTTAAATCTCATTCCTCTAAGAACATAATCACATAATGCCTTATGATGGTGTGACCTGAAATGGGTATGCAATACAAACATGCTCGAAAGAGATAGAAGATGATATAGCCTATTATTTCTCTAGCCAAGCCATGGCTTCTCAGCCATGGCTTGGCCAATTGGTCTTATATTGTCCATCTCTGTTTCTTCAAAACTTCTAAAAACAGTAGCATTTTTATGTGCAAAAGAGGCATATTTTTATAACCATCGAGCCTTATCGGTCTTGCCATCAACAATATCAATGCAATAACAACAAAACTGCCAATATCAAAAGGTGATACCATATCTAAAAATTAGTGTTACGCAAGTGAATGATTTCTGTTAGTTTATCTATCTACCTTGATAACTTGTATCATGCAACTTGTTTACATTAGGCATTTTGAATGTAAACATTTAATTTTGTAACAATTTATGAGTAACTTTTTTTTGGTGATGAAGTAATCTGTATTTTGATAAGGTGAGTAACCTACTTTTTTCTGGATAGCAACTTAAAAAAAACATGACAATAATGTTGCACATAAAATATCATTGTAGTCACATCCAAGATAATAAAATTAGGACTGATGCTTGTTTTTTCTAAAACGGCGACACTTAAATGAAATGCCGAACATTATTGGCAAACCCATTAAGTGTTCTAGCACCAAGTGCTGTTTAGGCATTACATTTAAGTGTTCCTTGGTCTTAGTGAAAACGTGCATTATAAGTTAACTTAAATTGCACGTACTTTTCTTTAAACTAGATTCTTAAGTCTAAATTCACATTATACTTCCATATTTACATTTCTCAATCATAAGAGAATGGAACACTTGTGCAAATAAAACATTCCATAATCAAATACAATTGACATTCTATTCCTTGTCTTTCTAATACCTAATGTAAACAAGACATATTCAAACAAGGTTCTAACTTGGCACAATTCTGAAATAAAAACTTCTTATACAAAATGTGTTACCAGCATTAAAAATAGAGCTTTTTATTTCATCATGTTGCTATGTTAGAATCATGTATTCAGCCTAGTGATTAGATTGGTATATTAAGAATATTTTGTATTATAAATAAGCACTTTATTTATTTATAATGTGTTACTATATTCGTTTCTGTCTTGTTATAACAACCTAATCAGTATAAGGCTTATTATTAAATATCAGTTTGTGGAATATTCAGACAGTTCTAGGAATAAAGAGCTTATTTCGATTGTGTTGTTATTACTATAAATGTCAATACATAATATTGAAATAAAAATATAATCAGAGCTACAAATACATTAGAATCAGTTATTAATGTTTTATTTTGGTGTGCAACAGCAATCACTTAGACATAAATATGTTATATCGACATACTAGGGCTATGAGCTATTTATAAAAAAAAAAACAATCCTTACATGATTTATGAACATCCGACTTGCAACTAAAATCCATCTACCACAAAGCTCAAAATCGACAACTCGACTTAACGGTGCCTCACTGGCAAAATAGCAGAAAGGCCAACAAAAAAAATCGTCATTCTATTTTCCTAAGCTAAGCCTGTCAGCATGTGGAACCGGTGCTGACTGACCAGGGTATGCTACACGCATTTAATATAAGTTCTATGTATTTGTAGCTATTTAATTACAATTGATGTTTTTTTAATGTAATTGTTTAAAAACGCATTATAACTTCATTCGTTGACTGTTTAAAAGTGTGTTACTGTACTTAGAGGTAAACGGTTATTGCTCACACTACATAACACAAAAGTACTTAGAATACTGTTCATAAATATACTGAAACGTCTCATTTGTTGGTTGTTCATGAGACATGATTATCAGTATCAGATTTCTCTCGTTCAATGGCATCATCATTCACAAACTGAATTCTGGATATAGGGGTATTATTTTGTATGCCCATCTTCTCTCTCAATACTCTGGCATTGAAAATGTCCAAAGCCGGCGGTAACCACAATATCAGGTGATCTGCCTGCTTATAGGTAAAAGAAAGGTGTGCTCATGTTGTTGTTAGACCGTCAAACCGTCTCTGTATGGAGCCAACATCGAATATTGGCGAAAAAATAATTAACTGTCCCATACAAAATTTCAATACCTATTCGACCTAAATAAAATATATAATAAATATAAATATAATAAAATAAATAAATACAATACAATAAATGAGGCAGTATATTGAACTATTACGAAAATGGTCACACAATTCGGATACGGGCTGTAGGTATGCTACCAATATTTAAGACGATTTCATTCATCTTTTTAGTTTATGCAGTGTGAGCACAAATCACTACATTAGAATATAATATTTTGAAGTATGAAGAACAGAATAATATAGTATATAATGTATAGGTAAACCAGTACATAGATATCCAGTGTTGTATTCAATAATTGTAAAGATATTTAATGTACACACAATTTGTTCTGCACAAAATTTTTTTTTTTTTATAAACTGTTTTATGAAAAGCTTTTTGGTGCATGTTCTCGCTAATATTTTTGATTTTATTTATGTTTTTGAAAACGAATTTTGCGGGCCAAGAATAAGTTTTAAATTATTTTAAAAGGGCCCTGATTGATTTACAGGGAATTAAATTATTACATTCAGCTTGATTTGTGACAAAATTGCATTTAATTTACTCACGTTTTTTATATGATTATTAAATCGTTATCAGGGAACTTGGTTTCCAAGCAATAATTAAAGTGGATAAAATAATAAAAAATATATATATGAAATTAGATAGTGCAGTTTATATTGTTCTTATTTGGTGCTAAGCCATTTAAAGTGTTTCATTAATTAAATGATAAAATAAAGCATTTCTCCACAATCCTAAACATTAAGTTTACGATTGCAATACAGATGTAAAAAAATTACAAAAAAATATATTTTAATTATAATTTTCTTATTCATTTAGTCCATGTTTTTAAGTAATGTTTCTTTTTAATTTTATTAGTTTTAAAATAAATTGGTTTAAAAGCCAAGATGGGTTTTTATTTGATCCATCCATTCCATCTATCATCAGCAGAGATCGGAAGAGATGGGGTTTATTTGCCTAAACGTCACAGAAGTACCTACATGTAACATGTGGATACCAACCTCAGACATAGCTAACTAGCAATATTTGTAATCACGTTCTCGAAAACGGCTCTAACGATTTCGCAGAAAGTTGCAATATCGGGGTCTAAGGGGGCGAAAAATCTATCTAGCTGGTCGCATATCTATACATCGTCTATACAAATAAATGTAATTGAAGTGTCTGTTTGTAATGTTAAAATAACCGCTTTTTACCACATGCATATGAATGTATCTAAGGTACATATACCAAAACAACATTTAAAAAAAAATTGTCTCTGTTGGTACCGGCTAATCTCAGGAACGGCTAGACCGATTTTGACGGGACTTTCACTGGCAGATAGCTGATGTAGTAAGCATTAACTAGACAACTTCTATTTTGGAAAAACCCTAAAATAATAAAAATGGAAAAACAAAAAATTCATTAAATTCCACGCGTGCAAGGCGCGGGCAGTTAGCTAGTCTATTATATATATCATTATTATTATCAGTTTATATGCCATTGCAAAAACAAAAGAAAATTGAAAAAAAAAACAAGTAGGTAGTAGCATTTTTCACTAGCCTACTAAAATCATGTTCTAATCATCTAAACCAATGCAGTAAAAATAAAACAAATCTACAAATAAGTACTTCAATAAAGGTATATTAAACTTCAAAACAGTAATAAAAAACAGATACATTTAAAAACTTAATAAAACCTGTCAAGAAACAAATCTCATACAAAGTAAATTCATTCTTCTAAGCTAATAAAAATATCTTGTAAAATCCCATAAAATACAAAATATGGTAGCTGTCGTCATTTGGTATTTCTGTTGCCTGCTGTCGATGATCTTTTCAGTTTTGACAGCATCGTGTTGTATAACTGTAAAAGAAAATCAAATTAATATCGACTCCCGTATCGAGCAAAGTGTTATTGGGTGTTTCAAGTTAGTAATTTCTTAGCAGCAGTCACGGAGTCTTGAATTGTGCTCATCAGCCTATAATGTTCCCACTGCTGGGACACAGGCATCCTCTCTATGAGAGGGAGTGGGCTGTACTCGTAATGCACCACGCGGGCCCAGTGCGGGTTAGTAGATGTCACACGTCTTCCAATTTTTAGTTCTAGGACATGCCGGTTTCCGCACGATGTTTTCCTTCACCGTTTTTTATAGCAGCGGTGATGAAATAAATTACACAAAGTAAAGCGCCTGCCTGGGTTCGAACCCACGGCTTACTGTTCGTAAGTCGGGGCTGCTACCACTGGGCCACCGCTCTGCTCTAGTAGTTAGTAGTGATTTGTGCTCGGCTGATGGCAATAGACTCGGCTCCTATTACATGGGGCTTAAAACATAGAAGCCGAGGAATAAAAACCAGTGACAATATTATGACAAGTGTATTATTGGTCTACTTTACAAAAGCGCGACAGCTGAGCATGAAGTCCCGGGTTCGATTCCAAGGTCGGGCAGTGTTATTGGGTTTTTTCCATCAGGAATTTCTCAGTAGCAGCCACGGAGCCTGGATTTGAGCCCGGTTGATGGTAACAATCTCGCCCCTTATTACATTGGACTTAAACATAAGTGGCGAAATGTGGGTGTACTTTGAGGTACAGCTCTGCCTAACCCTGCGGGGATCACAAGCGTGAGGATGTGATGTATTTAAAAACCGTAAAAGATCCAAACATTGTTGTGAATGGATTGTCAGTAGGTACCTAAACATTATAGTCTTGATTTGATATGACTAGTCCAATTGTTTGTGACCCGATACGGGTAAACAGGGTGCGGAATACCGACGCGAAAATGCTTACCATGTAGGTACTCAGTACATTTTTCTGAAGCCCCCACATAGAAACTTTTGACTGTGTAGGTACCTACTACGAAGAATTTTTTTTTTGTTCATCTGGACAAACTGCGTGAAAGTATCCAGCGGGGTAATTGTGAAATACACCGACAAGACTACACTACAGTGGTAATGGACAACATTCATTGCGTGATTTACGTTGTTGAGCAGCCACAGACCTCAAACCTATGTAGCAATGTCATAGAAATTCCTTTCAGTAGCCTTCGACCTGCAATTTGTTTTTAGTATTTTGGGGTCCAGAGCGCCAGTTAATCTTGGGAACTGTGTACTAACCGAAAATCCAGCTAGAATAGGCCCTACAAGAAAATGGACCAATAACCTATACAGCGTGGAAGGGACACCGATGCTTGGCTGATTCTTTAATAGATTTTCAACCTTAGTGTTAAAGGATATGGTTCAAGATTGATTGGTAAAATTTGACAGTTTCGGGTAGCTTGACCAGCTGGCGTATGTACATCATTCTGAACTACCACCGTCACCGTGGCTGAGCGATCGACTGCTGCGCTTCGTGTCGCGGTTTCGATCCCCGCACGCAACAAATATTTGTGTGGCCTAAAGATAGTTGTTCCGGGTCTGGCTGTTTGTGTATGTTAGTTTTAATGTTTGTAAACGCACCCACGATACAAGAGAAATTCCTAAAGAGGTGCCCCCTCTTTTTTTAAAATGCTTGATAATGGTTAAAAAAAAAACATCGGTTATTGAAAAAAATATCTGCTGTTTAGGTTACTGTAAGCCCATAGTCGGTTTCTGTGGCTATCCTATAAGTTACGTCCAGCAGTAGACGTCATATGTCTAAGAAATGATGCTGAGTACTCACCTCCTCTTCTGAATTCTGCGCAGACGAGGTAGCCGTGCCGTGAGCTTGTGCGACCACTCCTGTGATCGCAGGGGCGTTAGATGAAGGTACCTTCATCACTTCTGTTTAAAACAATAATATTCTTTATTCCATAGCTAAAGACACCAGCAAACCATGATACAACAATCTGTCAATTTTCTTGAATAGATTTTCAACTAGTAATTCTCAACACGAGTGATGTAACCAAGATTTTGTAACATATTTTGATTTAAAAGAGTGTCCATGGAGTTTCTTGCCCATTCTTCTCCATAGAGATCTACGCTTTGGAATGGGCAAATAAAGTACTTTCACAAGTTATTATGTCTTGTGACTGGGACTGTAGCTTCGCGTTATTTTTTTTTTACTTTCAAAAGTGCCTGTAATAGTCTAATTGAAATAAATGCTTTGAGTTTGAGTTTTCAACCTTATCGTTAAAAAATACGGTTCAAGGTATATTGGGAAAATTTGACAGTTTCATGTAGCTTGACTTGCTGTCTGTACTTAATATTCTAAAATGTGAAATTAAATCTGTCTGTATGTCTGAGGGCTCAAAAAAAAACTTGTGAATAAGTTGGAACTTTGACCTCTGATCTTCGTAACTAGAAGGTTACCAGGTCTTGAACAAAAAAAATGATAAGTAAAATAACCTTTTTTAAAGATGAACAAGCTTTTATAAAGATGTACGCAAGAATAAAATAAGTCTTGGAGTAAATGAAAACGATAAAGGAAAGTTTTCACAAAAGCTTGCAAGCGTGAATTGTAAAGGGTATAAAAACTATATGCGACGCTTTTGCAAATTTTCAGCTCAATCGGACATCGGGATGTGGTTCTAATTTAGCTTCCGAGATACCACCCGAACAAACATACATCATCATCATCATCACTTCAGCCGAAAGACGTCCACTGCTGGACAAAGGCCTCCCCCAAGTTTCGCCACATTGACATAACATGGGGGGTTTTGCCATAATCGCCACGCTTGGCAGGCGGGTTGGCGATCGCAGTACGGTTGTTACTAAAGCACAGAGAACGCTGCTGCCCATTCTCTGGCAAGTGCCTTAGTCGCCTCTTACGACACCTTACGGTGCTATTCTTTACGTCCGACACCATACAGAGCAAACATACATACATACATTGCAAGTTAAATAAAAGCTCGTAAAAATGAACGCAATGACGAGGAGAACAAGTGCCACCATTATAATCAAGTGAGGAACAGCGGAGGATAAATGAGCGCTCCTGTACTATGGAGGTACTACACTCCCGCACTTGCTCAACTGTGCCGTTTATTAAAATAAACTATAATTATATGGCTACAGTAATCAAATCAAATCAAATCAAAATATTTTTATTTTACATAGGCCTACAGGGGCACTTATAAAACGTCGGCAAAAAGTTACCTTTGGGCTTCGAAGATTCCAGCTTTTCAGGCTGCAATAAAAAATATATTGATTAGGAAACAATAGATGGATTGTGTGATGAGGAGCTCGTGGCTAAATAATAACAGCCGCACGGGTCGATATTTAAGGTTAAGCCGTGCTTGTCGAAGTTGATCCGTGGATGGGTGACCATAATTACATACTCCTCGGTCCCTCGGAAAGCACGTAAAACCTTTGGTCCCGGCTGTCATTTGTAGATCTTTGATAGTCGTTACGAGTAGTCAGAAGCCAAGTCTGACATCCAGTCTTACTAAAGGGTATCGTAATACCCAGTTACTGGGTTGTGGAGGTCAGATAGTCAGTCGCTTCATGTAAAATCCTGGTACTCGGTTGCATCCGGTTAGACTGGAAGCCAAACCCAAGATAGTTTGGGAAAAGGCTAGGCAGATGATGATGATATTAATTTTATGAAAATGGTGATTTTTGAGAGAAAGGTAGCCTGGGACCTAGATAAGGATAAAGGCTAATTTCCAACATGAAGGCTTGTATTAAAAAACGGTAGAACGGTATACGGTACGGTAGAAGTAAAAGTCTGAGATTCAATCTTACCAAGGGGTATCGTATTACCCAGTTACTGGGATGTGGAGGTCAGATAGGCAGTCGCTTCATGTAAAATACTTGTACTCAGCTGTATCCGGTTAAGCTGGACCCCAAGACAGTTTGGGAAATAGCCAGGCAGATGATGATGATTAGAGATCGGATATTCGGATGCATATTTACCTACAGTTTGAGTGTTGACTAGTATGGAGCGCGCGTCAGTATAGGAAAAGGAGTTTATTTAAAAAATAAAAACCAGTCTAGTCACTTTTTCTTTTAGCTCCAAATGAATTATGCCCAGACATATTTACCATTTTGTTTTAGCATTCGACATTTCAGCACAAAAATACGAATTCAAATAGTTGTTGTATTTTATTCCTTGTTATTTTCAACTAACTTGCCTGGTATTAAATAAATTTAAAATATTCGTTACGGTATTTTGAGTACTACATTTTATACTTACTAAAGAATTATGAAATTTCGCAATACCGCGACAAAAATTGGCATTTAAATAGCCGCTTCCATACTTTTGTACCTTTTGCCAGGAAATAACGTACTTTAGGTAAATATACATCCGAATATCCGATCACTAGTGATGATGGATGGATTGTGTGAAAGATGATACTTAATACTATAAAGGGGCTGACTACCGAGGTGACGACCACTTAATATGTACGGAAGAATAAGATATGCTGGGCCAACAAAACTGGGGATAACAAAGCATATTATAGGGGATAACTCGTAAAGTACCGAAGAAAAATTAATATGAGATCTCCGCGCAAGCTTCCTCTACCAAATGAAAGAATCACTTAAATCAGGCCACTAATAACGGAGCAACCAGTGTAAGTAAATACGTGACAAAAAAACAATGCTGGACGAACATAACCATCTCCTTTTTTTGGAAGTGGATTAAAAAGCAACACCTAAACTGGCGACCTGTTACGATGAAAAATAAGCAGCCCAGCGGCAGACAGACGGCCTAAATAGGGTTCCGTTTTCACTTTTTGGGTTCGGAACCCTCAAAAAATCTTATATAATCGGTACTCACAATTTCTGTCACGCTCGGCTTGTAATACTTGGAAGACATTTCACTCGCACCGCCCATAATCTGTGACGCTTTAAATTAATACATGTTGGTTAGCTCGCTTGAGGAGCTCGTGGTAAATAATAACAGCCGCACGGGTCGATCTTTAAGGTTAAGCCGTGGCCAAAAGTCTGACAACCAGTCTTACCAAAGCGTATCGTACTACCCAGTTACTGGGTTGTGGAGATCAGATAGGCAGTCGCTTCATGTAAAATACTGGTACTCAGCTGCATCCGGTTAGACTAGAAGCCGACCCCAAGATAGTTTGGGAAAAGGCTAGGCAGATGATGATGTTAGGTTGCCTGGCTAATAGCAACACCTCTACAGCAAGATGTGATCTTTGGCAGGATCTGCTTAAGTCCCCTGACTGCTTCATCGAGCCGTCTGAAAGGCTTCCGCCTGGGCATGATTTACCGTGGCCGATTTGGAAATTAAATAGACTCTGCCCCCCTATTCACGCTCGGATTCGATTTCGATTCGATAAGTCGTATGTCTATCTTGTTTTGGCATCACGAATGCGAGCGAGATAGACATACGATTTTTCGAATCGAAATCGAATCCGAGCGTTTGTGAATACAGGGGCTGATCTCAAGTCGGCCGTAGCAAAGACAAGCTCTACAGATGGGAACCATGGACGGCTCAGATCTTAAGAGTGTTTGCGGCGTGTGTCCACAGACGAATGGCCCAGCGCGCTATCATGCACTGCATACGCTGACACCTGCTCAATAGACGATCTTATGACTGCATCAGCGAGCGGCGTTCGTGTGTTCGATTCCCGGGTTTGGCAGTTTTATTGGGTGTTTCTATCAGGAATTTCTCTAGCAGCCTAGAATCTGGATGTATGCCTGGTTGTTGGCAATAGGCTCGCTCCATATTACATGGGACCTACAACATAACTGGCGAAATGTGGGTGTAAGCACTATCAAATGCACCTCTGCGTAATCCTCCGTGTTCGGGGATTTTAAGCGTGATGTTATGCAGACTGTTTGAATAAATTCCTTAGTTGAACAACTACCTACTTAGTCGATCTCGTGGACGCAATTGTAAGACTGCGGAGTGTGGCTCAATTCCTGGTTCGGCCAAATAGTGTTGTTCATTAAGATTGTTAAATAGTATCCCGGGGAGCTACACGAAACTTGTACACAAGTTCCACTAACAGATCTGCTTGCCCCACACGGACTCCCGGTAGTTGACCCGGCGTCCCGGCCGGCGCCGCTTGCCCCGGCCGCGCCGCCCGGCCGGCGCGCGGGACTCCGCAGACACGCGCCGCGCTACTCGGTGGTACAGGCAGCGAGACGATACGTTGGAGATCTGGGGGAGGATAAACATTATGAATACTCAAAGCCATCTTTTTTCTCCAGGCAGTAAGTTCAGAACGATAAATCGTCGTGATCTGCCTAGCCTTTTGTTCAATGTTGGGTATAACTGCTTTTTTTTGTCATTTCTCGAAGTGAAGATCTTCTACACTTGAGACTGAAGAGCGCAGGGGTCAGTCTGATTCGTGCTAATAAAAAACCACCCCGATATTCCCTCGCATTCTCGCGTCTAGGGATAGCGGGATCTAATACGACTTTCTGCAGCCCCATACTGGTCCGCTTGATATGCGGGTCTCGTCCCGTAGATGAAGTGCGGTGTCCACTCCCCCAGTTGTTCTCTATGAGAGGCGCGCGTAAAATACTACGCGCCGCCACATCAGGACCACAGTAATGTAAAAGACGCCCAATACGTTTGCCGTGAGACGGGCAGTCGTCATCTCACTCTTTCCGAAACTTGACATAACAATTTCGCATATGGACTTTACCGCAGTCCTGTAGACTGCGCTGTCGACCATGGAGCGAACAACAATCGGCAGCGACAGATCTCCTCCTACCTCTGTAACGAGGGCACGGCGCGGCACACTCGGCCAGCATATGCCGCGCCGTATCCTCTAGCCATGTGCAGTAACGGCCGAGGTCCGTCTCCCTGCTCACGCGGCACAGTTACTTCGCGAAGCAGCCGTGCCCCGAGAGCACCTGTGTCGCCCGAAACGTCAGGGAGAGGTCGGCTGTCTAACCAGATTCTGAACTGAACACCAGTATTTCAAATGAATAAGCCTCAATTTTGCAAGCTGCTTGACAGATCCCGCATGAATTAAAACTAAGCTTGTAAGTCCTTCCGTCACTTCTGTAAAGTCTTTCCAACTAAAAGAACCTCTTTCCAAGTGTTACCAGTTCACACTGCAGATCATCAAGCTCGTCTTCCATGATGTCCAGCTCGTCAGTGTCCTTGGCGGGCACGATCAACAGCTTCGTCTCCGGACAGTTGCCGGACACCATCAGCTGTGACGACTTGGGGAAGATCAGGCGGTGGGCGGTTCTGGAGGTAACGAGCATATGTTAGCTATTATTTGAAAGCAACTCAGTTTTCCATCACCTAAACAGGTCCAACCGAGCAGCGGTGGCCCGATGGTGGCATCCCCGACTTACGACCAGTAACCCGTGGGATCAAAACCAGGCCCATCACTTTGTGTAATTTATTTCATCACCACTGCTCTCAAAACGCTGAAGGAAAACATCGTCAGGAAACCGGCATGTCCTAGAACTGAAAACTCTAAGACAATCTACCAACCCGCACTGGGCCCACGTGGTGGATTACAGCCCACTCCCTCTCATAGAGAGGAGGCCTGTGTCCCAGCACTGGGAACATTATAGGCTGATGATGAAACAGGACCAAGGGCGACGGATTCGGCGATATTCGTCGCCCCGCATCACTGGACCCGAGACAGGCGGCGGCGCGTTGTGTTCCACGCGTGCCTTTCTTAGACTAACCGAGGGGAATTTTACACATCACTCCCTTACTTACTTACTCCCCCCTGGGTCGAGGCCCACAAGTCAAGCGGGTCTGAACTAGTTCGGGGCAGCGGAAGTCGCAGATCCCACTGCCCCGCCGGTGTTCCCTCGCACTCTTGCTTCTGAGACGCAAGTGTGCGAGAGGTGTGATTTTAGTTAGTACAAGTCTGACAGACCCCTCCGCTCTCCTCAGGGCGGACGACATCCATCGAGGATTTCCACACCCAGACAATAAAAAGAAGACCCTCCACATAGTACAGTTTTATACCTGGGTATGTAAGCCGGTGGCTGGAATACTTCTCTTGTTGCCATGTCCTGACAGATTCCGTCCAGCAACACGATATCTTCCATCAATTCGTTTACAACAAACACCTGCAATTAAAAGTCATAGACTATTGAAATATTTTTAACATTTTAGAAGCACTCTTCTTTTCGTGTGGTTAGTGCGTATCATGGTATTAGGGTTTTAATGCCACCCGTAACGCTCTCAAAACAGAGGAGCTCGTGGCTAAATAATAACAGCCGCACGGGTCCATCTTTAACGTTAAGCCGTGCTTGCCGAGGTTGGTCCGTGGATGGGTGACCATAATAACATACCGAGTTACCTCCGTGCCTCGGAAAGCACGTTAAGCCGTTGGTCCCGGCTGTCACTTGCAGATCTTTGACAGTCGTTACGAGTAGTCAGAAGCCAAAAGACTGACATCCAGTCCTACCAAGGGGTTTCGTATTACCCAGTTACTGGGTTGTGGGGGTTAGATAGGCAGTCGCTTCATGTAAAATACTGGTACTCAGTTGCATCCAGATAGACCGGAAGCCGACCTCAAGATAGTTGGAAAAAGGCTAGGCAGATGATGAACGCTCTGAAAACATTATCCTGATCTGGGTCAGGCAGGTATTTAAAGTAAAGTAATAACCTTAAAAAGGTTGGAACTTTGACCGTCAATATCTCCATAACTACAAGGTTCCCAGGTATAGTCTAGAACAAGAACTTGTTCGAAATGACGGGAAGAACAGCGCCTTTCAGCTTCGGTAAGCGTCTATTAAGAGCGTTTACACCTTACGACATTTCATACAAACTTTCTAGTACTGTACCTACATATTTTCCGAAATGAGTGAACGGATTTCGTTTAAACTTAATACGCTTAAGCAGGATATACATAGGTCTAAAAAGTTACTAAAGAACATTTAAAAATGCTTTTAAAAAAAGAAGATAATTGGAAATTTCTGTTTCTATAGATAATATACAGGATGTTTGATGCATCGTGTGCCAAATTGAAATGGTCGACTGGGGGGGTCATCTGCTATCCATTCAAACCCCTAAACAATTATCAAGCCCTGTGGTTTTTTTTTCATCGACCTTTTATTGTTTTATTTAGATGAGTATTGTATTCCAGTTCTTTTAAAATCAAAATAAGTAACATAAGCCATCTAGTTTTTTTTTTTATGAAAATTAAAAAAAAAAACTAGATGGCTTATGTTACTAATTTTGATTTTAAAAGAACTGGAATACAATACTTATCTAAATAAAATTAAAATTCAGAGTCTACGACTTATACTTTTTTTATTAATTTATTTTTATTATTTATTTTAATGGAAATTTGGGTATTTTTTTTAATAAAACAATAAAAAATGAAAAAAAATCCACAGGGCATAAGAATTGTTTAGGGGTCTGAAAGGAAAGCAGATGACCCCCTCAGTCGACCATTTCAATTTGGCACACGGTGCACCAAACACCCTGTATAATCGGTCTAATTTAGCAGTAACACTATTTATCGAAAATGTTTTTAGTTACTTTTAGACCTATGTATCCTGCTTATGTGTATGGAGTTTCATTAAAATCGGTTCAGTCATTTCGGAAACTAAGGACTTGAAAGTTTGTATGAAATGTCGTAAGGCGTAAACGCTCTTAGCCGTGCAGATACTTTAACGCTGTTTGCGCGACTTCATGTACACATGGCACATTGATGCGTAGTGCACATGGCGTTGTCTCGATGCTGCCAGTCAAAACATTACCTTAAAAGCCTTGAGACAAGGCACGAAGGCGTGCTCCAGCCTCATGCTGAGTCGCTCGATGGGCCAGCCGTGGTAGGCAGGCACGTTGGGGAGCACCATCATGCTTATCTTGATGCCTATCTCTCGCCACATTGATGATTCGAGGCTAGAGAGGAAAACAACAAATTTTTTTTTAGCCTAGCTTTCGCCTGTGGGTTCTGTCGCATTAAGGAAAAAATATTCTTCGGGAATGTATTAGGTATTTGGATAAACAGATAAAGGAACTCGTTTCTAAATAATAACAGCCACGCGGATCAATCTTCAGGTTAAGCCGCGTTTGCCGCGGTTGGTATATGGATGGGTGACTACCCATTACATACCGAGTTACCTCCGTGTCTCGGAAAGCACGTTAAGCCATTGGTCCCGTTTGTCATTTGTATGGGCTTGTACACAAAACTGCGATGCGACATCGCATCGTAAAATCTACGATCTCCCACGACGCATCGCAAGAACTTGCGGTTTGATTCGGATCGCGCATACCTGCGATGTTACATCTATTATTACGATCCATGTCACGATCTATTTTAGAGAATACGTTCAGTATGGTTGACGGTCGTCGGAGGAATGATCACCCGAATCGTGTTAGGCGTCTCGCCTCACGAAATCGCATCGCAACAATTCGTGTGGCAGTTTTCTGCGTTGCGAATTCGCATCGCGCGCAATTCGCAGTTTAGTGTACAAGCCCTAAATCGTAAAAAGGTATCAAACAGGCAGATCGCCAAACAGACCGAGTAACTTTCGCAGTTTGAATATTATTCTGGAAAGGTTTTAAAGCTGTCTGCTGTAAAAGAGAGTTTTGACAATTTGCAAATTTGATCAAATCACTTTACTACTAGAGATTGGCCGACATGATTACCCCATGATAGGATGCGGCGCTTCCTTGAAAGCCTCCTTGATGACGGGCATCGTGATGTAGTACGCTTGCACTGCAGAGTCGCAGCGGACTGTGTAGCTGTACGGACGATTTGTTAACACCTAGAATCGACATAAAACCGGATATTTAAAAGCGTTTATTTGTACGACCGTTTTTCGATTCACGGTTTCCGGTCAAGACAGCTCCCCAATTGCGTAACACCATTGCTTGGCATAGGCCTCTTCCAAGCGTCACTACATCGACCGGTGTGGTGCTTTTCGCATCCAGTAGATTTCGCAGCCTTCCTCGGTCAATCTACCTCCTAGGAGGTACTCCACGGCTGTGTCATCAGGTATGTGTTCGCTATTACTCCAATGTTGCCAGCAATGTACATTTTTTCGGATTTTAGCCAGTTCAATTCCAGAGTGTAGCAAGGCAGATTTCATAATTTTTCAAAATAAAGGGATGTTTCGTCGTAAAATTTGCAATATCCAGTATTTGCAGTACTTTCCCTCCCGGTGAGTTTGAAAAATTCCACCCTGTACAAGAATGTTATTTAAAGAATGAACACTAAAAGACCCCACCGGGTCCAACTCACCCCCAACACCCCGACAGCGTTCCCCGATACGATATAATCCTGGCACGGGTCGCCAAACTTCAGATCTGTCATGAACTCATAGTTAGGTATAGCCTCATCAATTTCATCGTCAGGTGGCGTGTAGGTCGCTTCCAATAGACCTGATACTAGAATGTACATGCCTTTGGGCTCGTCACCTAAGGAATGGCCGGAAAAAATACTCAAAATCAAAAAATCTAAATATTTTTATTTTACATAGGCCTACACTTATAAAACGTCGACAAAAAGGTGCTCGGTTCGGGTTGGTCGTTTCCTATGGATAAGAACCGGCAAGAAACTCCATGGTTACTCTTTTAAAATCATTTGGTTCTACAATATTATTTTTTCTCGATCGTTAACGAAGACATATAAAGCTATACATTTCCAGTATTACATGACCTCGTTTCCCGTACAATGAGAGATAGGTTAAACTGGTTTTGCATAGCTTGATTGGTTGTCGTGCGTACTACCAGGAAGAGGAAGATGCTCATGTCAGGGCGGTTTCAGGTAAGCGTGTAGCGTATACGTGCGATTTTTGCCACACGCGCAACTCGTACGTGCGTTGACGCGCTTATGAGCGGGAACCCCGAGAGACGCTGCCGCCGCCCCGCGCTAAAACGCCGTGTGTTATTTTGAAGATTATGTGCTCTCGTTGTTTTGAAGTGCATAGTACGGCAAGCGTGTACGCGCGTACGCCGACAGGAGCTTACCAATACCCGCCGAAAAATATGCTCGTCCGGAACCGGTTGTGAAGTCTCTCAACACCAAAAATCAGAAATAAGCTTCTAACTTAAACAATTAACTTTTTGCATAACGATATTTACCTCTGGATATCAAAATATCATTGATATTGAAGTTTAAAATCTCCGAATGTTCTAAAAAGAAGTCAGCTATCCTTTCGTTTCCTTGTAACCAAGAAACCGCTCGGAGTTGTGTCTGAAAATATTTAACATTTATTGAAACGGGTAATATACCACATCGCTGGACGATTGATGCCAATCTGATTTGGCTAAAAGTAAATAAGACCACGAAACTTGTCAACATGAAAAATATATATTTATATTAAGAGAAGGGATAAAGGGGATGACGAGCTCGTGGCTAAATAATAACCGCCGCACGGGTCGATCTTTGCCGAGGTTGGTCCGTGGATGGGTGACCTTAATTACATACCGAGTTTCCTCCGTGCCTCGGAAAGCACGTTAAGGCGTTGGTCCCGGCTGTCATTTGTAGATATTTGACAGTCGTTACGAGTACTCAGATGCCAAGTCTGACATCCAGTCTTACCAAGGGGAATCGTATTAACCAGTTACTAGGTTGTAGAGGTCAGATAGGCAGTCGCTTCATGTAAAATACTGGTACTCAGCTGCATCCGGTTAGACTGGAAGCCGACCCCAAGATAGTCTGGGAAAAGGCTAGGCAGATGATAAGGGATAAAGGAGCTAGGTAGGTTTATAGTCACAAATCCTTTTCCATAAAATCCCCTGCGAGTAGCGCAGTATTCTCCTGGCTCAGCCTAGTTTGACAATGATCGCTACAGTGTGCCACGCTGCAGACGCCACGAGGGGTGTCGGTCGGCAGGTGTTGTTGCCTGAACCGGAACGTCACGACGCGGCCACGCGGTTAAATTAGGTACCCAGTGCGAAACTAGTGGTAATCGGGAAGATGCGGCCCTGACCTCGGTGCACGGATGCCGCCGATATTCCCGGATTGAGTTCAGGAGAATAGGCCGGAATTTGAAGGTGTACAGTAGGGCTTGCGAGTCGTATATTCGAATAATTCAAATATTCGCCTCATTGGAATATTCGAATAGTAATATAAGTTTAATTCGAATATTAGAATATTTTTAAAACATCTGCATTTAGGTACTCGTATCTTTTTATGTGTTAATTAATCAAACGCATCGTGAAAGCACCCACCGAAGGCTCGGTGACTCGTATGTGAGAATTCAGCTCTACTCGGTAATACTCGGGAATTAGCGTGCTCACTCCACTCTACCCACCCAAACCCGATTGCAGTCTCCGCCGTGTTGCGTCAGACTTTGCGCGTCTCTGTCTGCGATGATTCAGTTTCGGTCACTCGCAGGACCCATCTTCCCCAAACACTGACCAAGGAGTTGTATGCAAGCCATTCAGATAATTAAACTGAAAGGCGCAACGAAAGTAAAGGCGCGTGCTAGCCGCGCGCTCAGGGAGGATGGAGCGTACATCTAGGTTAATCTCTCGCACTCCCGAGGCCTCTCGTTTCCAATCGCTGAATGCAGGCGCGCTCTGAGCATAAATGCTAGAACTCGAAAGATGGTGAACTATGCCTGAACCGTACCGATTCTGACGTGCAAATCGAACGTCGGAATTGTGTATAGGGGCGAAAGACTAATCGAACCTAGCTGGTTCCGTCCGCAGTTTCCCTCAGGATAGCTGGCGTCGATTTGAACAGTCTCATCCGGTAAAGCGAATGATTAGAGGCATTGGAGCCGAAACGAACTTAAAAAAAAAAAAAAAACTATTCTCAAAGTTTAAATGGCCGAGTACTCCGACTTACTCGAACGGTATAAGCCGGAGTTCTGATGACGTTGGCAAGTGCGCCAATTTTAAAACTGGCGCTGTGGGATGAATTAATAATAGGTCTTTACCTATGAAATTGCCGTATTGCAGTACAGACTTTTTCAAACAAAAAAAAGTTTTGATTGGCTATGAGTTCTAAATTCAAATTAATTTTGTTTTAAAAATATGACATTCTATTTACAAAATCAGTCTTTTGTTTATTGATTAGCGTTGTATTTTCATTACATTTCTACATTTTTCCTCATAATGGATACTTTGAAATTTCGTGTAATTATGGAAAATGAGTTCCGTCGTGGCACCAACGCGGCACAAACGACCCGTAACATCAACGACGTTTACGGAGAGAACTGTACAAACGAACGCACAACCCGTTATTGGTTTGCTCGGTTCCGTTCTCGGAATTTTGACTTGAAAAATGAACCACGTGGTCGTCCGGAAACTTTGGTCAACAATGATGAATTAAAGGTGATTGTTGAAGCTGATGAAACTCAATCTACAGCTGAGCTGGCAGCAGCTTTTGATGTTAGCATTAAAACAATATTGGTCCATTTGCGACAGATTGGCAAGATAAAAAAGCTTGATAGATGGGTGCCCCACGAACTTAACGATCGCCAGCGCAACGTACGCGTCGAGACTTGCCTTGCGCTGCTTAACAGGCACAGAAATGAAGGAATTTTGAACCGAATTGTTACGTGCGACGAAAAATGGATTCTTTTTGACAATCGAAAGCGCTCAGCAAGTTGGTTAGATCCTGGTTCGGTACCAAAGCAATGTGCAAAACGAAAAATTACCCCTAGAAAGGTGATGGTCACAGTTTGGTGGTCTAGTGCTGGTGTGATTCATCATAGCTTTTTACAAAACGGCGAGAGCATTACTGCAGATGTGTACATTGAAGAACTGACCACAATGATGGCGAAACTCGCACGTCTGCAACCAGCTTTGGTCAATCGGTCGTGTCCACTGCTACTTAACGACAACACGCGGCCCCATACTGCACAACAGACCGTCTCTAAACTGCATGAGTTGGGTTTGGAAGCTCTCCCTCATCCGCCATACTCACCAGATCTTGCGCCTTCCGACTATTACTTTTTCCAAAATTTTTGACAACTTTTTAGCGGGAAAAAAATTCAATTCCCGAGAGGCAGTACAAAACGCCTTTGAAGAGTTTGTTGTCTCCCGTCCAGCTGATTTTTTCAAGAAGGGCATCCATAAACTGCCACAGCGTTGGCAAAGATGCATTGATTGCAGGGGTGATTACTTTGAATAAAAGAAATAAACAAGTTCGAAAAAAAAAATACTTTAACTTTTTTCAAACAAAACGGCAATTTCATAGGTAAAGACCTAATATTTCGAATACCCAAATATGTCAAATATTTGCAAGCCCGAGTGAATAGCAAACATACCAGGTTTTAAAAAAAAAAACATTTTAAAGGGTATTAGTTACCTCGGGAGATGATGGTGCTACTAAGCTGCCTTTATGACGACAAAGTTGAATTTTCTCTTGAATCGCATTTAGGAGTAGTCTATACTCCATTTCGTCTAGAAAACCTGAAAGTTTCGAAAGGACAGTTTTTATATGATTAAATGACGATCAAACGCATTATGATGCATTATGATGATTTAGTTTTTAGGGTTCCGTACCCAAAGGGTCAAACGGCACCCTATTACTGAGACTTCGCTGTCCGTCCGTCCGTCCGTCTGTCACCAGGCTGTATCTCATGAACCGTGATAGTTACCGTGTTAAAATTTCTACAGATTGTGTATTTCTGTTGATGTTATAACAATTAACAACAAATAATAAAAACAGAAAAAAATAAATATTTAAGGGGGCCTCCAATACAAAAAAGTTTTTTTTTTTCGTTTTATGAGTAATTGTAGGGAACCCTTCGTGCGCGAGTCCGACTCGCACTTGGCCGGTTTTTATTATTTAATTTACTTAATCAATTATATTTTGTACGCCATTAAGGCAAAACATGACAGTGACTCAGTTGTACTTCATTGCAATTATTTGTATACTCATGTTTTAGCAAAATAAATATCTTGTATCTTGAACGCAATAACACAAGCCATGGACAAGTAAAGTAAGTTTGCTATTATGTAATGTTAAATATTAAACAAAAACTACTGTCCTAAATATAGCATATTGTTAGAGCTCCTGCAGCCTGTGATACAGGATTATCCTAGTACAGGCATCTTTCATTAATATACCTACATTGTTAATTTCGGATTCATATTGTATTTTACCTTTTAATATGCTGAATAAAGATTTTATTTATTTATTTTATTTTATTTATTATTTTTTGCTCTGTACGGTGTCGGACGTAAAAAATAGCACCATCCCATGTCTTCCCGTGGGTGTCGTAAGAGGCGACTAAGGGATTTGCCAGAGAATGGGCAGCAGCGTTCTGTGTGCTTTTGTAACAATTGTACTGCGATCGCCAACCCGCCTGCCAAGCATGGCGATTATGGCAAAACCCCCCTTATGTCAATATGGCGACACTTGGGGGAGGCCTATGTCCAGCAGTGGACGTCTTTCGGCTGAAATGATGATGATGATGATGATTTATTATTTTATGGGCGCGCTTAGAAAACGTTTTTCATGTAACATACGTGGCTGAAACTTTACCATCACTTTTATAGCTCTTTTATAGCTCCTTAATGATACGTCGTGATGTTATAGGCTGCCACTCCTCCCCCTACCGGAATCACGTGCAATTTTTATAATTTTAAAATCGGGATTTTAGATGAAAATTACATATTCAGGTTTAAAAAGGAAATTACACGTCTCAAGAAAAAATACACTTAATTGCCACATTATTTCCCAATTGTAATCAATCGCATTTTTTCTCTCACGCCTTCCCCCCTGTTCAAACCTCACGTGTTTAAGAAACCATTAAGGAGAATACAGAAATTTTGGTGATGCCATAAACATTCCGAAAAAAAAGATAAAATCTTACCTTCTTCCTTCAACTGCATAGCATCCAAGATCATAATGTTTAGAGTGGATGTAGTGGCTTGTCTGGTCTTCACAGTGATGGCAGTCCAGGGTCTGTCGCGCTGCAGTAAGCCTAGCTGGCGAGTTACTGCTAATCTATAACCAAAGATATCAACACTGAGAAAAACATACTTCCTTCTTTTGTTTTTATCCGACTGCAGTAAGGATTATGAAAAGGAGAGTAATGTTGTTTGTGACCGTTCTTAATTTTTTTATTTCATCTTTATCGTGTGGTTAGAGCTAACCTGCCCCCGTATTCACAAACGCTCGGATTCGATTTCGGTTCGGAAACTCGTATGTTTATCTCGCTCGCTTTCGTAATGATAAAACAAGATAGACATACGACTTATCGAATCGAAATCGAATCCGAGCGTTTGTGAATAGGGGGACGGGTGTCTAAGTTTTTATGCCGCCCATGGGCCTCTGACTTGGCTTTACATGCCATCAAGAAATATCTCTCAGGCATGCTGAATTCCTCACGATGTTTTCCTTCACCGAAGTTAGTGATAATTATACAATACAAATAGAATTCGAAAAATAAGAGGTGTGTGCCTTGGGTTCGAACTTGAGACCTAGAACTTTATTTGACGACACGGTTGGCGCAGTGGTTAAGCGATCGACTGCTGCGCTGCGTGTCGCGGGTTCGATCCCCGCACTGAACAAATTTTTGTAAGGCCTACAGATAGTGGTTCCGGGTCTGGCTTTATGTGTATGTGAGTTTAAATTTTTGTAAAAGCACCCACGATACAGAAGAAATTCCTAGTGTGGGAGCAAAGTTACACAAAAATTTAAAAAATAAATTTACCAAGTTAAAGACAGTAAGAGAGCAGCGGTGGCCCAGTGGTGGTAGCCCCGACTTACGAGTAGTAAGTTGTGGGTTCGAACCCAAACAGGCGCATTACTTTGTATAATTTATTTCATCACCGCTGCTCTCAAAAAAGGAAGGAAAACATCGTGTGAGGAAACCGGCATATCCTAGAATTAAAAATTCGAAGACAAGTGACATCTACCAACCCACACTGGGCCCGCGTGGTGGATTACAGCCCACTCCCTCTCAAAGAGAGGAGGTCTGTGTCCCAGCAGTGGGAATATTTGGGCTGATGATGAAAGACAGTAAAATATCTGTATTTTTTCTCCAAAGCCGGCAACACGATACTTCTTGGTAAGACTAGCTGTCATACTGGAGAAATGTGGTATAAACTTCTACCTACCCCTGCAAAAATTAAAGCCGTGATGCTAACTTACCTGTCACTATCCAGTTTGGTAGTCAACATATCATGTATCAGTTTGTTATCCACCAACTGTGGTAGCAGAGTACATACTTCTTGGGCACCGGTCACAAAACCCTAGCAAAAAATGTACATTATTAGCATTTTAAATACTCTACACCAAAAACTAAGATTAGGGAACAGTTATGCTAGTAATCAGGGAACAATTTCTACTCGTCCTGCTGTTGGCGTTATAAAAGTTGTGCAAGAATTGTAACGGAATAAGATGGTACAAATAGTTCAACAGCGCCATCTATGACGTAAAAGAAGAACTAACATGAAGATCCTAAATCACGATATTAAAGTAATCCGCTAGTTAAGAACATAATATAAAAACGCGAAAACAACTGTAGGGCAGTAGCCCACCCACACCCGCTTGGTCGGAGGATCCTCCCATTTTCATGGGTGATGAAGGATTATACACCCTATTCTTTATACTCCTAAAGGATAAATTGACGCGCGGCCAAAATCGGAACTAACGCCATCTACACTTTTCGAATTATTTTCATAAAGAAGAATGGGCGCCTCTGTATGGGCTCCGTCCCCAGAGCTGTACCAAGTTATGGTACATGCCATTTGAAAGATCATAATATTGGCTTTATTTCATTGCATGACACCAACCAAAAATGAACTATGATTGATTTTCTTCTGATGATATGTTCATTATTTCCGAGACTTACATAGACTTTTTTCTTTCTTTCTTTTTTTTTGATCATAGTTCTTTCCCTGCACACATCTGACTGTTGGTGCCATACAATACAATAAAATAAAACTATTCTGACCTTTTAAATGGCATAATTTTATCACAACTTGGTACAGCTCTGGGGACAAAACGCTCATTCTCCTTTTAATCATCCAAGCTTGTGCTTACACGTAACTATATATTTACCTTTCCAACATCATAACCAAACGCCAGTTGTATGTCGATCATGCGGTCTATGTAAGCCATTATTTTCGGCACTGATACCCTGAAACAAAACACACATTACTCATAATATTATACGAGTCATCATTCATCATCAATGTCCTGTCCCTATCCCAATTTATTTGGGGTCGGCAGAGCATGTCTTCTTCTTCCATACTTCTCTATTACTCGTCATCTGAGAAGACACCTCCTCTCTTGCCATATCATCCTTCACACAGTCCATCCATCGTTTTTAGGGTTCCGTAGCCGAATGGCAAAAAACGGAACCCTTATAGATTCGTCATGTCTGTCTGTCTGTCTGTCTGTCTGTCTGTCTGTCCGTCCGTCTGTATGTCACAGCCACTTATTTCCGAAACTATAGGAACTATACTGTTGAAACTTGGTAAGTAGATGTATTCTGTAAACCGCATTAGGATTTACACACAAAAATAGAAAAAAAACAATAAATTAAGGGGGTCCCCATACTTAGAACTGAAAACCAAAAAAAAAAATTTCATCAAACCCATACGTGTGGGGTATCTATGGATAGGTCTTCAAAAATGATATTGATGTTTCTAATATCATTTTTTTCTAAACTGAATAGTTTGTGCTAGAGCCACCTCCAAAGTGGTAAAATGTGTGTCCCCCCCCCTCTAATTTCTAAAGTAAGAGGAGGAAAATTCTGAAAATATTTAGGATTGTAGAACGTAAAAAAAACTATCAACGAAAATTGGTTTCAATAAGATATGATGTTTAGTTTTTGAGATATGGGACTTTTTCATCAAACTGCAGCAGTAACTTTGTTTTTCATAAACATACTATGAAAAACAAATTTAGTTTTGCGGTTGTGTGAAAGTTTACTAACTAATACTACTAACTAATGAATGACAGTTCAAAATATTGTTATTATATTGTTTGGAGCTATGGAACCCTGTGTGCGAGTAAGACTCGCACTTGGCCGGTTTTTTGGTCTTCCTCTACTCTTATACCCATCCACATTCAAAGCTTTATCTCACGACATTTTCGAGTACCAAGCAATAAAACGAACAGATCAAGTTATTTTAATGTTTGTAAAAAGAATCCCTGATAAAATATAAGTTCAAGAACTAAAACCCGATTACTGAAAAATCACGCTCTAAAAATTATGAAACAAGAAAATATTCTAGGATAGACCGTGGTCGTATGCCACCAACATCATAAACTTAAGTAGCATTTACTTTTAAGAAAGTTCGAAACACTAAAGAATCACTTTTGCCGATTGACTTACGAATGGGATATCATGAAATGTCCCCTCCCGCTCCGCCCAGAGCGTCAGACTTGTACTGACTAAAACCCACCCATGTTCCTTCTTAGCCCTTTGTATTCCAGGGCCACAGTATCTCTTTCGAACAGTCCCGCAGCCCTGGCAGTTAGGATATGTAACTCGGCAACACATCAAGCTAGTTCCAGTATTACATGGCTTTGCTTTGTAAATGTAGATTTCCCTTTCAATGAGAGATCCATAAACTGGTTTAGTATACTTTGATTGGCCGCCGTCCGTAGCTACCTATTCTCCCGAAACGAGAGAAGTTTGTTGTTACCTGGCCAGCTTGCATAGTCTTAGGAATCGAAGCATCCTCAGTAACTTGGTAGCCGTGATGAAGCTGGAGTTGACGCTGTTCCACTTGTCCCAAGGAGTGAAGGCATCTATCACGTCTAGTACTAGGTCTGAAAGATGAGGGAAAGATTATAATGTTTTGGAGAAAAATAAAAACATATAGAATAAATTACTACGGATTGTCAGCATGGTAAGTCACATCCGGGGCAGATCAGCAAGAAGAAAAGGAGTCTTTGTTTCCCGATAGCTACAATCTAGGGGTCATTAAGTCAAAGAGTGAATAGGTTTCTTCTAGGCAAGCGTGCTTCACCGTCGACCACATCATCGCTTACCATCAAGTGAGATAGTGGTCAAGCGCGAGCCTATTGATAATAAAAAAAAGAAATGGAACGCAAATACATGAAAGACGTGAAATAGCCGCTCGGCTTGATTCAGCCCGAACATGATTCAGCCATCGTAGATGCCAAACGGAATTTACCCAGGGGCACGAGCCGAAGGAAAGGAGAGACAGATTATGTGCAGTGATTGTTGCCATTACTGGATCGGGCCATATATTTTCTATTAGGTATTTCTGGCAATATGCTCATCTCATTTTACCAACGGCCAGCCATAAATTACGTTACACAAATTTTCAGATTTTTTGTGCATAGTTTAAATTTCGGGTTCACTACTTACGTGATATTAGATTTTGAAATGTGACGTCACGAAATTTAGAACCCATAATACAACTTGTTGTTCCCTGTCCCCCTCTTAACGTGTGACGTAATTTATGGATGCCCCCCATAAGCTATTATACAATTGACAAGATGTAGGTTTCTTATTGTACACCACTGCCTTTAGCAAAATTACGTGATATTACGTTACAACGGTGACATACCACTAGTGGCCATGACAATGATGAAGAAGTCCAGCTTATTCCAGTGCGACTTGAAGTAGCCACAGAATCCGAGCGCACACATCTTTATGATCATCTCCATCACGTAGATTACGAAGAAGAAGCTGGAATAGTAAACAAATGTATCTCCTGGCTTCTGTTCGTACCAACTGAAGCACATACCAGTCCGGGAACCCCTTAAGGATCTAACAGCGGAGAATCCTAGTTTTATTGTAGAGAGATGGAATTTGTATGAGCACTAGTCCTTGCCCTCGGCTTCCAACCTATTCCTCATCATCATCCACGGCCTGAATTCACCCAAAGCTGGGTATAGGACTCTCTTTCTCTTTCTCCACGGTCCAGTGCCAGCTTCATCCAGGTTTTTCCCCCCATGGCAACTATGTCGTCTGCCCATCTCGACGACCCACATTTCTTTTCCAGTTCTTGGACGACATTCTGTGATAGTCTTAGACGACCTGCCATCACTGCACCTTGCTAGGTGTCCTATACCCAACTCCATTTGAATTCCGTTACGCGATTTCTAATATCGAAAACGTACTAAAAATTTCGAAATTGGAAATCCTATTCCCAAACTATCCTGGGATCGGCTTCCAGTCTAACCGCAGCTGAGTACCAGTATTTTACATGAAGCGACTGCCTATCTGACCTCCACAACCAGGTAACTAGGTAATACGATACCCCTTGGTAAGACTCGATGTCAGACTTTTGGCTTCCGACTACTCGTAACGACTGTCAAAGATCTATAAATGACAGCCGGGACCAACGGCTAAACATACTTTCAGGCATGGAGGCAACTCGGTATGTAATTATGGTAGCCCATCCACGGACCAACCTCGGCAGGCACGGCTTAGCCTTAAAAATCTACCCGTGCGGCTGTTATTATTTAGCCACGAGCTCCTCGAAATCGCCTCCTGGAAATCACGTCTTCGTACAAAAGTATCCTATATTTTAACCCAGAGGCCAGATCATGGTCATCTTTGTGCCATTTTTGTTTGTTTTTGTTTCATCGGAATTCGAAGGTACGTACAGACAGACCGAGTTACTTTCGTATTAATAATATAGATGGTTAAAAGTATCAATAATACTCACAAGTTCAGCGCTCTGATAGTAAGCATGACAGATTGCGACACGGGTACCGGTAGTGCCACCTCACAAAGTATCACGGGGGTGTTACACAGTATCACGAAATAGATGAAGCCATCGAACCAGACGTTGGTTACAATTCTGTAGCAGTGCTGCCGCCATTTTTGTCGAGGTACTTGAGCGTTTGCCGCTTCGGGTGTCATCATGTTTACTAGTTTGCGGCGTAGCCATACTGCGTGCGTCTTTGGGAAGAGAAAGGCTAAATTACTACGGATATTGTATATGAAAAATCCTTAGCCTCTAGAGGGGGGGCAGCTTTCCCCCCTGCTAATGACTATGCGTGGTACCTCACCAAAGTCTCCAGCTCCATGTGACCTTAATAAAGTCCCCAATTACATGAAAGCTCATGTACCTACCCAATTACATAGGACCTTACGAAATCATCCAGCTATATTGAACCTTACCAAAGTCTCAAGCTATATCATCATTTCAGCCGAAAGACGTCCACTGCTGGACATAGGCCTCCGCCAAGTTTCGCCACATTGACATAACCTGCGGGTTTTTTGCCATAATCGCCACGCTTGGCAGGCGGGTTGGCGACCGCAGTACCGTTGTTACAAAAGCACAGAGAACGCTGCTGCCCATTCTCTGGCAAGTCCCTTAGTCGCCTCTTACGACACCCACGGGAAGATATGGGATGGTGCTATTCTTTACGTCCGACATCATACAGAGCAAGCTATATGGGAACCTACCAATAACCCTAGATACGAAGGACCTTACCAAAATATAGCTGGAAAGGACCTCACCTTAGGCTTCCACAGCGACCCCAGCTGGTCCAGATTGACCCTGCCGTCGTCAGAGTCGGCAGCTACCTCCACTGCCTGTACCAGCACTCTGACCCCGTCCTTACTAATCTTGCCGTGTTCGTACTGTCGCCAGTAGGATATCTTTAACGCTTTTAAGACGCGTTGGTTGGCTTCCCTGGTTTGAAAAGAATATTTTCGCGTTAAAGATGTTCCTCTGATGGTACCATTTTTATGGTTGTTTGTGGACCAATGAAAGATAATCTGGAGATGATGGTACGAATTTAGTCAAAACCTCTATGAGAGATACCTGTCCTGGCTGCCTGAGATTGAAACAGTGGTTTAGCAATTGGCAAAGCCACTGTTCCAAAAGGTGGAAAGTTTCCGTTTGGATCAAATATTTCCATGGTCTTTCAATGGTTTTCTTTTTGTATGCATTTGTGAATGAGTCTTTACGGCGCATCTACAATACAGAAGCCTGAAAGGGGAGCAAACGGAAAAAATGAAAATCTGGCAGTATGGTGACTCTGGACACGACCCCTATGCACGACACTTGTCAGAGACTATGTTTTTAAATGATTGATGGTACAGTGATAATGTTACTTGGTCATCTCCGCGAATTCCTTCTTGGTGGGCTCGTTGGGAATCTCCCTTTCGCAGTCGGGGCAGGTGGTGTAGTGGTAACCCATGTACGTGTCATCCTCATCGTCCTCGTCACGCCCTGACATTTGGAGCTGGTAGGGGTGTTTTATTGTAGTGCCTGGTGGAAGGGAGACATGGGTTTAAAGGACGGGGGCAATTGGGCATCTGCTTTTCCGAAATTACACCTTAACATATGGTGTTCTCCTGCTATTTTCTTCAGTGCATCGGGCCATCCAGCCTCATCATCATCATCATCCTTCTAACTCAAACTCAAACGCAAATTCTTTATTGCATTCATGTGTTTACAATATTAGTTGTTACATATATAGCAAAGTTCCAACATGAAACCCGGTTAGGGCACGGCAACATAATAGATTGGACAAAACAAGCATCCAGTTAGTAGGTATACTGGATTGCAAGTTTGTTAAACAATTAATATAGTTACTATCGGAAGTATCTAGGTTTATACAGTTATTGTAATAAATATCATGACGTTATACATTTTTTTTTTACGTATATTAATTATTATACTTTATTTATTTGCATCAGTTTTTATAATTTCATTAATTTGTACTTATGAATAATTATATTTTAAAAAGGAGATGTTTGATTTTGGGCTACCACTATGTACACTACATAGATAAATAGGAAAAAAACAGAGGAATATCATAAAAATACTAAAAAAATCATTTGAAGAATGGTATAGTCGTACAATAATTATCATTTGAAAAGCTTTTTACTACGATAACCCTATTGTTAGGGCAGCCATGACAGTTGTTTGACGTTTGACGACTTTGAGTTTTATGAAGTGCCGTCTTTGAGTCTTTCTTTGCATTGAGTTTGGATTGAAATTGTTGTTTTGTTCAACCAAACTAAACAAAACAAACCAAAATCCGAGATTTTCGAAATTCCAGTTGTTTTGTTTACTAAAGCAGTTATGACATTGACATTTGATTGACGTGCATTACGATACACGTCAATCAAATGTCATTATCAAAATGACATTTTTCGCCTGCTGATCACGTGCTGATCTGATCCACCATGTTTAATTTTAATGTTGTGTTGCTCTCTTTGACCAAGTTAATTTGAATGTACACTAAAACGAAGTGAAATTAAAGAAAATTGATAATAAAAAACGTTTACTGTATTATTTAGCAATATTTACATATAGTGTACATAGTGCTAGCCCAGGCTCCATACATTTCTGGAACATCTCCTTTATATTCTTTATTACATTTATGTTTTATTAATTTATATTCTCTTTTATATGTATGTTTTATTAATTTGTATTAATTATTATATTTCATTTACTTTGTTTTGTTATATTATGTGTAAGTATACTTATGTATGTGTGCTTTTTTGTGTAAGTACTATTTCAGTTGCTCTAAGTAATTATCTATCTATCATATTCACATTTTATTCTAAGTATTCTGCGACCGAGTTAAAGCATTTTTATACCCTTATCTATAGATGGTGACCGAAAAACCGAGTCAAAAAAAAATTCGTCATGCACAGGGGTATCTAAAAATACCCCAAGTACGTTCCACGATTCTTGATAGTTTTCGAGTTATAGTTTCTTGAAAAGTGTATGCGAACCGCTTTAAAAACTGTTTTTATTTTAACACGGTTTTTTATTACCTACTCTTGAAGTCTTGATGCTAATGATATTAGTAAATGCCTCCGCCAAAATGTGAAATAGTTGTGTAAAAATAAATAGTTTTTTTTAAAGCTGTTCTATTGTTCGTCTTCTTGGCAAGAGAGATCTTTTTCAGAGCCATCATCTGGTCTACTAAGATTTCGCAGACCACAGAAAGACATAGGCCATTCTTAGTCGTGGAAAAACAGGCATGTTAATTGACGGGCCACCATTTGGTAACAGTGCATCACAGCCTATTAAAACCTGCAATACCAGAGGCATTGCAGATTGGTGTCCTTCTCAGAGACTAAGCTGAAATAAGCCTTGACCTGGCTGGTGAAAATTCAGACCAGAAGTCATACTATTCAAGATGGAAAACAGCAACACTGGCAGAAATGAGTAGGATTTGTTCAGATAACTGCTTAGAACACCTATAAACTGACATACCTAGGGTAAACCTACCTGCGGACACCAAGTCCCAGTTAGCATTAGCCATATTTAGGGGTCTACCTACCTTCAGAAACCAGAACCCAGTAAGCATTAGCCATATTTAGGGGTCTACCTACCTCCAGAAACCAGATCCCAGTTAGCGTCAGCGAGGAACTTGTCCATCTTCAGCATAGAGATGCAGCGGTCCCTCGTCATCATGATGCGTTTGACACAGTTCGTCATGTTCGCCTTCTTGGCTAGCGAGATCTCTGCTAGACCCAGGATCTTTAGAACCTTCGTCATGCTCGTTGCGTTTATTAGGAGGGAGAGGATTACTAGGCCTGCTGTTTGGATTATGAAGATCTAGAGAGAAAAATATACGTGGCATCACGCGTTTTTAAACTAGGGTGTCCGTTTCGACAGCGCGACCACGACGTTTTTTTAAAAAAAAGCTGTGTCATGATTTTGTAATAATTTGTAAAAGCTGATTCCCAAAACCATAAATTTGTTTTAAGTTTTAAGGGTTTGAACGTGGCCGCGCCATTGAAACGCGGAGAACCGCGCGGCCACGGAGATCTTTAAAACTACGCGTTGCAGAGAACTGAAGTTCAGGTAAATCACAGATTGAATTTGTAAAAAAAATGCAAAAAAAAAGAAAAAAAAAAACCTAGGTTTATATTTTAGGAGCTGACTAAAACCCCATGGCCGCGCCATCGAAACGGTGACAGACACATTATCACCGATATCTCGCTGAAAAGCATCGCAAACGTCTGAAGTTGGCCGCGCAGTCGAAACGGACACTAAACTAGCCGGGGTAGGTAGAGGCAAGTAGCACAACAACACATGTCATAACACCACATCTGTATTTGCCCGAAGGGTTAAGAAGAGGTGTATCATCGACATTTCGCCAGTTATGTTACGTCCCTCGTGATATAGGACGAGCCTATTGCAATCTGGGCGAAAAACTCCGTCACATGACGCCTATAATAATTTATTAGTTTTGTTACATATTGATTACATTTTTAAATATTTTTAAAAAAATATACAAAAAAGAACATTTAAAAATAGTAAAAAAAATTGTAGGGTCCAAGCTATCGGTGGTCAGGGCTCCTGAGAGAGGAAACTTCTAACAAAACGCGCCGTGTCCAGAAGTAAGCACTGCTTTTCAATGATCCAGCTGCTATTCGAAAGACTTCTAAGATGTGGGTCGAACGCCTATTATTATTATTATTACTACTTTCTGTAACTCCTTAAGCTGGTTCTAAAATCTTGAAGATAATTTTCAAGGGCAATCAGAATTCTTGATCGAAGGTAAGGCCAGATAAAAATGTAATAGATACTTTTCCTTACCTCTCCAGCATTCGAAACCGTTGGCGTCTGTAGCACGATCAACGCCAAACATAGAGACAGGGGTCCTCTAAGCCCGCCCCACACACATGCCATACAGTGCTGCCACGTCATGCCATACCCTATGTGACGCAGCAGCGGCGTCATTGCGGCGTACACCATCAACCTTATAACATTACATAACATAAACTCACGCATGCAATCCTCGGCGGGTTATGCAGAGCTGTACCTACCTAAAATAATACGCCCACATTTCGCCAGTTATGTTTAAGAGCGGTTACACCTTACGGCATTTCATACAAACTTTCAAGTCCTTATTTTCCGAAATGACTGAACCGATTTTAAAGAAACTTCATACGCATATGCAGGATTCATAGGTCTAAAAAGTTACTAAAAAACAGTTTCGAAAATTAGTGTTACAGCTAAATTAGACCGATTATAAATTATCGTATATAGTGACAGAAATATGCAGTTTTTTCATTTAAAGGCATTTCTAAAATGTTTTTTAGTATTTTTTTAGACCTATCTATGCTGCGTATGCGTATGAAGTTTCATTAAAATCGGTACAGTAATTTCGGAAAATAAGGACTTGAAAGTTTGTATGAAATGCTGTAAGGTGTAAACGCTCTCAAGTCCCATATAATGAGAACAAGCCTATTGCCATCTTTTGGCGAGACTCCGTGGCTGCTGAGAAATGCATGATGGAAAAGCCCAATAACACTTTACTAGACCTGGGAATCGAATCCGGGACCTCGTGCTCAGCAGTTTGAGCTTACAACATTAAATACCATTAATGCCCTTGACAAGATCAAAACTAAATAACGTAGCAAAACTGGTCAGAGGATTCACCAGTTAATTTTGTGAATGATATAATCAGTGACCAGTAGTAGTGGGAACGTTAAAATCTGATAATGCTGATGCTAGCCTTAGGATCGTGATTGAAATGTATGAATGTAAAGCCATGTTTTACAAGACAATAAAGTGCAATTTACAGCATTGGTACATTTCGGACAAAACGCTTTGCTTCCACATTTATTGTGCGAACCGCCAGTCTATGAAATTCACTGCCGGCTTCTCTGTTCCCTGATCATTACAACCTGGATTTCTTCAAAGTTCGAGTGCGTCGGTTTGTTCTAGACAAGCGTGCTCCACCTTAAGCCGCATCATCGCTTCACATCAGGCGACTTGCCAAACGCAAGCCTAATTAGTATTAAAAAAGAAAAAAAAAATAGGATTTAATCTGCATTAAAACCGAAAAAGCAACTCACCTCGAACAATAAACCGTAGTATAAGTCACGAAGATCAACGAAACTTGCCGAACACTTATCACATCACTCACTTTCTCGAAGATCACGACCCCAATCATTGTGAAAATCAGTGTATTCGCGACATGGCCCAATATCATCCAGAATTGGGACACCACTTGCTCCACATCCCCAGCAATAGTCGACTTCTTATTACTGACTAACACACCGGTAATCACTGTCCCTAATAACCCAGATACATATAAAAACTTTTCACCGATGTAGTATGTTAAATACGCCCCAGCCAAAGTCACAATCACAGCACAAAGTAAGTCGTAATAAGTTATCGATAGTAAAGTGTCCGTGATCTTTCCCATCACTATTCCAAGAAGAAGGCCCCCTCCAGCGTAACGGATTAAAAACAACGTTATTTCTGAAGCGTCTGTTATAGCACCAGCTATATATCCAAAAACTGCTGTGAACTCGATCATCACAGTCACATCTCCAAGTAACCCTTCACCGAGTAAGAGGACACTGATATATTTCCCTTTAGACATTGACTTCAATTGCTTTACAACTTCCAAAGGATAAATAGGCGAACATACTATCCCGAAAAGCAATGCTGTAGAGAAATTCCATGAAGTCTCAATTAGGTAAAATGCCATAAAAGCTGCCATTAACGCTGTTAGCAACGCTCCTGGCACGCCAACCAACAAGATCTGAGGGAAACTTCTCCAAAAAGAATGAGCATCAACGTTGTAGGACGTCCGAAATATCAACAGCGGTAAAAACGTTATTAACAGCACATCAACGTCCATAAAGCATATATGAACAATCGGCTTTATAGTAGGAAACCGGTTGGCACAAAATCCTGCGAAGCCTCCAAGCGTAAACATGATGACTCGGTAAGGAATGCACATTCCGATCCAGAGCATTATGGCCCTTACGATCACACCTACTAGGAGTGTTGTGAATATAAAGAGGAATCCCAAAGACGTTGGATAGGCTAAAGAAGGCCTACTTGGGTCGTTGAACATAATGCTGTCATTAGTTGAGTTTATTAACAAACTAAGGTCTGCAATTATATCCATAGTTTTTTCAAATATTGTTATTATGGAAAAATGTAGTTTAGTAAATGCTGTAAAAGACACGTTTCATGGCCTTATGGTTTTTGTTTGATTCGATATTTTTTGAGTGAAGAAGGTTTTAGGCGTATTTTGTTAAGTTTGAAACACGTTTTTAGAAATAATTAGTCCAGATTATTTTTAGGGTTCCGTACCTCGAAAGGAAAAAACGGAACCCTAGGATCACTTTGTTGTCCGTCCGTCCGTCTGTTTGTTAGTCAAGACCCTTTTTCACAAGAACGCGTGGAGGCATCAAGCTGGAATTTATATCAAATACTCAGGTCCACTGTCCCTTAGAGCTGTGAAAAAATTCAAACTTCTAAGCCATCGCAATCAAAAGATACAGCCGTTTATGCCGTAAATTTCCGCAAATTTTCGATACTCTCAAGGGAATCAAAACCTACAGGCTACTTCCCGTGAACTCAGAATCTTGAAATTTGGTATGAAGCAACGTCTTATAGCAGAGGGAAGGAAAAATTGCGAAATCCGTAAAATTATAGTTACATCATTATAATAAAACTATTTTTAATAATTTTTGTACGGAAGCCTCGGTGCGCGAGTCCGAGTCGCACTTGGCCGGTTTTTCAATTCAACTCCATTGTCTATATTATCATACAAATAAAAAAACACGAAAAATAAGGATTCAAAATGTAGTTTGCAATATTCTACTAAGCATTTAAAATATAACAAAAAAAAAAGGAGAACAAATTCGACAAACAATTTTAATTTAAAAAAAATACAAAACTAAAAAATGTCAAATCCATAATTAAAATAAAATAAAACTAACATTACATAAAAACACACTCAACTACTAAAACTACAATCATAAATTTATAGGAAATAAAAGTCGCACACCTTTTGTCTTTGCCGGACTCTTGTAAGGAGAAAACTTTTGGGGGGTCTTTCTAGGAGATTTTCTAGGCGTTACACTCTTTCTTGCCTCGATTTTCTCTAATTCCTTGAGTTCCTTATAGGCCGCTTCTAGCATACGTTTCTTCCAGTCTTCGTAAGGCTCTATACATTCCTGTTGAGGCTCTTCTTGTTTTGGCATATCGACATCCATGTTTTCTTCATTTTCAACTGCAAAAAAAATGTTAATAAACATGAGATTTTCGCCGAATTTAGATAGGGGGTTGAGGGATGACTATTTTATTGAGATTTAAGGTAAGTGTGAAAGTAAAAAAAGTTTTGACAGCGGTGGGATTCGAACCCACGCCCTTTCGGACTGGTGCCTAAAACCAGCGCCTTAGACCACTCGGCCACGCTGCCTACATGGTCACGCGTCGAATTTAGTCGATGTTTTGTTAGTAGGTTTAATTATTACTTAGATTCTGTGATTATTTTTTAACAAGCAATAAAAAAAAACATGTAATGGTTTAAAATGTTAATTGCACATTTGTATTTTCTTACACATACTCATCAACGAGAATGTGATTTTTTATTTTGTATATTATACAACGTGTAAGGTTAAATGCGCAAAACCTCAGACACCCCAAATAATTTTTAATTCAATTGAACTAATTCTGAGAGAAAAAAAATCGTAAAAAAAAACGTAAAGGTTTTATGTGCTGTTATAGTTTTACTGGAAATTCTGATCGTTTCTTCCTTTTTTTCCCGCGTATGAGAAAATTTAAATTGGACGACAAACATTTTTGTTTGTTTACCTATTTTGGCGAGTTTGCGCACATTATGGCTTGACCTATGAACAAATAGACAGGGCAACATTTTTAACGAAGATTTTTTGAAAAAATGTGACCTATATTAAAAAGTGGTTCAATTGATTCTGCTCGTTATTCTGATCAAACTATTTTCAGGTTTTGCGCATTTAACGTTACACGTTGTATAAAACAAAAATCTTTGCACCCCGGGACCACGCTACGTGATACGCTAAGAAGAAGCTCACATTCCAATGCTTTATTGTTAGTCGAATCGGAGTGGAGTCAACGTCGAGTCATAATGTAATATGCAAAGACCTTAAAACGCCACAGAACATTATATCAATAATAAAATCCTAATTTCGTAAACCTGGGGTGCTACTTTGATGTCTTAAAACAGTATTGTTTTATTCTTATTCCATTTTGGGAAAGAGACGGAGCTATAGAGGACGTCTAGCGCCATCTCTTTCCCACTCTAAAGTAAGATTAAAACAATACTGCTTTAAAACGTGATGGTAAATGGTCTAACAGTAGAAGTTTTTCTTTCTTTATCTTGTGGTTAAAGCCTACCCTCGTGTCAGAGTATGCCACCCATGGGCTTCTGACTTGGTTTTACATGCCGTCGAGAAATATCTCTAAGGCATGCTGGTTTCCTCACGTTTTCTTCCACCGAAATAAGTGATAATTATACAATACGCACGTGAATCCGAAAAATAAGAGGTGCTTGTCTTGGGTTCGAACTGGAGACCTATGACAGTAGTAGTAGTAGACAGATGGACAAAGCATTTCATTGTATGCAAGATATCAATAATTAATATTGGAATAGCACCATCCCATATCTTCCCGTGGGTGTCGTAAGAGGCGACTAAGGGATTTGCCAGAGAATGGACAGCAGCGTTCTCTGTGCTTTTGTAACAACCGTACTGAGATCGCCAACCCGCCTGCCAAGCGCGGCGATTATGGCAAAACCCTCCAAAATTTCAATGTGGCGACACTTGGGGGAGGCCTATGTCCAGCAGTGGACGTCTTTTGGGCTGAAATGATGATGATGATGATGTTTGCGAGACATGTAATGTAATTTACCATTTTCTACAGCATTTTTAAGAGGCCGTCCCTTTTTCTTCTTGGCAGCGGCGAAGTGTAGGTCAGTGAATTTTGTCCAGTCTGCGTCGAGTTTGGTCCACTGTGCAGGCTTCAGTCTTGACTTCTCTATTACCTTACTCTTTGGTACTTTCACTTTGTTGATCCTGTAAAATTTATAAGGATGAATTAAAATGGGTTCTGATTAAATTTATATTAAGTTTCATTATTATTAATTAATGTAATCCCTGAAGGGTTATTCAGAGGAGTACCTTATAGTATTCTCTTAGCTGCCACGGTTTATTTTAATTACTTTATTTTTGAATTACTGATTTAATGTTTTACTTTGGCAGCTCTTATCTTGCCTGTATTTCTACTTCACTCTCATATATTTTTAATTCTTAACATGAATGATGTAACCAATATTTTGTATTATATTTTGATTTAAAAGAGTGTCCATGCAGTTTTTTGCACATTCTTCTCTATTGAGATCTACGCTTTGGAATTGGCAACTACAGTACTTTCACAAGTTATTTGCCTTGTGACTGGGACTTTAGCATCGCGTTTTTTTGTGTTTCAAAAGTGCTTGTAATGGTCTAGTTGAAATAAATGGTTTTAGTTTGAGTTCACCCACATTTCGCCAGTTATATTTAAGTTCCATTTAATAGGGGAAGAGCCTATAGCCTTCAACCGGGCACAAGTTCAGACTCCACGGTTGCTACTGAGAAATTCCTAATGGAACAATCCATTAACACCTTGCCTGACCCGGGAATCGAACCGAGGACCTCATGCTCAGCAGACGAGCTTGCGACCACTCGACAAACGAGGCATTTAAGGATATGTAATGTGTATTTCATATTCTTTCTTTAGTTATTGTTTATTGCTTAAGTTGATGCTAGTAATACATATGTATGCATTGGGAAGTTCAAGGTATAGCTTATTACAGACCAGACAAAAGAAAATCCTAAACTAATATCAATACATCTATACAGATAAATAAATAAATAAAATTGAAGTGTCTGTTTGTTATATTAAAATAACCGCTATTTACTACATGCATATGAATATAATTGAATGTATATAAACTATAAACTAATATTATAAAGAGGAAAGATTTGATTGTTTGTTTGTTTGCATTGAATAGGCTCCGAAACTACTGGTCCGATTTGATAAATTCTTTAAGTGTTAGATAGCCCATTTATCGAAGAAGGCTATATATCATCAAGCTACGACCAATAGGAGTGGAGCAGCAATGAAAAATGTTGCAAAACGGGGAAAATGTGAAGCAAACTAAGTTGCTAGTGGTACATATACCGAAATAACATTTTTTACAATTTTTGTCTGTCTGTTTGTTTTGTTCCGGCTAATCTCTGGGACGGCTGGACCGATTTTAAGGGAACTTTCACTGGCAGATAGCTGATGTAATAAGGAGTAACAAATTAACTAAATAACCTTTTTGTTAAATTCCACGCGAACAGTCGCGGGCACAGCTAGTTATAAATGCGAAAGTAAGTGTGTTTGTTTGTCACCATCTTGAAATATTGCATATAAGTTGTCAGGTGTACAGAAACGGACATTTTAGGTTACCTTTCATACCGCAAAAAAGTACTGTTTCCAACAAAAACGTTCTTATGATAATAGATAGCGCCACGTGTCCGAGACGGTTATTGTTACATTCTAAATTTATAGTCCGGGGCTTTTAGATTTGAACCCTGCATTAAATATAAACAGCGATTTTTTTCTTGAATCGTGTACTTGACCTTAGCTCTTCAAATAATAAAAAAAAATTAAACATTTTCCGAGACCGGATCAAGCTGAAAAAGGCGAAAACACGTTTTTGTGAATAAAAACATGGGAAAAAAAGTTAACAGGACAAATTTAGTTACTTTAGGTAAAGAATTGGTGACAGTAATATATTTTTTCAGAATTAAACATTTTCGTCCACGGAAATTAGGGTAAAAAAACATTTACGAAATTTTTGGATTGTACTTAAGGCAAAAATATAAACAGCGGTTTTTTTACATAAAATAACTTAAATTAATATATTACACCGCCAATAAACAAAATTAAACAAATTGTAGTACCGGAAGTTATTATTACCAGTTTTCTTACAATAGCGGTTGAGGCAAAAATGTAACAGGGTTTAATTTAGTTTAACTTTCATCTAAAGGCTATTTCTAACCTATTTACACGAAAATTAAACACTTTACAGCAAATCGTGAAAAAAAAAATCAATTAATGTGTACGTAAAATACGTCTGCAAGCTTTATTCTTGTATTTGGCGCAGCACTTTCATAGGAATTTGATCTTTCCGAAATAGAAATAAGGTGTACAATCGCGTAACTCAAAAAAACACCGACTCAAACAACAACACAGTCATACTCACACAATGAACGCAGCGCTTATCTTGTTTATGCACACTAACACACGCCGTACGCCGCACGATGCTTAGCGCTGACACCGTGCATCGTAATTTAATTTTTACTTTGACAATATTAATTTTCGCTCTAATTTGTTTAATTTTGGGGGATTAAGGTTTGGATTTATATATTTCTCATTATTAAATGAATTTAAATCCTGTTACATTTTTGCCGTAAGTAGTATTTAAGATTTTTTGATTTTCTTGATTTTCTGTGAAATCCGGAGCGGAATTTGTTTAATTTTCATAATAATAGTTAGACATGGTGATATAAATCATTTTAGCGCTATTTTTGTCCTGTTAATATTTTTGCCTTAAGTACGAAGTCAAATTATAAGATTTTTTTTAAAAAACGAGTGTTCCGTGGACGAAAATGTTTAATTTTCTGACCTACTTGTAGTAATCAATCTGTTCTACAAATACTCCAAATAAACATACCTGTTTATATTTTTTTCCACCAAGTTATATACATATTAGACGTTTTCTTAAAAAAAACATACACGCGGAGGTGAACTTTTCGCGGGATACAGCTTAATATACTCTCCTGTCCATACCCTACACATACAATAAAAAAAATTGCTGTTTTTAATTAATGCAAAGTTAGCCTAATATTCGGCGTAAATTCCCCGGACTATTACGCGAGTAAAACCGACGGGCAAAAGCTACTGTACAATAAAATGTAAAAAAAATTGTTACCTGCATGCTTGGTACACTGCCATACAGACATACTGAGGGAGATTCAAATCAACTTCCTGAAAACAGAGACAATTCAATTTTACAACTACAACAAACTTCAATTCTACAACTAAACTTACAAACTAGGCCTTAAATAATTAATTCTCTAAATAATAATTTCTAGCAAGTTACACAGGCTCGGCCTAGTTTAGACGTTAGGGTTAATTTTCATCTGTTTACTTACTTACTGTACTTGTGAAAATATTGTTATGAGTGTTAAATATATTTCCTCTTTTTTCAACAAAGACATATTATATATAAACAAAAGTAACTATAATATCATTGAATGATAAAACATAGCAACATGCACAACATAACATCACTCTTGTAATTCCCAAAGGGATGGGCAAAAGTGTATCATTCATCATCATCATCATCAGCCTATAATGTTCCCACTGCTGGGACAGGTGTATCTAATAGTACACCCACTTAACACCAGTTATGTTCAAGTCTCATGTAATAAGGGCCCTATTGTCATCATCATCATCATCAGCCTATAATGTTCCCACTGCTGGGAAATAGGCCTCCTCTCAATGAGAGGGACTGGGCTGTAATCGCCCACGCAGCCCAGTTGGGTTGGTAGATGTCACATGTTTTCGATTTTTTAATTCTAGGACATGCCGGTTTCCTCACGATATTTTCTTCACCGTTTTAAGAGCAACAGTGATGAAATAAATTACACAAAGTTATGCGCCTGCCTGGGTTTGAACCTACGCCTTACTGTACGTTAGTCGGGACTGCCACCACTTGGCCACCGCTGCTACCATTCCCTATTCTCATTCCCTATCGTCATCAACCGGGCAAAATTCCAGACTCTGTGGATCAGATTGAGTTATTCTTGATGGAAAAACTGAATAACACTTTGCCCTACCCAGAATCGAATCCAGGACCTCATGCTCAGCGTTTGCGACCCTCGACTCCAAAGAGGCAGTCCAATAGGCGAGGCAGTTTAAGTTATTATTTACCATGAATTAATAATATTGCAATGGGAGTAAAGGCATGATTAATGACTGAATGAATATTGTTTTGCACTTTAGGGGTTGGCGCAGTAGCTGAGCGATCGACTGCTGCGCTACGTGTCGCGGTTTAGATCCCCGCATAGAACAAATATTTGTATGGCCCACAGATAGTTGTTCTGGTTCTGGCTGTTTGTGTATGTGAGTTTAAATGTTTGTAAATGCACCCATGATACAGGAGAAATTCCTGGTGTAGGCCAAAGTTAAAAAAAAGCAGAAATAGAAATAAGTAAAGCCACTCTTCTCTTTTCTAAGTTTAATATATTATGTACACAATAATCTCACCATTTTAGCCAACCGCTGGTACTCCTCAAGGATCCTATCAGCAAGCTCCTGCACTCCTGAACACTGGAGCGTCAGACACAGCATGTTGGTGGTCAGCTTGTCAGCATTTAGTTCTAGCAGGTTCTGCACCACCTTCTTAGTGTTTGTGTAAGCTGAGGGCTTGAGGCCGGAGTATTTTATTGCTGTTTTCTGTAATTTTGAGGTAAAAATATTAAGAGATTGGATTTTCATTAAAATGTAATGACATAAATACACACTAACGCGACTTATGCATGTGGGTAGTAGGCAGAAAATAGACTATGCCATCTGCTGCTATCCTTACTACTCGACCAAGTTAATTTTGCACCTCGCGTTGATTAGGTCACACTGATGCTTAAAAGGATTTGCTGTGACTTTAAAAAAGTAAACAAATGTTTGTTAGATACTTTGCATTTATTGTTTTTAACATTATATTATACAAAGGTACAATAAAATATGCAATACGCAAGGTGCAAACTTAGCTTGGTCGAGTAGTACATTACTGTTTTGCTTTATGAGCAATCATATGTCTGCTCCGACATGCAGTAGTTTTGTTAGACTATTCATTATGCCAGGGATACGAAATCTCAAGAGTGTGTTCTTGTAATAATTGACACTTACCAAAAGCAAAGTATGTAATAAGAAGAGCTGTTCTTTAAATGCTTTATGAATTTCCACTGATCATTGAAACCTGATACATTTGGAACAGGCACAGTATAAATGAGTACCTGGCAATATACTATGAAGTCTTGACTTCATAGAATATTCTAGCTCCCGAAATTCTGATTTTAGATATAACATTTGAAATTTTTCAAAAGCAGTTTGGAGGCTAGATGTGTATCTAGTTGTTGGCAATGGGCTTGCATCTAATTACGTAGGCCGATAACATAACTATACCATAGGGAACAAGCATAACTGTGCTATACCCTTCGCCAATTACAGGCATGGTATGTTTAAGTTTTTATACTAAACTAGCTGTCCGGCGCAACTTCGTTTGCATCACATTTTACCCGTTTTCGCAACATTTTCCATTGCTGCTCCACTCCTATTGGTCGTAGTGTGATGATATATAGCCTATAGCCTTCCTCGATAAATGGGCTATATACCACTGAAAGCATTTTTCAAATTGGACCAGTAGTTTTGGAGCCTATTCAATGCAAACAAACAATCAAATCTTTCCTCTTTATAATATTAGTTTAGATTTAGATAGTTTTGCATTTGGCTGAAACTCGCCTGATAGGAAGTGATGACGCGGCCTACGGTGGAACATGATTGAAAAGAAACCGATTAACTCAAACCTTCAAGAGCCAGCATTGAATCCCATAGAACAGTGTTTCCCAAAAATTACTCTGCCATGGCCCGGTAAATGTCACACTGGCCCTTAGTGACCCACTCAATACTTTAAACCTTTTCTTACACTGATTACATGTAAATATTGTAATTTATAATACAATATTGCCTATTTTGTAAGAATGGAGCAATTTTTTCTAAAGTGCCGTGGTAGAAAATACCCAAGGCATTAAGCCGGCCTTTATACAGTTTTTTACTTGCATTAAGTTTTAATAAATAAATAAATATTTTTTTAAACAAGGCAGAAATGCTGCAACCTGGTTTTGTTAGTTTTGATGGTCCAGTACCGGATCGCGACCCACCAATTAGGAAACGCTGGCATAGACAGTTAATGTAGGCAGTTAGTGGAATAAATGTGGAAGCATAGTGCTTTGTTTGTTATGTCATATGACATTGCTAATGACTGTTCCTCTTTACATCTACTCAGTCAATTCTATACCAGTAAAAACCACTTACTACGTCCATATCTACTCCCAACATAGAAGCAGCCAAGTCCAAGCATATGACAACTTTGCTGGTGTCAGTCATGTTGCTGCCTGCCATACTCTTTGTTTGCAGCAGACGTTCCAGCTCTGCTGCTTTGCTGAAATTGGAACCCACATGGGTTAGCATATAGATCATAATGGATAAGTGGTTGGTTTGTGGCTAAATGGTCCAATTTACAAGGTCTGTAAGCCTTCAGCATAAACCTCCTACAAAATTTATTCATAGCATTATTAGCATTCTAGTTATTAGATTTTTTTTTTATTAAAGGGTTGACTTAGGAATTACATTTTACGGCATCCATCAGAGTGGAAGACACCCTTTTAGAGGTACAGTCTCCAAAGGAGATAAGTATCCGTATCTCATACTAGTATGAGAATCTGGTTACTTATCTCCTTTGGAGACTGTACATCCAGTTTAAGCAGTGTAATTGTAACTTACTAAAATGACTTACCAAGACAAGTTAGTTTTTAAGGTTGTAAACTTTTATAATTAAACAATCATCCAATAGTTATCAAAGTTATTATGATAGTAAAGAGTGTGAGTAGTAACAAATAAATACGTTAGCTTGTTATAATGTTAGTCAAAATACATTTTTTTATGAAACGTTTTGTTTACGTACCTAAGAACTTTATCTTCTTCGCCAAGTCCAAGTTTGGACGCTATCAGGTGCAAGGTTTTGTTGTTCATAGCCATTTTAATATTTTAGTATGTTCCACACTTTAAAATATCTATATAATTACAACAAAACGTCTAAAAATATTAAATCATTAACCACAAATAAATCGCGCCATTTGAATGATTCAGTGACATTAGTTTGGTTTCATTCAGTCAGCTGTCACGTTTTGTCATTCAATGAAGTCATTCGTCGTTCGTAACTGGCATAGACAAAAGAGGAGGGAGAGGGAACTCATAGTGTTGGACTTAGGACAAAATGCAAAAAAAATCCTGAAACGTTTTTGGTCCAAAAATGGTGTTGTCGATGGTGATTATGGAGATTTTTATTGATATAATGTTATGATGACGTAATAAAATTATTGAATTACCATCAGAGTATCGTGGAAGAACAAAAATAATTGTTTAGAATTTCATACTAATGAATTAATTACAGAATAGGATCGCACCTATTTTAGTCGAATAAATTTAATTACAACTAACATATTTCGAGTATTCTTCTCTAAAATTGCAAAAATCTGCCCAGAATCAAAGTTTTAAACATGTTTTATTGATAGTCTAAAAGATTCGATATCTTTTTTGCAAAAAAAGCACAACATGACATTGTTTATCTCTGTCGTTCATGGATGGAAAATCTTCTCGATTCTCGATGACCACGCCCCTTTATCTCGATTTTGACTGAAGTTTCAATGATAAAACACCTTGCAATATCACAGGAGGCGACATGTTGATTTTTTTCTATAGGTTCTGTGAAGCCGATACGGATCGCTGTCATTGCTACAAAATGTCTTTGTAGTTATCAGGGTGTAGGTCATATAATTGTAGTAATATTAACTAATCCGTGCTAATTTTCATATGTTAAACGTCTCGTAAAGAGAAAGAAGAGGATCCACTCCGCCCGAATCAGGGGTGTGTATTGAGTGATACACCGATATAGATTTGTATCAAAATAATCCGAAGCTATTTATAAATATTATTTTCTCAGCTTTTACTTATGTTCAAACGTTAATAGTAACGTCTGATCTATAATTAACTTGTGAAAGTTTATAAATATTACAGTATTCCATGGTGAAGTAGTGAGTCGACTCGGTTATTAGTGGCAAAGGTTGCCATTTTTTAGTGGGATAAATCGTGTGTGGTGATATCAGGGCGTGATCTCAGTGCTCGGAGTTGGTTTGAGACCGAATCCGGGGCAGTGTGAGTGCACGTCTGTGGTGTTCCGGTGGCCGCGGGAGCTAGGAACTTGCTACGAGGCTGTGATACGAGTCTGTGGTGTGGTGATTTTCAGGTTGAGATGCAACTAGTGTCAGTGAGCTCGAGATAATAGCAGTGCGTGTTGTGGTCGTGGTGACGTGATGATGCGGTCGCAGTGAGGGGGCAGAGCGACACCACGGCTTCTTCGGTGGCGGGCGGCGCGCGGGGAGCCGAGTCTCCTTCGCAGCCCAATCAAGACACGGTGGACAACGCCACTCCCACCTGCTGGTAAGTCCTTCTTGTCTATTGTCCCACCAAAAAGGTCCTGCACCTAAAAGTCTTGGTAGTCCAACTCCTTGGCAGTCAAGTGATCTAATGTCATTCATTCATTCTGTAGCACTTGAAATTCGAATTCTTCTTCGGTAATTACTATCAAGGCGAAAAGATAAACAATAGCATAGTTAGTGTTAATAAATTCTGACTGTACAGCCGTTACTGTCACAACTTTCCTTACTCTCCACACTCAGTTTTCCTCAACATCTTACTAAATACCATATAGAGATCCTAGTAAAATTTCAAAAAATTCTCAGTCCACTACAAAATAGCCCAATTTAATGCCCAATACCAGTCTCTAAGCTAATGGAAAAACCAATTACAATACCTTAAATATCTAGTGTACGGTGTAATAAATTATAACCTTTACATTGACAATGAATAATAACTGTGAGTGGGTACTTAAATCAGCGTTGGTACTTTGAATGTTAAATGATCCGAGTGTCATGTTGTAACTGCCAATGTATTAGGCAGAACGTTAACCTATTCTAAAATTGAAAATGGAGAACCAATGAGGCCATTACCATATTCAAAAATGAATTTTGTTCTGCAACATATTAAAAAATTAAAAAGACTTTCAAGCACTATTATTCTTTGAATTTCCTGTATTTTTGGTCTGGTACCCAATTTGGTTTGACACCCAATGCCATAATATTATAGGCCATAATGTAATATGCCATTATATTATAATATTGTAGGGGACACCATTATGGGTGTATTTTGAAATTCTGTAATGTCAGACATTGCTGTCAAATATTGCAGCCTTAAAGTGAATTCAATTGACTTGAAAGTGGCTTCAATGATTGGGCAAAAGTGATGACTAAAGCATGTAACATATGATTAACGCAAACACAAAATCAATTGACATAAATTATATTTAAAAAATTAAGTGCAATACATTTTCTGGTTTAGCCAATAAATTAGCAAAATAATTATCAGGTAATTTAGTTAATATAAATGAACAGTAATTAATTAATTGGTCTAAATTGATAATATACTGTTATTTTATAGTGAGCAATTAATTAATTCCATGTTTAAATCACAAATCAGTTTGCAAAACAGGGATGTCACATTTTGAAATTATTTTTTTAGAACACTTGAAATTTTGAAAGCCTATGTTATAAAAATATCTCAAACACTAAAAACCAAGGTCTTCTAGTAATGTATACAAAACATGCAATCAGTATTTGTTTTATGTCAACCAAATTGACATTGCAGTGTTAAAGCCAAAATAATTCAGTAGCATACCATTGTGCATTTTTATTTTTAAAAATTCTTTTGAGTGGAATTTAAATGTAGAACAGGTGTAGGTGCTTTTTTTTTGCATTGTGGCACTTCACTATGACCTTCTCATCATTCTGCCTAGAGCTTTTTCATCTATGTTAGGGTTGGCTTCATACGAATTTGCTGATCCCTATCTTTGACAGATTTTAGAATAAAAATGAGATTTAAAAGAAATAACAAATAATAATTTTGCTTTTCTCATATTTTTGCCACAGTATGAGCTATTTTAAAGTCAACATGCCACATTACTAAGAGAAGAAACATAATGCTCATTTTAATTATCAATAGGTAACACTTAAATCAAAGCAATCTGTTAGATTTTCAACACTTGTGTCAGCATTGAGAGTTGAAATTTCAATGGAGCTTAGTGTTAGTAAAAAGCAATATATTATTCCTAATCATGTGGCTGTCGAAGCATATTTGCACTTAAGTGTTGGCAGTCCCATTTTTTTTGTATGAATTTGGCAAAATACTTTCCCCTCGTTGGTTGAGTACTGTTTCTAGATACCTCAAACTGGCCTATGCAGTTTTTTTTTATGAACTTGAGCTGTCAACTATTATGCCTTTGCAGTTACATGTTGCCTATTAGCAGGAGTTTTCCATTAATAGAACTTAGGCCTGTCATTTCAACCTGATGCTTCAATAAAAACCTTATCACACAAACATTAAAGATGTTTGTGCATTTAGAATGGATAATATTAAACTTGTGAGATCATATTATGCAATATTATGTTTTTCACAAAATAAACTATGACAGTATGATAAAAAAAAGAATTTAAATGCTCATAAAAAACTGAATAATTTAAAAAAAGAATTGTCTATTGCCATCTACAGACTTTTCAAAATTATTTTACTTCTGACAGTAGCAATATCAACCTTATTTCAATGAAAACAAAGACCATTTTGATTTTTCAATGACTTGTCAATGACATCAACCTTATTACAAGGAAAAATAAATTCCTTATACTAAAACCAACACTGATAATAACACTGCTCGAACTGGGAATTGAACCCAGAACATCATGCTCGGCAGTCGCGCGACCACTAGACCATTAAGGTAAAGCTCTTGGCAAATGATGACAAACATAACAACTGTGTTTGTTTCTGTAAGACTTTCACAAGTCTATGTCCCCCATGATTGATTATGGCTATCAGTCTATGACAACAGCGTCATAAGTAGGTAAGCTCATGAGAGGTTTGATTTGAAATCGACTTTATATCTTAGCAGTAATGGTGATTTTCGTAGAGCTGTCATGTATTTATTTTTTTGAAAAAAAACTTTAACTCTTTTATTATTGACATTTAAAAATACAGTTAGTGCTACACATAAAAAAATATGACTGTTCAATGGTACTAATAATCCTGAAACCAACTTAATTGTGTCAGACATACAGTTGATATTTAAATAACATCAATTGAAAACTGATTTCAGTATGAAATATAGGTAGGTACTAGTAGATCTTGGTAGAACCAATAGAAGAACAACAAAAATAACTTAGCAATACTACTCTATTTACTATATTATAGAGGCATTAAACTATAAATAACGAATTATCAATAACAGCTGTTTTCTCTCTCACACATTCATGGCCATCTAATCTATTATAAATTGTAACCTAATATTGTGGCAGTTATTCGCAATACAATAGGGTAAACAATTTATTTAACTTGAAATAATTTTTTATTTTTTATGGTAAAATACAAGCATGCCAGCAGCTGGCATCCTGTAATTTCTATCATTTGGAAAAAAAACGCAATTTTATGAATTTTTGTAAGTATGTCTGGTTACCTCATTTCTTTGCAAATGTTATAAAAAATACTAATATTATAAAGAGGAAAGATTTGATTGTTTGTTTGTTTTGCATTGAATAGGCTCCAAAACTACTGGTCCGATTTGAAAAATTCTTTCAGTGTTAGATAGTCCATTTATCGAGGAAGGCTATAGGCTATAAGTTTATCCTCATGCTACGACCAACAGGAGTGGAGCAGCAATGAAAAATGTTGCGAAAACGGGGAAAATGTGACGCAAACGAAGTTGCGCCGGACAGCTAGTAAAAAATATGCTTTTTAACCATGCCATGCCATATAACAAAACAAATAAAAGATGGATTAAACATCAACTTTATTTGATAAAATCTTTCTCCTGCCCTTATCCCAATTTATTTGGGGTGGGCTCAGCATGTTTTCTGCTTCCATACTTCTCTATTACTTGTCATCTCAGCAAACACCTCCAAAATTTTATTTCATCATCATCCATCATCAGCCTATAATGTTCCCACTGCTGGGACACAGGCCTCCTCTCTATGAGAGGGAGTGGGCTGTAATCCACCACGCGGGCCCAGTGCGGGTTGGTAGATGTCACATGTCTTCGAATTTTTAGTTCTAGGACATGCCGGTTTCCTCACGATGTTTTCCTTCACCGTTTTTGAGGGCAGCGGTGATGAAATAAATTACACAAAGTTTTGCGCCTGCCTGGGTTTGAACCCACGGCTTACTGCTCGTAAGTCGGGGCTACCACCACTGGGCCACCGCTGCTCTCAAATTTTATTTGATGAACTAAAAATTTAAATACTTTTTTATTAAATACTTCAAACAACATATAACAATAGTTGTAAACTAATCAATATTTCCCTCTCATACAGCGGAGGCCTGTGTCCCAGCAGTGCGAATATTAAAGGATTATGTATGTATGTGTAACCAATGATTTACGAACAGTGGTATACTATTTTTTTATTAACCAAAACTTTATCCCATTTCTAATTTGGGGCTGGCCCATGCAAAAACAAGACATTTCACTCAGGTATTATCAAATATACAATACGCTATCTGATAGCTTTTAGAACGGTATCAATACAACAACTAAATAAAGTATCCAGTCATTCCACTCAAGGTAATCTGTAAAGTACAACTTACTAAGTAGGTTGTAATAACCTTTTGTTACTAAAAATCATATTTTTAGGAACATTTACATTGTACATTTCATCGTCATCTGCCTTTTCCCAATTATGTAGGGGTCAGCTTCCAGTCTAACCTGATGCAGCTCAAAACCAGTATTTTACATGGAGCAACTGCCTATCTGACCTCCACAATTCAGTTAGTACTGGGTAATACAATATTCCTTGGTAAGACTGGTTGTTTGACTTCCGGGCCACGGACTACCTGTAACAACTGTTAAAGATCTTTAAATAACAGCCGGAGCCAACGGCTTAACGAGCTTTCCGAGGCATGGAAGAAACTCACAAAGTACACTTATGGAGCGCAAATGTGGTCTTTAACGAAACTTCAAATCCGCACTAGGGGTCTGTCAGCGAGCAATGGAACGAAGTATGCTCGGGGTCAAAGTTACTGACCGTGTAAGGAAGAGTGTACTTCATTCCAAACACAAATTGCGGATGTAGGCAACACAGCCGCTTAATGAAAAGTGGACTAGGCTTGCCACATATGCCGCATGTCGCATCAGAGTTGGGCAAAAATATCTACGGATTGGATTCCGAACTACAGGAATCAGCGACGCGGTAGGCCCAGAAGGAGATAGTGTGATGAGAAATGGACTCTTACTTCAAGGACTAGGCTTAAATAACTCTAGAGAGAGAAGAATGGAACCAAGGAACGGAAGCCTTTGCCCTGCAGTAGGACACAACAGGCTTAAAATAATAAATAAGGAGCATTTAAGGTCTAATCGTCTTGTTGGTCTATTGGTCTCAAACGCGAATGCTGAGTGTAGGTTATTAAGCGCCAAGTACTGAGTTTGCAATGTTTGCGGTTTTATTCGTCTAACAATCTGGAGGACAGTCGTTCAAAGTAGTGAGAAGTCCGACAACCAATCTTACCAAGGAGTATCGTGTTACCCCCGGAAATGGGTTTCAGAGATCAGATAGGCAGCCGCTCCATATAAAGTACTGGTATTCTGCTGCAACCGAATAGACTGGAAGCTGACCCCAACATGATTGGGAAAAGGCTAGGCAGAATAGATCAAATAGTCGGACAAAAGTTTACATTTCTGGCTACATTTAAGCCCAATGCAATACGGGGTAAGTCTAATGCCACCAAACGGGCAAATATCCAGACATAGGACTACTACTGAGACCATTATTTTACGTGGAGCGACTGCCTATCTGACCTAGTCATGCATTTAAACTAAACTGGTCGTGTATAAAACCAAAAGGCCCTATCTCATCATAGTGCTGAAAGGTAAAGGTATTTCTGTTAATTTAAGTGAATCCCTCTTCCCTCACTGTTATAACAACGTGTGTCGCAAGACCAGCGTTTGACAACAAATAACTCAATTTGTTGAAGACTACTTAATTGCAAACCAAAGTAATTAACGTAGTTACCGAGGAATGTTGTTTACGGCGTTAAATTGACAATGAGAAACTTATTAAGTACAGCAGTTATTGTGTGTTCTAGCCATTTTTATTCACGGTCATTATATGCCCAGCCTTTTCCCAACTATTTTGGTCAGCTTCCAGTCTAACCGGATGCAGCTGAATCCTAGTATTTTACATGGCGTGCCTATCTGACGTCCACAACCCAGTTAGTACTGGGTAATGCGATACCCCTTGGTAAGACTAGTTGTCAGACTTTCGGACCACTGAATACTTAACGATTGTTAATGATCTACAAAAGACAGCCGGGACCAACGGCTTATCGTGCTTGCCGAGGCACGGAGGAAACTCTGTACACAGCCAAGCGGCTGTTATTATTTAGCCACGAGGTCCCCGTATTACTTGGGATTATGGGACATTACATTACTGGCGAAATGTGGACTGCTTTCCCACGGACCAACTGGGTGGCACAAGCAGTTGTGCCGTTTTATATTTTTTAGAAATAATGTTTTATTGAGTCCCTTCTGACCAAGTACTAGATTAGGAGGTATTCCATCCAGCTCACACAAAGAAATGCCATCATGAATTTATGCAAGCCTAGTACTTTTATGAAGGGCAAGACCTGTAATAAATATTTTGTGGTGGCTTTCAAATTTTTTTTTAAACTGGCCTTTTTTTCGATAGTCAGTCCGTGAGGAACCAGTGGAAATGTGGGTGTACTATAGGTAAACTTCTGCCGGAAGGGTTCCGAGAGGGCCGATGCCTGCCAGGGCTGTGGGACTGTTCGAAAGAGAAACCGTGGCCCTTGAAACACAAAAGGCTTAGAAGGAACATGGATCGGTTTTAGTCAGTACAAGTCTGACGCTCCTTTCTGCTCCGCCCAGAGCAGGAGAGATCATTTGATGATTTCCCTTCCGTAACAAAAAAGGTAACTTCTGCGTAAACCCCCCCTCCGTGAAAACAGTCGTGATGTTTTAAATGTATCTACCACCTTTGTGTGGTTTCCAACAACCAATGTTTAGTAAAAGGCTAGTAGGGGATTACTTGAGAAAACAGACATAGTCATGATCGTACTATTTATCAACGAAAAAAAAACCGTGAGCCGCCTTCTTACTCACTGAGGTTAATACCTCACATTAAATCAGAGCAGTGGTGGTTTATAAATGGTAACGGCTTCGACTTGCGGGAACTGACGTGGGTTCCACGCAGACTTTCATTATCATCATTATCCACAGGCCGACTTCAACTACTGCTGGGTAAAGGCCTTTCTTTGCTTGTGCCAAGCTTCACGTTCTTGTGCCAGCCTCATCCAGGATAGGCCCAGACTTTACTTTGTGTCAATTATTTCATCATCACCACTACTATCAAAACGGCAAGAAAAGCATCGTGTGGAAACCGGCGATGTTCTAGAACCAAACATTCGAAGACATCGTCCATCATATCGCACCTGGCTCGCGTGGTATAAACGGACTACTCTCTATGAGGGGCATCACATAGCTGGCCTGCTTCCCAGCAGAGGGAACTTTATGGACTGATTCTGCTAAGCTCATCATCGTCGGCTTCCAGTCTAACCGGCAGCTGATGCAGCTGAATACCAGTATTTTACATGAAGCGACTGCCTATCTGACCTCCACAACCCAGTAACTGGGTAATACGATACCCATAGGTAAGACTGGATGTCAGACTTTTGGCTTCTGACTACTCGAAACGACTGTCAAAGATCTACAAATGGCAGCCGGGACCAACGGCTTAACGTGCTTTCCGAGACACGGTGATTCTGCTAAGCAATCTTGCCTTAATCTTCAGAGAGGAAGGCAGAGGTACGAGACATATTTCGCTAGTTATGCTCCCAATTAATAGGAGGCGCAAATCCAGGCTCCGGGCTTCGCAAAGAATATCCTCTATCCCTCTTGCCATGGAGTTATTACGTCAATTTCCCCTTCAAACGTCTATGGTTGTCGTCATAACCATCCATAGACGCAATCTCGACGGGTTAGTGACCTCACACACCGTCTTTTTCCTATCAATGACGCCATTGAACGCTTAGTGTCCCTAAATCAGCGCTGATAACCCCTTTTGCAAAACGGTATGTTTTACCTTAATTCTTTCCTGTAACATTGTTAATTTGTTACTTTTTATCCTGCCGTGAGTCATCGGAATTCTATCAGGTACCTACATCGAAAAGTTTTTTTGTAGTTTTACGTTGTGTCCCGTTTCTAGGCAATAGCTTTCCTTCTTTATTTTGTGCGTGAGGACATCGTCAGACCTCTTTCGTTGTGGTCGGCCTCGACGGCGATGTCTTCCTTCAGAACCTCAGCATTTTTTGGTCCATACGTTCTCCAGCCCTCCCTGAGCAGCTTGCAGTCTTGCTATGATCTTTACAAACCATCGCGCAAGCAAACGTTTCTTCTAAGTTTTCATATATACAATGAGGGCCTTGTGTTATATCAACTTAAATAATGTTTACTACTGGGATACAGACGATCTCATCGACACGGGCCAATCCCGGTTATTGGGTATTACGCGGACCTCATTATTCGTCTTCTGCATCCAGTCTGCTTGGACTAACTTTTGACAATATCGTCAAGCTTGAGCAACTCTTCTTCATCGTGCTTTTGACATGCACCCCGTTCTCTGCTTTCCACATCTGCCGGAAACTCGTATGTCTATCTCGCTCGCTTTCGTAATGCCAAAACAAGATAGACATACGACTTTCCGAATCGAAATCGAATCCGAGCGTTTGTGAATACGGGGGCTGGTATGCCCCAGCCACCTTTTTAAGGGATGACAAAATTATCTCTTAGTGAACCTTTCCGTTAGCATTTCAAGATTTTGGCTTCGGAAGTTAAGGTTGTGCGAAAACCTCTAATTAAGACATGTTTCTTTTTCACTTTCATCTTTAGCCAATGTAAATACGCAAATTACAACTCCATGCTTAAGTATTACGTGGGAAGTGGTTTTTGTGCGTAATAATTGTTCTAATAGCTGGACGATAGCTTGGCAGCTTGTCAAGCACCGTCCACTGCAATTTGAACAGTGTTTATTGTCGTGGATTTATGCCAAATGTAGTTGTAAGATGATTTTGTTTCGGTTGGTACGTCTGCTTAACACTTTTGACGGTTCATAGAATCATAGGCCATTTGTAGAACATCGTGGGGAAACCGATATTTCCTAGAAGCAAAATTTCGAAAACATTTGACATAACAACCCGCCCTATGCTCGCGTGGTAGATAACGGCATTCGCTGAAAGGATACCCTGTGTCCTAGACGTATCAGAAACGAAACGTTACTTTAGGCGGATTTTGTTTATGCTTTAGCCCATTTATGTGTTTTCTTTAGCAAAATATGGCTAGAGGTTGTCGTGAAGTGTGCATGTGCAAGTGTAGCGGTCATTCGGCCACTGCTCTAGCTTTTCTTGGACGCGGAAAATATATATATGTAAAAATCGTTTCTTGTGAATGACTCCTAGATATTATTGTCTCCTAGAAGGGCAAAGGCTGCTCCTCAAACAGAGAAGATACAAGCAGTGATCACTATGTTTTACATGGACCATGACCTGAGGAGCATGTTCCCGTGGAATAATTTCCGACCACAACGAGCGAAGCCTGAGCAAGAGTTATTTTAAACATAGTTTTTCTAACCAGCATTTCTTTCTTTGTCGTATTGTCTTTGCCCTCCCCTCCAACTTGCTTTTAATAGTGTAGAATACTTTATTCAAAAAATTATACTATTCAGTTGTGCGATGCAAATCTGGTCTCTAGAGATGCTTAAAATAGCAACATTTCTCATTTTCTTTTGCGCTTGACTGTAAAGAGAAATGCACAAACTGATCTCGCCTACACAATACAGTGACGTACGTATAGAAACATAGCCTTATCAGATAAATACGTAATACAAGGGGAAATAATAATTCCAAAAATAACACCGGCATCTCACAAATAGAAACGTGTGATACTGACAATTATGTATTAAATTGATAAGCGGGACGAAATCCTCAATTGATTGTTATCTTGTTTCTATAAATACTTTGACATGTTAATATATTTTTGCAATGACAATTGTGCGTAGCGTATCAGTGAATTCCATACTGTTTTTGACACATTGGAGGGTGATGTTAACTTGAAGTCTTTCGACGCATTTAATCTTGAAAGATAGTTCCTGTTTTACGCACTATCGTGCATAGCATCTATCGTGTATGACTAGCTTATGGCCACGGCTTCGCCCGCGTTTTGTTCGGTAACTGTCCCACGGGCTCGTACTACCGGGATAAAAAGTATCCTATGCGCTATTCCAGACTATTATCTATCCTTGTGCCAAATTTCAACCAGATCCATTCTGAAGTTTTTGATTGAAAGAGTGACAAACATCCCATACATCATCACAGACTTTCGCATTCATAATATTACTAGCTGCGCCCCGCGGTTTCACCTGCGCGGACCGGGATAATAAGTAGCCTATGTGCTAATCCAGGGTATAAGCTATCTACTTACCAAATTTCATCCAAATCCGTTCAGCCATTGAGGCGTGAAGGAGTGACAAACATACAAACACACACACACACATACTCACTCACAAACTTTTATCATCACCATCTTCAGTCTATAATGTTCCCACTGCTGGGACACAAGCCTCCTCTCTATGAGAGGGAGTGGCCAGTAATCCACCACGCGGGCCCAGTGCGGGTTGGTAGATGTCACATGTCTTCGATTCTTTAGTTCTAGGACATGCCGGTTTCCTCACGATGTTTTCCTTCACCGTTTTCGTTTTCACAGTTTCGCCTTTATAATATTAGTGTGATATATATAGTAGTAAGTAGGATTGCAGGTCATTATTATTACAAGCCAGTATTTTCCCACTGCAGGGCAAAGTTTTCTCTACTGTTCTTTTACTGCGTTTTGTCTCGAGCTGCTGAAGACCTCGTGGCTAAAACAGCCGCTTCGTGCCTCGGAAAGTACGTTAAACAGTTGGTCCCGGCTGTCAATTGTAGATCTTCGACAGTCGTTACAGGTAGTCAGTGGCCCGAAAGTCTGACAACCAGTCTTACCAAAAGAGCATTGTTTTACCCAGTACTGTGCCAGTACTAACTGGGTTCTCCGGTATAACTGGAAGCTGACTTCAACTTAGATGGGCAAAAGGCTTGGCAGATGATGATGTCTAGAGCTGCTAAGCACCAGTATTTTTCAAATGAGTCCAACTCATCCCGCCATCTCCGTCTTGCCCTGCCTTGATGTTACTTACCGTAAACTATTTCTCTCAAATCACATCAAACTCTATAGTACCTTTTCCAAGAAGAGTTATTTTGTAAATCAGCTGTTATATAAGCCTAAACAACTTTGAATTTGCTCTGAAATAGAACCCAAGCAGTTTCCGAGACGAAGCTTTACTAAAAGTAGAATACAAACAAACAGTAGTTTTTATTGTGTAAACGTAGTTTAGTAGGATCGGATAGAAACGGTTCCTTATTGGTTTACGATATTGATACCTTCTGCCTTCGATGAATTGGTTTCTATTCAGTAGAGAAAAATAAAGAAATATGTTATGCCATCTACTGAAACTGATTAGTATTGGTAGAATGTTCTTAAAAACTATAATGAGTGGAGTTAATAATTGAAATTTTACCCGCAAGAATTTGCGGGAAAAATTGTTCCCATGCCATGTGATTAGTTTCCTAATCTTGTCAAGCTAATGAACTGAAATAATTGAATTAGACTGTTGTGGACATCATTCAGAAACTTACAAACTAGGATTGCATAAGTAATTACAGAAAGTGGCGGAAATCACCAGTATGAGTCAAGTCTGCAGTACTAGACGTAATCATTTTAAATTAATATTGTTTTAATATCACGAAACACGCAAGATAAACCAATATTTGGTGTTCCATTTAAAAATTAGATGAAATCACTGCAAGATTAAGAATTTAAAAATAATTTTACTTTTTTTATCTTTAGCTGTGCGCATTTTTTGTCAACTATAGCGTTTGTGAACTACCTTTTTATTTTCTTACGGGTTCTCTTAAGACCCCATCCTTAGGTTCTCTATGTCTAAGGACCCCAGGATTTCTCCAAAAAGGACAGAAGTTTCCGATTTGTAAATCTGCTATCTATAAATAATTATGTTAAATGTGTAGATAGGTGCACCAAATTAGGGATAATGCATCATAACCAAACAGATATGAATAACTATTTGGCTTCGTAGGGGTTTATTCTGGGAGTTGAGTGATCCGGCTCGAAGGACCAAGGACAACCCTTTTGCTTAGCAAATGGATAGTGCTGGGGATTTGTTTGAAAAACTGTATTTTGTTTTGGGCTTTAGTCTGCAGTCTACACTGGAAAGATATACAGTTAATTGAACCATTACAAAGCCAGTAAACATACATAACGTAAAATGGGGTGAATAGGGACACGGGGTGAATCGGGACGAAACTTTAAAAGGCATTTTCACATTATTTAAATAATATTTGGTAGCCTAAAAATACTCTATTGTTTATTAAATTAAAACAGAAATGATGGGATCATTTCTGTTTTAATTTAATTAAATTTAATTAAATTCGCTTTTTAGTGACGAATTATTTGTATTCAACGATGAAATCCCATTCAAAGTTTTGTCCCTATTCTCCGTAACATCTCTATTCACCCCGTGCAATGGTACCTAAGTGTTTTGTTTCCCTGTTAAGTTTCCCACTGCTGGGCAAAGGCCTCCCCATTCTCCTTTCAAACCTCTCTATCTTGTTCTATCTCTGGCTTCCGCAAACAAGAACAGATCGTCACACCTTTGCCTAAGTTATGTTGTTTTAAATGCAGTATCTACAAAAACGCTTCCTTCAACCAAAAAAGCGACTGTTAACACATTCCATTGTCAAAGTCATTAGCACGTAGCTCAGCTTTGCTCGTAACGTGTCACACGAACTTGCAGAGAAAGTTACGCTCGCTAGTTTACATCCTTACCTTTCTAACTGACCGATATTACGATCGCCTCCTGGTTTTGACCGCCGAACATTTCCGAAGGTAACCGAACGCATCGGAATACTATTCTTTGGAATTTGAATAGGGAACAGCTTTTTGAAGAATTGGGATATTATAGGGAAGTGCTTTAGTTGGAAGCTCCCTGGCTAGCCCGCGAAATTGAACACATAACCTGACACTGAACTTCTATTAGCAAAAAACTAGAAAATTATATTTACAGGGTTATTGGAAAAACACCAACAACCTCTTAAGAGGTCATTCTACTCATCATTATGAACAACTTTTACTATGAGACCAAACCCGAAATCGTGAAACATAATCAGCTATTCCCTTCATTTTTGACGAGTTATGTGAACATAAAGTACGGAACAGCAGTTTTTTTTTTTTCGCGATTTCAGGTTTGTCCCCATAGTAAATGTTGTTCATAATGGTGAGTACAACGACCCCTTTAGAGGTTGTTGGTGTTTTATCAATAACCCTGTATATCCATACTAATATTATAAATTTCGCATTTATATCTCTCTGTTTGTTTGTTTGTTACCTTTTCACGACTAAACAGCTGATCGGATCTTAATAAAATTTGGCAAGAAGATAGATTTAAACCTGGGGAAGGACATAGGCTATATATCATCACGCTGCGATCAAAAGGAGCGGAGCAGCAATGAAAAATTTTGCGAAAACGGGGAAAATGTGACGCAGACGAAATTGCGCGGGACAGCTAGTTATTTATATAATTCCAAAATCACTTCATATTACCAATTTTTTTAATCATCATAACTCGCATTCTACGTTAAATACATAACTGGCACTTAGCGGTTTTTCCCCAGTCACGAGTAGGTATTATTACTGCACCCCAGGCCCGAAGGCACCTAAGAAGCCGATTCCTGCCGGCTTACCTTTGAGAACAAGGCAATGTACGTAGTGTCTAGTGTCTACTGTAGTCAATTAGTAAATTATGTACACATCTGTGGTTATCACATTAAAGTACAGGCATTAAATACATCGGATTGAAAAAAAAAATAATACCAACATTTTTCATGTCAACAAAGAAAGCTACATGTGGCGCCAAAAGCCGGAGCTCGGGTGTCAGAATTCAGAACTAAATTCGTATGGACGCGGACACGTGACTTCGCGGCTATCAGCTGCGTTTTGTAGGGACTAGGTAAGCCGAAGTTTATCGAGTTACGACAGTGTTTGTATGTATAGAAAGTTAAATTATAACCACTTCCCGACGTCGGATTGAGCTGAAATTTTCCACACACCTTTGTTTCTAAAATCAATACATTCTTATGACAAACATAACTTAATCTTGCAGTCAGGGTCGTCTCCTCACGAGGGAACTCCTCAACGTTTAATAGCACAGACACGAAACTTTGCATACAGGTTCATATTTGGTGGAAAATCACAATTTGTATCATGAACTCATCCTAGCGCCAGGATCGTCTCCTCACGAGGGAACTCCTCAACGTTTAATAGCACAGACATGAAATTTTGCATACGAGTTCATATTTGATGGATAATCACGATTTGTATCATGAACTCATCCTGCAGCCAAGATTGTCTTCGCACGAGGGAACTCCTCGACGGTTAATAGCACAGACAAGAAAATTTGTATGCACGTTCATATTTGATGGATAAACAAGAATTCTATCATGATCTCATCCTGCAGCCAGGATCGTCTGCTCACGAGGGAACTCCTCAACATTTAATAGCATAGACACGTAACGTTGCATACTAGCTCATATTTGATGGATGATCAGGATTTGTATCATGAACTCATCCTACCGCCAGGATCTCCTCACGAGGGAACTCCTCAGCGGTTAATAGCACGGATATGAAACTTTGTAAATTTACGCGTTCACTTTTTATGAATAAACATAATACCTGAAGCTTGTCGCGTGAATGGTAAATGCTATAAAAACTAAACGCGACAAGCTTTTGTGAAAATTATCCTACATCGGTTTAATTTTTTCAAAGATTTATTTTCTTCTTTTCAGTTCATATTCATAAAAGCTTGTTTCAAAAAGGTTTTTATATTATATTTTGATTTTTTTATACAGTGTTTTATGTTGTTCTTGTGCATTTAATCATTCCATTACATAAGTTATGAAAAAAAGATCAAGTTGGATCCTTCGAAAATTTTTGTTACTTTTATCATGGGTGATATTTTATTGGTTTTCGGGTTGGCTGATAATTAAAACGAAAATTGAAAAATGCGATGAAGAAAAACAAAATTAAAATTCTCATTTTTTTCTTCGGCTTCCCCTTTCAATATTTTCACCCTTCGCCACTGCTGCACCCCCTCTAAAAATAGACCTGTGTGGGGGTGGGATTGCAACTAGGGGCTAGTTAATGGCCAATTGCAGGTATTGATTTATTTATGGGACTGATATAACCTCCCTACCTCCCTCTCATAGAGAGGAGGCCTGTGTCCCAGCAGTGGGAACATTATAGGCTAATGATTATGATGACTGATATAACATCACGCTTTACGCTTGTGTTCATTGGAGTAGAACGCAGAATTGTTCATAACACCCTCTCGCCAATTATAAGTTCCCTATTATATTATGTTGAGTATGAATGTAGATGCCTATAAAAGTAGAGGAAGACCAAAGAAACGATGGATAGACTGTGTGAGGGATGATATGGCAAGAAAGGAGGTATCTGATAAGATGACGAGTAATAGAGATGTAGGGAAGAAGAAGACAGGCTGCGCCGACCCCAACGAATTGGGATAAACGCAGGAGAGTGATGATGATTTTAAAGAGAGCGAGCCTATTTCCAATAATAATGTCAAAACTGCTGCTGGGAATTTTGCTCACGGGAATTCACTACAAAACTTTGCTGGAGTCAGTGCTCAAACCTTGGAATACATGATCAGAAGACAGTAGACCACCAGCAACCGAAGTAGTCTCTTTTACCAGCTACAAATTTTTACGTATCAAAACAAGACAGAATCCACCATCTGCTACGATTTATTTTGCAATTCATTTTTAAATCTGATCTTAAAAATACACTGATTGCAAATACTAAGTAAATTAATCAACTGAACTCTTTAAAGGACATCACCAATATGGTCAGTCACCGTCAGAATACACCCCCTCCTTCCCCTTCGTGTTGTCACTAGTGGAAAAACCAAGTCATTTAATTCATTTCGAAAAGACACATCAGAATTTTCGCTAGCTGCTAATGCAAGTCCCTATTATTGCCATTTAGCCTGTTTATTCCCACTGTAGGTCTTCTTTCTTTATCGTGTAGACCTTGTGGTTAACCCAACCTGCTCCCGTATTCACAAACGCTTCGATTATATTTCGATTCGGAAATTCGTATGTCTATCTCGCTAGCTCTGTATGGTGTCGGACGTAAAGAATAGCACCATCCCATATCTTCCCGTGGGTGTCGTAAGAGGCGACTAAGGGACTTGCCAGAGAATGGACAGCAGCGTTCTCTATGCTTTTGTAACAACCGTACTGCGATCGCCAACCCGCCTGCCAAGCGTGGCGATTATGGCAAAACCCCCCAAAATGTCAATTGACACGCGACACTTGTGGGAGGCCTATGTCCAACAGTGAACGTCTTGTGGGCTGAAATGATGATGATGGTACAAGTTAAAATATAAATATAAAGGCGGGCTTAATGTTTTGGGCATTTTCTACCAGACCACCTTAGAAAAAATTGCTCCATTCCCACAAAATAAGCGATACCAATCTATTTTACTTAATGTAATCAGCGGGGGAAGAGGTTTTACTTAGAGTATTGAGTAAAGGAGAAGAAGGGCCAGTGTGACATTTACCGACCATGGCAGAATAATGTTTGGGAAAACAGTGCACTAGACTCTTGACGCCAATTATTCGCTATTAATCCAGTTCATCGTCAATTGAATTCAAACTCCCAAGCCTTTTCTAATTTATACCATAGTGTAATAAAAAGCCCAGAAACTGTCCCTTAAGTGGGATCTCTAGTGGGCCTTTCTCCATACAAACGTATTCCGCTGTTTTCTTCATGGATAATATCTAGAGCAAAAAATCTAGGTCTTATTTCTATTCTATTATATCATTTCATTTATTTCAAAACATAATCACTAAAAGAATTATCACAATCGAAAAACCCGAAAAAAGCCCGTTTTTATCGCCATGTTCAGACGACTATCAGACAAATTAGATAAGTTTTTAACAAAATAGAAAATAATAGAAGCATAGATATACTTTTTTAGGGTTCCGTACCCACAGGGTCAAACCCCTATTACTGAGACTTCGCTGTCCGTCCGTCCGTCTGTCACCAGGCTGTGTCTCATGAACCGTGATAGCTAGGCAGTTGAAATTTCTACAGATTATGTATTACTGTTGCTGCTATAACAACAAATACTAAAAACAGAATAAAATAAATATTTAAGGGGGGCTCCCATACAACGAAGTGTTTTTTTTCTCGTTTTTATAAATAATGGTATGGAACCCTTCGCGCGCGAGTCCGACTAGCACTTGGCCGGTTTTTTCCTCTAAATTTTGAAATAAGAATAATTTAGATCAGTTTAGTTTTGAAGAAGAAAACAGCGGAATACAAAACGTCTTTTGGTCAAGATTTTCGTAGGTAAAATCAGCCTGAGCTGCAGTGGTCCCTTTCGCACTTAACGGGGGCTTGATCGGGCGCAGCGCGACGGCAATAGTTTCTTCAAATAACTATTCTTTAAATTCCTCGGGACTAGATTCCTCTCTTAACTTGATAAATATTCGAAGCATGCTTGGAACTTTCCGTTATCGTAACTATTCCCAAGTTGTCGAAACAAACTCATTTGACTAAGTACATCGGCAACTTGGTCATCGACTTAGCTACGTTCGTTTCGTTCAATAGAGTTTTTTTGTATTCTCTTTTTCGTTTCTTTAATGAAGTAATGGTGTGTCATTATTGGTTTAGCCTTCCTTATACAGAGTGTGTTGGGGTAGGTTTCTTGTCAATACAGTTGTGGCTCTGAGTTCGCTTTTTAGTGAGGTCTTCCATGAGTGCTTCCTTGTTGCTTCTTACTTCTGTTATAAATGCGAAATCTTGTGAGGATGATGTAAAACTTGGACACGATTGTATAGAATCTGGCAGGCCCGAAGGCACCTAATAAGCCGATTCCTACCGGCTTCCCTTTGGGAAAAAGGCACTATACGTAGTGTCTATTGTAGTCAAATAGTAAATTATGTACACATCTGTAGGTATCACATCACAGTATAGACATTGAATACATCATAGGATTGAAAACATTACAAAAATGCCAAAATTTTTAAAGTCAACAAAGAAAGCAACATGTGGCGCCAGTAAGCCGATGGTTGGGTGTCAGCATTCAGAACTAAATTCGTATGGACGCAGACACGTGACTTCGCGGTTATCAGCAGCGTTTTGTAGGAACTAGGTAAGCCGAAGTTTATCGAGTTACGACAAAGATTCTATGTATAGAAAGCTAAATTAGAACCACTTCCCGATCTCTGATTGAACTGAAATTTTGCACACACCTTTTGTTCTAAGAACAATACATTCTCATGACAGACATAACTGAATCCTGCAGCCAGGATTGTCTCCTCACGAGGGAACTCCTCAACGGTTAATAGCACAGATACGAAACTTTGCTTATGAGTTCATATTTGATGGATAATCACGATTTTTATCATGAACTCATCCTCCAACCAGGATCGACTTCTCACGAGGGAACTCTTCAACGCTTAATAGCACAGACACGATACTTTGCAATCGAGTTCAAATTTGATAGATAATCACGATTTGTATCATGAACTCATCCTACCGCCAGAATAGTCTCCTCACGAACAGGCTCCTCAGGGAACTCCTCAACGGTAAATAGCACAGATACGAAACTTTACATACGAGTTCATATTTGATGGATAATCACGATTTGTATCATGAACTCATCCTGCAACCAGGATCGACTTCTCACGAGGGAACTCTTCAACGGTTAATAGCACAGACACGAAAATTTATATGCACGTTCATATTTGATGGATAAACATGAATTCTATCATGATCTAATCCTGCAGCCAGGGTCGTCTTCTCACGAGGGCACTCCTGAACATTTAATAGCACAGACACGATACTTTGCAATCGAGTTCAAATTTGATAGATAATCACAATTTTTATCATGAACTCATCCTACCGCCAGGATACTCTCCTCACGAACAGGCTCCTCAGGGAACTCCTCAACGGTTAATACTACAGACATGAAACTTTGTATATATACGCGTTCACTTTTTATAAATAAACATAATTTCTATAGTTACCTGAAGCTTGTCGAGTGAATGGTAAATGCTTTAAAAACTAAACGCGACAAGCTTTTGTGAAAATTATCCTATATCGTTTTCATTTACTCAAAGATTTATTTTCTTCTTTTCAGTGCATCTTTATAAAAGCTTGTTTCAAAAAGGTTTTTTAGCTTATATTTTTATTGGGTAATAGTCCCTGTGCATTTAATCGTTACAAAAAAAAAGGATCAAGTCGGGTCCTTAGAATTTTAATGGTATTTTTTATCATGGATGAAATTTTCGTGGTTTTTGGGGTCGCTGATAACGATACTGACGCCAAAATTAAAAATAGCGCCCAAACGTGACGTAAAATTCTGGTATTTTCGTAATGGGTGTCATTTTCCAGATTTTTGGGTTCGCTGATAACTAAAACGAAAATAACAAAAATAAAAATTCTCATTTTTTTCTTCGGCTTCCCCTTTCAAAATTTCTACCCTTCGCCACTGGAATCTGGTTCTTCTAACCTAACAGACAGATGTGTTGCTGGGGAGTTTGTTCCGCCACTTCTTCCCAGCTAAAACGCTAGGAAGTAGCGAAGGGCGGGTGTTTTGACGGATTGTATCTTGTAATTTTGACGTTCAAAAAGTGCTGATTATCGGCCTAATTTGAATAAATGACTTTTGATTTTGGATGGACAAATGGATCTTGGTTACTCTTTCACGCAAAAACTATTGACGATTAAATTTGGAACCCAGATAGTTTTTACAATTTGGATTACAACGCGGCTTTGTCCGTGTGGAGTACAGTAATTGTCTCACGGGATCGCACTGCATAAAAAGTATCTATGAGCCTTTCATCCAAATACTTACGTACAAGAAGTTTTTGCGAAAAAGAGTTACAAACATCCACCATCACAAACTTTCGCATTTATAATAGTTAAAAGAGGAAGATTAATAACTGGTGATTGGTTGACTGGTAGAAAATTCCTATGGCATTAAGTCCGCCTCTGTACTATGTGCTTGAAGTGTGTTCGAAGTGTTAAATAATGACGACGATCCAGTTTCGAACTCCGTTTATTCACCACCATCATCGTGCATTCTGCCCGATTAAGAATTCTCTAAAGAGGGCGATGTTTAGTCAGAACCGATAAGCATCTAATCAGATGATGATTCTTATTGATTGACCTGCTGTGATACGTTATATCATCATTCATCATCATCATTTCAACGTCCACTGCTAGACACAGGCCTCCCCCAAGTGTCGCCACATTGACATTTTGGGGGGTTTTGCCATAATCGCCACGCTTGGCAGGCGGGTTGGCGATCGCAGTACGGTTGTTACAAAAGCACAGAGAACGCTGCTGCCCATTCTCTGGCAAATCCCTTAGTCGCCTCTTACGACACCCACGGGAAGATATGGGATGGTGCTATTCTTTACGTCCGACACCATACAGAACGTTATATTATGATTACATAGATAAAATAGTTGTCCTATTACTTCCTTCGAGTTTTTTCTAGAGGAAAACAAATGGGGAGATTCCTGGCTTAACTAGTATTCAGGTAATCTACCTGTATTCTGCTTAAATCTCATTAATTTTCCTCTAAAAACCCGCGACACGCAGACCAGCAGTCGATTGCTCAACCACTGCGCCAACCGTGTCGTCAAAGTTGGTGTCCCAGTCCAGGAGCCATCGGATCTCTATGACCAGACACTTTTTGACGGTATTTCAGAGATTCTAAGAGATGTTTGTGATCATTCTCCTGTACTAATCGCAATTTATTTGAGGTCGGAGCATGTCTTCTTTCATACTTCTCTATAAATCGCCCCCTTTCTAGCCTTATCACTCTTCACACAGTCTATCCATCGTTTCTTTGATCTGCGCCTACTCTTATAGCCATCCACATTTTTACTCAAGATAACATGCAAATTTATCAACCCAATGTCCTTAGTCCTTACTTTAAATGACTGTTATCTTCAGCCCTTAAATGCAACATATTCCCATAAACACAGCTTAAGCTTCCCATACCATGGGAAGTCACAAATCCCTTTGTAACAAATCTCCGCTGCCATGGGACCTCTTAGCTCTATTAATCCAATCAAGAAGCTTGCCTGCTCGCATCGAGGTAATCAGTAGCATTATAGTATTATCCCATTGAATTGGACCGATTAACTAGGAAAAAAAACCTTATTATGGGTGCCGTGAGAGCATGTCCAACAATGCTATGTATAGATGGGTTAATTTTGCACGGTAATTAGTTCATAATAAGCTTGTTAGTTGGAATTGTGGCGTTGATAACTTTGACGGCGCTTCAATCTTTGTGTTGTCGTTTTTTTTCTGACTTAATGGCGGAGATTCTTAATTTAATGGTTTTCTTAATGAATTGAAATGTTGTTAAGCAACACCTAGTTAAGATACAGGTTCTGAACAAAAAATCGAAGACAAGTGACACCCTCCAACTTACACTGAGCGTGGATTACGGTCTGCTCATTCTACGAGGAGAGGACTGACCTGGGTGCCCAGTAATAGGAATGAAATATAACTGACTTGCTATGCTGTATGGTGTCGGACGTAAAGAATAGCACCATCCCATATCTTCCCGTGGGTGTCGTAAAAGGCGACTAAGGGATTTGCCAAAGAATGGGCAGCAGCGTTCTCTGTGCTTTTGTGACAACCGTACTGCGATCGCCAACCCGCCTGCCAAGCGTGGCGATTATGGCATAACCCCCCCTTGGGGAGGCCTATGTCCAGCAGTGGACGTCTTTCGGCTGAAATGATGATGATGATGATAACTGACTTGGCTGTCCAGTATTGTTGGTTCCACATCAACAGTGTCAAGGTTTTCAGAGATAGATGATCTTTGGTCTTTTCAAAAGATGAGATCAGCAATCTTCTTCTTAGTGTGTTGATGGCAGTATATTTAGATATGTGGTGTTCACTAGTTACATTAGTTAGGGTTTAGAATAAAACCACCAAATTATCATTAAGTAGATGAATGACTTTAAGGGTACGTGCTCTCGCTACCCGGGTTAAGTGTGGACTGGTTGACACGGAACCTCAAAGCTCACGCTACGTTTATTAGAATATCACATGTCGTAAATCCAGAACTTAGCTAATTGACCTAGCCTTTTAGTAACGGCCTTTAGACTAAAGAACTTTAAGTCTTCCAGTAAAAAAAACGTCAGAGCTTTCATTATTTTCAGCATTTTCCGTATTTTGTCAACAGTTATTTTTAAAATGTGATGTGTAATATTACGCACAATATTTTGAATTAACGGTGTCAATTGACGACATAAGGAAAATTAGTGAAAAGAATGACGTGTTCTGAAACGAATTAATATTAAACCTCTCAACAACTGTTTCTGGATGCTAAATAAGCTTTATTTTCCAAGAATAAATTATGACTTCTTTGACTTACAAGGCCGAATTTTACGTTGTCTCCAAAATAAATGCTGTATTCCGTCCAAAGTGCTAGTCCAAGTGATTCCGCCAACTAGTTCTAGTTCCTAAAGCATTTGCCTTTAGGAACTAGAAATAGGTGGTGGAATCACTGACGGCTTCTCTGTTCCCTGATTATTATCATCTGGGTCTCTTCAAAGTTCGAGTGAATCTGTTTCTCCTAGGCAAGCGTGCTCCACCTTGCATCGCTTCATATCAGATGAGTTTCAACCAAACGCAACCCTATTTAGTATATAAAAAAAAACTACGGCCCAGGCTGATCTTTGGACACCTTGTTCACCATAGCACGCATTGTAAGTTCATTAAACTTGCAAGTAAATAATTATGAGTTACTGGCAGATACACTGATGCAAGAATGAAAGTTTATCGAATTAGCTATAAAAATATAATAGTTTTTCATAGCCTTGACTGTCACACTCCTGGGCATAGGCGTCCCCCATTCCTTACACTTTTCTCGGTGTTGCGCCTCTCCTCGCCAATTACGACAAAAGGGTAAATAATAATTAAAAAAAAAAACCTGGGCCTTGAGGTGAAAGGGATGCCCCCCCCCCCCCCCATGGTGACAACTTGACAAGTGACAAGATTTCAAATTTCGAATCAACCACACCTGCGGAAGTTGATTATACCTCAACTAGAAAAGAGGTGACGATCTTCAAATGGCTGAGCAAGAAAATCTTTCTTCAAACATAGCTAGAACACTCTCGACCGAAACCAAAACTATCAAAATCGGTTTATCCATTCAGAAGCTACGATGCCACAGACAGACACACAGATAAACACGCCAAACTTTTAACACCCCTCTTTTTTAGTCGCGACTAGAAAACAAATGACTTTCAACCTTCACATTCTCCCGATATCGTTAACTACCCATAGGATGAGTCAGTTATTTGTTATTGTTGAAATGTTGGTATTACCATTCATTCATAACACACTCTATTATAAAATTGAGTAGGACAGGGAAACCCAGAACTGTTGTAAACATACTCTGTTTATATGATTGTTTTCATACGTAATGTTGTCGTATCAGATTAATTCGCTATTTATTATTAGAACATTGTGGCTAAATATGAACAGCTGTAGGGGACGATCTTCAGGGTTAAGAGCGTTTAAGCCTTACGACATTTCTTACAATCTTTCAAATCCTTATTTTCCGAAATGACTGTATCCATTTAAATAACAACATAGGTCTAAAATGTTCATCATCATCATCATTTCAGCCGAAAGACGTCCACTGCTAGACATAGGCCTCCCCCAAGAAGGGGGGCTTTTGCCATAATCGCCAATCGGCAGGCGGGTTGGCGATCGCAGTACGGTTGTTTTAAAATCACAGAGAACGCTACTGCCCATTCTCTGCTAAGCCCCTTAGTCGCCTCTTACGACACCCACGGGAAGACATGGGATGGTGCTATTCTTTACGTCCGACACAATACAGAAAAAAAATAAAAAGTTACAAAAAAACATTTTCGAAAATAGTGTTACAGCTAAATTAGACCGATTATAAGTTATCTATGGAAACAGAAATTCCTCTTTTTTTTTCGAAAATGTTTTTAGTAACTTTTTAGACCGATGTATTCGGCTTATATGAATCGGCTCTCGGCTCGGCTCGGCTATCGGCTTTTATTAAAATCGGTTCTGTCATTTCGAAGAATAAGGACTTGAAAGTTTGTATGAAATGCCGTAAGGTATTAACGCTGTTTAAAAACGCTTGCTGAAGGCGGTTCGGGGATGGGTGTCCATCCCTAATATCATGTACTTGTGTACCTAGTACAGCACGTTAAGCTCTTGGTCCCGGCTGGTATTTATAGATCTTTGTCAGGCGTTACCCAGTTAAGAGAAGTAGGAAAGAAGAATACATGCTGCGCCGACCCCAAATAAATTGGGATAGGAGCAGGAGAATGATGTTGATGATTGTGTAACTGATTTGTGGAGGTCAGATTGCATTACTTACCTTACCTTTTGTAGGCCTTATAGATTCCTAGATCCTTGGTAACTTTTTATCTCGTTCTACGTTTTGTAGTAAACAACGTCTTATTGTCGGGCCTACGATGTCTCATACTTAAGTACTAACGCTGTAACAGAAATATTGTAAAACAAAATGGTTTTAAAATAGTACCCATGGAGTTTCTTGCCGGTTCTTCTCCATAGGAAACGACCAACCCGAACTGTGAATCTTTTTGTCGACGTTTTTTAAGTGCCCGTGTAGGCCTATGTAAAATAAAAATATTCTCATTTTGAAAGAGACACTTCGCCAATTTGTTAATTTCTGGCCCTCATCTGGATCCGGTTAGATTCGAAGCCGACCCCAGCATAGTAAAGAAAATACAGCAGACACAGGTAGGCACACGATGATGTTTGATTATCGCGGCGCAGATTCTCATTGATACAATTTTGTAAGAGATCCTTTTTCCTTGTTTATTTTTAAAATTTGCGTAACTGTTGGATGAATCATAATCATAACGTTGCTTTGCTATTTATGATTGCAAACTTTGAAAGGAATGTCTGGATGACAAAGTGAGATTGGCTAACTGTCAGTCAACCCTCTTTTGAGAATGAGGAGGTCTGTTTTTCGGAGGAGCTCGTGGTTAAATATTAACACCCGCACGGGTCGATCTTTAAGGTTAAGCCTTGCTTGCCGAGGTTGGTCCGTGGATGGGTGACCATAATTACATACCGAGTTTCTTCCGTGCCTCGGAAAGCACCTTAAGCCGTTGGTCCTCTCGGGGCTCTGATTTATTGATCTTTGACAGGCGTTACGAGTAGTCAGGAGCCAAAAGTCTGACATCCAGTCTTACCAAGGGGTATCGTATTGCCCAGTTACTGGGTTGTGGAGGTCAGATAGGCAGTCGCTTCATGTAAAATACTGGTATTCAGCTGCGTCCGGTTAGACTGGAAGCCGACCCCAAGATAGTTTAGGAAACGGCTAGGCACATGATGATGATAATGAGCTTCTGTTTTTTCACATGTACACACGGCGACATAAATCAAGCTGTACATTTTCAGTAAAACATGACCTAGCTTTGTATATATTTCCCGTACAATGACAAATCCGCTTATACTGGTTTTGCATAGTTTGATTAGTCGCCGTGCGTACTTGGTAAAAATTATAGTTTTATTGATGACATTGTATGAAGTTTTACATAAGTGTGAACTGAATCTAAGTTCACATGCACATGGTGCTGAACTGTACGTTACCTACGTAGTTTTTGCGGTGTTATGTTGGGATTCTTGGGATCACTGATGCATGAAAAGTAGGTTATTAACCTGTATTACTGAAAAGTTATGCAAGAAAGGGCCGTGAAAGGCCGCTAAGGAAGGTTTTGTGTAAATTGTTCCCCTAACGGAGTCAAATAGGGGATGTATGTCGATGGAAAATCCCTCCCGACACACGAAATGTACTGCAAAAAAAAGCATCACAACTATTAAAACTGAAAACAGGATATTTACCATATTTACTATTTGTTTTGAGTTCCCGATATTTCGGCACTGTTGCAGGCACCATGATCACGGATAAACTCAGTTTTTCCGCGATCGTGGATCATGTAAATATGCCTATTCCAGTGTTTATGATAGTGTGTCTGACCACGTCACTGACCACAACTGACCATGTCAGTTTAAAAACATCACAATGTTGATATCAAACTATGATTCATTCTCATTTCAAACAGCGATTGGGTAACTTAAATATCTGCTTATCCTGTTTGTAAGCCTTGATTAAGTAAGCGAAAGCATAACTTGTTTAAAAATGTGTGGCAATAGTACTTACGTCATCGCGGGAAACCCCGTAAGCTTCTTCTTGTTTTTTATACGTATATTACATTGAAATATTACGAGGTATAGACGGAACAAGAAGATCGCTATCAACATCTTAGCAAGATGTTGTTGTTGATCTCACACGCCCGCTTGTCAGGTTGCATTAATGTGACATAACTTTATCCGTTATCGAATATAAAAATATTTTATACAAATACTAGCTGTCCCGCGCAACTTCGTCTGCGTCACATTTTCCCCGTTTTCTCAATATTTTTCATTGCTGCTCCGCTCCTATACAGCGCCATCTATTGAATATTTTCTCAATCCAGTCAACAGATACCGCCATCTGTTAGAATCGTTTGGAGCTAACAGATAATTGTGACTTAATTAGCAATAAAATAATATTGCGACTATTAATGGAGATGTTAGCTATCCTATCTTTCAAGTTAGATTAAACTGCACACGGTGTGCAAATTTGATTAAAATCGGTTAAGTAGTTTAGGAGTCCATCCCCGACAAACAACGTGACACGTAATTAATATATCATCATTCTCTTGCCCTTATCCCAATTTATTTGGGGTCGGCGCAGCATGTCTTCTTCTTCCATACTTCTCTATTAGTTGTCATCTCATGAGATACCTCCTTTCTTTCTTTCCTACGTAATTAATATAAATACAGATTAAATTCAAATATTACGAGGTATAGACGGGAAAAGAAGATCGCTATCCGTAACAACATCTTAGTAATACGAGTATTTCGATCAGTCTAGTGTGACACGTCCGCTTGTCAGGTTGCATATATATAATTTTAACGAACATAAAAATATTTTGTACAAAAATATGCCTTGTTGCTTCGAGTGCGTTACAGCAAATCTCGTAGTGGAAAAACTAAAAGACTGGAATTCGGTTTAATTTCGTTAGTATATTCTTTATATACCCAGTATTGAGAAGACGAAGTAAATTGTAACCGAATGAATTTTTTATCTTTATATACCACAACGACTTATTGTCGGGCCTACGCTGTCCTCCCATACTTTAGTACTATCGCTGTAACATTGAAATATTGTAAAACCAAATGATTTTAAAAGAGTAACCATGGAGTTTCTTGCCGGTTCTTCTCCATAGAAAACGACCAACCCGAACCGTGCACCTTTTCTCGACGTTTTATAAGTGCTCATGCAGGCCTATGTAAAATAAAAATATTATGATTTTGATTCGTGAAGTTGCTCAAATGAGACTACTTCGGCTGTCTAAATCATTTGTAAAACACGAACAAAATTCACAAGTATATAAACAAACTAACTAAGTCTTCATTAACAATAAACATAAACTTTCGACTATATAAAAACAGCAAAAAATTTAAACTAACCAGAATCTATTAATAGACAGATTCACCGTTTTTCCGTCTGATTGGTTCAGTGACTCTGTATTGTACTACAGAGCAAAAACCTCATGTTTTTCTGAAGATACAATCAGGTATTTGACATGCTGATGATCACTGTAATACCTTCTTGACCCTGTGATGTTGTTCTTTAAGTAATTTGATTGGGAAATTGATTTCCTTATGCTGTGGATGTTCTATCTGTTGTTTTTCGAGGAGTGGTGAGTTTTGAAGACCTAAGGAATGATGGATGGGTTGTCTGGCAGATGATTTGTTTAGAAACCGGATGAATATTGAAATAATGGCTAATAGGTAGGTAGGTATATGGCTAAATAATAACCGCCGCACGGGCCGATCTTTAAGATGAAGCCGTGCTTGCCGACGTTGGTCCGTGGATGTGTGACCATAATTACATACGAGTTAAGCACGTTAAGCCGTTGGTCCTGGCTGTCATTTGTAGATGTATGATGGCAGAAGCCAAAAGTCTGATATCGAGTCTTACCGAGGGGTATCGTATTACCCAGTTACTGGGTTGTGGAGGTCAGATAGGCAGGATAGAATACTGGTACTCAGCTGTATCCGGTTAGACTGGAAACCGACCCCAAGATGTTGTTCCATACATTTTGACCGGGTATAGCACTTTTGTAGAGAACAGCTGAATTTAAGAGTTCCGTACCCAAAGGATCAAACGTCCGTTTGTCACCAGGCTGTATCTCATGAACCGTGATAGATAACCATTTGAAATTTCTACAGATTATGTATTTCTGTTGCCGCTATACCAACAAATTGACAAAAATAAAGTCTGAATAAAATAAATATTTAAGGGGGCTCCCATAAGCCGTCGCCTCCTTCTGCGAAGCAGTCATGCTAGCGAAGGAGGTGGCGGAACGTGAGAGGGAGAGAATCTCACGTCCCAGCCGCCGCGGGAGACGCCCCGGGCGTCGGGGGGCAACCAGTGGCCCCCGGCCACCGTAGGCGCGGGCCTGTGGACGGTGAGTAATGGGCTAGCTCACCGTCCGTCCGTCTTATGACGACAGACCGTGCCGACGCGACGGCGCGTTCGTGTTCCACGCGCGCCTCAAGGAGATGTCAGCAAATCGTAAGGGGTCCGAGAGGGCCGATGCCTGCCAGGGCTGCGGGTTGTTCGAAAGAGATACCGTGCCCCTGGAACACAAAGGGCTAAGAAGGAACAGGATGGGTTTTAGTCAGTACAAGTCTGACACTCCCTTCCGCTCCGCCCAGAGCGGAAGAAGTCATTTGACGATTTCCCATCCTAAAAAAAAAAAGGGAGCTCCCATACAAAAAAGTGATTTTTTTGCTAGTTTTTAGTGTTCCGTACCCAAAGGGTCAAACGGGACCCTATTACTTAGACTTCGCTGTCCGTCCGTCCGTCCGTCCGTCTGTCACCAGGCTGTATCTCATGAACCGTGATAGTTAGCCAGTTGAAATTTCCACAGATTATGTATTACTGTTGCTGCTATAACAACAAATACTAAAAACAGAATAAAATTATTATTTAAGGGGGCTCCCATACAAAAAAAGTGATTTTCTTGCTAGTTTTTATCAATAATGGTACGGAACCCTTCGTGCGCGAGTCCGACTCGCACTGGCCGGTTTCTTCTAGTTACTATAAAAGACGACTAATAAGCAGTGGTAAACATAAATAGACAACAAGATTGATAACAGGAGCTCTCAGACTATGGTGCGCCAGACGTACTTAACTAGTTACCCCCGCGTAGGGTTACCAGATGAAAAAAATCAAAAGTCCGGAGAAAAGGCCTGAGTTCCATTGAAAAATCCTGAGTTTTTTTACAGTTCGAATGAAAGAAACCGATTAACGGTGTCTTCAGTTAGAGCAATACTTTTAATTCAATATAATTTGAAGAGCTTAACATGTGGGGCATTTTATAAATCCACTAGCTGTCCGGCGCAACTTCGTTTGCGTCACATTTTCCCCGTTTTCGCAACATTTTTCATTGCTGCTCCACTCCTATTGGTCGTAGCGTGATGATATATAGCCTATAGCCTTCCTCGATAAATGGGCCATCTAACACTGAAATAATTTTTCAAATCGGACCCGTAGTTTCGGAGCCTATTCAATGCAAACAAACAATCAAATCTTTCCTCTTTATAATATTAGTTTAGATAATTAAAGAAAAAACCTTACTTAAAAATGTATCTTCACATAGGATAAAACTGATTAAGTACCTACTTGGATAAATAAGTACTGATTTTAATTGTGCAATTATTACTAAAGGAAGATTTTCTTAGTTTCTTTAACTTTTTATTAAAGAGATCTTTAAAATGTATTTCATTGAATTTAAAAAATCCTGAGATTTCATGAGATTTGCAAAATCCAGCCGCAATCCTGAGAAGAGTCCAGAAATCCTGAAATCTCAGGACAAATCCTGAGATATGGTAACCCTACCCCCGCGTTATCGACACTAGTGGATTCCCTTCTAATGTACTTCCATTGTTTTAATGATAGTAGCTTCCAGCAGACGGCTAGTAATTATTTAATGAATGGAGGAAATATATGGACAGGACATGAAACAGGGCAAAGAACTATGACTAGGATGCGAGAGGTACGCACGAGAACCAATCATGCTATACAAAACCAGTTTATACGGGTCTCTCATTATAAGGGAAATCTATACAAAGCGAAGCCATGTTATACTGGAAATGTATAGCTTGATTTGTTGCCGTGTGTACATGGAATAATGCCAGCACGCGTAACATGACCACTGTAGAAACGAGTTTTGTCTACGGAAGAATCGACATAATGACAGATGGACTATGGCAATGTGTCAGTTTGTGAATTCTTCCGTCGACAGCACGTTTCTACGGCGGTCATGCTACGAGTGCTGGGTTCTCTCATACTAAACGACACCTGTTTCTAATCTCAAATACATATTATTAAAATGTTTGAATTTCAACTCTTGGGACTGTATGAAGTGCGTTTTAATTTAGGCTTTCGTCAAGATTTTTTTAGTCATCATCTGCCTAGCGTTTTCCCAACTATATTGGGGTCGGCTGCCAGTCAAACCGAATGCAGCTGAATACCAGTATTTTACATGGAGCAACTGCCTATCTGACCTCCACAACCCAGTTAGTACTGGGTAATAAGATACCCCTTGGTAAGACTGGTTGTCCGACTTTCGGGCCACTGACTACTTAAAGACTGTCAAGGATCTACAAATGACAGCCAGGACCAACGGCTTAACGTGCTTTCTGAGGCACGGAAGAACTCGGAATATAATGGATGGTCACCCATCCACGGACCAACCTCGGCAAGCACGGCTTCACCTGAAGGATCGACCCGTGCGGCTGTTATTATTTCGCCACGAACTCCTCACCAATAAGTACTAAGTACAATAAGAAAGCACGTTAAGACGTTTCCGAGTTCGGAATGTAATGGACGGTCACCTATCCATGGACCAACCTAGGCAAGGGTGGCTTGACCTCACGGTCGAACATCAGTTGTTATTTAGCCACGAGCTCCTCTGTGATGTTTCTTGCTATTAGTAATTAATTAATTATAGTTAAATGTCGACAAGACCCCCCCCCCCTGCCCCCCCCTTGTCGACTTATAAAACGTCGACAAGGTTACACGGTTCGGGTTGGTCGTTCGATAAGAACCGGCAAGAAACTCCATGGTTACTCTTTTAAAATCATTTGGTTTTACAATATTTGAAATTGAATGTTAGAGCGTTGGTACTTAAGTATGGGACGACAGCGTAGGGTCGACAATAAGTCGTTGCTTACTATAAAAGGTAGAACAAAATACATATATTAAAAAAGAAGAAAAAAAAACCGGCCAAATGCGAGTTGGACTCGCGCACGAAGGGTTCCGTACCATTACTTATAATAAACGAAAAAAAAATCACTTTATGTATGGGAGCCCCCCTTAAAAATTTATTTTATTCTCTTTTTAGTATTTGTTGTTAAAGCATCAACAGAAATACATAATCTGTGACACTTTCAACTGGCTAACTATCACGGTTCATGAGATACAGCCTGGTGACAGACGGACGGACGGACGGAGGACGGACAGCGAAGTCTCAGTAATAGGGTCCCGTTTGACCCTTTGGGTACGGAACCCTAAAAACCACAAAATTAAAAAATTGACACAAATGTTGTCATCAGTGCTGTAACTATTCTGAACACTGAATAAACGTTGCAAAGATTTTAAAACTATTGTAAAACATCTGAAAAAAAGAACGGAATAAATAAAATTGGGAATAATTAGAGACATCCACACATTTGTGTCGTTTATGAGCGAAGTACCTACGTACTACCCCATTCCAAATACATCATAAATGATTTCACAAAACACTGTTGACATAACATCCCTGTATTTTCTCTCGCACCATTTCACTTATTAACCATTTCGTCTGGACTAACTCTCAATCGGTTTTAACGACACCCTCGGGAACAACAGGGTTGCCATATTCGTCCTTTCATTTAATATTTACTCGCACACCTTTTTATCTGGTGCTTTTAAAAATCAATACTGTGGCGGCATCTACAGCGACAAATACGAACTGCTTATAAAATCGGATGTTTCCAAATAGCCTAAGATCCCGGTATACAACGACCTTCACCGAGCTGGTTAATGGATGAAACTTATTTTATATTAAATTTAATATGTCAATATTTACAAACTACAAATAAATATAAAATAAAAATAAAATATGTACAAGTATCAAAATTACAGGGCGTCAAAAAATTCGTCGACATCGCTGTCGACAGGAAAAGTGCCCAGAAGGCTGGCCGCATTGCCACGTTGGATGGCAATGCTGATTCTTTGACCAAAAAAGAGGCCAGCCCTCTGGTCCCGTGAAGCGTCGACCAATCGCTTGGCGATATCTCGAAACACAAGATGAATATTGTATTTGCGCCGTTTAAGGTTTTCATATGTCAATAAATATTTTGCATATGGGTTGTCTAAAAAATTTCAGTCCAGGATATGAAAATTAAACATTTCACCAGTTTGGTTGATAAACAAATTCCATACCAATCAAAAGTATAAAACCCATAAAATATGCAAACGTTAGGTTGCCTTTTTTTAGGGTTCCGTACCCAAAGGGTCAAACGGACCCTATTACTGAGACTTCGCTGTCCGTTCCCCCGTCCGTCTGTCACCAGGCTGTATCTCATGAACCGTGATAGTTAGCCAGGTGAAATTTCTACAGATTATGTATTTCTGTTGATGCTACAACAACAAATACTAAAAACAGAATAAAATAAATATTTAAGGGGGGACTCCCATACAAAAAACTGATTTTTTTGCTCGTTTTTATAAATAATGGTACGGAACCCTTCGTGCGCGAGTCCGACTCGCACTTGGCCGGTTTTTTACTCATTAACCAGACCGGTGCAAGTTACTAGTATCGATTTACCTGTTTATACCTGCCTACACGAGAGTTGTGACGGGAAAAGAAAAGGCAACCTAAAGTTTGCATATTTTATGGGCTTTTATACTGCTTTGAGACGTCTCAAAGCAGTATAAAGCCCATAAACGTCTCAAAGCAGTATAAAGCCCATAAACGTCTCAAAGCAGTATAAAGCCCATAAACGTCTCAAAGCAGTATAAAGCCCATAAAATATGCAAACTTTAGGTTGCCTTTTCTTTTCCCGTCACAACTCTCGTGTAGGCAGGTATTCAGTATTGTTTTATTCTTATTCCAGTATAGTAAAGAGACGGAGCTATACAGGATGTCTAGCGCCATCTCTTTCCCACACTGGAAAAGGAGTAAAACAATAATGTTCTAAGACGTCATGGTAGGCCATCTGAACCCGATCAGCATATCTTAAACAGCGTTAAAGGACTGACAGCTATTCTTTCTTTATCGTGCGTTTAGTGCCTCACCTGCCCCCGTATTCACAAACGCTCGGATTCGATTTCGGTTCGGAAACTCGTATGTCTATCTCGCTCGCTTTCGTAATGACAAAACAAGATAGACATACGACTTATGGAATCGAAATCAAATCCGAGCGTTAGTAGTACTTATTTTTGAGGAGCTCGTGGCTAAACAATAACAGCCGCACGGGTCGATCTTTAAGGTGACCCGTGCTTGCCTAGGTTCGTCCGTGGATGGGTGACCATGATTACATACCAAGTCCTCCGTGCCTCGGAAAGCACGTTAAGCCGTTGGTCCCGGCTGTCATTTGTAGATCTTTGATAGTCATTACGAGTAGTCGGAAGCCAAAATATTGACATCCAGTCTTACCAAGGGGTATCGTATTACCCAGTTACTGGGTTGTGGAGGTCAGATAGGCAGTGGCTCCATGTAAAATACTGGCACTCAGCTGCGCTCGTTTAGACTGGAAGCCGATCCCAAGATAGTTTGGGAAAAGGCTAGGCAGATGATGACTTAGTACTTATTGGTTCGGTGGTTATGATAGCGATCAGTTTATTTATCTAAAGTCTCCCTAACATTAAGAAACCTGGCAACATTCTTCAGGCAGTAGCCCACCACACACAACACCCATCTCGTCGGAGAATTCTTTTCTGTTAAGAGCGCACCGAGCTTCTGGCTGTAGGTATCTATGCGCTCCGTGTGTGTGCGTAAGAGAGACGCGCGGCCCGCGGGACGCTCCGGGAAGAGTGGCGGCTCTAGTTATAATGGGCGGAACGCGCGCTAATTTAGGTATTTTCTTCATATTATTAAAACCAATACACATTTTGAAAATCTAAAATGTATACGTTATAGAAACATGTAGTTTTGTTATTATTTAAAAGCTTATGACCTTCCGTAAAGGTTTTATGCCGTACTGAGGATTTAGTTTCATTTTTTAGAGTTTACTTTGGCATTATTTTCTATCGAGAAAACTACAAGTAATCGCGTAAAGTGTATGATTTATAGAGAGAATTCTTGAATATCTTACAAATTAATTTCATAACTAAAGGTTAAGTAATAACGATGCAGCAAGGGATCATACGAACGGAATTATTTTGAAATTACGTATCGTTCCCTCGGTGCGCTCTTAAGGATGAGGAACTTTTCGCCCTGTTACTATGCCAAAATGTCAAGTATAAAAATAACTGCACGTTTATTTTTGGGTGTTCTGGTCAAATCCAAGGACCTATTAGCTATTTATAGGTGCGTACTTGAGCCCTAAAGTTAGTCAAGCTTTTTGTACAGAGGGCTTTGCTTACCAATTTTATTAGTCCCTTTGAGAAACTTTAAGCTTTTATTCTGGGTCTATTTTGGGCCTAGGACTAAAAAGAACTGGGTTGCTGTAACTGGGTTGTGGAGGTCAGATAGGCAGTCGCTCCATGTAAATAACTTGTATGAATACAAGTTATTTACATGGAGCGCATCCAGTTAGACTGGCAGTCGACCGTAATATACGAGTACCTAGTTGAAAAAAGGCCATGATAGTGAAAAGAACCTAATTCATAGAATCATTCAACACTATTTTTTTTAAATAGGCTTGGTTCAGTCATTTCGGAAAATCAGCAATTGATTGCTTTTTATAACACAAGCCAGCTCCAACTTAGTTGAGAAAATCTTGTTAATCTTGTCAATCGATGTTTATTTTTGATGCACTCTTGAAAGGACTCAACTAGCAGAAAATGTCCGACTCTACAAAATATTTTTGACCATAGAGGCATATTTCTGCCAAATTCATAAACCAAGTTGGTTTAGTTTAGCTGACCCGCGCAACTTCGCCTGCGTCACATTTTCCCCGCTTTTGCAACATTTTTCATTGATGCTCCGCTCCTATGGATCGTAGCGTGATGATAGCCGATCCTTCCTCAATAAATGAGTTACCCAACACTAAGAAAGAGAATAAAGAATTTTTAAATTTGAACTAGTAGCTCCCAAACAAACAAACAAACAATCCCTTCATCATCATCATCAGCCTATAATGTTATCACTACTGGGACACAGGCCTCCTCTCAATGGGCCCAGTGCGGGTTGGTAGATGTCACATGTCTTCGAATTTTTAGTTATAGGACATGCCGGTTTCCTCACGATGTTTTCCTTCACCGTTTTGGAGGGCAGCGGTGATTAAATAAATTACACAAAGTAATGCGCCTGCCTGGGATCGAACCTACGACTTACTGCTCGTAAGTCGGGGCTGCCACCACTGGGCCACCGCTGCTCTGCTGCGCTGCTTATTTTGCATGCTCTAGCAAAATTACTATGCAATCTAGAGTCTGAAGAAGTATTCAACTAGCTGAAAATGTCCGCCTCTATGCAATATTTATAACCATAAAGTCTTTTAGGATAGCATATTTCTCTGCTTTTCTTTTCTCTGCTCTATTCATAAACCAACTAGCTGACCCGCGCGACTTCACCTGCGTCACATTTTCCCCGCTTTTGCAACATTTTTCATTGATGCTCCGTTCCTATTGATCGTAACGTGATGTTATATAGCCTATATATAGCCTTCCTCAATAAACGGATTACCCAACACTAAGAAAGAGAATTAAGAATTTTCGAATTCGAACTAGTAGTTCCCGAGATTAGCGCGGTCAACCAAACACACAAACAATCTCTTCAGCGTCATAATATTAGTAAGTATAAATTACTTAAGCAAAATCCTGTTCTTCCGCTCTCCAGCTCCTACCATCACAATGTCAAGACCATACATGTTACAAGGTACTCAAAACCTTAAAACCCATACGGACTCGAAAACGACTTTCCCGAATAAAGAATGCTGTTCTCATATCTCGACAACCGTTTCGTCACAGCCACCATTGTCAGTTGCCGGCAACGAGGAATTTAAATCAGTTACTAAAACATTTGTAATGTTAAGTTCGAAATTATATAATTTTTTTAAGTTCACGACTTAAAATAATGTTTTTGGGATGATTCTTAATGTGGTTTTGAAGGTATTGGATTGTAGGAAGGAAAACATCGAGAGAAAACCAGCATGCTTAAGAGGTATTTCTCGACACCATGTAAAGCCAAGAGGCCCATGGGTAGCATAAAATATCTGATACCAAGTTAGGCACTAACCACACGATAACGAGACAAAAAGTAATACAGCGCCATCTATGACACGACGGAAGAACTAACATCAATTTCCTACATCTCGCAAGACTGTGACTATCCATTATTTACCCAGTTTCCTCCGTGCCTCGAAAGCACGTTAAGCCGTTGGTCCCGGCTGTCATATGTAGATCTTTGACAGTCGTTCCAGTAGTCAGAGGCCCGAAAGTCTGACAGCCAGTCTTACCAAGGGGTATCTTGTTACCCAGCAACTGGATTGTGGAGTTCAGATAAGCAGTCGTTCCAAAAGTGTTGTATTTAGCTGATTCCGGTTATAGTCCGACCCCAACATAGAAAAAACCGGCCAAGTGCGATCCTACTCGCACACACAGGGTTCAAAACAATATAATAAAAAAAAATTGTAACTAAATTTACATTCAACAACAAAACTAAATTAGTTTTTCATAGTATTATTCATGTTATTTATTTAATGAAAAACAAAGTTACTGCTGTAGTTTAGCGAAAAAGACCCATATCTTAAAAACTAAACATCAAATCTTATTCAAACTAATTATCACATTCAAAAATGTTTTTAGTAACTTTTTAGACCATTTATCCTGCGTATGAAGTTTCATTAAAATCGGTTCATTCATTATGGAAAATAAGGACTTGAAAGTTTGTATGAAATCTCGTAAAATAAACGCTCTTAAAATCAAGTTAATTTTGCGCAACAACTTCAACAATATTATATGGTTTTTCAATACGTACTAGTCATTCTGAATCAACTTAATTTAATACCGAAAGGAGGTCAATATATGATTAAGTGGAAATAACATAAACATCAACAATAATATTCGGAATTTATTATAATATTATACTATTAGTAAACAAATTATTTATAGGTATTGTAGGTTAAACAATATTGTTAGCATACCATGTGGTTTTGTGGCTAATTATGAAAAAAAAAACAGGCCAAGTGCGAGTCGGACTCGCGCCCGAAGGGTTCCGTACCATTATTTATAAAAACGAGAAAAAAATCAGTTTTTTGTTTGGTTGCCCCCTTAAATATTTATTTTATTCTTTAGTATTTGTTGTTATAGCGGCAACAGAAATACATAATCTGTAGAAATTTCAACTGGCTAACTATCGGTTCATGAGGTACAGCCTGGTGACAGACGTACAGCAAAATCTCAGTAATAGGGTCCCGTTTGACCATTTCGGTACGGAACCCTAAAAATCAAGGCACAGAATGTGTGCGAAAATGCTTATTATGTTGTCGATCGGACACGATTGTAGATTTAAACTCAATCCACAGATTAATACGTATATTGTATCTTGCAGATAGCATTTTGTCTTGAGCTTTACAATACCAGTAATATGCTGATTTCTCATTCTATGGAAATCTATACACAACGAGGCTATCATCATCATGTCAGCCGAAAGACGTCCACTGCTGGACATAGGCCTCCCCCAACGCCACATTGACATAAGGGGGGTTTAGCCATAATCGCCACGCTTGGCAGGCGGATTGGCGATCGCAGTACGGTTGTCACAAAAGCACAGAGAACGCTGCTGCTCATTCTCTGGCAAGTCCCTTAGTCGCCTCTTCGAAACCCACGGTAAGATATGGGATGGTGCTATTCTTTACGTCCGACACCATACAGAACAACGAGGCTATGTTGTTCTGGAAATGTATAGATGCTTTTGTCGCTGTCTGTACAACCAAAAGGCTCGAATATACCATCGGCGATTCATTAATACTATGACCAATCTGTCGGGCATACAATTATTGGGTTTCTCCAACAGGAATTTCCCAGTAGCAGTTCAGAGTCTTTAATGGCGCCCGGTTAATGACAGCAGGCCCCTATAAGGCACCTATAACATGGAACTTAAGATGGAAACGCCAGGTTACACCGCGAAAAACAAATTATTATGCATCTTTTGCAAATTTGCAGGTCAGTTTCATGAAAAAGTAATTCAATGGGATAAAAAAACCGGCCAAGTGCGAAAAAGACTCGCGCACGAAGGGTTCTGAACCATTATTTATAATAAATCACTTTTTTGTATGGGAGCCCCCTTAAATATTAATTTTATTCTGTTTTTAGTATTTGTTGTTATAGCGGCAACAGAAATACATAATCTGTAGAAATGTCACGGTTCATGAGATACAGCCTGGTGACGGACGGACGGACAGCGAAGTCTCAGTAATAGGGACCCGTTTGACTCTTTGGGTACGGAACCCTAAAAATGAACTTAGAGGGAAGGGTTGATTGGAAAGCAAGATTTATTTATAGAATCTTAAGTTTAGTTTAGCGCCCAATAAGAAATTTTAACGAGGTCCTAAGCAACTCTTTACACGCTTTTGTTTTACTTGCTTTGTTTATTTGGAGTTTCGGGTGGAATCTTGTTCGTCTAGGATCTTTGACGACGTAAATAACACTGTCCTCTTTCTTGAAATCAAGGCTTATGTTCAGTATTGTTCAGTTTGTACATTGGACATACATCATCTGCCTAGCCTTTTCCCAAACTATCTTGGGGTCGGCTTCTAGTCTAACCAGATGCAGCTGAGTACCAGTATTTTACATGAAGCGACTGCCTATCTGACCTCCACAACCCAGTAACTGGGTAATACGATACCCCTTGGTAAGACTGGATGTCAGACTTTTGGCTTCCGACTACTCGTAACGACTGTCAAATATCTACAAATGACAGCCGGGACCAACGCCTTAACGTGCTTTCCGAGGCTTAGAAGAAACTCGGTATGTAAATAAGGTCACCCATCCACAGACCAACCTCAGCAAGCACGGCTTAACCTTAAAGATCGACCCGTGCGGCTGTTATTATTTAGCCACGAGCCTTGTTGCCACAACTCCCATCTAAAATTACCGCCCAGACGCCGGAAATTCGTCTGGCTAAAACCTCTTAAGATGGCACAGAAGAATAGATGTCAAGGTAAACGTTCATCTCCAAATATCCTTTGTCATGATACCCCGTCGTTTATCCTGTACATAAATAGCTCCGCGCCTCCGCCATTGATACGCGCACGGTGGGCGCTTGTAAGCTGAGCTATTGTTTATTGTCTTATTGAGAGGTGTTGCAATGTTCTTGACCTTCTATCTGCCTAGTGATTTTATCTGATGTTATGGTGAAAATGAAACTCTGTTACTAAGAACCAAAAACTACCATGCTGTTTTTGGGTCTGAGAGCAGCGGTGGTCTAGTGGTGGCAGCCCCGACTTACGAGCAGTGAACCGTGGGTTCGAACAGGCAGGCGCATTACTTTACAACACCACATCTGACATCTAACATTTAGTTCAGTAATTATACATCGTTTCCATAATCCGTTTTAAATTAGGTGTACCGTTAAATAGTTAAGTACCCATAATGAGTATTTTGTTTTAAGCGTCAAAGTAAAGGCTGAAAATAAAGTATTTTCACATACTTTATTTGTATGCAAAAGTATAAAGTATAATTACCAAAAATAAAGTAGGATACGTTATTGTGAAGTATGGATGGCAACCCTAATTACAGCCCACTCCCTCATAGAGAGCAGGCCTGTGTCCCAGCAGTGGGAACATTATATGTTGATGATGATGTTTTTGGGTCTTTAAAGGAGATTGTGGCTAAATATTAACCGCTCGGGTCGATCTTTCAGTTAAGCCGCGCATGTCTAGGTTGGTCCATGGATGGGTGACCACAAATTACATACCGAGTTTCCTCCGTGCCTCGGAAAGCACATTAAGCTGTTGTTTCCGGCTGTCATTTGTAGGTCTGTGTATTGTAGATTTTTGGTGTTGGCTCGCCCCCTAATTATACATGGGATTGCATAAATGTGAGTGCATTATTAGCATTGATCGGAGTAGGTAGATTGAATTGTGGTCATTGATCCGAAACGTATATATTAACTAGCTGTCCCGCGCAATTTCGTCTGCGTCACATTTTCCCCGTTTTCGCAACATTTTTCATTGCTGCTCCGCTCCTATTGGCCGTAGCGTTATGATATATAGCCTATGTCCTTCCCCAGGTTGAAATCTATCTTCTTGCCTAATTTCATTAGGATCCGATCAGCCGTTTAGTCGTGAAAAGATAACAAACAAACAAACAGAGTGACATTCGCATTTATAATATTAGTATATTAATATGGACATTCCTCCGGAATTGGTTAGTAGTGGTGATTATTAAAAAAAAATAAGTACAGATAAATAATAAATTAATTTAGTTTTGATAACTTCCTTTATATTTTGAATTGAGTAGTAATAATATCACTAAATAAAAAAAAAGAAATTCCGGAATTACTTTCCGGAAAAATGGCTTATCTATGTTATTCTTTCTGTGTGCATTTATGATACAAGTACCAAAAATCAATCTACCTACTCCGATCACTGATTATTAGATACACCTCTGCCTAACCCCTGCAGGGATTACAGGCGTAATGTTATCATATGTCGTATACTAAATGTCTCTAAATGGCTCTGTATGGTGTCGGACGAAAAGAATAGCACCATCCCATATCTTCCCGTGGGTGTCGTAAGAGCCGACTAAGGGATTTGCCAGAGAATGGGCAGCAGAGTTATCTGTGCTTTTGTAACAACCGTACTGCGATCGCCAACCCGCCTGCCAAGCGTGGCGATTATGGCAAAACCCCCCAAAATGTCAATAAGGCGACACTTGGGGGAGGCCTATGTTCAGCAGTGGACGTCTTTTGGGCTGAAATGATGATGATGATACTAAATGTCAAACTGAGCTTTCGAAATAATTAGGTCCAAATCTAACACGACAGGAAGTTAATCTAATCAACATTAATTCAATACTCAATTCAAAAGGCTTCAATTTTTTAGCACCAAAGGATATCCTTTTAAAGCACATAATGGCGTGGCCTACATAAAATTAATCGCGCGCACTCACCTTGCATTTGGTTTGCAAATACTACCAAATTTGAGCCTTGTTGCAATTATTGGATTGGAAACTTAATTATGGAGGCTGTAGTGGACACTGACTTTTAATTAGTGCTGAAAACATAATATGGATATGTTGTACTGTATCTAACATTACATCACGCCTGTATTCTGTCAAGGGCTAGGTAGAAGCGTACTATCAGAAAAGTGGGAATAAGCTTATTTTTTCAAACAAAATTCCGTGTACACGATGACCACATCTGTTTAACACCCTTACTACTATTGGTCCGCACAAATAGTTTGCGGACCAATAGACGCGACCCTTTTTCATATGTTTTGTTTTAAACAAAATCTCAGTCTCTGTTAATGATCCCAGATGTTGACCACCGTTTTTCGACAAATAGGAATAAAACTAAAAAGGGACCAAGGAATAGAAAGTTTTTAACTGTTTTAACGCTGGAAGCAAGGATAGTTCTTACCGTGGTCCTATACCCAGTTTGGTGATGGTACCTAATAGTACATCCACATTACACCAGTTATGTTTAAGTCACATATAAGAAGGTGCGAGCCTATTGCCATCAACCAGGCACAAATTCAAACTGCGTGGCCGCTACTGAGAAATTCCTAATTGAAAAACCCAGTAACAATTTGCCCGACCCGGAATCAACAGGACTTTATGCTCAGAAGTGACGCTAGTAAACACTAGACCAATCAGGCAGTTGTACTGTATTTGTGTGAATCATTTAGGGAATTTGACATTATTAAAGGTTCTTGTTCTTACCGTGTTGACAACATCCTAATGTGGAAGGCCTGTCAAAGTTTATCATAGATAGCGTGACCACTGACCATAGCTAAGCCCCAGTCTGACCAATAAGGTCAAGCTATTTTGAAATATAAAAAAATAGAGCGTTTACAACTTAAGACATTTGAAACAAACTTTCAAGTTATTATTTTCCGAAATGACTGAATCAATTTAAATGAAATTTCATACGCATAAGCAGGATACACAGGTCTAAAAAGTTACAGCTAAATTAGACCGATTATAAGTTATCTATAGAAACAGAAATTACGAATTATCTTTTTTTTAATAGACATTTCGTAAATGTTTTTTTAGTAACTTTATAGACCTATGTATCCTGCTTATGCGTATTAAATTTCATTAAAATCGGTTCAGTCATTTCGGAAAATAAGGACTTGAAAGTTTGTTTTCATAAAATGCCGTAAGGCGTAAACTCTCTTAACAGATGTTCAACCAATGGCGACCCTAGGAACAAGCTATGCTTGTTACCCTATTGAGTCGGCCCAGAAATTCGCTATAAAAGGTTTATAAAGAGTACGAGATGGTGTAACATCAATAGTTTTATCTTGGCAACACTAAGTGAGACGCTTGTATCCGTTTCCTTCACACTCGCTTTTTCTGAGTTGAAGAGAGACCTAGTCTTCGTGAGAAACTGGGCTGCTTATAGTATTGACACTTTCAACGGTTTACAAAAGACTTTAACCGATTCACATTTTTTTAAACTATTGTACCTGATACTAAATCTTTAGGACTCTTGTAACACAGGCAGTCCAGCGTAATACCCCCCTGGCTTGTGGCGTAGCCTGCCTTATGATCCTAAGCCGCCTCGCAAAAGCAAAAACTTTTGTCATTCTTCTGCCATATTCACTCAGAAATATTGTTAATCATACACCTACTTGAACAATCTTTAATGATAACTTAAAGTATCTTATCGTTCTGTTAGCAATACTTCAATATCCAACAATCTCTAAGTTCAAAGCCACCTTCTATTTCCCTCACTCCACACCAATGACGTAACCCAACACAGCACATCCCCAATAAAAAATCCAGTACCACATTACTGCTCCTAATATTAAGAGATCAAATCGGCTACCAAAATCGTTTAGCATAGTCGCACACGCGTCGTCAAAGGCGTTAGGACATAATGAGCTGAATTAGCATATTTGCTGCATTATAGTCGGACAATTGGTCGCATGAATGATCCAAACGATAGACATGTAAGGCCGAGGACGATTTTTCCATGGCTGCTTATTGCTGGGCTGTGGCTAATTGATGTTGGGTTTTAAAATTAATGTTTTATAAACGAAACTAGCTGTCCGGCGCAACTTCGTTTGAGTCACATTTTCCCCGATTTTGCAACATTTTTCATTGCTGCTCCACTCCTATTGGTCGTAGCGTGATGATATATAGTCTATAGACTTCTTTGATAAATGGGCCATCTAACACTGAAAGAATTTTTCAAATCGGACTTGTAGTTTCGGAGCCTATTCAATGCAAACAAACAAACAAACAAACAAAAAACAATCAAATCTTTCCTCTTTATAATATTATAGTTTAGATTAGTCATTTTCTTAGTAACTTTGTGGAGAAATATCATCGGAACCTGCTTCCCAACCGCAACTATGCTAGGATTAACTTTGTGATTAAAGATCATATTATGTCTAAATTAAGTTCCCAATTAAGTAAGGATCTGATTTGTGGATAAATATGTAGGTCTGAGATCATTTTGTACTAAATGTGACTGTCTCTCTCAGATTTTCTTTAATAAGTAAATCGGTTTCTTTCTCCTAGAAAATTCTTTATTTAACCATATAATTATGTTAGCACGGAAGTTCAAATTAAAGCATGTTAATGTTACCGTATGAGTTCAGTTTTGCACATGTTTAGGATATAGGTCTGAAATCATTTTATACTCACTGTGACTGCCCGAGACTTCCAGATATTATAAGTAAAGAAGATATCTCGTTCATGCTCCAGTGAACTTACTATAATCGTTTGTAGCGAAGTTTAAGTCAGAGCAGGTCAAAGGGACCATTTAGTTGCACTCCATTTAGATCTGAAAATTGCTTAGCACCAGATGATACCAGGCTTTTCGATACAATTTTACATATTATTGGTTTTGTAAAAGGCCACCAAGAGGATGATGATAGAAAGATAGAAATAAGTACCCTTTCCTCTTATTCTACCGAACTTCGATTCAAGATCCTTAGCTGTGAAGTAATATGTCTGATAATTCTGGCGGTCATTCAGAAGCCTATGTTTTCACGCCCAAAAAACTTACCTACAGTTTCTGAAACCCGTTTGAAACTTCTCAAAAATCTCATCTTATTTGATTGTCTTTCGTTATTTCAGCAGAATTAGTGATCAGGGAATCGATCAGACTTCTAGAAACCAGGGGTAAGAACATTTGAATTATTTAATTAAAAAAACTGCTTAATAACACCATACTACCACCATAACAAATTTTGTGTTCCGGTTTGAAGGAAAGGGGAGGATATGGTGCTGGTATACTCACGGTCAATTTAGTAGCTGTTTCTAGTATAGCACCTGTGATGTCATTAGTATAGCAGGGATCCATTAGGGCCGTTGATCGTTTTAATCAGCCCCCGTATTCACAAACGCTCGGGTCGATTTCGATTCGGAAAGTCATATGTCTATCTCGCTCGCTTTCATAATGCCAAAACAAAAAAAAGATAGACATACGACTTGTCGATCGACATCGAATCGAAGTGTTTGTGAATTCGAGGGCAGGTGGTCCATTCGACTTTTTTAATAAAAAAATGATCTGTATTTTCTGGGGTAATCGGATAAATACCACACTGCACCAAAAAGGATACAGTAGAAGGGTACGGCACATCCAGAATTTTGCTAAGCCCTACTACCGCTTACCTGAGACGGTGGCGTCGGTAAAGGCTCGGTGCTGAATGGATGTCGGAAGGTGTCTAGTGGCATGTCGCTCAGCTAACCCATTCGCCCGATTCTTCTTCTTAGTGTGTCGATGGTAATCTAAATTGTGTCGGCCCAGAACTGGGCCACTAGTTTGGCGCCCTCTGTAGCGTCCATCAGTTCCTGTAAGTACAAACAACAGGACACGCAGGACACGATATTAAGTGCCCTATCGTTTGTGTATTCGCCCGCTGATGGGTATTAACACCCCTCCAGCTCGGAGCAGCTATCTCATACACCTTCTCAGTGAAATGCTAGGCTTGTAGATGTATGTTAGTTTCTCTTAACCCTTAAAATATTGAACGATTGGGGCACTTACCCCAATCGTTTGTGTATTCGCCCGTTGATGGGTATTAACACCCCTCCAGCTCCGAGCAGCTATCTCATACACCTTCTCAGTGAAATGCTAGGCTTGTAGATGTATTTTAGTGTCTCTCTACCCTTAAAATATTGAACGGGTAACCCCAATAAGACATAGCCTTAAACGCATACACAAATAGTTTTCCTCAGTCCTTGACACAGCGTGGCGAGTTATTTTTAGAATTTATGCTCAGACTATGAATTAGAAGTCTGTTCACCAAATTGCGTGGTTTTATTATTGATGGTAGCACGGAGAATGTAGGTCTCGACGAAATGCGGGCTTTTCTGATTGGTTTAATGTTGTGATGTTTGCTTTGATTAATTTTAAATGGAATGGTTGAGGTGGAATCTTAACATTGTTAACAAGATTCTGTTTTTGTTTTGTGGAGTTTTTGGGTTAACCCTTAATATTTATTTAACGACCGGATTTCTGATATTTATTTAATGAAGGATTTTTTTGATGAACGGATCTTAGCTCGCAAATATTTTTAACCCCATAAGCAACTAACGTTTTTTTTTTTATAATTATGGCTGGAAAGGGAGCGAATACGTGAATCACAGCTCATAGATGTGTACGGAATAAGAAAACTTGCTGCGACCCCCTGATGGAGGAGCTCGTGGGTAAATGATAACAGTTGTAACTAGGGATGCCAACTATTTTTTACAAAAAAAAGAACGTATAAAATGGTTTGGATAGGAAAAAAATAAAGTATTAGGTGGAAAAAAGTATTTTTCAAATTTTATGTTTTTATTGCTTTAAAAACCTACTTTTGTGTGCTTTTAGCACATGTTACCAATTTTTTGTTTCATTCAATCTTTAAATGTTTCAAAGCTTGTTTGACAATCATAATTTAAATTTAAAGAAATAAATAATTCGTTTTTAATTAAATTTATTACGCTTACGCTAAATTTCTCTCTTATCGCCACTTTAGATTCATTACTGAAAAACTCTTTCAGTGAAAGCTGAAGTGGCGGAAACGGAGAGTATTTTAAGCATTAATATTTTCTATACAATGCATTCTTCAATTATAAACAAAACCAACGGACAATTTTTGTACAATTTCGTCTATAGTGACATCTGTGACAAATGTCATGATGTCATCTGTCATGTCAAATTCACAACACATCTGACATCTAACATTTCGTTCAGTAATTATAAATCGTTTCCATCATCCGTTTTAACTTATGTGTACCGTTAAATAGTTGAGTACCCATAATGAGTATTTTGTTTTACGCGTCACAGGAAAGGTTGAAAATAAAGTATTTTCACATACACTATTTGTATGCAAAAGACGAATGAAGTAAAATTACCAAAAATAAAGTTGGATACGTTATTATAAAGTACTAGCTGTCCCGCGCAACTTCGTCTGCGTCACATTTTCCCCGTTTTCGCAATATTTTTCATTGCTGCTCCGCTCCTATTGGTCGTAGCGTGATGATAGATAGCCTATGTCCTTCCCCGGGTTAAAATCTGTCTGCTTGCCAAATTTCATTACGATCTGATCAGCTGTTTAGTCGTGAAGGTAACAAACAAACAAACATACATACAAGCAGAGTGACTTTCGCATTTATAATATTAGTATGGATGGTTGGCAACCCTAGTTGTAACACTTTAAGTTAAATTTGTAAGGTTGCCTAGGTTGGTCCGTGGATGGGTGACCACCCATTACATACCGAGTTTCCTCCGTGCCTCGGAAAGCACGTTAAGCAGTTAGTCCTGGCTGTCATTTGTAGATCTTTGACAGTCGTTACAAGTAGTGAGTGGCCCAAAAGTCTTACAACCAGTCTTACCAAAGGGTATCGTATTACCTAGTACTAAATGGGTCGTGGAGGTCAGATATGCAGTCGCTCCTTGTGAAATACTGGTATTCAGCTGCATGAGGTTATACTAGTAGCCGATCCCAACATAATTGGGAAAAGGCTAGGCTGATGATGCTGCAACGCCCCCCCTCGGCCACTAAATAAATTTCACCGATATTAAGAAAAATCTTATGAAAAACGGTTATAATCATCAATAGTCGAGAAGGAGTTGCCACTAACTTAAAAGGCCCATCCATAAACACACCAAATTTATGTCAACAGAAACTTTGTAAAATATAGACGAACTTGAACTGAACAGTTTAACACGGCAACTATAAAAAAATATTTGTAAAAAAAGAAACAACTCATCTAGGGAGGGTCGCCCACGCTTCGGTTTACGCTTCGTTCGCGCAATCGAAAACCTTTCAGCCTCGTTTACTTGAGGAGAGTAACTTGACTGTCGAGTGGCGAGTATGTCCCTGCGAAACTTGAACTCGAGTTGCCATGGCTGACCTGGAAGTCTTTAAATAGACTCTGGAGACAGGTTGGCCGAAGCAAGGAAAACCTGTTCAGGTGGATATTCATAGATGACCCTGTCGTACAGTGCAAATGTGGTGTTGCCCTCAAACCATGGGACACTTGATGTCGTGTCCTGCTTGTCCTATTGTTTGCACATCAAAGGTGCTGATTGACGCTACTGAAAGTGCCAATCTCGTTGCCAAATTTTGGGCTGACTGAATTTCAATTGTCAACGACACGCTAAGAATAAGAAGAATGAGAAATTGAATTGAAATGAATTTTGTTTGCACGTATGATTTTGAAAGGCCGTTAGTCTCGACTGGCATTTGTAGATCTTTGAAAGTCGTTACGGGTAGTCAGAAGCCCAAAGTTCTGAAAAATACTGCTATAGAGCTGTATCCACTTAGACCGGAAGCTGTTCCTCACATAGTTGGGAAAAGGCTACACTGTTGATATTGATAGATGCTGTTAATTTTGAAAGGCGAGGCGATGACAGCCTTTCGTGTTGCAGGAGTAGATATCATACGAACTACTTACAACATCACGACTATATGTATATATTTCAGAGGTGAACAGTTCACCCACATATCGCCAGAAACCCCTGTCACATCCACAGCCTGAATTCACCCACTGCTAGGTCTAAGGCCTTCTTTTTTTGTGCCAATCTCCATGGAACTGTAAGGCATGGCCGTCAACTTTTGAACTGTTTTTTACCTACTTTCGAAAAACCTATTCGAGTCGAGTAACTCTCCTCATGTAAACGAGGCTTTATAGCAAAGGGAAACAGACCTACGACCTATTGAGGTTAGGTAGGAGTTCGTAGGACTTCTTTTTGCATTAAAATAACTTACTTCTTTTGTTGTTAACTGTGTTGTATAAAAACGTGACATTGGCGAAGGTTATACTTGTCACGGGGCCGCCACTGTTCCCTCGTTGATTTTATTGAAATAGATTTTATTGGAACTAAAAGCAATGATACTCTGTGCCTTTTCCACGAGGTGCACAATCATAGCAGCTGTCTTATTTTTAAAATGTTATTTTTTTAATGATCCCAGAAAACCTTATTGTTTTTTTTTATGGTGATCGCTTTTTAATAACTGAGCCTCGCGAACGCTACATCCAAGATGGTCTCTGTTACTAGTTTAGGCACAAACAAGATCTATTATTATGTGGGTGTCGTAAGAGGTGACTAAGGGATTGCCAGAGAATGGGCAGCAGCGTTCTCTGTGCTTTTGTAACAACCGTACTGCGATCGCCAACCCGCCTGCCAAGCGTGGCGATTATGGCAAAACCCCCCAAAATGTCAATGCGGCGACACTTGGGTGAGGCCTATGTCCAGCAGTGGAAGTCTTTTGGGCTGAAATGATGATGATTATATTATACATGCGCTCATTCCAGTTTGCATTCCCTCTATAACCGACAGTGGCACTAGCCTCCACAGTCAGGTGCTCAGAACGTTCCGAAATAGGAATACGACTAATAATTTAGGCGCTACGTCGATACGCGGCGAAATTATTTAGTACCTCATTTAGCTTAGCGATACTTTGGGTTCCTACTGCTTATAAATGTACTGTAAAGAACTAGGTTCTAGAAGCTTCTTCTTCTTTATCATATGGCTAGTGACTAGTCTGGTATAAGAGTTTATATGCCGCCAATGGAACTCTGATTTGGCTTTACATGCCGTCGAGAAATATCTCTCAGGCATGCGGGTTTCCTTACGATGTTTTCCTATACCAAAGCAAGTGATAGATTTTATACAATGCGAACTTGAATCCATGTCCATAATCCATGCATCCATCCATGCATGTCTTAGAACTAAAAATTCGAAGACATGTGTCATCTAATTATCTGCACTGGGCCCGCGTGGTGGGTTACAGCCCACTCCCTCTCTTAGAGAGGAGGCCTGTGTCCCAGCAGTGGGAACATTATAGACTGATGATGAACTTGAATCAGAGTTGCGTGTCTTCTAGAAGCTAGGTCAAAATGTTGTTCGAATTTCGTTAGTCTTGTGGAATTCTTCGTACGGGTACTCCATACGTAATCATCATTATCTGCCTAGCCTATTCCCAACTATATTGGGATCGGCTTCCAGTCCAACCGGATGCAGCAGAAAACCAGTATTTTATATGGAGCGACTGCTTATCTGACCTCCAGAACACTGTTAGTACTGGGTAATACGATACCCTTGGTAAGGCTGTTTATCAGAATTTCGGGCCACTGACTACCTGTAACGACTGTCAAAGATCTACAAATGACAGCTGGGACCCGTAGGTCCCGGCCACATAAACTTGTTTATTATATCTATGTAACTCCCGACTGTCATTACGTTAATTCGTTGCTAAACGTGCTCTCCTAGGCACGGAAAAACTCAGTATTTAATGGGTGGTCACCCATCCGCAGACCAACCTAGGCAAGCGCGGGCTAACCTGAAGATCAACCCATGCGGCTGTTATTATTTAACCACGAGCTGGCGAGCTGTGGGACTATTCTTCCTTCTTATTCTTCTTCATTCCCTCACTGCTGGGGACCACATATAAAAAAACAACATTGCCCCACACTAGGAATTTCTCCTGTGTCGTTGGTGCGTTTACAAACATTTATACTCACATACACAAACAGCTAGACCCGGAACAACTATCTGTAGGCCATACATATTAGTTCCGTGCGGGGATCGAACCCGGGTAACGCAGCGCTGCAGTCGATTGCTCAACCACTGCGCCAACCGTGCCGTCGTATAATACGTCTCCAAGCCACGCGGATCTAAGCTCATTAAAAATTAGTCATCAAGATAGCTAGGGTATGCTGAACGTACTAAATAACCCTGATTAAGGCAGGTTCTTTTATTTTGGAATGCATCCATCAATCATTGTTCATGGTTCATCCGATTGCAAATGTGCTTGAAAGAGCTTAATCTGAGTGTAGTGCCAATGTCGATACGTTTCAGTTTCGATAAAATCTAGCCGTCCAATCGGTCGATACGGAATCGGTGAAAGAATTTGAATTGGGACAATAAAGATATGAGTTTTATAAATTAATAAATTAATTGAATACAAGGGAGAGGTTTCTAGAAGTACACCAACTTTTCGGATATTTAAATTTCTTGGACATTTTAATGAACATTGTATCTCATTGTATGTCGTTGTCTCCAGGTGGGCGGCGTGGTCGGCAATGGGATGCTTCGGCTCGCCGGGCGGCAAGAGCAGCGAAGACGACGCTAAGAAACAAAAGCGGCGCAGCGATGCCATCACCAAGCAGCTGCAGAAGGATAAACAGGTGATCTTATTTATTTATTTATGTACACACAAAGTACTTATCAGGACAATACATTAAGATAGGAGAACACAAAGGTACTGCTTAGTTCATAAGCAACTTCTTTCAGCAGACCTGCGAGACGAAAGTTGGATCTTCTATATCGAGTGGTTAGTGCCTAACTGCACAAAATCCGTAGTTTCGCCCGAAGTTACGGTCGTTTCCTACTCCGTATCGCTTACGGACAAAAGATTCGGTAGGGGCCCGAACTAAAAATGAATGACAACACGATTGGACAGTTATCTTTACTCCCGATGTGTTTTCAAAACTCATGAATCCGGAAATATTAGGGAGTAGGGTTCATTTCGAAGCATAAAGCTAGTTACGGATGGATCCGATCCGTAATTTTCGTTGACGGAGTTAGAGTGTAGAACCCCTGATGTCAGAGTTTTTATGCCGGCCATTAGCCTCTAATGTGGATTTTACATGCTGTCGCCCCCGAGAGCCCGAGTCATATTCCTATATGACTCGGGCTCTCGGGGGTTCTTGGGTTTCCTCACGATGTTCGTCGTGTTGAAGTGAGTTCAAGTGATGTTGAACACAAATTATGGTGACTATCAGTGGCGTCAACATGTCAGCATTGTAGGGCAAGCCCATTCGGCTAGCAGACTGTCCAGAAATTGTGAAGAGCAGTAGGTAATAATGGCAAGCCACGCTTTTGGGCTTGTATAAAGGTATTGCCTCTGGTGATCATATCACATCTTAATTTAGAAGGAAGCGTCAGGACAGCCCGCATAATTAAAAAAATCTTACCGTTTTTTGTTTTTTAGTGGACGTGCCGTATTCATCTCCAGAGAAGACTAGAAGGCGATGACTACAAAAAACCAATAAATAATCTTTGCCTAATTTCCTGTATGTAATTTTCCAGCTATACCGCGCGACGCACCGGCTCCTCCTGCTGGGCGCGGGAGAGTCCGGCAAGTCGACCATAGTCAAACAAATGCGCATCCTCCACGTCAACGGGTTCTCCGACAAGGAGCGCCGCGAGAAGATCGAGGACATCAAGAAGAACATACGAGACGCGATACTTGTGAGTCGGACTTTGGGTTCATTTTTGACTGTTCTTCAAAAGTAGAAAAACAAACGAGACGCGATACTTGTGAGTGGGAAGTAAGGTTAATTTTTTTTTTTGTGCTTTCGAAGTACTAAAATTCGACCGGGGACCTGCCACCACCACCTTACCTGTCTTTTTCTGGCTAGAAGTAGCATTGTTGTGTTCCAGTTTGAAGAATATAGGAGCTGCTGACAATTTAGCTTTAGCTTGATGTCAAAGTCGCGGGGAACACCTGGAGAAGGGACGCACAGAACCGGGAAGTGTGGCAGAAATAAGCGGAGGCCTATACCCAGCTGTGGGAGATTTCGGGCTTATGTGATGATGATATTGAGAATATCATATTATTGCCTAATCTTTCAAGCAATTAAGAAGTCAACTCTCCAATGTAAATTAAAAGTATTTTAGTAGTTAAAACAGTTGCACTTGTGCTTTTCTTGACTAAAAAATAGAGATGAAACGGATAGCTGTTTGCCGGCTACCGGATACCGGATATTCGGCCAGTCTTATAACCGGATATCCTCCCAAACATTGCCGTTTGGTACATCGCAAGAAGCGAACTCGCTTAGGTGGCACTGGTATGTTTCAGCACTCAGCAGCAGTGTGTACAGCGAAAGACTTTTTTCTGAAGCTGGGCTTGTTTATGACAATAAACAAAACTGGTTGTTACCTCTCAACAGAGAATTAGTACTTATTCACCACAATTTGCCGTTAGTACAAGACGAATACTAATGTTCTAAGTTTTAAAATAAAAAATACGTGATTACTGATTATATTTTTGTTAATTCCGCTATCCGAACGAATTGTCGTTTGTTATACGGTATCCCGACGTATAGTAATTTTAGGCCTAATACCGGATAGTTAACGGATATCCGTTTCAACTCTACTAAAAATGTACCCACGAAACTTAATGAGACTAACCATTTATTTATCAACTACTCCAAATCTTCTTTTAGGCGCTAGGCAATTCATCCATGGTAATAATATTGCTAATATTGTAATTGTGTGATGTTCCAGACAATCACGGGCGCGATGAGCACCCTGACGCCGCCCATACCGCTTGAAAAGCCGGAGAATAAGGCGCGCGTCGACTATATACAGGTAAGATATAGTACATACCTGGTGGTAAATTGGTAACTTGAACAAAAAATAATCCCACATTAATTTTAAACTTGACGATAAATAGCCTACTTACCCACCACTTGCCTTACTTGGCAAAGTGAAGTCAAAGTCCGGTCTTTGAATTTCGCCCTAACACATTCTTAAACATACTTACTTTAGACAGTCATCTTAGGGGCTAAAAAGAAGAATGGTATTATAAATTACCTAATATTGAAATCAGATATCGTCAGCGTCAGTGGGACCTTGTAAATCCACGAAACTAAAAACTGTTTCAAATATCACCCAACAAGAATGTCGAAGTTCTTAGATTCGTATGTTTTACCGACCGCGCGTGCTGACTAGCTAACTGTATGGCAGATTACTTAATTCGTCCTTCATGAAAAAAAACATTTCGCCAAAAAAATATACATACAAGATCTGGCACTGACCTCTACAATATGTTGATGTTTATTAGAAAAACCTGGTCGCTTTTTAGCCCTCCCAAAAAAGTTGAAAAAAAAATCTTTTACTAGATTGCTAGTAAAAGATTTTTTGTTCCCAATGTTTTGACTCGTAGTAAATTGTACGTGCGATTCCATAATGTTCGAACTGCCCACTATTCTTGCTTCAAAGATCTCTAAATAATATATATAACAGCCGCACGGGTCGATCTTCAAGGTTAAGTCGTGCTTGCTGAGATCGGGCCGTGGATGGGTGACCATTATTACATACAGAGTTACCTCCGTGCCTCGGAAACCACGTTAAGCCGTTGGTCCCGGCTGTCATTTATAGATCTTTGACAGTCGTTACAAGTAGTCAGAAGCCGAAAGTCTGACATCCAGTCTTACCAAGGGGTTTCGTATTATCCAGTTACTGGGTTGTGGAGGTCAGATAGGCAGTCGCTTCATGTAAAATACTGGTACTCAGCTGCATCCGGTTACACTGGAAGCCGACCCCAACAAATATTGGGAAAAGGCTAGGCAAATGATGAGGTCTCTAAATTATATTCTATATGTCAATTCCAGGACGTAGCGTCTCAGCCCGACTTCGACTATCCCATGGAATTCTACGAGCACACAGAAGCGCTGTGGAAGGACCTGGGCGTCCAGCGCACGTACGAGCGCAGCAACGAGTACCAGCTCATCGACTGTGCCAAGTAGTACGTATGCCATGTCATCAGCATATGAATTCACACCAATAGGAACCATGCATTTATCGCCCATATAAATAATTTCTATGACAAAAATTGGTAAGAGTATGCTAAGAGGTATGGTCATGTGGAGAGGTTGACTGGAAGGCGATTAACAAAAGGTACAAGGCACATGTGACTGGCAACGCCGGAGGGGACGCCCTAGAAGGACATCATCATCATCAGCCTATAATGTTCCCACTGCTGGGACACAGGCCTCCTCTCTATGAGAGGGAGTGGGCTGTAATCCATCACGCAGGCCCAGTGCGGGTTGGTAGATGTCACATGTCTTCGAATTTTTAGTTCTAGGACATGCTGGTTTCCTCACGATGTTTTCCTTCACCGTTTTTGAGGGCAGCGGTGATGAAATAAATAACACAAATTAATACCTGGGTGCGAACCGACGGCTTATTGCTCGTAAGTCGAGGCTGCCACCACTGGGCCACCGCTGCTCTCGAGAAGGACATTCACTGACCTTATTGGTGAGGTTCTTCAGAAGGGTCAGGTGCGTAGTTCTGGCAACCGGCGTGTGTATGCCTATGTGGCAAAAGGAGCATGTAAAGCCCGTAGCATTCAGCGGTTTCCGGCTACCCCCATCTCATCTCGATCTGAGCTGTACCAAAAAGTCGTCGTAAACGTAAGATCTTTTTGAGACGCCAGAAGAAACGAGAAATTATGAATAGATTGATTGACTTAATTCTGTCCTGGTTTCGACCAGCACGCGTAGCATGACAGCTGTAGAAACGAGTTTTGTCTACGGAAGAATCGGCATCATGACTAGAGTTTGGATATTTGGATGCATATTTACCTAAAGTTTGAGTGTTGACTAGTATGGAGCGCGCGTCAGTATGGGAAAAGGAGTTTATTTTAAAAATAAAAACTTGTCTAGTTACTTTTTCGTTTAGCTCCAAATGAATTATGCCCAGAAATATTTACCATTTTGTTTTAGCATTCGACATTTCATCACAAAAATACGAATTCAAATAGTTGTTGTATTTTTTTCCTTGTTATTTTCAACAAACTTGCCAGGTTTTAAATAAATTTAAAATCTTCGTTACGATATTTTGAGTACTACATTTTATACTTACTAAAGAATTGTCAAATTTCTTCCATACTTTTGTACCTTTTGCCAGGAAAAAACGTACTTTAGGTAAATATGAATTCAAATATCCGATCACTAATTATGACAGATAGACAATGACAATCTATAATTTTATCGATTCTTCCATCCACATAACCTGTTTCTACATAACCACCCCTGCCTACCCGTTAAAGACATACTGTCATGATGTGTATAAATTGTAATTTTATAATTTTAATTTTTTTGCAGTTTCCTGGACCAGGTGCACATAATAAAACAGCCGAGCTACACGCCGACGGAGCAGGACATACTGCGTTGCCGAGTGCTCACGTCCGGCATCTTCGAGACGCAGTTCGTCGTCGATAAAGTCAATTTCCAGTGAGTCTAGCATATTTTTAAAAAGGGTTTTTTTTGTAATTGGTGACAATTCTCGAAATGAGAAGCAAACTTGAATCTCATCTTGGCCGCGATGAACCTGCATATCAGGCCAAAGTAAGCGTAGCCTTTTCCCCACTAAGTTGGAGAGGATTGTCATACTAACCAGAAGCAGCTTTGTCGCCCCCCCCCCCTTCGTACCCCCTTCTTCGAAATCTCGGACGACTATACAGAAATCAACCTATAAGAAGAGGAATGCTAAAATGGAGGGATGCAAACTTTGTTTGACAATTTGCTTTTTTTATTCGGGATAACTCCTCCCCCCATTGAGAGCAGCGGCGACCCAGTGGTGGCAGCCCCGACTTCCGATCAGTAAGCCGTGGGTTCGAACCCAGGCAGGCGCATTACTTTGTGTAATTTATTTCAGCACCGCTGCTCTCAAAACAGTGAAGGAAAACGTCGTGAGGAAACCGGTATGTCCTAGGAATAAAAATTCGAATACATGTGACATCTACCAACCCGCACTGGGCCCGCGTGGTGGATTACAGCCCACTCCCTCTCATAGAGAGGAGGCCTGTTCCAGCAGTGGGAACATTATAGGCTGATGATGATGAACTCCTCCCAACGAAATTCCCGGTTACGGCCCTGTGTGACTTCATCCAAAGTCTTTGGCTGGGACCGCACCTGTTAGTACATCTACGTGGTATAACTAATACAAGGAATGCAACAAGGAGTCCAGAGCACACGCGTCAGTCTTAACAGACGCGTATAATGCGTCCTACACGTAACCGTGCCGCTGACACGACTGTAAAAAAAAAGGCGACAAGAATGCTGTCATTTGTAGACCTTTGACAGTCGTTCTTACCAACGGGTATCGTATTACCCAGTTACTGGTTTGTGGAGGTCAGGTCGGCAGTTGTTCATGTTAAATACTTCTACTGGCTGGAAGCCGACCCCAAGATAGTTTGGGAAAAGGCTGGGTAGATGATGATGATGAGCGGACAAGAACGCGCGTTGTACGATGTAAATGTCGGAGGAATTAAAGGATTCTATTTCTCTATTTAAAATGACAAACCTAACGTCTATTCCCCATTCCCAGCATGTTCGACGTAGGCGGACAACGTGACGAGCGACGCAAGTGGATCCAGTGCTTCAACGACGTCACAGCTATCATCTTCGTCACAGCCTGCTCCTCATACAACATGGTGCTGCGCGAGGATCCTACGCAGAACCGGTTAAGGGAGTCGCTCGACCTCTTCAAGAGCATATGGAACAACAGGTAGGCTTATCATCAGCATCAGTTGACCTGCTGTTGGACATAGGCCTCTCCTCAAGTCAATATACTGCTACAGACTAATTCATACTTAATCTGGCAGCCACCAAAAATCTTTAGGTGCTACACACAGGTTTTCGTCGGTGTGATTTTGCTGAACAAACCACCTAAATAACAACCAAACTAATTATGTGACGGAGATAGCCCGTGCTCGTTGCTCTGTCTTGTTAATTCAGGTTAATCAGCAGTAATTAAATGGTTAACCTATATATTATGAGGTTTAATCCCTTATAATGTTTAACCAAACATAGAGATAGAGGTCTAACTAGCTAACCTTTTAATACGATTAAGCGGTCTCTGCGTGCAAGCAACTTTTTGCCATCGTTTTTTTAAGAAGAAGAAGTGCAAGCCAAGCTTATGTACTTGAACGAAACTACGCCACCGCTACTAACCGCCCCCCTCCCCCCGCAGATGGCTGCGCACGATATCGGTGATCCTGTTCCTGAACAAGCAGGACCTGCTGGCGGAGAAGGTGCTGGCGGGCAAGTCGCGGCTGGAGGAGTACTTCGGCGAGTTCGCGCGCTACGCCACGCCGCCCGACGCCGCGCCCGACGCCAGGGACCATCCCGACGTCGCTAGGGCCAAGTACTTTATACGGGACGAGTTTCTTGTGAGTATATTACACACTGACTTAAAAGCTGCCAGCATCATCATCATCATCTGCCTAGCCTTTTCCAACTTTGTTGGGGTCGGCTTCCAGTCTAACCGGATGCAGCTGAATACCAGTACTTTATATACAGCGATTGCCTATCTTACCTCCACAACCCAGTTAGTACTAGGTAATACGATATGCCTTGGTAAAACTGGTTGTCAGACTAAATCCGCCATTTTATTTTGCACCACCGTTTGACAGCAGATCTACTATAAAACTCAGCGCAAAACATGGTGACTCGGTCACGCATAGAGCTTGCGATGTCACACGAAAGTGTTGCCAAATTTAGCACTTGACAAACTGTAGTTCTCTCTCAAAGGTTTGCTGAGAAGTTCGTCGCACATATTTAAAAGCTTGGTGTTAAACATTTTTTCTGTTTTTAATTCAATTTGTGGCTCTCCACCTCTAAAAAAATCCGGCCAAGTGCGAGTCGGACACGCGCACGAAGGGTTCCGTACCATTGTTTATAAAAACGAGCAAAAAATCACTTTTTTGTATGGGAGCCCCCTTAAATATTTATCTTGTTTTTAGTATTTGTAGTTATAGCGGTAACAAATTTACATAATCTGTAGAAATTTCGACTGTCTAACTATCACGGTTCATGAGATACAGCCTGGTAACAGACGGACGGACGGACGGACGAACAGCGAATTCTCAGTAATAGGGTCCCGTTTGACCCTTTGGGTACGGAACCCTAAAAACACCCTTTACATTCATATTAGTCTCATATAAGAATCAAAACTCGATATTTTTCTAAAACTGTACAGTCTTAGTAGGGGCTGTATTAAGATAAAGCTCTCTGCTGCGCACAGTTTAACACACTAAGTCATCCTGCAATATTAAATTGACATAAACCTAAAATTCCTTACTGAAAATCTAATTAATTTTTCCATTTCCCCACAGCGCATAAGTACGGCAAGCGGCGACGGCAAGCACTACTGCTACCCTCACTTCACCTGCGCCGTCGACACCGAGAACATCAAGCGCGTCTTCAACGACTGCCGCGACATCATACAACGTATGCACCTCCGCCAGTACGAGCTGCTCTAACCGACGTGCAGCGAATAGGTAATACAGGCTTTTATTCATCACCATCATCATTATTTCAGCCCAAAGACGTCCACTGCTGGATATAGGCCTCTCCCAAGTGTCGCCATATTGACCGGTCACGTGCGACTCGCATCCAGCGGCTCCCTTTACCAGGTCATCGGTCTACCTAGTGGGAGGCCTTCCAACACATCGTCTTCCGGTTCGCGGTCGCCATTCGAGAACTTTTCGGCCCCATCGGCCATCTGTTCTGCGAGCAATGTGCCCTGCCCACTGCCACTTAAGTTTGGTCATTCTTCTGGCTACGTCGGTAACCTCTTGCGGATGTCCTCATTTCTGATTTGATTTCGCAAGGAAACTCCGAGCATAGCCGTCTCCATTGCCCTTTGGGTGACTTTAATCCTTAGGTTTTTAGGCTTTTATTGCAAGGACATAAAGCTCTATTTTGACCGGCTCAAGCCGTTTCCGCGTCCATAAACTTGGTCACTCCCTTAGTCAAGTAGTAAGTTAGCGCCCAGACTGATCGGATGCAGTTCAATACTAGTATTTTATAAGGAGCGACTGCCATAAGGCCTCCACAACCCAGACGTCTTGCTAGGACTGTTTGTCAGACAAAGATTTGGAGTCTGACAGCATGGATCAATGGCTTAACATACTTTCCAGGGTAAGAAAGAAAGAAAGAAAATAGCAAAAAAATACAAAAAAGAAAAGTAAACAAGAAAAGCTTAAGCTGAAACACAAAAAAAGGTAATTTCTGTGTGCTGGTGCAAAGGTGTGTCGGTATTAGATGGGGGATGGTTTTGAAAATATTACTTTATTTTTATTAATTTACGAGGGGTATCGTATTAGCTAGTACTAACTGGGTTGTGGAGCTCAGATAGGCAGTCGCTTTATGTAAAATACTGGTACTCAGCTGCATCCGGTTACACTGGAAGCCGACCCCAACCTAGTTGTCAAAAAGACTAGGCAGATGATGATTTTATTTTTATTCATTAGTTACTAGGGGTATGAGGAACAGGGTGTAAAGTTCCTCGATTCTCCTAAGTAAAGGGAGGATCCTCCGGCCAGACAGGTGTTGTGTCTGGCGGGCAACTGCCCAACAGTTGTAGTCGGGTTTTTCTATATACTCTTTTTATGTTTGTATTGATGTTAGTTCTTCCGTCGTGTCATAGATGGCGCTGTAGTACTTTTTGTAGTAAGTTGCTTTTTTTGTAGGTCGCTACAGTTACCATCGAGAGTCCTTCATGGCAAGTTAATGTTTGGTGTAGTCGATATGACGATTTTCTAGGTAGACCCATCATCATCATCATCTGCCTAGCCTTTTCCCAAACTCTGTTGGGGTCGGCTTCCAGTCTAACCGGATGCAACTGAGTACCAGTATTTGACATGAAGCGACTGCATATCTGACCTCCACAACCAAGTAACTGGGTAATACGATACCCCTTGGTAAGACTAGATGTCAGACTTTCGGCCTCTGACTACTCGTAACGACTGTCAAAGATTTACAAATGACAGCCGGGACAACGGCTTAACGTGCTTTCCGAGGCACGAAGGAAACTCGGTATGTAATTATGGTCACCCATCCACGGACCAACCTCGGCAAGCACGGGTTAACCTTAAAGATCGACCCGTGCGGCTGTTATTATTTAGCCACAAGCTCCTAGGTAGACCCAATTCCTAACAAAAATAAATCAGTGTCTGTTCTTTCCTCAGATAAAGTTCGTGCTCGACTCGGTGGGCCCGCAACGCAAATGTCCTGATCAGCAATACATAGAACGCGCAGCCGTGAGTCCCCTCGTTGTTTACCGCCGTAGCGATAGCGCTTCGTGACGATTCTATCGTTATATCGCTGAGAAATGTTGACGATTTGACGTTGAGTTGATGGATGTAATCGCCATTTTCTTGTGAGGAAGTGTGATGCAATTAAGTTATAGTTGAATACAAATCAGGTCCTGGCAAGAGTTTTGTGGTCTTTTCTGTAATAAACTTGAATAATCTGTTTTAAATGGTATTTTCAACTTATTTTTAGACATTTAGTCATTTTACGACAAAAAACGGGACAAAATGTCTTACATTTGGATCACCACTTCAGTGGCGATTATATTCTAGACGATTATGAATCGATTACGAAGCGTTTATCTATATATTGCGGCTAGCGATGCTCCCATGGTGTTTCCGAACGTCGAGTTCCCAAAAAGCTGGCAACTTTAGTCGATTTTATGTGAGAATTTACTAAATATGTATGGGAAAAATACAACATTATTGTGAATTTCTTCATGAGTTGTGTGTCTGTATAGTCTGTAGAATAATGCCATTTGTTTCTTTACGTACTTGTGAGAAGCCATATGCAATGATGTATCCAATTCTATTCTGAAAATCTATTTCTTTGTTACACTATAGTGTGACAGAAAATCACTAAAGTACTAGAATAAAATGGCATTATTATAAAGTACATCATTTAGTTCATCTTTAGTAAGTTGTCACCTTAGTCGATTTTGTAAACGCACGTCACTACGTTCCAAATTCGAAACGTAGTGTTGTGACGTTGTCGGGTCTATTGGGTTGTGACGCAATTCGACTAAATTCGACTGCTCGATTAGAAGCGTGCAGTTTTCGAATATTCGCCAGTTATGTTTATATTGAATCGATTAAAAAATCGATCCATTTATGTATGTATATTTAATTCAGTTGACACAAAAATGGTACTTATAAGTTGTTCTTAATTCTTATTATTATATTAATTATTTGCTTCAAGATTCTATTATAAATTGATAGTTGTTGATTTTAAAAAACGTTTATTTTTAATTGTAACTTATACATAAAATAAATCATTGCGATATTCACAGTAAGTGCTGGATTTAGAACAGAAGGTAGTCGAAAACATTTTATAAAATGTTTTAGTCGACTAAAATTGTTTTGGAACGGAGAATCGACTAAATTCTATGATCGTTATTTGTAACATTGTGTTGAAAATCGCCAAAACAGACTATTTAGTGATGTGAAGGTACTTTGGGTGTTTTTGTCGATTTGAAGTTAGTATGAGTCTAGATAGCAGACTATTTAGAATTGAAAATGTCGTGTGGAGGAGCGAGAGACCCGGGTGGGGGGCGGTGGCGAAACGATGACGATACGAAAAATTTATACGCAAGAAAAAAAAAAGGCATTTTGCTGAGAAAATATAGGAAATATCACAATTTGCTAGATATTACTGAGAAATCTAGCCGTAAATCAAGAAAATACCTCTAAAATTACAAATAAATATTAAATTAACGTAGTACACACAAGGACACACCAAGCACTACATTTCCAGTATAACATGGCCTTGCTTTGTATATATTTTCCGTACATCGAGATCCACATAAACTGGTTTTGTATAGCTTGATTGGTTGTGACTACATTTAACCTGTTAAAGGACACCACACATATTGTCGTCGTCGCTCGCGCCGCTCCGCAGCTGATCTAAACAGTTTTATATTAAGGATCATCGATGTTAGTAACGCCTCGAGGCTAGTTCAAATAGTATTTTCACTTCACTTCAACGACCACACAAGCTTTTTAGGTTTTAAGCTTAAACTGGAAAAAGGTTTGGACTATGCATAGCAAAATTAACTGTATTTTCAAGAGTTAAAGCTTGTTATTCCGGTACGAAACGATTAAACGGCAATAGTGAAGAGTTCAATGATTCAGATAGATTTGGGCAAACTTAAAACAAAGAGTGATGGTGTTTTTTTTTTAATGAGATGCCTTAATTTCTATTATAACAATTTGCTTGCACGCACAAGTCTTTTTTATACATATTTTTAATGTGCAGTCCACTTCCTTAACCAAAAATTACCGAGCGCAATCATTTTTATGCTCAAACTAGGCCAAATTTTTTATTTTATTTATTTAAAAATATAAACCTGTATAAAACTATTAAATTTGTAGTGAAATTATACAGTCAAAAGTATAGCCATGTTTTTTCTAGATCAAATTAAAGCGTAATATTTGAAATATCTGTATATTTTTGATTACAGAAGTTTTTAATTTTATTTTTTTTCCTTTGGAGTAATATTTTTAGGGTGGGCACTGATGTTTTGGTTTCTTTATCATATTAACATATAGAAACCATAGTATTTTTTATACTATGAAAGTTTTGTGGCTAAAACAAATATCATGTATTTTCAAACGGAAATTATTTACTGATTATGGAAAGGACAGCAATTTGTTTTCAGAAAACATAAGAGCAATTGAAAATAAAAAATGGCGTCACAAACCAACACATGAGTGCTCTCCTTTATTTAGTTTTTACAAAATAGTTTTATTTTTAATTGTTTATATGAAAATATACGTCTTCCAATGTTGTCTATAGGTTTTTAATTTTTATTTCGTTTTGTCTTATGTTCATCGTTCATAGCACAATTTTTGACTAAAATGTAACAAAATAAAAGTGCTTTCGTAGATTTTAACTTAGTTTTAAATATTTTTTTGTAATGTTGAGCTTTTAGGAACTTAAGATCCAAAGATACCTATCGTATTTAATGCGGTTGGTCGAATATCATATAGCAGTATTTGAGTTTAAAAAATATTTTCAAAGATTATTACTATTTTTTTTCTTTATAAGATGGACACAATTTTAGCCTTTAAGTACAAAGATTACTAACCTATCCTAACATTAATTTACTAAATACAATTATTCTATCATTATTATTTATATTAAAAAAAGTTAAAATTGGTTTACGTACTTACACATTGTGCTATTTTAAGAAAATATTTTTAAAATGCAAATTGATCTATTCTATCGTTATGAATCTTAATATATTTTTTATTTAGTGAACTTTTTATTTACCGTTTAAGGTGTAGTTGGTCAACTGTTGGGCAACTTACGCTGTAAAGGCTAAAAGTTTGACGGCAACTGTCGCTCTGCTATCATTCCACTGAAATATTGTAAAATATCAAGACGATTTTCATAGTAATTGCGATGGACTGCTGCGCCACTGTTGCCCAACTGTTGTTTCGTAACTTATGAACTAATTTTATCACTGTTTTATTTAAAGTGACTTATTGTTCAATGATGGTTCTAATGTAAAATATCCTCAAATACCTTAAACGGGAAAGTAATAAAAATTGTTAATATATAATTTGTTAGAAAATGGTCCTTAATATAAGAAAGATAAGCTGGAGTTTGTGTTATGTGCCATAATGTAGTGTTGCCAGCGGAAACACCATATCCTATGTTACCATACTAAAAAAACTGAATAATTCCTTCCTTCGTATCGTATGTAAAGTAACAAAAATTCGCTAATTTTTGCTTTCTAATCGTAACACTATCGTTATTTTTTTTAAATATAATATAACTATATTGAAATTGTATTTTTTTTCTTTTTTGTGTTATATAAGTTTCACTTTAAATGTAAGTAGAAGAGAATATAACGTACATTAAAAATATTAAATGAAAGTATATGTTAATTCATAATGTTGTATGGGGGTTACCACAGGTTTTGACTGCCTGTCAATTATATTCGACTTTAATAATGTCGGACGAGCGTGGCTGCATTGGAATTCACAAATTAACTATCATTTTAACTAAACTAGGTTAAATAAACGTCCTGGACTTAATATTTTAGACAAATTTCCTCAAAAATTTCAAATTTCTGGTAACTTTTAAAGGATTTTTCCGCCAATGACACCCGCGCTCGTACAATCGTGCAATAAGGCGACCTCCGTACCAACAACATCACTATAGGATCATTGTGTAATTAAAAATTAACATGGCATTCTTTATTACATATGTAATTTAAAAAAAAGTACTATTTGGTAGCTATTTAAGTAAGTAATAGCGTAACGCAAAATAAAGTGGATTGCAAAAGTAACAAAAAGTAACAAAAAAAGGTATAATAATATATTGTAGACTGCTAAAGTTTGGGGTATTTCTGTCTTGCAGTGCTACGTGGAAGTCGGATTGTTCGGACTAAGTCGCGACTTTTATGCCTTTAAGATAAAACTCACCCTTTCCCCTTAACTGTTCGATCAAAATTCTGCCATCCGCCTTTGCTTTTCGATCAAAATTCACCCATCGTACTTTACTGTTCGTACCTTCGTTCGCGTGAAATTATAAAAAAAAATACCCTATTTAAATTGGATTTTGTTAACAATTCCAAATGTTTTATTTTTTTACACTGAACCTTAATATTTTTCTAAATTAATAACAATAAATTAGTAACCTAGTAACTCCTTATAACATCAGCTATCTGCCAGTAAAGGCGCGTCATAATCGGTCCTGTCTTTTCTGAGATTCGCCAGAACAAACAAATAGACAGACAAACATTTTAAACTTTTGTTATAAGTGGTACCGTTTTATACTTTCATATTTCTTAAGATTTAACTTATATTATTTTATTAGATTATGGTCATAAAAGCCGTGACTCAGTAAAAGGAGCATACTGTCTCTTCATATAAAGTAAGCACATGTTTAGTTTGAACTGACTTCAAATGTAGGCCGGGAGCTAGTGCGAGTTTATATAACTAGTTATGAACGAAACAAAGAAAATTAAACTCGATTTGAAATAGACATCATTTCAAATTAAATCTGCCTTGGATTTTCTCTATCATGTTGGGTTTAGCTTCCAGTCTAAGGTGCAGCTGAATATCAGTATTTTACATGGAGCGACTGCCTATCTGACCTCCACAACCCAGTTAGTACTTGGTAACACCACCACACTACCCATTAGTAAGACTGGCTATAAACCGAAGAAATTTGTTATTAACCCAAAACTTTATTTGAATCAGCAATATATGTAAATATTCATGGGAAGGGTTAATTGTTAAGTATTAATTGTTTGAATTTAATATAAAATGCTGGTCGAATATCCACCGTTGGTGGTCCACCTCCCTTTTTAAAAGTCAAGTAAACTTGTTCAAAGAATTATTTAATTTATTCTCATTTATTTTCTAGTTATATAAACTCTAGCACTCGTAAAAGCAGCGTCTGGCTAAGCTTTTGATATAAAAGTACACGACTTAGAGAAAAACCACAATTTCATAGGAAAGCACTTTGAATTCTAAAACAATTTTAATTATTGTCATAGTTGCGCTTCAGTTGTTGACTATAGTTATTTAGTTCACTAATATTAATGCCCGTTTTCTTTAAGTCTAGGCGACAGCTAAATCAACGCCTAAATTAAAGCACGCTGTTGGAATTTTAACGTTCGGTTCAGTACCGAAAGTTCGAAATCAAACAAGTTTTTTTTTAGGCTGTTGTTTAGGTGTAGCCTATAGTGTTAGTGAAACGGGAGATTTACATATTAATTTATAATAAATGCCAGTTTTAAGCTCACAATGTTTTCGGTTGTTTAAACTTCAAAGACTTGAAATTATACGTAAACAAATTTAGTTCCAATTTTTTATATATATTGTATGCAGTACAGATCTTCTATAGTCGGGTCATCAATGCTTATATTTTCACGAATTGTATATATGGCGTTAGCGCATTTTTAGGGGTATTTCGTCCATTTAAATGAGTTTTTGAACTAGGTGTTTTTAAACTAAAGACTAGATGGTAATAGGACAAGTTTATTTAAAAACTTGAGGATGGTGGTGGAGTATAACATCGGTCTTGAGTATCACAAGATACAAGACAGCGAGGATGATCCCCTAAGAAATGTCAACGTAATACAAGTATGTAAACATTGTATATTGCTGTCCTACCCTCATCCCTTTACGATTTAAGTGAACGCAATAACATGTGAGTCAAAATAAAATGTATAAAGGTAGCTTAGAACATAATTTTCTATGTTTTTCAATATTTAGATGAAATACTGCCAGTGTCGTGCTATGTCGGAGAATGTAGAGCTTTCGGTTCGGTATTTTGCTCCCGGGGGCATATTTCATTTACATATTTTTCATATAATCGTGTTGCGCAAACAGTACGTAGGTTTAATACTTTGTTTCGCGTGCTCGGGTTCTTTACTAGTAGATTTTAACGTCCGTTGCCAATAACCAAATAGTATTGAAAAATTCCTCCTTTTTTAATATATCTTCATCGTAGTGATAAGTGAATGTACTTGCGCACAACGTATGTGACTGTGAGGACGTGTCGAGTACCGTTTTGTTTACACAAAGTGCAGGCGTCGACTGCAAATATTTTTGGTAATGTTATACCTTTACCTCGTCGCATTAGTCGCGCTGATAAATGAACGCATTTAATTAGTGCTCATAGATTTCTTTCCATTGTAGCACAAAAATAAAATAATAAAAACGTATTTTTCTCTCAATTTTGGGTAGTTAATTTTTTTAATAGATATTTTATAGCATAGCTCAACTCACATCTTGTTTAGAATCGGTATTTGAGATCAGCACTAACATTGTGTTCGTAACAAGCGGACTGCGGATCATGGTGTATTTAATCTTAATACCTACGTTTAATGATATACTGAAAATCTATATTTTTAACAAATTTAATTTAAAAAAATATACCTAATTAATGAAATTCCTAAAGATAAAAATGAAATTTTTAATATTTATGTGTATAGTAGAGTGTACTTGCGAGGTGATTATGAATAACAAACGCTTATAAGTTATGTCTCCACAGATTCGAGCAAAGAGAATATATAATTTACTGTCCATGAAATTAATAATAATCTATAACTGATGTGTACAAAAATCAGTATGTTTCAGGCATTTTGAATCCGACTTAATGTATGTAAAAATAAATGTTGTTTTAAAATTGTCGTATTTCATTTGTCACCCCGCATCCTTTACATAACGTCTTAAATCTTAATAAAGTACATATTAATATTACACACTCTTTCATCTCAATCTCACTCTCTCATCAATCCATGTGACTAAGTTGTAAGTCAAAATTAAGCGTATGAGCATTTATTGTATTTTTCTTTTTTTTTTGACTAAATAATGTTCTACTTATGAAGCAACTAGGCTACTAAAGTGCAGTAGCACACATATACACACCTCACATCGTTCTTACTAGCTGATTCCGATCCTTGGTGACGCCGGCCGTGCTCTGCAGTTTGTTATTTTACTTGCAGAAGAATAGTAAGCTTTAGTCAGCATACAAATGACTGCTAAACAAAGTTTTGCTAGCGGCAATAGCGCAATGGACCGAACAAAACCGCGGAACATTTTGCACTAGCAATTTTGTTGAAAGGTATACTGGTTCACATTATATAGTATATATTCACTGCACGAGTAGATATATATATTGTATGTGTAGTTTATTTTAGAATAGTTTAAGTTCTGATGAGGCTGACTTGCCTAGATAAACGCCTATAAAATATAATATAAGAATTAAAAAAACACAGGCTCTCACTTTTTTCACACACATAGTCCAATGGGACGCGGGAATCCGACGCGACAGTTGCATCAACGGCTTCGGTCCGAGGAGTTGCGACACACGACTAGCTTCCAACTGCTGCTACTAAAGAATTCCTAATGGAAAAGCCCGATAACATACTTTGCTCGAACTATGAATTTGAACTCACGACACCACCAAGTTGCCTCAACTTCAGCAAACTATATGGATAGGTAAGTATCTTATCACAAACTACCTACGATCGTGTAACATAATCTATGGTACAGTCAGCTCCAAAGTAAACTCACCCCCTAGAAATGTTGACTTGTATGTGAGCGGGTGAGTTTACTTTGGTGCTGACTGTACTAGAAAATTCTATGTTAGTATCGGGTTCGAGAGATTCATGGCATGTCCTTGAAACCTATCTAGCTTTTCTTCGCTATCCGTGTTCGGACAATTCGAGTCACCGGTTAAGCCTAGCCTAGTTTCAGAGACAAACTTGTGAGCATTCATCATCTGCCTTTTCCCAACTATGTTGGGGTGACTTCCAATCTAACCTTGTTTTAGGGTTCCGTAGCCGAATGGCAAAAACCGGAACCCTTATAGATTCGGCATGTCTGTCTGTCCGTCCGTATGTCACAGCAACTTTTTTCCTAAACTATAAGAACTATACTGTTGAAACTTGGTAAGTAGATGTATTCTGTGAACCGCATTAAGATTGTCACACAAAAATAGAAAAAAAACAATAAATTTTGGGGTTCCCCATAGAACTGAAAACCACCTTTTTTTCATCAAACCCGTACGTGTGGGGTATCTGTGGATAGGTCTTCAAAAATGATATTAAGGTTTCTAATACAATTTTTGTCTAAACTGAATAGTTTGCGCTAGAGCCACTTCCAAAGTGTTAAAATGTGTCCCCCCCCCCCTCATTTCTAAAGTAAGAGGAGGAAAATATTTAGGATTGTAGAACGTAAAAAAAAACTATCAACGAAAATTGGTTTCAATAAGATATGATTTTTAGTTTTTGAGATATGGGACTTTTTCGTGTCACTGACTCTGGCAGGGCCATCATCAAGGATTTTAATTTTGAAAACACAAAAAAATCGTCGCTAATTAGTCGAAATTTGTCGCCAAATATCAGAATTTGTCGGTCACTGGTTCAAAAGATATAAGCGTTTATAGGTGGCCGATCTGGAGAAAGTCTCCCCAGCAGGGCCACATTAATATCTCTAAAACTAGGGCTCCTAGCGGAGATCTGTTTTCTCCCATATTTTGTCGCCAACTAGTCGCAATTTGTCGCCAAGTCATAGATTTAATCGGTTCTTAGTTTAGGAGATATAATGAGTTCAATTAGTAAGGTATAGTCCAAGAGCTAGATCGAAAAGTTCACGAAAAATTACCAAGAAAAAATATTTCTATTAATATGTGTAATATAATTCAAGTTTTATCGGTCTAAAGTCTTTAGAAATATCCGAGAGAGATAAATTCTCAATTAAATTCATGTTTTAAATTACTAGGTTAGAGTGGCTTAACTTCTTTGAAAACATTAAACCTTGCTCTTGGTCTATTTGGTGTCAAGATGTACAGTCGCATGCAACTGTTTTACCAGTTTACAATGTTAAGCTCTAATTAACGTTAGAAGAATAAAAAAATACCGTACCATTAGTAAAATGTTTAAAATACTAAACGTTGAAAAAGTATTGTCAATTGTAATCAAATTTTATTATATCTCGCTCTTTTCTCCGTTTTTGTATTTTCGGAATACCTAGAAATAACAACACTCGAGTTCGTAACTATACATAATAAGTTCCACTTTAATTAAACTGGCTGATTTACGTGACGGGCAACTCGTTCTAAGCAGCTCGTCTATACATACGCATCTATATCTTTCTTACTTACCGTAAATGAAACGGAGCGCAGCGATCTATCTGCCTGCGACTAAGTGGTAAGTGCACATTGTGTTAGATAAATAATTACATATATTTATTGTAGATTTGTTTATAGGTAATGAATAAAGCTGTCCTATGGTGGGTTGAAATGACAGAATAAGTTTATATTTATTTAATTCGAAACAAACATTCCTCCATAAGACGTCATAGATAGTGTCTAGAAACTACATAAAGTATTTTGTACTCGCTTGTACCACTGTATGGGGAAATTGAATTCTTTAATATCTTTTTAATTACACACCGACTAAATCTGTAACTTGGCGACAAATTGCGACTAGTTGGCGACAAAATATGGGAGAAAACAGATCTTCGCTAGGTGCCCTAGTTTTAGAGATATAAATGTGGCCCTGCTAGGGAGACTTTCTCCAGATCGGCCACCTATAAACACCCTTATATCTTTTGAACCAGTGACCGACAAATTCTGATATTTGGCGACTGATTCCGACTAATTGGCGAAAAAATATGGGAGAAAACAGATCTTTACTAGGTGGCATAGTTTTTGAGATATAAATGTGGCCCTGCTGGGGAGACTCTCTCCAGATCGGCCACCTATAAACGCTTATATCTTTTGAACCAGTGACCGACAAATTCTGATATTTGGCGACAAATTTCGACAAATTAGCGACTAATTTTTTGTGTTTTCAAAATTAAAATCCCTGATGGTGGCCCTGCCAGAGTCAGTGACACGACTTTTTCATCAAACTGCAATCGACTGCCTATCTGACCTCCACAACCCAGTTACTGGCTTCCAACTACCACACTATGTAGGTACAATATGTATAAGTAAATTTGATGACAACGCTATAATCTTCACACAAATAAAACACCAATTTAATAAAAATCAATTTTATTATTAAAAACCAAAATTCACACTTCCTGTGTATTATAAAAAAGAGCATGAATTTTGTCAAACTAAGAGTTGAAATACAGTGAAACAAATTATTTAATAAATATTATTTACACAACTATGGCAATACATAAGGTACGAGACATCTTTGGGCTTGCCCCTTAGCAAATAAAATGTCGGAAGAGTTTAGTGAGCCTAGTGCGAATTTTTATTCTAGAACTATAGTAGCGACGTCTGGTGACAAAGATGGGAAACACAACTGTTTCATATAAACGGAGAAGTTCTGTTGTAGCTCATTATACATAGATGGCGTGTTCATGTCCATAGGTCCATGCTTACGATACACAACGCGCTCGTAGAGACCAACCCTGAATTGTTAACTTAATGTAGTATTAATGGCTTATGCTGTACTAAATGAACAAAACTAAATAGGATAGTCCCAATCTGACCAATGAAGTAAAGATATTTTGAAATATAAAATAAAATGACAAATAGATAATTTCAGACTATGCTAACTAGCTATGCTAACGACAACAGTATCAGTTGTATTTCTCATTGAAGTTAACTTCAACGAGTTTGAGTATGTTTTGTCAGTGACAAAAACTCGCACTAAGCCCCCAGAAGAAGCATTAAAACATTATTTATAGTTATAAAGGAAAGTGTGAGAGTACACAATAGGAAGAAGGCTGACATGTTCAGATCATCATATAAATTAATAGAGAGACTAGTTTTCAATGACACTTGAAAGTAAACAATTTAATATTACGAAGCTTAGCGCAGTTTTGAGATGAAATACGTTTTTTGATGGCATAGAAGCAGTCGGCCCAAGTGATATATCTATGCTACATACTTGTTCGAGAGCCGTATTCTCGGTTCGTTGTATACAATACAGGAATCATCGATGCACAAACGGTTACCCTGTATTTAGAACATCATTCCGAACCCCGCCATATAGAACTTTCGTAAAGGTAAATAAATAAAAAAAACGGCTGTCCCATGCAATTAGACCGTGTGGGTATTGCACTTCTGTAGGAAACAGCAGTTTTTTTTTTTAATATTACTGAGGAAAAAATTCTATTTGGGGGAGTTTGGTACGATGTACTGAACATGTACTAAGAGCGTTTACACCTTACGACAATTCATATTAAAAGTTCTTATTTTCAGAAATGACTGAACCGATTTTAATGAAAGTTCGTACGCATAAGCAAGATACGTAGGTCTAAAAAAATACTAAATCATTTTCGAAAAATAGTGTTACAGCTAAATTAGACCGATAATAAATTATCTATAGAAACGGAAATTTCCAATTATCTTTTTCTTTTTAAAAGACATTTCGAAAATGTTTTTAGTAACTTTTTAGACCTAAGTATCCTGCATATGCGTATTAAATTTCGTTAAAATCGGTACAGTAATTTTGGAAAATAAAGACTTGAATGTTTGTATGAAATGCCGTAAGATGTAAACGCTCTTAACCGTTTGTGAGTGGATGTCCCGTCCAACCTGCATTTAAACAAAAATGGCCGACCCCAAAAAATCTACACATATTCAGCTCCCGATTGCTGAACTTTATACGGATCGGGTGATCAATTCATAGCTGTTTTTCCCCTTCCGGCTGTGCCCAATCAACTTTTTGTAATGGTCTATTATTTTATTAATCTTACATACAAAAGGGATCTGCGCTAAGCTTAAAAGACGGGCAAAATTCGATGACACAATTTCATATAATATAATTAATTAGAGTATTAAGTCCTTCTGCAAGTCTGTCCTATAGGGACGCATACACTATTCTACTAACTTATTTTAAGTATAAGCGTACTGACCTGATAATATTACGACAATAGTTAATGCTTAAAATACCGTGTTTTTAACAAAACTATCATGAGGTATGTGTAAGAATATTGAAAATAAGCGTTTATGTTTGGAGTATAGTCTAAGGTCTAAGGCCAAAATTTATAAACATAACTTACGAGCTGGTTGTGGCTTAGACAAGTTCTCGTCCCTGTCTTTGCATCTGTGCGACAGTGACAAGTTCATGCTAAGTCGCGTTTAGTTTATAGATCTCGGTCTAAGAGTGCAAGAAATAGTAACTATTTGTTCTAAAATCATTATAATCAGACTATTTTGATCATTTTGCAAATTAAATACAGTGAACAGTTGTACATGTTCAAATCAACACCGTTCTAGCTTACGAGTTATCAGGAATTTAGATCTTTTCTTGAATTTGGTAGTTTTCAGATGGTTGTTATTGTTTAAAAAATACTGATAATAATCAGATGCTCCAAAATACTATAAAAATGGCCAGACATGTAAGAATGAAAAGTCTTACTAAGACGTAATATCCACATTTAGCTATATCAAAAACATTAAATCTAAAAAGTATTCAAAAATAAGCTTTTAAATAACCATTATTGTAAACTGAATCAATCAAGAAAAAATCTTAGAAAATGCTTAAAAATACTTCAAAAGTTTAAAACTAGAACTTATTCAATTTTGAGGCAAATTATAATTAAACTAAAATAAGGACTTAAAAAAAACGACATTGGCACTGTCTTATCCAATTTAGGTAAAACATTAATTCTAATTTTCTAAATTATTACTAGTTTTTCTGCTGCTCCAAATCAATAAAGTGAAGATACCAGAAGATCCTCATTCTCATGGATCGTAAATAAATTATATTGCTACAAAATCTTGTACATACTTGTCAAGACACATTCCAAACAATGTTTGTATTTTCCCAATAAGAAAATTTGTTAAAAAATAATTGGTTGTCTGTAAAGTCGGTTTTCGGACGACAGTTTAACTTGACAACGTCATAACAAAACATTGCATACTTTTATGAATAGCAAGCCGATCGTGCCTTTCGTTCGCTCGTGCAGCGCTCTCGCTCCGAACTCCAATCGTAACATTACTATGGGTCATCCTTTTTCGTGCGTGCAGCCGGCGTTCATCGATTTATTAGACGTTTTCACGTCAAAAAAAACTCGACCTGAGTCGCATAGAGCAATGACTAACTAAGTAACAAGTATGTATAATGAATCAATGTTTAAGAATACGAAGTTTAAGTAGAATTTTTCGTTCTAGTGTAAAATATACCTTTATTTCAGTAAGTCGGTAAAAGACAGAATCGGTGCCATAATAATTATATATCAAGTAGGTCTAAAAGTTTCTGGCCACACACATTAGACAATGTGTGTATTCAGATATACAAAACTATCATGTCACTAAATTACTGAAGTTTTCTACAGTTACCCACAGTAAAAAAAGTATTAGTTTTGTTCAATATACACAGGTGTAGGTATAAGTAAGAATGGAATCTACCTATAGGCTTATACAACGTGTAACGTTAAATGCGCAAAACCTCAGACACCCCAAATGATTTTTAATTCAATTGACCTAACTCTGAGAGAAAAAAGGCATTAAAAAAAACGTAAAGGTTTTATGTGCTGTTTTAGTTTTACTAGCAATTCTGATCGTTTCTTTCTTTCTTTCTTTTTTTTCCCGCGTATGAGACATTTTAAATTGGACGACAAACATTTGTGTTTGTTTACCTATTTTGGCGGGTTTGCGCACGTGATGGCTTGACCTATGAACAAAAATAGACAGGGCAACATTTTCTATGACGATTTTTTGAAAATGTGACCTATATTAAAAAGTGGTTCAATTGATTCTGCTCGTTATTCTGATCAAACTATTTTCAGGTTTTGCGCATTTAATGTTACACATAACACATGTGTCATGTGTTTGTTGAATGTTACACATTGTATATACAGGGTTATTGGTAAAACACGAACAACCTCTTAAGAGGTCATTCTATTCATCATTATGAACAACTTTTACTATGAGATCAAACCCGTGATCGTGAAAAAACGATCAGCTGTTCCCTACATTTTGACGAGTTGTGTGAACATAAAGTACGGAACAGCTGATTTTTTTTTCGCGATTTCAGCTATGGTCCCATAGTAAATGTTGTTCGTAATTATGTACAACACATCTCTTAAGAGGTTGTTGGTGTTTTACCAATAACCCTGTATAGATCCTATCCTTAATTTTATATTTGAAGCAGGAAACTTTGAGACCTTACTATGTATATTGGAAACAATGCTCAATTATTATTGCTAAGAACACAGCTTAGCATGTCTTTTTGTTTTGCTCAGTACTTCTTAAAGTTAAAAATACACTATCGCTAATTGGTCCCAAATCGTAAGATTGAACAATTTTCCATGTCTTTCATCAAGAAAAGTATTAGTATCAAAAATAGTAGGTATTGTACAACAACAATAAATGTATACATTTTTAAATAAGACATTATTATTTTCATATCCAATAAGTAAAACTTTTTTATCAAAAAAATAGCTTTTTAATTAGCTTTATATATTTAACAGTACAGCATTTAAAAAGCTTTTCCAAAAAAGAGGTATAAGTACAGTAACACATATTCCTGTATGAAGAAAAAAACCATAATTTTAAGAAGAATTATCATAATAGTATTGTTCTTTTTTTTTTGCTACAAACTTAGTTTTTCATCAACAGTCAAGTCTCCGAAAAAACTTTTGGGTTTATTAAAAACCAATTTCACAACTGCCATACAACAGCATCCAATGCTTACTGGCAGTAACTATGTATTCTATGTATAGAATTGGATTCAAAAAGGTTTAATGAACACAAAAATTCAGTAAATAGTCTCACTGCTGAAATAGAAATATCTAACAGGCTGACAAACTGTATTGACCGTGTAGTAGATATTTTTGTGCTGTAAGGCTTTCTGTCCACTGGAACAGTGAAGAGAGAAGAGCAAATTTTTAACCAATAGAATTGCATCAAATCCCAACCCACTCATTCTATACAATTCTAAAGGTCAACATTTTCACAGGTCTGTTCCTCTCGTCTCAGTCCAGTGGACAGGCAGCCTTATCTCTTCACCCTTTCAAAATCTCGGTGACATAATTAAAATAACACTAAATAGACAAAATTAAAACTAAAGTAAAAAGTCACAAATGCACTGCAGTTTCTTTCACACTGAGGTAGGTACTGTTTTTTCGCACTTATATTCCCGATTCACATGGGTGTCGCCTTGTAGCAAAACCTTAAGTTTTTTTGGCTCTATCACGCTAATTTAGCGACTTTTTTTTTCAAACAATAAAAAATTCATACCCCACAAATTCCCAAACACTAATTCTATGTCATGAGCAACATTTTAAAAACATTTCATTACATATTTACACACACAAATTCTGGAAACACTAAATTGAACACAGGAAATACCCAATTTTTCACACTTTTGTGAACTAATGTACATATTTTGGGCACTATAGTGTCCTATCAGCCCAAATACATACAAAATAACAATTTTTCAATCTTAGTTCATATTTCTTGAGTGTTATCTCAGTCCAAATACACAAAGAAGTTGGGTGTGCCACAGTAATTGGTGGCGAAGGCCTTGCCAGCGGCCGTGGGAGCGCTGAAGGCTATGTCGGCCACCCGCAGGGCTTCGCCGTACAGGAAGGAGGCGCGTGCGCACGCTAGCAAGCGAGCCGCTATGCCGCGTCGGCGGTGGTTTATGTGTGTCCAAATTCGGGAGACGCCGCATCTGAAAATGGAAAAGAGATATTTTTATGAACAAGTTAAGGATATTAAAGATACTACTTGAACTTAACATCGCACCTGTAATTCCCAAAGGGTAAGCCAGAGATAAGTAAGCCAGTAATGTTTCTAGTGTCATGTAGTAGGCGAGCCTATTGCCATCAACCCGGCACAATTCCAGACTCTACTGGCTGCTATTGAGGAATTAATCCCAATAACAATTTGCCCTACCTGGGCAAAGCTGGCATGCTCAGTGACCAACAAAAGAGACAGTCAAGACCTGCTTTACAAAACCAGTTTATGCTGAACTAGGGAATCTGTACAAAGCGAGGCCTTGTTATGCTGAAACTTTATAGCTTCATGTGTCGTCATGTGTACTTGAAACATAACTAGGTTTAAATCTTTGTGGTACTCACTTAACAGGGTAATCCTCCACACTGCAGCAGTCCGGGTCTCCGGGGATGAGCTTGTAGGCGCGCACTTTGGGCTCCACAATCAGACAACCTAATATCTGCTTCTTTTCTATGTATAAGTATGCCTGGAATTATGTTGAACCGTGTTATTTTTTACAAGCTTTTATGTAACATGCAATGTTTGCTTGTCTGTTGTCAACTGAATTTTAAAATAGTTGTCCCCAACCCATTGGGAAGTATTGCATACACATAAGTTTGAATGTCAAAGGTTAGACAAGTGACGACATTCTAAATACAATATGGCGGATTCTAGTAATAACTTCCTGATGGAAGCAGTAGCTTTTGCGACCACTAGACCATCCAGGCACTTTTCAATCTTTTTGTATTTGGGGCAAGTTGGCAACACTATTCCAAAACTACTGCAACTCCTGAATGCCAGAATTACCAGTGGCGACTACCAGAAAAGCGACGAGATAATGAAGCTCGACGATGTCCTAGAGAAACAATATAACTGTCTTGGATCCCATAACGAAATTAATCAGAACAGAAGGAGTAGGAAAAACATAATTTCCACTTCCTTCCATATCAGCAGGAGACAGAACAAAACAAGGCCAATAGGCGCAAAGGGAGTTTTACAACTGGGATATTTTTAGCGTTCACAAGTGGGTCCTTTTTTTTTTGGATGGGACATCGTCGAATAACAGGAGTCATTAGATAATTTCCCATCCAAAAAAAAAACCCCGCTCTGGGCGGAGCGGAAGAGAGTGTTAGACTTATACTGACTAAAACTCATCCATGTTACTTCTTAGCAATTTTTGATCCAGGGCCACGGTACGTCTTTCGAACAGTCCCGCAGCCTTGGCACGCATCGGCCCTCTCGGACCCCTTCCGATTTGCTGACATCTCCTTGAGGCGCGCGTGGAACACGAACGCGCCGTCGGCACGGTCTGTCGTCATAAGACGGACGGACGGTGAGCTAGCCCATTACTCACCGTCCACAGGCCCGCGCCTACGGTAGCCACGACGCCCGCGGCGTCGCCCACGGCCCACAAATGGGTCCTAAGTTGTGAGCTGTTTTAAATCTTGGTATATTATGCTATTTATTTATCAAATAACTTACCGTATAAGCATGTATCAGGTCCTTGGGCAGCTCGTTGCCGTACCCGAGGTGTGGGTGTACGACCCGGCTGAGCAGTTGTTCCACCTTCTTCCAGCCAGTCTCACCACCTCGTATGCGGACACAGCGCGCCGTGCCCGACCGGTCTACTACGCACTCGTCTTTGAAACCCTGGAATGTTCAAGTTATTATTTAGTAGAAGTTTTAATTTTGGTTTTCTTCCTTGTAAGTATTTATTTAATAAAATTTAACTTGTTATGTACCCTTAAAACGCTAGCTAGCTTATGGACATGTGTTTTCTCCCCATCCATTAGATGGGGCCCAGACTTGGTCTTTGATCAACATCCAAAACATACTGAATGTAGCATAGTGTATATAGTGTAGTAGCATACTGAATGTTAAAATAACTGGCCGAATAAGAAAAACCACCAAAATGAAAATTACCTACGTAGCTTATAAAGCTGCGAGGCTAAAATGGGAGTGGGTAGGCCATATCTGCCTGCACAGCTGTGGGCCCAAATATCGCAAGACTGGAGTCCTGAGACAGCTAGACGGGGTTGCGGCAGACCCGAGGAGAAGATGCAATGCGAATTGGCGGGAAGAAGCACACCATCAAAAGAAGTGGAAGGATTTAGGGGAGGCCTTTGCCCAGGAGTGGGACAGCACGGGCTAACCAAAATAAAGACAAAATTTCCATTAGGAATTTCACAGTAGAAGTCTGGAGATTTTATGTGTGACCAATTAATGCGAAAGTATAACTCTCTGTAACATACAAGTCTGTTCAATCCTTCAAGGAAATGGCGAGATACTTTATAATGTATGAGAGAATGACGATTTTATTTTTAAAATCAGGTTCACGGTGAGTTTGAGTTGGATTGAAGCAATTTCGTTCCAACAAGCCAATAAAAGCAACGTGCTTTATTCTTTGTATCTAGACTAATATTATAAAGCTGAAGCGTCTGTTTGGTTGAACGCGTTAATCTCACGAACTACTGGTGCGAATTGACAAAATCTTTTAAGGCGGTTTCTCTTCTTAGAAGGCTAGAATATCATGATAAGACCAATAGGAGCGGGGCATTAATAAAAAAATGGGTAATCCCCCGCTTGTCTTATGTGATGCAGACGAAGCGCGGGTCAACCAGTAAAATAATGTTTGTATTTACTTACATTGAACTTCAGTACATCTGTAGCATTGTGATGCACTAAGTGATCATGCTCGTCTTGTGGATCGCCGATCTGTTAACGTAAAAAAGTTGTCATAAAAAATAAATACAGATGTACTAAACACTTCTCATTGAATCAATAAAACAAAAACAAATAAAAACAGTGTAGCCTAGTGGTGTGACCGTCGGACTGCCAAGTCATAGGTCACGAGTTCGAAACCAAGACACGCACCTCTGATTTTTCGGATTCATGTTCGTATTTTGTATTGTATAACGGGCTGGTTTCCGCAACTCCACGTCTAAATCGCGTATTTTGCGTACAGGTGGGAACATTATTCGATCCATATGCGTATTTAAAACTTTTCAGACTTATCACTTGCTTCGGTGAAGGAAAACGTCATAGTCAATTTGTTTAACAATAAACCCTGACGGTACATACAGTTGAAATTAGTTAGTAAGCACCTGATAAATAGTCCCGCACTCAGTACACTGTGTAGCTCCAAACTTCTTCTGTCCAGCATCGATCACGTACTGATCGTCACCCGTCTTGATCAACAAGCGCTTGCTACTCTTCTCCGCACCACCTGAAAGCAGTTAACAACAATTACGCCTGTTATCCCAGTATGGTTGTGCAGAGGTGTACTTAGTCATAGTACACCCACATGTCGACAGATGTTTCAGTCCCATGTATTAGGTGGCGACCCTTTTGTTATCAACTGGGCACAAATGAGGACTCCAGACTGTCCCTAAGGAGTTACAGACCCAAAACTTCAATAATAAAGATACACTGAAATGATTATGCTCTGCATAGTGTCGGACTTAAAGAATCCAATATCTTTCCGTGGATGTTGTAAGAGCCGACTAAGGGACTTGCCAGAGAATGGGCAGCAGCGTTCTCTGTGCTTTTGTAAAAACCGTACTGCGATCGCCAACCCGCCTGCCAAGCGTGGCGATTATGGCAAAACCCCCGAAAATGTCAATGTGGCGACACTTGGGGGAGGCCTGTGTCCAGCGGTGGACGTGTTTAGGGCCGAAATGGTGGTGGTGGTGGTAATGGGTTTCGTACCATTATTTATAAAATCGAGCAAAAGAAACACTTTTTTTGTATGGGGGCCCTCTTAAATATTTATTTTATTCTGTTTTTGATATTTGTTTTATAGCGGCAACAGAAATACATAATCTGTAGAAATTTCAAATGGCTAACTATCACGCTTCATGAGATACAACCTGGTGACAAACGGACAGCGAAGTCTCAGTAATAGGGTCCCGTTTGACTCTTTGGGTACGGAACCCTAATTAGAGGTTAAATAAGTGTGAAGGTATTGTATGTTTGGTTGGCCAATCTTGGGCCATCAGACCATTATTTAAAAGATAACATAACATCACGCCTGTTATCCCAAAAGGTGTAGGCAGAAGTGTACCTAATAGTACACTCACATTTCGCAGTTCTGTTTAAGTCCCATGTAATAGGCGGCGAGCCTATTGCCATTAACGGGGCGAAAATCCAGACTCCGTGGCTGCTACTGAGAAATTTCTGAATGAAAACCCAATAACACTTTGCCCGACTTAAGAATCGAACCCCGAACCTCGCGGTCAGCAGTCACGCTTGCGACCATTAGACCAACGAGACAGTCCATAAAAGTGACTGTTTAGAATTCATCATCACCACCTATAATGTTCCCACTGCTGGGACACAGGCTTCCTCTCTGTCAGAGGAAGTGGGCTGTAATCCACCACGCGGGCTTAGTGCGGGTTGGTAGATGTCGCATGTCTTCGAATTTTTAGTTCTAGAACATGCCGTTTTCCTCACGATGTTTCCCTTCGCCGTTTTTGAGAGCAGCAGTGATGAAATAAATTACACAAAGTAATGCGCCTGCCTGGGTTCGAACCCACGGCTTACTGCTCGTAAGTCGGGGCTGTCACCACTGGGCCATCGCTGCTCTACAATCAAAATTACTTTTCTAATAATTATTATATATGGACTGTCTGAACAGAATCATTGAAATATTTACCTTTGCTGCTACCAGGCACGAGTACCCCAGGGTTTGGTTTGTCGAAGATGGGGAATAGTTTAGGTTTGTCATCCTTTCCTGCATTCTCAGATGACGATACGCTGGGAACTTCTGAAATTACAAAACAAAATCTTAAGTGTGTATTTTATAATGTGCACATTTATGAGAAACATATTCTTTCGTTTTATTTAGGAGTAAAACAAAATAAAACTATTTAACATGAAAACGGACAGAGAAAAACGTTAAAAGTGTAAATAAATAATTCCTAAAATAGATTCCCTCTGTTAAAGATGCCAGTTAAGATATTTTAGTGTTAATGTGATTTAGATAATATCTCATTATTCATTCTTATATTATATTCATTAACATACTATTTACATTTTTAGATACTTAATAAATAAAATTTTATTAAAAAAAAAAAACACATTTAATATAGCCCATCGGTATCGGGAACAGGGTCCTAGCGACCGACTCCAGAAAAAGGAAACTCTTAACAATTCGAGCCGTGTCCTTGAGTACCGCTTTCTGAATCAGGCCCTTGATCCAGCTGCCTAACGAGAGCCTTCTTAGATATTGGTTGGGGCTCTTGGCAAGCCATTGGATGTACTGAAAATGCGGTATATGCGATACGGAAGGCTTTACTTCTGCGGTCTGCGGTTTTGAATTGTACCTTTGCGGAGCGATCACTCTAATTATCGATGCCGAATCGGCTTAACCCGATTACTAAGGTTAGGATGGCTGGGCTGTTCCTGCACTTAGCCTCTTTATTGGGCCGTTATACGTAAACCCGATTATTTATTATCACAACATTCGTCGCATTTAGCACGGAGCGATGTCAGAGTCGCATCATCCGAACTTTAACTAGGCGAGTCATAATTCATCATCGTCGTTGTCCTGTCCTTATCCCAATTTATTTGGGGTGGAATGGCTTCTTCTTCCATACTTGTCTTTCTATTACTCGTCACTAAGCAACCACCTCCTTTTTTGCCATATCATCAAATCAAATTTATCCGCGGGTTTCCTTACAATGAGATGTTATACAGAAATGGTTAGTTCGATACATTTTACTCCAGAGCATACAAATCATAATACAGTTAGGTATGTCAAAACAATAGACACAAATTTAAAATTAAATAACACAATTACTTCTGTCACACAGTCCATCCATCGTTTCTGAATGTAGTTTTTTTGGTTTTACTGCATGGAATTTTGTTCTTTTTGATAGGCTCAAGCCATTTCCGCGATAGATGAGACTTAATCACAGAGAAAGATTCGTCGAGACTCTTAACTTCATCATCATCATCATTTCATCCAAAAGACGTCCACTGCAGGACATAGGCCTCCCCCATGAAGGGGGGTTTTGCCATAAGCCATGCTTGGCAGGCGGGTTGGCGATCGCAGTACGGTTGTTACAAAAGCAAAAAGAACGCTGCTATCCATTAAAGATAAAGATTCATTTATTTGCAAAAAAAACATTCTCTGGCAAGTTCCTTAGTCACCTCTTCCTACTCCCTCGGGAAGATATGGGATGGTGCTATGCTTTACGTCCGTCACCATACAGATTTAACTTCATCATCATCATCATTTCAGCCCTTTTAACGTCCACTGCTGGACATAGGCCTCCCCCAAGTGTCGCCACATTGACATAACATGGGGGGTTTTGCCATAATCGCCACGCTTGGCAGGCGGGTTGGCGATCGCAGTACGGTTGTTACAAAAGCACAGAGAACGCTGCTGCCCATTCTCTGGCAAATCCCTTAGTCGCCTCTTACGACACCCACGGGAAGATATGGGATGGTGCTATTCTTTACGTCCGACACCATACAGAACCTACAGAATTTAACTTCATAATACGAGGTATTTTTCGTGTGGTAAGTGCCTACCTTGTGTAAGAGTTTATTTGCCGCCCATGGGCCTCTGACTAGGCTTTACATGCCGTCGAGAAATATCTCTCAGGCGGGCTGGTTTCGTCACGATGTTTTCCTTCACCGAAGCAAGTGATAATTAAACAATACGCACTTGAATCCGAAAAATCAGAGGTGCCTGTCTTGGATTCGAACTCGAGACCTATGAATTGGCAGTCCGACCACGGTCTACTAGGCTATCTCTGCTTAATATTTAGTACTCGGGTAACAATAAGTATTATTTCTATAAACAACAATATGATTAGAATCGTGTCAGTAGCTCAAATTATCTCCTACTTTAGAATATCATTGTCTGCATGTAATATTTCCGACCTTGTTCGATTCAAAAACTCGAAACAATGGTATATTAATGTGAATGTTCTCAAAAATACTTCATTTTAATATAATATTATAATGTGATTCTTGGCTTAATTGAGTCTTGGTTAATTTTAAATGATATTATGCAGGAATAATGAGCTGTTTGTTCATTTGGGCTGTCCTAATGATGTTGAATTTAGATGTAGTTCCGGCTGATAAAAAAATTATATTATTTTAATTTTGGTAATTTGTAAGCTCTTTCTCACACTTTTGGCTGTCAAATATCTGGTGGAACCTATTGGCCAATGTTTGGTTAAGCTGGATGAATCATCATCATCATTTCAGCCGAAACCGTCCACTGCTGGACATAGGCCTCCCCCAAGTCTCGCCACATTGGCCGGTCCCGTGCGACTCGCATCCTGCGGTTCCCTGCAACCTTCACCAGGGCATCGGTCCACCTAGTGGGAGGCCTTCCAACGCATCGTCTTCCGGTTCGCGGTCCCCATTCCAGAACTTTTCGGCCCTATCGACTATCCGTTCTGCGAGCAATGTGCCCTGCCCACTGAAACTTAAGTTTGGCAATTCTTCGGGTTACGTCGGTAACCTTGGTTCTCTTGCGTATGTCCTCATTTCTGATTTGATCACGCAAGGAAACTCCGAGCATAGCCCTCAACGTCCCTCATCCCTCTCTGGATGAATACTGTATTATAAACTTCGCCACCGATATCCCGGCTTATTCTGCAGTATGTACTTCTTTCAACCTCGAAGAGGTGCTCGTTGCTAAGTAATACCTAACAGCCACTCGGGTCGATTTTCAGGTTAAGCCTTGCTTGCCTAGGTTGGTCCGTGGATGGGTGACCACCCATTACATACCGAGGTTCCACTGCGCCACGGAAAGCACGTTAAGCCGTTGATCTCCGCTGTTATTTGCAAATCTTTGACAGTCGTTACAGGTAGTTAGTGGCCCGAAAGTCTGGCAACCAGTTTTACCAAACGATATCGTGTTACCCTGTACTAACTGAGTTGTGGAGGTCAGATAGGCAGTCGCTCCATGTAAAATATTGGTATTCAGCTGCGTCAGGTAAGACTAGCAGCTGATCCAATCATAGTTGGGACAAGGCTAGGTAGATGATGTACTTCTTTCAAGCCCTATATTTTCATAGGAAATCAGAATATTATGTTCTTACTACTGCCTTCTCTCTGTGAGAGAGAAAAGGCCGTACACCATCACGCGGGTTGTGTGCGTGTTGGTGTACACACATGTCTTAGAATTTTCGATTCTACCATATACCGGATTCCGGATTAAAATAAATTACACAAAAAGTTTCTGCACGACGTAAAATTCGACGTCACATAGCTTAAACAGTTGATGGAAAGAGATGGACAGGAAGACCAAAGAAAAGATGGATGGATCGTGTGAGAATGATATGAAGGAAAAAGGAGTAATTGATAGCATGACGATTGACAGGGAAAAATGGAAAAAAAAAAACGTGTTAGCTTACCTCAGATGACATGGGACAAGGGCAGAAAGATGATGATAACATGGCTTAGAAGTTTTCAGTTCCAAGAAGGAAACCGACATGGGTTCCAAGAAGGAAACCGGCATGGGTTCCAAGAAGGAAATCGGCATGGGTTCCAATAAGGAAGCCGACATGGGTTCCAATACTGACGAATAACAAATATTAATGACTTACCATCAACAGCAGGTATAGCAGTTTCAGTAGAAGCGAGCACAGCTTCGGCGTTGATATTGTTGGACTCCGCCATCTTGAGGATCTGCTCGTCTAACATCTTCAGCTCGCGTTCGATCTCGTCCAGGTCGGTCAGTTCTTCGTCTTGAGCTGGAAAGAATGGAAGTATGGCTTTTGGGAAATAGAGCAAGAATAAAAACTAAAGGCGCTCCCTCACGGGAGATACAGCAAGCTCCTGGGGCAAGCAAACTGTTCAGAAACCCTAATGAAGAATAGTAAGTTATAAAGGCAAGCCAAACTTTTAGGCTTGTATGTTTTTTTTATTTATTTAAATTGTAGCCCCACAGTAGGTTTTTCTCCTGTATCGTGGGTGCGTTTACAAACAGCCAGACCCGGAACACATATCTGTAGGCTATACAAATATTTTTTCCTTGCGGGGATCGAACCCACGACACGCAGCGCAGCAGCTAATCACCCAGACACTGCATCAACCGTGCCGTCGAAGTACCGCGGTTCTGCTCACTCACTGATGTAATGCTCAAATCTGAACTGTTACATTTCTTAATTTCATTTAATTGTGCGTATGTTATATAAGATAAATGTCCGACGGAGGGTCGGACATTTATCTTATATAACAACGGTTTTACCAAAAACAGACACCAGTCTCTATGTAGTGATATTTTGACTGTACTGTTTATGATGAAAGAGAAATAAATTAAATTTATTATTATTATATTATTTCAGTCGAACGCTCCCGGTGAGGCAGCGCCTTAACACAGTGATGGACTTTTTCTTTTCTAAATACGCGACAACTGAATCAATGCCTAAATACATATAATTTTAAAACGCGACATTCAGACGGGCGTTGAAAATTCAATAGCTTTTTTTGCCCCCATTAGTAATTTTTCCTGTATCATCGATGTGTTTACAAACATTTAAAGTCACATACACAAACAGCCAGACCCTTACAAATATTTGCTCCGTGCGGCGATCGAACCGGCGACACGCAGCGCAGCAATCAATCGCTTAGCCACTGCGCCAACCAATAGCCAACTAACGCCAATAGTGCGAGTTGATATAAGCATTTATGAAAAAGGGGCATAGAAACCAAATAGAGAATTAAACAAAATGAGAGAATACTGCAAAAAAAAAACCAAGTATCTGCAAAATTACTGGAATTGCTTCCAATAAAAAAACACCTCTTTACGTACCATTTTTAACTACAAGATGTTAGTATGCTAATTTGAAAAGAACATTATTCATAACAGGGCGAGAAGGCTAGACCCCTAGTTCGAAGAAAACTGGTTTCTTTGAACTAAATAGAATAATAATTATACAACAGCAGCTTATATTAGTTCACCCCTAACTAATAATAATAGGCGATTAGGGGTCTGCCTATTTAAAGGACATTGGTAACCACCTGTCTGTTGTAATTATTCTCAGCTGTTTGTGCCCCGCACCCTTCATCCGCGTGAAATTATTATAAAACTAGCTGTCCCGCGCAACTTCGTCTGCATCACATTTTCCCAGTTTTCGCAATATTTTTCATTGCTGCTCCGCTCCTATACAGCGCCATCTATTAAATACTTACTCAATCCAGTCAACAGATAATTGTGATTTGATTTGCAATAAAATAATATTGCGACTCTAAATTGAGATGTAAGCTATTCTATCTTTTAACTTGGATCAAACTGCACACGGTGTGCAAATTTCATTAAAATCGGTTAAGTAGTTTAGGAGTCCATCCCGGACAAACAACGTGACGCGTAATTTATTTAAATCTTCTTCTTCTTTCTTCTCTACTTTTTCTATCTTCCATATATATATTATAGAAGAAGAAGATATTACACTTTCCTCTTGGACCATCTACCAGTAAAAGACCCGTCAAAATCGGTCCAACCGTTTCGTCGGATTAGACAGACAGGCCAAAATTTTTAAAAACTACAATTGGATCGAGAATCCTAATCTACTCGCAACAGCTGACTGGGTGCGGGTTGTTGTGAGTAGGTTACGATTTTGTACGCGTTGTCGCGTCATTGTATACGTTATATTTGAATTTCATATAAGCCCTAGCCTAGAGAGACCCTAGATCACATAATCATGTTAGTCACCCTAGATTATAGGGTGGCTATTGAGTATGGAGAGCAGTGGTGGCCCAGTGGTGGCAGCCCCGACTTACGAGCAGTAAGCCGTGGGTTCGAACCCAGGCAGACGCATTACTTTGTGTACTTTATTTCATCACCGCTGTCCTCAAAAACGGTGAAGGAAAACATGGTGAGGAAACCGGCATGTCCTAGAATTAAAAATTCGATGACATGTGACATCTACCAACCCACACTGGGTCCGCGTGGTGGATTACAGCCAGCGGGCTGTAATCCACCACGCGGACCCAGTGTGGGTCTCACCCACCACCCAGGGACCCAGTGTGGGTCCCTCTCATAGAGAGGAGCCTTTGTCGCAGCAGTGGGTACATTATAGGCTGATGATGATGATTGAGTATGTGAGAGAAGTTATCTGCAAAGGTGCATAGACAATAATAAATATCAAAACAGTTACCTGGAGCTTCATTTTCTTCAACAAGTATATACCCTCCTTCCACAGGCAGGAACTGTCCACTCTTAGGCAATTCACCATGACATACTACATGCCCATCAATGTCTGCCATAACCACGTCGTTCGTTACCGGCGCTGGCAACGTCGTCATAGGCTGTGATGTCGCTGCCACTTTTACTGGCAACGTCGTCAAAGTTGATGCCACCGTCGGAGTTACACTTGTCACATTCTCTGGCATCGTCATATCTAACTTCCGGCAACCTAGTTCAACTATAACAGCTTCGGAATCTTGTGGTAGTGTTGCCATGTTAACTGGCACGGCGGTCACTGGCTGGAATATTTGCTTAGTTTCTTCTATAACTGTGCTGTTGAAACATGGTAGTTCTTGTATAGGTTTTGAGCTGGATAGTTCTGATTCTGGGATCTCTTCTTCTTCCCATTGGCTGAGTAATGCTTCTATTGTTAGTTTTTCTTTGTCAAATGGGTCAGCTTTATCTGTGAAATATTACGTTTTATTAAATATGGGTGTAAATAGACCCTTCACGAAGCGTAAAGGCACTTGCTCTCCCTGCCATATTTTTTTTTTGTTCTGGACCATACCTGGGTACCTTCTAGTTACAGAGATATTGGAGGTCAAAGTTCCAACTTTTCTACCATTTTTTTTTTTGTTAAATTACTTTTAATGTTTTTTTTTAATTTTATCTTTTACTTTAAATACCTTCGCGACCACAGTACTATTCAATGCATCCATCAGCACAATGTTTTGAAACATAAAATTTTTGATATACAGCATAATTTTTTAGTCACCGTCCAAATTTAGAAATTTTAATCTTTGGCGAAAACCATTGAATACGTGTTTTTTCTTTTAGTATCACTCAATACAAAAATATTGAGATATCATGGACACCGCCGCGCCATGCGTAGGTACACGCTGGGTAACTACCAGGGCTGGCCGCCCCCTTTCCATTGAATGTTTGACCCCTTTCCATTGATTTTTAACGTTTAACTTAGTGACCAGGCAGAGCGGATAATATTTCGAGAAAATGATTACATATGAAAATATGAAAATTTCACATATCTATTTTTTTTTCAAAAATTTAGTTAGTGAATGATACATAATGCCTAGAAAATATTTGGACGGTGACTAAAAAATCTTGCTGTATATTTATAGTATTCTATATATCCCTAGTATGTGTTATTAAATTATATTTTTTTACAGATAGCATTCTACTACTGTTTCTCTCTGCAACACCCTAAGATTGACCGTTAGAAAATGCCTATGGCATTAAGTCCGCCTCTGTACATTGTACTTGAAGTAATAAATAAATAAAACGTGAACGTGTTTCCCAGCAAATTTTTTAGCGTAGAGTTCATCATCATCATTCATCATCATTTCAGCCCAAAAGACGTCCACTGCTGGACATAGGCCTCCCCCAAGGGACGCCATATTGACATTTTGGGGGGTTTTGCCGTAATCGCCACGCTTGGCAGGCGGGTTGGCGATCGCAGTACGGTTGTTACAAAAGCACAGAGAACGCTGCTGCCCATTCTCTGGCAAGTCCCTTAGTCGGCTCTTACGACACCCACGGGAAGATATGGGATGGTGCTATTCTTTACGTCCGACACCATACAGAGCGTACAGTTACTTAGTTTGATTTACAGAATGCTAGGTTGACCGCTGCGTAAAGGCTTGGTTTACACCTTGTAGACTAAGTTATGCGCGCGAGTTCGCTCGCGTGAATGTTGCAAATAATTCCAGGTATACGTAATACCAAGGTTAAAAAAGTATCTAGTCTTATGGCTGCCAATCTTAGCGGGGACTAAGCATCGTCACCGGTGATGTCATGCACCGACAGGACCGGAGAGGGATCACGCGCAGGACCAACTGCTTTACGCTCTTAATCATATCACCTACTTCCAAATTTCGATCTGCTACCGAGAAATTGTTACTGGAAAAGTTAAAACTGTCCAACTTGGGAATCGAACCCCGGACTAGGTCAGCCGTCACACTTGCGACCATGAAAAGAAACGGGGCAAATCCTTTTCATCTTTTGTTATGACCAAACGTCGGAATTAGGTAGAGTTATTTTTGTACTTGCATCGAAATGTTGATATTAATATGGATCTTCCCTTGCGTGTGCTCATTGGAATTTTGCAACTTCAGACATCCGATGTCGGATGGTTTAAATTGTGTAAAAGTATATAACGTTTTTATTTAATAAATCAAGATTTTTTTCTGCTCTTTTAAATTAATCTCGGGACTTGAGGCATATCCACTTTATTCTTTCGCTGTATGAAATCGGTAGTACATAAATAACCCTACCTAATTCCGACCTCTGGTTATGACATATCTGAAGGTAATAACGATGATTTATTGCAATTTAGTAAACTTAAATACAAAAGATTAGTTTCAAGAATAAAATACGTCAATAATGAGATACGAAAAAAATGAGGATATGAGCTTAAAGAAAAAATATTATTATACTCTAATAAGCACTAATGATCAATCAAACAATCTTAAACAAAAAGTACTACAAAGACTGCATTTTTATTTATTCGTTTTTACATGACCAGCACATTCATAAATAAATAATCTTCATATTCTTTGTTTTATTTTTTATGTTAATTTTATATCCGGGTCTTTTAGGCAAAGTGGCTTGTATTATATTTTTAATTTACCCAAAATAAAATTGTTTACAAATTCAAACGAGCGCTTGTTTTGAATCTTTTGGATGTTTCGTGGCCGAAACCAGAATACTGAAGTAAATGCCAAGTTATAATGGGTGTCTGGTTTGTCGACCTGACATTATATAGTCTGTAAAAAGACCCTTTAACGAAGCCGAACGGCATTTCTTCACCCCGTCATTGCGATATTTTTTTGTTTTGGACCATACCCGGGAACCTTTTAGTTACGGAGATATGATAAGTTTCAAGTTTTTTACAAGTCTTTTAAGAAATACAAGTGTTTAATGTGATAACTTTACTTTAAATACCTCTCTATGACCCCTGTACTGTTCAATGCATTCTTTCTTCTGTACCTGCTGGCCTACCATGACGTCTTAAAGCAGTATTGTTTTATTTTTATTCCAGTGTGGGAAAGAGATGCGAGGTATACAGGATGTCTAGCGCTACTTTTTTCCCACACTGGAAAAGGAGTAAACAAAACAAATATGTTTTAAGAGCGTTTATACCCTACGGCATTTCATACAAACTTTCAAGTCGTTATTTTCCGAAATGACTGAACAGATTTTAATGAAACATCATACGCATAAGCAGTATACATAGGTCTAAAAAGTTACTAAAAAACATTTTCGAAATGTCTTTTAAAAATGAAGATAATTGGAAATTTCTGTTTCTATAGATAATTAAAAATCGGTCTAATTTAGCTGTAACATTATTTTTCGAAAATGTTTTTAGTAACTTTTTAGACCTATGTATACTGCTTATGCGTAGGAAGTTTCATTAAAATCTGTTCAGTCATTTCGGAAAATAACGACTTGACAGTTTGTATGAAATGCCGTAGGGTATAAACGCTCTTAAGACGTCATGGTAGGCCAACTGTTCTGTTTTGAGTGCATTACATTGAGTTCTACCGTAAAACGTATTTTTCACCTAAAAAAGAAGTCGTTACCCAGCAATAATAGAAAGGTCCATTCACAGCTTTTAGATTTTTTTGTGTGAACTGATTTGCATTTTGAAGTTGCATAATCTGTCTATAATGTTCCTACTCTTACCTCTGTGAACAGTAATGATGAAACTAAGTTGCAAAGACTGCATATCTGCCTGGGATTGGTCGCTTCGACAAGAATACTACGCTATTCTTAAATGCCCTCTTTTCGTAAACTTCGAGCCTGCATGGACGAAGAGGAGACAGCAGCCCACGTGATTCTACACTAGAGGTTGCTTCATACAGGGTAAAGTACTTTGGTAACTTCTCTTCCCGCGAGATCGTCAGTAACACCAAGGCGTTGCTGGCCTTTCTTGGGGAACTGGGGTGGATCGAATGATTTAACCAACCGCACGCAAAATACGCCCTATGCACGTGGAGTTGCGGAAACTAGCCTGTTTTTAGCCGTTACAGTACAGTTGCCTAAGCTTCGTCTCTTTCGATGTTTTTTTTTTATAAACGTCATCCAGCAGTTCAACCTTTGAGGCTGTCGTCTGCTTAACCGGACTATCCTGTGGGTGCCTTAAGAGTAAGGCCTTCAGCCAGGGCATAAAAACTTACAAACTAAGCGACTACACGCTAAGAGCACCCGGGGGTACGAGTCTCGGCTTAGGGCGTCGCTGGGGTCTTCCGATGGACGAGTCGACGAGTGATGGCGCTTTAATACTTCGTCAAGGCTCGTTAGTTTAGGTAAATATTGACCAACTAATAAAACAATTAATTATACAGAACAAATAAAACATTTTTACTCATATTCGTTCTAATTCTGAAACTTTACAATGACATTCACACACTCACACGCCCGTGCATAACAATGACAACACGCCGATATATCTGAAACGAGGTCGGCAGAGGTTTTAAAATAATATAATAAAAAAATATAGAACACCCACATTGTCATTTGGATAATTCCAATAGCTTTGCGCCTAGCAACAATTTGACTAAGAAATTCCTATTAGAGAAGTTTAAAACTTAACATAAGCATAACATCACGCCTTTTATCCTTGAAGGGTTTTAGCAGAGGTGTACCCAATAGTAAAACCACATTTCGCCCGTTATGATTTAGTCTCATGTCATTTAGAGCAAGCCTTTTGCCATCAACAGGACATAAATCCAGACTTCATGACTGCAACTGAGAAATTCCTGATGGTAAAACCCAATAACACTTTGCCCGACCTGGGAACCGAACCCCGGACTTCATGCTCAGCAGTCGCACTTACGACCTCTATCTAGACTAACGAGAGTCAACATTTTGCCTTATAAATCAAGAACATCTCCAAAACATTAGCTAGATTTCTGTTCTACTATAACTATACAATTAAAAAAAAAAAACGAAATTATCATGAATATTTCGCCGACTGAAGCTGGTTTCAGACTACGCTATAATAAATAGCATATAGTATAGGTACAGCTCATAGCACAACAATATCGCGCACCATACATTGTTATGGACACGTTCACACTGTACTGTACTATACAGGGTGGTATACATGGGTGTGCTACAGACCATCAAATTAAACATGTTTCTCAATCAGACAAACATCGTAATAGCGAAAAAAATATCAGTTACCTCATACATTTGGGTCGAATAGGTATTGAAATTTTGTATGGGGCAGCAGATAATTTTTTCGCTATTACGATGTTGTCCGATGGAGAAACATGTTCAGTATGATAGTCTGTAGCACACACTTACGTATGTATATACCCTTTCCGTTACACCCTGTATATTATTGGCTTACTAGGTTAGGTCCTTCTTTGCTATACTATATGGCACTATAGTATAGCGTAGTCTGAAAGCAGCTTAAACCAAATAATTATTAAATCACTTACCATTTTCAAGTTCCTGTGATGAATTCTGACTGAGCATAGACGCGTCAGTCATAGTAACAGCAGACACCACGGTGTTATTCAATGCAGACCCATTCGCCGACGAATTATTTTGCTTCACAGCAATCACAGCCTTATTCTTATAATGTTTAGGCTTCCTAATCTTATGCCTCACTCCCAGGTTGATCTGACCAGGCTTACGCTTGCGTCGATGCGAATGGGAATGTCTCAAGCGTCTGTTAGTGGTTGTAGCTTCAATTGCGTGAGAAATTTTCGATGTGACAGTATTATTCAGCTCTGGGTTTGGTTTACCATAGAAAGACTTAGTAGAAAGAATTTCTTTCAGTCTATCACTGTTAAATAAGGATGTGCGAGCTTTGGGAGCATTTTCTAATCTCGGGTACTTTGAATTTGGACCATGCTCAGTCAAACTGTCGTTACGAAGTCTCTTGTGACTTTTCTCACTGTCACAAGCTGACTCAGGACTTTCGCCTATCTCGACGATAGAACGACGGTTGTGTCCCAACTTAGGGGGCGAAGCACCCGTCTCTGTCGTATGAGGAGTCTTAAGCATCTGTGTAGGAGATATTGTACTATTCATATCAATTTTCGTCAAGCAAACTACGGCGGTTTTGTTTGGTGAATGGTTTTTCATCTGTTCTAGTAAAACTCCTTTAAAACTATGGAATTTTGGAGTCAACTTATGTCTCCTGCTTGATCTTCGCAGAGGTTTTGTTGGAGTATTCTCTTTGGAGTCTGTTCCAGAATCGGTGTCAAAGTTTAGGTCTTTTAGAGAGCTGCTGCAGCTTTCTGTGTCTGCGATGAGACTGGCCAGGCTCTTGCGGGCTCGGCTTGAGGTAGAGGAAGTTGTATGGACACTCGTGCAAGAGTGTGAGGACGATGGTGTCCCAGGGTGGTTGTTTAAGTGTGGGGTAGCTGGTGTTGACACAGAACATTTTGTTTCCGGGCAGTATCTTGTCTGATACTTCTTCAATGTAAATGGGGACTTGATAAAGTTCTTTAAATCATTGCATTCTTTCAGGAGTTTCCTGGTCTGGCTTCTGGTATCATCTGTGAAATAGATGTACTTGATTATAGTAGAATATTCTATTATTAATTCTTATGTTGATTGCTGTTTTTTATTATAATTTATATGCTGAAATTAACATACAATGCTTGTTTGTGCTTTGTGGTAATGTAACACAAAATACACTTAAATATGCTTTAAAATGGAAACTTGGTTAGTGGGTAGTTGTTTTTGTTAAATGGCATGAACTTTACAGAAGGCAAGCAGTTGTATATTCAGCTGTGTTTGCTTGTTGGTTGGTAATTCTCCTTTGGAAACTGTACTGTACTGTTTAAAAGTATCCTATTTCCTAACCAGGTCTATCTACCTGTGTGCCAAATTTCATCAAAATCTCTTCAGTGCGTAAGGCGTTGAAAGGTGACAAATTCAGCCTGACAGGGCATCACACAGTCTTAATTACTTTCGAATGTATACATATTTATATAGGGTGTCTGCTAATTAGTGACCGACACTTAAACACGTGATTGTAATCATGATAACAAACAACTTTCCCAAAGAAACTTTTTTTTTAATACTCTTTCAGTTTTATCACAAAAACACAACAGCCGTATGAAATTCGCGCGCGTGCGTCTTTCACCTATCTGCTGTAAGCCGCGTGACGACGTTCTGTCTCATTACTATCGTACTGTGTCACAGTGAGTAGACAGAGAGCACCAGCGCGGCTCGCAACCTCGAATTTCATACGGCTGTTGTGATAAAAGTTAATGAATAAAAAAAAACAAACAAATTTCCCAAAGAAACCTTCTTTGAAAAAGTTGTTTGTTACCATGAGTACAATCACGTGTTTAAGTATCGGTCATTAATTACCAGTTACCCTATATAGATAGATCATCATCAGAGTTATCATCATTGGCCTAGGCTTTTCCTAACTACAACAACCTAACCTAACTATGTTGGCTTCCAGTCAAACTAACCACTGACTACCTGTAACAACTGTCAAAGATCTACAAATGACAGCCAGCACCAAGGGATTAGCATACTTTCCGAAGCACAGGGGAATCTCAGTAATGAGTGGTCACCTAACCATGGACCAGCCTAGGCAAGCGCGGCTGTTATTATTTTAGCCACGAGCTCCTCATTTACATAAAAAGTGTGGATTAATAAAACTATTGTCTTTGCTATATTTGCACACACTAAATGCAACTCTGCTGCTGTAAGCAAAAACATTGTATCTGAATAGAAAAAAAATAAACCTTACTTTATGTGTTTACAGTGGCAGAATTACAGTCCAATATACAAAAAGGCGTTTTAAATGTGTCATGACTTAAGATGTTATAGTCAATCATTTAAAATGCTGACATGCATAATTTATTTAGGGCCTTAAAAAAACCTTTTAGTCAACATTTTAGTATGACATGTTTGTTTAATATTTTTTGCTAGGTTTGAATTCATTTCCTGTTATAAATTAATAATAAAACTTCTGGTTATTATTAAATTTTAAATTAAGTTAATATTAAATATTGTATCAGGAAATGTATGACTTAAACCATTTGTAGATCTTTATCATATGGTTAAATCAGCTTATTTTCAAGCTATATGTAGCTTGATAAAGATCTACATACGATTTAAGTCATATATTTCCTGATACAATATTTAATATAATAACATTTATTTATTCACAAAATCCACAGCTCTTTAACAATATAAGCTAATGTTACAGTCAATTATGGATTTACAATTTATTAACTAAACTTATTATATCATCAGAAAAGTCTTAGGCATACATACACCTTAACTACACTCACACTTTGAATGTTTAGGTACCATGTAATAGTGGGCGAGCTTATTGTCATCAAATCAAAGAAAAATCCCTGGGCTTCTTCTGAAAAATTCATAATTGAAAAGGCCAATAAAATTTTGTTGACTTGGGAATGAAACCCAGACCCTCAGGTTCAGCAGTAGGTCTTGCAACCAATGAGACTGGCAGCCATTTAACCATGTATAAAATGTTATTACTTCATAATTTTTAAAATGGGACAAGGGCAGGAAGATGATAGTTTTAGGTGAACATGGGCTTCTGTGATCATTTCCATAATGATCATCATCGTCATCAGCTAATAATGTTCCCACTGCTGGGACACAGGCCTCCTCATAATGAGAGGGAGTGGGCTGTAATCCACCACACGGGCCCAGTGCGGGTTGGTAGATGTCACAGGTCTTCGAATTTTAAGTTCTAGTACATGCCGGTTTCTTCATGATGTTTTCATTAATTTCCATAATGATTTAATAATCATTTTGAACAAAAGGTAGCTATTTTTTTCAAATTGAGAGAAAATTCGCAAATCATTCATAATTTTGATAAACTTATGAGATCAATGTCTGGCTGAGCATATCCGTCTGACACAATTAAAACTAATCAGTAATAGATAGTGCCCAAAATGAGTTCTTATTCTAGTTTTATTTAGAGGGCACATGTGCCATGATAGCATATCAGTAGTGCCCTGAGATAAGAGGACAAAATTAAGGGAACTTATTAGAAGTTTAGAAGATTTTGTAAGTTGAAGAAGAGGCCATTTTTTTCTGTTTGTTTAAGAAATAAACTGTTTTTTTTTACTCCAATATTTATATAGAATAAAAGAAAATACAATATTACCAGCCTTTGACTGACCCACTGCAGAGCAAAGACCTCTCATACAGAGGAGCCACTAGCTTTAATTATTGTGCTTGCTCAAGACTTAGGTATTTTTTTTTTCAATTATGGATTGAGTTTTCCTCACAATGTTTTCCTTTACTAGTTGTTCTAAAATGCTAATAAAGAATTATAGCATGTTGAAACCTCAGAATCCTACAACACAGCTACAGTTTATAAGGATATAATTCTGCTTGCTATTCTGATTTTGTAGGAATTAAGCATCATTGAGACTATGCTTTAAAATTGTGTTTAGAATACATGGGTAGTGAATGTTTTAGCAGATGTTTGAATGAGAAACAAGTAGTTTGTTTATTATTCTACTAAATACTAACTGATTAACCTTCAATCTGCATGCTGTAGAAATTAAGATGCAATTTGCATGTCTCTTTCAGACTTGGCTATCAATATTTGATATGGTATTCTGTCTGTGTTTTGAATGGTACATGTTGATACCTGCATTTTAAAATGAAGTTGTCTTTCAGGAAGCCAGTTTAGTCATTAACCAGTACATACTATACTAAATCAGACATTCACATGACTAGAAAGGTTTATAAAGAACTTGCAGCTTGCATACAAAACAACAATGACAGGAACAGGTAAAAATATGCAAGGTTATCTTGAATGTGCTCTAAAGTTAAATTCAAGGCCCTTCGACCTCTCTTAAACATTGGAAAAGTACTACATGTTGCTACTTGTACTTTCGGCAGGCAACTGATTGTGTATGTCGTTGTTTACTTGCTAAAATGGTTTAGAAGCTAGTATTAGAAGAATAGGTAGAAGGACTCACGCCAAAGGTTCCTTTCTGGCGTCTTCGGCACGTTCTGGTCGTTTTCGTCTCCAGAGCTGGAGTCCAACGTGCTGATGATGCCCAGGTCGCAGTCCTCGCTGTCACTCTCACTATCAACCACCGGCAGCTTCCGATGCGTCGTCAGGGACTCCCGCGATGGCATCTCCTCAAATTGAAATAACCCCTTCTTTCTTTCCGACATCTTTGGCGTATGAGTATGAGGAAGCCGCGAGGAACGTCTAGGAGTCATCGCGGCCATGTCTACGACCGAATTACTGACCTTAATTAACAATAAAACATGAAATCGGACACAGCACTCTCAACGTTTCGATGACCCAGCCTCGCTACTCAATCAAGTTTTTGCCTACTAAGCAAACGGTTATACTACATATTGCAATACAGTATAGGTAAATGAACGTTACAGAAATAGTTATGGCGGTTTTTAGATCAGAAAACACGTAAATTGTAACAAAAAACGTGCGTCGAAAAACTTATATCAAACGTTAGCAAGCAACCATTGTTGTTTGGCGCGTAAACACCTGTCATGTGGAGGTGTTGCCATTTTAAAATATTTACTATTTTTATTTTTCTTGAAATATTTACAGTAAAAGTGGGCATTTCTGCGACTTTATATGGTTTTGAAAGTACTTATGTCTTCTTTGTATTATGTTTGTGCATAGTTCCCAAGCTATGCACGAAAATAATCTTACTATGCTATTATAAATGCAAAAGTTTGGATGCATGGATAGCTGTTTGCTAATCAATCACGCCAGAACGTCTGAATAAAGTCTGGAATAGCACATAGGCATATTTTTCTTTTTCTCACCCGTTCAAATCAAAATTTCGCGAACAATGTTGTGGGTATAGTAGTGATACAAAATGTACAATAATGAGTATAATGACGTCACGAAGTGCATAATTTGTTCAATCTAAATCAAAAAGGATAGGTTTTTGCTTATCACACTCATAATTACATGAAATATATTTTTATGAACTCTAACACAGCTTTGAAAAATACATTCGGTACAAAAGTGAAGTGCTAGTGGCAACATTAATTTGTAAAATTCGCGCCATGCCAAATATTGAATAATAATGTTGAATAAATTATTTTAATTGATCAAGATCATTTCTCCTTTGTTCTGATTGATTATTTTCCATAGTTGGACAAATGTAGGACTTTTTGTAATCAGCCAGTCGGATTTCTTAGCGTGTCGGTAGTTAAAATACCTACCCAATTTTGTTACTTAATTTTTATAATTATTTATTCAATTTTAAAATGACCACACAAATTTAGCTTGTTTGGTGCTTTCAGTAAAGTCTATCAGTTCCTGCAGCTTGCTCTTGCAAAGGCACAGGGCTTGATAGAGCACGGTATTCTAGAGACCTATCGTTTGTTTTGTGGTACAGCACCACTTTTGTACTTCAAGGCGAAGTCATTCATGGATGACTCCATCTGAATAGGTTTTCTTATTTCGGCAATCATAAAGGTCCAGACTATCCAGAGTCTGGAATGCCACGCCATGTCCAGTCAGTGGATTTTGTGCAGGTCGAACGAATGATGGATTTTACCACTATTGATTTATGTACAGGTACCTATTTTAGTACAAAAATATATGACCCGACCTACGTTATTCTGTTCAAACCGTATTTTCCAATAATCCGGTAAATCAATGTTTATTATTCTATAATAAATAATATATATTTTATTATACACTTCCAAAAGGAGGAGGAAAACAATTCGGTTTGTTTATATTTTTCTGAAAACCATAATCGGACTATTACAAAAACATCGTGTGTTCATGAATAAGCAATCCTATTTATTAGGAACTAAACTAATATGTAAGTACTCGTTTAATTATTAAAATATTACATATCTACCAATTTGAGAAATTAATCTTACCTACATCAAAATATATTTATTTAAATTTGTCATGCAAAAAATATCCCCTTGAATCAATCCTTGAATAATAATTCTGATCACAATGATAGAAGATAATTTAAGTTATTGTTTAAATAAATATAATCACAGTTACTTACATACCTATCCAGACATTGCATATTATGTGCCTAGGTAGATACTTTTTTTATAAGTAGATAGTCGCATTTAGCGCGAATGGTAAAAATGAGCAGGTTGTCTATGCTTCAATACCTAATGGCGACATTTTTCATAGTATTAGCATAAATAAGTTAGGACCAAAGTAATTTTATGTTTTGTGTAATTTATAATGTAGGTACTTACCTAGGTACTTAGTGTTGACACTTAGTTTGAAAAATACTTCCAAAAAACAGTTGCTTGCCTATTTCTTCATTGTATAATGTAAGTAAAGTCTTGAATATTCTCAGATCTCGAATCGAACTCTTGAACGATTTCAAATTCACAGAAAGTGCCTTTTTAAAATGGCGTGTAGTCCACTGCTAGCTAAGTACGAACCTAAATAATTATTTCGAAAGACATTGTTTTGGGGTCCCATATTAGGGGTAGACTCTTATTGAAGCGGAAGCCGGAAAGGCATTTGTAGTCCACACTTGGGAACCTCCTAGTTACGGAGATATTGGAGGTCAAAGTTCCAACTTTTTCACAACTTTTTTTTTAAACACTAGTTTTTACTGTCCTAACTTTACTGTAAATATCTCCATGATCCGTTTACTATTCAATGCATCCACCAGTACAATGTGTTGAGTGCGTTACGCTGAGTTTATAGAAAAGTGTGATTTTACACCCGAAAAAAAAGTCGTTAAGAAATGGTTTTTGCGTAGGGTTAATTAGTTTGATATATAGAATGTTCTATTAGAATGCTTGGTTTACGGCTTCGTGAAGGATCTGTTTACCTTTACACCTTGGTCCACCATGCAAGATACAGGCAGTGCCTAGTTTGGGGACCCCAGCTATTTCTACTTTTGTATTCTTTTAACTTTGCTCATTGTATTTTGTTTTTCTATGTTTTACGTTACCTAACTTCAAGTGTGTCAATAAGTCTAATGTCATATTTATACCTGCGTAGTGCACGACTAGAACTTCATATAAGCTACTGTTCTGATTTGCCGTGTTACGGAATCCAGAAGTTAGTCAACCGATGACACATGACTCATGAAGTTCTACGTAATAATTTAAAAGTCTAATGTTTAATCAGAATTGTCCACCGTGGCCGTTAAATGCCTCAGGGGGTCTACTCTCTTTCTCCGAAACGTAACTTCGGCAAGGAACGAAACGTTACTACATGAACGTAACTATATCGTTTGCGGACGCACACAAGAAGTTCGAATTCATAGACAATTAACGTGAACGAATGTATTAAATTTTATTGTGTGCATCCGCAAATGATATAGAATAAAGTCACAAACGTAACTACGTTTAATTTTCGTTCGTTGCCGAAGTTACGTTTCGGAGAAAGAGAGTAGACCCCCAGTCGCGTAATCGGGGACGAAGGGAAAGGGACCGATCCCTGAAATCGTCCCCCATTAAGTTGCTTTGAGGTGCATTTGGATGCCTAATCCCTTTGGTCTCGTGGTTGCAAGCGAGACGGCTGAGCGTGTGGTCCTAAGTTCGATTCCTCGGTCGGCCAAAGAGTGCTATTGGGTTTTTTCCATAGAAATTCTTAGTAACAGCCCAACAGGAGTTTGGAAGTTTTCGGTATGAAACCCCCGTACCTCGAAAGCACGTTATGCGGTTTGTCCTGCGCCGGATCACTTTCCGGTCGTGCAGGATTGCTGTCCCATCGGACTATGAGAGTAAAGGAACAGAGAGTGCACCTGTGCAGTGCGCACGCATTTGTGTACAGCCAGTGAGCAGCATTACTTGACCCATTTGCATCTTTTTTGCTTTGTGAAATGGGTCAGGTAATGGTGCAGGGCACTGAATCTTCCGATGGCTAATATCCGCGTTGAGATTAGCCTCCGCTGCCGTGACCGAAAACGGTCAGAAGGACTATTATTTTATTACTTATTACCTTACTTAGGAACACAAATTTCACCACTTCTATGCAGGAGCAACTTGCGATGGAAAAAGTCATTTGGGTACACCGAGGGGTCTACCCAAACATCAATCCGTAGCAACCTGGCCACGATTGGACAGTCGACTAGTCAGCCCCATGAGCACCTTCTGACGGGATTGCTATAAAAACTGTCAGCCTGCATCATCACTCCTCATGACCTCCAGCTCTTTCAATCCAGGGCCTCAAGTCTGCTATTTTTATAAACATTGTCATTCCAACATGATCCCATTGTCATTTTGCTAAAAGTTAGTAATCTGCTAAATTCATAATGATCTGTCAAATTCTATGCCATTTCTTTCAATGGAGTGTCAGTGGTTGACCATTGAGAAGTCATAATGACGCCATTATATTAGTAGATTACGAAACTTGTCAAAATCAACAATTATGAAATAAATGATAGGCCATTCTGACACTATTGTAATAGCAGACTTGAGGCCGGGCTAATGTAGGCCGCCCTAAATACTGAAACGCCGACCGGGTCGTTTATAATAAGTATTAAAAGTAGGAAAAAGACAAATTAATTATTTTTATTTAATTTCCTGGTACGTTTGTATTCATTTGATTTTAAAAACTCCTTGGGTCGAGCAAATTGTTATTTGGTTTTTCTATTAGGAGTTTCTCAGCAGATATTGCGCCTGGTTGATAGCAATAGGCTCGCCCCCAATCAGATGGGACCTTTATCGTCATAATAAATGACGAAATGTGGGTGTAGTATAGGGAACACTTCTGCCTAACCCTTCGGGGCGTTATGTTATTATAATGTTATGTTTACCAGCACGTCCCGCCATCTTCAAAAATAAAAATAGCTTAAGTAATAAAAAATCTAGGGTCTCATACCTTTACAACATTTTTGGGTAGTCAAATGTCAGTCACATAAACATAAACCAAAGCGAATAAACACGCGGGTACTCTGGAGGATTTTACGATGGCATCTGACATAAACAACTTTCTCCTACAATTAAGTACAGTTAACAAGGCCATGTTTATTGATTTGTTCTTTACTTCTCATTTCGGACCTTCGATTTATTGGTGCAAGTTATTTGAGGCTTATTCAGAGGCGGTAGTTTTTTTCTGTAATAGATTTAGAGATCTAAACTGGAAGGAGAGGACAGAAGATAAAAAAAAAACCGGCCGAGTGCGAGCCGGACTCGCGCACTAAGGGTTCCATACCATTATGTATAAAAACAGGCCCAAAATTCACTGTTTGTATGGGAGCCCCCTTAAATATTTATTTTATTCTGTGTTCAGTATTTGTTGTTATAGCGGCAACAGAAATACATAATCTATAGAAATTTCAACTGGCTAACTAGCCCGGTTCATGAGATAAAGCCTGGTGACAGACGGACGGACGGACAGACAGCGAAGTCTCAGTAATAGGGTCCCGTTTGACCCTTTGGGTACGGAACCCTAAAAAGTAGATAAAATATTCTTTTCTTTCAACTACGCAGTAATGTTATCATTAATCACTACAAAACCGATCACAAAGGATGTCTTTTTTGCTTAGAACCAAAACAGTGCAGAAAAGTTATATGAAATCTCATTATTGCACTGTTTTTCATTACTGCACTGTTTTAAATTTTAAATTTGGAATTAAATTTACCACAGAGATGTAATGTCTCCTATTAGGTTAATAAAATGTATGCATTAGATCAAAAAGATTACTGGCTGAAAGTAAAAATCGGCTGAATAAAACTGACTTGGTGAAAAAAAAAAACAAATGGCGCGCATTTTGTACCATTGTAAAACTTTGATACTTCTTATTTACCAAATAAAAAGGTTAAAAATCATGGATATTGACAGCGATAGCGATATAATTCAACTCCAGAAAATATAAAACAGCTGCAAATGAAGTTGTTAATAACCTTTAATAACTGCACTTTTAATAATTGTATGTTTGAAGGGAAGATGAATTAACTTGAGTTTTTATTTTGAGTAGGTATATTTTGTCAGGGTAGTTGAAAGAAAAGTAGATTACGCACCTCGGTAAAGTGAGTAATTAATGCACTCGTGATAATTTAGTGCCCTCGCATGCGCTCGGGCACCAACATGACACACGTGCATTAATGACTCACTTTGCGCTCGATGCAACAATCTACTATTATTGCACAAAAAAATAATACATAACGTCCGAAGGACGACCGGGATTTTAAAATCAAATCTGATTGGTTTCTATTCTCATACAAAAATGTAAAATAAAATATTATTATATTACCTGCCTGTGAATACTGATTCATCATTGAATCAATCATTCGAAAACAGAACATTAAACTTGCACTCCATAGCTCTGGTAATTTTTTTTTTTTAAATATCGTGCCGTCCCCGTCACAGGACCGTGCATTTGGCGGGAAATACCTGTACTTAATAGCAAAATGGCGACTAACTACCCAGCAATGTGCTTTGGATCGCGAATGCCAATACAATGCAATAGTTTATTACAGCAAAAACTTTACCATGTATGGTAACGCGCACATGATCCAACGAATCTCCGTTGTAACTTTCCATTGCAGTTTTTCTATCAATCCTTGGGGAAATCACTATGAAAAATGTGTAATGGGTTAAAAAAGTAAGCTAAGTTTTTGTGTGGTGTCGTTTCGTGGTTGATTTTCTGAGGCGTATCAAGCTAGGAAGGGCGGCCGACCGGTTAGGTCATGCATCACCGAAATGTATAGTTTTTTAAATGCAGCTCACGTTCTAATGTGATACGGAAATAAAGGGCGAAAGAGGATCAGGTGGAAAAAGTTTATCGGGTTAAAAGTATAAAAACTAAATAGCACACATTACACTCACTCACACACACCCACACACATACATGCACACTCACACACATACACACGCACAATTAATGCGCTCGCATTTATGCGTGTGTATTAAATTGTACTGTAAGATTTAAATATTTCAGTAAAAAAAAATAAGCTGTAAAAAGACAAAATATAATTTCTAAAATTAAAATTGTAGTAATACAATTAGAGGGGATCGGCACTGTTACTTTTTATGAGCGTTTATACCCTACGCCGTAGGGTATTCTTCTGTTTCTATAGATAATTAAAAATCGGTCTAATTTAGCTGTAACATTATTTTTCGAAAATGTTTTATAGTAACTTTTTAGACCTATGTATACTGCTTATGCGTAGGAAGTTTCATTTCAATCTGTTCAGTCATTTCGGAAATAACGACTTGAAAGTTTGTATGAAATGCCGTAGGTAGGGTATAAACGCTCTTAATACAGGCAATTTCATAACCTAGCAATACAGCACGTCACCCACTTGATTGTCAAAGATGTAATACTTACTACCTAATTACTTTGTGAAATGTACTACAATCTGTTTATATGTAAATAAAGATATATTATTATTCTAAATAGGTTTTATTAAGTAGAACTGACCTACTAAGTATTTTATGAACGCTTTCTCCCAATCAAACTGACCACCACCTTGACTGGCAGAAGACGTAGACAAAGACATTGACATTTTATCTGCGCATGAAGTATTGGAAGTCAATGTGAACCAAGGGCCCAAGGGTGAACCAAGGGCCCAAGGGTGAACCAAGGGCCCAAGGGTGAATTAACACCAAGTAATTAAAAATAAATATTTTTCCTAAAATTGCATGTCATGTTGTATCTATGTTGTTGTGTTCTGTATGGTGTCGGACGTAAAGAATAGCACCATCCCATATCTCCCCGTGGGTGTCCTAAGAGGCTACTAATGGACTTGCCAGAGAATGGGCAGCAGTGATCTCTGTGCTTTTGTAACAACCGTACTGCGATCGCCAACCCGCTTACCAAGCGTAGCGATTATGGCAAAACCCCCCTCATGTCAATGTGGCGTTGGGGGAGGCCTATGTCCAGCAGTGGACGTCTTTCAGCTGAAATGATGATGATGAATGATGTATGTCATGGATTGTCGGAGAGGAGGAGCTCATGGCAAAATATAACAGCCGCTCGGGTTGATTTTTAGGTAAAGCCACGCTTGTCGAGGTCGGTCCATACCTCGGAAAGCACGTTAAGCCTTATTGATCTCGGCTGTCATTTGTAGATCTTCGACAGTTGTTACAGGTAGTCAGTGGCCCGATAGTGTGACAACCAGTCTTGGCAATGGGTATCGTGGAACCTAGTATTAACTGGGTTGTGGAGGTCAGATAGGCTGTCGCTCCATGTAAAATGTTGGTATTCAGTTGCATCCGATTAGACTGTAAGCCGACTCCAACATTGATGGGAAAGGGCTAGGCAGATGATAATGTCATGGATTTTCGCAAAGTAACGCCTGATTCCATGTCTTCCTAAGTAACAAAAAAAAATACCTTTGCTAGATCATCTTCACACAGGTGAAAGACGCCTACTGCAGTAAATATGCCTACTCCGAACGTCGCCATCGCCACACCTTCTGGTCCTGTGATTTTCGCATCCAACAGATTCCTGCGGCCTTCACCAGGTAATCACAGTCTCTGCTGGATACTTACTGGGTGTTCTCAGCATTAAATAAGGATGCTTTTTAGATGCTTATTAGGTAGGTGTTCTTAGTATTTACAGTGGTGTGCCTAGTGGCCAAAAATCCGCATACTCATCATCGGCCTAGCTTTTCCCCAACTATGTTAGGCTCCGAATTCAATCTAACTGGACGTAGCCAGATACCAGTACTTTACATGGATCGACTGCCTACCTGACCTCCACAACCTAGTTAGTACTGGGTAATACTATACCTCTTTGTAAGACTGGAGGCCGGACATTCGCACCTCCAGCTATCTGTAACGACTGGAATGAATGGCCATCGGTCACCCATCCATGGACCTATCTCGGCAGGCATTGCGTTACCTCTAAAATTGCGACGTGGGACTTTTATCACTTAGCCCGTAGAAGTACCTACTACCTACATCACATATAATTATGTCTGTTTTAAGATATATATTGTAAGACTATCCTTTTTACCTATTATGAAAATTACAATGCCAAGCTTGGCTAACCAATATTATGTGCATACTACAGGTGTACCGTAACAAAAACCTGCCATGTCATTAAATGCAACAATGTATTAATCGCCGTTCTTTTCTTTTGTAAGGAATTTACTGACTCTGTCCTTGTCCCACAATGATTATAGCAGTTGAAGTGTTTACGTTAGCAGTTGTTGTAATGTTTGAATAAAATGTTGAAGAGGTAAGGAGTTCATATAGTGTCAATATTTTGCCTTTAATTAATCGAACACAAGATTACAAACTAATAAAACAGGCTAGAAGACAAATGGCAGGAACAGCTGTTCCTGAACAGACCAACTTCGGCAAAATACTTCAGCCAAATTGCTAGAGATTTTAACTAAGAATGTCGAAGACAATAGTTCACAGGTTGCCTCATTGATCATGTGGCCGTGAAGTGTACAGACATAACTGCTGATCATGGAAATCTGGGTCTTATTCCCAGGTCATGCAAAGATGGGAAGTTTTTCATAGAGGATGTCTCAGTAGCTGATCACCTGCGCACTTGATAATTTTAAGACTACATCTGTCAGCGAGCAGAGTTCGCAGAGCTGAATTTTGGGCCAAATATATTTAATGAAAATTTGCCATCGACACTCCGAGAAGAAATATGGTGGAATCCAGATTAGTGCTTGGTAAAGGACTCGTTCGTAAAAATAACTACCGAAATACGTGCATCCCTTACAACTGCCTATCCCTTTATTAGATACATACATCTGGGCGTAACCCAGCAACCGATTACATAAGCTTAATAAATAGGGCATTCGTCGCCGGGATTCTGTAAACAAACTTCACATGTGGCTGTAATCTGAGCGGCAGGCGTCCATCTTGTTTTTGTAATGAGCCCGCCAATCAGTCGCGAGGGCGGCGCGAGCGGTGCTGAAGAGGACTAAATTTGAATGATTTATAGTTGCGATCTTGGATGGAGTTTTGGTGGCAGGCGAATTGATTTTTAAGGGTTCGACTGACTGTCTAAACAATCAGCGGTTTCTTATGCAGGTAAAAATGTCTTTGAGACTTTACAGGATCAGCATCAAATGCATCATAGTTCAGTCAGCCGGAAGTCCACTTCTTTTTTTCGGCCACGGGCCTCTGTTTTCAATCAATCAATCATTATCAGGCAAACCGCGTATTTTTTTTGTTGATTTGGCTTTATATGACGCTGAGTAATATCTCTCAGGCAATCTGGTTGGGTTTCCTCACAATGTTGTCCTTCACCGATGCAAGTGATAATTATAAAATACGAAAATACATGAATCTGAAAAAGCAGAGGTTGGTGTGCCTTGGGTTCGAACTCGAGACCTGGCAGTGGCAGTCCGATAGCCACACCATTCGGGCCTAATTATTAGGCTACCTATCACTGCAGGACATAGGTACATAGGCCTTCACAATCCCAGCAACGCAACCATATGATTACTAAGGATCATACGGTGAGTGTGTACCAAAATCAGCCTATAATTGTGCCCAATGCGGGTTGGTGTATCAGTGTATGTTTTCCGGTTTCCTCACGATGGGTTTGGAATCCAGTTCAAATGTAGTCTAATTCAAATATCTTTATTTCGAGCAGAGGCTCATATAGGGTTAGTAACATACATGCTTAAAACTAAGTGTTAGTAAACAACACAATACGGTGACACATGTAGCTGAAAGCAGCGAACGACATATGGACAGTCCACTCTGTCAGCAATCATTTTTAGAACTCTGTTGGGGCTGGCCATGACTCGAGCTACAATCGATGCTGCGCGCTTTCGCATAATGGTGTAAAAGCAGTCTACTCGCGCCGCCGCAAACATCCCTGATGCACTACAACGCCATGGTAACCCCAACAGTTTCCTGAACACATTATTGAACTGGACCCGAAGGTCTCCACACGACGCTTGCGTATAATTTTCCCACAAGCTGCACGTGTAAAAAGTGGTACAGAATGCTCTAAAGAGCGTCACCTTTACGAAGAGAGAGAGGGAGAAGAGGAGGGAGGGGGGGAGTCTAATGCTAACAGTTTTTATTTATGTGTTGCCTGTTGAAAACGTAGTGTAAGTAAGTAAGTAAACGTAGTATAAGTATTTATACTGTCTTTACATCTATACATTTGCTGTTTTACAATTTCAAATTATTTCCCGCTCGCAAGTTTTTTTTTTGAGAAACTTTGTGAGCAACGACCACGCGCATTCGTCCTTCATTTTTATCGACGAATAAAATATATCTTTTTATTTATAATGAGCTTAACGGCAACGTCTCCCGCAAGTATGTGAAACTCACGTAACTTAAGTAGGTATTCTATACTTTAATAGTTTATTGTTATAATGTATATGTATGACCTTAAAAATCTTAAAACATGTTGCCAACGTCAGATAAGTATTTTTCATGTTTGTTTCGTATCACTGAGAGGAATCATCTTAGGTCTTCAGAAGGAATAAAACTTATTCTCTCAAAAACACATTTGTTTTTTTTTTTATTTAGGTATGGAACCTGGAAGTCCTTGTCCCACCTTCGCAATGAATATATGATGCCTTGAGTATGAACATATAAATCAAATGAAACTAAATTGACGCTTATGAACAAAAAGTTTCGTGACTTTGAACCGTGCTCAAACGGGGGTCGTGGAAATAAGAATTAAGCAAGGAAAAAATGCTAATTACTGTACAGACAGTACAAGAAGCTACAACAATCTGTCAAATTTATTTAATAGATTTACAAACTTATTTTTAGATTATACGGTTCAAAGTTGATTGGGAAAATTGTACAGTTTCGGATAGCTTGACCTGCTGGCGTTTGTACCTACTCTTGTGTTGCTGCTAATAATTAATAAGTAGGTACTAATCTACTCAATTTTTAAGTAAATCCAGCTTGTAAATGAACTCAGTGTTGTAGAATCTGTTAACCGGCTAAAAGGAGGAGGTTCTTCGGCAGTGTCTTTTTTAGGGTTCCGTACCCAAAGGGTCAAACAGGACCCTATTACTGAGACTTCGCTGTCCTTCCGTCCGTCCGTCTGTCACCAGGCTGTATCTCATGAACGGTTATAGTTAGCCAGTTGAAATTTCTACAGATTATGTATTTTTGTTGATGCTATGACAACAAATACTAAAAACAGAATAAAATAAATATTTAAGGGGGGCTCCCATACAAAAAAGTGTTTTTTTTCTTGTTTTTTATAAATAATGGTTCGGAACCCTTCGTGCGCGAGTCCGACTCGCACTTGGCCGGTTTTTTATTCCACAGGGAAGGAACAAGCATAGGTCATATTAATCATCAAGGCACCAGAGCACCACGGCTGCCCACTGTATGTTGACTGTTCCAGGATTTCCAGCGTATTTTATTTCGTTTTTCACAATTTGTGGTAGTAAGTATATTATTTTGAGCCCCATGAACTGGGTTTACTACCACTTACGTGATATACTAATAAACGTAGCGTGAGCTTTAAGGTCCCGTGTCCCAGTCCATTAGTTCCCACTAACCCCGGGCAGCGAGTGCACGTACCCTTAAAGTCATTCATCTTCTTACTGATCAATTAGTGGTTATATTCTAAACCCTAACTAGTGTTTCTCACGTTGGTCCAGTGGTTGCCAGCGATTTTTCGGGGTCCTGGAATCGATTACCACGTCAAGCAAGGTTTTCATGGCAATAGGCTCGTCCCCTATTACATAAGACTTCAACATAACTGGTTAGACATGGATGTACTATTAGGTAGGTATATCCCTGCCTAGCCCTTTGGAAATTACAAGCGTGATATTATGATTATGTGCACAGGGTTTTTAGATATATGAGGAACTGGATAGAACGTTCTTTGTCCATAATTGAAAAGGGTGAACCCCCCAACAAGACGAGTATGATGATAGTGTACGAGATGGTATTATGTTTGGTAGGCTACAACCTGACAAGGATGACTGAGGAGGTGGCTAGAAAATATCAGGCGCTCGGGTCGATCTTGAGGTTAAGCCGCGCTTGCCTAGGTTGGTCTGTAGATGGGTGACCACCCGCTACAAACCGAGGAAACTCGGTATGTAGCGGGTGCCTCGATAAGCACGTTAAGCCGTTAGTCCCGGCTGTCTATTGTAGATCTTTGACAATCGTTACAGGTAGTCAGTGGCCCAAAAGTCTGACAACCACTCTTACCAAGGGGTATTGTATTACTCTGTAGGTACTAACTGGGTTGTGGAGATTCATCTGCATCCGGTTAGACTGAAATATGACCCCAACATAGTTTACAACAGGCTAGGGAGATGAGGCTACCTATAGCCAATAATTAATAATATATTATTTATAATTAATCCCAATCTCTGGTTGCGCATGATCTCCGCGGTGTAGGATTTCGGGGACCTCGGGGTATGCTATTATTTGCCTGTCCGGTAAGCGTAGTTTGTATGTGGCGTAATAGATGTCGCTACGGGTTCTCAAGACGATGTGATAAATGTGATTCCCTTAGGTATAGGTAGGTTGATTTGGTGGCTGCACTCCTGCCCCTCTCTCCCCCTTATACTATTCATATTGTAGTTATAACTTTCAGTGTACACGAGAAGAGGCGCAACACCGAGAAAAGTAGAAGGACAGGGGGAGGCCTTTGGTCAAGAGTGGGATAGTCGAAGCAAAGAAAAAATTATATAAGTTTAAAAAGCCTGAAATAAAAATGAATTTGAAAATAAAAAAAAACCGCTACGTTGAACGCTTAGCACAAGCACTAAACTAAGCGGACCCCCGCCGCTACGACGCTTGTATTTTTTTTTTGTGTTTTTGAGCAAAGTTTTTTTTTTTTTAAAAACGTTGCCCCACACTAGGAATTTCTCCTGTATCGTGGATGCGTTTACAAACATTTAAACTGACATACACAAACAGCCAGACCCGGAACAACTATCTGTAGGCCATACAAATATTTGCTCCGTGCGGGGATCGAACCCGCGACACGCAGCGCAGCAGTCGATCGCTCAACCACTGCGCCAACCGTGTCGTCAAATGTATATGTGTTATTTATATTTTTAATTTTCAACTGTTTTTACATACTTCATAATTATTTGGATACTACTCTTGTCCTTAACTGTGAAAGCTATAAAATCTCAAATATCCAATTTATAAGCTAAGTGGTTTCGACCATAACTCGCAAAATGTTTTATGAGATGCTTGAAAAATTTTTCTACATATTTGAAGTTTAAATAAAAATTGAGAAGGGGATTTTTAATTTTTTTTTATTTAATTTTTGGCCAGTACACGTATTTAGTTTTATTTTTAACTAGCTGTTGCACGTGACCTTCGTCTGTGTGAAATAATTATAAAATTATTACTTCCCTTTTTTTAATCGGATTTTGTTAACAATTTCAAGGGTTTTCATTTTTTTTTAGCACGGTACCTAAATCTTTTTCTAAAATAAGAGTAGCCTATGTAATACCATAACATATAAAGCACAAACAAAATATATTTTATTTTACTTTTGTCAAATAAGTAACTATATATATATTTACAGAAGTAAGTATCATAAAGTGAGTTGGTCCTACCTACTTTTAATGTTAATGAATAAGTTTAGTTAGATAATTAGTTTTATTTTAACCTTCATTATGTCTATTTCTACTGTTTAGCTTCCATAAATCAAAATAATATAATAATTACATAAGTTGGTGACACTTAATGATAAACCAATTAGTTTTGTTGTTTTAAAAGTATTATTTAGCTCCTTTCTTTCCAGATTGTGAAATAATTACTTTAGAAATAGGTACCTACTTAGAACTAAAGTTGTCCGTATTGTGTACCTGCAAAACAGCTGTAAGAAAAAAAGAATAGAATGATTGATTCCAAATTAAAAACACTGGCAACAATGTAATTTAAAAAATACTTATAAAAACTAAAATCACTTATGATTACCTACGTCAAAATACCTATTTAAAAAAGAGTGTGCTTTGACAAAAATTAACCAAAAACAAATTAGTAAATAAATGTGACAACCTAACACAATAGCTAAACTTTTTTGTTTTAAATACACATTTTACAGGTAGATGTATTTAGCGTTAGCGGAGCGACACTTTTGACAGGTGGCCGGTTGCTTCTCTCTCTAACGCATAACTGTTGAAATAGCGCTATCTTGCTCTGACTGTATGTTGCCGGAACCCTACACGTCGCAAAACGATTACAACTCTTATTCCGCATTTGTAAGCACACAGTTATTAAGATAGCATTCTGAAATCAAACAAACATAAAATATGATCCTGTAATTGGTTTTCCTTAGGCATTTTATGGTTTTACTTACATTCGTCATGTTTCAATTTTTGTTTTCGATAAAAACTGCCTCTTTTTACATGGCAGACGAAACTAATAGGCATATCGAACTTCCTCCAGCGACAAAGTTCTATAATTAAAAAAAAATGTAGGTATAGGTCGTTTCTTGTTGTCAACAATCCGAAATAAAAACAATTTATTTAAAACAAAGCTAAACGCATTTTAATGAGTCGACTACCGATTGACCTGCAATGACTTCCAATCGTTAGGCATATTAAACGTCTATTTAATTAGCAATAGCGTCAGCCATATTGGAATCAAGAATAAAACTAATAAAATAAAATTATACTGCATCGATGTAAGTGCCAGTGATTTCTTGAATTGAATTTAAATCATTTTAATTATGAATGCACATAAGACTTTTAGCCAGGTGTCTTATTTATTGAGGTACTTAATAAATTATTTAATTGGCCGAATATATGATTTTAATAACGTGAAAATCTTTTCATTATAGAAATAACAAAAAAAAATGTACCTACACAAAATCACTTTATTAATTGCTTAATCCTCGACCTTGCCGCGTACACCATATTTGTGTAAACTCAAATAACACGATCGCATAACACAGCTTCTATTTACACTTTCTCTAACATTACGGTAACCAGGTCGCCCTGTTGTGCACGCAATGTATCCTGCAACACTCACATGGCAAACTGTCTAGAAAGATTTTTCAAAAAAAGAATTATAGTATTCTGTTGTCAGCCAACAACGACCGCACAATCTCGATACTTGCTATACAACACATTCCATCGACGCGCTAAAATGCAAGTTTTCAAAAATGTTTCAAGTAAAAACAGCATTTTATTATGTTGGCAACGATGCGTGAATTTCGAAATGACGTGGTAGAAGCAGCAGCTATCTCATCATCATTGATAATGGTCGGTTTGGCAACGTCGCTTCGCTCACCTGGCGCTACCTGCGCAGTGTCAACAGGGGGGCAAGCGAGCGAGCGAACGCCAGTCGATCCAACGATCCGACAGACACGCTCGTCCCGAGCTGTCTTTACATTTTTATATCAAAAATATTCCACAATTGTCAAAGTTAAAGTTATACAGTTATTCGTAATAAGTACTTTAGTGTTATAAAAGCGCGCGAAGTGAAAACTTTAAAAGCTGTGCTCGAACACGGTATTCAAATTAGGAACGTTCAACGACACCGTTCAAAAGCTTGTTCTTTCCATAGAGTTAGCGACTGGACTCTTTAGATTTGGTGTGGCTATGTGATGTGAGTTAATTCTAGATTTTCACCTACAGCGGAAACAGCTTACGTAGACGGCTAGCGGTAAAACGCCGTCCGCGCCGCACGCTAGTTCTTGTTCATGTTGAGTAACCGAGGTTTCTAAAAAGTGAACGAAGTCGAACATACAGCGTATACGTGAATTTTCGGCGGTTCGCCCACTTGTCCCGTTAGAAAGTGTGTGTGACTTGGACTCTTGTTGATGAGTTGTTTGACTTGAGTGTTGTTGGTAGTGTTGTTTGAGGAGGGTGTTGTTGTGAGGTGGTGTGGCAGTGCATGGCGCGATGATCAGCGGGGGCTGGGTGTGCGCACTGCACGTGCGTACTGCGGGCCTCGGCGGCGCAGCGCTGGGCTCTGACGAGGAGGAGATCGTGTATCTCGCCTATGTTGTTATTGATGTGCTGACGAATCAGGTAAGCGAACAAAGTTTGGCAAAAAGAAAGATCGTTTAACCTTCAAACATTAATTTTAATAAGATACATGAAAATACAACATAAGAAGGACTGAAAACCTTCAATCGTCAAATCAACAATCTCTAGACTCTAGTAACACGAGAGACACCAATGAAGGCAAAGTGTTAACAAATACAACTTGATATCAGTATAGGAGCGGCGTAAATTGTATAACAGATTAGGTAAACCTTTTGTTGATACAGATAGTTATCAACATCAACCAATCCTACAACGTGTCTATACTCCGAACGATTTAGTCTTTTTGATCAAATCCGGAAAGTCATGATCACTGTTCTACTTTGCGAGTTGTTTCTTGATTAAATTCTGTTTATATATCATGCTGTCTTTGCATAAATAATGAGTAAAACTATTCGCTTTTAAGTTTATATTCGCATTTAATTTCTCCAAAAGTGAAACATATTATGCCAGTCTTTTGTAATCGTAATGGCATTCAAACACGGAAAGCAAAAAAACAGATTAGCGCCGGCGAAAATTCGGTCTCAACGAGATTTCGTAGTATTTTATTGTGTTCTTTTTCTCTTTAAGAGAAAAACCTGAGAGTTAAGTACTTGAAGTCCTTAAAACAATCAATTGAAACATGTATTAACAGAAGAATACCGCAAGGCACTCTATTGAGACCAGTAATTTTATGTATTTTTTGGCAAACTTACTGGAACCATAAAGATTAGCAATATTTGGAGGATGCCAAGATTACCCTTGCCTAATCGTCCAATCACATTAAATTTTCCCATGGGAATCGCTGGGTTTCGTCAATAAAGCAACAAAGATACAACTAACGCAAACATTTTCTCAGGACAGGACGCCTAAGACACCATAGAACTCGTTAATAAACTGAATGATATAAAATTTTTGCTAAATTAACAGACAGACAAAAACAAGTTACTATCCAGTTTCTGTACATCTAAGCACAAATCGATAAAAACCAAGGAATTCCCTATAAAAACGCCAAAAACCTGCGGCAAAGGAGAAACTAGTTTATCAGGATTCGTGCTGAGCAAATAAAAAGTAAGATGGACAGATATGAGTCTACGAATGAATGGCTATAATTATGTTATCACTATGCGAGCACTTATCGGATTCTACTGCAACGTTTATGGATTTCAGTGACATCATGATTAGCACCTGATGTCTTAAAGGTTAGACAAAAATGTACTTGGTCTAGAAAAGACAAAAAATAACGAACAGAAACCCCTCAATGGCTAATTTGCCCCTGAATGGTAGGCTGCTCTGACTGGTGACTAAAATCTCAAAATCACATAACTTGATCACAGTAATATAATAGCCTTTCCTGTCAGAAGTCAATGAGGATCTGTTTAACTCTGCTCATAGCTTTTGAGTTAAAAATTGAGATTAAAAATCTTCTATTAATGTCCAAACATGATCATGATTTCACGAATTCTTGAATTCATCAGATATTTATTATCTCTATTAGTTTTTTAGGTTAGTTGCTTTTGTTAACACCTCTAAGTATATCGCTTCTGTCGCCAGATTTTATACCTGTACAATTTTTGTTTAAGCATAACCTGAAATTCTCATTTCCAATTCATTTATATTTTGTATAAAAACTCTTTAGCTTCGCTGTTATTATTAGCCTTTGGTGTTTCACAGGCTGTTCCGCCATTTCCTTCTGTGCTTGTTGCACCGTCCTCCATTGATCTAAATGAGTAGTTACTTCGCTTGAGTTTTGCACCACTGAAGATTTCATAATAACATTACATGTTACTGTCACATTTATTACAATTCTGTTCATAGTAATAAACAGTAAACTTATCACTTACAAAGATAAAATGCAGATAAAACAGTTCTTACCACAATCCTCATTCATATGATTAGATTTTTTGCTTTTATCATTTGCCTTGTTGATAATTTCTTGTATTAATAAAATTTTAAGACTATCGGAATTGAGAAGGTCGGTATCAACTGTTTGGGCCTTATTATGTTAAACCTAAGAAACTTCTTTGGAAGAACTAGTGACTTGATTACCCCTCCCTTTGAACGCCTCTTAGATTTCCAGCAGTAGATATTTTCATGATAGTAAACCGAGCTTAGAAAATGGTGTTCTAAACTTGGTTTACTGCAAGAATGAACGCCCAAAACTTCGTGAGATCACTGAAAAATACGCTTATTTTATAATGCCTTTATTTAATATAAATGTAAACAGATAGTAATTAATAAGGTAATGTGTTCCAAGCATCTGTTTCCGAAAATATGCCAAATTGTCAAACACCTGTTAAAACAACAGGAAATAATTATTCCGTCCAGTTTCTACTGTTCACAAGAGTGACAAAACTGGATAAAATAATTATCATCGTTACCTGTTATAGGCAACTGAAGCATTGACTTATGCTACCAAAAAGTTATTTCAATACTGTTGAAAGTGGTTGTATTGTATAACCACTTTAAGTGTGCAGTTCAAGGTGGCGTTGCTTGTCAAGAAAATTTGCACGGTTATGTCAAACTTGGTACATTTATTTTAGTTCTGTGTTTTCCCGCCTGCACAGATAAGTTGGTTGAAGAGTAGACATAAAAAACGCTTGAAAGCGATTATCACTTCCCTCAGCCCTTTGTTCTACTATTCATTAATACTGCTTTTGCTTGCTTTTAAAATATTTTCTGCACCACTACTATCTTCTTTTTGTTATATTTTGACAACTGTATGAGCTTCATAAATGATACCGTGACGCGACGGCGCGCAGCGTACAGTGGAGAATGGAAGAAAAAAAACGTGTTGCGCCAACTCCAAGTAACATGGGACAAATGCAGGAAGATGAGGATGAGCTTCATAAATGTTGGTAGTAGTAGTAGACCAATACGAGAAATGCATGCCAATCTCGGAGAGAAAGAATCTTGAAGCCTCTTTATGGTTTGTACTACATACGCATGACGACCAATCCAGCTATGAAAATTCAAATTAAGCTGATCTGTCATTGTTCGGGAAACTCATGCAAAGCGAGGCCATGTTATACTGGAAATTCATAGCTTGATGTGTCGCCGTGAATACCAGTACGAGAATCACATTCGTTCGTGCCGATCCCAGAGAGAAAGAATCTTTAAAACACCAACCCGGAAGTGCCGTTCACTCGAAGGGCCCGCGTCACCCACGTGTTGCCATGCTCATGCGGCCACGCAACATCGAAGACTGGTTTGATATACAAACAAAGTTTTAAGAAAAACCTAAATAGCATGACCAGTACCATCTCCAGTCTACGAACAAAAAAGACAATCGTTTAATCATCTCTTTCTATACAAAGTAACCTATAGGCTTGTTTTCCGTGTTTGAAATTTTGTTGCACTAGTGGAGGAAAATCATGCCGTCCGTCTTCGTCGTGCCGAGCGTAAAAAAAAACAACAGTGCCAGTTTTGTGTGTCAGTGCTATTGAAAACGAATGTCCGTTTTACTGAGACTTCACATTTTCTTAATGAAATGCCGCAGGAGTCTCTTTATCATTTATTTTGTCTTCTGTTTCTATGATCTTGCTGCTCATGCTGAATTAGCACAGACAATTAACAAATAAAAAGCCAACATCTTCATCACTATCCTGCCCTTATCCCGATTTATTTGGGGTCGGTACAGCATGCCTTATTTTTCCATACTCCTCTACAACTCGTCATCTTAGCAGTCACCTCTTTTTTACCATATCATCCTTCACACAGTCTACCCATCGGTCTTTTGGTGTTCTCCTACTTATAGCCATCCACATTCATATTCAAAACTTTTCTTTTGCCATTTTCTCATTCCCTTACAATGACAATCGATTAACACACAAAAAGGAGTATTTTAGAGAAATAAAACCTTATTTATTTTAGCACAGAAAACTCACACGATTACTCAAGAGATACAACCCAATATTCCATCGAAGTTGTCTTATGAACGGTGGGTCTTGCACGAATGTGCGGAGTTAACGCTACAAGCACGTAGAATTTCGTTGAGTTTTGGCTTTATTCGTTTCTATGGATGACATTAAGGGTCCCTGCACATTGATCGACGGCATTCGACGGTTTGTCCATTAAAAAAGATCACACAGTGTAGGACGCCGAACGCATCTTTTCGCTCCCTAAATCTGATGGTCGTAAAAATTTGAACCAAAGTGCCATAATTTATGACAGTTATATTTTCGATTCAAAAATCGTTCCTATTTACGTTTCGTTTCTACTCCGCGAGTTCGTGTTAAAGCCTTGGCAATTTGTTGGTTTAGGTGCCCCCTACGTGTTAACGAGACAATCTGTCATGTTACATAGGCCAGCCTATCAGAGCTAAGTTCCTAGAATTCCTACGTCGTATTACTGACGCTTGATTGACTTCTTACTCCGCAAGATAATCGAAGCAGTTTGTGCGGAAATCGTCACGTCATCAATAAAGAAAATGATAGGAAACGGCGTGTGAGCTGCAAAGCCAGATTTGGTAAAGGGAAGGGAAGTAAATTGTGCGTTATTTAACAAAGATTTAAAATAACTATGATTTAAACAACAATATTTCCGGGCCAGTTTGTCAAAATCAAGGACCAAACATTCTTGCTACTTTTCCTACAACCGACACTTCAGTAAGAAAAGTGGAAGGAATGGGGGGAGGCCTTTGCCCAGGTGTGGGAAAACCAGGATAACTAAAAAAAAAAGATTCAAAAACCAAGGTTGTGGTTATTTCTGCAACAATGAAACTAGCTACTACTAGCTGGGTGATGATCACTGCGAACATCGCCCTTTAAAATCGTACATAATTGAGATTGACAAAAAAATACTTATTTATTTATGTAGAGATAAACCACTAAATAAAGGAAGCGCAGTTTACTCCTTATTTCATCAAAACTTCTAGCAAGTGATTCAGTCAGTATCTACATAAATATTTTACCTCGGATTTTCCATGAAACTGAGGTTCTATAAATTGATTTATGGTTGCTGTCACATGTAAATTGCAAGTCTATATATTCAACACAATGTAAATTGTTATATGAATAAATGAAATGAAATGACATAACTGTGAAAGAAATGTAAAATCTGTTTGACCATACAAAAAAAAAAAACAAACAATATTTCCTGCCCAGTTTGTCAAAATCAAGGACCAAACATTCTTGATACTTTTCTTACACTTCGGTAAACAATCAGGCAATTAAAAATTATAATTTTTAAATATATATAGTTCCTACATTATAAAGGTTAAGAGAATGCTAACTCATTGTCATCGGAGGGTCGGCAGTAACAATAGTGATACTGATTTATATTCTCATTGTAAACTTAGTTTCTAACTTTACAACCAGGATGTAGTGTTTATTCTTTTTGTACTTGAATTGTTTATTTGTTTAGGTATTTAATTTTGAAGTTAATTCATGTTGATTTACATAAGAATTACGATAATAGAATACCAAATGGTGCGGAGGGAGTACTTACAGTAGTTATTAAAGTCGCCATTTTTTCTTCTTTTTGCAATAATCAAGGATGTATTCTATATTATTTATATTTATAAAAATTGTTTGATTATTGCATACATTTGGCAGGAATAGACAGAGATTCTTTGTTAAATTGAGCTTAAATATGAGTTTTATAATATAGCATATGAAAAATGTCGGAACTTATATATTATTATTTAAGTCGTAATAATCAGTCGAAGAAAGTGGTGTACAAATTTGTATACTTTTCATTTTAATTAAGTCTAGACTCTAGAATATGCACTTAATGTGCAATTAAAATGCAAAAGTGTTTTAATTTAAATAGTTTCGAAGACGTCATTTGCTTTCGACACCGTCGCGCGTCGTAATGATGCAATTAATTAAGATATATGTATTTAAAATTCTATCTATAATTCTAACCGTAAAAGTCTGGGTTGTCTGTATGCAATAACATGCAAAAAGACTGCATTTAGGAAGTAGGTAGACCCAAACCTAAATAACTCCCTAAATTTGTCTCTCTTAACCTTATCTACTGTTGCCCATTTTTACTTAGACTAGGCGTCACCTAAGTAGTTCGTTAATATCGCCAAAGCATCTTTCTATAACCCATTCCCGAAAATGAAGCATTGTAGGATTTGTAGGCTCTATTGCATGATTAACTTTTATTATATCTTTATTTAGTACCTACACAAAGACTGACAAAAATAATAATCACGCGATTACGCCACATTTCACAAAGCAAACGTTTCGTCAAACCTTAGTTTCTCTTCGTTTGTTAAATCTAAACCATCCCAATACAACCTTTGGCCCCTGCTTACAACACTTTCATATAAGGTATTATGTTTCATAAACACAAGCCACGTAAAGAAAATTTTAATAAAACTTACATAGAATTAGAAATCGAAGGTTTATTCCTTTATAGAATTACAAATTTCATGTCAAAGACGATTGACGCATTGAATTTGTATTTAATACTAAATATTCCTATTTAACACACGAATTATATGGAATAGTGTATTGTGATCACGTTTTTCAAACATGAATATTCCTTGATTATTTAAACAACAAGTACAGCGTTGAATATTTAATTACTTTTGTCCTTTTCTAGTATTTTAAATTTTGACGTAGTGCGATAAAGATAGGAATATTAAATTTGAATAATTTATGAACATTTAATGATTTATTTTTGGACTTACGCTTGAGTTGACAGGTAAGATTGATGATCTAGGTTTTTACCTTTTTTCTTTTTCTTTTACTGTGATGTGATTGTAACATTCTAACTACATATATTCTAGCTCATGAGTCACAAAATAGTAAAATAAAAATTTTGACAGTTCAAAAGCTTATTTATGAACTATGGACGGTGCTGTTTCGCACGGCTTTTACAACCTAAAGAAACATCAAAATGTATATATTAACTTAATATAATCTATTTATTCCATACATATAAACATTGCGAAATAAAATCTGTAGGTATAGTTATGGTAACAACCACAATAAAACCGTTACTCTATTAAAGAGAATAGATATTTATTAATTTAACTGAATTGATCTCTAATCTAAATGGATTCTTAGAGACACATTGTATAATTTAATTTTTATTTTGTTTAACTTATTTTAGATCTATTACAATTAATTTAATTAGGTATGATATAAGTGTCCCTTCATCTTGTTAAGTCATCAGCACCCACATATTGATTTAAAAATTCAATGAAACTAACAATTATATCAAGGACCCTGATCCAGTTCGGAAATTGACCTTTGAAGGTACAATTACAAAACGCTTTAGAATTTTATTATTAAAAATAACCGATGAACCGAATGAGCCAACTCGTTATCTCTAATTAATTCAGTTAATAATAATAATAAAAAGTTAAACACGTCAAACTATTAAATACATTCAGTAAAATTAACCTCATATAATAATCTACATCTAAGTAGCATGCATCGAACAGATTTAAAATAAATCAGAGATTCCAACCAAAATCTTTACGAAATTGGAGAAATTATTAAATGGTGCGTGATGTTATTTTATGTTTAATCTGCTAAAACGTAACATAAGGATCTAAATATTGGGTTTTGTGGAGCCCAATTTTATCACTCATTTGCCGTAACAGAAGAGACCTTTGCTCTACGCACAAGCTGATTTCATTGTTATTTTAATATTCCGTACTATTTCACTGTTGATTTGGATAATGATGCCGCTTACAATGTTTAGTAGATTCTCGACGCCTACTGAAAATGACGTGTCTATCTGTGTACTGCATGGGCACGGCGTAAAAAAAAAAAACAATGTAACCTGTGTTTTTTTTCTTTAATTTAACGATAACTTGCAAATGATGTCAGTCAGTCAGTCGAAACGTCGTCCATAATAAATATCGAGCTAGGTACTACAACTTTTATTTGGAATCAAGCAATGTTTGATCAACTACCAAGACTGAGTGAGCGGCACACAATTTTCGAATTCAAAAACACAACACAAAACGTTCTTATATGATAGAAAAAGGTCGAAAACAAGTGAGTAATTGACTTGGGTAATACTACAACTTCACACTTTTTAATTAAACTTTGACAGTTGTTTGAAATGGTAGGTATAACACGACAAATTGCCGTAAGGTATTTGCTTAACCATTAATTTGTATTTAACCGTACACACATTAAGCTAAACATTTCCAGTGTAACATGGCCCTGCTTTGTATAGATTTCACGTACAATGAGAGGTACGCAAAAACTGGTACGATATGGCTTGATTGGTCGTCGTGCGTACTTAGCTTTATTGATTGTCTAACATACATCGGAACTTCAACACTGTCATCCATATAATTTACTATGGGCGGGAATAATAGGCCTATAATCACAAGCTTGTACGTTATTATTTAATCATTAAACCATGTAATAAGTATGTTTACAAGATTCTCAACCACGTAAGGTTTGAAAGCAATCCACATTAGTTACCCGACATTTGGCAACCAAAAGGAGGGTAATGGCTTTTACGTGTCTGTATGTCTGTCCCACAAGTTGTTACTATAACCTAATATAAATGCTTGAATTAAATACTTGTGTTAATACGTAGCTGGCTGGAGAAGAACAGCTTTTGTTTAAAATAAAAGAAAAAATATCCTTTAGTCTATGGTGTCCAGTTTAGGTAGAATCTTTGACGGTTATTCTCTGACAGGAGCAACCCAAAAGCAACCCTTTGATTTTGACAGCGATGAAAAGTCAGAGATAAAACAATTAGTCTATTCAGATAGCTAGGTAGCTACTTCCTGAAGTAAATAACACGAAATACGTCATTTCTATAAGGATATAAAGCCACAAGGTTCGTCATCTATCCACGGCCCAGAGACTACTAATTATCATGGCAATACTAACCAAAGATAAATAGATATGGTCTTACACGAGTAGGTAGTAATTTTCGATTGCCATCATGGCACATTTAGTAAGTACTTATGGCGCGTGCGTGGCCATCCAAAGTCGGAACTGACATTGCCATGTTTTCCATTAAATTTCCATATACAATCTTACAAATGCACAGCTATAGCGCCCTCCTGATAATGTTATTCAAGCGTCAAACTAACCATAATCTAATGATGTTGAACTATACCTTAGTTATTGGTGTGTTCATGACTATAGGCACTCAGTTGCTTGTTGGTTAGAGGTCACCAAAATTAGCATGAAATGGACAAAGAAGACCTAATCTATTGTCAATAAATGCACACTTCGGCAATCGTCTTCTTGCAACAAGTACCTAATGACTTTGAAAAGTAAAATAGGACTGCAATCCAAAATACTTACTCCTTGTCTATTATGTCTACAGTTCGAATTTGAACATAGAATATTCCAAAGACGCAGTCTGATTGTCTGATTTTTGAACTTGAATAAAAAAAAGAGTTCCATTTAAAAATAAAGAAATACTTATGCCTCGTTTACTGTTTATTATAACTGTACATTCGACGTCGTCCCGTTCCCACTTTTTTTATCCGGCTTATCTGCACAGGTAATCATGATGCCCGATTGTGGCAGATACCATCGGATACCGGGAACTCATACTCTTTTAATAAGTTGTGAAGTTTTTGCAACTTCGTAAAGAAACAGTTTTGAAAAATGTCTCGTATTTTCCAAGCAAAGCATGGAATGAATGGATTGTGTGAAATATTATTGAGCACAACTGGAATAAATACTGAGATGACAGGTAATAAGTTGAGATGTAAGGACGGAGATGATAAGATGGACCAAAATACGTTTTGGTAAAGACAGAAGAATGATGATGATGTTAAGAAAAAATTACAATTTAAAGTACAGTAATAGGAGGATAGTTGACTCCATTTATCAATATAAAATCAAAGTCAAGCTAGTCAACTAACATGACCATAACGATGCTCAAAGATTAAATATTATACTTAGCCGTTTTCTGTGTAAGAAAACACTGCAAGTAAGTAACACAACCGAAGCACTGTATGCTTTTCATTGCGAGACCTTAGAAACAAAGCCCCGAGTACAGTTAAACACAACTATGTAGTTAGTAAACACTGCACTCTGCTTATTTACTCGCGCTGGTCACTGGCTAGTGACGAACGCGGCTCGCTTTATTTTCTATTTTCAAATAACTGACTTAAAAAGAATTTATACTTAATCATCATTATTTTAAATGGGAAAGTTATTCTGGACTTAATCTACAGAAGGGTAGTCTGTCTGACAAACCATCTTCACATAAAATTACCATTTAGAAAAAATACAGAAGAAAGTCGAGAAAAAGAAGAAATCACGGAAAAAGCAACATTGTTAAGCTGGATAAAATTACACTAAAGCTTAGACTTTAAAAGAACAGTGGAACAAAAATAAGTTCAATACATGAAAAAGGATTTGTAGATTCGTTCTCTAAATACATCTTTGCATTTACATCGAAGAATAACACCGACCATAAAATTAAAAGAACCCCAAGATTTAGAAGCCACACTGATAAATAAAAAAAAGAAGAAACGTACTTACCAAAGACAAACAGAGAGTAACCAAAGAAACTAAAAAAAACTTCGACGCAAAGATATCACTAGGTAATAGAGCCAAATGAAATCAACGTCAAATAATTTTAAATCTCGTTTTAGAGCCGGTTAATAAGACTGAGTACAATTTAATGAGATGATTTTAATTACTGCATAGTCTTTGTGATCATGAAGCGTGACGCTATTAGATTATGAGCGGCTTGAACTGACGGAGCCACTCCTAAAGAATGGAGATGGATTATAACACAAAATATGCAGTGAAATAGCGATCTGTTTGATAACTTTTGTTTGAAATGTTTTGAGAAAAATCGTGACTAGTGCAAGCAGTATGAAGTAATTGGGTTGTAGACGTCAGCTCAATTGAACTAGAAATCGACCCTAAAATAGATGGCCCAAAGCTAGGAAGATGATAATAAAACTAAATGAAATAGTTTGGTCCGATCAAAATTAATCAACATGGGAAGGTAAAGTTGTGAAGACCCTAAAGCTAGATCATACAACGATATTCACATGACGACTGGATATTTGCAGATGGATGAAGTTAACCAAAGATCGAATTTAGCAGCATGCAATTAGAGAGAGTCTTATAACCAGATGGTTGTGTAGTTGACGACTGAAAAGATGAGAATTGAATAGATCCAGGACTTAATTTGAAAGGAGAGTTGAATATTAATAAAATTCCAGTTTGATTATTCGAAAATCAAACTGGAATACTGCTCGTCGTCCACACAAGTATTGGGTCGACTATTGACAGTGATTGTATTTCCCCTAGTCATTAAGGAATCCGGGCGTGACGATTTCCGCAGTTTTATGAACTTTCCATATTACCATATTGGCACCCTATTTGCGCACACTTGCTGGTGAGTTGCTTCCGACACTAAATGCTAATGTGGTTGTGCGTGTATTCTGACTAGGATCAGCGTCCGTACCATGAGGTCTTAAAACATTATTGTTCCATTCCTATTCCAGAGTGAAAAAGAGACGGAGCTATACAGGTCGTCCAGCTCCATCTCTTTCCCACTCTGGAATAGGAATGGAACAATAATGTTTTAAGACGTCAGGGTAGGCCACCAGAATGTGTCGAAACTAATATTATTAAAAGGAAAGATTTGATTGTTTGTTTGTTCGCATTGAATAGGTTCCGAAACTTCTGGTCCGATTTGAAAAATCCTTTCAGTGGTGTATAGACCATTTATCGAGGAAGGCTATACTGCTATAGGCTGTATATCATCACGCTACGACTAATAGGAGTGGACCAGCAATGAAAAATGTTGCGAAAACGGGGAAAATGTGACGCAAACGAAGTTGCACCGGACAGCTAGTTAGTAAATATTGCTTCTTTTATGTATCATCATGATCTGTTAAGTTCTTTCCCAACTTAGGCCATACTCGGGAACCATCATCATCATTCTCCTGCCATATCCCAAATTATTTGGAGTCAGTGCAGCATGTCTTCTTCTTCCATACTTCTCTATTGCTCGTCATTTCAGCAGTCACCTCCTCTCTAACCATATCATCCTTCACACAGTCCATTCACCGTTTCTTTGTTTTGCCTCTACCTTTATAGCTATTTACATTCATACTCAAAACTTTCCTCATGCCATTTTCCTCATTTTTCCGCATCACAAATCCATTAAACGATAACCGATTACCACATAACTTTACAGTCACCGGCGCTACTACCAGACTTCTTCTTATGTACTCATTTCTTATTTTATCCATTCGCGTTACAACACAAATCCCTTTTAGCATTCTCATATCAGCCATATGCAATTGCTTTTCATTCATCCCTTCATAGACCCTATTAAACAAAAAAGACGCATCTAGAAAGGCTGATTTTCCACCGCCAAAAACTCTGAGAATGAAGGTGTCAAAGCTTAAAAACGTGTTGTAAATACTATATAGCGAGTACATTGTGTGCACAGATAACATTATCGCATTATCATCTGACCTGTGATAGCGTATCACTGTTTTATTGTCCGTTATATATGACAGGTTTGTGAAATATTTTTGTTAATTGCATATTTTAGTATGGATGGTAGTACTTGTTAGTTGTAAAATGTAAAATGCCATGAGGAAAGTTTTGAGCGTGAATGTGGATGGCTCTAAGGTTGTATTGTATTGTATTGTATTGTATAGCGGGCTGGTTTCCGCAACTCCACGTCTAAAGCGCGTATTTTGCGTGCGGGTGGGAACACTACTCCAACCACCCCAGTTCCCCGAGAAAGGCCAGCAGCTCCTTGGTGTTGCTGACGATCTCGCGGAGAGTACCTGGGTTACCGAGGTACTTAGCCCTGTATGCTGCAACCTCTGGGCAGTGCAGAAGCACGTGGGCTGCTATCTCGTCTTCCTCCATGTAGGCTCTGCACAGTGGGCTATCTGTGACTCCTAAGACAAAGAGGTGTTTATTAAAAGAGCCGTGCCCAGTAATGGCGGCTGAGATTATGCGGAGCTGTGGCTTGGTCAGCCGAAGCGCCTGTTTGGTGAGGCGGCCTTCTATAGTAGGAAGTGGCTCTAAGGTTAGAGGAAGATCAAAGAAATGTTGGAAAGACTGTGTGAAGGAGGATATGGCTAGAAAGGAGTTGACTGATGAGATGTCGAATACTAAAGAAGTATGGAAGAAGAAGACATGCTGCGCCGACCCCAAATGAATTGGGATAAGGCAGGAGAATGATGCGGATGAGTTTCAATAGAATAAGAGGCCGGCTAATATACTGGTTTTGTTACTATTGACGTGCGACCTACCGTGCTTAATTAGTAACACGTAAAAAGTGATCTTCATCGAGAAGTTTCGCGTTTCTCTAACATTTTAATCAGCGTCAACTATAAGATAACAACAATAAGCATTATAAACTTATCATGATGATTAAGAGGTATTAAGAATAGTGTCTAAAATTAAGTTTCTGTTGTTAACCTAGTTTCTATTTCTCTTTTCATTACAGTAAAGGGCAAAGTATCAACCCTTGCGGTAGTCCATGTAGTATCGTATCTATAATCCTTAAAAGCAGTAACGGATTTTCGATGCTTTGACGACGTACCAAGGTTCTCTTTTAAAAACCAAGCTACTGCTGAAGTAAAGCCTCTTAACATAATTTTAGAGTGCATTTTATGTAAATGAGGGTGTCGAAGGCTTTACTTTGATTTAATGAAAGGGAAAAATATTGAAGTGACCTTCGCAATTAATTTATTTGTGTTCCAACGTACGGAAGCTTTACATTGACAAAAAAAATATTTACTGCTGTGTTTTGCATGTTTATTTACCCACTTAGTTTTTCTTACCATTTTATTTATATTGCATGTTATAAATTATTATGTTTGGAATAATTTTAAAGAAAAACATCATGTATTCCAGATTGACTATTTCACGGCAGTTACATATTTATATTGAGAAACGATAGATAAAGTGTGTGTTTGTGGAGTATGTTATTATGGTTAAAAAGGAGGTTACTCCTGAGATGGCGAGTCATATGAAATAAAAAAAGACTAAGACAAATATATTAGCAAGAGAATGATGATGATGAAACATGGTAAAAGAACAGAAGGAAGTATCCGTTGAAAACAAAAACTACGTATTTATAGACCGAAGTTACCAGGCGAAGGCGACGAAGAGAGATATCAAAGACGAGAGAGAATTTCTGATTGCATTTACAAAAATTTTACACAAAGTTATTAAATATCTTGCTTTATAGCTACTGTTCGCTATGGGTATTGACTAAAGCATGGTTATAAATTGATCTCTTGGCTTGATTGAATTCGATTGGAGGCCGACACCAAATGTTCTGGCGTGACTTAGAAGATGATGATGAACTGAACTAGATGTAAGTGACAATGACTTGATCATAAACATAAATGAAAAATGAGAGCAGCGGTGGCCCAGTGGTGGCAGCCCCGACTTACAAGCAGTAAGCCGTGGGTTCGAAACCAGGCAGGCGCATTACTTGGTGTAATTTATTTCATCACCGCTGTCCTCAAAAACGGTGAAGGAAAACATCTTGAGGAAACTGGTATGCCCTAGAACTAAAAATCTAAACATTGGAAGACATGTGATATCTACCAACCCGCACTGGGCCCGCGTCGTGGATTACAGCCCACTCTTTCTCATAGAGAGGGACACAGGCCTGTGTCCCAGCAGTGGGAACATTATAGGCTGATGATGATGATGATGAAATATAAATAGGTCCTTTGCTATCAATGATCTTATAATAAATTATTAATTTACTGTTATAATATTCTATTTCTGCACATTCTTCAATAACATAAGCTATGACATGATGAATAAAACCAATTATGACTTAATTATTATTATTATTTATTTATTTACCAGACTACATATTAAAAAGGTCCACTGTGTTAGTAACAATATAACTTAGCCTATGTTAGTACTTAATGCTCGACAAGTTTCCTTATACGGGCAAAAGAAATTTACAACCTGTTAATCTAAAGAATCTATGGCCAAGTGCGACTCATTTGTCGTTACTTAATAGATAGAAAACCATAGAACTACAGTACGCACGGCGACCAATCGAGCTATGAAAAACCAGTATAAGCGGATCAGGCATTGTACAGGAAATTTATGCAAAGCGAGGCCAAATGTATAGCTTGAAATATAGCGTGTGTGCGTTCATAGTTATTTAACCTCCACCTTCACATCGCTGCCAAAATCATAGCGATCTTTATGCTCTTTGTGGTTGTCAGGTGACCTACCATGACGTCTTAAAATATTTTTGTTTTACTCCTTTTCCAGTGTGGGAAAGAGATAGCGCTAGACATCTTGTATAGCTCCGTCTTTTTCCCACACTGGAGTAAGAGTAAAACAATGCTGCTTTAAGACGTCATGGTAGGCCAGCAGATCGGCGTTGTTTGCGTTGAGCTGCATTTGATTAAGCTGAAAGCCGACCCCAGCATAGTTGGGAAAAGGTCAATTAAATGCTGAATAAGTAGTCTGCATTAATTTTATTAACGCATTACCTTAAAAAAATGTAGTATCAAAGTCCGTTTATATTTTATTTTTAGCTAGGTTTCGCAGAATTTAATGTAGGTACATGTTTATGTGCGATTAGATTAATGTCCATGATCGACTGTCCGACCTTGTTTAGATTTTGAATTTGCAAAGTCATGATGAATCAGACTGCAAAGTTCGAATTTTTGTATTTTTCTATAGCTATAGAGAAATACAAAATTTCGGACTTTGTAGTCTTTTTGTCTTATCTCTACCAGGCAGTAATTAAAGAGTAGGTCTCGTTGCAACCTCACGAAGTTTGACACTATCAACTGTCACAAAGTCAATCACACATTTATTCTCTGCCGCTATTATTTTCTAAGATAGTCGAATTTTTTCTCCGTGACCCGCGCAGTTTCATTGCTTGCAGATTTCTGGCGTCCATGTTGAGTTTCCCTTTTCATCCTTTTATAAAAGAAAAATCCAACATAGAGGTTCCAAACTCAAACCTCAAAGTTTTTCTTATTAGGACTCTCAACAGTAGGAACACGGTGATCCTCATTTTTGACTTCCCGGTCATTGTTATCGCTGTTTCTTCTGGAATCGACGTCTCTTATTCTATCCGAGCAGGTGGCCTACCATGACGTCTTAAAACATTATTGTTTTACTCCTTTTCCAGTGTGGGAAAGAGATGGCGCTAGACATCCTGTATAGCTCCGTCTCTTTCCCACACTGGAATAATAGTAAAACTTTACTGCTTTAAGACGTCATGGTACCCCAGCAGTACGTAGTGACCTGGACAGCTCTGTCATTTGCTCGTTTAAGTCCTGGAGAGTATATTTAGTACTATACGGAGAGAAGGTATGGCATATCATGTCGGGACACTCACGAAAGGGGTCGATTATGCCCAATGTAACCGGACTATTGGATCTTCTGCTTGATTGTAATTTTTTCCAGGTCCTTTGGTCGTTAATCTCTCGTAAGCAATTAGGAGATCAACTTTACTGCAAATTATTAGGGCCATAATAAGCCATTTTAGGAGAGTTAGTTTTAAATTGATTTCAATAATCAAGTGAGTTGCGTCAGATTATGAATATGTATTAATAAAATATTTCGTTATCTGTAATTAATCAATCTGATTTATAATCTTTAGGTCAAAATCTGTGAGGTGTAAAGGTTTTTTTGCTATCGGATTTAATTTTAGTCAGGCAAGATATAGGATTAATTAATTATTAAGGTTACTGTTAGGTACTCCTCTTTAGGTACATAAGAGTATTTACATAAAATAATAAAATTACATATCAGAACATCACGCCTGTAATTGCCTAAGGGTTAGGCAGAGAAGTGTAGGTACCGAAATAGTCTATCCACATTTCGCCAGATTGGTATGTTTAAGTCCTATGTAAAAAATACCATCAACCTAGCGAGCCTATTTATTACCATCAACAGGGAACAAATCCAGACTTCGGACAGCTACTGATGAATTCTTATTGGAAAAAATCTATATCTCTTTTTCCAGGCCGGGAATCTGATCCAAGACCTCATGCAGATAAGCTTTTTAGGTACCTACACCCTACCTATGTTATCAGATTTTAATAATCGAATTATTTTTTTAATTTAATTACCTTTACCTGGCAACATCCGTGTAACCATTCCTTTTATAAAAGGTTGCCACATGCGAAATTCCCATTGTTACCAACATCATAAAACAATGTATTTTTTCAAAAACATATGCAGATTATTATTTTAATAATATATGAATTATAGTTTTTTTTAATATTTTTTGAAAACCGACCTTCATGTCGTTATCAGATAAAATATCTTTTCGCTCCATGATTGCATTCGTCGACCCATGGTAATATTATGTGAACTTCAAACCATTCAACTTATTTTTATAATAATATTTTAAAGGAAGTCATGTCAAAAATAATGATGACTGAATTATTTTACGTTTTTGTGAATTAAAATAATTGCTTCTAGTATCAATTTTGTTGGTATTTCCGGCAATCGTACATAATATGTTCAAATCGTTTGTAAAATAGGATTAGGTAAATTAAATATTTTTGTTTTAAATGTGCATATGAATGGAACATTCATCGTATGGGGTTGATCACAAGGAAACTGTTCAAAAAGAGAAAACATTCAACTTACACCAATTATTTTCTTTTGTTTTTATTTTTAATGCTATAGTAGATTGTTATTGTGCTGGATACTAATAAGTTTAACAAAAAAAATTAAAAACAAATTATTTGGAATACTGACTCTATGTCACAGAATTCCTAGTTTAGGAGTCAGGGTTAACTCTATCTGAATGACCTTTAATTCAATGAAATTCATGTGACCTAGTATTAAAGCAAAGTTGTTTGAAAATGTTTTCCTTTTTTCAATGATTCCATTGGGATTCACCTGGTTTGTAAATGAGATAAATGGTGATTGTTGACACATATTCAAGAATGTTTAACCTATCATAATCAGTTTAGTTGGCAAATGACAAGGCGTCGATTACGTGTACAATTTATCTTTACTACTGAGCAGATAGTAATTTATACTACCATGATAATTATACTAGTATATCTAAGTACTCGTAGTAACCAATAAGAAGAAACATAAAATCATAGTGAGGGATCAGTGTTTTTGACGTCATACTAAGTACACCTATTAATGCTTGCTAATACAATCACGCTATGGTCTTCATCTTCTTTCGTGTCGATGGTACCAATTCGAAAAAGCCGTGCATTTAAAATAGCTTGGACTTTTTACTATTGAAAGTTTCGTATTCCATTCTAATTAAGGTCGTGATTCAAAACTTAACATAATGACAAGACCGGATAAATCTGGACGAATTGTAAACCTAAGACATAAGGGTTACATTTATAATTTTGTTGTTACCAACATAGGTACCAAAATACCGCTTCACAATTTTAAACGGAACGATTCCATTATTTACAATTTCGTTTCTTATCACATAAAATAAAACAAATTGTAACCCGAAACAAAAAACCAACCAAATGCAATAAAATACCATGACATAACAACAGTAAGACCGAAGAATAGGTAGGTATCTATATAAAATTACAAAGTCGTGAAGCTACATTATTATGTGTTGTCTCGATGAAACACGTGAATATCGTAATTATTATCTAATATGTAATCTGTGGCAAAAACATTGTGGTCAGGTTTCGCGCCAATCTTCGACGCCGCCATATTGGTTTTGATTTTATTGTTTATATTTGCTATGGAGATTTGACGATAGCTGTACCTACAAGGATCTTTGGGTATTTCTTTCAATACATTTCAGAAATCAATTCCATATAATTAAATGTTTTAATTAATCAACGCCCCTTCTAACAATGTCATTAAATTAAAATACGTCTTTAGCATACGCGGGGTTTTACTGTTCGCGCGAAAGGATAAAGAGGTTAACTTACTGAGGTACGCATCTATGATACTATAAGAAAGGAAATACTGCAGATCAAGATCTTCCCATATTTCCAATTACAGCTCGAATGAGTGACAAAAGTACGAAGTTTGATAACACTGTACTTACAATGGGAGACAGTTCGTTGCTATAAGCAGGCTGGAAGACGCGGACGCTGTTGCCTATCCTCTTTGTCTATGAAATTGATTGAAAGCGGGAAAAGCTTCACAGGTTTCTAGAAACCAGACCACACGCGGTTACTACAATACTGCTATACAAAATCAGATTGTGCGGATCTTATTATACGTGAAATCTTTACAATGCGAGATAATGTCATACTAGAAAAGAATAGGTTAATGTTTCCCCGTATGTGCAAAAAATTTCAACTGACAATTACGATCTTTGACATGTCTTGTCAAAAGCCTGCATCATCTTAGTGCTGGGTAAAAGTCTCTCCTCATTAATTTCCAGATCTTACAATCAAGGGTTAATGTAAAAAAATGGTTTTTAAAAGACTTTTATTCCGAATCATAAATTGAGGTCATTTTCATACCTACTGATATTAAAATAAAGGTTGTTTAAGGGCATGGCAAAAGGAAGACATGATACCAACAAGATATAACAGCTTTTTGAGCTGCGAGGTCTTTTGAGACAAGCGTACGACTAGGTCAAGGTATTGGTTCGATATCGGCGCCGGCGCAGTGAACGACACCAAATTAATGTTATAAATTAAAATTATAACGAATATAGCTCGTAAATCAAAGTTTAAATACAGTAAATTAAAGTTATAAGAATTTTGACGTTGTTTGAAAGACTTCTGACGACTTATGATAAATTAATTCACTTTGGTTGAAATAAATAAAAATTAAACGATCTCCCAAATCAATTTTGTATTTTCCTCCGATTTAAAAGCATGAGTAGACTCTGTAACATACCATCTTCTAAATCAATCAATAAATAGGGGATGGTAGAATGTGTAAAAGTTGTAGTCTGTAATTTTTTGTCAGTATCTCGAAAGTCTGACAACCAGTCTTACCAAGGGGTATCGAACTACCCAGTACCAACTGGGTTGTGGAGGTCAGACAGGTTCTGAATGAAATCAGTGGCAAAGGCATCAACTATTAAGGTTTTGTTTACTTTTCCTGAAAGCCTCGTTAATTTGCTATCATCATAGATATGAATCCTGCATTAAAGCTATGTTAATTGAGGTATCTGATACGATATCAATATAATCTTTAAATAACGTCTGTTATGCCAAATTTATGCTGAGCTTTGTCACACTAGTTCTGATGGTTAAATTCATACAACACCACGCCTGTAAACTCAGAAGGTAAAGGCAGAGGGCTGTCGTATACCTACATTTCTGATCAAGTCCCATGTGATGGGGGAAATCAATAGCCATCAGTCGGGCTCAAATAAAGACTCTGGGCTGCAAGTCTGCAACTGAGAAATGCCTGACATTGTTGATTGTCATAAAGCATTAATTTATTTAAAACGTTCTGCCTTTGACAGCCAACAATAACAAAAAAGAAAACCTATTTCTAGCTTGCCACAAAATTATCGCCTAAGTTTTTATGAAAGCGCAAAAACATTATAGTATACCTAAAACTTTTATGTATACTATAATGTATTGTATGTGTTTGTATTTTTCGCGCTAAAAGCTCCTAAAGCTCATACAGTATGCGGATCTGTGTTTTTTCTTCAACTAGTTTGTTTATTTATAAGCAATTTTGAACAAAAACATTAGTTTGTGAGTTGCTGAGAACTCACGAACTGAGTTTCGTATAATTTAATTAACTTGTCCAGCGTTTGGCGCTATTTTATTTGTGTCAATATAAAGTTGAGATTCAGTGTTTCCAAAGCATTAATTATTAAGTAGTTTTTAGGATTTTTCGATCCTAACATGGGTATCGTGTTGCCGAGTAACTGCTTAAAGAAGTAAGATAGGCTCGAGTCGCTCCATGTAAAATATTGGTATGGAAGATGATCACAAATACTAATTAAAATTTCGTGTTGTTTTTTGTTACTAGTAGAGCTAGTTTAAATTGTGTGATGATGTTAAACAAATCGAAAACTATCAAACCAAAACGTACTTACAAGGTTTGTGCACTTTTTTATGAAGAATAAAATATCTGTTTTTGTCTTGTTTTACGTGAATACTTAAACGAACGATACGGAACTTAATTTTTTAAGCAATCCAATTAAATTACAAGCCTCCTCATCATTCATCATCATCATCATTTCAGCCCAAAAGACGTCCACTGCTGGACATAGGCCTCCCCCAAGTGTCACATTGACGACCCCAAGTGTGACATTTTGAGGGGTTTTTCCATAATCACCACGCTTGGCGGGGCGGGGGCGATAGCAGTACGGTTGTTACAAAAGCACAGAGAACGCTGCTGCCCATTCTCTGGCAAGTCCCTTAGTCGCCTCTTACGACACCCACGGGAAGATATGGGATGGTGCTATTCTTTACGTCCGACACCATACAGATTAGCCTCCTCAAGCCTCCTCAAGTCGCACAAATATTGACAAGTAAACCTAAATCATATTCTTATGAATGACTTTTTATCCGCAATGATGTAATACCTAAGTATTTTTCCTCTAGTACTCTAGATGTGATAACAAAATATTGACTATTCTATGAGATCATTAATCGCACTAAAAGTTAATACTTGCACATAATAATTTGTTTGATTATCCTCAAGAAACTCCTTGCTACGAGGATTTATATATATTTGTTTGAAAAAAAAAAACTAAATTTGCTCATCATTAGTGTTAAAGATTGCAATCTAATCATAATATTTTGATTATTTTAAAGTGTTACTTGTAAAATATAGTTATTTGGCCTTGTCCATAAGTTTATAACTTCACTTCAAGGCTTTACTAAAAAATAATGCATAATGCTGATGTAATACCAACCCGATATTCTGGACTTCTTGCTCTGGTCACAGACCAGTGGGAAAGACTGCCCTGTGCAATAAAAGGCTCCCAAACTGTTATTCAGAGTATGAAGCTAAAATTCCTGTTTACATAAAATATATTTGACAAAACGAAAAGAGAAGTACGGAAGAAGAAGACATGCTGCCCCGACCCCAAATGTATTTATTTATTTAACACTTCAAGCACATAGTACGGAGGCGGACTTAATGCTATAGACATTTTCTACCAGTCAAATTAATTGCGATAAAGCCAAGAGAATGATTATTATAATGATAAAATATTTGAGACACAAAACAGTGACTTCCTGATTGATTGCGCTAGTTTTTTATGGGTTTCCTCTTTCATTCATATTTTGTTCAAGGGTATCGTATAACCCAGTTACTGGGTTGTGGAGGTCAGATAGGCAGTCGCTTCATGTAAAATACTGGTACTCAGCTGCATTCGGTTAGACTGGAAACCGACCCCAAAATAGTTTGGGAAAAGGCTAGGCCAGATGGTTCATATTTTGTCCATGAAATTCTGTGAGATTAATTAATTAAACTAATTTATTGAGTTGGTTTACTGTTTCTTATTTGTATAGTTCCACCAGCTTAGAAAACTGGTTTGTTGGACGATTCAAACGTAGTGTTTTTATGTCAATCTTAGGAAGTAATGAATTCTAACTATAACTGAGAAGACTCTAAAGTGAGTCTATTACAATAAATTACGCTAGTTAATTGATTACTTCAGGTAAAATTCTTTAACATCAAAATTACTTACAAATCAAGAAGATCATCTGTCTAGCCTTTTCCCAAACTATCTTGGGGTCGGCTTCCAGTCTAACCGGATCCAGCTGAGTACCAGTATTTTACATGAAGCGACTGCCTATCTGACCTCCACAACCCAGTAACTGGGTAATACGATACCCATTGGTGAGACTTGGGTTCTGACTACTCGTAACGACTGTCAAAGATCTATAAATGACAGACGGGACCAACGGCTTAACGTGCTTTCCGAGGCATGGAGGAAAGTCGGTATGTAAAAGGTCACTCATCTGCGGGCGAACCTCGGCAAGCACGGCTTAACCTTAAAGATCGACCCGTGCGGCTGTTATTATTTAGCCATTCATAAATCAAGAAGACACTTCATCATTATTATACACAGGCCAACTTCAACTACTGCTGGGTTTACGTAAAGGCTTCTCTTTGTTTGTGCCTTTGTCAACGCTGCTGTACAGCCTCGTCCAAGTTTTACCCGCCATGGCATCATTGTCGTGAAAGCAGTGATAGCCTAGTGGTGTAACCGTCGGACTGCCAAATCAAAAGTCTTCTCTGATTTTTCGTATTCATGTAGGTACCTACTATTACTAGTACATACTATTGTAATCTCCTTTAGAAAAAAAAATAGGTTATTCGTTAATATTTAAAATTAAAGTTCGAATTCCTTTTCGCTGGCCCTTGACAATAAAGTAGAAAGTGACACAATGTCATAAATTCATAATCGACATGATCAGTGTTGCCATTTCTAAAATAACGTAAATGATGAGAAAACATAGTTTTCTTACCTATTGTTTTAGCTGTTGCTAGATTTATGTGCATGCAATTTAGGACTTAGTGATTTTTCTTATTAAAGTCAAATTAGAAACAGATTTTTGTTATGAGTTTACTAATGTCTTGAGAATATGCAATGTATTTGAAATTAAGGAGATCGGAAATAATAAATGTCATCGCGATAATTCCACGCTTCTTATTAATCTTTCAATGAATAAAGCCTTACTTAATTCAAATGTCACTGAATCTAAACAAATGCTTACACATTAATTATAATGTTTGTTCATCACGAAGGTTGGATCAAAGTCTTACGTCATAGAAAAAATACAGTATGGAATGTTTGTAAACAAATGTAACTTGTTTTAAGTGTTTGATAACTATTGCGTAATGAATTATTTGTTATGTAGTGAACCTACTACCAAATTATAGACATCACAATATCACAATCAGCCTATGGATAAAGTGCCCAATGCTGGGACACAAGCCTCCACTCTGCAACAGGGAGTAGGCTGTAACCCGCCACACGGGAGCTATGCGGATTGGTGAATGACAATGCTTTTGAATATTTGATTCTAGAACATGGTTTCGATTTTAGAGAATCAGAAAATGACTAGAGAGGAAACGCTTTTTTTCTAATTTCCAAAAAGTCTGGAATTACCAAATTCGCAGTCTGCATTTAAACTTAACTTACTTTTTTGTGTGAAGATTGTATGTCACTGTTTTGACAGTTGTGTCCAAATTGGCGGAGTTTTCACAGCTGTTTTTAGGGTTCCGTAGCCAAATGGCAAAAAACGGAACCCTTATGGATTCGTCATATTCGTATTCTGTGACCCGCAAAGATTTTTACACAAAAAAAAAACAATAAATTTTGGGGGTTCCCCATACATAGAACTGAAAGTCCAAATTTTTTTTTCACCAAACCCGTACGTGTGGTGTATCTATGGATAGGTCTTCAAAAATGTTATTGAGGTTTCTACTATCATTTTTTTCTAAACTGAATAGTTTGCGCGAGAGACACTTCCAAAGTCGTAAAATGTGTGTCCCCCCTCCAATTTCTAAAGTAAGAGGAGGAAAATTCTGAAAAAAAAAATAGGTTTGTAGAAAGTAAAAAACTATCAACAAAAATTGGTTTGAATAAGTTTTGATACTTAGATTTGAGATATGGGACTTTTTGACCAAACTGTAGCCATAACTTTGTTTTTCATTAACATACTATGAAATACAAATTTAGTTTTGCTGTTGAGTGTAAATGTACTTATATTTATATATATGACCGTTCAATATATTATTATTACATTGTTTGGGGCTACGGCACCCGGTGTGCGAGTAAGACTTGCACTTGGCCGGTTTTTATTTTTTTTATTAATAATAATTTTCGGATGAGTTCTGATTGGTGCCATCACAATACGGTTGTGTTTTAAAGGTTTTTTAGAAAGAAAAGAAAGAAAAAGTATTTTTTTTTGTCGCAGTCACATGACGTGCATACAAAATTATAAAAATAAAATAAAACAATAAACATAGGTACAACGCAACTACTACTACTACTACTTTTACTTTAAATTCAGTGTTCCACTCAATCATGCATCCATCAACTCGTAAAATAGAAATAAACAATTAAATTAATTTCATTGACATAGCCACCATTTGTGACGAGTCTAAAATGGTACCATAACTGATCATCTGGCGTGCATTGTACCATAGGCTGTCCAGCCTTGCTGTCTGACCAATATTACTTTGGCGTAAGTTTTTTCTCCGTCAGGTTTCTCCCGTTCTGAAGAAGGCTTTATCAAGGCTAAACATAGACTGAAGTTACACTTTTTTCTCATGGGAGTAGGCATAAACTAGCCAACGGTACAGGGGCCTACTCTCTAAGTCCGTCAACAAAAATACGGTTCCGTCCGTAACTAGTTTTATACTTCGAAATGAACCCTACCCCCTAATATTTTCGGATTCATGAGTTTTGAAAACACTACGGGAATAAAGACAACTGCCAATCGTTTTATCATAAATGTTTTGGTTCGGGCGCCTAAAGAATCTCATATGCGTAAGTGATACGGAGTAGGAAACGATCGAAACTTCGGCCGAAATTACGGATTTCTTGTTTATAGCGTAGATCCCCAGCTGCTACAATCCTAACATACTATAGGTACTCCTTTCGCCTCGTCTACGTTCATACATCTGTTCATACATTCATGCACGTCATTTGCGTTGCTGAAACACCTCGAAATATTTGACAGCTATTTATTTATGACGATGCCTGCTTCGAGAACGTCGAAACGAAACGGAACGTCGAACGAACTCTTCGTGCCCGATATATGTATATCATACCCTTTTCCAATTACCAAAGCGATGATTACGTAACTATATATCGTTAAAGCAATTACAATATCTATTACAATTTCAGGAAACATCATACTTTTAAATGAGTGAGCAATTCAAGTTGTTTTCGTAAAGCAGGTTGGTTTGATTGCGCTTGCTTGTCTATGAATTAAAGTTTTTGTACAATGTAATGGTAGAACAAAAGGTTCAATAGCGAATAGCGCAGACAGTTGTTTCACAGTTTATTAACCGCTAGGTTTGCTAATATAGCTATTATGTTCGCTAAACGTTGAACATTTTTTTTACATAAACCTTTGTCTATCCAACTTGAAAGTGCAGTAGCATAGTGGTGCAATTTTTTTGGCGGGTTGAATAAATGATCACCTAATTTATTTAGGTCCGCGCAGCATGTCTTCGTCTTCCATGCTTCTCTATTAGTTGTCATCTCAGACGTAGGGCTTAATTGCTAGCTTTCTTATCTTTCACACAGTCCTTCTACTTTGTTTGGTCTTCCTGTACCAGTCTTACTATTCTTGTAACTGCGCTTTTTAGTATCTGATATACGTGATCGGAACTTTAGAACTTTTGGGCTTTGGCCATTGTTTATAGGAACAGTTAGCCCCGTCGTAGGACGAAAGTTGAGGATTTTTTTGAGTTTTTTGCATAATTGTAACCTATTATCTTATTTTCGGGATGAAAGGATCCGTTTCTGTACACCTGACAACCTATATGCAAAATTTCAGGATGATTGCTTCAGTGGTTTAGGCGTGAAAAGGTAACAAACAAACTTACTTTCGCATTTATAATATTAGTTAGGATAAAGTTCCCAAGGTTGGGACACAGACATCCTTTTTTTTAATTCACAACGCAGACGCAATTCGGTTTTACCAGATGACACAATGTGTCCAATTTTTGAATTCTTTACGTAGGTACTTAACTGCTTCCATTACTATGTTTTTTCCTTCACCGTTTTGAGAGCAGTAGTGATGAAATAAATTACACAATGTGGGTAAACTACCTGACTGGTTTTGAACCCACTCGTAAGTCAAGCCGGATACCATGAGAGGTCCTCTGAATCTGTCTTATTTGACAACAATTATTAGTATTTCGAGCGTGTTCCTAATTGTTGCAGAAAATGGAACTTCTGCCCATTTTCAATTTAGTGGACTCATAATAGCAATCTTAATAGTTCAAGTATAATGCATAGCTTAGATTCCGCGGCTAGCACGCGATCCGAACACACACGAACACATCATTATATAGTATTGTACTGCCCTATTTGCTGTGTATTTCATGCTGCAGATTTAACTCTGGTCTTATTTTTTGGTTAGGTATGTGTATAGGAAAACACTCATTTGAAGAATTGAATACCTATATACAGCGTAAAATTCAATACCTAGGACCTAGGTACTCAAATGTTTGAGACAGCTGATATTTTTTTTTCGTAATATGCATGTTGGTCCGTTGGTGAATGGTATGTACCACCGTTACATTTATATAAACACACGCTTCTGAGACTTACCTATACATACACGTTGTGTACCTAGTACCTACTTATACCATTCAAGCTGACAGTTACGATGATTCTAAAAGGTACTTAATTACGAATTACTACCCAATTAAAGATTATTAAGAAAACGTTAACTACTGACGGTCGGTAGATTAAAGCAATCCATAAAACTGACTTCGAACAATCAATTTTGAGAATATTTTAGTACCACATCATTTTTATTTGCTATTGTAACTATCTCGTTAGGTTTAATAAAATCCAACCTATCAATTTTATAGTTCCTTGCATTGGCTTTAAATATGCACTGATGCAATGACATCTTCCTCAAGATCTTCGAGTATCAATCACTGCCTGTCACACACCTGTGAACGTGAAGAAAATCATAATTATGAGGGACTCGGTCCCGCCCGCGGCTTCGCCCGCATAAATTCATTTTTCTACACATTATGTTAGTAGTTCTGTATGGTGTCGGACGTAAAGAATAGCACCATCCCAAATCTTCCCGTAGGTGTCGAAGGAGGCGACTAAAGGACTTTCCGGAGAATGGGCAGCAGCGTGCTCTGTGCTTTTGTAACAACTGTACTGCGATCGCCAACCCGCCTACCAAGCGTGGCGATTATGGCAAAACCCCCTTATGTCAATGTGGCGACACTTGGGAGAGGCCTATATCCAGCAGTGGACGTATTTCGGCTGAAATGATGATGATGATGATGACACATTATCTTCATGAATTAAACCCTGTGTGTTGTTCTGATGTATACGCTTTATTACTGCTGATTTTTATCAAAATCGGTGCAGTAGTTTTTGGTGAAAGAGTAAGAAACATCCATACATCCTGAAAAACTTTCGCATTATACTATTAGTAGGTAGATAGGCTTTAAGCTAAGCTAAAGCATTAACTTGTCTCTGATAAAGACAAGGATAATTAGCGTATAACGTTCCCACTGCTGGGACACAGGTCCTCCTCGTTCTGCGTAACTTAACACTAAAGAAGTCAACAAAGGCTGTAATTGACATAACACAGTACACTCCCTGACGCCTGGCAGTGTGTGGGTCAATGCGCAATAAACCACTCATAATTAAGACTAAATTAACTAGTTTCTGATTGTGACTAGATCTAACAAAGATCTGAAATAAGATCTCAATCTAGTCTAGTCAATAATATATAATTAACAAAGGCAGGTAGGTCAATAAAACCTGTTAGAAACACGCATTGGTTTAACGACGTTTGAAATTGTTGTATAATCAATTATAGCTTATTATAGTCCATGTTCATTGTTTCAGAACCTGCACTATAAACTTTACGCTAAATCCATAAAAGTTGTAATTGGGAGTATTATTTGAACTATACAAAAGAGAATGATTAAAGAAAACTTGTCTATGATTCCTCTAACAACAAAATGTCAATCCGCAATCAATGACAGCAGAGTTAGGATTCAATATGGCGGCCATAAGAAGTGACGGATAAATAAGGTGGATGCCAGAATACGCCCCCCGACAATAATTTTACAATCATGTTAGGCACTACAGTTATGTCAAGGCTCTGGTGTACTATGACACTCGGATAAAACACGTAATAGAGGATGTCTTAGTACAATTTGTAGGTTCGCATTGCATTTCAGTCTCGCATGCAAATAATTATTTTAGTTAATTGCAATATGGAGCTAAAATTAACCCTATGTTTTTTAAATCGTACCAGAAACCATCACATGGTGGTTAATAGTCTTAATCATCCATTGCGCAACCTACTCAACTTCTTTATTTAAAAGTTGCTTGCTAAGTTGACTGTTTTCAGGGATCGTTTGGCGTGTTAATGACATTGACAGGTCGGCGTTAAAAAAACTGTCACGATGGCGTCGATAATTCCTTACTATCCATGCTCAACAATTATAAGAAGCGTTATCTTCCAGTAATACCCACCTCAGAATTAGCGTGATTCAGACCTAGGATTATGTCAAACTGTTTTGTATGCAAATTGGCCGGGCAGGCTGTTTGTCCACGCGATCCAGTGATTAGCGAATTGACTCATGATTTAACCGCGTCGCTGGCTGGTTAAGACCTCTTTAACACGATTTTTTTATAGTACTGCGAGGAAGTAGCATTTCGAAGCAATAATAGTATGTTAGAACCTTCCATACCGTGTAAAAAAACTAAGAAAAGGAACGAATGGTTTCCATCTAGATTCTATTTTACTATGCACTGTGCACACGCTAATGTAAGAACCTACCAGAGATCTCAATAAAAATTACCAATGTTCACGCTTGAAAGATAGGATATTGTTAGATCCGATAGGTAGCGCTATTGTCGCTTACAATATCGTCGAAATATCGGAAATTTAAAACAAATAGCAAACTTGGTAAATATCCTGTTTTTAGTGTTAAATGATTGTGTTAGTGACCATATCAGTTTAAATACTTATATCATACCTACCCGCTTCTATACCTTTACAATGGGCAAAGGAATAGAATGCAGTTTTCCATAATTATTAATGAAAAATCATTTAAACCAGAATTGATAATTAATATAATAAGTAATAAACTTGTCTTAATGACCTGAATTATACACAATTATCCCACCGTTATATAGTTTAAAAGGACACTTCAGCTCGTTTATGACAATGAACGTTGCTCCTGATCTTTGCCCACAGTCGACTAATGCTTTTACTATTTAATTATTGACTAGCACTCGTGTAGAGCTGAATATACACTTGAAAGGGCAACTCTTATTAACATAATGAAGGACTGAGCTTCAATAGCTTCAATAGATTTCCCAATTATATTAGGGTCGGCTTCGAGTTACCGGCAGCTGAATAACAGTATTTTACATGTACACCGTTACACAAATATTTAAATTCAGTAATCGCTAATCTGTTGTAAAAAAGTTAACATCGTTAAACGTTAAAGCGTTACATTCCGAAAGATTTAACGCAAGTTCACGTTAATCCGTGATTAAAATTGCATTTTTTATATCGTTGCGCTAATCTACTTACTTATAAAAACTGTTGGTTTGGGTTCTGGAAGTTAACAGGTTAGGAACAAAAAAAGACGTGTGTAATAATTTGAGTGTTTAATTTAATAATCTGGCATTATGTGGATATTACACTTCATGAACATTAATATGCTGAAGTTCTCGTCTGAAAGCGAGGCTCGCTTTGGCTTTAAGTAATATATCTTTGCCTATCAATGCCCATGGAAAAAAGACGTTCAACTGCAGCACTTGAGGGTATAGCAGTATTATATTTAATAAACAGATTTATGAATATCTGTTCTCCAAGTAATGCCGCATCGTTGAACGAGTCTTTTGATTTCATGTCTACCCACATTTTGACGACATTTTGAGCTTTACTCTTTATAGGCTTGAAGCTCATAGGATTTTCTTTAGACTGAGTGACAGAATTGAAAAAGTCTTATTCCTCACCATAGTCGTTAGTTCTTGGCAAATAGTAGGTACTGGATTAACGATTAACAGACTTGAAGAAATTTAACGGAAGTTAACGAGTCCGTAAACATTGTTTAAAGTTAATTTAAAATTTTATCCGTTAATAGAAATGATAACTTCGTTAATTAATGGATTAACGAGTAAATGCCCAGCTATACTGCCTAGTAGTACTGGGTAATACGATGTCCCTTGGTAAGACTGGTTGTCAGACATTCGGGCCGCTGGCTGACTGACCAGTAACGACTGTCAAATATAAACAAATGACTGCACGCACCTGTTTTAATGCAATTATACATACTTAGTTCAGTTATACAGAGATATGTCAAGTGTCTGTTACATCCCGCGGATGTGTAAGACACATCGTCATATTTCCAACTTCCGCATGATATAATAGGTAATATTATGCATCTAATACACCAAGACTAATCTCCGTTTATTCTAGATCGCGGAAAATATAACAACATGGCGGATTAATGACGTCATCACGTCCGTCAATGCATCATCCGCTTCCTAGCTGTCAACATTCGATATTATGACATTTTACACCATCAAGAAAATCTAGAATGACATCCACAAAACAATAGTGCAAAGCAATCAATAATTTACTCTTGCAACACTGACTGCAGATATTTTTTTTTTCTACTGGCAGTTTATTGTTATCCTGTTGCTAGAGAATTAGCGGAGAAAAGTTTATTAATTAAACGAGTAATTATGTTGTCTCGTTTTTAATATCCTAGTTTTATTATGAGAGACATCATTGCTGCTCTTGTAATGATTAATAGCAGTAATTCGTTTCGAGATTTTAATTAGAATTCATAATGTTGTCAACGCGCATGACGGATTCGCGCACTAGGCATTAAGAGCGTTTACGCCTTACGGCATTTCATACATACTTCAAGTCCTTTTTTCCTAAATTACTTAACCGATTTTAATGAAACTTCAACCGCATAAGCAAGATACGTAGGTCTAAAAAGTTACTAAAAACATTTTCGAAATGTATTATAGAAAAAGATAATTGGAAATTTCTATGGATAATTTATAATGTTTATTTAATAGTAATAATTTAGCTGTAACACTATTTTTCGAAAATGTTTTTTGTAACTTTTTAGACCTAAGTATCCTGCATAAGCGTATGAAATTTCATTAAAATCGGTTCAGTCATTTCGGAAAATAAGGGCTTAAAAGTTTGCATGAAGTGACATAGGGCGTAGGTATACACTCATAAGCGATCTTTCATGACAGCTTCTTTTAGGGTCCTACAAAACACCATGTTCTTTGTCTTCCACATCACGTCAAGTCGCCTTTTAAATTTCGTTGTTCTATTCGTCTGTGCGCGACTCCTATGCTTGTCGTTTCAATTTATCGCCGATAGACTGTCAGTATTTTAAAAATAATAGCCAGCCGACTTGAGGTTCGACTTGTCAACTCTGAAGGTTCTTTGGTAACTGCAGTTCTATTTTGGCAAATTTGCTTCTGGATCATATCATCAAATGTTTCGAGTACCTACAGCTCTAGTTTTGATAAAGATCAGCAGGAAATATGATTACCTGCATAATTAAAAAGTAAATCCAGGGCTCAAATGAAAAAAGACCGTTCTTTGAAAGAAGTGAGTGATAAAAAGGGTTTCGTTCTAGGTTTCCTCCACGCTCCATGGACCATGGTCTCACAATTACATAATAAAACATGATTATAGTTACAAATGATGTTTAATTACAGCCCACCAACATGCCGTGCTCATAACCTGTGTATTTAATGGCTGCCTTCGAAATATTGCCCTGTTTTACAAGCGGTAATTTTATGTTGGCAACATTGTTGTTGTTTGAAAGGTTTGCCAACTTATTGAGTGTTTGGACGATAATAAATTAATACACGTCAAAATAGCAAGGGTATCATGAAATTGATTGTTTTCTTACTTGTTACGTTAACTGTACGTAGTTTATCTTTAAAAGTATATTTATATAAATCGGAATATTTAATCAGATTGTAAGGGACAGTCAGTCTAAAATTCAGGGTCCCAACCACCCTGAGTCTTTAATGTTGGTATATAAATTCAATTTATAGGTATACTTATGGGGTGGCCTAGAATTTCAGTAGCCGTCAAATTGAAAAACTTGTCTTCTTTATATTATGCATACAAAAATACTGCTCTGGCACAATCACCATCAATTTCATAACTACCTATGATTTAAACGCTGCCGTCGATAATCGTACGAATAATTATCAAAATAACGCTTATTTTTTGCTAAAATTAAGACAATGACACAAAACTAGCCATTCTAGCGCTTAACAATATTACCGTCAATAAACTATTATTGCAACAATGACATGCTGGTAATATTTCCATTATTTTTATGAGATAATCAACTAAACGTTGATGTTGTAAAATGGGTGCTTAGCAAGTTGTTATTATGGCGCTATTGCTAGGTAACGTTGGTAATACTGAATTTAAATGTCATTATGACAGATCCGGGTGAATATAAGATGGCGTTGCAGATTATAACCGCGAAAATTATGAAGATGCGGTGAGCACGTCGCAAAGAAAAATGCATCTAGATTTTATCGGCTTTTGGTACCTGAAGTGCCCAAAATGCTGATTATGGTGTAAGGAAAAAGGCTGTGGGCTAGTTACGCTGATGTGACAAAAGAATAATTATTAAGCTATGAAAATGTAGAAAACTGAATAAATCGCGAAATGCGTGATTTAACAAAAATCCTAGGAAAGGACGAATTTCTTCGATTTATTCCGTTCTAATACGAAAACCTAATACCACTGATATTTGTTTCAACTAGCAGTGTTTGAAACAAATACCAGTGGTATTAGTTGTTGGTATTAGAACGGAATAAATAATTTATTCTTAACTTATTGTCTATACCTACTTCCTAGAAATGTTATTTTCAGATGCTATTTCTTCTATGAAATCATGATAATATTGACAATACATCATACTTTGCAATTTTTTTGCAAACAAAATATCTGCAATATAACTACAAAAGACTTTTCTTCGAAAAACGATTGCACATTTAAGAAGGAAAATAATCGTATTCATTTATTTCCTTTTGACAGTTTCTACATTCAAAATGGCTGACATTTGACACTGAAAAAAAAAACTTTGCATTTGTGTTATTGTGTTTTTTGAGCAATAGATAATTTTATTTAGTAGGTATTATAAAATACGCTAACATTCTTAGGTTATGTTGAGGCAAAATAGTTAAGATGTAGGTATTTAAGAAGGGGAAATACTTTCAGCTTAAGGAAGATCACTACATATTTTGACAGTGTGACTTCCGTATTTTTTAACAAACAAACGATACTTTTCGATTGTGTTAGAGTTCCGTATATCATCGTTGGATTAGCAAAAAATATTTTACAGACTATTTTCTTGAATTCGACATTTGGAAAAGATAACTGACGTGAATTTACTAATTAGTGTGGATAGAGAAAGATAAGATAAGAAAGATGATACAGCAAGAATGGAAATTAACACTGAAATAACAGTTGAGGGAGAGATATAAATGAAAAAATATGAAGTTATAAAGCAGGAGGATGATGTATTGAGGACTTCGATCAATAATAGTTCTATTATTGATCGAAGATTGAGGATGAGGACTTTTCAATTCTGTTTCTCATACCTCTGTTGGCTGGCCTGGTTAAAGATGGGTTAACTGAAAGAATATGGTTGAGATTCTGACAAAAAACTGAGTTACCTTGACAAAGCTATCATCATCAGTTCATCACCGTCAGTCTAACCGGATATGAAGACCAGTATTTTTCATGGAACGACTGTCAACCTCATACCAGACCTCCACAACCGAATTACTGGAAAACACGATACTCTTTTTTTTACGGTTGGGAAACCATCAAATGAGTCCTGCTCTGGACGGAGCGGAAGGGAGTGTCAGACTTGTACTAAACCCATCCATGTTCCTTCTTAGCCCTTAGTGTTCCAGGGCCACGGTATCTCTTTCGAACAGTCCCGCACCCCTGGAAGGCATCGGCCCTCTCGGACCCCTTCCAATTTGCTGACATCTCCTTGAGGCGCGCGCGAAACACGAACGCGTCAAAACACGAAACCCTTAGGTATGACTGGCTATCAGACTTTCGACTATAATAAGTATAATAAATAACCCATTCACGAAACGACCTTGACACGCGTTGCCTATCCTTGAAAATCGACCTGTACGGCTGTTATAATTTAGCTACAAGTTATCTGCTACAAATAAAGCATTATCAACTTAGCGTCAGTCGCATGCAAGGGATTAAAGATCAGAATCATTATTATTCATTGTTAGTACCTAATAGTGACTGATTGTTTTAACCCTTCGTGTGACGTTGTGGTTAAGTATTGACAATCTTTAGGCTGTAGATACACTGGTCTGTATAATTTTATACCTAACTTTTTCTTTTTCGCATCTTGTCCTGCGTCATTTCGTGGGACAATTTTCGCTACTGGATTGATTACTGCATTACCAAGGTACCTCAAAATTCCGCTACTGAAAAAATTTACGGTATCGAAATATTTCGGTAACCCTTATTTAACGGTATGACGTCATCCTGAAATATAAATACCTATATTTTTGGGTAATTCAGTCCCTGATCACCACTGTTGTGCCGATGTGCGTGAATGATTTTATGTACTAAACGATTGTAAATAACAGTTAAAACAAATACTTAAATACATCAAATCAAACAGAAATAATATTCATAATCTAGGTGGAGTGTGTCAATTTATCATGACAAGTGACCGTGTATGTCAAACATTATTCTTGAGGAAAATGAATGTCATAATGACTTGCAGTTAGTAAACTAATAATTATTTCGTAACTTTGTAGGTATATAACCTCTTTTTTGTCATAAATATAGAAAGAAAAGTTGGTCTTTAGTTTTTGTGACACTAGGTTTGTAGGTTATGTCGTTTTTTTTTTTTGCGGAAACTGTAAATAACTACTTTTTAGTTAAGTTTGGAAATTGCTCATAGAATAGAAATTATTTACTTAAGGTAGAAACGCCAGAAAATCCCACTGAACGACTGTTTCATGAAAAAGTAATGCAATGGGATTAAATTAACTAAGAGGTTTGAATTGACGATTTTTATGATTATATTGGCTAACGTGAAGTATGTGTTGCCATTCAAGGTTTTAACGATCCCCTTGTAGATTCAATTAAATGATTTGCTGCATTGAGTAATAAATAAGAATTAAAGTATTGAGCACTTACTTAATTAGTTTAAAAACAAATATTGAAAATTAAACCAGTTTTAGATCCCGCAATTTTTAATTTGCAGCTATTTGCACATAACTTGTCAATTTTAATAACTAACTTGTTCTGCACAGGATGCATTAAATAGAGACATTAAATCTGGTATGTGGATTGTGTTGCCAATTAAATTATAATTTAATTTATATTTCCTGGCAGTATTGACATATTAGCAGCCAAGGTTTAGAATAAGTACAGGCCACGCGAAATTATATCCGGTTGGCTAAAATAAAAAGAAATAATAATGTCAAAATAGCTAAACGCATTTTACAGTAATTGGGTCATTATAAAGTTAGATGGCAATAGATACCAGCTCTGGGTCGATTAGATACCTACCTACTTTGGGCTCATGTGACCCTGATTCAGAACTTTTCGATAACGAATCGAATCGAACGAAAGTATGTTTAGCCTTATTAACCCCATCCGAATCCTTTGGTCCCGTTTGAGGGCCCCTTTTGGGCATCGCGCATTACGTGACGCTGACGACTTTGATCCCTACTTCACGTACGATTAGAGTTTAAGTTTGCCGGTATCTGTTGTCCATTTAATACCATAAAATTAAACATCTGATGTATAATTTAATATCTCTTAAATTTACCAATCCATAGATTAAAAAAATAACGCTCGCCAAAGGTTATTTTTGCTTCCCTGTAAAGTCAGTTGACATACTTACACTGCAACCAACTTATCTGTGCAGGCGGGAAAACACAGAACTAAAATAAATGCAACAAGTTTGACATAATCCAACCATGCAAATTTTCTTGACAAGCAATGCCACCTTGAATTGCACACGCTTAAAGGTACTGTACCTATTTTTTTGGCTTCCATCCGCGGAAGTACGTACCTACGTTATTCCTTAAGTTTCGACAAACCGAAGCAAAAAGTCGTTAATAAATCTGACGTCTCACCTGTGCGTCATATAATGTTTTTCCCTCACAATTACCTACTACAATAACTACTTTTTCAATCGACCAAAACAACCTGTCTCTTGCGTAAACACACCCAATTGCGTATGATTTTACACGCTTTGACATTTTACCTTCAGTAAACCAACAACGCGAACAAGTCCATGTTTTTTTTTTTAAACTCGCTTTTAACAGGATTCAATTTATTGACTTTTTCATTCTGCGTCACTGGCTACATGACGTTCGATTTTTAAAATGTAATGCTGGCCGATAATACACATAGCGGGTGATGAATTATGGAACTAAGTTAATTAGTACTTTTACAGTATGTTTGACAGTTTGTTTTGTTAATTGTCTATGCTACTAGCGCCGCAATGAAGTGGGAAGTTAAATTATTTGAAAATTGACATCGATAGGGTTTGTATGCTACAGTCTTTTCACAGTTAGGTATTTTACTTATCCTCGTAAGGCCCCATAAAGTAACAATAGCATTCCGGCCCAGATCTAAATATCGTAATAGCGAAAAAAAGATAAAAAACGGTTTTTAAATTTAAGTTGTATAATTGTCTAGAAGTAGATATAAATTTTTGCATGTCAAATGGTACAATGTACCAGGAACAAAGAATCACTACTGTAACAACTCATATACTTATGTACCTACATTCAATGCAAATATATTCTTTTCTATTCTTTTCGATTGCGAGATTTGGAAAAGAGGATATACTTGTGTAAATAAAGAGTACAATAAAAATTAAAATAGATAGGCAGGCAGACAGTCTAGATTATGTTTATGTGTGAAAAACATAAAATTTTATAACTGGCTATTAACATCATGTAGTTTAATTTCAATGACAGGCCACAAGGATAAAGGGTTAAAGGTCTAATAGGAAATAGAATATGAAGACTTTATTTTATAACCCACCATTACCTTAAGATTATTAAGTTATTCTTTTGTTATTGTAAGTGGACTCTCATTACGGTCCAATGTAACTTTATAACTCCAGTAATTGGCTGGCTATTTGAAAGTTTCATGCTATTTCAAGTCTTTAAAATGCATTATCTTTTGACGGGAATCATACCATGTGGAAAGCTCTGAAAAATAAATATTGGTATGGTAGGTAGGTTACCTACTCACATTCCTATTCACCATTACATTAATTCTCCATCATTTATAGCGTTTTACGTTGCTGACTAGACGAATTTTCTAAACATTTGAAGCGAAAGCGACGAAAATATTGGTGCGGGAATAATTTAGTTATAATATTTTAAACATGATCCATATTTTCGCATCAATCTTAACATGAAATCCTATAAATAACCTAGAATCTGCTAAGAACAGGCTTTGAAAACCTTACATAAAAACATAAAATCTTGCATAAAACACATAATGACGTTTCCACATAGCGTCACTGTCAATACGAACCTAAAGTTTCCACTCAGTGACAACTGTAAATACGGACCTCCGCGAGTTTGTAACAACACTATCAATTGAACAAATACTTGGATCCCTATCTACAAATCCAAGTGGTTGCAGAGATGATGGAATAATCAATAGTACTAGTGCTTGCTTATGCTAGATTTGTTTTTGTTGCTTTGTAAGGAGTATCTAAATAGAACCTTCAATGTAGATCCTTCTGCGCAGATACATGTACCACGTCAGCTTTGCGTAGTATCTTTACAAAATATAACAAGGCATAGCTAAAGCTTTAGGTCATAATAGGACCCTAGCGCAGCCATCTTGTTTCCACAGACAATACAATTTCCACAGACAATTTGATTAATTTAAATACCAACATTGCCATCCTAACATTTTGTTGTTCAAAAGCCAAAATACGTTTTCAGGATGTCCTTCATTATCGAAGTAATAAATATCTAAGATTTCTTTTATAAATCTTGTCAAGTTTCATATGCGTCAAAACTACACATAATAATAATTATGAAAGCAATTCATTCAAATATTTTGTCTTTCCACAGGTATGTTCATCTTCACCGAAAGCTGCGATGCGGTTGAGTAAGACACCACAACATTTCATAAATCATATCCGGTTTCTAATGCCTCGTCTCTTCTAGATCCGAGCGATAATCCACCTCGATCGAGATAGTCTATATATAATCCAACTCGGGACACATGTCATCAAATGACATTTTTGACAGAATTTAAAAATACTAGTGATGCTACGACTAAATTGGCATATATCTGTTGGCGCCTTTGCAAAAAGGCTTCATATGATTCACGTTGACGGATCGCCGACGTCTGTTTTCTTAATCTAATTAAATAAGGTGCCACATATTATCATAAGTAATTCCGATGTTTCGGGTAAGAGCCTTCATATCTATTAAGTTGGCTAACCCGAGAGTTTTGAATGAGGGAATCATTCGTAGAACATATTTCTTTAACTTAATAGGTAGCGGTAAAAAAACTATGAAAAGACTGCATGTAAAATATGTATTTCTGGCTGATGACATCTGTCAAAATAAACCTTAACTCAGTGTTACGACATACACAACTAAGTTTTCCTATTCTTAGACCACAAATCACGGAACACGTCATCATGAAGCCATTGTTTTCCCAAACCTTAATGAAAACCTATCGAATAATTATCACCTTCACTTTAAGCCATTAAGTACACTAACAGTTTACTTCTTTAAACTTTAAGTAATGTTTGACTAAAACATTATGAAGTTTTGACGGAGACTATGTTAAGAAGTGATGTGATAGGTATGGTCAGGATTTTTGTTTGAAATAAGACGTTTCTAAAGTCGGTACATATCTTTGGCAGTCGGTTTTGCTGGCAGCGTAGCTGAAACGATTAATGGACACAGAGGCAAGTGGCTTTACCCACATAACTTCTTTACTGATTGGCTATACCTACCTGAGGCTGGGCGTAGGTCAGTGTCCAATATGCTCAGCAAATCAATCAATCAATTATTACAAAAAAAAAAACAAAAAAAACTTAAACTAAAAAAAAACGCTAAATACTTGCTGGTAATCACAATAGGGGAAGACCAAAGAAACGATGGATGGGCTGTGTGAAGGATGCTATGAGTGATAAGGTGACTGCTGAGAGGACGACCAAAGAGAAGTAGATCATCATCATCTGCCTAGCCTTTTTCCAAACTATCTTGGGGTCGGCTTCCAGTCTAACCAGTATTTTACATGAAGCGACTGCCTATCTGACCTCCACAACCCAGTAACTGGTAAATATGATACCCCTTGGTAAGACTGGATGTCAGACTTTTTTTTTTAACGACTGTAAAAGATCTACAAATGACAGCCGGGACCAACGGCTTAGCGTGCTTTCCGAGGCACGGAGGAAACTCGGTATGTAATTATGGTCACCCATCCATGGGCCAACCTCGGCAAGCACGGCTTCACCTAAAGGATCGACCCGAGCGGCTGTTATTATTTAGCCACGAGCTCCTCCTACTAAAGAAGTAGACATGCTGTGAAGGAAAAAAGAGCTGACCTCCAGCCGCTAACCAAAGCAACGTAACCTGATCCGAAAATGACGTTCAAGGAACCTACTATTGAAATTGGTAGCAGCAGTAGACACCGTAGAAAATGTAGCAACATTTTGCAAGTTTTCAATATTCGAAAATCCCTAAAATGATTTCAAACGAAGCCCCTTAATCAAGTTTGCCAGTTACTGAAGGCCAAAGCTTCTACACGACATGACAGTGTGGTTTTATTTATGTCAAGAGAAGAAATGTCGTATCAAGGCGAATCGGTCGATGAGAAAGTAAAGTGAAGTGCTGGCCGAAATATTGGCATCTTTATTTGACAGTTATGTTTTTTATGTTGGTAGTTGTGGTTTTTTATATTATTGTTCGTTATTTGAATGTTTGATCAGTAAGGAGTGTTGGACAGTTACGAGTATGTTGAAATAATAAGGCTATGATTTATTTATGGTCAAACATTTTTTGTTCGCAGTATTCAACTTTTTCGACGGTATTTATGGTTAAAAGTTTTGTCGAATTCTAAATTGAATATTTTTAGTGTAAGACTTTTAAGTAACATCCTTATTATTTTGTTTGCTTACCTATTACATAATCCATGATTAAATTAATTTGTAAGTTTCAAATTCTCAAGGTCATACTAGAGGCCGATTTTTTGTGAACAGTTATTTCAGTATAATTAGCCTTAGTTGCAACTTATAGTTCTTCAATAAAATGTCAAATAAGTATTAATATTAAATTAATAAATCATGCCGGAAGAGCCCCTTAAGCCGCAAGCTAAAATTATCGACCTTTTTATATGAGGATTAATTAGCAAAAAATATAATTACCCGTACACTTAAGTTGGTTGTAAGGAAGGATTGAAAGAAAAAGTACTAATTGACTATTAAAATGATTAGCTGTCTACCTTTAATAATTACAGTTCCTCTGAAAAGCTTCTAAGTTTATAATTTATTGTAAGGACTTCTTCAAGTAGTCGTCAACACTTTTCGTAAATACACTTTCTTAGCTACCTGTTTTTAATTATAATTATTACGGCCTTTGTAGTCGTGCCCTTTATTTTGAAAACCGTGCTTTCATCCTCTGTTTCTTTCCATCTGTATTCTTCATTTACTGGCTTTGGCTTGACGATCAGATTGACCACTATTTTGGCTACGTCCGTGTCTTTTGAGTCATGGCTTCTTGCTTTTCAATTATTGACATACATAAAATGTAAATAAATCAGGAACTTCTCAGTAGCAGTCACGGAGACTTGAATTTGTGCCCGGTTGATGACAATAGGCTCAGTCCATATGGGACTTATTAACTGGCAAAATATGTGTACTACTTATTAGTTGCATGCACCTCTGCCTTCAGCCGATGCCTTCGGGAATTACAGGCGTGATGTTAGGTTATGTCAGCACTAAAGATTTGCGATCGAATTCCTCGTTTTGTCGACTGGAAATCCGACACATTGCTTGCGCAAAATAAAGAGGAAACTCTACGTAAAGGAAAAAACTACACCGACGCCATTTATATACCTACTAGTTGTCCCGCGCAACGTCGTCTGCGTCACATTTTCCCCGTTTTTGCAACATTTTTCATTGCTGCTCCGCTCCTATTGGTCGTAGCGTGATAATATATAGCCTATGTCCTTCCCCAGGTTGAAATCTATCTTCTTGCCAAATTTTATTAAGATCCGATCAGCCGTTTAGTCGTGAAAAGGTAACAAACAAACATACATACAAACAGAGTGACTTTCGCATATAGTTAGAATTATATGGATGGATAGATACAAAAAATAAAATTATTATGCTTAGAACCGATTAGTGTAAGATATTTCATTTTGCCACTTAATTTAAATATGAAATATTACAGCAATTTAACAGCATAATTATGATGGCAATGAAAATAATTTTGAAATGATTTAGATCTGATAGGTGCGTATTACATATATTATTACAGTTTGTGCATGACTTTCGTTTAGCGATCTCGCAATGTTTATGCAAAGATATTTTAATTGGCATATTTTTTTTTTATGATACCATTGGCCTGCGACATCGCCCGCGTGGTTTACGTAAATTACAGAAATACATTCGTAAATTAAAAAATACAGCTGTATACATTTAGACCGTGTAGGTATTGCACTTCTGTAAAAACAGCAGTTTTTTTTAATAATGGAAAAATTTCTATGCTTGGAATGACGTGGGTACCTACTAAATATGTGACAACCGTTTTCACGTCGGTATCCCTTCCACCCTGTTTAGTTAACGCTTCCCATGACTCAAGGGCTGGCTTTTACTTTGCCCAGAGGCTAAGTATTGCCATACAACGTGGCAATGCTGCCAGTCTCTTGAGCACATTACCTACCAGCTGTCAGCGTTGAGGAGGAATTTTTTGACGCCCTTTTATAGTTTTTTGTTATTTTAGTTATTTAATTTATTAGTTTGTTAATCGTTGTAATGTACACAGTAGTTATTTAAATTAAACCAATCAAGAATTTACTTCATCATTATCATAATTATAGAGGTTTCTTTTTTAACAAGGCCAAAAGAAAATGGCGCCGGAGGAATAATTAGAAAAAAACAATAACTCATTAACTAGACAAGAAGGCTTTTAAAACAACCAGAAGTGCACGTAAAGTCACGGACGAAGCTAGTTTATTGTAATACCGCACTTAGTACTAATGCTGTATTATTAATTATAAGTAGGTACTAGGGTGACATGACTAGGGGACGGGTGCAAGCCTTGACACTTCGTAATGATAGTGGAACGATACAATCTAATTCTAGTATGCTATGCTGTCCTGGTAGTTGACAAAGAAACTTTACTAACACTTCGGTTTTTTATATAAAAAATCTTACCAATCAAACTTACCAAAACTGTCATTATAACCCTAATGATGAATTTTTAAAAATTGTTCCTTGCTCTGTTGCTGAACTTCATTTTACTTATATGGGTAAAATAGATGTACCCAGAATATTAGGTATAGTTACTATGTTATATTAGGTATAGTTACTGTTTATAGTTATTATATAAGTAGGTAGTTAAATATAATAAAAAAAAAAACTCTAAACCAGTAGACCAGCTGGACTACCATGACGTCTTAAAGCAGTATTGTTTTACTCTTATTCCAGTGGGTGAGAGAGACGGAGCTATACAGGATGTCTAGCACCATCTCTTTTCCACACTGGAGAAGGAGTGAATCAATAATGTTTTATGACGACATGGTAGGCCACCAGGTACTTAAATTACCAACCCTAACAATTTTAGTATGTAGTCGAGAACTCAAAAAAACAATGACATCTAGATCATTTTTTGCGCTTTCAACATTTGGATCATGTGAACCAATAATTTGCATTATGACTGCATTAAAATTGACACCACTGTTACAATTTCAATCAACACTTGTTCGGCATTTTTTGCACGATAGATCCATTTTGACAGATTGGTATAGGTATTTATATAAATGATAGCTCAATGTTAGCCTTAAAGATTATCATTTGGTGTCTCGTAAAAGGGTTATTTATATTGAATGCTAAATGCTAATTTAATAGACAAAAAAATCTCTCATCTATACGTCAATATAAATAAAATTTTCTATTGCTAAAATATGAATAGTCTGCAAGTTAAATAGTTACAACCTCTTAAGTTAGAAAATAGAAACCAAAAGTTTCCATTTATTAACTGTTTGTTTGTAAGCATAATGGTTTCTAACTTTAAGGTAGGGCTGTCCCTGAAAAATTGAATTTAGCTACCACCAATTGTAAGTACAATACATTAACGCTACACTTACATGAAACCAAATATATCATTCCGTCTTTGTCATCATTAAACGATTGATCGAATAAAACGATGTTTTAAATAGTATTATTTTTTTCATTTCGGGCCATATTTTAATTCCAAGAATATATTTAAAAAAAACTACCTTTTTGATACCACTCCGAAATGCATTCCCGTAAAGCTATAATTATTTAAATTATCATTCAAAAACGAACCTGTATGCCAACATCCGTTCATGTACTGTTTTATCGACTGGCAACCCCGGTTCCCGCCATTGTGGCTGTGACATTTGACCCACGCATGAGCAATGCGTGTCGCGACCTACGTTTTACATACAATGTAGAAAAATTGCTCATGAACATTAAAGCATTTTTAGACAATGAAATTCAAGAGAATCACAGAGTTTCTTAACATTTGTGATAATTAGCGGTGAAGAATGATTCAAAATGAAAGAAATCGCTTTGATGAATGAATTAAGTATGTTTATTTTGTTAAATGGATTTTACAAATATTTTTGCACGTATTTTTTTTACAAAAGTCTGGTGTGGTAGTTTTCTGTATTACATTAAAAGTAAAACCAAAGCCAGAGTAACAAGATCTATACAGAAATACCTTAAAAGTAGACTAATAAATGAATACTTAATACAAATGCAATTATGATAATACTTCTTTGTTGCCCTGACATATCCACTGTTTAGCACGTCGTAGACAATCCAAAACGGCCATATTATCGTTCACAATCACTGCAATCTGATTGGTTAATCGTATGCATGCCTAATCGTATCGCGCTCTGATTGGCCAAGCGTCCCGACACAGTTTGAAATTAGAACTGGTGGGTTGGATTGAGCGGGACTTGCGTCATTGGAAGAACAATGAACTAGAAAATACTGGATATGGCAATTTTATTTAATAAGGTGGTTAGTTAGGTACCTACTTTATTCACTTATTTTCTTCATCTGCCTAGCCTTTTCCCATCTATGTTAGAATCAGCTTATAGTCTAACCGGATGCAGCTGAATACCAGTATTTTAGATGAAACGACCGATTATCTGACCTTCACAAAATCACAACCCATTTACTGGGTACCACGACTACCACGATTTCTTTGGTAAACTCTAGTTTCAGATTTTCGGGCTACTGAGTAGGTACTGACTAGTACTGACTACCAGAAACGACCGTCAAAGATCTACAAATGACAGCCGGGAAGAAGTGCTTTTAACGAACTTTTCGGGGGATTTCGTATAGAAATAGGTAGATGATCTCCAATCCACGGGCTGACGTCGGCTAAGCAAAGCTTGCCGACGTCATCAGTAACCTTGTAGATCGACCTGTACCGATGTTATTATTTAGCCACGAACCCTTACTTTTTAAAATTTTATTTAAATATCAACGGTCCCTTGGCGCCTCATTCGTACATAATGTAAACGACAATTATGTAAAAGACACTTAAGAATACCTATACTCAAACCATAATGGTATTTTTAACCTTATAACCTTCCTTGATAGTTATAGGCATATTAACTACTTATTTAATTCAAAATATCTGACGTACCTATCATCTCTGGAAATATGATTTACTCACTTAAGCTCGCAGTTTTGCCCGTGGGGATGTCCGAAATTATCTCACCAGGATAAAAAAGTGTCCATATAATTATGTCATCATTCATTTTGGCAGAACACACTAACAATCCACATCTATACTAATATTAGAGATGCGAAAGTCACTCAGTTTGTTTGTTTGTTACTTTTTCACGACTAAGCGGCTGATCGGATCTTAATGAAATTTGGCAAGAAGATAGATTTCAACCTGGGGAAGGACATAGGCTATATATCATCACGCTCTGACCAATAGGGGCGGAGCAGCAATGAAAAATGTTGCGAAAACTGGGAAAATGTGACGCAGACGAAGTTGCGCGGGACAGCTATGTAATGTTATAAAATTTACATGTGTGTGTGTCTTTTCCTAACTGTATTGCACAAATGTAACTGAATACTAAGTATTTAGCCACGAGCTACTCCTTGTCGTAACATGTCATAGGTATCCCAGGTTATGGACCACCTATGGGCCGAATTTCGTCAAAACAGCAGACAGACAAAGTTTGTTTCGCAATTACAATATTAGTATATCACTTTAAATAGCAGGCATGGTAAACATATTAAAGTAGCTGCAGTTATAAAATTATAATCTGCCCAAAACACGATTAAAAAAATAATAATTTAAATCATTTTCGTACAATTTTTGCGAAACAATCATCTTGGTAGGTACAATGCTTGGGAACTGGTTGTCATTTATACCAAAAATTGTGCATGTCATTCATTGCACATGATTGAAGTCTATCGCAATGTCACTGTTCTCACCATTATCTGTATTTTTCTGTGCCCACACTGGCTAATAATTACGAAATATTGTATTTTTAGTTGCTATGTGCGTAGAAGATTATCTTATAATATTGTTATCTACAAATTAAAGGTTACGTTGAAGGAGTTTTATTTGTCTTTTAGAGCTTTGAAACCAACCTTACCGTGCGTTCCCACTGGCTCAACATTCGCATAAAAACATGTTGCCTGATAAGAAAAAAGATATCAAATAAGAGAAAAAGAGGTAAAAAGGGAATTTATAGAGAACATGTTCTACATACAACATTAGAGAATATGAACTACAACATGTTCTAACCGAATGTGTCACTAAAGAGACGAAAATAAAAATTTGAAATTGAACACAGTGTTCAAAACACAGAAATTTGTATCTTATTCGAAGATTTTCTGTATTAAAACTGTGTATATTATTAACAGAGATTGCAATACGTAGCGTATATTTGCTTAAACTTCGAGCAGGTAAATAACATGTGGATAATACCATCCGCATAAAATCACGAAATGATTTAAAGTGCCGAAATAAAGCTTTACTTACCTATTTCCTCGTAGCTTGGGCAAATATACTCTAACTATTCCGATCCCTGATTATTAATTAACTAAGTGTAATGTTAATCATCAACCAAAACAATTTATTTACCAAACATAACCTAAAAAAAAAACGCTACTAGATTATCAAAACATTATGGCTGTTCTCACATTTTTTGTGTACCAACCGGTTACGAATACGACGGGCTTTCATAACTAATCACTGAGGCACTGATCATCGCACAGTACGTGTAAATTGGACAATTTTGTGCCAACGCTACGCAACATGGTCGACAACAGGGTTACCAGACGTCAAAATTCATGACATGTCAATTATTTAAGGCCCACTGGCCCATCTCGTTATCGTGGCACCGGAAGACACTGTAAACCAGTCAAGATTATTGAATTAATTAATTTTGAAGTAATTTATTGCTGATAAATTGAACGTTAATCACGAAGACCCTATTAATATTTTATCGAATATTTTTAGGGCAAGAGATTTCAAGGTATCTGAGCTATCGAAAATCATTTAATTAATTATGTAGTTAAAATCAACATTTTTTTTCTTCTAAAATACTCCCTTGAAAAAGCCATTTCAAGATATCCTGCTCCAGTATAGTTTCTATTAAAATGATTATAGCTAATGAGCATTCGAACATCTCGATTATCGAATGGCTCTTTTCTTACCAAGGGCTATCGAGTAATTGATTATCGAGTTACCAAGTAACTTGGTTAAGGAGATCTAGATCAGGCCGTCCCTCTATGTAAAAAAAACCTTTATTCAGCAACATCTAGTTAAATTGGAAGCCTACCCCAACATATTCGAAAGTAGTGAGCCAGATGAGGATTATGACGTTGGATTAAAATTTAATTCATAAATAAACATATATAAAGTTGGCTATAAGAGTAGAGGAAGACTTAAGAAACGATGGATGGACTGTGTAAAGGATGATATGGCAATATGGCAATAAAGGAGGTGTCTGATGAGACTAGGAGAAGGTAATAGGGACGAGTATGGAAGAAGAAGACATGCTGCGCCAACACCACATAAATTGGTACCTATAAGGGCTGGAGAATGATGATCTATATTTAGAAAACGTGTATGTAACTAAGTAAATAACTCATTGACAGAATGTATAACATTTTCTTCCACGCAGGACACTGAGCTAATAATTATAATAATATAAGTAGATGGAAGGCGATAGGTTCCAAGTCTTACCGTTTCTTAGAGATATTTTAATTACAGTATTTACTCGACTTTGCCACATAACACGTGTAACCTATACTAATTGTAGCTCTGTGACATAATAGGCATAGCTAAGACGGTGAAAACCACATCCGTTAAGCTTCGAGGTATAATATAGTTACACAGACATTTTAACTGAACTTGGTTTGAACTTTTAGCTTGGCATGACGACCTAGACTCTTACCAAAAGGATTGGGCACAAATAAAACAGAAAATGGAAATAGGGAAAGGAGGGCTTTGACCTGCAGTAGGACACATCGTGCTTGTAATAAATACATTTTCCTTGTCGAAATTAAACTTTAAGTTAAGGATAATTTATTTTCAGAAAATGCTGCAGGTTGTTGGTGGGGGCAAGCACACGTTGTTGGTTTATGTAGATACAATTTTCATATTTAATTTGCCTGTTTTTAACCACGTATTTTTAACACCTGAAACTTCAAGTCAAAGATCCCATAGGGCTACTGTTACTGTGACTGTGTTCGATTGTGGCACAATCATTTTGTTTCGCTATTTTATTTATTGTAAAATGAAACATAGAAATCAAAAGTCTGTTTAAATTTTGTTATATTTTTATTCCTTATTTCTCTTTATGTTGACAGCAGTTTTTAAGATTTTTTACGCTGGTAGCCCTACACTAGCGCGTGCGGCTAACGCTACGACAATTAGAAGATGACTGTTGCTTTTGACTTTACCACTTAAACGGATTGAAAAAAAAAAACACGCAATGCGTTTGCGGTAATAGCCTAGGACACAACAATTTGTAAACTTCGGTTAACACATCGTAAGTCTTCGGAGAAGATAGACTTCTTAAATGCTTGTGGTGTCTTTTAGCTTTACCGCAAAACGGGGCAGTTACTGTACTGGCCTAGTAATCGACGCACTTGCGAGATTCTTACGCTGGAATGATAATGTTATTAGGATATGCCCACTATAAGGCTGCAATGGGAGTCTTTATAACATTTCAGTGTATCGGCACGTCACCATATTTTTGGTGATATTGCTAATAAATTACGTCATTTTTTGTTATTAATAAAATATGTTATCGAGGGCCGGCCTACCTAACTAAGACTACAAATTAAATAATATAATTAGCTCGTTCCACCGTCGACCTCATCTCTTTCCTCAGGACAAGATTGAGGTCAAGACTAGGCACATTTGTACCAATTTTATAAAGCTGAAGAGTTAGTTTTATTTGTTTGCTTGAACGCGCTAATCTCAAAAACTACTAGTTCGATTTGGAAAATTCTTTCTGTGTTAGATAGCCCATTTATCGAGAAAGGCTATATAATATATCACGCTATGACCAATAGTAGCAGAGTAGCAATAAAAAATGTTACGAAAACCGGGAAAATGTGACGCAGACGAAGTTGCGCGGGACAGCTAGTTTCATATAAAAACGAACTGAATTAAAAATTAAGGTTTTAATTTTTGCGATGTGTTTGCTCTTGACTCTAGTCTAGGTCAGAGATGACAGAGACAAAGTCGACGATGGTACGAGCTTACCAAGAAGAAGCCTGTTCACTCTAACTTTGAAGAGATTAGGGTTGCAAGCGTTCGGAAACACAGACCCAGGCAGAGAGTTCGACTCCTTTGCTGTGCGCATTATGAAAGACGTTAAGGTATTAGGTTCACAAAAAAGGCTAAAATATTGTTAAAATAACTCTAGCATGATGCCCTCATGCCTTGTAAAATTAGGAGACACGTGACTTTCACCAAACCTCAGTGGGCCCGCGTTCTGGACTATGCTTCTCTTCATAGAGACGAGGCCTGCGTTCTTACACTCGGAACAACATTCTCGGATTATGTTGTACGATGCCCTGCGGCATGCAGCTTTCATCCAGTTTTGATTAGCCAATGTGTTTGATGAGCCTGTTATGGCGATTACTGCTTAACGTTTTTAAGGCCTACCAATAAAAAACGTCTGCCTACTTAAATTTGAATTGACGTCACATTTCTGGGTGTAACCACAGGTTAAATCAATTACCAGGTGGTTTTATTACTGTTAAATATTGACTAGACTACATACTTTGTTAGGGCATCATAATATTATACAGATTGGAAGGGAACAGCGACGTACAAACTGTTACATACGGTAGGTACCTCATTATAAACCACATTAAATATTACATAAAAAAAAAAAAAACAAAAAGTAATTTTAATTTTTTCTTTAAATCTTCTGTTATCTACAAAAGTTACATTTTACCTATTCGGTGAAAATGTATGGCACGGCAATTTAAAAAAAAAATTGTCGATGGAATATCTCTATGTGGTGGGGGGAGGGGAAGGTATGATGTCCTGAATACATGGTATTCGTTTGTGCGTTGAAGTCCCTTCCACCATGTAAGTATAACACGCCTATAATCTACGACGTTTCCAAGGGTTAGAGGACTTACAGGTGTTCCGAATAGTGCACCCATATTTCGCCAATCCATTATTAGGTATTGCGTTTAAGTCCCATGTAGTAGGGGGCGGGGGCGAAGGACAAGATATGAAAACTAAAAAGTTAGGTATGACATTAATCAAGTATCAAGTATAACAGTGTATCCACAGCCTAATACGGCTTGCAGGCTTGCTTTATTGCATAGTTTGCAGTTTGCACACAAGTATGAAAAACTGCGTCAGCTATGCGAGCAAAGCTAAACTAACTTAGCTTAGCTCTTGGTCTGCAACTCGTATAAAGATTGTCAATAACCACAACGTCACACGAAGGGTTAAAACAATCAGTCACTATTAAGTACTAACAATGAATAATAATGATTCTGATCTTTACTCAAAAATGCATGTAATGTGGTCATTATTTTGACAACCTTGTTTGAGCAAAGTCGACCTTGCCGTTCTGTTTCAAGGAGCGGCCGGCAAAGTTTTGCTGGCCGCTCTAACAGGCCGGCAATGTTTTGCCGGCCGCTATTTTGACGTTTCAAAGTTTTAAAAAATCAAATCCAAAAAGATTTTATTTAGAACACAGCTGTTTGTATCTATAGAGATAGGTACAAAAAGATTTTATTCCATATTAGGCTGTATAGTTCCAATTAACATTGCTCGAAAAAAAAAAAAACAATGAAGTAACAAAAGCGCGGTTCAGCGAACATTTTAATTAATACGTTTTTTATTTAAATTACTTGCTGGTTTTATTTAGATTAGGTACTTGCATTTTTGAGTAAAGCACTATACAAACCTTGGCCCACAATGACTGCTTCGCTGGTCCCGCTATGATTGCCTCGAGCTAGCCTAGCTACGCTCTAGGCCTTTCAGCTTGGCCATCATTGCAGCCCTTGCTGTCCTCGCTGTAAAGGCCTCGACCTACGGTCTCGGCCATTATCTCAGCTCGTCCATCAAGTGCTGCACGCTGACCGCGCTGTGTCGGCCTGGAGCTGCGCTACGCTGCGCTGTCGGCCATAATCAGCGCGACTAGCAAAGTAGTCATTATAGACCGCGGCAGTAATGTACTATTAATCCCTTGCATGCGACTGACGCTAAGTTGATGATGTAGCTTTATTTGTATCAGATAACTTGTAGCTAAATGATAACAGCCGTACAGGTCGATTTTCAAGGATTGTCAAGAGGCAACGCTATAGTCGAAAGTCTGATAGCCAGTCATACCTAAGGGTTTCGTGTTTTGACGCGTTCGTGTTTTGCGCGCGCCTCAAGGAGATGTCAGCAAATCGGAAGGGGTCCGAGAGGGCCGATGCCTGCCAGGGTTGCGGGTCTGTTAGGGCTAAGAAGGAACAGGGATGGGTTTTAGTCAGTATTAGTCTGACACTCCCTTCCACTCCGCCCAGAGCGGGGGCGGGGGTCATTTGATGACCATCCGAAAAAAAAGGGGCGAGCACCAATATGAAATTCCTTATGGAAAAACCCAATAACACTTTGCCCAACCTAGATATCGAACCCAGCACATAATGCTCAACTGTCGCGTTTGTGATCACAGAACCAACGGCAGTCAAGTTAAGGCATCAATTAACTGTATCTTTTTGCTGTTGTTTCAGATAATTGGAGAGAGAGAATATGCGGTAAGGCCCACCAGGAGGCCTTCAGAAGACTTGCAGACTGGACAACCCTTAGAAGTGATAGTACAACAGGTAATTTTCTGTCTTATGTATTTTGTCTTTGATAGCTGACGTCAGCACCATACTGAAGGGAACTGCTTGGCCTACCATGACGTCTTAAAGCAGTATTGTTTTACTCTTATTCCAGTGTGAGAAAGAGACGGAGCTATACAGGATGTCTAGCGCCATCTCTTTCCCACACTGGAAAAGGAGTAAAACTATAATGTTTTAAGACGTCATGGTAGGCCAGCTGCTATTTTAGTATTCTACATTGAGACTGGGATATGAAGTTGGAAATTAATCCATAATCCCTAGCAATAAGGGGGAAGGCGGGGGAAGGGTAGATCGACAAAATGAAATTTTCTTACGTTTCTTGAAATTAGCAGGTCATTGTCGTGTTGTATGTTGATTAGAATGTGATTCGTGACAGTAACAAACAGAATAGGATAAAATAAAACTTTGTTGTAGGTACCTACACCAAAAATGAAACATACCGGGTTTACAAAACTGCTAATTTTATGGTTACAACGGCGGTCTTTTCGCTGATAGCGATATCTTCCGGACAACCTTTGGATGGACTTAATGGAATTAAAATTTAAAAAAAAACGGGTACTCAGTGGTGTACCTAATACACAAAACAAAAAAAAAACCATGGCTTTACTGAGAAATAATTACTAAGAGTAAGATCATCAACCCGCCTGCCAAGCGTGGCGATTATGGCAAACCCCCTAATGTCAATGTGGCGTTGGGGGAGGCCTATGTCCAGCAGTGGACGTCTTTCGGCTGAAATGATGATGATGAAGATCATCAATACAACCCTGTAAATTTAATCCCATTGAATAACTATTTCATGAAAAAGTCAGTTAATGGGAATAAATTATCCCACCTTCCCAAACTTCCTAATGAGCCTGTGCACTGTGGTTTTAAACTAGGTATATAACGCGGCAAACAAGTGGCTCAGTTCTGGGCCGATACAATTTAGATTGCCATCGACACGCTGAGAAGTAGTAGCATAGCTTACCATAGTCCCATGTTTTTTTTTATTAACTGGTGGCGACCTTCAAAAAGCACTACAGCGCCGTCTATGACACGACGGTAGAACTAACATCAAGTTCCTACAAGTTGCAAGCAAAGTTTACCTCGACTCGACTATATAGAAAAACACGACAACAACTGTCGGGCGGTTGCCCAACAGACGCAACACCTGCCTGGTCGGAGGATCCTCCCTTTTCTACGGAGTATTGAGGAACTTGACACCCTGTTCCTCATACAGCTAAAAACTTACAAGTGCATATCGTTGTTGTGTTGATAGACTGCCTGATGGATGACGCCATCATAGCAGTATTTATTATAAGTAATCGGTAATCCCCACTGACCTCCAAAAGTAATAAAACAAAATGACAAAATAATTTTGACGCGGAAGTTTATGTTAAATGCACAATTGCACAAAACAAAAAAATCCTCAACAAGTTACAAAACAAAATATTAAAGTATTCAGGAGCTTAATTTTATATAAGATATTGTTTCATTAACTGTAATCATTTGCATAAGCCTTGAAAAATGGCGACTTTAAACTTATTTCAACGAGTTTCGTTCAAAATGTGTTGCTGTTCAACGGAATGTGAATTTGTTCATATTTTGTATGGTAATGAGTTTCTTCACATAAAGGTCCACAATCTTTGGACACCAATTTGATTTTAATTGGGTATTTTTCGTATTCAAAATTATAATTTTTATGACATCCCGGCTTTGGTGTTGCCAAAGTTAGGTGTGTTTTATATTATGTTTTTTCTAAACTACTAATAAATATCAACGAGAGATAGAAAAAAAGAAAACGTATTTATTAGACTCGCGTAGGAAAACAAAAAACAAAATTTAAAAAAAAAAACTTAAAGACATACAATGGTTGAGGCCAAAAGGCCCTTATCTCAGCATGGTGTTGTAACATTTAAAAATGTCACATCCCTGATATTCTGATAGGGCCAAAGGTAAAAGGTAAAGGTAAGGTTCATCAAAAGACTGCTCTTTACTAAGGTTTTTTAAAGGTAAAAAACTTTAGTAAAGAGCAGTCTTTTGATGAACTTACCACAAAAGAAACCAGTCCCAACCTCGATCCAAAATCGAAAAGTTCTTGGACAGAAAAAGTTGGTTGCCCTTTTGACGACAAATCTTGGATTGGATGTGACCGGTCAAGGCTAAAAGGAACAATTAGGCGTGAACCTCATTTATTACTTAACCTCTTTTTTTACTTAACCATAGGTATTAATCTTAAACAAAACTTGATATTTGTCCTTCATAATTGCGTGCTTCTTCGCATGCGTCATAGGCCTAACCAGGATACAATTTGGATGAACGAAAAAGGATTTATTAAATTCGTTTAATCAATTATTTTTTTATAAGCTTATAATAAACTTGCCTAGTTGGATGGTTCGTATGTATTGGTCAAATATTGCAAATGAATTTCAAATCAGTTCTTTCCAACCGATTCAGCTGAGAGCAGCGGTGGCCGAGTGGTGGCAGCCCCGACTTACGAGCAGTAAGCCGTGGGTTCAAACCGAGGCAGGCGCATTACTTTGTGTGATTTATTTCATCACTGCTGCCTTCAAAAACGGTGAAGGGAAACATCGTGAGGAAACCGGTATGTCTTAGAACAAAAAATTCAAAGACGTGTGACATCTACCTACAGCCCACTCGCTCTCATAGAGAGGAGGTCTGTATCCCAGCAGTGGGAACATTATAGGCTGATGATGATTGAGCTGAAACTTTGCACACGGCTTTGGTTCTGGTGATAATACATTTTTATTATAGACAAGACCTCCTGCAGCCAAGATCGCCTCCTCACTAGAGACTCATCAACGGTTCATAGCACGGGCACGAAACTTTGTATACGCGTTCAAAAAAAGAAAATTAGCTTTATCTTATTTTAATATTAAAAGCTCATATAAAATTACCCTCACTTAGGTGAGGGTGATTTTTTTATAAGCTTAAGCTGGGCAAGTCATTTTTAGCGTTCAAATTAGTGCTATACTTATTATGGAATTTGAGAATCCTATGCCTAGAAGTAAAGTGCTAGATGATGACGATAATTACAGAAGTAAAGACCGAATACCCCCAAAATAAAAGCGTCATCTTAAAACGTAGACCATTTGACGATCCCAGTTTCGCACGCAACAAACTTTTCCATATTTGATTTAACCAAACTGAGACCAGCCCCCGTATTCACAAACGCTTCGATTCGATGTCATAAGGAACGGAAGATTTCGTTGCGTGACAAGCTGAGATTGTCTCATGGTCTATTAAACAGAGGTCTGCCCCCGTATTCACAAACGCTTCGATTCGATGTCGATCGACAAGTCGTATGTCTAACTTTTTTGCCATTACGAAAGCGAGCGAGATAGACATATGACTTGTCGATGGACATCGAATCGAGGCGTTTGTGAATACAGGGGCAGACCTCTGTAGACCATTAGACAATCTCAGCTTGTCACGCAACAAATTCTTCCATTCCTTATGGGTGCCACACAAAAAAGTCGTGGAACCACCGATAATTGCTGTCGGCGACTTTGCAATTTAGTTGGACGCTTCAAAACACTGCAAGTCGAAAACATTTGTCGGTGGCAAGAGATGACCAATTTTTTCTTGAGTGTCGATTTCTGAGCGCATACGTCGTCGGCTTTAGTCTGTAGAGCCCATAAAACTGAGACAGGTAACAAATGACGGACATTACGCAAGCTGAATGTAGTAATACATCATATTAATGTAAATACGTTTTTACCATGAGCTTAGCGCCGTCAGAGAAGAAAAAACACTTACGTCAGAAGCTGATTACTTCCATATTGCAGCTTCCCTTGAATAAGTTGTGTGATGTGAGGAAACCTATGTCGTTTTGACAGATGAAGGACTTGTTACGATCTAAACAGTTTTACGGGTCAACAAATTTGATGCGGTAGTATTTGCGGTTTTTGTATTTGTTTGTCGACAAACAAAGCCGACCGTAAGCTACTCCACATAACATTAGGTTCCATTTGGCTCGTGCTTCGGAATGCTCTCAGCTGTCATCTGTAGATCTTTGACAGTCGTTACAGGTAGTCGGCAACCAGTCTTACCAAGGGGTATCGTATTACCCAGTACTAACTGGGTTGTGGATGTTAGATAGGCATTCGCTCCATGTAAAATACTGGTGTTCAGCAGCTTCCAGTTATACTGAAAGCCGACCCCTATAAAATTGGGAAAAGGCTAGGTCAATGATGATTTTCTGCCAGTAATGATTATTCTTGATTTTAAAATCGTTTTTCCCGAACATGACACTAGATTTTGCCGCCCAGCTGTGACAGTCGATAATCGAAGATGTGTGAAGCTCTATATAAAACTTACAAACTAAGCGACTACACGCTAAGGGCACCCAGGTCAAACTTGTAAAGAAGTGTTCTTATGTAATCCCTTGTCCAGTGAGACAGATTAGCGTGCATAAATTATGGCTTTGAAGACATAAATGACTATGTTAAGAATCTCAAGTTGAAGATTGTTCGCGGATTACCACGACTTAGAAATCCATGGACAGGATTAGCTTTATTAGCAAGCTTTCCTTTTTTGGTGTGAGTAGAGGTGTTTTCTAGTTTTTGAAGCGATTAGGTAACTGATTTACAAAATCTTGTCTTCTGTCCGTTTAATCCTAGACTAATTAATCATAATGAAATTCCATCCCATAAAATTTAAATTGGAATATTTGTTAAAGCTTTTCATCATCTGCCTAGCCTTTTCCCAAACTATCTTGGGGTCGGCTTCCAGTCTAACCGGATGCAGCTGAGTACCAGTATTTTACATGAAGCGACTGCCTATTTGACTTCCACAACCCAGTAACTGGGTAATACGATACCCCTTGGTAAGACTAGATAATATGTCAGACTTTTGGCTTCTGACTACTCGTAACGACTGTCAAAGATCTATAAATGACAGCCGGGAACAAAGGTTTAACGTGCTTTCCGAGGCACGAAGGAAACTCGGTATGTAATTATGGTCACCCATCCACGGACCAACCTCGGCAAGCACGGCTTATTAACCTTAAAGATCGACCCGTGCGGCTGTTATTATTTAGCCACGAGCTCCTCCTATTTTTAAAGCTTTTGAGCGTGCTAAAAACCGTCACATCTCTAAACCACGAAAAAGGATTTTTTGTACTAAAGTTAGGTACTATATCAAGTCATCCGGTCTTTGCTTTGTAAATTAACATGACCGTTAATATTAATCTTTGATCTTCTGACCGGTGAAAGTTAAGACTCGTTTACAAGTTTTTATGCGATGTGCGTTGATGGTGATCTTATAGGCTTCTTCATAAAAAGTGGTTCGCGGTTGTAACAACCACAAGCCACCACCAAAAATCTGAAGACCACCACAAGATTGTCATTAGGAAACGTTTTGTTTTAAAATTGGAATATTAGCTTCAATTGAGCTTTGGGCTACATAAAACAGAATGTTTATTTCGGTTCGTTCACGCTCATCATCATTCTCGTGCGCTGATTCCAATTTATTTGGGGTCGGCGCAGCGTGTCTTCTTCTTCCATACTTCTCTATTTCATTAGTCTTTTACAGCTATTTATCGAAAATTCCATAATTTTAGAAGTAGGACTAATGACTGTAAAACTTTCTGTCGGTAAAAATAGCTGAGGCAACTTTTATTACTTAACGAAGTTATCAAATTTTCTGATCAATAAATGGTTTGGAATCTCCTTCATTCATATTGTTATCGGAAAATTAAAGGCGTTATGGCTTAAAATAATATAGGTATTTTTATCCATTTAATTGTAACTATAGCCTTAGCTGCTGATTATCCGACTGTGCTGATTTCATCTTGTAAGTAATTCTAAGTATCATCTGCCTAGCCTTTTCCCAAACTAACTTGGGGTCGGCTTCCGGTCTAACCGGATGCAGCTGAGTACCGGTATTTTACACGAAGCGACTGCCTATCCGACCTCCACAACTCAGTAACTGGGTAATTCGATACCCCTTGGGAAGACTGGATGTCAGACTTTTGGCTTCTGACTACTCTTAACGACTGTCAAAGATCTATAGATGACAGCGGGACCAACGGGTTAACGTGCTTTCGGTATGTAATAATGGTCACCGATCCACGGACCAACCTTGGCAAGCCGGCTTAACTTTAAAGATCACCCATGCGGCTGTTATTATTTAGCCACGAGCTCCTAAACTAGAGCTCTAAGCAACTGCTGCAAAGTTCAAAACTACAAATCATTATCTCCCTGCCCTTGTCCCATTCAGACGAAAATGACCCCACCGACCCCAAGTAGGGGTCGGCGCAAAACGTTTTCGTCTTCCATATTCCTCTGTCAGACGTCATGCACGGCATCATTTCCTCCTTTCTCTATCAATTCATCATTTAGTTTTTTTTTTATGTATGGCATCTCGCAGTTCAACCTAGGAGGTTGTCGTCTGCTTAACCGGACTATCCTGTGGGTGCCTTAAGAGTAAGGCCAGGGCATAAAAACTTACAAACTAAGCGACTACACGCTAACGGCACCCCCTGTGGGGTACGAGCCTCGGCTTAGGGCATCGCTGGGGGAGGACTGCATGGGGACAGGCTGGATCTGAATGGTATCATTATTTAGGGACTGATTTAAAACTACTGGCACAGCATCGCGGGCTGGCTCGAGCGAGGGTCGGGGAGGGTATGGACCGGGACGTCGCGACGGACCTCGAGGCTCGACGGCGAGGTCGGAAAGACGGCGGTTTGTGGCTGAAATTTTTAAGAGTGCTAGTCTCTTTGTCCCCATGTAGTCAAAAATACATCATTCTTATACCACAGCCTGCACAAAACCAGCCAACCAGGCATGATACAGCACCAATTACAACTACACAGGACAAACATACTCTCAGATCAAAGATCACAGTAATACACAGGTAGATAGGTAAGCAGTAATCACAGGTTTTAGCCTACAACTCTGTCCCTGAAGGTCGGAGAGGTCAGATAAACGGTTGTGACGATGTACAAGATGTTATGATAATAAGGTGCTGTGTCACGGTATTAGGAATTGGCGTGATATGGACTTTGGAATGAGGAGTTCTAGCAATTTTTATAGAGATACATAAATATAACATCACACAACAAATGACACTGTCAAATGCTTGTGTTGACTGGGCAGGTCCACCCAAATCAGTTCAAAATCAAAATCAAAAGTCATTTATTCAAATTGGGCTGACAATCAGCGCTTTTCGAACGTCAAAATTACTAGAGACAGTCCCCCAAAACGCAACTTCCTAGTGTTTTAGTTGGGAAGAAGAAGTGGCGGAACAAACACCCCAGCAACACATCTGTCTGTTAGGTTCGAAGAACCAGATTACAGTTGTGTTCAAGTTAATATAAACAAAGAATCCATTATATCAAATTAATGTCACATGTCAGCTAGCACACACCAATATTAAAATAACATATTTAAAAAAAATACTCAAGAATAAAGAAAGCCTCCAGGCATAAAGGGCGTTTTTGCAAAACTGATCTGAAATTTTTGAAAGTCTTCTCAAAGTCCCGTAAGTCCTCACCTTCAACTTCGATTTAACTGAAGTAGTTATATGCTTACAAAACATAATGTATGCACGTTCAAACTGTGCTAATAAAAGTAATAGGCATTATAAAGTTTCATAGCCAGCTGCTTGTTTTTTAACCCTGACTTCTGACGTTATGGCCTTTGATCTCAGTACACTTAAATTGATTTACAACCAGTACCTACTTCATTATTATTATTTATAACTATAACATCATGGAGAGCAGCGGTAGCCCAGTCGTGGCAGCCCCGACTTACGGAGTGTATAACGTGAGGTCGACACACGGAAGCGCGATTAACGCTTGCGCGACAAAACTGTAACGCGACTCACTATAGGTCGAATCCACACGAGCAGTAAGCCGTGGGTTCGAACCCAAGCAGGCGCATTACTTTGTTTAATTTATTTCATCACTGCTGTCCTTAAGAATGGTGAAGGAAAACATTGTGTAGAACTAAAAAGTCGAATACATGTGACATCTACCACTGAGCCCGCGTGGTGGATTACAGCCCACTCCCTCTCAATAGAGATGAAGCCTGTGCCCAGCAGTGGGAACATTATAGGCTGATGATGATGATGAAAACATCATGCTGTCTGATACCCCGAAGAGTGGAGCTATGGTAACAACCACATTACGGAAGTAATGTTTAAAGTCCTAGGAACCTTATTGCCGAAAAACCGGCCAAGTGCGAGTCGGACTCGCGCACGAAGGGTTCCGTACCATTATTTATAAAACGAAAAAAAAAAAAAAAAATTGTATGGGAGCCCCCCTTAAATATTTATTTTTTTCTGTTTTTATTATTTGTTGTTATAGCATCAACAGAAATACACAATCTGTAGAAATTTCAACTCGCTAACTATGTACGGTTCATGAGATACAGCCTGGTGACAGACGGATGGACGGACGGACGGACGGCGAAGTCTCAGTAATAGGGTCCCGTTTGACCCTTTGGGTACGGAACCCTAAAAACGGTCTAGCCGTTTCGGAGATTAGCCGGAAGTCGGAACAGACAGACAAATTTTTTTTTTGTAAATACCGTATATACCTACTTTCACATGCATTCAGTAAAAACCTGTTATTTTGAAATAACAAACAGACACTTCAATTTTTATTTATTTGTACAGTTGTGCAGATTAAGTACTTATGTCTGAGTACATTTTATTTTTTTCTCCCCATCTCGGAATAGTTATTTATCCAACATGTGAGGAAAGTTCGTTTTTTCTATGAGTTTTGATTTTGGGTCTTGAGCGAACGAAGGATTGAAAAATAGAATCACGAGCGCAGCGAGTGATTATAAATTTCAATCCTGAGTAAGCGAAAGACTCAACAAAACGAATAGCAAATGAACTTGCTCACATGTTGCATACAAAAGTTTTCACCACTCCCAGCAAGAAAGTATTCAGTCATCATAGGTAAATAAATTTGTAATAAGCGTAACAAAATAATTAAATCAGCGCCATCTGTGAAATTTTGGCAGAACTAGCAAAAGCCAAGCAAGTTATTTTAACCAGGGTGAGAAATTGTAGGAAATACAAAATATTAAACTTAAACTTACTTTTAATCCGAGAAAAGTATCATCTGGGGCATCGTTTAAAAATTTCTCAACTTGATTTGACGTAAAAACTTTTGATTTCTTGCTTTTGAACCCAGAAGACTGTATTTTAAGAAATGAAATCAGCCTATGATATTTATTTTATCATAGAATAAATACTCCACAATGTACTGGGTTGCTTCGTGTTTGAAATTTCCATGAAATAAGACAGCAAAACCGTTTCGGGGAAAGTTTTCGCATTTTTTGAAAGTCTCCATTGATTGAAGGTATCGAACGTTTTAAGATATCTTTTTTTCGATTTTTTGGGCAAAAAACTTAGTTCGGCATTTGAGACAAGGTTTTTTAACTCTTTTGGAGTTAAACTTAAATCTTCCTCACTAGAATCACTAATTTTTTTTTGTAATCAAAAACGTAAACAAAACTTTCGAATTTTTGCTTCTAATGTCCTTCTTTCACAGGCTTCTTTCTTTGAGTGCGTTCAAAAATTATAATCCTAAATTTGACGATGTAATTTTTTCAATATTTATTAAACTTTTTTAATGTTTCTGAACCTATACACTTACAATAATTTGATAAATTTTATAAAAAAAACACAAACAACAACACAACACAACAACAAACAACAACATAATCATAACTTATAAATATTTCTATTCTAAGCATACATTTTTTTTTTAAATATCTTTAAAACTTAACATAAAAAAATCAGGCAAGGTTAGTTTCTGAACGGGATTATCACTTTCCTCACTGTTCAAACAGTGAGGAAAAACCAACTTTCCTCACTGTTTTCGTAGAGGAAAGACAATTCTTTCGTGCGGGAGTGGTGAAATAGTTATTTGTTATACAAGAGTGCAAAGTTGCTTTTTAACCGCGTTCAATTTTGATGACCGAGCAAGCGAAGGATTCTAAAATTGAATCACGAGCGCAGCGAGTGATTCAAAATTAGAATCCTGAGCGTTAGCGAGGGAATCAAAAGAGCACGAGGTGAAAAATCTTTGCACTCGAGTGCAACACGTAACTTTTCATTCCACCTCAGCGAGGAAATGACTAAATGCAAAAAAAAAAACGTTTACAATCACAAGATAGGTACACTTTTATTTCAGTTTAGGTATTAATTACTACATTATGACAGGTAAGTATTACAGAATAATCTTTAAATTATAACAAAATAATATTACGGTATAATTAACAATGACGTGAAAAAATGCCGCGTAAAGAACCGCGTACAAAGCAAATTGAAAAAAGAACACCAAGAAGGTTCCGAGTCTGAGTTTTTAACAAATTAAAAAAAAGTTGTATGATATATTCGGCACCATAGAGGTAGCAGTAAATAGGTTTAATGTTTTTTTTTAATTCACAAACTTAGTGCACACGATGTTCTAAATTCAATTTACTTTATCCTTTAGAGAATAAAAACGGCTTTTGCACTCAGATATCGAAGAGTAAAAATACTCTTTCCGAGATGGTGGGATGAAATGAGTATTTTTGCTCTTCGATATCTGAGTGCAAAAGCCGTTGTTAGGTATCCGCTAGCTAGAGGATAAAGTAAAATTTAGAACATCGTGTGCACCAAGTTTACTACCTCCATGGTACCGAATTTATCATACAACCTTTTTAATTTGTTAAAAACTTAGACTCGGAACCTTCTTGGTGTACTTCATTATTCATTTGCTTTGCGCGCGCCATTTTCTTTTAAATATATGACCTCATCCATCGTTTTCCATCACACGAGGTCTAGAATAGACAATGCAATGCAAGAGACAATGAAAAAAACAGTGCAATAATATTAAAATCTCCATTTGCGTGTAAGTGAAAGCTGTACCTAGCTACGTAGGTACGTTTTTTAACCTCACTTCTGAAGTCGTACAAATTACTTCAAGGCCGCTAAAGTTTAAGTAAACAATCTTTTTTACACCTTACACCATCAAGTAATCAACGATGATGTCAACTATACTTAATAACAATAAGTGTAAGATCAACAACATTTTTAGGGTTCCTTACTTCGAAAGAAAAAAACGGAACCCTTAGTATCACTTTGTTGTCCATACGTCTGTCTGTCTGTCAAGACCCTTTTTCTCAGGAGAGCGTGAAGGTATCAAGCTGGAATTTATATGAAATACTCAGGTCTACTGTTCCTTAAAGCTGTGAAAAAATCAAACTTCTAAGCCAACGCAATCAAAAGATACCTACAGCCGTTTATGCCTCAAATTTTCGACACTCGCAAGGGAATCAAAACCTACTGGGCACTTCCAGTGAACTCAGAATCTTGAAATTTGGTAGGAAGCAACGTCTTATAGCACAGATAAAGGAAAATTTACTAAAACCGTAAATTTTTAGTTACATCGTTTAAATACCTAAGTACAGGTTTGTACGGAACCCTCGGTGCGCGAGTCCGACTCACACTTGGCCGGTTTTTTTTAATTGATAAGCGTATTTTTTAGTACACACGGCGACACTTCAAGCCATCATTATCTAGTATAACCTGACGTTGCTTTATATGAGCTTCCCGTACAATGAGAGATCAGCTTAAGTTGGTTTTGCATGGCTTGTTTAGACGTCGTGTGTACATAAGTGGCAACCAAACCAGTATTGCACTGGTTTCTCCTTCATTACATAGCACTTTACTTTTGTCCGCGGTTTCGGTCGCGTTTTGATCAGAAATTACCGTACGGGAACATTTCAAGAGCGTTTACGCCTTACGGCATTTCATACAAAACTTTCAAGTCTTTATTTTCCGAAATAACTGAACCGATTTTAATGAAACTTCATACGGAAAAGCAGGATACATAGGTCTAAAAAGTTACTAAAAACATATTCGAAATGTCTTTTTTTGGATAATTTTTAATCGGTCTAATTTAGCTGTCACACTATTTTAATAATATTTTTCACGAAATTTAAATTTGGAGCCACGCTGGTTCTTTCACCTTAACTGATTGTGAATTTGTACCAAAAATGTATATAAAACCAATTGCGGTTCTTTTGTCTCGCTAAAACTCGAGAACGGCTGGGCCGATTTAGCTGATTTTGGTTTTGAAATGTTTGTCGTAGTCCAGGGAACCTTTAAAAGGTGAGAAAGGTAGTGTAGGGTAGGTAGGGTACGGTAGGGTAGTTAGGTAGGTAGAGTAGGGTAGGGTAGGGTAGGTAGAGTTGGGTAAGGTAGGTAGGTAAGGTAGGGTAGGTAAGTAGGTAGTTAGGTAAGGTAGGGTACGGTAGGTAGATAGTTAGGTAGGGTAGGGTACGGTAGGTAGGTAGTTAGGTACGGTAGGGTACGGTACGGAAAAAGTGCATTGCAACGCATGCGGTAGAGCTCGTCACTGATAAAATTTCTCTTTTTGTAGTCCCTGTGAGCACAATGGGTTTAGAAAAAAAAAACAGCTTTGTAGGTCGTCGTCTCTTTCACCCATAATTGTGTGTCTTTCTAAAGCTCGATGGCTCTTAAGTATACTATTGCACAGGTACTGTACACTTCAACAAACTTATATGTGCAGGCGGGAAAACACAGAACTAAAATAAATGTACCAAGTCTGACATCTCGATGAAAATTTTCGTGACAAACAGTGCCACCGTGAACTGCACACTTGAAGTGGTCATACTATACCTACGAGTACTTATGTATCAAAACATCACCTGTTGGTTCGTCAGGTTGGTGAAACGTGTTCAGAAACAGGTATTTTCAATAAAGTACACATGATACATTCTCCTATAATGTCCGTCCAAGGCCATTGGTGACATATTTGTTTGTTTTTTGTGTTTGAACATTTTGAATGTATACAGGGTGTAACGGAAAGGGTAGGTATATACATAATTAAGGGTGTGTAAAATGATCTGCTCCCCATACAAAATTTCAATACCTATTCGACCCAAATGTATGGGGCAGCTGATATTTTTTCGCTATTACGATATTTGTTCGTAAAACATGTTAGTGTGATGGTCTGTAGGACACCCTTAAGTATTTATATACCCTTTCCGTTATAGCCTTTATAGGGAACTGGTTCTGCCTCATCCAGCGTTAATAAAGAGGTCTTAGGTAATTAAATCTCTATATTTTCATGTAACTTTGAAGCTTACAAACTTTTGCCAATTTTTTACGTTTTGTCATAATTGTATATTATAAGTATTAATTTTAAAGATCTTAACAATAATTCTTAACATGTGTTTCTAAATAAGAACTCAAATAAACTCGCATTCAAAATCAAAACTCGAGAGACTCCATCAAAAATCGAGGTTAACTCCCAACTAAATACCGTAATACTTCGACCAGAAAAGGCAATAAATCTTTCAAAAGAAACAGGCCATACAGAAGACCTTAATATCTTTGAGAAAAAGCGCCAATCATGTCAAACCCCATTGATTATTCGATCAAAAGTGTTCGTTTCTTCGAAACTGACGAAGTGCAAATACAACAGAAAAAGTAAGTTCAGAAGGATGGCTTCATACTGAGGGCCGAAATTCACAGACTACTTTGCTTTTACTTCGCTAAGTCCAAGCAATATGTAAACCTTATTCAGATGTGAATAATGTTCATATTCCTATGAGAAAGTCTGTTCCTTACTCGCAAACATAAATACGCACGAAGTGCAGTGAATGCAAGCAATTCTTTCTGTTGATATGGTTTGAGATCATAACATAACATCACATCATCACGCCGATAAACGCCAAAGGTAGTAGGCACGAAGGAAGTTTTGGCCCATGTAAATATAATAGGGGCGAGGCTATTGCCTTCCACCAGGCACAAATCTAGACTGCGGGCTGCTGAAATGCTGCTGACTGAGAAATTCCCGGTGGAAGAACACTACAACGCGTTTACCGAACCGCGAATTGGACCCAGGACCTCGTGCTCGGGAATAGTAGTTGCGACGTAGTGGTCGTCTCTCCAAACTGCATGCAGATAGCACTTTGAGATAGTACTTCCGTTTGTGCGTAGGCGTATGCCTGTTTACGCTCGTTGTGCCGAGTTGAGCTTCTGTACCTACTATCCTCTGTGGTATGAATCCGCAGCGATCTACATTTTTAAAGTATCTGATGTTTCCCTTCATTTTGAACAACCTGTTTTGTAACTGTACTAAAAAAGGCAACGCGGAAACGGAACATTTTGAGGTTATTCGCAGCTGGGGATTGTCTTTTCGAGTGTTATGGTGAAATAAGATTTTTTAAAAGTGTTTTGTCTTTTTTAAGGTTCGGTACCCAAAGGATCAAACGGGACCCTATTACTGAGACTTCGCTGTCCGCCCGTCCGTCCGTCTGTCACCAGGCTGTATCTCATGAACCGATAGTTAGCAAATTGAAATTTCTACAGATTATGTATTTCTGTTGCCGCTATTACAACAAATACTAAAAACAGTATAAAATAAATATATAAGGAAGGCCCCCATACAAAAAAGTGTTCTTTTTTTTTGCTTGTTTTTATAAATAATGGTACGGAGGAGGTTCGTGCGCGAGTCCGACTCGCACTTGGTCGGTTTTTTTTTTGTTCATGGATATATTTGTAATAATGTCGACAGTATAATATAATAATATAAAAGTTAGACAGTTAGTTTAATATAAAAGGAAATAAAAGATAGAGGACACTTTCCAAGAATGTTTGAGAACAATGAGATTGAACTTCGTGAAAATAAACTCGCCGATCTTATTTCCGTTAGTTCCCTAGTTTTTTTTAAATTTTGCCTAGCATAAGCAGCCTATGATGTCTGTTTATATGTACCTATGTATGAATGCTGATGGAGGGAGGGGGAGAGGAGGACCAAAGGAAAGATGGTTGGATTGATTGTGTGAGGAATTATATGAAGGACCCCAAATATCATAGGACAAGAGCTGGAATATGATAATAAGCGGCCTATGAAGATCCAACTGCTAATACACAGGCTTTCCCTCTATACAAGTTATTTTTCGTTTGCTTTCATTAGCTTTATTTACTTGTCCACTAGCACTTACTACGCGTCCAGTCGCGGATGCTTATTCATAAAGGGTGTAAAACACCTCTTAACGAAGCCGAAAGGCACTGGTTCTCCCTGTCATTGCGATCATTTTTTTGTTCTACACCATACCTGGGAACCTTCTAGTTACGGAGATATTAGGGGTCAAAGTTCCAATTTTTTGACAAGTATTTTTTTAAATACAAGTTTTTAATGCAAGATTTTTGCTTTAAACACCTCCACGACCCCCGTGCTATTCAATCCGTCCATCATCACAATGTTTTGAGTGCGTTACATTGAGTTCTACTACAAAACATGATTTTACACCCCCCAAAAAAAGTCGTTTCCCAGCAATAATTTTTGCGTAAAGTTACTTAGTTTCATGTACAGAATGCTTGGTTGACGGCTTCGTGATGAGGTGATTTACACCCCGTATAATCATTAAAGCATGTACCAGTCTTAAAACTTAACCGGTAAAAAGCGCTTTAAACCGGTCTTCAGAATCTAGATATGGCAGCAAACTTGATTTATTTACCTATGGTATCGACAAAAGATAAATATTGAGATTTGAGATGCGGTTACGGGGTCAGACAAAATTGTTAAGTGTTTACACGTACGAAAGTCTATTTTATAAGACGTTTTGTGTCTGAAACATAGATTTAATACCTACCTCAATATTAATATTAACTTAGTATTCCTTTGCCACCTTTCACCGTTCTTTTAAAAGGAACTACCTTAATTTCATCATCTGCATTCCCTTTCGTCAACTACTTAAAAATTCAAATTTATACTTAGTAATATTAACATCGTCCCTGTCTGAAGACGGATACCCTTTTCTAAGACTGGTTGTCAGACGTACGGGCTTGTGCCTACCCGTAACTACTGTCAAAAATCAACAAATGACAGCCGGGATCAACAGCTAAACGTGCTCTCCGAGGCACAGAGAAGTCTTGCTTGAAGTATTGCTTTTTGTAGCGACTTATAAGCAACTTATAACAAAAAGTACTACAGCGCCATCTATGAACTAACTGATAGGGTCTGAATCTCGCAAGCAAAGTTTACATCGACTTAAGACTATGCATATAGAAGAACCCGACAACAACTGTCGGGCAGTTGCCCACCAGACATAACATGTCTGGTCGGAGGATCCTCCCTTTTCTATAGGGGGACCAGGAACTTTACACCCATACCCCATACCCCTAAAAGGTGTTAGGGGCGGTCACCAGTTCATGAACTGGCTGATATTTTTAGCCATGAGCCCATCTTTTCGTCATTATCTTCATTGTTTCAGCTGAAAACTTCCGTCTGCTATTCTTAACGTCCGACGCCATACAGATCTGTATGGTGTCGGACGTTAAGAATAGCACCATCCCATATCTTCCCGTGGGTGTCGTAAGAGGCGATTATGGGACTTGCCAGAGAATGGGCAGCAGCGTTCTCTGTGCTTTTGTAACAACCGTACTGCGATCGCCAACCCGCTTGCCAAGCGTGGCGATTATGGTAAAAGCCCCCTAAATATCAATGGGCGACACTTGGGGGAGGCCTATGTCCAGCAATGGACGTCTTTTGGGCTGAAATGATGAATAATGAATGATTGGAAATTGTTTGATTGTACCTCCTAAAGACCGCAAAAAAACCAATAGATCCTGCAGAAAATATTTTGACCAAAATTTTTGTATAGCTCACCAAAAGAGATATAGCTGTTCGCGGTCTCGCGTAACTTCCTACGTATAAATTTTTTTCCATCTCGTCTAGAGATCATTGTATCTTTAACGACATTCAGAATCTTAAATAAATCTTAATCATTATTTATATCTATTTTATATTTATAGATGACATAACCCTTGCCATTTTGAATTGCTAATTTTCTAATAACGTGGTCGACTGTCATTTTTAGATGTAGAAAGTAAACTGTGATGGTGAGGGTTCCGTCTGTCAGTCATCGAAAGCTTCAGGGGGATGGTCACCCGCGGAATTCAACATTTCTTACGTTTTTTGCAATTTGCAAATCAGCGAGGTTGTATGTCGATTAAAATATATATTTATTTTATTCATTAATACTTACAGTTGTTTTAACAGACCCCAAGCTAACAAAAGTAGTCATAAATTGCTAACTGCTTCTACCCAGTCCCAAGTAACGGGTCTGGAAAGAAGCTGAAGTTACACAATGGACAACATACTAAGTGTCACCCTCTGGAATTCCGCCAAAGAGCAAGAAAATATGGCCAAACGGCGAGAGACACTATTGAGTACTCTTACTGTACGAATCAATGGTGCAAACTTTAATAAGTTTGTACGGGTTGCCGGAACTTTAAAAAGCCCCTCCCTCGGTCCCAACCGTAGCCTCCTGTCTGGAACTAGCAATCCCAACGATTCCAATATTTGTGGATTATTCATTATACCACGAAAAACCAATATACCAATACGATTCGCGACCGTAATCATCATCATTTCAGCCCAAAAGACGTCCACTGCTGGACATAGACCTCCCCAAGTGTCGCCACGTTGACATTTTGGGGGGGTTTTGCCATAATCGCCACGCTTGGGAGGCGCTTGGTTGGCGATCGCAGTACGGTTGTTACAAAAGCACAGAGAACGCTGCTGCCCATTCTCTGGCAAATCCCTTAGTCGCTTCTTACGACACCCACGGGAAGATATGAGATGGTGCTATTCTTTACGTCCTACACCATACAGAGCACCGCGACCGTAATACCTAAATATTACTTTACAGAAGTATTTAATCATTAAAATCATCAATACAACTCTTTAAGTTCATTTAATAATTCATTAATTAAATGACTATTTCTTGAAATAGTCACCGACCAGAAAATTGCTATCCACCATTTTCTTTGGCCTTCCCTACTAGCTATAAGAAGGATCTTCATAGTCCAAACTTCTATTCTTCCACTTCTATCCTTCTACTTACAATGTCCCAAGCACTTAACTCACCTTACATTTATTTAACTAGATAATTACCAAAGACTTACGAGTATTTGCATAAGTCCTATCAAGTTTTCAAAGTGAAAATGGAGAAATTTGCGTGTCGTACGTGATCTAAGGCGTAGTAACTGTCACTCATGACAGTTAAACTTTCTGGCTTCCGCAAAATTAAAAATATATATGAGAAGCAGAAATGACAGTTTCTGCATTAAGATTAAGATTTATTTCTCTAACTACCTGTGCCCGCGACTTAGCCCGCGTGGAATTTAACAAATAAGTTATTTTGTTTTTTTTTTTATAATATTTTTTGTTTTTTTCTAGGCAGGCAGACAAAAATTTTAAAAAAATTGTTTTGGTATATGTATCGTATATACATTCATACGCATGTAGTGCAAAGCGGTTATTTTTAACATTACAAACAGACACTTCAATTTTATTTATTTGTAATAGGTATGTAGTTTAGAAGATGTATGAAAATCAGTTTATACCTACTACGTCAGAAATCAACGTTTTTGAACTACATAAAGTTGGTGTTTTCTATTCGAATACTGTGCGAAATAACACCGAAACAAGCTTACTCTCATTCACTTTCTTGTCCATTCTTCTCCATAGAGATCTACGCTTTGGATTGGGAAACTACAGTACCTTCTGTTCTTTCACGAGTTTGTGACTGTCAATCCTTTGTTTTTGATCTTCAAAAGTGCCTGTGACGGTAGACATTGAAATAGATAAATGCTTTGAGTTTGACTCAGAGGTCACAGTCTCTTTTCAAGCCCAAACATATGAGCCACCAACTCCATACAAATAAAATCTAAGACAATTCAAACTGTGTGGCCTAAATCATTTGTAAAATCTGCTTATTTTGGAAAGTTATTGATTGTTTATGCAAAAATATCAATCTGTATTCCTCTAAATTGCGTAAATTATTTTCACGTTTTCTGTTTCATAAATAGGCATTTCCTTTATTGAGGTCTTTTCCTTTACATTCCAAGGCAAAGCCTTCCGAACACCTCCAAAAACCAAAAAAAATACCAGACGCAGAAAAAAAAACACCAAACTCGCAACACGCACACGGAAATGCATCTGTGTTTATTTCTCAGTGTACACGAGTGCGACAGGTACCGGGAACCAGTTCCTAACAGTACCGTCCCGGGTTCGATGCCCGGCCACGCTTGTCACTTTGACTGCACCGCCAAAAACAACCGAGCCAATTACAGGCTTGGCTTCTGGGTTTTACTTTTAAAAATGGCCGCTGTGTCATTGTTCGACTGTTTTGTGGGTTTTTATATTGATTTTTAATCTGATTTTGTAGAGATAGTCATTGTACTTACGTTATTTTAAAAAGAACAGAAGTTTCAATTCTCACTTTTAGCTCGTCTTGTTTAATTGACCACGTGCTTATTGCTCGAATCATTCCGTCTTGCTTTTGAGGAACTCTGAAAGTGGCGCCGGTGACTGAAAAGTTGTATGGTTGCGAGCCTATTGCCATCAACCGGGTACAAATCCAGACTTCGTGGCTGCTACTGAGAAAGTCCTAATGGAAAAATGCAATAGCACTTTCCCCGACCCGGGAATCGAACCCCGGACCTCATATTCGGCAGTCTTGCTTGTGACTACTCGACCATCGAGTACTTGATATTTAAAGTATTATAATAACACACATCACATAATGCACTATCTCAACATGAATGATGGAACCAAGGTTTTTGTAACAAGATTCTGATTAAAAAGAGTGTCCATGGAGTTTCTCGCTCATTCTTCTCCATAGAGACCTACGCTTTGGAGTGGGCAACTACAGTACTTTCACAGTTATTATGTCTTGTGACTGGGACTGTAGCCTCATTTTTATTGTTGTTTGACTATTTAAAAGTGCCTGTAACTGGCCTACTTCAAATGAATGATTTTGATTTGAAAGAAATAGGTAAATCAGTCAACGCTCTCGATTTTTTTGCTTTTATAAAATAAATATTCTTGCATAGACGAATCAATTTAGTACCCATAAACAAGGAAATTCTTGAACAAATCTCATGCCAGTGATTAACTCATTAAGTGTGATTAAACATAAAACCTTTGACCGCGGGAAAAAATATGATAATTGATGAAAATAACTTAATAATATAAGCCGTGAATTCATACATTTATCTGTTAGGTCTGGTTCACATCGGACGCAAAAAGGTGTCAAACAATTATAAACAGACAAGGAGAAAGACAACTTTTGAGAACTTTGAAGGCTCGTGGCTTAATATTATCAACCGCAGTGTTCGATCTTTGAGGTTAAGCAACGATTGTTGAGGTTGAGACAGTGGATGGGTCACCATCTATTACGTTCAGACAGCAGCTGGTCCCTTTTGTGTATCTTTGACAGGTCGCTACGGCTAGTCAGAACCCTGGAAGTCTGACAAACAGTCTTTCCAAGAGGCACCTTTCGTGTTGTCTTTCCGGCTTGCTTGATTGTAACACGCATTGTAAAAGGATAACAAAATAACCCTGTCTTCGCTGTCGACGCGTACAGTCGGGGAAAACATCACCAACGTCCATTATGTAGTCAACTTAAAACTTGCATAGCGGTGAGGCCGACAACATTTTTTAGGTCCAATATATTCAGTTATAATGACGGAATAAACATCAATTCGGCCGATACTGTTGAATTACTTATGTTCACCATTATATATGGTGAAGGTTATGTTTTTATATAAAGCCAATAGATAATTGGTAGGCTGTGTTTTAATGCTGGGATTTAATTTAGGATGATATAATTATTTGTGCTCGTGGCTAAATAATAATAGTCGCACGAGTCGATCTTTGAGGTTAAGCCGTGGTTGCGAAGGTTGGTCCATGGATGGGTGACCATAATTACATACCGAGTTTCCTCCGTGCCTCGTAAAGCACGTTAAGCCGTTGGTAGCGGCTGTCATTTTTAAATCTTTGACAGTCCTTACCAGTAGTCAAAAGCCAAAAGTCTGACATCCAGTCTTACCCAGGGGTATCGTTTTACCCAGTTACTGGAGGTCAGATAGGCAGTCGCTTCATGAAAAATACTGGTACTGTAGCTGTATCCGGTTAGACTGGAAGCCGACCCCAACATTGCTTGGGAAAGGGCTAGGCAGATGATGATGATAGCGACTTTCGTTGCTGACCGTTAAAAACACAATTTAATCAATTTATCTAAACTTCTAAACTAATATTATAAAGAGGAAAGATTTGATTGTTTGTTTGCATAGAATAGGCTCCGAAAGTACTGGTCCGATTCGAAAAATTCTTTCAGTGTTAGATAGCCATTTATCGAGGAAGGCTATAGGGTATATACCCTATAGCCTTCCTCGATAAATGGCTATCTCATCACGCTACAACCAATAGGAGTGGAGCAGCAATGAAAAATGTTGCGAAAACGGGGAAAATGTGACGCATACGAAGTTGCGCCGTAGAGCTACTTAGTACCTTATAATCTAATAATCCTATTTTTTTTACCGTTTCAGTTCGATGAGTTCGTGAGGTCTCTACAAGTGGACCCTCACTCACCACTCTTCAGGCTGGTCACAGACGGACAACCTCCTTTAAGGTATGTAACTATTACTATTACTAAATAACATAACATCACGACTGTAAGCCCTGAAGCGTTGGGCAGAGGTGAGTACCTACTCTACACCCACATTTCACCAGTTATTTTCCAGTCCCGTGTAATAGGGGGCGAGCCTATTGCCATCAACCGGCCGCAAATCTAGACTCCGTGGCTGCTACTGAGAAAATTACTGATGGATAAACTCAATAGCTGTAGTAATAATACAATAATCTGTATGGTGTCGGACGTAAAAAATAGCATCATCCCATATCTTTCCGTGGGTATCGTAAGAGGCGACTAAGGGATTTGCCAGAGAATGGGCAGCATCGTTCTCTGTGCTTTTGTAACAACCGTACTGCGATGGCCAACCCGCCTGCCAAGCGTGGCGATTATGGCAAATACAAAAAATCAACACTCACTCAGGTACCATTTCTTTTCAAGTAAAACATTAAAATTCTCTTACATCCAGCACTATATATATGAGTCAGATTACGAGCTACGACAAAAATCGTATGAAAGCGTCCAAATTCGATCCCAATCGGTATACATCCGGTAAAAATAATAATATCTATTGTAGGTGCGTCAGTGTTCCCGTGATACACTTTCATACGTCGCGATTTTAAAACTATACGTGATTTTTTCATTAGATTAGGTACGTGCTTGTTTAGGTTGATCCGTGGTTGAGTAACCACTTTTCATACCGAGTTTCCACCGTGCCTCGAAAAGCACGTTAAGCCGTTGGTTCCGGCTGTCATTTGTAGATCTCTGCTGACCGCCGTTACAGGAAGTCAGTGGCCCAAAAGTTTGACAACCAGTCTTACCAACGGGTATCATATTGCCCAGTACTAATTGGGTTGTGGAGGTCAGACAGGCAGTCGCTCTATGTATAATACAGGTATTCAGCTGCATCCGGGTAGCCTGTAAGATCTGGATGAAGATCTGGATCTGGATGTCAAAGATCACACATAGGTACTGTCTCGTTTTTGTTATAAATAAATTCAACGATATCTACGAGTATATGCTAGCCAAAGTAGACTAGAAGTAGAAGTAGACAAGAGTTAGTATCGCAGCGAAAGAAGAATCATCGCAACAAATCTCTGCAATTTACAACTTTTAAAGTTATCCTAACCTAATCGAATTAAGATTTCAGTTATAAAAGAATCACAGAAAGACCCTGCAAATTTTATAAAACTGTGTAGATTCATCCTTTTGTCCAGACTTTTGGTTAATTTTTATCAAGATTATAAGTAAAAATAACGTGCAATTTTTGTTTTCGTGGATTTTGTTATGTTTTTTTCTTCGGTCATTGACCTGGATAGAAAAACACCAAGTTTGGTTGAAGGCCTGATTGCCTTAGGACCATTTTGAGCAGCATTTGTGGACGCTCTTTTATAGCATTTAACGCAAGACCAAAAAATATTTATAATAAATAAATTTTATTTCTCAAAAAACTTTGCAATATTTTACATAAAAAACTTTGGCAGTATTAGTTTCTAATAAATGGATGTAGCCACTGCAACTGAACCAGGCAATGCCTGTATTTCGGTTTTCAGTACCATTTAACTCAAAATTTAAATAAAATTTGAACAATCTAAACCTAAATTCACATTCCCGTACCGTCTACAACAACGTGCACAAACCAAAAAGCATTCATACATTATTTAGTTTCCCCAAACACAAACGATTTCCATTCACCGTTCAGAGGTCAGGACTGATGGCTTTCGCATTATTATACGAAATCATCTATGATGATAATGATCATAGGTGTATCAGTTACATCAGTATAGAAAAAAATATAGTATTGGTGGAAAATGGTAATTTGTGGAGAAAAGAATGTAGGGTATTGAATTCATTCTATGGAGTTTTGTTTGGTGATACTGAGACCATAGAACACAAAAAAAAAACATGCTCTTCGCGGAATAAAGCGTAACGAATTATACGCAGAATTTATATAAGTAGATCCAGGGATGGGTGACAATATTGAGGCACGGAGGATGCCTCGAAAAGCACGTAATGATCATGTCTGTCATTTGAAGATCTAAGACAGTCATTTTGAGTAGTGAGAAGCAGAAGCCAAAGTCGTACAATTACGGCAGCTACGCCCCGGATAGGTAGCTGTTCCATTTAAAATACTAGCTAGTATTCAACTGCACCTGGCTAGACTAGAAGCTGAGAAGTATTCCCATTAGAACACCGATTGATCGTTTGAACACCAATGATGAGAGCACCAAAGATATTCCCATTAGAGCACCTATCAACATCTTACCCAAACTTAGTATGATAAAGACGAGGCATATGATTCAATAATCTTATTCTTCGTTCCCAGACAATGCCTGCACCCCGAAGCCTGCAGCAAGGACCTGTCTCTACCGACATACTACGCGCGCTTCCACGACATCCGCAAGGAGTACGTGCGCGCATACACTCTGCGTGCCGTCGCAGGCGCACGCACGGTGCCTCCGCCGCCTCCGCCGCCAGACCATCCTGGCTCGCTGCTGGATATGCTCAACTGTATCCTTTGGCAATATAAGCGTACACAGACCATACAATATAAGCATAAGCATAAGCAGGCTGTAATATTCCACCGCTGCGAAACAGGCAGCCTCTCTGTAAGACGGAGTGGAATCTGTATTAATGTTCACCACGCGCGGGCCCAGTTGAATGCGGTTTCATGTCAAATGTCTTGAAATTTACGCTTCTGGGACATGCCGGTTTCTTCAAGAAGTTTTTCCTTAACTGTTTTGGGAGCTAACCAATCATCACCCGACACACATCTGACGGAAGATCGCCGCGCATTTTCGATCGCGTACAGAACAGAGAAATAGATAGTAAAACCTCCATCCTTACACACATTAACCGATGATGCGTTAGTACGTCGATCTTACTAACGACGATACGCTCAACGCATTTTCTGGCAAATATGTATCGACCCTAACTTTACCACTTATTTCAACTAGCCCTCGTATTCACAAACGCTCGGATTCGATTTCGATTCAGAAAGTCTTATGTCCATCTCGCTCGCTTTAAGATAGACATACGACTTTATCGAATCGAAATCGAATCCGAGCGTTCGTGAATAGGGGGCCAGGTAAGGCATCATTCCGTGGCCAACTATGAAGTTAAGCAGATTACTAACATGAATTCTATCAGTAGGACGGACTGACAGTTCTTATCCTAGGTTTTTGTTGCAAACACCAACTACTACGACTGACATCCTCTGATCAAGAGCAAAAAACCAAAAACCGATGACGAAAACTGAGATATTGTAAAGAGGTGCCTGTGACTTTATATATGGCAAAATACCTATTCTGCACCTCATTGACAGTGAAGGGCAAATCTGTTATTTAATTATCCACCCTGAATGGGGAGGCACACTGACTTTTTATCCCGATAGGTGGCGTATCATCGCTGGTGCCGATTGAACTGTCAATACCATACTGTTTTACCAAAACAAACAAGAATATCGTATTTTATTTAGTTATCATGCCTCTATGTAGTGCTTTTGAGTGCAAAAATAAAGGAGTACACCGGGAAAAAAAAGGGAAGCATTTTTTTTCTTTAGTTCTGCTTTTAATTCAGCTACAGTCATTATTGAATACATTTTTAGCGTGTTTTTAGGCAGTAAAGCTTATAACCTCCAAACATAAACTATAATGACAAGGCACCAGCGATGGTGGCGCCATCTAAGATTATCTTTGCCTGTGTCTCCCCATTGCGAAAGTTTTAATACTTTGTTAGAAACAAAATACAGAGAAGTTGGTTATTATTACAGAGCATCAATCCGTTTCCTTCAAACCCATTTATAATATTACCATCAAGGAAATGGGCAGTTTAAATTGCACTTAGTTGATGGTATTAACTAGTTATTATTAAGACTGACGCAAGTTTGACAGGTCTTAATAATAATTATATATTATCTACGGCTTAATAGAGGCGTTCCTCACTCGTACGAGCGGAAACGGGAGTAGTTACAGGTTCCTATTACTCAACGCACACTGTCTGTCTGTTTATCACAGGACTGTTTCTTAAGAATCTATTTTGTTCTTCTCCCAGTGGCAAAAGGGTATACTTAAGAGCGTTTACACCTTACGGCATTTCATATACCTACACTTTCAAGTCCTTATTTTCGGAAATGACTGATTCGATTTTAATTAAACTTAATACGCATAAGCAGGATACATAGGTATTAAAACATTTTCGCAATGTCTTTAACAAAAAAAGATACTAAAGGCATAACTATTCAGTAATCTGTGCTAAAGGGGAAATTTCTGTTACTATGGATAATTTAAAATTGGTCTAATTTAGCTGTAACAGCTGTAAAATCAGGTTAGTCATTTCGGAAAACAAGGACTTGAAAGTTTGTATGAAATGTCGCTATGCGTAAACGCTCTTAAATACGCTTTTAAAAAAAGAAAGTACCAACAAAATCGTTATTTTTCAAAAATAAAACCTTAACGCTATTGTGTACAGATTTAGGTATAAGTCCGTACAGCGGCGATAACTTCTACGCTGGAGAGGTCAAAGACATGGCCAGCATCATTCAGAGGATAATCACTGATGGTAAGACAATCCGTTTATTCAGGTCAGACTGTCTTATACAAGCTAAGTAACGTCCTTTTTGAAATAGTAAGATTGGGCGATGAAGGCATACCCATGTCACACCTGATGATGCTATAACCCTGTTCCAGGAGAGCAGTAGGGAAACTAGCACTACCAAAAAACACAGAGGCATATCGCTGACATTCCGTCCTCGCTATCGAAACGTCCCGGTCCTTGCTCTCCCCGAACCTTTGCTCGAGTCAGCCCACAATACTGAGCCTGTTGTTTTAAACATGACGTCCCTAAATGAATGATCTCGTTCCGATCCACCCTGTCTCTTTGCTGTCCTTCCCCAGCGACGCAATAACCGAGGGTCGTACCCCGCAGGGGTGCCCTTAGCGTGTAGTCGCTTAGTTTGTAAGGTTTTTGCCTTACACTCAAGGCACCCACAGAAATTTCCGGTTCCGGCAGACGACAACCTCTTAGGTTGACCTGAGAGATGCTATTTACAAAAAAAAAGTCCTTGATCAGCATTCTTCAGCTGAAAGCCATTCACTGTTCTGTTTATAAGCCTTCCCGAAGATCTTAACAATGGTGAGGCTGGTATGCCTCTGGGATCCAGCTCCAGGTCTTATCTATTTCAAATATGTTCAAATCCTGGTCCAAATTGATGTTATAACCCTTAACGAAATATCAACTTTGTTCTTGTTTAAATAAGGTTGATTTGTGACAATGTTCTTCGTATGTTATATGGTTCATTATAGTTATTATTTTTGTTTTATTTTTTAGGTTTCCGGTTAGAGCTACCTGAGACTGTGGACTTAGTTTTAGAGACTGGTATTTGGTAAGTGTTTTAATTATTTCAAATATTAATTTTAAACCTACTTCCAGAAAAAATACGATGTGTGATTCCACCATGCATAATTTACCAACGACGTATGTCAATGTCTTTCCTGACACTGAACACCTCGCGGTTGTGGAGGGTCTACGCGTTTTAGTAGCCTCGACCCCCAACCACGGGATGTATAGTCTCATCACCGATGATCCTGAATGATGCGAACCGCCTAAAAGATCTATATAGCACTGTATCATGATATGGTCACTCGAGTTGACGACGACGACTATGCGCAAGCGCCTGAATCGAACGCCTTACAAATGTGCGAGCAATCTCTTGCTTATTCTAGCTCTTTATTGATATTTCAGGCGTTTAAAAAGCGTAAGAATAATCATCACTAGCTTCGGTGAAGGAAAACATCGAGAGGAAATAAAACATGCCTGAGAGGTATTTCCCAATGGCATGTAAAGCCAAGTCAGAAGCGTATGGCCGGCTAAAAACTCTCCATTGTGGAGAGTTTTTAGCCGGCCATACGCTTCTGACTTACGAAAAAGAAAGAATAATCTAAGCGCTAAAAATTACTGAAAAAATGAGCGAAATGGACAAACAAAGACAACCGGGTAAAACAGGATGAATAGAGAGGGTATTAACGTTGAATTAAGATAATATGTTACTAACATTACTAGTATACAAATCGAAACATCAAGCTATATTTTCCAGTATAATATAATAATAATAATATAATAATATATTTATTCAAATATTAATATTGGCACAATAAATACAGTTAAATCTTAGAAATAATTAAGGTATAACAAATTTCGATGCCTGTACTAGGTTAAACCTGTATCACAGGCGGCTGATTCTAATAACTACTATTTGGGCGAGATTTCTTGACAATATTTAACATAATAGTGGAAAAACATAATTGTGAAATAAGTTAGTATGAGTTAATATATTATGATATACCTAATGGACATTAACGCTATAAATAATAAATACTACTTAACAAAAATAATTAAGGTCAAACATGTACATTAAATCTAATGAAAACAATTTGTAGCACTTAGGTAATTACTAACACTAAAAAGAGTGTCAGCAGTATAAACAATATTTATGCAATATTTACACATTGCACAAAAACACCGTCAAGACACTTTTATTGCGAGCGACACTTTGCTTAGACAGCGAAAATCAACTCTAAAGTCTGGCCTAGAGTATGACGCACTAAGTTCCCTCATAGTCGACAGAGTTAATATATCTGTGTTCAGCTATTTTTCTAGCAGGACATTCTGCGTCTCCCGTTTTGTGGTCACTGGGTTTTTTAAAGCGGGAACAAGTCGCGCATCTCGGAGTGTCCGCTTTCTTCGCGCATTCGGACATCATATGCCCTGCTTCACCACAGTGACCACATATAGAATTAACTTCTCTGCAAAATTTGGCTGCATGGCCATACTGCTGACATTTATAGCACCTCGTAACTAACGTAAAGTCCCGGACAGGACAAGAAGACCAATTTATAAAGATCCTTGATTGATTTATAAGTATTTTTCGAATATTGGCCGCAACTTCAATAACGAAGTTACAAGTCACTGCCTCTCTCTTCCCAGATTTATGGCTTAATTTTACCAAGGTCAAAAAGGATTCCAATGACATAGCCGGTAACTTGTCAGCTACATTCTGTTCGAAAATGCACTTGAAGACCTCATTTTCAGCCATGGTAGTCGGCACTCCTACAACCACGATCCGGGGTTTGCGCTTGTTGGGTTCGTCGGCAGAAAGTCCAGATGAAGAGAGCTGGACTGCGCTCTTCAGCTTATCAGCGTCATGTTTCGTCTCGGTACTGATTATTACGCCACCATTCTTTGTCTTTCGAACACCACGTACTTGTAGCTTCATTTGCTCGGGCCGTATGATTTTTTGCACCATTTCTTTAGTTTCGTCACTCGTTTTCAATATGTCATTGGGATAAATGGCGACAGAGCTTAAGTTATTAGGCCGAATAAAATGGTTTGATCCTCTTTTCACCATGTCGGCAAAAGAAGTATTTCCCGTAGAACAAGAGTCCCGTATCGTCTGCTTGAGGTCAGAAATATGTTCTATCAGGTCACGCTGTTGTTTAAGGCTCTCGATCATGTTGTCCGCCTGAATAGTTTTTTGCTTCAGCGACTGGTACAGGACTGCCATTTGTGACGTACCAGATTCGATTTTACGGCAAAGGTTTGTTATTTTCATTTTCTGCTCGCTGTTGAGTTTCCCATCCGCGGCAGTAGAGCATACTTCGTTCAAATACTGCTGAATGGTGGCCATCCATCGTTGAAGTTCAGGAGTTGAAACCATAACATCAGCCGTGGCCGATTTCGACGGCGCGGGCGAGGCGGAGGGTTGCGTTGGCTCCCTTGGATTAGAGGGGCTGTTATCCATTATGTTAGTTTTACTAAAAAACTTCACTATTTTGTGTCCATTATTCACTAAAAGTACACACTAAGCAAGATTACTTTATGCATTACGATAGTAACACGCCAAAGTAGGTCACTAATAAAGTATTAATTAAATATTGCCAATGAGCACGTCTGTACGCTGCGAGTGCAAGAATTGAATTCCTTAATATGGCCTCGCTGTGTATAGATTTCCCATACGATGAGAGATCCGCATAAAATGGTTGAGTATAGCATGATTGGTAGTCGTGCCTACTCCATGCTATTTACTCCTTATTATCTAGAGACGTTGTTGGCAACATACCATATTAATTCAACGTTAAAATCCCTTTAAAAGATCAGTACAAACATTATCACTATTAAAGACAGACCCATGAACCTCTCATAAGCTCAGCAACTTTGGACCCGCGCTCCGAACTCATGTCCAGTGAGTGAATGTGCTTTCTACATGAAGACCGTTGCAATATCGATCTTAAAACATTGGAATAAGAGTATAGGTACGCCTGATACCTTAGTTACCGATTCATATTATAATGGTGGCAATACACGGTTCAACCAAATGGATTAAGTTTGAAGAATGGAAAATAAATGATGTTCTTGTGTTACACTGTTAGTTTGTAAAAACTTACACAGAACCACCGCTTTTAAAATGATAAACGAAACTCATCCTGGTTAAACTGGAACGTATTCAGCAAAAGATGAAAACAAAATATGTTTCAGCTCCGACCCGTGACTGGAGTTTACTCCTAAATAAAACTTTAAATCTTTAAAACTCGTTTGTTGGTGTTCATTAAACACGTTTTGAACGTTTACATGTAACCAAATACTCATATATCAAAATAATCAAATATTAAAGCAGTGGCAATGCTATAGCCCCACCACGCTTTCCACATATTAAGAAAGAGAGAGAATGACGAAAGAGATGGTATAATATGGTATACTTGGCGCTGAGGAGCGGGGAGCGCTATGAGATTATGAGATTCGCGAGTATTTTGCCCAGCGGAAAGCATAATGGCCTCACTTTTACTACGAATCTTTTTGATACCGTGCGCTATACTTATACAGGATATAACAAAAACGGTGTAAGTATACATACTTAGGAGCGTGCTACGGACCATCAAAATGAACATGTTTCATGTGAAAAATATCAGCGGCCTCATACATTTGTGTCTAATAGGTTTTGAAGTTTTTGTAAATTTTGTATAGGCCATGTTTGTCCGATGGGGAAACATGTTCAGTTTGATGGTCTGTAGAACATTAAGTATGTATAATAGCCTTTCCGGCCTTTCCCATATCTTCCCGTGGGTGTCGTAAGAGGCGACTAAGGGACTTGGAGAATGGGCAGCAGCGTTCAAAAAAAAAAAAAAACAAAATCAAAATATTTTATTTTACATAGGCCTACATGGGCACTGGGAAGAGGCACGGTTCGGGTTGGTCGTTTCCTATGGAGAAGAACCGGCAAGAAACTCCATGGTTACTCTTTTAAAATCATTTGGTTCTACAATATTTGGATGTTACAGCGCTAGTACTTAAGTATGAGAGGACAGCGTTCTCTGTGTTTTTCTAACAACCGTACTGCGATCGCCAACCCGCCTGCCAAGCGTGGCGATAATGGCAAAACCCCCCAAAATGTCAGTGTGGCGACACTTGCGGGAGGCCTATGTCCAGCAGTGGACGTCTTATGGGCTGAAATGATAGCCTTTCCGATATGCCCTGTATACATCCAACAATTCTTAAAAGAGTAAAAAAATTGACAAGCACCAACCCTGCATTGGGCCCGCGTTGTGCTTAACAGGCTCTCAAACTGAAGAAGTTTGAGTACCTACTAGCATTCGGAACATCACACGATCATATAAGCGAACCGTGTATCATCACCTTAACTGTGTCACCTAGACGCCACGGATCGACAAGGTTGCCAGAGGACGTTTGGTCGACTGATAACAGATGAACTTTAAGCTATGCTGCGTTATGAACTTATGATAGCATGTTTGAGATAGACGGACGGTGTACTCTTTGTACTGAAGTCTAGATTTAATTTCACGACTAATTTTTTCACTAATTAATAACAGAGGTGCTCATGGCTAACTAATAACTGCCGTTCCGGTCGATCTTCGGCTTAAGCCGCGTTTGCCTAGGTTGGTCCGTGGATGAGTGTCCGTGAGGTTCCTCTTTCCCTCGGAAAGCACGTTAAGCCTTTGGTCCCGGCAGTCATTTGTAGATGTGTAGCGACCTACAAAAAGCAAGTTACTACAAAAAGTACTACAGCGCCATCTATGACACGACGGAAGAACTAACATCAATTTCCTACATCTCGAAAGCAAAGTTTACATCGATTTAAGACTATATAGAGAAACCCGACAGCAAATGTCGGGCAGTTGCCCACCAGACACAACACCTGTCTGGTCGGAGGATCCTCTCTTTTCTAAGGAGTATCGATGAACTTTATACCCTGTTCCTCACTCTCTTAAAGATGTATGACAGTCGTTACTAGTAGTCAGTGGCCCGAAGATCTGAAATCCATAAATTTGTTACTAACGGGTATCGTATTACCCAGTAATAACTGGGTTGTGGAGGTCAGATAGACAGTATCTACATGTAAAATACTGGTATTCAGCTGCATCAGGATGGACTTAAAACCGACCCCAACATAATATGTAGTTTGGAAACGGCTAAGCAGATCATGAGGAAATTAATAAATCAAACCAGTAATAACTGAACTATAAATAATAACAGACGTAGGAGCTTCTAGGTTATCAATTAAAGATAAAACGGATCAGCAACAGATCATTCTGTAGCAATTCAGGAAATAGCTGGCATAATATTCTATGACATGAAAAACACTATCTCTCCTTATCATTTCTATAGTAGATGAGTGAGATTGCTATAGACAGCAATATAATTAATTCATGTAACTATTATGTACATACACACATTATTAATTTTATAAGAGTTAAAGCCTACTTTATGAAATCCTGAAATTTTACTGCCTAGTTGGTAAAAAAGCACGTTAAGCCGTTGGTCCCGGCTGTCATTTGTAGATCTTTGATAGTCGTTACAGGTAGTCAGTGGCCCGAAGTCTGTCTTACCAAAGGGTGTCGTATTATACCCAGTAACTGGGTTGGAGAGATCAGTCGTTCCATGTAAAATACTGGTATTCAGTTGCATCCGGTGAGACTGGAATCCGACCCCAAGATAGTAAGAAAAAGGCTTGGCAGATGATGAAGAGCAAGATGATGATTATAAGTCCCATCAGAGATTCTGCACTGAGTGCTCTGTAGGTGCTCTAGTTATATACCTCATCGTAGGACAAAACCCTGAAGATAGACGTTCTACTTAGTTTATTTTTATCATTTTACTCAAGAACAGCTCTGCATGGTGTCGGACGTATAGCACCATCCCATATCTTCCCGTGGGTGTCGTAAGAGGCGACTAAGGGATTTGCCAGAGAATGGGCAGCAGCGTTCTCTGTGCTTTTGTAACAACCGTACTGCGATCGCCAACCCGCCTGCCAAGCGTGGCGATTATGGAAAACCCTCCAAAATGTCAATGTAGCGACACTTGGGGAGGCCTTTGTCCAGCAGTGGACGACATTTAGGCTGAAATGATGATGATGACTCAAGAAAAATTAATATTATAGTATCTGAAATTACACGATATAAAATAGAAAATTGGTTATGTTATTACAAACAAATAAAACTATAAAACTAAATATTTACTTAAACTAGCTAACTTAAAAACAACAGGATGTTTAGGCGTCAAAATACTCCTCCCCATCGCTGTCATCCGGAAACGTGCCCAGAAGATTGGCAGCATTATCGCCACGTTGAATGGCAAAACTTGAGTACGGTAATAGGTGAAACAGAGTCCAAGTATCAGCGTAGTAAATAGCGTGCCGTGTCATCGTTTCCTGTCAGTTGACGGCTCCACTAAAGTCCATTCCGTCTTAGGTTTGCGTTTCACGTTTGTTTATAATAAACTGTAGTTTTCTGGTCTCCACGTGGATCATTTTCAGCTTTTGTGTGCATGAGTCATGTCTCGAATTCAAATATAAATTCCAATAGATCGTTTATTCAGAAAACGTTTTTACTGATGATTAAGAATGTGTTCTCTATTACATTGATGAGATGAAAATCGTTTGTTCCTGTTCACCATTTTATCTTACCCTTTCTTCATCTGTCATTATTTTCTTTCTTTCTTTTCGTCTTTATTTTTTCTTTAGAGGAGTAAAAGGGAATCATCTGTCTTGGTTTAGAAATGTGATGAGGAGTGATAAAAGGTGTGCAACTAAAAGAGTGATGAATTTAAATGTTGATGGATGGAGAGAGAGTAGATGAGGAGCTCGTGGCTAAATAATAACAGCCGCCCAGGTCGATCTTTAAGGTTAAGCCATGCTTACCGAGGTTGGTCTGTGGATGGGTGACCATAATTACATACCGAGTTTCCTCCGTGCCTCGGAAAGCACGTTAAGCCGTTGGTAGCGGCTGTCATTTCTAAGATCTTTGACAGTCGTTACGAGTAGTCAGAAGCTAAAATTCTGACATCTAGTCTTACCAAGGGGTATCGTATTACCCAGTTACTGGGTTGTGGAGGTCAGACAGGCAGTCGCTTCATGTAAAATACTGATACTCAGCTGCATCCGGTTAGACTGGAAGCCGACCCCAAGATAGTTTGGGAAAAGGCTAGGCAGATGATGGATGGAGAGGGAGTAGAAGACCAAAGAATAGATGGGCGGACTGTGTTAGGAGTCATATGGCTAACAGGGGAGAATGGAGGAAAAAACGTATTTTTGCCGACCCCAAGTAACATGAGACGGTCAGCAACAATTCTCGCTATACATTTCCAAAATTATAAGACATCTTAGTTTTAGAATGATCCATTTTAACAGACTGGAGTAAAATACATAACAATATTTTAATCAATGGTAACACAAATTCGCAAAACATTTTTACATCAGATCACACTGATCAGCACAAAACTTGGTGTAATAATATTAAGTGTTAACCGACTGCTGATGCCGGCTGTACAAGGGCAGGAAGATTGAATTAGAAATACGGCAATTTGAGTATCATTCCCTACATTTAAAGTCATCTTTCATCATCTGCCTAGCCTTTTCCCAAACTATCTTGGGGTCTGCTTCCAGTCTAACCGGGTGCAGCTGAGTACCAGTATTTTACATGAAGCGACTGCCTATCTGACCTCCACAACCCAGTAACTGGGCAATACGATACCCGTTGGTAAGACTGGATGTCAGACTTTTAGCTTCTGACTACTCGTAACGACTGTCAAAGATCTACAGATGACAGCCGGGACCAACGGCTTAACGTGCTTTTCGAAGAAACTCGATATGTAATTATGGTCACCCATCCACAGACCAATCTCGGCAAGCACGGCTTAACCTTAAAGATCGACCTGGGCGGCTGTTATTATTTAGACAAGAGCTCGTCGAAAAAAAAAAGAAAAAGAAAAAAAAGTCATCAATATTTTATCACAAAACAGCTCACGCGACATACTATCAAAACATGCAAACATTTAATCGTAAGGAGTGCGACACAAGATAAAAACTTCCATCTTTACCTGTTGCTCAACCACTGATTAAGTAGCTAATCACTAATCAGTTATCAGCCAAGTAATACTACCTTTTACCTGACTTGTAACTACGACATAACTTGTTCTGATTTAATCGTTTTTCTTATTGATAAGAAGATAAGTAGAAGTCGTAGTAGATTGTCTCGTTAATCTTGTGGTCGCAAACGCTATATACTGCTGAGCGGTCCTTGGTTCAATTCCGGGGTCAAGCAAAGTGTTATGAAAATACTAGCTGTCCCGCGCAACTTCGCTTGCGTCACATTTTCCTCGTTTTTGCAACATTTTTCATTGCTGCTCCGCGCCTATTAGTCGTAGTGTGATGATATATAGCCTTCTTCGATAAATGGGCTATCTAACAGTGAAAGAATTTTCGGACCAGTATTTCCTGAGATTAGCGCGTTCAAACAAACAAACTCTTCAGCTTTATTATTAGTGTATAGATTATTAGTATAGATATAGATTATGTCCCAACTATGTTGGGGTCGGCTTTTAGTCTAAACGGATGCAACTGAGTACCAATATTTTATATAGAGGGACTGCCTATCTGATCTTCACAACCCAGTTGGAAGGTACTGGGTATTACGATACCTCCTGGTAAGTTCTAGTTATCAGACTTTCCGGTCACTGACTACCTGTAACGACTGTCAAAGATCTACAAATATCAGCAGGGAACAACGGCTTAACGTGCTTTCCGAGGCACGGAGGAAACTCGGTATGTAAACAGGTACTTACACCACTGTGCCTTATTTATTTAATTAATTTTAAATTCAGTAATTACAGCAAATTATGTGGACCTCGTGGCTAATAATAACAGCTGCACGGGTCGATATTTAAGGTTAAGCCGTGCTTGCTGAAGTTGGTCCGTGGATGGGTGACCATAATTAGTTTACTTTAATTAAATACCGAGTTTCCACCGTGCCTCGGAAAGCACGTTAAGCCGTTGGTCCCGGATGTTATTTGTAGATCTTTGACAGTCGTTAAGAGTAGTCAGAAGTCAAAACTCTGACAACCAGTCTTACTAAGGGGTATCGTATTACCAAGTTATTGGGTTGTGGAGGTCAGATAGGCAGTCGCTTCATGTAAAGTACTGATACTCAGCTGCATCCGGTTAGACTGTAAGCCGACCCCAAGATAGTTTGGGAAAAGGCTAGGCAGATGATAACTTACAGCAAATTACCCATAAATACAAAATTTTGTGATAGACACTCAGCCTTCTCACAGAACCGCAAACATTCTAAAGTCTTCTATTCATCAGCAAGCAAATCCCATCCATGATTACCTTACCCTTCACAGATGTGATGTTGTATTTACGTAAGAAAATAAGTAGGGAAAGAAAGACAGTAACAGATTCTAAGGGGCCCATTGTGTCAATGAAAAAGTTCCAGAGCCATGAGGTAATTAATGATGATGTGATCTAGTTACTTTCCTGACGAGGAATACCTTTCTTTCCATCAATAGCTCTTGTTATGTGAATTAAATTATAATAATATAAACTGACGATAGTAACTAACTTCACATTTTCGCATGGGAGTAGCCTGAAACTACAGAACCGCACCTGCCTCCGTATTCACAAACGCTCGGATTCGATTTCGGAAAGTCGTATGTCTATCTCGCTCGCTTTCGTATTGCCAAACCAAGATAGACATAAGACTTTTCGAATCGAAATCGAAACCGAGCGTTTGTGAATACGGGGGCTGACCTTTCTAATCAACTTCTAAACTAATATTATAAAAGGAAAAATTTGATTGTTTGTTTGTTTGTTACGATTTAACTCAAAAACTACTCGACCGATTTTTAAAATTCTTTCACCATTAGAAAGCTACATCTTTACCAAGTAACATAGGCTATATTATATCACAATTTTCGCGGACGAAGTGGCGGGCGAAGTGCTAGTTTAAACTAATATTATAAAGAGGAAAGATTTAATTGTTTGTTTGCATTGAATAGGCTCCGAAACTACTGGTCCGATTTGAAAAATTCTTTCAGTGTTAGATAGCCCATTTATCGAGGAAGGCCATAGGCTAAACATCATCACGCTACGACCAATAAGAGTGGAGCAGCAATGAAAAATGTTGCGAAAACGGGGAAAATGTGACGCAAACGAAGTTGCGCCGGACAGCTAGTCAATAATAAAATCAGTGTAGGTATCTCTGAAATCTTCAAAATATTCATAACAAAACATACATAACATCACGCCTGTAATCCCTGCAGAGTTATGCAGAGGTTTATCTAATAGTACACCAACATTTTGCCAGTTATGTTTAAATCCTATGTAATAATGGGCGAGCCTATTTCCATCAACCGGGCAAAGATCCACACTCCGTGGCTGCTACTGACAAATTCTTGATGGAAACACACAATTTCACATTGTCCGAACGGATAATCGAACCCAGCACCTCAGTCCCAGCAGTCGCTGTTACGACCACTAGAGCAACGATGCAGTAAAAAAAACATGAATCATGAACAAGTCAACTTTTACAATGTGTTGAGTTTGTCGAGTAGTGATTTCTTTTACACTGATCAATTTTCATCAGTGTCATCAGCCTAGCCTTTTCCCAACTATCCGGGGACTCACCCAGATGCTGCTTACTACTTTACACATGAAGCGACAGCCTACCTGACCTTCTCAGTCCACATCCCTAGCTACTGTTCCTTGGTTCGACGAAGTAAGACGGGACCTAACGATATCCCTTGGCAGACCCTCTGGTTTCTGACTTCGCATAGCGACATTCAAAGATCTACTAATCATAGCCGGGACAACCAGCAATTGAATTTTAAGATTCTTCAAACACTTTCAAAGATACAGTACCTACCGATAATTGGTTTTCAAAAATAATATAAATAGACGAATCTACCTGTAAAAAAAAAGCCTCATTCAAATCAAATGCATACGACAGAATCATTTCTTTCAAAACTGACGCAAGAGCGACGGCACATAAAAATCGGCGTATCAACAAAATCAGGCACACGTGCACTGTTGCACTGTACTTGCTACTAGCTACTCGACACTGTCCTGAAAGCGCTGCGTAAACTAAACACACCTGTACCAATGCACTGAACACGATTGCGATCGATTGGTTTTGTTTTTATTAGATTTCTTGGTTATTGCTTATACAAAAATTGTTCGTCAGTATTTATATTTCTCCTTTCGAATGATATTTATTCTCTAGGTTGACTTGAATCTATGTAATCCAAATATTTTTGAAAAAAATTGGTTATTTCCCAAATTCTACAGTTTTTGTTAATTTTATGGCGCCATTCTTCTTCAAGCAGGTTTTATTTTAGCATATTTTTGTTACCATACATTTTTTAATTCCTGTAATTTGTAATTCTGTTCAAATCATCATTTTATAAACTAATGTCTCCAGCTTCTTTTCTATCGCCCGATACTGGCTTGCAGACTTCATTTACATTACTTTCAATGTCATCATTTTTTTTGTCTTTCTATGAGTTCACTCGCTACATTTACATGATCTGTCACACACATAAATTACGTTCAACAACAGCAGCAAAATACGTTAAACTCAATTTATAAGAGTACGTATTCTTATCAACTAACAATAACTTACTCACTCCTCCCACCTGTTTTTCTTTACAAGCCATAGAATCACAACAAAAAACTTACTTGTATCTTTTATAAATGCTTTCATTACTGCTGGTATTCTAGTGTCGATGTTAATTTAGTATTTATGGTACACCTGTAGGCTACTCTACAGCACTTAGGATCTTTTTTTCTGCATTTAACTTTGACAGTGACAATAAACAGGCTTATACTCGTAACTCCATATAATTATGCAGAAAATGCACACTAATATTGATACAGTGCTATTAGAATCTGCGTAATTTGGTGATCACCAAATTAGGCAGATTCTCATGCCACTGTTTCTATTTGTTGCCTAATTTCAAGAGCTAGTTTGGATACCAAGACTTTATGAATTTGTATCATCATCATACATCACATCTCAGTTTGTTACGTTACCTATTCTGATTAACATAAATCACAATTTAACTGCTTTACGATCATTATTATTTTTATCATTTAGTTTTTGTACCTGTTCTCAGCCACACACCCCCGTCCGATAGTCCGTCCTTTAGGTAGATACTCCCTTTCCAATAGATTTTTTATGGACTTTTCACTTTATTCCTCATACCTAATTGCACATTTTCAACATATTTATTTTGCAACAGAAGGTTCTAGCCATATTGACGCCCATCATTGCATAACCGTATCCATCAAACAATTAACATGATGAATCTATACTTAGTCATAAATATAGCCATGTTTACTTCAGTACATCAGTAGCTTAACTAAAATAACTCACATGTAAGTGTCAATCATTGTGTATGTTTGTATTTCATACGTTGTCACTGTGAGTCGTGATTTTGAAGTTCAAAAATAACTTTCAAAAACCTTGGCGAAGTTCTCGTTTGAATGCACTTCTATCAATGCCAATATCTATCCTAATATGATCGATTAATTATTATTCTTTATTGAAATTACAGTTACCAGTACCTACTGTCGTATGTAGATCTGTGACAGTCGTTACCGGTAATGAGTGGCCTGAAATTCTGATACCATACTTACCCAGTACTAACTGGGTTGTGGAGGTCAGATAGGCATGCGCTCCATGTCCGACCCCAACATGATGATAATGAGCTAAAATGATTTAGGTTGTGAATTTGATCTGCCACTTAAAGTGTTAATGTGTACTTTGCAACCTTTGACATTTTTAATAGTTTATCTCTATGCTTATCCTAACCTCATTAAATCGCCCCCGTGTTTAATTGATAAAAGTTTAGTCAGTAAAAGACTTCTGGTCCATAAAAAATATCTAAGCAATTCCCTCTTGCCTTAGTTTTTCAGATGCCCCAACATTTACACCATTATAACTGTTGAAGTAATTCCTTTACTACACTTTGCTAAATTCATTGGTGTCTGCTTGGCGTTGGTCGGTTCTCCAAAGGACTTGTACACTGTTTTTTGAATATCCGAATATTCAACCTTTCTTTTTTTCCAATAGTAAAGTCACGATTCCATATCTGTGTGAATGAAGACTACTATTGCTAGATGTTTCATCCCTTCATCCGTTGACCATGTTCCTGTGTCTAGTTTCTTCTTTAAAACGAGACTTTTTTTAATATACACCGATATTGTTTCTTCTTTTTACTTCCTTTCATTCACTTCAGGTCATACGGTTATGACACTACTTACTTATTTATTTATTAAAACGTTATACATATATAATCATTATCTTGCCCTTATCTCATTTATACACATAACGTTAAAAAAACACTGTACAAGGGCGGACATAGTGCCTTGCGCATTCAGTCTTCTTCATGAACTTATCACCCCTTGTAAATATTCAATGCAAGTGCATTGAATATTTACAAGGGGTGATAAGTTTATGCCTTATCTGTTTTACATTAGAATTTAAGTTCCTGTGTATAATTTGTACAGTTCCCATCGCATTCATTGATAATATCTAGAATTAGTATACATTAATGTGGTTCTTAAGTCGAAGGCAGGAAGATGATGAATGTGTTTCTTTTGTTGCTATGCTAAACTATCTTAACAGAATTGTTTGAATCTTTTCGACGTTAAATCTGCCAAGGTCTGTTTATTTCAGGGTCTCCACTATCTTTAGTTTTATTACGCTTTCTGTTATCAAGCTTGCATCCCTGAGAACAACATAATTCTTGTTAGTTTCATCATCTTTGCCAAATTGCGTTTACTCTCATGAGATTGAAATTATAAAAGCTTCTTTTGGAAGTACTGAAATCATTATTGAATACGAAAGTGTATCGTTCCTGAAAACTGAAATGTCAGTGTCTGAACAGTAGTATTCAAATCAATCAGAAGCAAAATAACTTGTAAGATCAACACAATCCCAAGTTTCATAGTACAGGCATATCAACTCAGGCGCATGTGAAGTGTCGCCGGGCGTCACGTCAACGCATTCCGTCCCCGACCGGCGCGCGGAGTGGACGACTCGAACGCTCCTCAAACAAACAACACCGTCTTATCTTGAAATTTTATGTTTTGGAACGCGTCGACTCCTTACCCGTGGTAGTGTAATAAAAACTAGCGATAAGCAACAGCACAGGATTGTCAAGTGTTTGTTTTATGATAAAGTGGTACGCTTTCGGGACTCTTTTACGCTTTTATCGGTCTTCGGCAGCAACTTAAGATAACAAGGTGAGCGGTGATAGCTTTACGATAATTAGTTTGCTTTGCAACCCATTCATATTAGTATATAGTTAAGGTCTAATATTTGAAGTTTTGGAGCTAGGGGAGTTTGATTTGCTAGCGAAGTCTTGACCCAGAGCCGTATCTAGTCTTGCTCCTGTTGCATTTATAGCCTTTTCTTCTTAATTGTCGATAAATAATTTGTTATTAGATACTTAAACGTTATTTACAACCAATAATTCAATCATTGTGTCACAAAGGTTTGTTAAACGCTTCTGTTATAAGTTTATATTGTTTACGTCTATATTTCTACCATTAAATGATGAAAAACAATGGCGTTACTGGAAATAATAGAAACATTAACACCTTTCTTATAACAGGAGCTATTCAAGATCTTGAACATATTAAACTTTACAACTATGACCTCTAAAAGGTTAAACAAAATGTAAACACTTACGAAGATGACCATAGGTTAAAGGTTCCTTCTAGCTCTTGACACTTTAAGCTGTTGGTCCCGGCTGTCATTTGTAGATATTTGACAGTGGTTACGAACTATCAGAGGCCCGAAAGTCTGATAGTCAGTGTTACTAGGGCTATCGTATAAGAACTGCTGGTACAGTCCCTGGTCAAGAAAACATGTCTAAATCAAACAGTTCCAATTACCTATGAACCACTGACATAATTTATATGTTTAAATAAAACAGGTATACAGTCGTCACAGCATTATGTATATGAATTATTTAATTTGTAAGACCACCTAACTAACCATAGCTAATGATTTAAGGTAAATGTTGATATGGTGCAGTTTTTCCTTAGAATATAAAGTTACACAATTAGGTAGAAGTGCACTAAGTAGTGCCTAGGTACAGCCACACTTCGCCGGTTATGTTTAAGTGCCAAGTAATAGGTGCGAACTTATTGCCATTACCGGGCACGAATCCAGGCCTCGTGGCTGCTATTGAATAATACCTAATGCGAAAGCCCAATAACACTTTGCCCGACCTGGAAATCGAATACCAACCTCATGGCCAGCAGTCGTCCAATACCTCAAATAAGAACATGTAAACTGCCCACCCATGATCCCAAAAATGAGAACGTCCCATCAATGAGAAAATTATAGGCTGATTACTAATCTAGCAAACGTTCTATTCTACACACTTCAACTTACAAAAAAAAATAACCTAACACAAACATGCGATAATTTTTTGCACCTCTACACAATTCGTCCCTGCTTTTTTGGTGAAATAAAAACTCATTCGATAAGGTTCGAGTTACAACCTCTACGGAACACATTTGTAAGATTTATAGTGCGCAAACGTTCCGGTGGTTGCAACTTGAGACGGTTGCTAACAGGACGCATGGTGACGAGTTTGCGGATATTTGAACTTTGATTTAGAAAGAAAAGAAATGTTGATTTACTTATTGAGAATTTGAAAAAGGATGTATTCAAGTCCTTAGTTAGACCTATCGTACTGTATAGATTAAAAGAACAATGATGATGATGATGATGATGATGATGATGATGATGATGATGATATATGAAAGAAGGTTGTCTGTTGCAGAGATGAGGGCGTTGAGATGGATAAAGGAAGAAATTATTATATTAATGGAAGTTGCGCTAGTTACAGAAAATTTTAAAGATAGGGAATCGTTTGTCTAGCAGAGATGGACATGTGATGAGGAGGGGTGAATCTCATGTGACTAAAAGAGAGACGAAGACATAAGTTGGTTGATGGAGGAAGGTGGGTGAGAGGAACACCAACGAAAGATCTTTTTAATATAATTTACTTAAACTTTAAAACATTATGAACGAAAACAGAATTGATGAAACAATGTGAAAATTTATGAAACAGTGAGTATGATAATTCAAAATATTGCTGACTCAAAATATCCGTTGTAACAACGCTACGTCACGGCGTAAAGTCTAAAATGTACGCCGTTCTTTATTCTTCAAGTTTCGCAAGCATCGACAAACAAGACCCGATGCGGATTGGAATTGTCAACAAATGCATTTGTTTAGTCAGCAACAAAGACATTCAAATATTACGAGCTAGTCAGCAACAACGGTTAGGACTATATGGCTAAATAGGCAATTTTGATTTGCACACCTTACACCACAGTAAATACAGTACAGTATTCTGCTGAATTCGATGTAATTCTGGGCTAAATAACTGTTTAAATATTAACAGGACAGCATTATAATTGTTATTAATGAATACTTTAGTAACATACACAACTGAAACGCTTCTAACTAAAAAGGGCGAGGAATGAATAAAAATGTCAATGAATGGGGAGGGAGAGGAAGACCAAAGTAATGATAGACGGACTGAGGGAGAATTTAAATGAAACAGGTGTGAATAAAAACGAGACGTCCGATAGAGGAGAATGAAAGAGAAAAAACGGGTTACCCTTAGTAACATAGGATAACGGCAGGAGATGATGTTGTTGAGTGATATACATGACTGGTTTCCTGGACGTAAGGGTTACTGCTAATCCATGGTTCTTGAGTGCAAACACCAGATTGGGTAAAGTGATATTGGGTTTATTTGTAAGGAAACAGTAGTACGAGCGGTTAACTCGCATTCTGGATTTGTGCCTGATTTTTAGGGTTCCGTACCTCGAAAGGAAAAAATGGAACCCTTATAGGATCACTTTGTTGTCCGTCCGTCCCTCTGTCCGTCTGTCTGTCTGTCAATACCCTTTTTCTCAGGAACGCGTGAAGGTATCAAGCTGGAATTTATATCAAATACTCAGGTCTACTGTAAATCTTCTAAGCCAACGCAATCAAAAGATACAGCCGTTTATGCTGCAAATTTCCGCAAATTTTCGACACTCGCAAGGGAATCAAAACCTACAGGGTACTTCCCGTTAACTCAGAATCTTGAAATTTGGTACGATGCAACGTCTTATAGCACAGATAAAGGAAAAATTGCGAAAACCGTAAATTTTTAGTTACATCATCTAATAAAGATATTTTTAATAATTTTAGTACGGAAACCTCGGTGCACGAGTCCGACTCGCACTTGACTGGTTTTGATAATGGGGTGGCGTCTTTGTAATCGAAACTATTTACAATTTTACACTAATATTAAAAAGGGGAAAGATTTTATGTTTGGATGTAGGAGTATCCTCGGGACTAATGATCACAGTCCGACAATTCTTTCACTATTGGGACGCTAAAGTATTTCCGAGTGTCATTATAAAATAAAATATCTTCTAAATATATTACAAGAAGAATGCTAAAACTGAAAAATAAGTGTCATAGGCTCCATTTTTAAAACAGAATGTTCCCATGGGATAATTTCCGAACATAACGCGAGCGAAGCCGCGGGCAACGCCTTGTATAATAAGCGAAACGTTTATTGACATCTGCCGATCCTTTCGGGGAATTCAGTCGTGATGTTATGTAATTAAGTTACAGAGATATTAAAATTACTATAAACAAATGTGCCCTCTTAATAATACACCGATGTTAAAGTATGATTAACGGAGGGCTAAAAATATTGCCTTGAGGAACTACAACCATGGAATCCACATTAAAACAACATTGTTATGGTTTAAAAGTAATTTTGTTTTAACTTTTATTTATCATTCTAGTAACTAATTGACTACTTTACTTCTGAGCAATTTTTGTACTGAAAATTAAAATCGGGAGTTTGCAATGAGGTTGAATGTTTCAAACGCCTTAGAATTGATGCCTTTTGTGAGTGTTGTATGTGTTTGTATTTGAATTTACTATCTTTGGAGAATACTATCGACTGCCTCGCTGGTCTAGTGGTCACAAACGCGACTGCTGAGAATGAAGTCCTGGGTTCGATTCCCGGGTCGGGCAAAGTGTTTTTGGGTTTTTTCATTAGGAATTTCTCAGTAGCAGCCACGAAGTCTGTATTTGTGCCCGTTTGATTGCAATAGGCTTACCTCCTATAGCATGGGACTCAAACATAACTGGCGTACGGCTAGGTACGCCTCTGCCTAATCTTTCGGGAAATACAGGCGTGATGAAATGTTATGTTATGAGAAATACTATCTTCAGCTGGCTTACCATGACGTCTTAAAGCAGTATTGTTTTACTCTTATTCCAGTGTGGGAAAGAGACGGAGCTATACAGGATGTCTAGCGCCATCTCTTCCCCACGCTGGAAAAGGAGTAAAACAAAAATGTTTTAAAACGTCATGGTAGGCCACCAGAACATTACTTCGTCTGTCACATCAATTTATTAATAATTTACCTGGATTGCTACTGAAACTTAATTAATGAAATAATTCTATCCGTATTTATAACGTTATGTTTGAAGGGATTCGTAATTGTTTCAACAATGAGAGACAAAACTGCCGCGATACGTGTCACTGTGACATCGACACTAGTCACAGGACGTTTCCTTCTGAAAACAAGTCATTAGTGACTAATTAATTAGTCTCTCTTGTGTCGTCACCGTTTATAAATTCATTACCACTGCTCTCAAAACGGTGAAGAAAAACATCTACAAAATTTCGAAGAAGTGTGACATCTACCACTCGGTTCGCAAGGTGGGTTATGGCCCGCACCCTCCTACTGATTGGAGTACTTGCACTCACTTGTACTAGCTACTTTATCCCAGCAGTGGGAACTCTATAGGCTGATTATGTCATGCCTTCTGCGTGGAAATGTGAACAATTCCTTTCAGGACACAAATGCAGAAGAATTGTAAATATTTGGATTTAGTGACGTTCGGCTGCTTATGCCTGAGAGATATTTCTCGACGGCATGTAAAGCCAAGTCAGAGGCCCATGGGCGGCATGAAAACTGACACCAGTCGGCCTACCATGATGTCTTAAAACATTATTATTTTACTCCTTTTCCAATGTGGGAAAGAGATGGCGCTAGACATCCTGTATAGCTCCGTCTCTTTCCCACACTGGAATAAGAGTAAAACAATACTGCTTTAAGATGTCATGGTAGGCCAGTAGTTAGGTACTTACCGTGTAACCATACGATAAGGAAAGAAGGTTGCTTATCAGATAGAAATGATTTTTGGGATTGAAAACGGTTCCAAAATACCGGTAAAATACCGGTATTTTGGGGTTCCGGTACCTATACCGGAACAGGAACCAGAACCTAAATTGGAACCTTTAAGAACCTTTATTTTACCGGTTCTAAGGCAAAGCGAGTCTAAACTTGTTTTTTGAGGTGCGGTCGGGTGGACGGCGCGATGCTGCGCGGCGGGGTGTGAGGAGAGGGGAGTTTGTAGGAATCACATTTGTATTGGTGGATCTTCTGTTACCAACGCGCGCGCCACTCGTTCGTGTTCGTATTTATAAATTTATAGTTTTTAAATCATACGTACATATTTGATTGGCTTGTGTTGTGTGTAAATTAGTTGTAAGATATTAGTGTAATAGGTAAAATGTATTAGTATAATAATCTATTTTAAGAAGAAGACGTTACTTTAATTATTATTACGAAAACTGACAATGGGCCGAAATAAGTCGAATTTCGTCTACAAATATTTTATATATGATGAACATCAACAACATTCCACATGTGCTGTCAATGACTGTGGTGCAGTTATAAAGGTAAGTACTTACCTAAGTAATATCATTATTTAAATCGTTTTTTTATTTAAAGGGCTAAACAAGCTACCTTGTTGCCTTCGTATAAGTTAGTGTAGTGTTATAAACTATAATTTTATAGAAACTAGGTTGTTGAGAAACCACTTAATCCTTAACGGATGTTTCATAGTAATTAATACTTTGAAAGGTATGTTTGAAGAACATTGCAAAAATGTAGGTATGTGCGGGTTCAATGTCCGCACGGAACCCGTGAGTTTGTTACACAAATATTATTGTTATTCCGAGTGTAATGACAACTAGAGAACAGTTAGTTTTTTTTTAATAGGTATATACAGTGTTCGTATAAACCTAACAAAATACACCGTAAATATTATTTCAATATTTTAGCTATCCCGGACTTGAGCTGATAACGCAACGTGTGACAATTATGTATGTAATTTACTCAGCTGTGGTTGTGTATAATGTGTTGGATAATTATGCTTGCCTTTGCATTGTATGTATGTGTGTCTTGTGCTCAAAAGACGGCGGCGATATTGCTGCTGAATTGCATTTGGTGTTTCCTTTTCTAACAAAATATTATACAGGGTGTAAAAAACTTCATTACAAAGCCGTCAACTACGCATTCTGTACATCAGCCCCCGCATTCACAAACCCTTTCGATTCGATGTCGATCGACAAGTCGTATGTCTATCTCGCTCGCTTCCGTAATGCCAAAAAAAGATAGACATACGACTTGTCGATCGACATCCAATCGAACGGGTTTGTGAATACGGGGGCTGATTAGGTAATTATACGTAATAGTTATTGCTGGGATGCTGTATGACTGTTTTTTTGAGGTGAAAAATCACGTTTTACGGTAAAACTCAATGTAACGCACTCAAAACATTATGCTGATGAATGGATTGAATATTATGGGGGTCATAGAGGCGTTTTAAGTAAAAATATTATATACATTAAAACTTCTAAAAAAGTCAAAGTAGAACTAAGACTTTTTTGATATCTCCGTAACTAGAGGTATGGTGTGGAATAAAAAAATGATCGCAATAACGAGGAGAACAAGTACTGGCTTCGGCTTCGTTAAGAGGCTTTTTACACCCTTTAGGTAATCAAATTTATAATTTAAGAGATTAATGGACTGATGAGCCAAAAAAACAGCAAAAAATACTTGCATTTTTTTGCTATTTCGGGCTTGTTCCCGAAGTGAACTTTGTTCAGTGCTAAGTATAAAACATTTAAAACTATAAATAAACTTTACTTCGGGATCCCTTCATAAAAAAGTATAAAGTACTTCCAATTAATTTTTTTAAACATAGTTGGAAATAAGGTCCATTTATTCTCTTTAATTTATCTACTTATGATATTTATTTAAAGCTTAATTACTTAAGACTGGCTACCTACTTACCCGACTTATTTTGACTTGACATTTTTTTAAACAAACTAACCGCATTTAAAAGATGCTGCATGTTACTTGCGATTTATAGTTAATTTATGAACGCGCTTTTATGCTTCTTACAGGGAAATCATGGAACAAATTTATTAAAACATATGAAGAAGCATCCTGTGCAATATAAGCTTATACTTCAAGAGAATAGCAATAGCGCAAGTGAAGAACACGTCGAAGGAAACAGAAAGAAAAAATCCAAACAGGATTTGGAAATGAAACTGATGGATGAATGTATAAATTTAGTAACGACATGTGGGAGACCGCTAACTTTGATTGACGACAAACCTTTCCAAAACATATTGGATATGGCAATGGCAGGATGCTCGCACAGTCCCATAAACTCTCACAAAATTCGTGAAGCCACCCAAAACAAAGCTGACAATTTGCGTGATGATATTGCTTCAAAGATTAAAGAAAAACTAATAGCTCTTAAATTAGACATCGCATCATGCCATTTGCGAAGTTTTTTAGGAATTAACCTGCAGTTTATCGAAAATGGCCAGATAATTATCAAAACATTAAGTGTGACTGAACTCACCCAAAGACATACAGCCGAGTTTTTAAAAGACCAATTAGTTTATGTATTGAATCGTTTCAGGATATCTATCTCCCACATTTATTCCATAACCACTGATAATGGAGCTAATATGCTAAAAATGGTCAGATTGGTGGAACAAGCCTTAAAAACTAGTATCCAAGAAAATGAGGACGAATCAGATGATGACGAGAATGAAATAATGGAGATGACGAGTGACGAAGTAAATTTTATACTCGAAGATTGCTTCGAAAGTGAACATTACACAGTTGCGGCTGTTAGATGTGCTGCACATACGTTGCAGTTAGCGGTACACGACGCTTTAGGGAGTGAATCTTTATCCATTCAGACGATGCTCACAAATGCGCGTGAGGTTATAAAAAAATTACGCACCACAGTGTACCAACATTTGCTAAAGAGAGTGGGGGCTAAAAAACCAGTGGTGGATTGCCCCACGCGTTGGAGTTCGACTTACGATATGCTCGCTCGGCTACTAGAACTTCGGCCAATATGTACAGAGAATTATGAGCTTTATTTGTCCGAAACTACGTGGAATTCTATTGAGGTTACTATAGCCTCTTTAAAACCGAGCAAAATCTTGACTAAAAAGTTACAAATGGAACAACTGGCTATGGGTGACTTTTACCTTCATTGGATAAATTGCAAAATAGAGCTTAAGGCGATAAACACCAACCTCGCGTGCGAATTACATCGCAACATGGAAATTAGAGAAAAAGCCCTGTTCGAATCTAAAGCGTTTGTCGCAGCTGTATATATGGATCCACGCGTTAACTTCCTGTTGACCACTGATCAACTGGAGATTGCAGAAAATGTGTTGGTTAGTGCATGGAGGAGATGGCGCAAATTAAATAAACAAGACCGTGATAGCACTGTGATTAGCTCTCCTATCGCCTCTACTTCAACGCAGCAGCAAAATGAAGGTTCTCAGCTCGAAGATTTCTTGAATGAGTCTTATAATAATACCCTGCGAGGAGATCCAAACTATGGCTGCGCTGGAGACGACTCAAATATCAAAATACATTTAAAAGAATTTTTGAACAAACAGGTGCGCCTTCCTCCGAGTAAAAATATTTTATTATTTTGGGAAAGCAAAAAAAATATATTGCCTGACCTGTATGTTTTATCAAAGATAGTATTGGCTTCACCTAGTACACAAGTCAGTGTAGAGAGGTTATTTTCCTCTCTGAATTTTGTATTCAACAAACTTCGAACGAAATTGAAAAGTGACTTAATTGATGATATCCTATTCTTAAGAAATAATTCAGATAATTAAACATTAAAAATATTTTTGATTTTTTTAGCGTGAGTTGTACACAAATTATCTTTGATATATTTTTATGTTTTTCGACTCAGTTTCATGCGAGGATCATTCTATTGTATTGGAAACTGTAATACTGAGGATTTTAGGCTTATTTATGTGTATTGTGTCTAGGACCTTGTTAAACGTTATGAGACTTTCATGCGATTTGGACTTTATAAGTCACTGTAATTCATGTTCGGAGAAAATAAAACATGACTATCATATTTGTATTGTTATTTATTATCAGTCAATCATTTAATTAAAAACTTAACATCGTGTTTAACATATGGGTTCCTCATTTTAACCTAGCTCTTCAGAATCAGTTAAGGGTACACAAGTCGGTCATTCTTCCATACAAACGTAGTATGGTGATTACTCGTCTGTTTGACGGTGTAGGTTTCAAACTAAAAATTTTATCAACTGGTCTTGTCATTATCTAGCCCTGTATGGAAGCAGAATTGGAAAAAAAATATTGGTTTGGAAGTTATGAGCGTCGAAACTTCCGCATTTCTACACTAATTTTAACTCATCTTTGGGCGTAAATAAATAACAAATGTAGTATAAAATGGAAAAAGTGAAACCGTACAGGGATAGATAATTTATTCAAAAGTCCAAATAATTTATTTTAAGTAGATACATCCAGTAGTTTTCCTATAATATCTATACGGCCAAAACTCAATTTATGAAATTAGACGCGCTCATTTTCGCTATAAATCGTCGTTTATTTCACTAAACAAGTAAATAAATATATAAATAAATAAATAAAAATTAGATAAATGAATACTAAATAAATTAAAAACTTACTAAATAAGATGCATATTAGCCACGCCCGCCAACGAGTTCGAGCCGTCGACTTGTGCAACCTTAAAGGAACATCTTTAGAGTGCATCCCTTCCAAGGAATGTAGGAATACTAATATTCTTGAGTACACACGGGCTTTCATACAAGGTTTTATATATTTCATCTCTTCTTTTATAAGTAAGCTGAAAATGTCATTTCTTTGATCCTTTTCTTCTCGTTGGATAGTCATGCAGTGGAGACATTCAGGATGTTTCGATGTTTTTCTTTCTCTCGTTTTTTATTTAATACAAAAATAAAAACGAGTATACTTTAGACCACATGACTGAAGTAAAACTTTACGTAAACGCATATTTGTACTTACTTTTATTATCCATCTTGGCGACAATCTATGTAGTTGTAAAGTTTCAACAAAGCACACTGATTATGTTGACAAACAAAGTAGACGCGGAAAGATGAATGGCGGCAAAATGGCAAAACAACCTGCTTTGTCTGGCTAGGCCAAGGCACGAACATCAAGAAATTTCGGTTAAGTATTCAAACCCTGCTCCGAAAGTCCGAACACACATCCCCTCTTCCGTAAGGAACCTTTAAATCGGATGACAAGGAACCGGTATAAGATCATCAAATTTAAAGGTTCTAAGAACCGGTACATCGGAACCCAAACCGGAACCGATACCGGAACCGGAACCGAACCGAAAAGAGGAACCTTTATTTGAACCTAAATGAAGAACCAGAACCGAAATTGGTACCGGTTTTCAATCCCACAACAAGTAAGCATTGCTTAGCTCTGTTATTATCTAGATTAATAATGTTATTGTCTGATAAATCTAAATTAATGTCTTTTATTTTAGATTAAATAGGTGTATCAATGAATATTACAATCGCATTGATTTTTTTATGTTCTTTACATGTTCTGGTTTTCGGCTTCCGGGGTATTTTGAATTTATCTTATTCTATGACTTTAGTATCGTAAGTTGATTTCAATCTAGCTTTAAGACAGAAAATAAACCTGTGGACAACATGGTTTGCATATCTACCGAAATCAAGTCTAAGAAAACAACCGAAAAATGGCAAATTCAAAAGTTGTTTGTGAAACAATTCCTGCGAATACGATTTGCAATTCTCACAATTCTTCAGTTTCACGTCACCAATCAAATGCTTTGTAAGACGTAGCCACACCTGACAGGTGCTTTGATTGGTCGCAAGAGCTACGCTGTTTTCTTGGTGATCATCGTCATTGACCTCTTCCCAAGTCTGTTCCTTTTTCATCTGTCTCTATTCCAGTACATCATCAGTTTCCTACAAAAGTACAATGCCTCCACGGTTAAAGTCTATGGAACAGGTGATTTTAAAATTACCGATGAAAACTTTCTATGTGAGCGGGTTCAGAATGAAGTACTGGATACGCGATAACCGTTTCTGCGTCCTTTCCACTCTGTAAACTATCGTCGGTTCATGCGACATTTGTTGGATTACAGTCTTCAATTTCCGTTTTGAATACCTGTATGTTCGGCTGAGGCGATGCGTCACCTCGTTCGCAGAAAGATAAGGAGCTAACACACAGCTAGTTTTAATTCCAAATACAAATCGGCGTGGAACGGCATGCTGTTGTTTTTCTACTTGTGACGCGCTGTTTGCAATATTATGGATCCGAAACGAGCAGGTTTTAGATACGCCGACAGAAATTTGCTTCTGAATTTGCGTTTGTGACTTGGCTTGATGTACTTTTCAATCTTATCACTTAAGGCATAAGAGTGAAAAGTGTCAGACCGTCATCAGTGAAGTCGGTAATACCTAAGTATGTAGTCTTGCCAAATAAGTTGAGAGTTCTAATTCTGCGTAAGCAGTGATAGCCTACTGGTATCACCGTCGGACTACCAAGTCATGGGTCTCGAGTTCGAACCCAACGCACCTCTGTTTTTTCGGATTCATGTGCGTATTGTATAATTATTACTTGCTTCGGAGAAGGAAAAAACATCATGAAGAAACTAGCATACCTGAAAGATATTTCTCAACGGTATGTAAAGCCAAGTCCACGCCCATGGCCCATGGGCGGCATGAAACTTTTACACCAGATTAGGCAGAGGCACTATCCACCATGTCGATAAAGACAAAATCTGCGTTTCCCAAGTTTCATGTATGTTTTGTGTTAGTAAGCCGTGGGTACGAACCCAGGCAGGCGCATTACTTTGTGTAATTTATTTCATCAATTTTTTTCATCACCGCTGCTCTCAAAAACGGTGAGGGAAAACATCGTGAGGCATGTCCTAGAACAAAAAATTCAAAGACATGTGACATCTACCAACCCGCACTGTTCCCGCGTGGTGGATTACAACCCACTCCCTCTCATAGAGAGGAGGCCTGTGTCCCAGCAGTAGGCACATTATAGGCTGATGATGATGAAGATGATGTTATGATGAGATTAATGAACTTAAAACGCCAATTTTCAGCTATATACCCATAATTTACTACGAGGCCATCAGAAAGTCAGAACAATAGTTGAGTCGAGTTCATGCGAAGCAACTGTAGGTCTCGTATAATCTACGGCATCCCTTCTGAAGATCATTTATGTTTACACTTAACTCATCGCATGGGAAGAGAATGTGACATTCACAAAGGACCCATAGAATAATAAATAAGTACCTAATGGAAAATCTTAATGGCTTGGCAACATTAAAGCAAAGAAAATCTGGCTGTCATTTGTCATTTGTAGATCTTTGACAGTCGTTACGAGTAGTTAGAAGCCAGAAGTCTGACATCCAAGCAAGGGGTATCGTATACATTCAGTCTTACCAAGCAAGGGGTATCGTATTACCTAGTTACTGGGTTGTGGAGGTCAGATAGGCAGTCGCTTCTGGTAAAATACTGGTACTCAGCTGCATCCGGTTAGACTGGAAGCCGACCCTAAGATAGTTTGAGAAAGGGCTAGGCAGATGATTTGCCTCGTGTCAGATAGGCTATTTCTATCGTGTCCTTCGATGGTAAAGATAACAATCAATTTTGTTTCTTGTGTCATGTACAAAGAAACTCCCTAATACATAACAACATAATATCATGGCTGTAATCCCAGAAGAGTTTGTCAAAGGTATATATAATAGTACCTACACCTACATTTCGCCAGTTATCTTTAAATCCCGTATTATGTTATAAGGGGCGAGCCTATTGGCATAATCCAGGCACAAATCCAGACTCCAAATTCAAACTCAAAGCATTTATTTCAATTAGACCATAACAGGCACTTTTGAAAGCCAAAAAAAAAACGCGATGCTACAGTCCCAGTCACAAGGCATAATAACTCGTGAAAGTACTGTATAGTTGCCCATTTCAAAGCGTAGATCTCTATGGAGAAGAATGGGCAAGAAACTCCACGGACACTCTTTTAAATAAAAATATAATGTTACAAAATCTTGGTTACATCATTCATATTGAGAATTACATATATATGTGAACGATATAGAAATACGTGCAACTTAAGAGCGTTCAGCGTAAAATATTAAACCAAAATAAACAAAAATAAAGTAATTAAAATAAACCGTGGCATCTAAGAGATGACTAGTTACAACTGATAGCACCCGTTCTCGAAAATGACGCATGTATCAGCCATCATTCAACTCAACTATATGGTAGGGAACTAAATGACCCGACACACCCGCCACTATCAGCAAGTAATTTGAGTGAGAATGACATTCACTCAACCGCCAGGGCAAATTCGCGTCAATGAAAGACGTAGGTACTCAGTAAATAGTGTATTTACAGTACAAAGTACTCACACATGTGCTATGCAATTATATAATACTAAGAGATTGAATCTATAAATATATTTTTACAATCTTCTCCGTGGCTGCTACTGAGAAATTCCTGATGTAACTACCCGGGAATCGAACTGAGTACCTCATGTTCAGCAGTCAGCCACTAGACCATCGAGGCAGTCCTAAAAGTCCCTGCTATTGCACTTTTAATGTTGGTTATATTAACATAAATCTCCATGTTTTGAAATGTCGCCATTACATCCCTGCGGTGTCCCTGGAGGTGGCTAGTCTAAACTAATATCATAAAGAAGAAAGAATTGATTGTTTGTTTGTTTTTTACGATTTAAAAAACTTATCGACGAATTTAAAAAAATCTTTCACCATTAGTAAGCTACATCTTTACCGAGTAACATAGACTGTATTGTATCACAATTTTAGTGGACGGACTGCTATGATAAATAATCTGCGTAGCTAGTACGTAGCTAAAGGCGAGTTATTGTAGGATTCCTAATCTCTCCTACAAAGAAGTTTCAATAGCTCAATGCCTCTAAGAAATTTTTCAACAGAACAGAGAAATTTGCAACGTTTTTAATACCTGATTTTCTTGATACCAAGGTTGAGCCAAGCGTTATTTGGTTTTTCGTCACTTGTTTCTTTATAGCAGCCCAGAGTCTGTATTTTTTTCCGGTTGATGCGAATAGGCTTACCCGTACTATCATCATTCTCTTGCCCCTATCCCAATTCATTTGGGGTCGGCGTAACATTTTCTTCTTCCAGACTTCTCTATTACTCGTCATCTTATTCGTCACCTCCTTTCTTGTCAAATCGTCCTTCACACAGTCTATCCATCGTTTCTTTAGTCTTCCTCCCTAGGGTAACCCCTACTACTTAGGACTTAAACACAGCTGGCGAAATGTGGATGTGTACTTAAGCTACATCTCTGCCTCACCCCTCAGGCATTATGTTATCTTCAACCCCCCTTTATGCCATGGCCATATCAAGTATCAGGTCAATGTTGTAACATCATTGTTCAAGATGTTTTGGTTCCGTCAGCATAATGGACATTGTCTGCTTGAGACCGTCACACGTATTACATGTATTATTATAATAATAAAATGAAAATAACTTAAACGATTGTGTCGTTTTTACTATGGCGGAGACAGGTTTCTCACAAAAGTCTTTGAATGCTTCCGTATTGGTATTTTCTGTTCCTTCTCCACGTAGATTAAACAGTTATAATGTTCCCACTGCTGGGGCACGCACATTCTCCCTGTGAGAGGGTGTGAGCCTTAATCCACCCCGCAATATGCCATCATTAGCGAAGGAAGGTATGGCACTTTTTAAGGTTCCGTTCCCAAAGGGTCAAACGGGACCCTATTACTGAGATTTCGCTGTCCGTCCGTCTGTCACCAGGCTGTATCTCATGAACCGTGATAGTTAGCCAGTTGAAATTTCTACAGATTATGCATTTCTGTTGCCGCCTTAACATCAAATACTAAAAACAGAATAAAATAAATATTTTAGGGGCTCCCATACAAAAAAAGTAATTTTATGCTTGTTTTTAGGGTTCCGTACCCAAAGGGTCAAACGGGACCCTATTACTGAGACTTCGCTGTCCGTCCGTCCGTCCCTCCGTCCGTCCGTCTATCACCAGGCTGTATCTCATGAACCGTGTTAGTTAGCCAGTTGCAATTTCTACAGATTAAGTATTTCTGTTGATGCTATAACAACAAATACTAAAGGGCAAGGGAATTACAAAACACTTTTTTGTATGGGAGGGGTGTTTTTTTTGTTCGTGTTTATAAATAATGGTACGGAACCCTTCTTGCGCGAGTCCGACTCGCACTTGGCCGGTTTTTTTCTTTAGATCACCATTACCCTCCTGCGAGTAGGTAGGTATAGCAATTTAATTGTGATTGGCACAAAAATTCATTCTATATCTCTTAATATACTATTAAAAGCGAACATGTGAGGATGGACGTATGATTGTTACTCTTTCACGCAAAAACATACTGAATGCTTCTGACGAAACTACTAGACATACAGATTCATACATAAACATAGGATACTTTTGTCCCGGTTCTACTATCTCCTCGTAGGAGAATCGCCGAAAGCCACGTGGACGAACACGCTGATATACGCTAGTCTTCTATACATTTAAGCATATAAGAAATGTTCAATATAATCCGTCCGATGGTGTGACCACAAAACGCATCTGAGTTGTGATGCCCTTTCTGGTCGCACCATCTTTCACACAATTCTTCTATTAGTTCTTTGAATTTGCGTTACTTCTTGTAACCACCATGAATTTATACATTTGGGGGACTGTCTCTTGTACAATGTAAGACATGGCGTTCAAAAAGTGCTGATTAATATATTATAACCCTAATTTGAAGAAATTACTTTTGATTTTGATCATACACTACTACTTCTGCTTTTCTTTTTTAATGTCCAATTAGAAAAAAAAATGATACCTGCTGACCTACCATGGCCTCTTAAAGCAGTATTATTTAACTCTTATTCTAGTGTGGGAAAGAGACGGAGCTATACAGGATGTCTAGCGCCATCTCTTTCCCACACTGGAAAAGTAGTAAAACAATAATGTTTTATGACGTCATAGTAGGCCAACTGATTTCAACTTCTCATTTCAATATCAATCTTGGAATATTTCATGACCCACAAGTAATATTCTCTGATATGTCTCGCTATCACATTTTGGGTCCAAGGATTTATAAAAATACTGATAATACAAATGACATTAATAATTATATGTTATATCAGCAAAATTGCTTCTGTGCTATTCTCTGTAGATATTGTGCTATTTACAAATCACTATGATAAAATAATAAAAACATTGTGTGGGTAAGTATACAGGGTGTAACGGAAAGGGTATATACATACTTAAGGGTGTGCTACAGACCATAAAACTGAACATGTTTCTCCAGAAACAAACATCGTAATAACGAAAAAACAATCTGTTGCCCCATACAAAATATCAATACCTATTCGACCCAAATGTATGGGGGCAGCTGATATTTTTTTCGCTATGATCATTATTCTTTGTGGAGAAACATGTTCAGTTTGATGGTCTGTAGCACACCGTTAAGTATGTATATACCCTTTCCGTTACACCCTGTATAATACATATTATATTGGACAATAATATTCGTTATGATAATGGAAGTAGCAGCTAATACATAGTAAGTATAGGAAAGAGCTGCTCTGTATGGTGTCGGACGTAAAGAATAGCACCATCCCATATCTTCCTGTGAGTGTCGTAAGAGCCGACTAAGGGATTTGCCAGAGAATGGGCAGCAGCGTTCTCTGTGCTTTTGTAACAACCGTACTGCGATCGCCAACCCGCCTGCAAGCGTGGCGATTATGGCAAAACCCCCCTTCTTGGGGGAGGCCTATGACCTGCAGTGGACGTGAAATGTTCAGAAAGAAAACGAAAGTCACGATATAATATGTATAACATTTGGACTATTTTCCCCGGAAAATTGTAAGAGGTGTATATATCTCAAGTGCACTTACATCTATGCAGCTGAGCATGAGGTCCTGGGTTCGATTCCCGGGTCGTGCAAAGTGTTATTGGGTTTTTCCATCGGGAATTTCTCAGTAGCAGCCACGGAGTCTGGATTTGTGCCCGGTTGATGAGAATAAGCTCGCCACCGATTGCACAAGCGAAATGTGGGTACACTATTAGGTAGCTACACCTTTGCCGTTCCCTTCCGGGATTACAGGCTTGATGTTATGCATGTTTAAATATGCTAACTAATAATACCACACATATGTTAGGTAGGCATCAACAGAACGATTAAACCAACAGATTAAGACAATCTCGAATCCAATCAATGTACTATCATCAATTACAATTGCCTCGGTTGACTTTCCTGTGGAGTTTCAACTCAATATTTTCTACATAAGGAAATAAAGTGACGTTGTTTAACTAGCAAACATATGTATTTGTGGTATATAATAGTATATAAGGTTGAGGTCAAGTGCATCGGTAGATATCATTCATTATATCTATACATAATTGCATATAATTGTATTAACTAAATTCGCTTTTTGAATTTGTCCATCATTGTGACCACATAAATCTAGATACAAAGCCAGGCCAAGTAATACTGGAAATATATAACTTGTTGTGTCCGAAACAACTCATCCGATATCAAATATTCTTTCACTGATGGGAAACTACACTATAACCGAATGATAAGCTATGTTACTTCGCCACAGACGAAGTCGGGACCAGAAGCTAGCGGTATCTCAGGTCTAGGTCATCCCTATCTTTCAAGCTTAGTGTAAATATTCCGATTACTTGAAATGGAAGATTGATATAACTAGTAGTAGAATTATATTTAGCTTAGGTTTCATTAGATACGCTTAGGTATATTCCATTACGATGTGTAGGTCATATGGCAGCTGCTTTGTGTCCACTGATAACTGGATTTGTGACTGATATAAGTATGTGGACGAGCCTCTACTGTTCCGCGAATGACACGTAGGCTTTACGATGGAGCATACGAAGCTTCTGCGTTTCACATAGATACTAAAATACTTATACGGGGTGTAAGAGACACAGACGCGAAAACGCTTACCACGTTATCTTTACGTCAGTCTGAACCCTCCCCTTGCGCACGAAGGATTCCGTACCATTATTTATAATAAAAACGAGCAAAAAAATCACTTTTTTGTATGGGAACTCCCTTTAAATATTTATTTTATTCTGTTTTTAGTATTTGTTGTTATAGCAGCAACAGAAATATAAAATCTGTAGAAATTTCAACGGGATTACTATCACGGTGCATGAGATACAGCCTGGTGACAGGCGGACGGACGGACGGACGGCGAAGTCTCAGTACCTAATAGGGTCCCGTTTGACCCTTTGGGTACGAAACCCTAAAAAATATCAGCTGTTTCCTACAAAAGTGCAATTTACACGGTCAAAATGTATGGGACAGCTGTTTTTTTTTAAATTACCGAAGAGAAATTTCTTCAGAATTACGTATTTAGAGTTCAGAATGACGTACTGAGTACATGGTAAGCGTTTTCGCGTCGGTGTCCCTTATACCTTGTCTAAGGGCCAAGGGTCTTTTGGCGAGTGACCAATATGAGACTAGATCCCCGCCATGTTGTTTTTTCAATACATTTGACAATTTATTGTGTGTTATTTGTATTTTTTACTGCCTCGTTGGCTGCTGAGCTCGAGGCTCTGGGTTCGAATTCCGGGACGGCCAAAGTGTTATTGGGTTTATCCATCAAGATTTTCTCAGTAATAGCCACGGAGTCTGGATTCATGCCGGTTGATGGCAATAGGCTCGCCCCCTATTACAACGGACTTTAACATAACTGGCGAAATGTGGGTGTACTATTAGGTACGCAAAGATCAAGGATCCTGGAAGGGATCGAGCTGCCTATACCGGTTGGTAAGCCTCCCACTAGATGGATCGATGACCTGGTGAAGGTTTCGGGGATCCGCTGGATGCGAGGCGCACGGGACCGATCAATGTGGCGACACTTGGGGGAGGCCTATGTCCAACAGTGGACGTCTTTCGGCTGAAATGATGATGATTTGGTACGCCCCTGCATTACCCTTCGGGGATTACAGGCGTGTTGTTTATAATCTATAAATAATCTCACATAATGTAGCTCACCAAACTAAATTATAACAAGAATAAAACTATAAAATAATAATGATGACCTACGAGTGAATTTTACGTTGCATTCTGTGCTGCGGACGTCATGCGAACTAGCGCAAAATTATAGCTTCTAGAAGCCATTGTTTTGCTATTATTTTATTAAAATATTGTTACTACGCACTGACTAGTTCGATTGAGGACAATAGACTTCACTATTCTGGTTTTATGGACGTTCTGGGTGTTCCTAGAAAACTTTAGAGGCTAAAATTTGTCTTATACCGGCGATCGTATGCGTATTGGATAATACGAATACATACTCAGAATTGCACACTTACAATAAAAAGTAATATACCCTTGGAAAATCAATGGGATGATAAAATCAGTGTGTAATTTCGTTAGTTTCATTCTTTTATTCATTTTTATATATTTATTGGTCGTTATTTCTACGGCTTGTCCCATTTTAATGAGGCTGATAACGTTCTAGTACTATAAGTAATTATAAATAGTAAATACCTTCATGATACGCAAGAAATAAGGCATAGATATCTTTGTCTTTTCTTTAACCCTCGGTCGCATCATCGCTTCTCATCAAGCTAGTTATGGACAAACGTAAGACTATTTAATATAAAAAAGGTATTTTCACACATCATCATTCATCATCTGCCTAGCCTTTTCCCAAACTATCTTGGGGTCGGCTTCCAGTCTAACCGGATGCAGCTGAGTACCAGTATTTTACATGAAGCGACTGCCTATCTGACCTCCACAACCCAGTAACTGGGTAATACGATACTCCTTGGTAAGACTGGATGTCAGACTTTTGGCTTCTGACTACTCGTAACGACTGTCAAAGATCTACAAATGACAGCCGGGACCAACGGCTTAACGTGCTTTCCGCGGCACGGAGGAAACTCGGTCTGAAAATATGGTCACCCATCCACGGACCAACCTCGGCAAGCACAGCCTTGAAGATCGACCTGTGCGGCTGTTATTATTTAGCCACGAGCTCCTCCGCTGTATTTTCACACGTTCTTGTCGAATTTATTGTTCTTGTTAACAAAAAAGTTCGTCTGGAACTGTGTATTTGGATGAACACACTAATATTTGGGAGATTCTCACATAATTTAATGGAAAGTTCCATTAAATCTTCCCACGGATATGACCAGTACGAAACTTTCCTTCATCATTTTTGGATCACATTATGGCAGTTTCAGACTGCATTTGTTTTCAACCGCTTGAGCGATGGGATATTGACGTGTGATCCTGGCTTTTTAAATTATTTCAAAGAAGAGGAGGTTCTCATTCGTCTGAATGTTTTTTTACCATAAAATATTGTTTCTGATGATCACCATCTCACTTCTATTTGTTCTTCTTCAATGGCGACTGCAAACTGGAAGACGTTGCGGTGTAAGGCCTGCCACTAGGTGGACCGATGTCCTGGTCAAGTTTGCGGGGATCCTCTGGATGCGAGTCGTACGGGATTGGTCAATGTAGCGACACTTGGGGGAGGCCTATGTCCAGCAGTGGACGTCTTTCAGCTGAAATGATGATGATGATCACCATTTGAATAGGGCCTAAAATTATCAAAAGATAAAGTGCTATATTCCAATAACAAATAGAACACATTGCCTAAAAAAGTTGTGTAGTACTGTGTTACGTTGTTAGTATAAATAAATACCTCGTTTATGTATCTATGTATATACAAATAAATAACGTGCCATTTTGTATTGTTACAGCTCAAAAGACGATGAAATAGACGGCAACTGCATAGTACGCGCGCGGGGTCTACCGTGGCAGTCTTCTGATCAGGATATCGCCAAATTCTTCCGAGGACTCAATGTTGCCAAGTGAGTACTTATCGATAACAGTGTTAATACGATGACTGAACACTGCAAAAATATGAATAGGAATGAATACTACCCTGAGCGATATAATTAATCAACTCTGAACTCGACCAATTGCAGTCCCCTACTGGACGAAAACGTCTGCCAAGCTGCGCAAACACAGCCAATTCTCGGCCTTCTGTTTTCAGTCTATGCACCCACACATAAAAATGATAAACTGTTCCATACATTTTATTCATACATGTTCCATTAATTTGAATATATGAGCTATACAACTTAATAGGAACACCATACTCAATAAAATGCTCGTGGCTAAATAATATCAGCCGCACGGGTCCATCTTTAGATTAAGCCTTGCTTGTCTACGATGGTCCGTGGATGGATGACCATCAATTACATACCGAGTTTCCTCCGTGCCTCGGAAAGCACGTTAAGCCGTTGGTCCCGGCTGTCATTTTTAGATCTTTGACAGTCCTTACAGTTAATCAGTGGCCTGAAAGTTTGACAACCAGTCTTACCAAGAGGTCGTATAACCCAGTACTAACGTGTTGTGGAATACTGTATGTAAAATACTGGATTCAGCCGCATTCGTTTAGACTGGAAGTGGACCCCAACACAGTTGGCAGTAGGCTAGTCAGATGATGACAAGCTGTGTAAGTTAACCTCACTTTTATCTTACTTTAGGTTTAGAGGACAAAAAAAAAATAAAAAAATTGCCAAAATAGTGGCTATAAGTCCCCTCTTTGAGGAGTGGCTGGAGAGGCGCCACGGCACCCTCATCTTCCGCCTGACGCAGGTCCTCACCGGACACGGTTGTTTTGGGAGGTTCCTGCACCGAATCGGGCGGGAGGAAACGCCCGGGTGTTACCACTGTGAGGATCGGCCGGAGGACACGGTGGAGCACACCGTAGAGCTATGCCCCGTTTGGGCTGAGCACCGCCATGTCCTCGTAGCGGCGATTGGCGGCGGCGATCTCTCAATCTACGGTCCGGAGAGAGAGGGAATGGGAAGCCGTCGCCTCCTTCTGCGAAGCAGTCATACTATCGAAGGAGGTGGCGGAACGTGAGAGGGAGAGAACCTCACGACCCAGCCGCCGCGGGAGACGCCCCGGGCGTCGGGGGGTAACCAGTGGCCCCCGGCCACCGTAGGCGCGGGCCTGTGGACGGTGAGTAATGGGCTAGCTCACCGTCCGTCCGTCTTATGACGACTGGCCGTGCCGACGACGGCGCGTTCGTGTTCCACGCGCGCCTCTAGTATAATTTCAGCAAATCGGAAGGGGTCCGAGAGGGCCGATACCTGCCAGGGCTGCGGGTTGTTCGAAAGAGATACCGTGGCCCTGGAACACAAAAGGCTAAGAAGGAACATGGATGGGTTTTAGTCAGTCAAGTCTGACACTCCCTTCCGCTCCGCCCAGAGCGGGAGAAGTCATTTGATGATTTCCCAACTGAAAAAAAAAGGTTTAGTGGACAGTATGGTAACGTATACTTATTTCTCTTGTTTTCTCCAGGGGTGGCGTAGCCCTGTGCCTGTCGCCTCAAGGTAGACGCAACGGCGAGGCGCTGGTGCGGTTCGTGTCCCAGGAGCACAGAGACATGGCGCTCAAACGACACAAGCACCATATCGGGTCGCGGTACATTGAGGTAAGCATGGAAACACTAGCTGACCCGCGCTACTTAGTCTGCGTCATATTTTCCCCGTATTTGCAGCATTTTTCTTTGATGCTCCGCTCCTATTGGTCGTAACGTGATGTTAAATAGCCTTCCTCGAAAAATGCTATTCAAAACTAGAGAAGATTTTTCAATTCCAACTACTAGCGCGTTCAACCAAATAAAAAAATCTCTTCAGCTTTATAATATAAAGATTACAAGAGTACCTATATTTTGTATACATTTGTAATCTTTGCAATACAAATTATCAAAATGCGACTAACAAACAAACACACGTGGAAGCAAGCACAAAGCTTATTTCTTGTCTGTTCGATACTGCAAGGCAGAAACCTCTTCTTTTCGACCTGAATAAAGCCTGGCTCCCCCTAAAGCGGAGTCCATCGCAGCGGTGCGGAGACATGCAAGATTCGACCAATCGCAGGATAGATGAGACACTTTGGCAGAAACCGGGTCTAAGAACCAGAACATGTTGAGAATATTTTCAACATAAGCAGTGACTTTTTGAGCACAAGGAGGACTCTTTAAGGAGGTTCTTTTCAAATCTACGGGTTCTTCTCTTCTTTTCTTGTTTTAAAGGGTTCCTTCTAAATTTGCTTAACCAAAATTATCAGATTGGTGACTTAATCTTTTCATCTGCAATTCTAAAGTAAACGCACAAAATCATCCTTTAACTTAGGTAACTCCTTCCAAAGACTTACTAAATCTATACTAAAACCCCTTTGTCTCTGATCCAGGTGTACCGTGCAAGCGGCGAAGACTTCCTGTCAGTAGCAGGGGGCGCCACTTGCGAAGCGGCTGCTTTCCTCTCTCGTGGGGCGCAAGTCATCGTGCGCATGAGAGGCTTGCCTTACGATGCCACGCCGCAACAAGTTGTGAGTATACATTGGTCTTCTTGGATGAAAGGACCAAATTCGACCTTGTACCTTTATCCTTAGGTTTTAAGTCTAGTCATTGAAATGTGATCAAAGAGCAATGCTAACAGTAAGCTACTGTGATCCACATTCTACCTCACTGCCAGGCCTGGCAAGGTCTTATTTGGATGCTTAGTTATAGAACCGCTAAAACGCGAAGACGGCCCAGTATTTTTGTTGTACGGTTAAGTCCCTTTGGGGGCCCGTACGGAACTATATGGTTCAAAAATAACCAGTTGTTCTTGGCATTGACCTTTGACATAAAACAGACAGCTGTTTTTTTTAATAACTGGTGACATCAAGCTTTACATTTCCAGTATAACATGGCCTCGTTTTGTTTAGATTTACTGTACAATAAGAGATTCGCAAAACCTTTTTTACGGTTTTGAATAGCTTGATTGGTCGTTGTGCGTACTTACTGAATTTGTGATCACAGTTTGCGTGTCGATATCCATTACTTTAACCATGTATTCTGATTTTAATATAACTGTTTGATCTCAACTGAAGTGCTTCTTTTCATTAACATACTTACGTATTTTCTAAACCACAATCTTCTAACACAACGATCTATCTGCCAACATAACAATTTGTGTCAGCCAATCAAAAGGCGTCAAATTGATAATAATATTATGTTGTCAACTTTGCCGATACGCCATAACCTCTGGGTTAGCTGCTTAGATTAGGAATATATCTTATATTATTAATAAACTTGAACTAGATGTAATAATGACCTTTGCTTCGGTAATTTCTAGATCTCTTAGACCATTTCAGACACTAATTTGCATGGTTCCTCTAATGATTTGAATAAATTGTTTCTGGACTTTGAGAACACCTCCTTTTTAGAAGTCAATTAAAAAGAGACTTTGACGACTGAGTTAGTTTAAGTGCTTCTTCTCAGTGAAGTCATCATTATCAGTCTCTTATTTACTCTTCCTACAATTTATTTGGGCGGCGCAGCATTCTTCGATACCTATGTATTTCTCTGTTACTTGTCATCTCATCAGACACCTCCTTTCTTGCCATATGATGGTCATATGGCAATATAGGCTTCATATAGTTTTAATATATTTTCTTTTTTGAATTGTAAAAGTTTTCGTAAAAACCTAGTGATTGAATTATATATATTGTTGCATAAGCAAAATCAACCTGTAACGTTCCTAATGCTAATGCTGGGACAAAGGCCTCCTCTTTATGAGAGGGAATGGACTGTAACACACCACGCAGGCCTAGTGCGGGTTGGTAGATGTCACATGTCTTCGAATTTATTGTTCAAGGACATGCCGGTTTCAACAATGTTTTCCTTTCGTTTTAAGAGCAGCGTTGCTAAAATAAATTACACAAAGTAATGCGCCTGCCTGGGTTCGAACCCACGGCTTGCTGCTCGTAACTCGGGGCTGTCACTATTGGGCTACCGCTACTCCTTCCAGTGTGTTGGTGTCCAGTCTAGTCTGTAGCCCACATTTCCAGAATTCTTTGTCCGCCAATCCACAGTATACTAACAGCTACCCCAATTTTCAGCTGGACTTCTTCTCAACGGGCGAAAACCCGGTCCTAGTCCTGGACGGAGCAGAAGGTGTGCTATTCGTGCGTCGAGCTGATGGCAGGGCTACTGGAGATGCCTTCGTTCTCTTTGCAAAAGAAGATGATGCGCCTAAGGCGTTGTCTCGACACCGCAAATCTATTGGAGCTAGATATATCGAGCTGTTCAGGTCTACCACTGCTGAAGTGCAACAGGTGAGGATATAGTTCTAAGTTATAAGATTGTCCCCGTTTCCTGTAGAATAATCTTCTGTTTTTCGTGTGATTAGTGCATAACCTAGTGTCAAAGTTTTTATGCCTGCTCAGGGGTTCTGACTTGGCTTTACATGCCGTCTAGAAATATTTCTCAGGCATGTGTGGTTTCCTCACGATGTTTTCCTTCACAGAAGCTAGTGATACAGTATGCACATGAATCAGAGAATGTAAAATAGATGAATGTGCAGATCTTCGAAGCGTTTTTAGGAGTCAGGTCACTAACGATTATTTTATCACCGACTGATTTTGCTTTGCAACGCTGTCAATATCTTCAATCAGTATTTTCGTTCCAACATTATGTGTGTACCAGTGCTAGCAACCCATCAATGTCTTATCTTCAATGTTTGATCTTTCTTCTGGTTAATAGAAGGTCGCTTTTGGGTTTCCGCTGTTAGAAATAAAATAACCGTGAACCGACGAATTTGGTATATTTTCGATGGTGTTAAGCTTAGTATGTAAAATCTTTGATTTTGTGGTAATTATGTAGGTATACCCTAAAAATGTCAGAAAAGGCCACATGAAGATGAAAAACTTGTTTTATCTTAGCAGATATGAAAACAGGCAAAAGACTAAATCAGGTCAAGGGAGAAAGGAACTTCATAGAAATTTTGAATTTGTAAACAAAACTGGAATGCAAGGAGCAAATCGGTTGATAAACAGTGGTACGAAAAAAAAACTTTGCATGTTAAGCAAACTTCGCAGTTCAAAAAATACAGTATTTTCTTTCATTACGACTATAATCTTGATCAAAGTCACTTTGAATTTGTAGTATTTCAGTAAATAGCAACCAATGAACAAAACTGACTTCCAGATTGCAAATACGTCATGACATGACAAAAATAACCACATTCATCTCCAACATTAGAAACATCGTTTGATAAAGAGAAAGAACACAAACAAGCTAGAAAGCTCCTTCAATCGTTAGCTATCTATAACATGAGGTGATAACCTTTGACGCACATACATTGAAGCACAAAGACTAGAACATTCAGCCATAGTTATGTATGAAGTAAAGACATTGGTCCGTTGGGATCGGTCAATAGCAGATTTATATGGTAAGATTTGCTGTTGCCCGCGACCTCCGTCCTGAAATTATTAACCTTTTTAGTTATGGTATCCTCACATAAATCCTAGTCATGTTTTAATTTTACATTGTCACTAGACATCAGCACATCGTCTATACACACGAGAAAATTACATCGTCCACGTGAACAAAAATGTACATTTTTATATAAAAAAAAATGCTCATAAAATGGAAACTACTGGGCCAAACTATGTTAAATTTTTATGGGACCAAATGGCAACTATTCCGCATCAAACTAAAGAACAATCACGTAAATCGGATCATAAATCTCAGCGTAATCGGTATACAAACATTAAAAAACACGAATTGAGAACATCGTCCTTTTTGAAGAATCCGGTTAATGAAAATATGACTTCTTTATCTGAATCGGTTTTAGTTAAATTTCAAGGGTTTTAATATTTTTCGTGGAACTTAAATAAAAATCGCCTAAGCTACGCCTTATAAGATCAGCTATCTGTCCCGTCAAAATCGGTCCAGCCTTAAAACGTGATTATTGTTTGACGGATCAAGGGATTCAAATCATGGTCAGATTGGTGAAGCTCATTATTATTATATGTAGAAAAATAAAACCAAGAAAATCATCACCACCATCACCTCCTATCTTGTGATTGGCAATACATGAGTTTGAAAAAATTGGTCCTAAGCCTGTTCACGCCTAAAAATTTGCCAAAGGTTAAGCTGTGATTTTTCGTGTTATTTTCACGAAAGATGATAGCGGTTTATTTTCACAACGACTTCGTTTTACACTAAATTGGCTTGCGTTTGACTGCAAGTCGACTGTGTGCACGCCTGCCTAGAAGAAACCGATTGATTCGAACTTAGAACACGAATAGAAATTCAACAGTATTAACCTTTTCGGTAACATAGTGTAAATTCAATACTTTTTTGACCGTTCCATCATCAATACCGTTCGTAAAGGGTTACCGTTCACGAACTTTATTTATTTATTTATGTACACACAAAATACTTAACAGAATATTAGAATACACTAAGATAGAAGAGCACAGTAAGGTACTCAGTAAGGCACTGCTTATTTCATAAGAAATTTCTTTACTTAATAAAGAAAGGTGAAATACTTACATAATTCCAGATTTGCTTTGTTCACTTGCAGTGAGCGTAAATATAATGTTATCTAGAATTTAGCCGTGTTGCTATTTATTGGAAGCCGCCACCGTGGCTCATTGTACGATTGTTAACGGGGTAGGTACAATCTGCGCCATAGCGCACTATTTGCGTAATACTTCGGCTTGAGATTTTTGTTTTATGATTCATTTCGTAGTAAGAATGAGTTAGGTCAGAAAGAACAGTTATACGTAAACGTAAATAGGTATGTTTTGTTGCAACCAAGCAACTTGTGGTTCGGTCAAATTACAGTCAAGAAAGACACCAAACTGTCCAAGTCGCTACATCAACGCATAGAATCTGCATCTTCTGGTCCTTACTTGCTATTGGACATGGTCTCTTATTTTAACAAATAATGAGATTAGAGTTCAATAGAATAGACAGATAATGTTGAAAGAAAGACAAATTGAGGAGGTATCATGATTTATTCCGGCATTCATCATCATCATTTCAGCCGAAAGACGTCCACTGCTGGACATAGGCCTCCTCCAAAGGGGGGGGTTTTGCCATAATCGCCACGCTTGGCAGGCGGGTTGGCGATCGCAGTACGGTTGTCACAAAAGCACAGAGAACGCTGCTGCCCATTCTCTGGCAAGTCCCTTAGTCGCCTCTTACGACACCCACGGGAAGATATGGGATGGTGCTATTCTTAACGTCCGACACCATACAGAGCCCTCCGTTCCATTCCGGCATTGAAAATATTTTAATAGGAACACAATGCTGTTGCAGAAATTCTGTGAGGTAGTCCTTTTCCAGAAGAGCCATGAGGGGTGGAAGAAATCTTAGACAATGTCTCCAACGATTGGAAGATTTCATTTCTACAGGTCTTAAACCTGTAGAAATGAAATCTTCCAGTTTTTCTCCGAGATTATTTCTTCTCGCTCTCTTTCTTAGTAAATCCAGTTCAAAACAATGTCCTACCTGCATTTATCTTGGAATTACGCGACCTACGTGCTCGCTACAAAAATATTATACGTTTGACCGATCTGTTATTTTATCTGCAATGAACATAATAGTGTAATCGCTGAGAACAGTCGCAGCCACAAACAATCGTCCGTAAATTGTGGTTTTATGTAAACGCGACGATTTCAGACATTACTGATGATGCTACCAAGGTTTTTTCGCCACTTACCTACTTCCGAAAGAGACCTTGCAATCTTTGATGTCCTTAATATCTTGACAAGGTTGTGGTGCTATCGAAATTAGTGTTTGACCTTAGGGTTCAGACAACTGACAATCGTTTCGCACAATAAGTCATTTGGTATTTCTGCAACGACTTTCAACCATCATCATCAGCCTATAATGTTCTCACTACTGGGAGACACAGGCCTCCTCTCGATGAGAGGGAGTGGGCTGTAATCCACCACGCGAGCCCAGTGCGGGTTGGTAGATGTCACATGTGTTCGAAGTTTAAGTTTTAGGACATACCAGTTTCCTCATGATGTTGTCCTTCACCGTTTTTGAGGGCAGCGGTGATGAAATAAATCACACAAAGTAATATGACTGCCTGGGTTCGATCCCACAGCTTACTGGTCGTAAGTCGGGGCTGCAACTAAAAATCGAAGACATGTGACATCTATCAACCCGCACTGGGCCCGCGTGGTGGATTAGGTACAGCCCACTCCCTCATAGAGAAGAGGCCTGTGTCCCATCAGTGGGAACATTATAGGCTGATGATGATGATGAATTTAATTGTAATATTTATTTTCAACTGTGTGTGAGAAAATCATTCTAAAACGTCGTATTGACAAATTTTTCTGTCTATATAGCCTGCCCTTGAGGTTTCTGGTAAGTAAGTAAGTTTAAGTGCCCGCCAGTCGTTGATGCACATCATGCAACAATTTGATACGCGTTTCACAACGCCTTAAATCTAAACACGTGTTTTTTTTACATTTGTCGCGCTTTTTGTTTCTCTCTGTTTGAATTTAGAACCTTAAGTGATTTCCATTGATTGCTTGATTTACAATACTGATATTGCTGACTCGTTGGTTTGGTGGTTGTGAGCATTAAGCTGTGTCCAGATATGTTCTTTGGTTTTTACCGTATCTCCGTTTCGTATCCGCGTTGCGATCCAATAAATGTGGACGCGCAAAGCCACACGCACGTATCTCCGTAACGTCACTGCGGTCATCGCGTGTCTATTTGTGTGTCGTCCGGCCATGCCGCCGACTGAGGAAGTCTATGAGAAGTTGACGATTTCATGCGCGTGCTTCATTGTTGTTCATAATATTATAACGAAAAAATTACAACAAAAAAGGCGACGTTGGTGGATGTTAAAATTGTTTAGAAACAAGTGGCGGAAGAGCTTTAATGAGAGATTTGATGCGATCGCGATGGCGCGTACGCCTTATCGTATCGCCTTTGAACGGTGCGAAAAAACCGACTCGTGATGGGTCGGAGCGTACCTACGTGTTACTGTACCAAGACATTGTAACACCGTACCGTACCGAACGGGCGTCCAAACTAGCGTTCTTGGATCGCGACGCTGCGCGCTGATACGAAACGGAGATACGGTAACACATAACAGACAGGTAGCACATAAAGCTAGGTCCAGATATGTTCTTTAGTCCGTCTAAAGAACATTTCTGGACCCAGCTTTATGTCCTGGGTTCGATTCCCGGGTTGGACAAAGTGTTATTTATAGGGATTTTCCATCAGGAATTTCTCAGCTCGGTTGACGGTAATAAGCTGGCGAAATGTGGGCGTTCTATTAGATACACCTTTACCTCTTAATAATAGAATAGTTCGTATAATAGTTCGTTCGTTAGTTCTGTATAGGTAATAGAATAGTTTAGAAGACATTTTGTCGCAAAAAATGAAGTTGCATTTTTTGGTTTCATTTAGGACTTAGAAACTAATAATAAAACTAGTCGTTATAATTAAATATGACTTAGGTATTTATTTAGGTGTTAGTGTCAGTGAAAACGGGGATAAATCAATTTTTAATGCGGAGCCCATAACTCTTCTACATAATTATTAATAATAATTGCTTCGTAATACTTAGTTCGGTCTTCGTCCTACAAATAAACACGATCTTTTGCAAAATCATCATACATAAGGATTTTTGCAATAGGTAGATCAGAAGTCCGATATATGATATTATTTTCCTTGTAAAAGCTCTATCGGTAGTTTTTCTTCTGATTCAGCGAAAAAAATGTATCTTTTATGGAACAACGTCGCATGCTGTTTAATTTTCATAAGCATAAATATCGATTTCCGTAGACGATATAACATAACGTTTTTAGCAAACTGTGGTGTTATATATAACGACATATTTTATGCGAAAAATGTTTGAACTTGGACCCTAAAAACCTACCCTAAGTTTAACATTTTTACCCGTAAGCGTCTAAGTACCTATTCCGCCACATCACTGTCATCCGGAAACGTGTCCATTTGTACATAGATATATCTAACCAGCTACCTTCCTCCACAGGTCCTAAACCGCTCGCTGGAGACTCGCACAAGCCAGTCAAGCACGCCGTCCACAGCGCCAGCTCCCGCTGAGGGTCTGCTGCCCGTAGCCCTGGTGCCGCAGCATGTCATCACCTCGGGAACTGCTAAGGACTGCGTCAGGTTGAGGGGACTGCCTTATGAGGCGCAAGTAAGTGGAGAAACATAAATTAACATAAAAAGACACTCGTAACTTGCCTGTGCTCATCCTCATCTGCAGCATTTCCCAGCCTTACAGTCTAAGCAGATGCAGCTGAATACCAGTATTTTACATGGAACCTGCCTCCACAACCCAGTTAGTACTGGGTAATACGATACACCTTGGTAAGACTGGTTGTCAAAATTTCGGGACTACCTGTAACGACTGTCATAGATCTACAAATGACAGCCGGAACCAACGGCTTAACTGTGCTGTGCTTAAAAATGACCATGAAAACATAATTGTGCTATTATGATTAGTTAGCAAAACGATCCGTATGAACGCTGCTGCCCATTCTCTGGCAAGTCCCTTAGTCGCCTCTTACGACACCAACGGGAAGATATGGGATGGTGCTATTCTTTACGTCCGACACCATACAGAAGAAGATTATCATATTGTAAATGTTTTATTTGCAGGTGGAGCACATATTGACATTCTTAGATGAGTTCGCCAAGAACATAGTGGTGCAAGGAGTCCACATGGTATACAATGCCCAGGTTAGTCCTGCTTCTGACAATAGTAAGATTCGACTTGTCCCTCGCAACAAGCCACGTTCATTTAAAGTTCATGAGGTCTGCTAGCTTAAGCGAGACACTGCTAAGAGTCGTGACCCCAGGCTGAGAAACGATTGTCTAACAAAGGTAGGGAGAAGAAGTCTTCTTTTCCGATTCGATGTTTTTACGGGATCCAAGACTGCTAAATTGTTGTTGCTGGACTCATCACTTTTCTGGTAGGTCTACTCTTGATTCTAGATTTCAAGAGTTGCTGTGGTTGGGAATAGTGCGAAGGGCTTAAACCAAAAAAAAGAGAAACTAACTAACTAGGAGCCGACTTACTCTCGGGCAACGCATCTCTGTTTGTTATTTTACAATTGCATCAAGACCTTATCTCCTATTACCGGCGTCAGGCAGTTTAGCTGCCCGGCATTTTACTGATCTGGGCCCGCAGCCGTGAGACACACAATAATTATCCCTCCTTTTGTTTTAATGTTGTTTGCACTTGTGGCATGTCCCAAATAAACCATTTTTTTGTCTTTATACATTATGTTGGTTGTTACATAAAACGTATGTAATCCTCTACAATAATATCCACCCCAGGGTCACCCAAGTGGCGAGGCGTTTATCCAGATGGACAGCGAAGCGAGCGCGTTCCTGTGCGCTCAACAGAAGCACCATCGCTACATGACCTTCGGCAAGAAGCAGCGGTATATAGAGGTAACACATTTTACCTAATCACTGATGATGTCATTTAGCAGATTTCGGCCACAGCGACTGCATTCGATGGATTTCTAGGTTTGTTGTCGAGAGCTTTGAAGTGCTGCTGTTTCATGTGCTCACAAGTGGCTAGCATATCCAGCATAATCAATAAACTTAGTACTGCCAAAATGACCCAACCCACTGCCAACAACGAGATTAATAAAAAAAACAACGTTATCTATTCAAAACCATTACAATGACTTCGATAAATATTGATGTGGGTACGTTTTGTTAGAACAATGCTAAACAGTGAAACTTACATCGGTTCTTCAAACGATGTTTCAGTTAGAGTTTGTTCATTTAAACAAGTTTTATCATTAAAATTTAAAAACCGGTTCTTTCTTTAATTATCTAAACTTTTCTTGTTTTATATCTGCATTTAAAATAAAATGCAGGCATAAAAAGCATCGTGAAATATGCTACCTACAGAGTACAGGTATAAAGAGAGATTCGGCAAGCTATTTAGGTACTTTTTTGAAGTGAAAACTTCTTTAGCCGCGTTGAGCGATTTTCAGTAGGGGAAAAATGTCTAGGTTCGCGTGACCGACATGCTCGTGACGTATTGCACCACTCTAGCGAAGCGTTTAAAATTTAAAAAAAGAACACTAATTCAATTGTTTCGAGTTTTCACTTCTGCCGGCACTCCTTAGGACTGCCTCCGTTTTTTATGTAAATACATGTTAATTAATCCCGTTGCACAATCCAGGTGTTCCAGTGCTCAGGCGACGACATGAACCTGGTGCTGACCGGCGGCGTGACGCCGGCCACGTCGCCCAAGGTGCTCTCTCCCGGTACGTGTGCCCCCCCCCCGCCGCCCGCGCCCGCGCCGCGCCTGCTCGCGCACCACATCGCGCACCAGAGCCTGCTGGCCCGCCAGCACGAGAACTTGCTCCTCGCCTCCCTGCGCCCCCCCCTCCTACCCATGGGCGGCATGCTCCCCACCTACGCGGCCGTCCGATCCCAACAACCGACCGCACAGGCCTACCAACTGCCCCAAATGACTCAAATGTCTCAGATGTCACAAATGTTGCAACAGCAATCAATGCTGCCAACCAAACGGTCTTACGAGCGCGCGTTTCAGCAGACCGATGCGACGCCTGCAAAACGGGCGTATACTATGCCTCCTCAAATGCCTGCTTTATCTTTACCTGTGTTTTCTTACGGGGCGTCGGCTCCTATTTTTTCGTACGCGAATACGAGTCCTATGCTGTCTACGTATAATACGTTGCCGACTGCGTTGCCGACGGCCTTGCCAGCCGGGTACGGGTCGGCTTTGTCCGCAGCCTTGCCAGGTTCGATGACGTCACCATTCCCTACGCTGTCCATGTTCCCTACCTACCCGTACTATCCGGGAGTTTAAGTTGAAACGTTAAAACCTTGAATGAAGTAGAAAGTCGTGTCTTTAAAATAATTAAGTCGTTTTGAACGCAGTTTTGTAAAGAGGAAAAAAACAGCCTTAATTTTTTAAACAGCCTTAATAATAATAAGTGAACTGTAATTCAATAAAGTAGATTTAAAACAGTAAACTAATAATTAACAATCAACTCAATACGTCACTGAGTACAACAATACTAACTTGCTAAAACAACAGTACCTGAGGGGAATAACGGTTAAAAATAATTAAGAAATACTTTTACAGTTATTTAGAAAGCAGCTAAAATCACTTACGCAATAACCTTTGTGTGCGTTATTATGGCAAGACCATGTCACAAATGTCAGGAAAAATGCAGGTTAGAAAATATAGGTTTCTTGATGCGATGCTAGATTAAATTTTGACACATGTCAATTGTTAAGGAGGGAATAGGTGACGGTCTATCTGTTACAGAGAAAAGGTGTAAGCGTGTTGGCCGGCCAATGCTAGAAAACGTCCAATGCTGCATTATGTACTACAGTTTTGTATTTTTTAGACTTTTTAGCCTACGGTTGGACCAATATTGGCCGAGATAACAAAGTCGAGTTATGTATTTGGCATTACCTCGGCAAGAAACAGGGTAGACAAAATGACATTTTGACGTTAAGCTCAAGAGTGTGAAGTGCCTTCGCTATTTTTACGATATTTTAGTTAATAATCATGAATTTACTACAAAAATAAGTGTGAAATCTATAAAGGCAGTTATTTAGCAGCTCGATATTGATAGGTTTAGTACTTACTTAAAATACTTGTTGAATTTATTACTTGACTTTAAATATTGTTGAACTCTCATTTTCATATTTTTAATTATCTGTAAGTGAACCAGAGGTTGTTAATCAATGACAAGTAGTTGTATGATTTATTTTACGTTTTAAGATGGGGGCTGCCATAGCTAAAAACTGAATCAAATGTTTCTAGTTGTTTTCATCCATTAAAAAGATTCCTCCTTTAGGAAGTTCTGTTTAAGAAACTTAAACTTACCTTTCCCAGGACTCTTATTAGAAATTTGTTCAATGAAAGACAACTAAAAAAAAAAACAATCATAATTTTGACGATTTATTTTAAGAGTAACTTTTCTCTATAATGAGGCACAAAGACCCTTAAAAATATCTTCGATATGGCAACCCCAACTGTGTGATTAGACGTCGTTGTGATTTTTAAATATTAAACATTCCATTATAAAAAGACAATGTTTTGCCAATTTCTTGAAGGCTGATCTTAAGTCTGAGAAAGTGTTAGGTACTCATTTGTTCGTATGAAGCTTATGTATTGCATTTAACACGCAAAAACTGCTGAACAGTTTTTAATGAAACTTTCCAATTATATAGCTATTACATCAGCTTACATAGTATAAAAATAAATATTTTTTACATTCAGATAAAATAATTTCATAATCAAATTATAACTGCTATTATCTCCAAGAAACTAAATGCTTAATTATACCGCCTCTCACTCGCTGACCGCAAAAACAATATTCATACATTCCAAAATATGAAATTGTCTTATATTTTTATCAATATCATTCTCAGCTCATGCAATACATTTGCTTTACGATATTTTTCTGTAGGTTCTATATTAATGTTTAGATATTAAAGTTTTGTTTTTTATTGTTTGAGTACAATATGTGTGTATCGTACACTTGTTGTGCTTAGTTTATACTTTTATTATTGAGTGTTTTTGCTACCGTAATCAATATGCAAAATGAATTGATTTTTCCACGAGGTTTTTTCGGCTTAATATTTATTTTATCAAAAGTTTATTAACAGATCGGGCGTCTTTTTAAATCAAATTAATCAGGGTTTTAATATTTGTATTTGAGGATTTATTTTCGTTTTCGGCAATTGAAAAATATTTCACGTTCAAAAAAAACCTAACCTTAATCTTTCATTAAATAATAAATAACTAATTGTAAAATTAGGTATATTTAATAGTTATCAAAACTGGTTTTCCAGAACGATTTAAAATTGTAACTTAAATTAGGCTACGTTTAAAAATAACAGGACGGCTGCAACATCCCATGAAATCCCAATCCTCTCTCTTGACCAGTCCAAAATACTTTTAAAATATGATATCACCTAATAATAATCCATGGTTATACCACCTAGCTTAACCCCATCGTCTGTACCTCACACCACATAGATTAGTATACATTAAAAATTATAATTTACTGCTATATTTTGGTTTATATTCCCGAATTTCTGCATTACGTCGAAATGAAGTCATCATGATAATATTTGAAAACAGAATACGAAATCTCTAAAACAGTGTGCGTTAATTGTAGCATGACTCAGTACTAAGTTTGATTCGGGAGTATAAGCTAAACGGGTGACTTGTATAATGGAACAATTTATACTTAAAGTTAACGTCATTTTATATGGTGTCGCCATTTTGTCTCAATAATCACAAATATAGGTATGGGGCTTTAGTCACAAGTACACGGTGTAATGGCTAATCTTTGTTCTGTCATTTCTAAATTTATTTACTTGTTGTAACTTTGGCAATAAGGAGAAGAAGACATTTTATTTTAAAGCAATGGTGTAGAGTTAGTGAAGGAGTTTTGTTTTCCATATTGCTGAAGTTACAATTTAGTCTATTATACAATGCAATACTGTGTTTATTAATGGTTATATTTAAAAAAAACTGTTGTATTATGGTGTATCCGTCGGGGTGTGTTATGGAAAATGTGCATGAAACCCATCAGACAAACGGTAAGTGTTGCACACGTATTTTTGTATTAAAAACCAAATACATATATATGTCGTTTTTCAAATTAAAATTAAAGGGTGTAGCATGAACCGCTTATTTTTAAGGAAAGGGTTGCATGGCTCGGGTTGACAAAAAATAATCCGATATTTGGCTTCCGTAGTTTTCCAAAGCACATCGCGGTCGGATACTAAAGAGTTTCGTTTACGGAACTTTATGTTACTGTTTCATGAAATGATGTACACGGTTGTAACTTTATCTTGGTACTATGGTTCGAAATGGGTCACTTGAAATATATTAGCATTAAATACATTTGTATCAAGTTACTAATACGGCGCTAAGTGACGATACGATATTTTTGCTAAAGCTACGTCTTTGCATAGTGCTTTCATAACTTGTAGTGTAACTGAAATGAGTTCTACATAGTATCATGAGTAAAAGTTCATATATTCAATCTTGGTAAGGGTCCTGTCTCCTCCAGTCATTAACACGCTATTCTTTAATCACAGCTTCTTCTTCTCTTGCTATCTTAAAGATTCTATGCTTCACTTTTATCTCGTTACGGAGTTAAAAACAAATACTTTTTTTAAGGTATTTTGATGATTTTTAGTGCACTTATTTCCGGTTGATATGTTTACCATTAAAAAGTATTGGCATACCCAACTGCCTGATGTTCAAGACATTTTTGGCTGGTAAAAGGGCAAAAAATACATTGACATCGGAATATTTAAAATTTTATTCTCATGAATTGTATTGCACTAAAATGTTATTAAAATATTCTTTGTGTAGTGACTGGAGGACGTGGTGTGAGGATATCGCAGATTTTCTGTTCGTTTTAATATTATAGACATACGTCACGGGTCACAACATAAAGTGCCAAAGCGTTTCGATTACAGTTGTACCTAATCATTTTTATTTTGCAAACAAACAAACTTTTTCGATGCGCTTGCTTGAACTTTTCACTATGAAGCCGGAAATTCATATCAAAATGTAGTTTTATTGAATAGAACTAAGTTTTTTTCCCTTATACAAAGTTTTTTTTTGTCTCATTTTGTTAGTACCTATCATGATGGTTTTTTTTATTATTATAAAATTATACTTGGATAAATATAGTGTATTGCGAATAGAAATTAAAGGTTAATTTACATGTTAGATGATAATTGCGAGTTTCTCTGGTTTGTGGTTGTGCTGTTGTCTCTTATATGTACTATTTCTAAGGTCGGGTTTGAAATGGATCTGGTTTTCTATTAACTTGATCAATTTTATTTTATTTTACAAGTTTTAATCTGGGTATGAGGTATTAATTCATTTATTTTATTATGTCTTCATTTTAGTCACTGAGTATCCAGAATAAAACTTTCAAATTAATAATTATTTTCAAGCTCGCATTTTTGGGGGATTAAAATGGAAGATCAGGTTCATAGTCCAAGTCTATCCAAGGCTTCGTCGCGTAGATAGCAAGAGGTACTTGTGAAGGAAGGGTTACACTAACACTCGACCGCTTGATCTGTCTCCGCTACAGTAAAGTATCGTCCTTTTATGTTTTACTAACATACTTCCGGGTGAGTGGGCAAAAAATTTAGGTAAGTATTATTTATATTTTAAAAAAAATGTTACGCAAATTTAGTTTCTGAAACTTATTAAGTGGTCCCGCCACATGATCGGACACGCTGTCAAACTTATGACGGTAAAATAGTAAAAATGAACGTGGGTTCGTTTCGAACTTTAAATGTATATTCAACCACCCAAAACATGGATAGGCTGCACAATTTAACTTAATTGTTTTTAAAATACACTTTTTTATCACGTGCGTCGATACGCTCATACCTTTTTCCTTTAAGTAGTATAACTTTTCCTTCACAATATAACAGATACATAGCACAATCATACCCCCCCTAATGCTTCTAACGTTCCTCTTTGTCTAGAACGATGACTGGACATTGTAAAAAACCCATGGGACACGAAAATGGTCGTTTTTCAACGAACACAGTAAGCACAGGCTTCATGGTATTAATTATTGGGGCATAGACGGATTAAACATTGGTTCTGTAGTACCTACAAACTAAAAAATATAGAATTTTATATTATTTTAGAAATACATCGCAATATTGCTTTATAAATAATACTTTATCAGAAAAGCTAATTTTTTTACCAAATTAATTAATTGCCTAAATTTTTACTTTTTTTTTTGTGGTTATAGATATTTTTGTATAGCTCCCGAACTATTTTTCTCATCTACACAGAATGCTTATCAGATTTCTATTAGCTTCTCTAATTCCTTGTATACAATGTAATAATACATATAAATATTCCAGTAAAAAATATACAATTTCACACAAATTACCTTTTCCAAAACCCAAAATTTAGCCGCTATGCCCCAAACTACGACCAACATTATTCTAAATCTACATTGTTTCGCTTTAAAAATGCATGGTCAGGTGATTGAATTAAAATTTAAATGTCCGAGGGACTTCAAGCTTAGTGTGTTGTAGAAAAAATGTTTTGTGCTTGACTAGAGGTAGGTCCATGGGTGTATGGTGTACCACTAGAGGTTGGGTCGGAATAGTGGGCACAAAGACTTGGCAGTGTTTTAACAAGAAGCGCCGTAAGTATCTATCTATCATTTGTTGTGGGATCACATGAAATACGCTCTATCCTACTCTTGATTTATCGCATTTATATTGTGACCTCAATTGCGACATCATAATCCTGTATTTGTATTAACAAACATTAACAATAAGACAGTTCAAGACTATCCCCTAAGTATTGAAATAAATTATTTTCCGCAAAAAGGTTCCTTCATAAAATAATGTCTATAAATGACGGATTCGGAAATTATAAGCCAAGCAGATAAACTAATAGTACTTACATTGTTACCCCAGGGGTGAAAGTAACTTATTTAGTCCCGAGACGGGGTTTGGCGCTTGAACGGAGTGAGGGCGCCATAGTTCGAGGGACTAAATAAGTCTTTAACCCGAGGTAAATACTGTGCTTTTCATTACGAATACAAGGAAAGTAAAAATAAAAACATGAAATAGCTAAAGAAAAAAATAGTAAATTTTATTTCGGATTGCCGCTTTCCCTCCTGTTTTGTTTTTTTTTTCTGTGACCAGTCAGCTATTCAGCCATTATTTTTCATTTTCGTCATTGAAAAAATGGTAAATATTTTGCCCAACTCTATGTTATTTCAAAGAAATTGTTGAAACTAAATTATAATAAAGTTATTTAAAAAATTTATATTCTTTAATCAATACTTAACTTGAAGTTATTTCAATTTTACATCGTGGCTGCATAGAAAGTTGGAACATGGTTCAATAAACATCTGTAAATAGAACTATTTTTTTTTAATAATTTGACATCTGTCAGTTGAAAGCGATTCTCCTTAGGGATGAAAAGTATTACTTTCATCCCGCTCCTCAGGCTACTTCAGACCTACTACTCTAGTAATGAAAAATATATTTTTAAATTATAAAAAACATATTTCTCGAAAATTAAAAACATAAAAATGTATAAGCTTAAAAACTTATTACTAAAAGGGATTAAATATAATGACCACCAAAAAATACTTTGAGATCCTAAGATCCTAAACATCAAAACATTGTATTAAAACACCAAAAATGCAGTAAATGATCACCAAATTTTGTGGCAAGGAGAACTTAGGATGCAAGTGCGGGCGAAGCGAGCTCGGGACATTGGGCACCCCGACTCGGACAGCTTAGGTAAGGGGAACTAAGACCCTGCCATCCTCTTCGTGTTAGTTACTTTAAACCCTGCAGACAGAAAAAGGAGTCCCGCGTAGCGGCGCTACGTCGACTATGCCTTAGTTAAGAGCTATGGTTTGGAGTTTGCTTTAATAGGATAGCATAATGTACAATTTTTGGTTATAATTTTACATTAAAATGGGGTTTTAATTTTGGTGATCATTTACTATTTTTGGCAGTACAGATTTTTTTAAGGTTATATTTACTTTATCTGGTGTTTTGATAAACATAAGCCTCATAAAATGTAAAGTACATTTGTAAAATTTAAATCCCCTTCCAATTGAGGTCGCAAACTAGTGGTGCTAAAAGTACTAGGGTGACTAGGCGTGCATAAGTTTGGTAAAGTCCGCAGACTGGCTTGGTGGTTGGCGGCAAGATCGACGTGTGTAACATTACAGAGTATTGGTGTAAGTGCGCACTGCTTTGGTGAAATGTTAATGCGTTCAGAGACCCGGTGAGTTGTTCATCTTGTTCTTAATAATTACATAAATAAGACTGCTCTGGGTATTTGGCGAAATTTTCGGGTGTTCAACCTCGGTCTGTAAAATATTCGGCCTCGGTTTGTTGAATATTCGGCCTAGGTTTGTCGAATATGCGGCCTCTAGTTTGGGTTAGGGGTTGATTGAAATCTTGCCTTTTTTTTTTGTTAATAAGTTTTTATATATTATTTTGGGTGTTTTCGCCAAATATTCACAGCAAATCTAACATACATAAACTGTGTACGTCCCTCTCCGTATCGTAAGACGTCACAAGGCACAAAATGCTTAGCTTTACTTCTCCGAATTTACTTATAATTCGTTCTATAATCGCTAAGCATTTTAGTATTAACTTAGTATCACAATAATATACATGTATGGAACTTTCATATTAGGCATATAAGTGGGTAAAATTTAATGGGATAAATATAATAAATATGGATAAATATAATATTGGTACTTATGTATTTATACGACGTGAAGAAATAAATTCATATATGTTTCACTACACATAACACTTATGTTAACTTATAATATTATTTACCTACTTTCTGCACGTTGTCAGAACTGCACAAAGAATTTAAAATACCTAAACCTTGTATACTTCATTCAGGTACAAAGAACTAGACATATAATATCATTAGTGTGACTAACAATTGCATGATTTATTTATGAACGAGCGACAAAAATATTTTCTAATTTATTCTACGATCTTGTTTTCAACGAGAATCTTCGCAATTTGTAGACGAATGTATTTTGATATCATTCACAGATGTTTCTTGGAGTGTCGAGAATTACGTCATGTTCCTAAGCTTTTTGCCTACTGTTTTACTACGACGACATTGACCTAATTTAGAATCATATTTTTTTTTGTACAATATTTATCCCTTATTATGACTAAGTTGTTGTGAAGATAGCTGTGGGCAAACAGCTTTAGTAAAAAAAAGTAAAAGGGCATGTGTATCTAGCCTATAAGTGTTTTTAAGACAATCAAAAACGGTAGAACATTTACATCGATTTTATTTAAAAGTAGCTTCAAAAGGTCGTCTCACTGAATTCAATAGACTCTGAACGTAATCCTTTTTAAACTTACACACTTATAAAATATGCTAAGCTACTCATGCCCCAACACACGACACTGACCGTTTCATACGTCACCAACGTGTTCCTAACGCCATCTTGTATGTTTATGACAGGTCCCCTGACGTACTACTATCCAGCAATGGGCCCGACGCTGCCGCCCCCCCCGCTGGTCTACTGGGGCTACCCCACCCCACCTGTCTCCCCCGCGCACTATTACCACCCCCCGCATCACCCTCAGACTATGGTGAGTGTCAACGCGATGCAGAAAATGGGGTTCTCAATGACTGATGCTAGGAAGCATGGGAAATAAAGTAAGATGTGCTTTCTGCCTCCCCAAAGAAGAAAAGCCTGTACAGGATCAAGTTAAATTATCTAGCGAAAGTGCAAGCGTAGTGGTATTTTGGGGTAGTTGTAGTAAGCGATGACTTATTGTCGGGCTTACGCTGTCCTCTCATGCTTAGGTACTAACGCTGTAACATCCAAATATTGTAGAACCAAATGATTTTAAAAGAGTAACCATGGAGTTTCTTGCCGGTTCTTCTCCATAGGAAACGACCAACCCGAACCGTGCATCTTCTGTCGACGTTTTAAAAGTGCCCATGTAGGCCTATGTAAAATAAAATATTTTGATTTTTTTGAAAGAATATCAGTTTTATTATGTTTACGTTTCGATACTCATCATGTCTCTTACATATACAGCATGTATTCTTAGTCATGAAGTGAACTAACTCGGACTTAACCACGCCTCCATTCCGCCCTGTTTGTTTATAAATTGACATATAAACACCTATTTTTCATCTGTCTTTGTCTGTTTTACATCTTTAACATTGATTAAAGTGACAAATGACATCTTTAGCATTGATTGAAGCAGAATGCAACTATGGGTTTGACAAAGATAGCTAGCTGAGGAGGTATCTTATTCGAAGAACCGCCAATTGCGGCCAAGAAATCCCAGAAATTTCGATTTGGTGGGTGTTTTCAAGTGTTGTCATGGCAACGAGAGGTCGACTTAGTTCAAAAATGGATTTGGGAAGGCTCTTAGAATATGGGTGTTAGTCTCGCTAGCTAATTAAATTTAAATCTGTATTTAATATTTATTAGCAAATACAAGCTCAGTAAAATTGGCTTTGATACTAATATGTTTATTATTATTGTTAAGAACAGACATTATAATTTCAGATCCCTGAGGTGGTGTCAGTGGGGGGAGGGTCACCCATTCCCATACCACCTCCAGCCGCATGTCCCGAATGGCCCATATTCATGGTCAACTAACATGTACACACACCCCACACAACGAGGAATGCTGCTCATACCGCAAATATAAATTGTATATATTATAAGTATATTCTATATATAAAGTAAGAAAAATATATCCTATGAAATTAGAGAAATATATTCGGAATTTAACGTTTAATTTTATTATATGAATGAGTTTTCGTTTTTTCAACCAGTAAAGTTTATTTCCGGTTTCTCGGAATTTTCATCTTAATTAAGTTTTAAATGTCTCTTTTTTCTCGTTTTTCTTTCTTAGCATTCGGTTTCCCTGACTAGTTTTTTATATTAAAAAAAAAACAAGTTTAAAAAAAAATCAGAAAATAAAAATCCTAACAAAAGGAACAAAACTCTTTCATACCATATCATACAAACGGGAATTTCGAATAATATATACATACTTTTCTTTGAATTTATTCTTAGCATCACTTGTCAAAATCGAACGAAATGGCTCAATCTAGAGTGATATTTCTAAAAATAATTTAGATGTATATTTAGATAGATTTCTATAAATATAATTTATATTTACAAAACGCACACATAATGTAAAATTTGTTGCAATTATTATGATCTACTTTATTTGTTGATCTTTCAGATATTTTAGCGAATCTAAAATAATTTACAAAAAAAATATATTTTTATGTTTTTAGTACTTATAATTTTATTAGTGAAAGATATAAGATAAGTTATGTTATAGTATATGAAAAAAGAAATGCTTCTTGGTAGCATTCGGAAAAAAAATCACTATAAAAAGACCAAAATCACATTAGGAAAGTTCCTCTTTAAAGCTACAAGATCTATCTGATATTTATTACTCATAAACATGGTGGATACATACAAGCAGGAACCATTATTTATTAATTTTATAAAAGACAAACTTAGGTACTGCTTACTGTGGTACTTTAAATATTATTTTACTTGTTTTTGTAGTCTCGAAAATTTGTCTTGACGTTTACTTAAAAAAAATCAATGCGTACTATAAAATTAAGTTGTTTGTCATGACTCATGTTATGTCTGTCTATGTGATCGCTTTATTCGCAGAAATCTTGATGTGGATCGTCGTGATTGCGACATTAAGAAGCAGGTGTGGGTCCTTAGTAGTCATAAAAATTGTTCAAGATTGAAACAATTAAATGTAATACGAGATAATTAATTTAGACAAAGAAACGTCACTGTCAAATGTTGGTACGGTTTCTTTTTGTATTGGCGACCCCTTTGTTTAAATTTATTTTCTCATAGATATATTGTCTCTTTTCTGCTTGTAAGTGTCTACTGTGGGGACATCGACAACGAATGCATGTACCACAGTGATATAAAGGTGCTGTTACGTTATGTTTGTAGAAATTAAACCAAATATAAGTATGTTTTAATTGAGTTTATGTTTACTTAGATTAAGTCGACGCTCAATTAGTAGTAAATATAGTAGTTATTCGAAACCATAAATATGCCATAATTTTTAAGAATTACCCCTTTATCTATTGCCTTATGAGCAGCTCTTGTTTTTTTTTTAAATAAATGTTTAACTAATGTGCAATTATGTTAAATTAATTATTGCCTCGAAGTTTTAATAAGACTCGTTTTCACTAACACAAGTCTAACAAGCGTCGATAATCCAACATTTTAGAAAACACTGTAGCACTTTAGCTGTTACGTAGTCTTAGAGAAAACGAGCATAAGATCTTTAAACTGAGCTGCTTATATTGTGCTTATACATTGCTCATTCGCATCGATAAATGTAGGTATTGTATTGTGTCACATTGATCACTAACTACAACATAAGTCAAGCCAAATTTGACTTAGCATTCTAAAAGCTTTTTGTTTTACACATTATTTAGTAGGTAACTAATAATTAATTTAACGTGTGAATGTCCAAGGCCAGTAGAATTTATTTTTATTTTAAATTTGGCTTGACAGACTTACTAACTTGTTACAAAGAACTGTCTCGATTTTATTTTTATGCTCAATTTTTAATGGTTGCTCAATATTGCTGAGAAATAGAACTACTAACTTTTTAAGTTCTATCGTTTCTAAGTTCTAGATTTAGCTAATTTAAATTAATATTTATGTGAGAGTAATATTTATGGGCCAACAATTTCCCGTCACACTTCGCTTTCTCATAAAGGATTTTGAAAAAAATAAATTTTAATTTTAATTGTATAACTTCATGCCGTTAAAAATATATGTATACAAAATAAAAGAAAAAAATAATAACTTCAGAGTATACGATATATAAAATTGTTTTTAAATAAATACTAAATTGTTTACAAGCATTATACATTTTATATTTTAATGACTTATAATATATTGTTAGCCCCGGAGCTTCTACAGGAAGTTACTGAACTTAGAATAATAGAAGTATGAGCTTTAAGAAATTACAACTCAACTAGAATTCCCAACCAAGTATAAAATCCAGTTTATAATTCAGTATGAATTCATATTGCAAAAATATAATATTTAGCTTTTATGAAATAAAAGTAATTTTATATTTTGCATACTCATAAAATATAAAATTTGTGGACCAGTTATTTTAAAATCAACCTAGTTAGACATATGATTTGTTATTGATCATTTATAAAATATAAGTTATTATAGTTATGTTAAGTTAATATAATTACTATTGGCATAATATATTTTAGATAATAAATCGTACCTACGTGTAGTGTACGAAATGAAACAACAAAATCATAAATGTCTTCCAAGCTGTAACATATTATTTATTTAAGTTGGTCACAAAATATTGTGATAAGTAATAGAGAATAATATATTTAGTTAAATATTATGTGTTACACAAATTACATGTCTAGTTTGTTGTTAGATTTATTATAAAAAAAATATTTTATATGTTTTATAAAATACAGGTGTTAGACTTTGAAATTGTTATAAAAAACGTAAAATGTATTTACAAAAAAAAATGTTTTGATTCAAAATTTTATGATTCTGAGAAATCTAACTATAAAATGTATACAAAAAAAAACAAATACGATATATTATAAAGATTTAGGTAGTTAATATATAAGATTGTTATAAAGGATTGTAAATTCTTCTAAACACCTGTATTAATAGATATTCTAACACAATCTCCATTAGTCTTAAGTGTTAACAATCATGTCCATGACACACACAATAATTTATAAAATAATATATAAATATTATATTATTGTTAGTAAAATAAAATTTTAAAGTAAATATAACTCCCTACCCTACCTTAATTGTATGAAAGTACAAGCGTTTTAAGGTGACAATAATATTGTATTTTTTTGCTACATTTCGCAGAACCAAAACCAGACCGATTTGTATTGCCCATCAAGTTTTGCTAGGTATTTTAATTTGATCTCGGACGTCGAGATAATGAATGTGCAATTGATAAATTAAATTAATATTTTGTACATACTTATTTTAGGCGCGCGAGTTGAATGCAGAGCTTAGGAATGCGCTAGAGTACGATAAATGTATGGACAGCACTAAACTGCGGGCATGAGAAGCGCGGGGGGGGGGGGGGGGAGGTGCTCACTCTTTCCACCTCAGGGGTTACTATGACATCTTAAAGCAGTATCGTTTTAATGTCACTCCAGTGTAGGATAGATACAAAGCTATGAGGTCGTCTACCGCTTTCTCTTTCCCACTCTGGAATAAGATTAAAACCATACTGTTTTAAGACGTCACAGTACCAGTGTCTGTACCATGACGCTTAAAACATTATTGTTTCATTCCTATTCCAGAGTGGGAAAGAGATGGAGCTAGACGACCTGTATAGCACCGTCTCTTTTTCACTCAGGAATAGGAATGGAACAATAATGTTTTAAGACGTCATGGTACGGACGCAGGCTCCGACTGCCTTCAACACGCGCGTGTATTCTTTTGATAGGTATGCTAAACAACTAAAAGGCAAAATAAAATATTAAACATTGACACCTAAACTTTCTTTTCGAATATAAATGCTTTTGTAGTCTTTAGGTACAAGAATAAGCCAGTCCTTAGTACAATATATTATTCTTGCCGAAAAATACAAATACAGGAGCAGTTTTTTTATATTTTACCTACATAAAGATATTGCCCAAACTTAGTTTACTAAAACAACGAATATACCTTCATAGTTATTGTATTTAAAACAAACATTATAAATTGTTATGAGAGTCGATAGGTATTTATATTTTCCTTTACAGACTATATTAATTTATACCGAGTTATTGGTAAAACACCAACAACCTCTTAAGAGGTCGTTGTACTCATCATTATGAACTACATTTACTATGGGACCAATCCTAAAATTGCGAAAAAAAACAGCTGTTCCGTACTTTATGTCACATAACTTGTCAAAATGTAGGGAACAGCTGAATGTTTTTTCACGATTTCGGGTTTGGTTTCATAGTAAAAGTTGTTCATAATGATGAGTAGAATAACCTTGAGGTTGTTGGTGTTTTACCAATAACCCTGTATAGGCAGCTACTATAATTTGACCTACAAGTTTACAAACATTCAATTTCATAGCTTTGATAATAAATAAATAAGATTATAAATCATTCAAACTAAAAACACAATATAATTTTAAGTGTTTATAAATAGTTTTTTTTTTAAAGAATATTTAAAAATGTTTGAAATTTGTAAAGAAATAAATAAAGGAAGTAATAAACATTATAATATTATTAGTGTGTAATAGATATTATTATTTATTTTGTTACATTTATACTTCACATTTATATTTTTTATCTCCGGTAACCCAGTGATATTCTTGTTCAAGACTAGTGATCTTGATATAAATTGTTACCTTCTACGTTGTTCTTTATAGGTCTGTTATTATAATAATTATTAAATAATAGTAGTAGCATTACATTTAGTAGTAGTCATTATTAGATGTGCAATTTTAGTAAATAGACATTTTTTTCGATATTTAATGCCAAAATAACTGTTTGGTTTCATATCATACAAAGTAGTGAATTGTTCCGATAAATAAATAAATATAGACAAATTATTATTTTTTGTTTTATTTTAATTTTCGTCTACTACACCCATAAGTATGATTGCAGTAGGTCTGCAGATTCATGTGTGACCTTAACTGAAACCTTTGCTAAAGTGGAGTTTAACGTTCGCCTGACATAAGTTTGCCGCTTTGAAACTGAGCTTCCGTAAGCTCTGTGCTAAAATAGTTTTTTTTTGCGTAACATAACATAATCATCAAAGAGTTAGGCAGAGGTGTAGGTACTTATTGGTACACCTACATTACGCCAGTTGTGTTTAATTCTCATGTAACAGGGTGAGAGCCTATTGCCATCAACCGGGCAGCAAAGAATCCACACATCTCTCTCTGACGTTTCTAAGGACTTCAGACTTATAAAACTAGAAGACATATTATAAGTTTTTATTTCTTGGCAATATTTCGTAAACTCTTGGATCTAGCTCTTGGACCATACCTTAAAAATTGTAAAAGTCATTATATCTTCTAAACAAAGACCCGACTAAATCTGTGACTTAGCGAAAAGTGCGACTTATTAGCGACAGAACAGATCTTCGCTAGGTGCCGGTCGGTTTTTGAGATAAAAATAAATGTGGCCAAGGGAGATTTTCCCCGGGTCGAAAACTTAGAAAGGCTTATATATATAACTATTGAACCAGTGACCGACAAATTTTGATTTTTATTGACTGATTCAGACTAATTAGCGACTTTTGGGCAAAAACAGATCTTCGCTAGGTGCCCTAGCTTTTGAGGTATAAACATGGCCAAGGGAGATTCTTCCAGATCGGCCACCTATAAATCCTTATTATAACTTTTGACCAGTGACGGATTACTTAATTCTGATATTTGGCGACCTATTTCACCTAATTACCGATAAAAATAATTGTATTATCAAAATTAAAATCCCTGATGGTAGCCATGCCAGTTTTAGTCACACTGAACTCCGGCAAAGTGAATGAGGCCATCATCGACGTCCAGTCCGAAGCAAATTGCCCTGCGCAAGAGATTTTTAGTTTTCTCATATGGTCTCCTAGATACGTACGCTACTGGTGTCTGAAAATTGTGTTCACATTCTGAAAATCAAACCGATAGCTATGAAACAGTTCGGTTAAATTTTGGGTTGTATTTAAAAATCAGGAAAAATTCTGAATCAAAATAACAAAATCTAACGATTTTATACGAACCGTTTCGGTCGTAAAATGACGAGGCAAAGATTTTGGTCATGGGATTTTGTACTATAATCAAATATATTATACAACAAGGTGTAAACATACCCTTAACGAAACCGTCAACCAAGCATTCTGTACATAAAACAAAGTAACCCTACGCAAAAATGAATGCTGGGAAACGACTGTTTTTTTGGGGTGAAATATCACTTTAAAACGTGAGATCGTGTTTTACTGTAAACCTCAAAATAACGCATTCTTAAACATTTTGCTGATGCATTGAATAGTAAACAGGTCATGGAGGTATTTAATAGTACATTGTTACCCCAGGGGTGAAAGTAACTTATTTAGTCCCGAGACGGGGTTTGGCGCCCGAATGAAGTGAGGGCGCCAATAGTTCGAGGGACTAAATAAGTCTTTAAACTGAGGTAAACACTGTGCTTTTTATTACGAATTACAAGGAAAGTAAAAATAAAAACATGAATTAGCTAAAAAAAATTAGTACATTTTATTTCGGATTGCCGCTTTCCCATAAAGAAATTGTTGAAACTAAATTATAATAAAGTTAAAAAATATATATTCTTTAATCAATACTTAACTTTAAGTAATTTCAATTTTACATCGTGGCTGCATAGAAAGTTGGAACATGGTTCAATAAAAATGTGAAAATAGAACTAGTTTTTTTTTATAATTTGACGTGTCAGTTGCAGCCCCGGATCTAGGGGGCTAGCCGGGGCCTGCGCCCCGGGCGGCAAATTCAGAGGACGCCAAATTCAAGTTTGGTAGACGAATACCATGCGTGATCCTAGGGGGGGTCACCACTTCATTCTTCGTTTAGCAGGAGAAAGTAAGCTTTAGGAGGGAGAATGCAAAATTTTTAAAGCTCGCTTATGTATTGCACTGGCCTTTTTTAGTTCGGTATAAGTTTACTTTTATTGTCATCTCTGTATGAATGAACAAAAAGAAACTAATATCCGACGTGGAGGCGGGCTGCTTTTTGGAAGCTTCCTTTCTCGCTCTTGCATTATATTAGTAACAAGAACGGATCCAGGGGAGGGCGGTTCATGATCCACCCTGGGCTGGGTCTAGGTCGACTGTGATCGTGTTTCTGAACTCATTGATTTAAATATTATAAAAACTTTGCATGATTGTAAACGTCTAAGTAAATCCTGTAATCCTGTTCATGTATGACTGGACCAAGAGAACCTACCCATCTGAGGCCCGCCTCGCTACGCTCGTTCTTGAAATCTCTTCATCTTAAAAACCTTACTCGTCTCGGAAAAAGGCTTTAGGCAAGGGGGGATTTAACCCCTAAACCCCAAAATCTTGGAAATGTGTAAAAAAATCAACCAATCCGAGGCGGAATGCTAATTTTTTCTAGCTCGCTTCGCTCGCTAAGGGACTAATTTTATTTTTTTATCCCCATTCGCGTTTCGCTGAATGATTTTGCTAACATTAATACAGTTCTGATTATATCAGCCGCGTACAGCATCATAGCTTTGTAAAAAAAAAAAGATGCACACTATCTATACGAGTAGTATTCGCATGTTAAAAACATATTTGTCCTTATTTAATACCTGTTTGCCGCAAAAACTAAAAAGACGCGGAAAGCTGCACAGACGTGTACGCATCTCTATACAAAATCGTTGTTTTCTACGGACGAAAGCTGAACAGAGCTAAATAAGTGTGGTTGGTCCCAATTCTTCGTATTAAACCTTCTCTCAATTCAGCAAAACTTGACAGTATTCATTCCATTCAAATTTCTGTAATAAATTAACAAAGAGAACTTATGTTATCCAAGGTGAGGTACTAAAAATCCAAATACATATATGTCGCAATCGAGTCGTATCCAGTACGCCAGCGCCGTCTAGTGGCGTTCGATGGAGTTGGTGGGGCGCGCGCCGTCGAGTTTGAATTGGACACTGCTCGGTTGGCGGACGGCGCGTGCGCTACTAAACCATCGCGCGTTCTGTGATACGTACCTAGAACCTATTTAGTGACTAACTTACTCCTGTGTTGTAATCATTGGATCGGAATTATAATTTGATTGTGAAAACGAGCCTGTTCTCTTCTTCCAACACTACCCACCGACGCCCACAGTTAATAAGAGGACCAACGATGAGTGCTACTGATGATGGAGAGGGTCCTCCCCCGTCATATAGCAAAACTTGACAGTATTCATTCCATTCAAATTTCTGTAATAAATTAACAAAGAGAACTTATGTTATCCAAGGTGAGGTACTAAAAATCCAAATACATATTAAAATCAAAGAAACAAAATTTTTTGAGCTCGCTTCGCGCGCTCTTACATTCTCTTAGTTGTCTAAACTTTTTAGCATTAAGTCTTCTTAAGTCTACATAACTTCTGTACAAATTGTCAAAACCTACCCGATTGGATGTCTTGCTAATTTTTTTATGAAGATAAATGTAAAAAAAAGTATTGCCGGGCCGGGCGCCATTTATCAGTTTTTGCCCCGCCTCGAAATAATTCAAGATCCGGGGTTGGTCAGTTGAAAGCGATTCTCCATAGGGATGAAAAGTAAACTTTCATTACTTTCATCCCGCTCCTCAGGCAACTTCAGACCTACTTTCAGAGTATGAGTAATGAAAAGTAAACTTACAACCTTAAAATCCAGTATTTGAAAAAGCTTCGACTTCCAATATCTTCGTAACTAGAAGGTTCCCAGGCTCCCTATTCACAAACGCTCGGATTCGATTTATATTCGATAAGTCGTATGTTATCTTGTTTTGGCATTACGGAAGCGAGCGAGATAGACATACGACTTTTCGAATCCGAGCGTTTGTGAATACGGGGGCAGGTATAGACCACAACAAAAAAAAGGATCGCGATGACGGGGAGAACAAGACTTTCGGCTTTAGTAAGGGTCTATTTACACCCTTTATAGTAAGGATCGTAGCAAGTGCGTCCTGTGGTTTCTGCATACCAACATGGGGAAAATGCGTGACTTTATGTATTTTTCATCACACTTGCACCTAAATAGTATCTCATACAGGTTAACTTGGCCGTAATGCTCTTTATAAAACCCTCGAGCTTTCTTTTTGTCATGAAACCAAAGGTCGGTAAGTAATTTTTTTTTTTAACACATCACACAGGTCATGCAAGTTCAAGCAAGGTGTTTACACGCAATTGAAAAATGTTATCTAAACAGGAATTTCATTGCAATCTCGCTACATGCTACTTAAATGAATAACAATGTTCTTAATAATCGATAGTTTTTTTTTGTCAAAATGTCGTAATATATTTTTTTTTTACACTCCGTCGTGGCTGTGTACCTACGTAAGTATTTGCCCTTAACGTTTCTGAACGAAACATTTGTATGATCCGAGGTGTGGGCAAAAAGCACGCCATCCGCTTAAAAAAAGTTCACGTATTTCGTAATAATAGTTGTGTATTCAAGCTATAATTATTTACTCGCAAATGTGATGAAAAACATTGCATGTTTCACGGGCGGTACGGGAATTACGAACCTCGACTCAGACAGCCCTCAGTCTTCAACTTCGGGCTTATACTAGAGCCTCAATCGTAATTCCTTACTTACCGCCCTTAATACACAATGTACTATAATAGAGATGTATGAAAGAAGACACGCTGCAGCTTGCAGCAGTAAAACCAAGTGTGACAAGGAGCGAAGGGTGATAAAATAAAACAAATAAGATACATTTCGTTTCAATTTATATCAGTTACGTCACCACAAATAGTATGACACAATATTACAGGATGGAAACCTTAATTTAAAATATATTCTAACAAATTCAATATTGTTAATCGGAACGCTATCTCGTATCGAAATTGGATGTAGAAGTCACCGTAATTGTATAAAAAAAAACCAAAACTAAACTACTAAAGTAATCGAACAGGAAGCACCAAGGAAGTCCGCGAATTAGAATTATTCTCGAGTTTTTTTTAAAGTTTGCAGGTCAGTACCAAGTTCTGTTGATGATCTTTTGATTTACGGACGTCTTAAATATGCAGAATTACGACCAAAACAGTCAATATTTATTAATAAGAAATAGTAATTTTTAAGGTGACTCGACTCGACTGATGACTATTTTAGAGATAATAATTCTGAAAATTCATAGTACGAGTATTTCAATAAACTAATTTGTAGTTAAAATACTATGGATTTTTAGAATTATTATCTCGGTCAGTCATTACAAAAACAACCTAATACTGAGCTGCAAATTGCAAAAAAAAAACTTAATAAAATTAGAATTTCACGGGCTTATCATAAAGTACCGCATCCACCTTACCGTATGTAAATACTCAGTCACTAGAATTAAATTAGTTTAACTATTAAAATAAAGATTAAGTATGTTAAACAAACATTTCGAGCCTTACAGGTGAGTCATGATCGCAGTTGGTATCAGTGTAAAAAAAAAATAACAAAAAAATCGTAGTCAATATCTTAAAAATAATCAAAATTCTAATCCAATTTCGACATCCTGATTGCCTTGTACGAGTTTATATACCTATCCAATCATGTTGGCGTCAACTTCAAATAGCGCCATCTAGTGGCAATAATTGGAAACACTATCATTCCATACAAATTGGTGTGAGAACGTTCAACGCGGTCGCATAGTCCTTACACAGTTTATTTAATGAGTTGGCTGACCTGACGATTGTAGAACATTTGTTTTTACACAGACTCAGGTTAGCAAATTAAAAAGCAGCGATGAAATAATTGTAAAAGGTCAGTAAGTATAAAAACTCGTACTAGGCTCATTGGAGCGACCCTACAATGTTATTGGAAAGAACAGGCAACAAGGCATCTGTCTCGATCGAGTATATCCGCCTATCACACAGTAGCGATTACAAAGTGAGCTAATTTTCTTTGACATTAAAATGTACACTTGGTAAGTGTCCAAAGATTGGCATCGCCTGGGCTCATTGGCTCGGTGGTTACAAACTGATCCCGAGACGATGCTGCAATATGGAGTTTCAAAAGAAGAATCCAGAACGGCTCCGTCCAATGCAAAACCGACTGCGTGACCAAACTTAGCAACGCAGCAAAATAGCCTTATGTCTATGCAATAAGAGCCATGTCATTCGCATCGCTTAGACTTGACACCGAATTTATGAGCGCGACAAATGTGGCGTAACGTGATCGGCTCAAGCATATCAGTAAGGTCCAAAAGGTCCCCGGCCTACATACATTAAATTATTCAGAGATACAAAATTATACATGTCACTAAATTATTGAAGTTTTCTCTAGCTACCCACAGTTAAAAAGGAATCGTTTTGTTTTACATAGGCTCCCTTTATTGCCTATCCAATCAACCAATTTTGTTTTGATTTTAATTCATAATTTTGTAGTTGAAGCCGGACACTTGAACCTTACCATGTGTTCCGCGTCGATAAGTATGGTCACTCTTAAAAAGTCTGTGCGAACGGTTGCACGATCGAAGATTCATTCAAGCTGGCAGGAATAAAAAATCTTGTTCGTTACATTAAAGCAAACATTCGGTACTTGCGCTAAGTTACAACCTTAAAAAATAAAAAGCATACTTTTTTAATTAAAAAATCCTTGTAAAACCCACACTTACCCCATCACAACCTCCTAATCTGATCACAGCTTTACTTACGACAATTTTACTTTACTCTAACTTTAAATTTTACCAGACATACGTGGTTTTGAGAATGAGAGAAAACATTATGAAATTTTAAGGAAATATACCTAAAAAAATATTAAAATAAAATGAATGAAAACCTAGAAACAAAATGTAATAGGGGGCGAGCCTATTGACATCAACCGGGCACATATCCAGACTCCGTGGCTGCTACTGAGAAATTGCTGATGGAAAAACCCTATAACACTATGCCCGACGTGGGAATTGAACCCATGACTTCATGCTCCGCAGTCGCAGTCACATATGTCCGTATCCACAGCTGGTCGGTATTTTTTTGACCCGTTTCACTGATCTTTTACAATAATGGTTGGATACCAGGTCAAGCTACCCGAAACTGACAAATTTTCCCAATCAACCTTCAACCGTATTCTTTAACAATAAGGTTGAAAATCTTATTCAAGAAATTTGACAGATCGTTGTAGCTTGATGTGCTGGCATTTGTACAGACAGCGTCATTAAGTGCTAACCTCTTAACACTCCGGCCGAGTAAGCCGGAGGGGTAGCTACTTAATGACACTAAATAAATAATTTGTCTACAAATTCGTGACGAAAAAAATTTAGGTAAAATAGTTTTGTTCTTAAAATAACTTTTGCTTCCTTTGCTCTTTTTTAATAGTACGCGATGTCAAATCACGTTTGTCTGATAAAATTCCTCACACATTTAAACATAAATCCATTAGTTAGTACACGAGGGACAATCAGGCTGAAATATACAGAGTGAACTTCGTTTTTTTTCCTCAAAATTAGTGCACAAGCGTTTTTTACAAAAATGATCCTTATTGGTACTTACTTAATGTTCATATTACTATGAAACGTTTGATCATTTTTGGTGTCTGCTAGGAATATGTAAATTAACTTCATACAAATAAGGTTTAGTGCTATAAAACGCTATGGACCAACTGAGTAAACTCGCAAATACGCTTTATAGATTTCAGCTTCAGTTTGTGTGAGAGTTGTCATAATCTTTCAATGACATCTGCCGCATATTTGGGTAAAATTGTTTTCATTTAAGTAAATTTATCAATATAAAGTAGTTCTGCCAGAATGTATGAACCCATATAAAAATATCTCCATTCCCATTTTCCAAAGTATTTGTTGTAACAATTTTTATGGGACTGATTTGACCGAATAGTAATATTATATATACATTTTGAATATTGGATAAGTTATACGTTTTAACTGAATTATCGAAAGATTGTTGGTAAGGTTATTTTGGCAGAACTACATTCAATTATTCATTGAAAACTAGAGCATCTTACTGCTTGCTGACGCTTACAGGACTTCTCACATTGCAGATTCGACAACCACTCCACTCTTGACTCTTACAGCATTGAAATTTGAGCTCTATATCGTGTAGCTCACGGTTTTTTCAACACTTACTTGAAACACAACGTACACTTATGGCAACGTTGAAACGTACCGTGAAGAGAACAACATAAAGCTCACATTTGAATGCTTCTAGGCAATGTGCGAAGAACTTGCGTCTTCTGTACCAAAACGGTTTGTCGAGTCTAGCTACACAAACTGAACGTCCCGCGAACATTATAGATAAATGACAAATGAACTCCACGACTATCAAAAACTGGAATGCTTGTGGATATCGCCAATTATTTTAAAGTGTTACGTATTGTTCGGGATTAGTACAAAAATAAAAGTGTTTCGTTACGATTTGGGATTGAATGATAATGTCTTCATAATAACGGTGGATGCATGATATTATGTTAAAAATGGACTTTTGTCGGATTTTTTCAGTACAATAACGCTATAATACAGTGGACAAACATAAGACACACGCAGTTGAGCTTTAAAGTCAATACAGTCCAAATGCCTACCCGTACATGACCGGTTGATACATGGTTAGAAATACACCGAGGCTAAAACGGTTACCATGCATTCAAAACATCATTCTGAACTCGCCACATAGAAATTTTTATAGTTTTTTTTTTTTTTTTAAATAACTTTTCCATCCATTTTGAGCGTGTCAAGCCCATGGGTTCCATAAATGGAACGGACAATGCTTACCGTTGAACCCCGGCGTTCCACTTATGGAACCCCTCGTACTACCACACTTAATCCCTGTAGGTATTGAAGTGAAGAAAGTTTGAAGTATGAATCTGGATGGTTATAAGATTAGAGGAAGACCAAACAAACGATGGATAGACTGTGTGAACGATGATATGGCAAGAAAGGAGGTGTCTCATGAGATGGCAAGTTATAAATAAGTACGGAAGAACAAGGCATGCTGCGCTGACTCTAATTAAATTAGGATAAATGCAAAAGAGAATGATGAGGTATTGGAGTTTTGTAGGAAGCAGTTGTTTTTGTTTTTTTTTAAATAACCGACGATAAAAATCTGTCAACAGAATAATGTACTGCATACTTAGTAACCGTTTTAGCGTCGGAGGGGTTACACCCTGTATAATCGTTAAAAACGTGGAGCTCTCACGATGACAGAGCGGATTGTAGGCATTCACTTGAAGGATTAAATCTATCTAATATATAAAATTCTCGTGTCACAGTTTTCGTTGCCATACTCCTCCGAAACGGCTTGACCGATTTTGATGAAATTTTGTGTGCATATCGGGTAGGTCTGAGAATCGGCCAACATCTATTTTTCATATCCATAAAAAACCCCGCGAACGAAGTCGCGGGCAGCAGCTAGTATTTATATAAATTACGCGTCACGTTGTTTGTCAGAGATGGACTCCTAAACTACTACTACACCGTGTGCAGTTTGATCCAACTTGAAAGATAGGATATACATCTCAATTTATAGTCACACTATTATTTTATTGCAAATTAAGTCTCAAATTATCTGTTAGATCCAAACTATCCTAACAGATGGCGGTATCTGTTGACTGGATAGAGTAAGTATTCAATAGATGGCGCTGTATAGGAGCGGAGCAGCAATGAAAAATATTGCGAAAACGGGGAAAATGTGACGCAGACGAAGTTGCGCGGGACAGCTAGTAGAATATATTATTCTATACACGGCTTCAAGAAGGAAGTTTAAACTCAATATGAATCAATCATTATTGCCGACATTATCACTCAATTCGTCACCGTAACTTAAAAGCTGAAGTTCTATGGATACGATACTGGACTATACCTAGACTGTAACATATTTAAGTGTAATTAAGTATTTATTGTTATCAATGAGCAGCGAGTATTAAGAAACACTACTTAGCGAGTTTTCGCACTGTGCTGTAACGATGGAAGTTCCATTCCCAGTTTTGTGGCGTTTATCCGATGGAAGGAACATCGACTTCATGGAAACCATTTCTCATGGAACTAGTACCTAAAACCATATTTGAAAAGGTGTTGGTTTCAATAATATTGCTGTTATAAACAAAACTCATCCGCCTAGCCTTTTCCCAACTATGTTGGGGTCGGCTTCCAGTCTAATCGGATGCAGCTGAATACCAGGATTTTACATGGAGCGACTGCCTATCTGACCTCCACAACCCAGTTAGTATTGGGTAACACGATACCCCTTGGTGAGACTGGTTGTCAGACTTTTCGGCCACTGACTACCTACAACAACGGTATGCCAATGACAGCCGAGACCAATGGCTTAACGTGCTTTCCGAGGCACGAGGAAACTCGGTATGTAATGGTGACCCATCCAGGGCCACAACTAGGCAACAGCGGCTTAACCTGAAGATCGAGCTGAACGGCTGTTAGTTAGTACTGTTAGTAGTAGTATTTATCCACGAGCTCCTCTATTTCTTGACCTTATACTGTATTTTTTTAATAGTACTTATTTATTTTTCTTAACAACCGTGTTACACTAAAAAAACGTGTGCGTCTCGGGACGCTCGACAGAAGTGATAACTTAAACTAATCTAAGTTGAACTATTTAATATAGAAAGAGCCTGCCTACTGCTGCCGTATGCGGAGAGAAAGGGAAGCCAGACAGAGTGGCGCCGTAACGCGTTACGTTACGAAGCGGTTTACCCTCCCATAAGAAGTTATCACTTCAAAAATCGTTACAACACAGCGGAAACAGTGGCTTATACATGAATAGTTAAGTGCAACAAATTGGCCGATGCGAAAACACGAACAAGAGAGATATCCGTATCCGTATTTCAAACTATCGTTCCCATAGAACTTCAGCTAATCGTTTGTCTAACAATGTCACACATTGCGTTAAAAGTATTTTTATCTTAAACATACATGATACACACTAATGTACTTATATTTTAACAGATTTCCTACCTGGTACTTTTGGTACCGCGGTAACACTAAATGCAGACAGCGATCGAAGCACAGTGAAACTAGTGTTAAGTGGGAATTGTGAAGAATTTTGCTGCTTTTTTTATTCAAGGTTTTAATTTAGCAAAACTGCGGAGTTTTGCTAGCTAACTCATTTTGATCTTGTTTATTTTTTTTTAATAGCCACGTTGTCCCAGATTTAACTTAATGTTAAGTGATGGTTTAGACTTTATAATGATCAAAATAATTCGTAGTTATCGTAATATTTTAAAAGAAAAACCTTTTGTCAATTTTTCACAACTCCCTTCCTTAGGCCAGCTAGACATCCGGAATTACGGATTACATTTACAAAACGTGATTTTTCTAAAGTCCAAGTTACACGGATCTTAAGATCCGTTCCGGAATTCCGGATATAAAAAGCCAGTAACACGAAAGAACTACTAGAAATGGACACTCTCAAAGGTGAAAACCTATACACGAACAATTATTTAGATTATTACGTATAATGACTGGATTCGCCCGCGATTTTTTACAGTAAACATTTACATACGATTTTAGTCTTTAATCTTATTACAATAAGAACCATAGTAGCTTAGTTATAAGATGATACGAGACTGGAAAATTTGATCGATTTGAATACGGGCTAGAGAAATGTGGAGGGTTGAAAAATTACGTATTTCTTCACTAAACTATGAATTATTTTAATTATAAAAAGTATATTTATAAAAAACTCTGGAAGTTTATTTTCGATGTTTCATTTCTTTTATTTTGTTAGAGTTCATTGTTACGCGAGCATCTTTTCGCGCGAAACTAATGTCGCCATCTTGTCCTTTCAATACAATTTCAAGCGCAAAAGAATATTTAAGCGCTGGTCAAAGATCACTTGTGAATTTACAAATGTAAAAAAAAAAAATGGGAAGGAAGAATGGAAGACGGCTCACAATCCGACTTTCTTTTAATAAAATAGCACAACCAAATCGTTTGCAGGGTTTCTACCCTAAAAATAAAAATAAAATAAAAAAATATGTACAAATATGCCAAAAGACAGTCCATATTTTAAGTCATAAGAATGCACCCTTGAATTATTCAATAGTTGAGGGTATGGCAAATCAGTCGCTTTTAACCGACTTCACAAAACTGAGGAAGTTATGGTTATTGGAAGTTTTTGTTCATAGAAACAGCACATTTTTCTTTTGTTTCAAGTATTTCTATCCTCTAAAGCCTCATGGACCCTTTTCCAAATGAAATAACATCGTATTCCTTACACATTAAAGTTCTAAATAAGTGAACCAAACTCTCATATAAGCAAACACCTGCACGATGTTGATTACAAATAATATGTAAATTTCCGCGTCACGAAATTGCATTTATCTTCTGCAAAAACAAGTTTAAGTATAACTGTAGCATTATACAATGTGTATCAGAAATGTGTAGTCATATTTAAGGACGTAGTACAAGTTTACAGACAAACGGAAAAAGAAATGAAAACAAACTTGTTAATTTTGTTATTAATTTTAACAGTCCGCGTTGATTGAGAAATTCTTACATTGATCTTTAGTGTTCCGGCAAGGAAAATTGAATTGGGACGGAATAATTTGGGGTCTGGCTGTTTGTTAAGAGCGTTTATACCCTACGGCATTTCATACAAACTTTCAAGTCGTTATTTTCCGAAATGACTGAACAGATTTTAATGAAACTTCCTACACATAATCAGTATACATAGGTCTAAAAAGTTACTGAAAAACATTTTCGAAAAATCTTTTAAAAATGAAGATAATTGGAAATTTCTGTTTCTATAGATAATAAAAAATCGGTCTAATATAGCTGTAACATTATTTTTCGAAAATGTTTTTAGTAACTTTTTAGACCTATGTATACTGCTTATGCGTAAGAAGTTTCATTAAAATCTGTTCAGTCATTTCGGAAAACAACGACTTGAAAGTTTGTATGAAATGCCGTAGGGTATAAACGCTCTTAATAGGATTGTCTTGCAAATATATGATTCTTTTAGATGGAATTGGTATTTGTAATATCGCTCACAATCGAACTGAACAAGTTTCTCCGAGGTACCAACAACGTGGCAGTCGTTTTTTTTTTCAGACGACACATTTCTGTTACTCATTGCAGAGCCTGGTCTCTGCCACATAATGTGAGCCCTATTCTCAAGCTTTTACGCTCGAGTTTTGTACGTAATTCATCAACCCTACCTGAGTGTAAGAAAGTAAATAAATAAAAAAAAAATACTAAAGCAAGCACCGGTAGAGGTAGAAAGAGCGCTAATGCAGTGACTCGATACGATACGATGAAGAATTGCCGCGGGAGACGACGGCGACAAATATTTAGACTAAATGTAAATTATAGTCTTCATTGAAAATATAATTTATCTGGGCAAAAAAAAAAATAGGCATGTAAACAAGCAATTTGCGCGATAAGACATCGGGTAGTATAATATTAAAATTGTTCCTTTTTACACCATGTAAAAAATATTTATAATAATCTCGAGCTCGAACTTAGCGTAAAGTCCAAAAAAATCTAAGTTGGGCCTTTATAAACATAATCTTAAAAACGTTGGTCACACCGCCGCCTCCCGCGCAGAATCTCACTAAACTATGGCAACACTGTTTACAGTCCGTCTAACTATAGCAACACTATCTGATCACTTGCTTGTACCCTATAACCCGACTGCCGCTATAATTCGTTATCTCGTCTATCTATCTATCTCTCTCACGGCCCCTTCTGTTTTACAATCTGGAAAGAAAGAAAAATAATAGGTTACTTAAATATAAAATTACTCCTACAATCTCCGAAGGATTTGTGTGATGTACTTATAGATCAGTCAGTAAGTTTGCCAGTTAACAAGTCACATGCGGGACAAGCGGGCTTATAGTCCAGGAAAATTAGGGGTTTCACCTCGGAATGAGAGATAGTCAGCTATAAACTTGTATAAACCTTTATTTTGACACCCTAAATCTTGACTCAAAACCTAATTATCGTAGGGTGTCCGCGGCTACAGATATTCCAGGGTCAAACGTCAACAAAACGATTTTTTACACATTTATTGTAAATATCTCGTTTTCTATTGGTTTTATGCTATTTGTATTTATTTTAAATATTGTAGAGGATTAAATTATCTACAACTTTTGTTTGAACATTTTTTTTTTATCTTGACCCATTTTCGAGATAGAGGGCAGAGCGCGCGTAGTGTTTTTTTAGTGTTTCCGAGATAAATACTTGCCCTAATTTGACTAATTTTCTTGGACTATCATTACCATCAACCGGGCACAAATCTGCTGCTACTGAGCAATTTCCGATGGAAAACTCTTTTCTTAATATAAAATAGGCTTGCGCTAGTCACGCTTGGCTGCAACTCCCCTGATGAAAAGTGGTGATGAGGAATAGGGCACACTTGCCTAGAAGAAACTGAGTTTCTCGAACCTTGAAGAGAACCATAAATTCTTTGGTCTTTGCTAATTCTGACTAATATTATAAATTCGAAAGTATGTTTGTTTGTTTGTTACCTTTTCATACCTAAACCACTGAAGCGATAATCCTGAAATATTGCATATACGTTGTCAGGTGTATAGAAACGGACATAAGGTATCTTTCATCCCAAAAAAAGTGTTGAAGTAAACAACAATAACATTCTTATGATAATAGATGGCGCCACGTGTCCGCGGGCAAAGCTAGTAGACGAAAAAAATGAAGTTTGAATACCTCAGCCCACTACTTGTGAAACTCCTTGATGCATAGCGCACACGACCAGGAACCCTCGGGCGGGGTGTCGAGCGGAGGCGCCAGGCAGTACATGTGGTAACCGCGGTCGCAGTCGTCGCAGAACAACAGCTGGTCCTGTCAGCAACAGAGAGGTCTTAATAAGGTTACATCTTAAAAGAATACTCGCAAATGATGATGAATGGTAAGTAATAGACGTGGTATTGGCAGAAGACCGTTAACCTTTCATCTATTCGCCAGATAAACTGGCTTTCAGTCTGTACTTATTGTACAGGCTTTTCTTTACGGATCGGAAATCATCAAATGACCCCTTCCGCTCTGGGCGGAGCGGAAGGGAGTGACAGACTTGTATTGACTAAAACCCATCCGTGTTCCTTCTTAGCCCTTTGTGTTCCAGGGCCACGGTATCTCTATCGAACCGCCCCGCAGCCTTGGCAGGCATCGGCTCTCTCGGACCCCTTCCGATTTGCTGACATCTCCTTGAGGCGCGTGTGGTACACGAACGCGCCGTCGACACGGCCTGTCGTCATAAGACGGACGAACGGTGAGCTAGCACATTACTTAATGTCCATATTGTACAGGCTAAAATCCTTTATCTGCTTCAAAAATGTAATCCCCGAAGGGTTAGGCAGAGGTCTATCTAATAGTACACCTACATTTCGCCAGTTATACTTAAGTCCCATGTAATAGGAGCGAGCCTATAGCCATCAACCGGGCACAGGGGGTCTACTCTCTTTCTCCGAAACGTTGTGACCTTATTCTATATCATTTGCGGACGCACACAATAAAATTTAATACATTCGTTCATGTTAATTGTCTGTGAATTCGAACTTCTTGTGTGCGTCCGCAAACGATATAGGGTCATAAACGTAACTACGTTTAATTTTCGAACGTTGCCGAAGTTACGTTTCGGAGAAAGAGAGTAGACCTCCAGATTCTGACTCCGTGGCTGCTAATGAGAAATTACTGATAATAAAACTCAAAAACACTTCGCCCGATCCAGGAATAGACTTAAAGCTCTTTCTGGCCGAGTCAAGCAGATCGCACATCGACAATGACGTTACTAACGTATTTTATGTTGGAAAAATAATTTCTCATTTAAACTTGAACTGATTCAACACACTTAAGTTCAGTACAGAAGGAAGTAATGGCGTCCCCGATGCGCGTTAAGTGATAAAATCACTCTATGTTTCACAAATCTACTTTGAGCGTCTGTACTTGTCTAGCCGCATGTGACGTTTCTTAGTTTTTAGGTTATCTGTTTATCTGTTTAATCTAGTGTCATAGGTCAATTCATACTGTCTGTACTACGTTTCTTTAAACACTAACTAAAAATTATATGCTGCCCCATATAAAATTTCAATAGCTATTCGACCCAATGTAAGGGGCAACTGATATTTTATTCGCTATTACGATGTTTGTCCGATGGAGAAACATGTTCAGTTTGATGGTCTGTAGCACACCCTTAAGTATGTATATACCCTTTCCGTTACACCTTGTATAAAAACCGTGTCAGAAAAAAAAATACAACATCATTTACATTCATACAAAACTACAAGTTATGCTAAATGAAAATGCTTTCTAACATTTATACTTATTTTAAAGACAGACAGGTGAAGGTTGACTTACATCATTATCACTGGTGCCACACACAGAGCAGCACTTGCACTCGATGCACTGCCAACGGTACTTGCGGACCGACACGATCATGTTGACCGTGAACTGCAGACATGTGGGGTGACCTGCACATAAGGGAGTTGTTCAAATACGTGTCACATGGAGTTGGGTATGGTAATGCAAGTTTAAATTATTCTGGTGTCGTTGGAACTCGTAATTTACTATTCCATCAGGTGTAAAAAACATTATTTTAAATTAACGACGTAACCGCCTGAATTTTATTTCAATTGAATAACTTTCAGTTTAACAAAACTTAATTGCGAAAAGGTGGCATTCAGCCATCCCCTTTAAATTTCGTTTCTGATGTACACACGCAGCTAGATAAGCTATACATTTCCAGTATAAAATGGCCTCGCTTTGTATAGATTTCTCCAATACAATGAGATATCCGCATAAACTGGTTTTGTATAACCCTATTGCTGGCCGTACGAACAACACTAACACGGGGTTACAACGCACGGCAGATTATTTGTAAAAAATTTCAGGTCAATCGGTCATCGGGAAGTGGTGCTAATTTAGCTTCCAAGATTTCACCGTAACAAACATACATACATACATTGCAAGTTAAATAAAAGCTTTTAAAAAAATATCGAACGTTATAAAAATTCAGAGTTCCAAAAACATCATAAAATAAAACAAATTCACATATTGTAAGGCACATAGTATTTTCTTACCTTATCTCATCTTCAATCGCCTTCGCAATTTTATATAATCTCTTTATATATTGCATATAATTATAGAATAGGGGAAAACATAATGTGCCGAACAATAGTGAAAAATAAAAAGTAAATAAACAACACTTAGAACAATTAATTACTTACAATTTATTTAGAAGAGAAAAAAATAAAAAAAAATGTCTCAAGGGAAGTGCACATTCACTATTCTTCAGCACAGCTAGACTAAATAAAAATCGACTAAGAATCGAGTTCATACAATTTAATTCTGATAAAGTAGCAATGTTTTACAAAAAAATAAAATAATAATAAAAACATGAAAATGTTCAATTTTTTTTTTTATAAATTCTCGGACTTATGCTAGAAGAAAAATAAAATATATGGAACAACAAAACGGAAACATTTGTTTTTTTTTTTTAATCTTTGGGTATCCGCATTTATGCACTTCCCTGCAGGCATTAAATAAACTATTCAAAATAAAATATATAGATATTGCCGAGATAGATAATAATGAGAAATCAACAATATGGTGCCGTTAATAAACATTTAAATTAGAAACAGTGATAAACTGGGACTGTACGTACGACGACCAATCAAGATATACGAAACCAGTATATGGGGATCTCTCATTGTACGGGAAATCTATACAAAGCGAGGCTATTTTATACTGGAAATGTATAGCTTGATGTGTCGCTGTGTACCACTACCTCTTTTAACAGTATTAATTTAATCTTACTTTAGCGTGGAAAGAGATGGACCTCTACAAGAACTTTAGCTCCGTCTCCTTTCCACACGGAAGTGAAGAAAAATTGGCAGCAGGCCCCCTAGTACTTTACAGTACCACATTACACAACAACTCTTAAAAACGGAGATATTTAAGAAAAGACTCCAGACGAATAACATTAAAATCCCACATAAAATTGATCCTAATAAATAATGTTCTGAAAATTGTTGTAATATATTCAATATTTTTTTAGTAAACGTACTAAACACGTATTTCATCTATAGTGATTATATTTTGTTGTTTATGTTTAATATTTTATATAAATATCGCTGACATAGTAAACCACAGCTTTATTACCATTATACAGGATGGTGATTTGAATGTAAGCAAACTTCTGAGTTGCTTTTTTCATGATGATATAATTCGATATATTATTTGTAAGTCGAAAATAAGATTAAGTAAAGAATATTTCTTCACTAGTAACCACGGAGAATATTCCTCCAGCATTTGACAGTTCATCCAAAAATCCACCCTGTATAAATAATTACGTAACATATAAAGATACAATTTATAATAAATACAAACTCTATAAAAGGTTACAATTGCACATACTAAGGCACCTAAGAGACGAGACACAATATTAATATAATATTTATTTATAAAACGGTAACTTACACTACTTTCCTACTTCCCGCTTCCCTGTAGGGCTTTTTATGAAGCGGCACCAGGGTTAAGTACATAGGTACCATTAAGGTAAAATTCCGAAAACGACCGCAAATCCCACACCGTACTGGGAAACCTGACCAATCGCAATGCCTGATTATAGCAATACAGACTGTCAAAGCACCCTTAACGAACTTGTTCTCCCCGTCATAGCGATATTTTTTAGTTCTGGACTATACCCAGGAACTTTCTAGTTACGGAGGTATTGGGGGTCCAAGTTACTTTCCTACAAGTTTTTTTTAACCATACCCCACACTAGGAATTTCTCCAATATCGTGGATGCGTTTACAAACATTTAAACTAACATACACAAACAGCCAGACCCGAAACAGCTATCTGTAGATTATACAAATATTTGTTCCGTGCGGGGATCGAACCCGCGACACGCAGTGCAGCAGTCGATCACTCAACCACTGCGCCAACCGTGCCGTCGAAAAATTTAAAATCATCATCATCATTCTTCTGTCCTTGCCCTAGTATTATTTGGGTCGGCGCAGCATGAATCTTTGTCTTTTCTTATAAATACAAAATTTTAGTGTTATATCTTTATTTTAAATACCTCCACGACCCTTGTACATTGAGCCCTACCGTAAAACATGATATTTCACCCCAAAAAAAGTAGTCTCGCAACAATATTTTTTGCGTAAAGTTTGATGTTCAAAATGTTCGGTTGACGGCTTGGTGAAGGGTCTCCATTTACACCTTTTAGAATGGCGGTACTTTCATACAAGCCTAACAGCTTGGCTTATCCTTGTAACCTACCACGCTTCACGGTGTAAGAGTTTCTGAACAGTCTACTTGCCTTATGGGCTTGCCGTATTGTTGGCCCCGAGACACGCTACTGGACATACGGTAGACTCTATCGAAACACTTGGTAGATTACGACTTTGCTGCCTGTTGCTTTTTTCATAAAGTTAAATAGAAACCAGTAGTGTTGCTAAGGTCTATTGCTATTGGGCAACTTTTCCGGTATGGTTTCTGGTTGCGCTCGTCATCGGAACTGTACCTTTATCAGTCTTGTAAACAATGACGTATTATGGCCACGATCATATCTTTGCTCCATTCAAAATTCGGCTATCAAAAAAAAAAACTCTAAATATCAGAACGTGAAACACAGTACAAAAGGCTATTATAGTCAGAGACTAAAGTTCGTCTGTGAATGGTAACATTACACATCACGACTGTAATTTCCCAAGGTTTAGCCAGAGGTGTACATAATAGTACACCAACATTTCGCAAGTTATGTTTAAGTCCCATATACAAGGTGGAGCGGGACGATCGACATTCCTTTAAATCACGTAAAGAGTTACATGTTCTTTACCCTTATACAAAAAATCAATCAAATCCAATGAATACTTTAGCCATAGGAAACTATTTTTCATTTTCTTATTTTTCAACATGATGTAGATCTGAGTACGTAATAATAGTTAAACATTGTAAGGTCAAGAACCTGTGCCAAACGTTTTCATGTGACTTTCTGTCGCTCCACCTTGTATGGATGCAACTATGCAAGTACTTATGTGGAAGTATGGTGTTTGTCCAATATGGAATGAATATACCACATTAGCAAATTTCAATAAATTCTTCCAAACTCTGTCACTACGTATGAAAGACTATTTAAAGTTGAAAACGGTTAGCTAGGAGGCTACTTAAGTAGAATGGGAGTCACAGGCGAGAAAAGGCAGCCAAAATACGTCACTGAATACATCCCCTAAGATTTTCAGCTAAACGATCAAAGTGAACAATGTCAGATTCCATCGCCACATAAACTAACTAAACTATAAAGTATATATTTTATAACTAACAGAAATATAATATAAAGAAAATAAATTGTCAATATATCGTACTATATAAATTTATATATATCTAAAAGTTAAAAACCTAATTTCGATTAAAATTTTCTTAAAAACAAAAACGTTCTATAAACTATAGGAATGATATTTTATGATCAATGCGCATGATACGTAATGTATAAAAAAATAAATAAAAGCAGTGACACTTTAAAAACATATTAAATCTATGGTCATGATAAAATACAATTGTAACGAACATGGAAGACCCAGTTAAAACTGGCCTTTTTTAATATTTAAAAATATGTACAAAGGTTGTAACAGTACAAAAAACAGCGCATTGAAAAGTAACATGAAGTTAGTCTTTAAAAAACTTAATTTTTCAAAATCTTTGGGTTACCATACAAAAAATGGTGATAAAAAAGGCACGTAAAAGCTCCTATTTATATGTAATGTTATAACAATTATGTAATAAGCTACTATTATTGACCCGCCTACGCTTAGGATATTATTTTATTTAACTTATACCCCGACTAAATAGTTCTTGAACACAAGAATAAGTAAAAAAGTGTGTACAGGAATTCTTATTGCAATTCTCACTCCGATCTTTAAAAAAATAGTGACGTTTCAATGTAAAATTTAATTATCTAAGGTCCCAAGAAAATTCCTGATATCAATGAAGGTAAGCCATAATTAAGAAATTGTCAATTAATTTTTATCCCAGAATCAAGGGCGAAAAATAAACATATGTTTTCTTTCACACCCACCCTAGAGCCGAGATAAAATACCAGCACGCGTAGCATGACCGCCGTAGAAACGTACTATGATCGACGGAAGAATCAACAAACTGACACATTGTCATTGTCTATCTGTCATTATGTCTATTCTTCCGTAGACAAAACTCATTTCTACAGCACGTGTAGCATGAGCACTGTAGAAACGAGTTTTGTCTACGAAAGAATCGACATAATGACAGATAGACAATGACAATGTGTCAGTTTGTCGATTCTTCCGTCGACATAGCTCGTTTCTATGTCGGTCATGCTACGCGTGCTGTGGTCATACTACGCGTGCAGTATGTGATGGGAAAGGAAAAATACTAAAAAAGTTTGTATTTAAACGACAATTATTGCTATCTAAACTCGCGTAATCGGGTAACTGTATCTCTATGCCCAATATATCTTGAATATAACACTATGTACCATTTTTGTTTACAAACTATTGCCTAATAACATCACGGCTGTAATCTCCGAAGGGATAGGCAGAGGTGTACCTGTTTTAGGCCCATAGTATAGGGGCGAGCCTATTGCCATCAACCGGGCACACATCCCGACTCCGTGGCTGGTACTGAGAAATTCCTGGTGGGAAAAACCCTATAACTATTTGCCCGACCCAGGAATTGAAGCCAGGACCTCGTGCTCAGCTGTCGAGATTACGACCAAGCACTCTAGTAGTAGTCTTGCCGAATATAAGGAATATTTCTTGTATCTATTATGGTTTTACAATAAAAAACACTTCCCAACTGTGAGTGACTACAGAATTCTTCCAGAGTTATAATTAATGTAGTGAACATAAAGATCACTTAAGTGATACGAAATAACTGTGAAAAACAATTACATACTGTCCAGTATGTAGATATTTTTGTCAATTTTAACATACCAAATGTCAACTTGACATATAAAATGTCAAATTGACATTTGTAAATTCAATTTGACGTTTGTTTGATATTTGACTTCGCGGTTATCGCCGCCATCTTGGCTCAAGATATATTGGGCACAGAGCAACGCGTGCAGTGACTTTGTTGCAGCGTGACTAGAAAGCTAGGATATCTGAACGTTTTGGCGCCAAAGTAGAACTTTAGTCTAGTGGCGCCGTTATTTGGCATCAAGCGAAGCTATGACTAAATTAATATGTCTGTAGTGTTGCCAGATCAGCACAGTAGAACTGTATTAAGTATAACAGCTTTTTTATATGAATAACTATTGTATTAAATATGTTTAAATTTTGTAAAATATGCAATATAATGGTATATTTGAAAATAATTTTATAAATAAGCGCTAATTAAATAGTAAAATATACATGATGTAAATTCACTTTTGTATCAATAAAACATATTTTTAAGAATTTCAAGCTTAACTTTGGAAAATAAACCTAAAAAGATTCTCGATTTTTCACGAGACGACTGGCAACACTAAGATCTAGTGTTTCTCACACGAAATCATGTAATTTTGATAAGGCACTTGTACTCACTAAAAATAATAAAAACATTAAGATATAAACATTACAACAGACAACAATTCAAAATATCTCATCATTTGGCATCCATCGTCACAAGTGTTGTTTTTCACATGGCAACACCAAGATCACATAGTGCAACATTGACACACACACATCACACAGATAAAAAAATCACAATGATATGTGATATAGAATTATTTTAGGGATATATTTGATTTTCTATGTTCCGATATGACGTAGTACTTTAGACAAAGATTTTGACATATTTATTGTGATGCCACTATTCTAATAATATGATTACAACATTAAAAACTACTAAATATTCATCAAAGGTCTTTTAATTCGAAAATAAGAGTATGAAACCTGGAATGTAACATTTAAAACTAGCCATCAAACATTCTCTTTGGTAGGACCGACAAAAAATCCCGCGAATTTTTTGTGACAGACAAACACACGTGTAATACTCGAAAAGAATTTAGATATTATTGGAACGGGTGACGTAGGCATCACAATCGTAAGTAGGGCTTTGACGAGAGGGTGGGGAGACGGGGTACTGGCCGTACTCATCATTGAGTAGTTTCGTTTGGGAGGCGGCAAAGTTATCAAAGTCATCAGCCGAGTAGGACATAGAGCTGACAATCTCTACGACACCGTTGAGTTTGATGTTGTCTCGAAGATGTCTATGGCGCTCGCAGACGCGGTTCTCGAGATGGTAGCAGGTTGGTTTAGGGAGACCGTTGCGTGGAGGTCTGCCGCGCCTCTTACCTGATCTGCCGCAGTCGGAACAGCTGACTAACTCCTCAGGAGTGCCCGTCTTCTTGTTTTCGCGGTCGTCGCCGAGACAGAAGTCGCAATAGGGTGATGGTGACGCCTGGAACAACATAGTTAAAAATGATAATCTGTCTTGTACTAGGCCTCAGTATGTGTCGATTTCCATTCAAGTGGATCACAATTTTAAAGAAGTAATCAACACCCTCTCGCGGTTAAGTTTTCAGTGAGGATGCCAATTTATTTAATACTGTTAGTCAACTTACCCCAACTTTAGGCTTAATGCCATCAACGGGCGGCTCCTTAACCTCAGGGGTGGCGGAAGCCGAGGGTACAGGCGCTGACGGGGCAGCAGCATGTACAGCCGCCGACAACGGCACATGCGCAGAGTCTGAACTTGAAGTATCAGCTGATGCAGGCCTCGGTGGGGGAGACGCCCGACGCACAGGCGGAGCCGCTGGCAGACCAGCTAAACGGAGACAGAAGACCAGATTATTGTGGGAATAGGTGATGCGTCGGTTGGCTGACAAGCGGAATATATTTCTTCAAAAATCATTCTAATCTTTTCACAAGTATATAGAAAGAGCGTTGGCAAAAAAGCTTTCAACAAAAGAACGCAAAATAAAGGAGGTGGCCATGATTCGCCATGACACTTTGAGAGTTATTGGTGGTAAATGAAATGGTTTCTTACACATAATTTTTGATGAAAAATAAACCTTATTTAGTTACATTTACAACGCCCAATTACTTGCATGTTTTGTCATAGTGAATAAAAGCCCACACGTCTAACTACAACTGCCAATGCTGAAGCCGTAAAATTTAAGTTACTTGAGAATAGACTAAAACGAAAATGAAGGTGTATTTCTAACCCTCAGGAGGCGGCGTGGCGCGCCGTGCTGGCGTTTCCTGCAGGCTGGCTGCTAAACATAATCAGGGTTATAGCATGGCGGAAATATTGAGACCTTGCCTAACAACGGTATATTGAACTAGGGTCATAAACGCGGAGACATGGACATAGAAACGATTTTAAGTTACGTCAAGATTCATTTGCAAAAGCCTACGCTGGTGTAGCCCCAATATTGAATGTTGGGAGAGGCATGTGAAAACGCTCCACAGAGTTTCGCCGAATTGAACTGCGTACATATTATAATTGTAAATGCACGCCACAAGGACATAAAATAACTGGTGCTTTTATGCACACTATACATGAGCATGTAAATGCTCACCATGACAATAAATTTTGCCTTGCCAAGTGTACATGTAATATGTAAGTGAATGGCGTTTCATTGAATTTTCTTGAGTGTGCATGTGCCATAATGAGTGGTTGAACGTCCACTCATACAAATATAGTATGTATGGACGTTCAAGCGTTTATACCCTAGCAGTAGTAGTGTCTAGACCCTTTAATCCGTAAGTAATTTAATGTACACAATGCTTGGTTGCTGTTTTCGTGAAGGGTTTACACCTTGTATTGGTTTCTAGCTAAACCCCGCGGTTTCACCGGCAGCTTCTCTTTTTGCTCGGCTATTAAGAGGCGTAACGTGATGCTAAATAGTCAATGAAATAAATAAATTATCATCCTCAAGAACTGGGCTAACTACCAAATGCAAAAAGTTTTTACAAATTCGACTGTTGGTTCCAGAGATTAACTCGTACAACCAAAAAAATTAGCTCTTCAGCTTTACTTTATTATAGAGATCATAAAACAATGTTACGAGACTTCCAAAAATATTTTGACTTTCTATAAAAAAATCAAAAATTATTTTTTCGCAATAATCAACACTTTTTAAATGTAAAAAGTATTCTGTTTCTAAAAAAGAACCCATCTTAAACAAAATACAAAAAATAAAGTAGAAATAGTAGTCAAATAATGATGTATGAACACCACTTACGCTGCCCTCAGGACACTTGTGTTGCATGAAATTATAAACATTTGTAAACTCACACGAATACTAGTAATGTGCATGCATCACTCATTGCTACAAATTGTTTATTTGTTTTATTAACACTTGATTATATAAATGATCCAAAAACGTTTCCATTAATTTTATTAAAATTACAAACGCGAAATATTATTACTTGATGCTTACTGCCCGCACAAAATTTTTTACTCAATGCTGATTTTTTTTGCACCATAAGTTTGGATACTTAAATTGTCATTTCAAGGTTGGGCCAACAAAAATCGAAGTATATCGTACCAGCGACACGAAGAAGATTCATTTTGGATGTAGTTTATCAGCTGACCGAAATCAACTTTATTTTTAAGAAACACTTGGCAAAGTTTGATTCCGAAACTATCAGGGGACCCAAAATAGCCGCTTTAGCAGAATCCTAATAGGATAATAATATGAATTACGGTACAATACGTGAAATTCACATTAACTGCGCCTGTGACTACTTTAAGAATTTTACATTTTTTATTGTTATATTTTTACATATTTCTTAAAAAACAATATAAAAAATAGTAGTCCATCGGCATCGGGAACAAAGTCCGAGCTACCAGTGGGTATAACTCTTGAGAGAGGACCCTAACAATACAAGCCGTGTCCAGAAGTACTGCTTAGTGAATCAAGCCCTTGATCCAGTTGACTACCGAGAGCCTCCTCAGGTATTGGTAGAGTCTCTTCATTATTAAGACATTGGCTGAAACGACGTGATTCATTTCTTATTATCCTATTATGATTCTGCTAAAACGGCCATTTTAAGCCCCCTGAACTATACTGAAACTATACGGACGATCCCTAAACAAACACATTGCAAACTGATACAAAAACTCACCAGTCCCAACGGCTGGATTATTGAGGAACGTAACGTAACTGTCTTGGTACTCCGTGGCGGGTTGCGCGGGGGGAGGCTGGAGTGCAGGGGGGGTGTGCGCGCCGGGCCGGGAATCTCTCGAGTCTCCATCACTCGCGCCGGCGCCGCCGGACCCGCCGGTAGGCTCCTTATGTGTGTGGGTGAAGTGGTACGTCAGCCCGGGACGTGTCTTGTATTTGGCGCCACAAACTGGGGGAAGGGGGGCTTGGTTTAGTCAGGATACTGTGGAAAGGGTGGATTGAGTTTTGTGTATGTTTGGTGGTACTGTCATACAAGCTTAAAAACTTGCTTGGTCTTCATAATTAAAAGGTTTCAGTTGGCTTGCCCTTTAGGCTTATTGTAGCCGTACCCGTAGCCGTACTGTTAACCCTTGAGCACTCCTCTGGGTGGTCATCATTATCATCATTTGCCTAGCCTATTCCCAACTATGTTGGGGTCGGCTTCCAGTCTGACTGGATGCAGCTGAATACCAGTATTTTACATGGAGCGATTCTGGGTGGTATTAATAGCAAATGCGTGCATTGACTGCATAGGTCTTCTTAAAAGCTGTGTGGTTCTTTCCTCAAGAGACCGTTTCAAACACTTATCTGCATGGTTTTCAAATGTCTTCACCAAGAATAAGCCTGGACTTTGAAAGAGGCTGTCACCATGAATTTGTTGCTTCGGTCGGAACAGTCCGAAACACTGGCTTCATATTTTTTTTATTTATATAAAAAAGCCGTATACAAGTGTCTGTAAAACCAAATTACCAGAACAAATGTAATTTATCAATGTTTTAGAATTGAGTTCTCTTTGAGACATCATAATGGCTCGCGTTTTAGCGTCAAAAAAATATTTATTCTGATTCTAGAGCTAGCTCTATGCGTCCTAAGCGCAGTCATCTGTATAGAACAAACCGCCGAACATATCATATTTTTCCAAATATATGTTCGGCTTTCAGTCTAACTGAATGGAGGATGCTGAATATATTTTTACAAGGAACAATTATTTTACAGTTAAAAAGTCAGAGCGCAGTCTTTTCAGTGTACAAACGAATGACGCCTGTATTCCAAAGAAGGCAGCAGAGGTGTACCTACCTATACACCCACATTTTACTAGCCACAGTGAAAAAATCGGATTTCATCTCATATACGCACCAAATGTACACAAAATACAATCCACCACCGGAACAAAGACAAAAAACAAAAAAAAAAAACATTAAAACCAATACTTACCGCCGTGATGCCTCCGTCTGCTTAACACACTATACCGCGATAAAATTAGGGTACCGACAGAACAACAGGTTATAGCGTCATCAGAACAGAGCATAGAGGAGGCAACACGACGGCATCGGCGTTACAGTGTGAACGAAGCCTTATTTATTTATAGTTATCCGTCATCAATCAATACATAGGTTTTAGGTGTAGTTTGTATGAGAACATTTTGTTTTGAGTGCAGTTTAGTCAGTGGGAAATATAAGCAATAGAAGAAAATATGAAATTGAAGTTTAAAGTTAGTAAAAGAAAAGAGTATTGAAGATTTTTGGAGAAAATGTCAATATAAAACATGATTATCGTATATGAAGAAACCCAAATTCCCCAGTTTTAAATCAGATGATTCAAACACTAGATACCACGTTACACTACAGCCCAAAAAAATTGACACACTTTTTAACCCCATTATTTTTTTTTCTTGACTGCCACACTTAAAAGACAGGTATATCTACCCTAGGAGGTCTTAAACGCGCGAAACCTTTTTTTAAACGACTTCAAAAAAGTTAGCAGCTTATTTTTTTTCTAAATGTTCTCATACAAAATACGTGAAAGAAAGCCGGCCCGTCGTGATTATCGTTCTATGTTCAGTTCTAGAGGACGCACGCTAAGGGGCTGTTTGATTGATGACTTCAAATCTATGGATCCGCCCAGCGATAGCACTGACTTCATTATTTTATTACTATCCGAACCAAGTTTCTTAAACAACTTTCACAGTTTAAAGTTGTCTAATATTCTTGGTTGAATAGTAAGTGACGTTGCTGTTGATTCTGCTCTGAAATAAAAGTCTAGGAATAGATAAATATGGCTGGGTATTTGGCTACCTGAATCCGTCAAGGGAGTGATTCTACCTGCTATACTGAAAAACTTTCTTTAAGAAACTCAAATCCGATCCATGAAAAAAAAACTACACAGACTATTTCGATGTATGTATGAGAAGCCGCGCTTTGGACGTGGAATTGCGGACACCAGTCCGTTAAGTTTTTTTTTCGGATCAATTCAGTTTCTTAGCGATAGTATTTTAGTATGACAGGTAGAATCACTGCTTAACCGATCCAATTGACTATAATGCCACCCTGTATTACTTTGGAGTACATTTTTGAAGCATAATACCAGTTGAACGAAATTGAATACCAAATTAAAAAATACTATTTGTGTAGTTATTCATTCGTTGAACTGGCTTATCAGAATCAAAATATCAGTTTGTATTTACTTTATAGTAAGTCATTTATCCTGTCATACTAAGAACACGTGTCTTCTTGCTGCTTTAAAATGCCGCCGACAAACAAAAACACTGATTCAAATCCGCATAATTGAAATAAAGAGCAAAATAAACAGCACATCGCAAGATCCAAACTTGTAGTCAATCAATACTATACTTTAACACAAGAATAAAAAGTTATACATTGGATAATTTTATTTGTTATTCAACATAAATATTTCTTGTATAAATTCATAACAATCTTTGGGTGATAATAGGTACACTGGCGTGCAAAAAACTGACCTACGTATTCAATTTGCCTAAAATTAGCAGCGAAAATGCATTTTTATAAAGATTTGGTGCAATTTTTTGCACGGCAGTGTAGTTTGGATCTAAGAATAACATCATTCGCTTAATACTTCACTGCTCCATACATACAAGAAATAATAGAAAATATGAACAATATTACCAACAAAGTATGTAAAATTCTGTACATCAGCCGGGCAATACCAACATTCTTATAATAAACCAAAAGCAACTTAACTTAAACTAAAACGTTCACATTGCCCGGGTGATGACCATATTTTTTTTGGAGTTAACTATCCGTTAAAAAAACGTCTGAAATCCTGTTATAAAATATCATTTCATTTATTTCCACTGTAAAAATTTGTATAATAAAAATTCAATAGTAAAAACATTACTGTAAAATCAATTTTTTTTTCTGCAGATAATTTTTGTCATATTCCCCTCACAAGTAAATAAAATTAATAAATGTTAACCAAACGCAATAAGAGATTTACAATGACTAAAATTTCACTATAATACTGAAATTTTGATATAATTCATGTTCAATAAATAATATTATGACAAATATTGCTAAAACAGGTCTTCTAACCAAAAGTTTACATCAAATATATTTTTAATCGGTAATTCCCACTTAGTTTAAAAATTTCAGATCTAGAATTTCGAACGCCTAAAGTTTGCTTCTAAACCAATGTAGCATTTATATGCCAATAATGAGGGGCAAGATTATGCAAAGCCAAAACTAAAGCAAAACTTTAGTCATTGCGGAAGAGAAAAAACAGACAATTTCCTAAGAACTATTATGAGAGAAAAATTGAAAAAATAAATAAACTATCACAGACACATGAGTCGTACACGCTCAACCAATCAGTGCAAAATTCAAAACATTGTGATTATATTCAAATTGTGATTGTTTCATAAGATCCGGTTTAGAAAGAATGTATGAAGCTATGACTGATGTCGTCAATATTAGTTTTTAAACTGACTTCGACACTAACACTATCGACACTGACACTAGCACATAAAACTGGATATTTGCCGGCGTTTTGAGAAATACAAGCGTAAGGTTGGTGGTTTTTTCAGAGTCTTTTCAAAATTTTCTTTCCGAGTCTTTTCAAAATGCGAGGATTTTGTTTCGAAAGTTTTGAAAATATCGTGTAGCTTTTCCACAAAAGCTCCTTAAATTTACTTGAACACATCCATTTAGTTGTTATTTAAGGCACAAAAACGCCTTTAAAAAGTTTAGATTAAATGATACGCACGATCAGTCATAGCTCCATATTTAAAGAAAAAACATTCAACTTCGATTCTCTTTACAAACCGATTCAAATTGAAGACGTTCCATCCTAAATCTTAGATATTTAAGCATAATACCCAGTTTCTGAGAGGTAGTCAAATCTAACAACAGCCAGCTCCGGAAAGGAAAAAAGATTTTACTTTTTTTTTGATCCTTAACATAACCTCATATGGTCCGTTTCTACCAAGCGCAAAAACGACGCAAACTAAGCGTCTCCTTGCACGTGTTCGAGGATGGGCAAGCGCCCAATTTTTCTTAGCGAAGTACTGCTTATCTGATCTCCACAACCCTTAGTACTGGGTTATACGATACCCATTGGTAAGGTAAGACTGATTGTCAGATTGAGCCACTGACTACCTGTAACGACTGCCAAAGATCTAAAAATTACAGCCGGGACCAACGGCTTCACGTCTCTTCGGCAAGCATCAAAAAAGTGCGCGAGGATTTTTAAGCTTGGTGGAAACGGACCTTTTTAGCAGTATTTAATCTCAGATCAGTGTGGACAAGAGATGGAGCTAAACATCCCGTATATCTCCATGATACTGCCATTATTGCAACTTTTCAGAACCAAGAAGCTGCGTTCAAACGACGATGATCCAGACGATAATTACTGTTAATTATTCGATAATTACTGTTAATTATTCTATAATTACTGTTAATTATTCGATAATTACTGTTAATTATTCGATCATTCCAGCCCGAAAGACGTCCACTGCTGGACATGGGCCTCTCCCAAGAAGGGGGGCTTTGCCATAATCGCCACGCTTGGCAGGCGGGTTGGCGATCGCAGTAAGGTTGTTACGAAAGCACGGAGAACGCTGCTAATTATTCGATAATTCCTGTTAATTATTCGATAATTACTGTTAATTATTCGATAGATAATATCAAATTAATTAATTTTCAAAGAAAATAATTATCTTGATGTTATGTTTAGTTTTTGACCATATTATGAACACTGGGATGTTGACGTGTAATCCCATTTTATTACCGTATAATATAGTACTGATCATAGCCGTTTTAAACGGAGCCAGATTGTTTAAATATTAGAGTGAGACGATGATTATACATGTCAGATAGCACAATCTCTCATCCATACTATAATATTATAAATGCGATAGTAACTGTGTTTGTTTGTTACCTTTCACGACTCGGCTGATCGGATCGTAAAGAAATTTGGCAAGGAGATAGATTATATCCCAGAAAATGACATAGGTCTTTTTTTTCTCAGACGTACATATCTAAATTTTCCACGCAATGGTTCCATACTAAAGATGGCTTCAACACTTACAGTCTCAGAAACGGGGAGTGAGTAAAGAGAATCGCACTTTAAACAATTACAATAAAGATAATAATAACTAATCTAGCCTACATTATAAATAACACAACTACGCTACAATATTCCGATTCAATAATAAGGATAATTACGTGGCAGTGTTAATTTTTTTATTCAATTCATTGGTGTTTTAATTTCATTTTATTTAATTTTTTTGAACTTTCAGCATGTAATTGACTGTATCTACAGTTTATCCTTCTTTAGATTTCCTATTTGGTATACAAACACTTCGAAATTCAAAATGCTGTCAAATTAAGCTCTGCGCTGCAATCGACGATCCCGTGGAAGTAGCAAAGTTTTAGGTGAACAGAAACACCGTCGTTTCAGCAGCATGAAAAAGAAGAACAAGACTACGAACACAACTTTTTGAACCAAGTTAGATATTATGAACATTGTAAGCAACGCGAAGTCATGGATGTCAACAAAAATTGCTTCGAATACAACCATTTAAGGTGGAACAACCAGGGCAGCACGCGAAATTTAAATTCTCTAACGTTTTTGCAATTTGCCGGTCAGTGACTGTTTGTATGTTGAAGAAAATATGAATCGCGGTTGTAAAACGTATGTATTTTCATTATTGTAGTAATTAAAATCACCAAAACAACCCCAAGTTCAATAAATCCTATTGAATGAATATTTCATGAAAAAAAAATTATTTTTTAGTGTCGCAAATCATACTTTAATCAGCATACACCATGACACTGACCTACAAATTGCAAAAAACGTAAGGAAATATAAATTTCGCGGTCTACCCTGAAGTTTCCACCTTAAACGCATAACCTTTCTCAAAATCTCTAATACGCCATATTTGTTTACCAAATAGGAAAAGTAGAGAAATATAAACTTTAAGCTACTGCGCACACTTTTGACAGCAATCGATAAAAAAAACTTAGTAGTTATATCGGTTACATCCAAGTGTTCGCATATAATATCTTTCTATGTACGGTCTGTGTTTTGCTGTCAACATATCAACAGTGGAAATGCTATTCGATTTGCAACGTTCGGCTAAGTGGTGAAAGTTGGAAATCCAACAGCATGCTCAATGTGCTTTGGGACTTAGAAGATATTATAGCCCTAAGCACTCGTATACTCTGCAGTTCCGTTGCAAGACATATAAACAAATACAAACTGCATTTCGCCTATATCGATACTAAAAATTCAGTCGTTTAATGTAACTTTATAATAGAATGCCATTACTTGCAATAATTATTTCTAACTACAAGCATTCGTAAATAAAATTAATTATTAGGTCCGTATTACAGAAAGTCTCCCAAAACTCAAGCTTTACTAGGAACTAGATTCCGGCCATTCGATTGTGTTTTATTTTTATCGTGGGAGCGCTTACAAAGATTTAAATTCAGATACATGAACAGCCAGACCCGGAACAACGATATGTAGACCATACAATTACTTGTTCCGCGCGGGGAACGAACCCGCGATACGCAACGCAGCAGTCAATCGATCAGCCACTGCGCTAACCGTGGCGTCAAAAGCGCATCAAAGGATGAAACAAATCTTAAGTAATGCTTAAAAGTCCTAACAGTGCGCACCTACTCTCCAAGGAGTTATGTTAGCAACAAAACACAGACCGACAACCTAACAAATGGGTAAATAGAGAAGACTTATGGAAATATACGGTTACTGCCAACCTAAGGAAGTTAGATAAGGCAAACTTATGGCTAAAAAGGTCTTAGAAGCCACGCGTAAATTCGCCTAGTAAACGCGCGCGGGTTAGTTAACAAATTATACTGTAAATAGTTAAAAGTCAATGGTTCTCGTTCGTACTTTTCTCACTGAGGAGCTATGGTTTACAACTGATTACTAATTAGAAGCTAAAAGGAAGATATATTCGAACGAAATGGATATTTCAATACGATTTCGATCAAAATAAATGGTCCCAGCAATGCGATAGATTCTATAATAATCTAAGTACTGAATTTCATTATCATTGTCGTATTTCTAATGTTTTATTAGTAGACAATGCGTTTTGTTTATAACAAGCTTTTAATAGCTTCAACTGTAACTAACTATGTAAACAAATATTAGAAATTAAATTTGACGAACTTCCCAGTTTCCGATTGAGCTGAAATTTTGCATACACGTTTAGATTGGATGACAATACATGGTTAGCTAAGTGACGTCATTCTAAATTCAATATGGCGGACTCCCAAAGATGGCGGACTAGTTATTAGGGTTCCGTACCCAAAGGGTCAAACGGGACCCTATTACTGAGACTTCGCTGTCCGTCCGTCCGTCCGTCTGTCACCAGGCTATATCTCACGAACCGTTATAGTTAGCCAGTTCAAATTTTCACAGATTATGTATTTCTGTTGATGCTATAACAACAAATACAAAAAAATAGAATAAAATAAATATTTACCATACCAAAAAAATTTTTTTGTTTTGTTTTTTAAATAATGGTACGGAACCCTTCGTGCGCGAGTCCGACTCGCACTTGGCTGGTTTTTTTTTATTCATTCCCAAGATATGAGTATCAAATTAAATGGTTTGCTGAGAAGTCACTCTTAACCGTGTTTTCTGGGTTTTTAAACTATCATATTATTTTCCCTAATTCTACGAGAAGAGACTACTTATAACCAGAATTGCAACCAGTGGTGAAACTAGCCTAGTTTTAAAAATTACTAGCGACCCGCCCCGTCTTCGCACAGGTGCAATGCTGATACTTAATTTACTACAGAATGTCTGTCGACATCACATTGGAAACCTCAAAAATTATCAGTGTTTCTCTACTATATTAGGCATGTATTATACCTATAAACCTTCCTCTTGAATCACTCTATCTATTAAAAAAAAAAACGAATCAAAATTAGTTGCGTAGTTTTAAAGATCTAAGCATACATAGGGACAGACAGCGGGAAGCGACTTTGTTTTATACTATGAAGTGATGATACACGGAGGTCTTATTTAGCACCTAACCTTATGCATTCTGGGACCGTCAAAAAAAAAATACGAACTAAAGGGAACCGATTCCGTTTATTTCTCGCGATTTTAACCCAGCACATTTTTATTATAAGGCCTCAAGCATACCGACGCGTCTCTAATAGAGTCAGAAGAGAGAGAGAGAAGAATTGGAGAAAGAGTTTAAATGCCATTCTAAATTTTAGCAAACAATGGGCGTAGATAGAACCAGTTTATAAGAGATATTTGTTACTAAGTAGATCACCTGTATGATTCAGATCTTTAGATTGAGAAAATAATCGATTTCAAGTTACCGTCGAGGTAATATACTCATAGTGAGGCCCGAAATGGCCAAAAGACATTCTTTATCTATGTTGTCAGTTATCTTTCTGATAGTCAAAGTTCAGAAACGTCAATACTTTGATCGAGTAAGTTTTGGTTGCTACCAAATACTAATATTCCAGCTGATGACTCCAAAGTAGAAATAGGTGTCTTTACAAAAAAGCTATCAGTCCGCCAGTAGCAAGGGGTAACATTCCAATATGTCGATATTGTCTCTCGGTATAAAATTAAACCCTAGCTACGCCCATAGAAGCTTGAAATTCATTAAACAGTTGCAACCTTCCAGCTTCTCAGTGAGATCCTCCAAAAATTTAGCCTTAACAATAACTCATCTAAATGCATTATATTTTCGCAATTATATAATATAAATAGTTAAATAAAATTACCACTAATAACTTTCCGATTCCTAACAGTTTGCAGTGTTTTGTAGAACGATCGATTTACTACAATATAATTTAAAACTATCAATTATACTAGTATTGCTAGAAATAATAAACATCAAAGGATTTCTTAAAGAAGATATTTTATTCTAAATCGGGCCCCATTTCAAAATATGGATAGCAAAGTTGGCCCAAAATATCGAAAAAGGCGTTTTATCTTCATCATTTTCCTCCCCTTATATTAATTTATTTGGGGTCGGCGCAGCATGTCTTCTTCTCCGTATATTGGAACAAAATATCATGATTTTTGACCAATTAACCCAGTACGTAACAAGTCGTTCGAGATTCAAAGAAAATCGCAGCACATTCCATAGAATGTGCAGTGTGGTGCGATAGTCAAATATTCGAGTACCTTTCTAAATCAAATCAGATCAATTTCACTACCTAAACAGCCTACCCGCAAATTCTCAAACGCTACTTAACTGTAAGACGTGCGTGCGATTCCGTGCTAATAAATTTAAGGCAACTGTTAACAAGACTCCATTCAAAGTACAGTCATCCTAGCCTTTTACCCAAATATGTTTGGGTCGGCTTCCAGTCTAACCGGATGCAACTGAATACCAGTATTTTACATGATGCGACTGCCTATCTGACATCCACAACCCAGTAACTGGGTAATACGATACCCCTTGTTAAGACTGTATGTCATACTTTTGGCTTCTGACTACTCGTAACGACTGTCAAAGATCTACAAATGACAGCCGGGACGCACGGCTTAACGTGCTTTCCGAGGCACGGAGGAAACTAGGTATGTAATTATGGTCACCCATCCACGGACCAACCTCGGCAAGCACGGCCTAACCTTAAGGATCGACCCGTGCGCTGTTATTATTTAGTCACGAGCTCCTCAAATACAACAATCCATACAAAATACAGTGAAGATCGATTTAATTCGTTAAATGTGCCTTTACCGTACTTAGGTCACACCAAAAAGACACGCCCTGCACGGAAAAAAAATCAGTTCACGAAATAAAATTTGAACATATATTGATACGTCACGTCAATACGAATCTAACAATTTCAAGTGATAGAGACAATACCTCAACGACTTAAAATCAAGTAACATTTCAGAGTCAGACCACCCCAACAAGATCTTTCTACAAAACACTGTACAAACGCATCACCTACTTCAATGTATTATCTAAAAAGAGATGTTCCAGAAATGTATGGAGCCTGGGCTAGCACTATGTACACTATATGTAAATATTGCTTAATAATACAGTAACCGTTTTTTACTATCAATTTTCTTTAATTTCACTTCGTTTTAATGTACTTTCAAATTAACTTGGTCAAAGAGAGCAACACAACATAAAAATTAAACATGGTGGATCAGATCAGCACGTGATCAGCAGGCGAAAAATGTCATTTTGACAATGACATTTGATTGACGTGTATTCGACAACAACTGGAATTTCGAAAATCTCGGGTTTGGTTTGTTGTGTTTGGTTTGGTTGAACAAAACAACAAGTTCAATCCAAACTCAATGCAAAGAAAGACTCAAAGACGGCACTTCTTAAAACTGTCAAAGTCATCAAACTTCAAACAACTGTCATGGCTGCCCTTAAAATAGGGTTATCGTAGTAAAAAACTTTTCAAATGATAATTATTGTACGACTATACCCTTCTTCAAACTATTTTTTTAGTATTTTTATGATATTCCTCAATTTTTTTCCTATTTATCTATGTAGTGTACATAGTGGTAGCCCAAAATCAAACATCTCCTTTAGCAATTTCATTAATTCCGATAGTGTTTAGAGATTCTTACGCTACCTAATATTCACATCATACGTACACAACAATGAAAAGGCATTTTTGCGGCCCGTTGCAAGAACTTAAGGCTTATTATCGTGTGGCTTTTGTGTTTTAAATGGAAGAACTGTTTAATCCTTGCCGGGATAAGGAAATTAAAAGTGGCCTGCCAGTCAATACGGATGGCGACTGTGAAATGAACTGGCGTTAGCATAGTTGGTTCCAAGAATCGTCATTGGTTGAACTTTAATGACTATAAAATAGATTTCAAAATAAATAGACCTCATTGGTCAGATCTGGACTTAACTAAGCTCACGCCATCTACAATAAACTTTGACAGGCATACCTCATGTTGTCCATTTGGCTTCACCAAACCTTTTGATGGATTAGAATTAGAATTGTTATGTTGGCAAGGATTGTTAAAGACTATTTCAAATTGGAAGACTGTATTTCATTCTGTAATTGGAAGTCAGACTGCATATTTTTAGGACAAAAAGTTTTTTTTTAAGTAAGAAATTAGCTGCCATAATTTTCTCTTCAGATGTACTAAAGGCGTCTTTCACGATGTCCGAATAGCCACTGTTTACCGAATAAATTCAGAAATAGAACAGAACTTGTATCAAATTTTATCTGTCAAGTAAATTAACGGACACTTGATCGTAGGTGGTGAAACAAGCCACAGATAACATAAAGTTTTTAACATAATATTATTGTTGCCAAATAATTTCAGAAATAGAACAGAATGTGTATCAAATTTTATCTGTCAAGAATATTAAGTAGGTGGTGAAAGCCACAGATAACATAACGTTTTTAACATATTTTTTGTAATATTTAAGAATAGTGGTCTACATCTAAGTCTAGTTTTTTTTTTTCTAGAAAAGACATATTATAATAAGCCTTTTATAAAACAGTTGCTTGCTACGAGCCCGCCTAGTAACTATTACGCTAGATATTACAGTACTCATTGGCCCTGCATTATTACAACTATGCAATGCTTATTTCAATGATATCTTGTTTATTTATATATCTATATACGGCTTGGGGCATGTGGTCAATGTTAATGTAAAGTCAGGGAAGGTAATTTTTAAGCAGATTGACTAACAACTCAGTTTGATTGACTTTTTTTTGTACTAGGCTTGTTTGGCTGCAAGTCGCCTGATATGAAGCGATGATGCGGGCTAAAGTGGAGCACGCGCGCCTACAAGAAACCGATTAACTCGAAGTTTGAATATGTCAAAACCACAACAAATCCTAAAATATTTCCACACTTCTCTAGTAAACGCAGCATGGTTTTAATCTGACAAACTGGCACGGTGTCAATTTGTTTAATAATTAATTTCCTTGACGTTAAAATAACGAATAAAAATTTATGTGCGAACTATCCAAAAAGTAGTTACTATATATTAATAATTATATTTAAATATATTTATAATTTTATTGCCAATAATTAATATATGCATGCTAGTATAATATAATAATTTAAATTGTAATTAATTTTAACACTCTTAGTTTCCAACAATTGATGACAGACGCACTCAGGTACATGTTATAAAAAACTGCTTTATTTTTTAAGCAAAACCTATATCCAAGTAAAATTATTCCTGTTTATCAAGATAAAAGTCAATGTAACTTACTAATGCCTAAAAACTGATTGTAATTATTGTTTAACTTAATGTCTGGTAAAAAATTCACAACAGGTATTAGGGACTTTTGCCCGCAGCGGACAGAAGTCATGTAGGTATACCGACAATGTCACTCCTCTGCCTAACCCGTTCGAGAATACAGGCTTGATATAATGTTTCTTAGTTATAATCATCTGCAATAAAGAAACACATCTGCAGACACTCATGCCACATACTTTAAGAACGACAAAAGACAAAAGTCCCTAGTCTGGCCTATAATAACTGATCAGCCTCGGCTTCTCAAAAAGATCCAGCGAGATCCAGTTAAAATACCTACTAGCTTTAAAAAGCCTGTGAATATATCTAAAAACTTGTGTTAATCTAAAGAAGACATCTACATTGACCACAGACCACAATTTTATGTTTTATCATTGAATAGTTCTACAAACGCTCAGGTCCTATATTATACCATAAACTGTTGAGCAAAAATTCACTTTGTTTTTTATTATTTTATGGGTTTTTAATGGTAAAGTGGACAGATCCAAGCAGTAAATATAGTTTTAGTTGATATTGGAAAATATAGGGATCTATAGTAGAACTACAGACATTCAAAAGATAACCAGACATAGATAGTTTGACCAGTGTTTCCAGTTTTACATAAATATTGATGTCATCTAATATGGAGATTCATCATCATTCTCTTGCCCTTTGAAAATCCGATATAATAAATATTAGGGTGTCCTAATTGCCACTCCATTGATGTCAATCTGCTAGCTAGAACTTTAGTTGTAATATCAAAACTCTTTCGAAATAAATAGAATTTTTTGACTGCGTTGTTTTGGCAAAAAATGTAGATTCCGTAGTTTAAATTGGTGATCAAAATGGAATGACAGTAAAATCATAAATCAAAATCATTCAAAATACTACCATTGCAATGGATGTTTTTTTTTTAAGTCTGGCAACATTTCTCTTAATTTGTGTTGAAAAAATTTACTGCTTGGCTGTCTACCGTGTGGTATTGCACTGGCAGGAATGTCTAGCTGTATTCAATATTGTAGTTTTAAATGTGTATACAGTCTATGCTAAATGTAATCTAATTGTCTATAAAACTATTTCTTATATCTTGGTATAAATCTTGATTGGTGTTGCTGCAAATTATTGAATTTCTGTTGGAAATGTTGGTCATAGAGAATGGAATGAGTTTGAGGACATTTTATTATTGCTTGTACAGTTTAAAATACTTTGTGAAGATGTTTTTTTCGGTTGTGAAATATAGGTATGTTTTGTATGTGTATTATAAATGTGTCTAAATATATCAAATAAAAGATACATGCATTCAACAACAGTATAGTAGTTAAACTCAAGAGTGTGGTTTGCATTGAAAATAAGACTCGAAAGATGTTTTCTTTTACAAAACTTGCATCATCACAAACTGCCTATTTTTTAAGTAAATAGTAACCATTCAAAAACACCTTTTTATAACATTAACCTTCCTCAATCCATTCCCCACATCAACATACCAACTACAAAATGATATGTCTTCAGATCTGTCCGGAGACTGTGTTGCCAGCATAGAGTAACTGACAGCAGGAGGTTGTATTGCCAGCATTAAGGACCTGAGTAAAGGCGGGATGACACTAGTGCCTCCTTCGAGAAGACTTACGTTCACAGCCGAAGGGTTTCTCACCATCGCCGGGGACTTCGTAGGGTAGCGTGCCTTGCGCGCGTTTGCCTCGACCTCGCCCCTGAAATGGTGGAGTGGGTTGAAGATATTATAATTACATTGCATAATACTAGTATTCAGCTGAACCCAGTTACCTTCTAAGCCGACACCATGATAGTTGGGAAAGGGATAGTTTGCGCCGAAGGAGTATGCTGAGGTCTATAGCAAACCTGCTTGTTGTCAGTACGAGTCTCATGTGTGTTTCACCTAGTATAACTATACCTGGGCACAAAACCACCTGCTGCTAAGATATTCATCATGATTTGCTCATATATCAGTCTACATCAGTCCACTGCTGGGCACAGGCCTCTCCAATCGCAAGCCGATTCTCGGCAACTAACAGCTGCTGCCAGCGGGTGGCTGGCAGCAGCTGTTAGTTGCCGAGAAACGGCTTCGATGATTTCGCTCCTTCAGGTCTGTTCAAGTAACGTATTTAGTTTCCGCTCAAGAACAGGGTCTACCACAACGGTCATTGGTTCTATGATTACTTTAAGTTGGCTTATTACCATAACAAAAATAATTTTGTAGGTTCCAGAACAGATATCATACTCACAGCTCTCCCTCTCTTAGCAGGCGTGTCGTCAGGCTGCGACTTGCGCGTCCTGCCTCCCCGAGAGCCCGGACCGGACGGCGTGGACCCGCCGCGCCGCTTGCGCCGGTTCGCGTACGTGTCGTCGAAGTAGTCCTCATCCGATTCCGGGTCAGGTTCCTCTCCGGTTTCCATCTCTTCCATCGCTAGTTCATCGTAGAACCATTCCTGTGGAAGCTGATAGGGTTAGTCGTATACATTTTCTGCACGTCATAGCATTATTATTTCTGCCTGTATGTCATATGAAGAATCTTTGCCCAGCTACTTAGGCCTTACTTGTACTGTCTGGGACGCGATTAATATAACAAAACATAACATTACGCCTGTAATCCCCAAAGGGTTAAGCAGGCGTGTACCTAATAGTACACCCACATTTCGCCACTTATGTTTAAGTCCCATGTAATAGAGGGCGAGCCTATTGCCATAAACCGGGCACAAATCCAGTCTCCATGGCTGCTACTGAGAAATTCCTGATGGAAATAACTCATGGATGGGAATCGAACCCAGAACCTCATGCTCAGTAGGCAATTGCGACCACTAGACCAACGTGGCAGTCATTGATAAACATGAGATGGGATTAGGATGTTTATATTTCGGGCACAGCGCCAGCCGTAGAGGCGGTGATTGCCCCTCGTCAGCGCGGTCCAGCAGAGTAGATATATACGACCTAAGCGTGCTTACATAAAGATGGTTTCCGGAACAAACAAATCTGTGCGGGTCGGTACCGATCGGAGCACGGTTAACTTGCATATAAAATTGACATAATTTAACCTGTTTCTTTGTAAGTGAGCGCATAAGATGACATAGAAATTATTACCTGCACCAATCGGTACTGACCCGCCCGTACCGAAAACCTGCTTCTTTATGTAAACACCCTAAGATTCGCTTCACCGCCCGACCGCGCGTACGAGTGGTATTCTATACAAACTGCCTTACCTTAGGATCATCCTTAGCGGCAGTCTGTGAGCCGTCTCTGCTGTCATCTCCAGCTAACGCGTCGCCTGGTACTCCCGAGCTGTTCTCTCCCTCACCGGTGTTGTCTAGATTGTCTGATGCTCCGGCCCAGCCCCACCGTGTTGATGACATTGTTAAGTACTGGCGGCGGGCTTTGCGCCATCTGGGTGGAAACAAAATCAATTAGCATTAAACCATGTGTGTCTTTTCATGTGGTTAGTATGTGGTTAGTGCGTAACCTGGAGTCAGATTTTATTACTCCCATGGGCCTCTGACTTATCTTAACATACCATTGAGATATATCTACCAGGCATGTTTGGTTGCCTACACCAAGGCTAGTTATAATAATACAATACACACATGAATCCGAAAAATCGGAGGTGGGTGTCGGCTTCGCAGTCAGTCTTGGTCATCAGAAAATAAAGTAATAAAAAGCAAGTAGTGTTCACACATAACCCTCTCATTACTCTTCAATGACTACTAGTGTTTTTACAGTCTTCCAGTTGTGACATACAAAACCAGTCTTAACAGACTATGTCAGCAGGGGGAGGGTCTCAGTCACCAATGTACAACAGTGATCACTGACAATCAACCACTTTCACCCTTATGCTCCAAGTTATAAGGTTGATAAGTGGTTGACCATCTGTGAGCGCAGTAGTACCATAGTAGCGTAGCACAAGATAGGACAAACAAGTCTTTCATTGGGTTTATAGACCTCAGTCCCTAGAAGCAACTAAGACATTTAGAGTTTCCCAAATATTTGATCAGACTTCTGTTAGAAAAGCTTCCACTGTCATCTCATTTCCCAGTCTCCATGTATCAATTGATAGGTATTTTTTAGTTATATCACAATTTTTACATGTGCTTACCTCTGTGCAGGGTATGTGTACACTTGACCTTCTCTCTGGCCAGGCATGCGTTGTCTCCGTGTCATAAATAAATTGCAGTGGCTCTGTGCGACACCTGTAACAACAAAGTGTAGGACTGAAATATTGTAACATGGGAGATGAATAAAAAGACTAGCTGACTGAATTCGGAATAACATATCATAATGCCTACATGTATTTGAGAGGAGCTCATGGCTAAGTAATAACAGACTCACGGGTCGAACTGTTCTTGCCGAGGTTGGTCCGTAGATGGGTGACCATAATTACATACGGAGTTGCCTCTGTGCCTCAGAAAGTATGTTAAGCCAGCCCGGCTGTCATTTGTAGTCATAAGCCAAAAGTCTGACATCCAGTCTTATCAAGGGGTATTGTATAACCCAGTTAATAGGTGTGGAGGTCAGATAGGCAGTCGCTTCATGTAAAATACTGGTACTCAGCTGCATCTGGTTAGACTGGAAGCCGACCCCAAGATAGTTTGGGAAAAGGCTAGGCAGATGATGAATACCTACATTTTTTCCCTTATGAGGTACGCAGAGGTGTAACAATGGTACACTCACATTTTGCCAGTTATGTTTAAGTGCCAAGTCATAGGGGGTGCCCACAATTGGGCACAAATCCAGACTTAGGACTGTTACTTAAAAATTCCTAATAACACTCTGCCCTGTCCTGGGAATTGAACCCAAATCCTCACGCTCAGCAGTAGTACTTGAGACCATAAGACCAGTCAAGGCAGAGAAAATCAAATAAAGTGACAATATTGTGAGCACAACCATTCAGCTAGTCATCATCATTTCAGCTGAAAGACATCCACTGCTGGACATAGGGCTCCCTCAAGTTTCGCCACATTGACATAACATGGGGGGTTTTGCCATAATCCCCATGCTTGGCAGGCAGGTGGGCGATCGCAGTATGGTTGTCACAAAAGCACAGAGAACGCTGCTGCCCATTCTCTGGCAAGTCCCTTAGTCGCCTCTTACGACACCCACGGGAAGATATGGGATGGTGCTATTCTTTACGTCTGACACCATACAGAGCCACCATTCAGTGCTACATCCAAACTTATAAGTTAGTATCATCATCATTCTCCAGACAATTCAATTTATTTGAGATTGGCACTGCATCTCTTCTTCTTAATATATTACTTCATTTCCATATATGAAGCTGTGGTTATTCTTATTAATGCATATTATTGTATGTTCAGGCAATTCAAGATTTACATACTTTTAAGTCTGAATTTACTACAGTTACAATTGTATTGCTATGTAAGTACTATTACTTGATTAGTAGTATTTGTTTATGTTCACCATGCACTTAAAATAGCCTAGTAATCAAAATGTAGAAATCTAAAACAAAGATTACCCTTTGATTGATTTTTAGAGAAGGACAGGCAGATGAGTGAAGTTGCATGTAAAAAGGGGACAGAGAGGTTTTGATAACAACTCAGAACATTTTTGAGCACTTTATCAATGCTAAATATTGCGTGCCTATCTACGAAATAGGCCGGTAATACATTAACAATGATAAAGCCGGTCCTTGTTTACTTAAAAAGTCAATGTTTATAAAATTACTACTGAATGTCAATGGGCGTAGACGCGTCGTCCGAGTGACAGAAAAATCGATTTCTTACCGGTCTGTGTGTCGATGAACGGCATACGCATCCTCCTTTCCGCACATAGTCGCGAATTGAAGGTCGAAGAGTTCTCAATAATCTCTTTGTAACTTGGATCATTGAGAAAACTGAAAAATTCAATGCAAAAACAAACATGAGAATTGTACACTTGGTAATTACACAATAAACTCCGGAGCATCTAACTTTTTGTACTATATTATGTACGTCACCGAAAATAACACACTTATGACCGAATATACTCGATTTACCTTTCAATTTTTGTTAAATTAGAAGGATTCACTATCTGAATCTCTGCCGCCGCCATTTTCTTAGCAGACGCTACTTCGGTGACGTCGACTGACGTAGGCCTGTTTCCGGCAATGCTACCAATTAATTTCGAGAAAATCTACCATCGCCAAAATGATTGGAACCTTTTAATTTGTTTCGCGATTATTTATGTAGATTTCTTGACACAATAAAGGTAAATAATTCAGTTGATCTGTAAACATTTTGTATAAGACTTCACACAATTATTCGAATTTTGCGTTCAAAAAAAGCGATGTGTTAGTAGATTTTAAACTTTAGCAAAGAATGGTAACACAAGTGAAACGTCAAGCTTGTGACTGGTCATCGGTGGACGAATCGTGTGTCGGGCGCATTTTCAGTAATTGTTGATTGGAGATCTCCAAATATTACACTGATTATTGGTTACTGTGTTTTTATTAACTTTGGAAGCGGTTACTAATTTTCTAATCGCGATTTTCCAATAATTTATTTCGTTGGAAAGACTGAGAGATTTGTGAAAAATTCGAGGTCGGCGTGTCGTGGTTTGTGAGACAAGATGTCCGTGTGTTTCTTTGTGCCTGCGTAAGTTCCTCTTTCGATAATAAATATTGTTGTTTTTGTTATACTTTTTAATAAATCGGCAAAGTTTTTTAACCCGTAAAATTATTTTCGGGAAAACTTTTTAATATTTGATTACAAATCACACCATAAAGCGCTTTTTTCACTGGTATAACTTTGCGCCCCATGTTTGCTCGTTGTTTTTATTTTTGTTCATATCATTTTACCTTAAAAAAAAAAAAACAGGAAATAATAAATAGCCTCATGGCTTTTCCACTTGTCTTATGTGTAATATTTACCTATCATAATTTGTCAAAAAAATCCGATAGATTCGTAGAGTGAACTAGGTACTGTAAAGAAAAACCCGAAACTACTTCTCGTTTGGGATTTCCACAAAATCATCATCGTATGAATTTATATACCATCGAGAAACCACAATGCACTTCTTTACTTGATTTGACATTTATTAGACCGATTTGGCGTAGTTTTAGCTAACTTTGCGCAGGTCGCGGGTTCAACCCTGGATATCGCAATGTGAAAACTTAAAAAGCACTTCTTTTTAGGGTTCCGTACCGAAAGTGTCAAACGGGACCCTATTACTACTGAGACTTCGCAGTCCGCCCGTCCGTCCGTCCGTCTGTCACCAGGCTGTATCTAATGAACCGTGATAAATAGCCAGTTGAAATTTCTACAGATTATGTATTTCTGTTGATGCTATAACAACAAATACTAGAAACCGAAAAAAATAAATATTTTAGGGGGGCTCCCATACAAAAACGTGTTTTTTTTTTGTCGTTTTTTTATTAATAATGGTACGGAACCCTTCGTGCGCGAGTCCGACTCGCACATGGCCGGTTTTTTTTTAATTTCGTCGCAGAGGTCACGATGTTTTATTGAATACGGTAGCTAAAATACCCCGAAGTTTAGATTTGTAATCGGTTGATGGCAATAGGCTCGCCCCTATTACATGTGACTTAAACTTAACTAGCAAAAAGTGGGTGTGAGACCGTCTGCCTTACCCTTCGGGGACATACAAGCGTGATGATATGTTGTATTATGTAACGTTTTGTTAGGTATGTAATGTGCGCAAATAAAGTTTTTACGTATTTTAATTTCAAGGAAAATTTTGGTAGTTATACATTGCACATATACCCAAATAGTACCTACTACATGATAAGCCAATCACTACCCTTGCACGTGATTACATAATTACTGGAAATAATTTAAAAACACACACACACAAACACACACCTAAATCGCAATTAATATTAGCCGAAAGTAGTCCTACCAACGAAAACGTTTTCGGTAATTTATTGACAGCGGTGCACGAACTGCAAGATGCTACACTTTTGTTCTGGGCATGCTTCGAACAGACAAGCGGCAAAATCAATTAGGTATATTATCAATATCTGCCTAGTCTTTTCCCCACTATGTTTGGATCGGCTTCAAGTCTAACCGAATGCAGCTGAATAGAGTATTTTACATGAAGTGACTGCCCATCTGACCTCCAGAACCCAGTTTGGTATCTACTGGGTAATACGATACATACCCCTTGGTAAGACTGGATGTCAGACTTTTGGCCCACTAACTACTGTCACACTGACAGCCGGAATTAACGGCTTAACGTGCTTTCAGAGGCACGGAGTTAACTCGACATGTAATGGTTGGTCACCCATTTACAGCCCAACTTAGGCAGCGGCTTAACTTAAAGATCGACCCGAACGGATGTTATTATCTTGCAACGAGCTAGGAATATTATGTAACTTTGTTGTTGTTGTTGTGCTATAGCCTATAATTAAGTAACTATAAGTTATACCTACATGCCAAGCCGACCGGAATATGATTCAGCGAAGGAAGATGCGCAACAGATTGCTGTATTCTGCAGTTATTACTTCGAGGCGCCCGCGCCCTCGTTATCCAAAAAAATATGCCGAATTGAATGTGTCGACCCAAACAAGAGTGTTGCGCCACGCCTCATGGGACTTAGAGCCCTCGCGACCTCGGCGACTTTTTGAAGCGATACAGTGGCGATGCTGTCGCTCATGTGTATCGATACAGGCGCGTTTGCATCGCTTCTGTCGCACTAGAGATGAGTCTGATATCATGTCACAGGTAAAAATCATCGATATTTTAAAATCAGTTCATCATGCAATGACAAAGACAAAATCATCAATGCTTTTAAATCATTACGAGAATGAACGCGAACTTCGGTGATTCGGATCGGATGGTCCCGGCCGTCTCGGGCGTGTGAATTGCGACGTTCCGAGGCTGCGCGATCAGCGATTCTGTAGTCACAGAACTCGCATATTTCGATAAAATCACCGGCACTGGGAGCACGAAACGGCAATAATGCTTTCACTTGCGTTGTTTACGTTTGAGTGCGAAATGCTCTGCCTTAAAATGCCCTGCCATGAATGTCACAAACTAAGAAAAAAATAATTACGAGTGCTAACTAACAAAATCAACTAATTCCTCCAAAAATAACTAATGATAATTTCACTAAGCTGTTCCGCGATCATTTGAGTATCTACTCACAATTGAAGTGACGAGATCTAATACTCAAATAAAAATCATTGATGATTATGTCATTGTTCCTGTCATCGATATTTTTTTGTCATTGTCATGCAGTCATCGATACGGAAAAATCATCACTCAGCCCATCTCTATGTGTATGCACGTTCCAAACGCGAATAACGCGCGATTCTAGCGATGCAGAAGCGCGTTTACAAAACGCGCGACAACATCGCTACAAAAAGTCGCCGTGGGCGAGGGGCCTTAAAGATATCTAGCGAAATGTGGGTGTGCTATACACACCACTGGCCAATTCTTTGTGGAATAGGCACAGACATGATGTCATGTTTTGTTTGTTTGTGGATAATCTAGAATTCCAATGTCACATCATTATTATTTCAGCTGAAAAACGTGTCTATGCTGGACTCACGGCCCGCAAATATTAGATACATATAACACATATAGGTAAAGAATAGCAAAAGTATCAGATATCATAACAAAAATACTCGCCCTCTTATACCGGGAACACGGGTAACTAGTATCTTCGAATTCTTCGATGATCAATAAATTGAGTAGCCCACATTTTATAAGAGGGCGAGTATTTTTGTTATGATATCTGATATGAGTTTACCTATTTAATTCATATTTGACTTAACTTATAATTTCACTTTACCTTAAAACTTTATTTATCTTTTTTGACATTGAACGATTAATTCAATACTATATTTATTTTTGTTTCTCTATAATCTATTCTTTGTAATGTAAGATGTAATTTTTATTTTGTTTAAAAAAAATAAAAATAAAAATTACATCTTTACATTTCTTTTACATCCTTTTTTAGAATAATTGCTTACCCCTTAATATGAAGGTTGTGCATGTCTGTAAGTGATGTATTTACACAGAATCGAAGACTTATAATCATATGTGAACATTACTGTAAATTATATTATGTCGTTGGTGTGCCTTACTTACCTAATAAATAAATCAAATAAAAAAATCCGTTCGGGTCGATCGATGCGATGGTTCATGCAAAAGAATAAGTGATATTTAAGCGCGTGTAGAGCTTAACGCAAGTTACATCTGCTGATCTTCTGATGTGTAATCTTTAAATTATTCTCCTTGTGATTTACGGTTTTGGAGTAGGCAACTACAGTCCATTTACGGTTATTATGCCTGTGGCTTGACTATTCATAAGCGCCTGTCACGGGTCCATTTAAAATAACTGCTTTCGAATTTGAGACACCAGGCTAGGCACTAACCATACGGTATAGAAGAAGTTTGAGTATGGTCGTAGTTTTTAGCTTAGGGCCACAATGGGCTAGCTCACCGTCCGTCCGTCTTATGACGACAGGCCGTGACGCGTATTGCCAAACTGTATACTGACCCAGACCGGGGTTGCTCTGAGTATGATCGCAGTTTGCCTTTGTAGTTGAAGAGCAAACTGTATACCTATTCAGAGAGTGTCTGAATCAATATACATTTTGCTTTAAAATTCTAGAGCAAAATACATACGAGTCCAGACGTCCATACTTTCCAGTGTCTGGTGTAGTATGTAATATGGCATCGATAATTTAGAGCAAAATGCATGCGAGTGCAGACATGTTTTATCTCTTTTATTCCCGCGCGGCGCGCTATCATGCCTGCCTTGTCTTCTTAAACTTGCGCCGCTTGCGACCTTGACTCCTTTTTTTCGCCAGTGGCCGTGACTTCATTTACACGCACGTGTCAAGGTTATTCTTTCACAAATAAAACAATTATTTGCCAATCGAATATAAACCGAAATTACAAATAGGTACAATTTACTGTGTGTCAGTACATCTTTCTTGTGAAAAATTTATAAATACTGGAATTGGAAACACTTATCGTTTTTTTTAACACCCTGTATAGTTGTTACAGTTCAAATTTATTTTTAGTCATACTTACAACGGGTTTTTTCTCAGATTGCTCTGAGCTCGTATGCACTTTGCTCCAAGTTATTTGTGATTTTAATGAGGACGATGTAGTTCAGTACAGACTACGGGTGTCTGGGTCAGTATACAGTTTGGCAATACGCGGCCGTGACAGGGCTGCAGGACTGTTCGAAAGAGATACCGTGGCCCTGGAACACAAAGGGCTAAGAAGGAACATGGATGGGTTTTTTGTCAATACGTATAATAGTCTGGCACTCCCTTCCGCTCCGCCCAGAGCGGGGGGGGGGCGTAATTTGATGATTTCCCATCCGTCGTAAAAAAAGGGCCACTGCACGAGCACACAGGCCACTTTCAGCATCGGCGATCTGCGATTTAGCCGTTATTTAGAAGCTAAATGCAGCTACCAAACGCAAAAATGGAACGCAGAGAGTCCCCAAAACGCGATGCTGCATCGAAACGCTACGATCGTCAATACTAAGAGTAGCGTGTGTGCTTTGGCCCTTATCCGGAGATTGAACACGGCCGATCACTTGACGACACTAACTTAAAACTCCTACATTGCAATAGCTACATGGAAACGCAATGATACAACAGATGTCATTGTTACACAGAGACCAGGCGGGTTCCTCAAACATATCTGAGGAAGTCGATGGAGACCTCATGGGAGAGGAAAACGCTCCAGCGGAGTCGCCACAGCAGAGTCTACAGCAGTTCTGGTCTAAAGTCACTGATGACATCAAGAAGGTGAATTCGGTAAGTGAATCTCGTGATTTTCTGATCTCAGACGATGTGTTTAGTAGCCTAAGTTACTCCTTACAATACAACATCAGCTATCTGCCAAAAGGTCCGTCAAAATCGGTCCATCCGTTTTGGAGATTAGCCCGAACAAACAGACATAAAAATTAGTTTTTCGGTTATAAATGCAGCCTATTCTTTCTTTAAGCATTCAGTAAAAGCTGTTATTTTGAAATTGCAAACAGACACTTCGTTTTATTTAGGGGCCGTTCAAGTATTACGTAAGCACACTTTTTGCAGTTACTAACACACCCCTCCCCCTCGTCAGCAAAAGTAAGCAAAGCTCTTAACCGTCCCCCATGAACATTAGTACAATTGTGACAGACAAGTGACTAGCGCGCGGTAATTCCCCTACTCAGTTCTAAGCGAGTACCTAAACGTAATCATTATTAGTAGGAATCCCCGAAAATGCATTTCGTTTTCAAGCATAGACAATGTGCGGGTTGCCATATGTGTAAAAAAGTAAATTATCACTGCTGACGTAATCACCATCTAGATGCCCCAAACCCCCATGTCATCACAAATAAGCAAAGCAAAGACCCTCCCGCCCCCCTATAGTGCTTACGTATACTTGAACGGCTTTTATCTGTACAGATGTAAAGATAACAATAATTTTCATCTCCCTTTTCAGGACGACTTCAAATCGCAAGCGCTGCCTCTAGCCCGGATCAAGAAGATAATGAAGCTCGACGAAGAAGTGAAGATGATATCGGCCGAAGCCCCGGTTTTGTTCGCGAAAGCGGCTGAGATCTTCATACACGAACTTACGCTAAGGGCCTGGGCACATACTGAGGATAATAAGAGGAGGACTTTGCAGGTATGTAAATAAACTCCTTGAGGAACTCAGCTTGCAATATCATGTAGGTAAGTATATGTTTCATTTGAAATATCATGGAGTTTCTCGCCCATTCTTCTCCATAGAGATCTACGCTTTGGAATGCGCAACTACACGACTTTCACAGTTATTGTGTCTTGTGACTGGGACTGTAGCTTCATTTTTAGGGTTCCGTAGCCGATTGGCAAAAAACGGAACCCTTATAGATTCGTCATGTCTGTCTGTCCGTCCGTATGTCACAGCCACTTTATTCCGAAACCATTAGGACTACACAGCTGACACTTGGTAGGTGAATTCTGTGAACCGCTTTACGATTTTTGTACAAAAATAAAAATATATAGAATAGTAGATAGGTCTTTAAAAATGGCAATGAGGTTCCTAAAAACTTTTTTGTTGTGTTTATTGGGTTTTCCATTAGGAATTTCTCAGTAGTAGCCCCGGAGTCTGATTTAGTGCCCGGTTGATGGTTAAGGCTCGCCCCCTATTTGGTACATGGGACTTAACACAACTGGCGAAACGTGGGTGTACTATTAGTAACCTCTTCGGGAATAACAGGCATGATGTTTTGTTATGTATACATGTACGTTATGTCGATGATCTTGCTTTCGACATAAATAGGTACCTGTAGATCAAGGAAATGACGTACCTAGCGACCGGTCTTCTATTTGCAAGTTTATTTGCTTGACCAGAGAGTTTATTCTGCGAACTTTATCTTTGTATTTGAGTTTCTTGGCCTAAAAGTAACTTAAATTCTCGGAAAAATTCAGTTGTCGGCAATCCGATGCATTGTTGGCCCTTGGTCTGACGCCAAACGAGCGCAGTGTAATACGAAGTGACTCATATTTTTGCGTTGCACTCGATTTCACATACAATTGCAGTGTACGTCGCTGCTATAGCAAAATGCGTTTCATGTGGTTTTCAAATGGCCTCAGGATCACACAATGCCCACATCCTTCAGCTAATCTTGAAATGTGTCGTTTCAGCGCAACGACATAGCAATGGCGATATCAAAATGCGATCAGTTCGACTTCCTGATCGACATAGTCCCGCGCCATGAGGTGAAGCCTAACAAGCCGAGGTACGACCACGCGCCAAGAAGCAGCCATGTTGACCAGGTAACCATTCATTTATAACTTATTTTCATTTATAATTTGTGGCGACCAGAGTTTGGCCTATGTCAAAGGGCATTGGGTAAGTTTGTATGGACCAGTGGCATGATATTTTTTCACAGCGGCCATAATGATAATTGTTGCTAACGTATAGTGGAATAAATGATAATAATGACTCCTAAAATAATTTTGCCGAAAATTATATCGGAGCTGAATTATCTGAAATCAAAGTTGTTTTGTTCCTACTAACAGTTTGCATATTGTTCTGTATTTTATTAAAAATTAACTCTTTCTTATCGTTTGCCGTATGTCATTACTTCCCAGAATTTGATCCTTAGCAGCGACAGTATCGAATGGTGTAATAATACAGGATGTTTTTGTTTTTTTAAATTGACCGTTTCGATTCCTGGCTAAGGAATATTGATTTTTCGAAAAACCAATGATGCAGTTTTAGTTTTTATCAAAATCGGGCTCGTGACTCCTTTAGAGTGTTTTTCGCTATTCCTCATAGGTTCGGATTTGGCCTTCCACGCACTTGAAAAATTCACCCTATATCTCGGCTCCAAAGCATTTTGGAAATAATTGTTCATAAAAGAAAATGAATGTCTTATTGTGTTCTTACTAATGAAATATTTTTCATTAGTGGCCGCAGACTTAGAAAATCATGCCACTTTTACCCAAACCCCTTTGGTTATTTATTAGTTTTAGTATCATTGAGGGAAAATAATCAACCACCACCTGACCGAGTCAATATTTGACTCCCGCCCCGGCCATTATAGCACTGGCCGATAAAGAAAGTTCTCAATCAATTGTGTAGTAGTCCGCTGCAAACACAACATAACGACGTCAGGGATCAATTTCTCTTCCAAAACATTGACATTCAAACTACATTAGTAGCTTATCATGGTCTGGTTGCATCAGTTCTCAAGATATAGTATTATTTTCTGGGGCAATTGCAGCTCAAGGGAGAACTATTCAAGGCGCAAAAACGTTGCATTAGAGCGATGTGTGGTTTGCAGACCACAGACAGCTGCGAACTAAAGTTTAAGTCCTTATGCTTACATTACCTTCATTGTATATTCTGGAAACGGCCATGTTTGTAAAGACCAATAAAAACCTATTTCCCACGATGACAGAAACTAGAAAACGACCTGTCAGAAAGCAGTATAAAAAATTATTACAAATAGTGTCCTGTAACACAGCCTTATTGAGGAAAAGTGTTATTTGTATGGGTCCTACCATATACAATAAATTGCCAAATGTAATGAAAAACGATACAGTTAAAAACAATAAAAAGAAATTTCCTTCTACATTAATGTTTAATTTTATTCTAAAGTAACATATATAATTTTTCAATATTAACTAATGTATGATTACTATAATTCTGACAGTGACATCTTAATCTGTAATTTATATTTTTAGATACTCCAAACATTTTTTTTTTTTAATTTTGAGTGCCTGTTTTAGGCAGAATGTACATGGCTCACTCCTTTCTACTCCACCTGTATTTTTAATGTAACCTACATTAATTGCAAATAATTGATTTGATTGATTGAAGACGCGGCGCTTCTGATCAGGCCTTGACCCATTGCTGCAGTGTCCTAACTTCCTAAGCGCCCGTTTACTTGCACGTTTGATCACCTAAAGAACACCACTGATGTCGCAAAGTGCCGCAAGTGATATCTTACTTAAGCATTATGATCAATTTAAACAGCGTATACTTATTATATCTTTCCAGGTAGCACATCACCACGCCGCGATGCAGAACGCACAGGCGCAGCCTCAGTCGCAAGCGCAAATCGTAATACAGCCGTGCGCGAATGTGGTACAGCAGGTTATACATCATTTTGTTTTGTTTTATTTAGCTCTATATAACAAACACGGTGTAAGCTCTATACAAGGTGTTGTTTTGCATCCTCGTCAAAATTCAGGATGTTGTCACTAAAGACATAAATAATCAATATAAATTACGGTACCTAGTAAATTATTAAAAAACACTGCGTTTTTTTGTTGTTTAAATTTGTCAATATTTCAGAATAACCCCCTTAACGTGGTTTAGGGATTATAAAATTATCGAAAAAACGTTTGAGGTTTTTTGTTTGTGTGTAAGCGACGTTATAAAGTGGGGATCAGACGGCCCGTGTTTAAAACACGGGTGGTTCACAGTTACCGATTTCAGTAAATAAATAAAAAAAAGAAAATTACCTACTCATTTTATTATTGATTCGGGTCGAGAATCATTAGCATAGTTACCTCCTAGAATTTGACGAGGTTGCAAAACAACACCTTGTATATACATAATAGGGTAACTGGTAATTGGTGACCGATACTTAAACACGTGATTAACCTCATGATAGCAAACAATTTTCCCAAAGAAACTTTTTTTTATACTTATTCACTTTTATCACAATAACACAACAGACATATGAAATTCGGGGTTGCGAGCCATGTCGGTGCTCTGCCTTCCCGCTATGGCACGGAACGATAGTTATGAGACATAACGGCGTAACGCGGCTAACAGCTGATAGGTAACAGGCGCACGCGCGCGTGAATTTTATACAGCTGTTGTTATTGTGATAAAAGTGAACGAGTGAAATTAAAAAAATCTTTGGGAAAGTTTTTTGTTATCATGACTACAATCACGTGTTTAAGTATCAGTCACTAATTACCAGTCACCTTATACATATACCTACATAGATAACGTGAAATACAATTTTGATATATTTCGTCAGTTAAATACTTATCTGGAATTCTGTACTGAATTCATGGTAACATAACGCACGCGCAATACTGGTATTCGGCTGCATCCGGTGACACTGGAAGCTGAACACCAACATTGTTGGAAAAAGGCTAGGCAGATGATGATGTAATTACTATTTTGTCTTGAATATTTCAGCAATCATCAGCAGCATCAACATCCTCATCTTCCAACAACGTGGTGTCGCAGCAGCCCGTCACGTTGGTGCAGCAGGTGGTCACGCCGTCCGGAGAGCTGCAACAACTGCCGGTCAGTTACCAAGCCATATAATCTTGTACAGGAAAAAGTGTGATTGTATTGTTAGGGTTTGAGAATTATATGTTCTTTTCATTATGGTGAATTCTGCGTATTCCTGTAACAGGCATACATACCATATTGTATTGTTTCATATTGCTTTAATTATTTTTGAGTATGTACTGCTGTTGGTGTACCAAATAAATATCAAGAGAGCTGATTTACTGAGTAAAACCTGATAAAGCTTTCCGTGAACTAAACACATTAAAAAAAGGAACGGCATCTTAAAAATGTTACAAAACACACAATCAGCATCATTAAGTATTTTTTCTGGGAACTGAATAAGTGATTTCTCAGTTTTTGATTAAAAACATAAAGCACATTTATTTGCGTAAAATGTAGCGCAAACAAACGACGTTACATATCATTATATTGTATGTATATGTGTCGCAGTCGCAGGCAATAATCTATGATGCCGCATTTTACAAACGGCGTCGTCGTTTAAAAACGCTCGCTGTTTGAAAATATGCCGAAGGCAAATTGGCAACTCGTTCAATTGTTAAAATTTCTACATTTATCGTTATTGTAGGAGGACCATTATATAACACAGGTTGTGTTACTTTTGCTACCATACACGATAAGAATTACTTCTTATCGTGTATGGTGAAAAGACTCAAGAAGCCCAAAAAAAATATCTAGTATATAAGATCGAGTTTCAGAAGTACGGCATCGTCTGATACCTTGTGCGCGAGACTGATATAAAACTTAATGATTCAGTAATGTAGCAGTTTATCGAAATAAAGCACAGTAGCATAGTTAATATTAGTTACTGTATTTTAAACACGTTTTACAAAAATAACAAATTGGTGGCGGCATGAAGAAAAGTTTTGACAAAGCCAATTACCGCTAAGCCGAGAAACGGTGGGAATCTATGATGTATGTTGCGTTCCATTTCTTTAATATCGATGAGATAACGACAACCCGCCTACTGTACAAACAACCGTTAGGCCCACCAGATACATCACCCGTCTGGTCAACGTCTTATCATAAAATTTTAATACATATTTCAGATCCAGTTAACCCAAGCACAGTTGAATATGATCCGGCTGCAAGTTCAGAACAATCCGAACCAGCCGATCATCATACAAGCGCAGTCTCAACAGTCGCCACAGATTATACAGGTAACCTCCCTAGTGCCTCCCTCATCTAGTGTTAGCACTTGAAGACCCTATTGTCTTCAAATGCTAATACTTTACTTGGCGTATTTCCCAAAGGCCTAGTTGTCACAAGCGCTACTGCTGAGCATGAAGTCTTGGGTTCGATTTCCGAGTCGTGCAAAATCAGAATCAAAAGTCATTTATTCAAATTAGGCTGATACCTAATCAGCACTTTTTGAACGTCAAACTTTACAAGAGACACGCCCGCCCTTCGCCACTTCCTAGTGTTTTAGCTGGGAAGAAGTGGCGGAACGAACTCCCTAGCAACACATCTGTCTGTTAGGTTAGAAGAACCAATTTCAAGTAAAGTTTTGGTGAGTAATCAAGAAAATCTCAGTAGGAGCTCGGAGTTTGGAAGTTATCAGAGTGATTTCCGGTCGAATAGTCAACCCATTGGAATATTAAAGTACTACCGGAATAAAACCCTATCTGTTAATCAAGTTAAACTATCTTCCAAATTATTATTTTTATATAATATATACAGGCTGTAATGGAAATAGTATACATATATGTACATACTTTAGAGTGATCATATGTTTCTCCATCGGACATGGAGAAACATGTTCAGTTTGATAGTCTGTAGCACATCCTTAAGTATACCCTTTCCGTTACACCCTGTATACAAGGTGTTGTTTTGCAACCTCGTCAAATTCTAGGAGATAACTATGCTAATGATTCTCGACCCGAATCAATAATAAAATGAGTAGGTAATTTTCTTTTTTTTATTTATTTACTGAAATCGGTAACTGTGAACCACCCGTGTTTTAAACACGGGCCGTCTGATCCCCGCCTTATAACGTCACTTACACACAAACAAAAAACCTCAAACGTTTTTTCGATAATTTCATAATCCCTAAACTACGTTAAGGGGGTTATTCTGAAATATTGACAAATTTAAACAACAAAAAAATGCAGTGTTTTTTAATAATTTACTAGGTACCGTAATTTTTATTGATTGTTTATGTCTTTTGTGACAACATCCTGAATTTTGACGAGGATGCAAAACAACACCTTGTATAACAAACATCCATGTATTCTCACAAACTTTCGCATTTTATAATAGTATAAGAAAAGGATACATTATTGTAACGTCCATAGGCTGCGATAACCACTTACCATTAGATAGAACCACTTGCTTGTTTATCACCCAAAAATAAATTTAAATCCATTATTCCCCAGGTCCAATCCCAAGCACAGCACCAACCTCAGCAGCAGGTGTTCCTGGCCCAAGTGGCGACTTCCCAGGAAGACTCCTAGTACCAAAAAAAAAAAAACAGCGCGCAGTGCTCGCTCAGCACCGAAGTGAATGTGAAGTGAAGTGATATATATTATGTAGTAGTGGACAAGAAAATAAGGACTGTATTCATCAAGGCTGATCAAAGTGACGTTGAAACGTCAACAATGTATGGTTGAACAGTCGTTTAACATTTCTTTAGGAGCGTTTACTCCTCACGGCATTACATACAAATTTTTAAGTCCTTATTTTCCGAAATAACTAAACTGATTTTAATGAAACTTATTACGCATAAGCAGGTTACAAAAATAAAGTTACGGAAATTTCTGTTCCTATATACAGTATGTTAGGTTAAACGAGGGACATATTGAGGGAGGATATTCAGTATTCGATTCTCGTCCCAAATATGTAAAAAACCTATAACCTTAATTTGTGACGTAATTGTCCTATGAAATACATTATTCATAAACACTGAGCGCGCAAGAAGTGAACTTGTAAACAGTAAAATAGTCACGCGGCAAAACATGTGCCTATCTTGCCGAAAAGGAAGCGCGTACGCAAACCCCGCCCCTTTCCTTTGAATTTTCGCCGATGCACCGACGGGACACACCCCCGCGCTGACCGCAGTCCATGCGTGTGCGCCGCTATTTCCGCATGTCCAATATTGCGCTTCCGCGTATTCCTTAAACAACCCCGCTTAATTCGCGATAAGTGTGTCCTGTTAACGTAATCTTAAATAATAATCAATAATTCCGCGTATTCCATAAACAACCCCGCTTACTTCGCGATAAGAGTGTCCTGTTAACGTGATCTTGAATAATAATCAATAAAAATGACGTCTTATCAATATTCCAATGAAGAATATTGGGATATGGTTCGTGCCTACATGTTAGCAAATGATAGTGTGCGAGGAGCCATTAATTTGTACCGAGTGATGTTTCCCAACCGCCAGATTCCGTCGTACAATCTCATGCTGGGTGTAAATAGGGAAGAGTGAAAGGTACGTATCACAAACGCTTTTAATAGTGTAAGAAGTGATTCGTTTGTTTTTAACCGATAAGACAATATGCGAAAACGTGCCGAACTTTGCATAACACGAGGAGTTGCTCATTTTGAAAAATTTTTAAGATTAGTCTAAAAATGTGTAAATAGTCACTAAATTCGTTGTAAATAGTCAATCAAGTTAATCGTTGTAAATAGGTGTGATTCCATTTTTTTAATACGCCAAAAATACTAAGTGCATAATAATTAACTTTGTCTTAATGAAACAAAAAAACTAAACTTAGTGCGAATCACAATCAACATTTGCAATGAAGATTTAAAAATGTTTAAAGGTTTAAAGTATGAAGGGAAAATGGATAGGTATACCTAAGAGTCATTGACCCGATCACATGTTCTGCGAGACTGCGATAGTAATAAGTCGCTAGCGCAAGGGTGTTTACACGTTGCGAGACATTTGCGAAATTTTTGGTATGGTTCTGTTTGTTATTTATCAGTGTTTTTTTTTTGTTTATATTTTTATTAGTATCATGTTAGCATGTACTATTATGGGTTTGAATATGTCCCTCGTTTAACCTAACATACTGTATAATTTATAATCGGTATAATTTGGCTGTAACACTATTTTTAGAAAATGAAATGAAGTTTCATAGAAATCGGTTCAGTCATTTCGGAAAATAAGGACTTGAAAGTTTGTTTAAAATGCCGTAAGGTGTAAACGCTCATAAAACTTTCGGCACTAAGCACCTAGCATATGGGACGAACAATAATTCGTTCGTGTACCGACAGACCGCCGAGTCATCTTTATACAAGGTGTAAACAAACCCTTGAAGCCGTCAACCATGCATTCTGTACATCAAATATTATTGCTGGGAAGCGGCTTTTTTCTGTGTGAAATATCTCGTTTTACGGTAAAACTCAAAGTAACAAACTTGTGATAAAGTTGGAACTTTGACTGCCAATATCTCTGTAGCGACCTACAAAAAGTACTACAGCGCCATCTATGACATGACGGAAGAACTAACATCAATTTCCTACATCTCACATGCAAAGTTTACATCGACTTATGAGTATATAGAAAAACCCGACTTCAACTGTTGGGCAGTTGCCCGCCAGACACAACACCTGTCTAGTCGGAGGATCCTCCCTTTTCAATGGAGTAATGAGGAGCTTTACACCATATTCCTCATACCCTTAAATCTCCGTAACTAGAAGGTTCCCAGGTATAGTCCAGAACAAAAAAAAAAATATCGCAATTATGGAGAGAATAAGTGCCTTTCGGTTTCGTTACGGGTCTTTTTACACCCTTTATGTAGACTTGTGCAACTTGGCAGCGAAACTGTTAGCAGCGTTTATGAATTAACCCTCAAATATACTCCTAAGCTCGTTTTGCGACCTGGCCCGCTATTCACAAACGCTCGAATTCGATTTCGGGTCGATAATATTCGTATGTCTATCTTGTTTTGGCATTACGAAAGCGAGCGAGATAGACATAAAACTTTCCGAATCGAAATCGAATCCGAACGTTTGTGAATACGGGGGCAAGCCTTAGATCCGATAACTGCAGTGACGAAATGCCCAAGTAAATCAAACGATGTTTTTCAATACACTTAACAAGAAATAACTGAACGAAAATTATTTTTGTCATTAATCATTATAAAACTATGATTTATTTAATTGTATTAATGAATGTGAATAAGTCCTATTTAGAATTATTTTCCGATTGCCAGAATTATTATGAGATTGTGGGCTGGCTCATTATTGCAGAACTAAGTCCCATAACATTGCAATAGTAATAATAGTCGCGTTGGACTAAATGTAGAAATAATTCTTTTATATTAGTTTCTAATATAAACCATAATACAATAACATTAATGTAAATATACCTCTATCATAACACTTTTGTACGAATGAATGACTAATAATTTGCATTACGCACAGATTAAATAGGTTTTAACCTTTCCGTCCCGCGCGTACCGAATTCGGTACGCGCGGGCGTTACCGCTGATCCTCGCCGTACCGAATTCGGTACGCCGAGGATCAACGGCGCACCAGCAAACTTAAACGCTAATATAAAAAAAAGTAAATTTCTAAATCGTTCTGTCAAAATTTACCTCTATGGTCAACTAGTAGTCGATTCAAACAAAACCAATCGTTAGTAATACTAAACGGCACAACATTATTAAAAAAAATATAGAAACTCGTCTATGTCGAATGTCAAACGACAATGGCAACCCGTGTTATTATGTTCGGAAAAGTGTTGTTTTTGTGAGATATACGTTGTAAAACTTTGGTAAGTAAATGTATAGTATGTTATAAGTGTATAATGCAACTTTTTAGATAGTCATTTGCTTGAAAAAATAACAAAAAATTATGATTTGAGCCAACAAAAAATCCTTTGTTGTGAAGTTTGTTAGTCGAAATTAACAAAAATAATTTGACTCTTTAACCATGTAAAATGGTCTTGGAAACAATAGTAGCAAAGAAAAAATAGTGATAATTCATTATTTCATGTATTCGAGGCATATCTATTCATATTTATTGATATTTCAAGTATTTTCATGCTTTGAACAGCGGAATTCTAAAATGGCCGATTCTAACAAGAAGTTTGAGTTAGGATCTTATAAGAATAATGTATGAAGGACTCCTAAAAAACACTGTCATTAGATTACTTGTATATTTGTGATGTTAGATATAAATTTTCGTGTAAATTGAATGAGTAGTTTTACCAAACAAAAATAAGCAACGAAAACAGACGTATTTACTGCGACCTCTCTCATATATATGGGATATGTATAATTCTCAAGTAGTTCTAAAAGAGTTGTTTATTATTAATAAATGGCCCCGTTCATCACGAACCCGACACTGTTTACCGTTTAAGATTAGAGCTAATATAACTCGAGTTATAAGTGTTTATCTTTACGATATCGGATGACTCACGCGATGGCGTAATCAAGGGGCCCCCGAAGGGCTACACGCGGGGCTTTACTGTTCGCGCGAAAGGATAAAGAGGTTAATGGTGATGTAACGAGAGTTATTTGAAAAATATAAAAACTGGAATCGATAAAGGAATTGAGGAAGTTTGAAAATGGCGCTAAAAATATGAAAGGAAGTCGTCTGGGTTGGCATGGACATGTTATGAGGAAGTATGCAACATACTCGTTGAAAATAAGAACTTTATGAAAATAAGAATGTATGTAGAGGAAAAGGAAGTCCAAACAAAAAAAAGATTGATTGTGTGAGAAATTATATGAAAGAAGGAATGGAAGAAAAAAAAACGTGTGCGTCTCGGGACGCTCGACAGAAGTGATGAGCCTGCCTACTGCTGCCGTATGCGTGAGAGAAAGGGAAGCCAGACAGAGTGGCGCCGTAAAGCGTTACGTTACGAAGCGGTTTACCCTCCCATAAGAAGTTATCACTTCAAACGTCTTGCGCCGACTAAATAATATGAAACAATGGCAGGAAGATGATGACAGAAAAACGAAGACAAGTGTGAAAATACGGAGGCAGTCTTATGGACTGCCGGCAGAAGTGAAAACCCAAAACAATGGAATTACTTTAAACGCGTCGCTAATCTGGCGCAATACGTCACGAGCGTGTCGGTCACGCGAACCCAGATTTCCCCCCTACCGAAAATCGCTCAACGCGGCTAAAGAAGTTTTCACTGAAAAAAATAACATCTTATTTATTGTCGTTGGCTGTTCAAGTCAATGGTAATAGTATGCCAATCAACGGACTTAGCTAAGTAACAAAGCATTATGAACCTAATCTCCAATGTAAATAGTTCAATTTTCACTTTAACTTAAATATTATTTTTCAAAATCCTTAGTTATTTTAGCATAAATTTATTCGACTTGTTCCATGAAATATAACACGTTTTGTGAGTTACAATAATTATAATTATTTTTATACAAATGATAACAATTCCTAGAAACATGTTTTAAATGACCAGACTGGGCACAGGCCGGGCGGTAAACTCAAATATTTATTTTTCCGCCCAGCTATGCCGAACCAGGACGACCTGAACTTGTCTGTAATACGCCTTATGTTAGCTTGTATTTGATTGAGAAGCTAGAATGAAAACTTTGATGACGAATGCCATATGATTCTCATCACCAGAATGTCAATTATAGTATACTGTACTTGCACTGGTTTGTACAGACAGCGTTTGAATATGCTAACCCCTCCACACTCCAGCCGAGTAGGCCGGCGGGGTAACTGCTTAATGGAGCTGTGTGTACATATGAAATATACGAGTATGTCAGGTTCTGATTAGGAGGTACATAATGTAACAATTTTACAAAACCATATGCGAGGAGGCGAACATTATTGTTTTTTTTTAAATTGATTTTAAACTTTTAATTTGTGAATAATACTAAGGTGGACTTGAGGCTACTGGTGGATGGGTGAGTGGCATTCCGCCCAATGTTGTAATCGTATAGTTAGTGCCAAGTATTAACTGACCCCTTTTTTTACTATTCTTCGTTGTGATTAGGGGTCAAGTAATGTAGGGTACTAAGTACTGCTAATCGTAGATAACAGAAGAATCTAAAAAAAAATGCAAAAGTACTTGTCATCAATGTTTAAAGTGATACTAAGTTGGTTGTTATTTAGGTTTATATGTACATAAGTTATTAAATAAAACATGTGAAATGAAAATAGGTATTTCGTTTTATTATTTACTTTAAAAAAAAACTTTAACTGAAAACTGCATACCTTATTTGATATGAATTGCTTAAAAATGAATAAAAAGAATTTAACAATCACCATTGGCATTAAACTTCATAACATTAACAGAATTAAACATTTGATAAAATTAACGAATTGTACAAGTACAAGTTGTATAATAATAATCTTTGACGGAAGGCCCGGACTCCACCAAACCGGAGACGCCAACGCGGGGGCAGTACGAAGACGTGCTAGATTCAACTAATCACAGGACATACAAGAAATGTGATGTGGATTTCAACAAATGTGATTGGTTGGTTCTCGCACGTCTCCTCTCCGCTCGTATCTTGATTGGTGGACTCTGGGCCTAATAAACAAAGATGGAAACTGTTACACGGTTCAACCAAAAACAGAATGTACTAACCCACATCAAAGTATCTCCCATTTTCCAAACTGTTTGTAATGATTTTTGGGCAATAAGATACTGTTTCACTGAATAGTTATATCCACATTGATAGAGAGAGAGATTAGTTTGATGTCAAACTGATCCAAAATTTGACTGAATTATAAGACATTGGCAGAACTACGTCCATTTTTGGTTGAAAAATGCAAAAGTAAATTGAACCCAAACCATCTCTGAAGAGTAGGTACCATTTTTGTACATTCTTTCTGATTATACAGTATGGATTCACCTTTACTAAGCACATCGCAGACTGCACAGTGGTATAAATCAACAACGTAACGATAATCATAAAATAAGTATAAAGAACATTCAATTGATGCAACAAAAAATTATATAGACATTTATACAGTAAATACAGTACCAGTTATGATATAAAAATGACTTTATACACTGATACTTAATACTCTAGACAACAGGTTCAAAATAATGGGCATTAGTTTGCGCACGAGTTCATTAGTATCTTGAGACCTAAGGTAAAAAGCTGCAAATTAATATTACCCGTACGAGTAGTTAAGATATGTTTTTTCGGCAAAACACTGCAACTCTATTCAATTTTAAGTCACCATAATGCCTTGTGCAAAACATTTTAAAAACGACTTAGCTTCGTTCGTAAGGGCGATTTATTCTATTTTGATCAATATACAACCCGACACTAAGCTGCAAATTGCAAAAACGGTAAGAATAATTGATCTTCGCGGCCTACCCTAGCGCTTTAACCTAAGGAAAATGTGGATTGAGTAAGCTTAAGTGTTCTAACGAAAGCTTCTGTCGTGTTTTCATCCCGCATTTTCACGATACTAATAAGCTCCTGCTCATATCGACTTACAAATACCTCACAGAGTACCCTGCTTCTCCATATGGTCAAGCACAGTCTGCACATCTTCTTTCAAGATCCGCACCATAGCTTTCGTATGCTGGCAGTCCTCTCTGATCAGATCAACGGAACGCTTCTTGAGCTCGTACATGAAATCATCGTCTAATTCTTGTAATCTGGAGACGGAAATGAAACATTTAGTTTTTAGGTAATACTAGCTTATGCTTGGAAGTCGGAAGTATCCCACGGGAACTCCGTGACTGCTACTGAGAAATTCTTGATGGTTAAACCCATTGCCCTACCTGGAAATTGAACCCAGAACCTCGTGCTCAGCAGTATCATCATCATCTGCCTAGCCTTTTCCCAAACTATCTTGGGGTCGGCTTCCAGTCTAACCGGATGCAGCTGAGTATCAGTATTTTACATGGAGCGACTGCCTATCTGACCTCCACAACCCAGTAACTGGGTAATACGATACCCCTTGGTAAGACTGGATGTCAGACTTTTGGCTTCTGACTACTCGTAACGACTGTCAAAGATCTACAAATGACAGCCGCGACCAATAGCTTAACGTGCTTTCCGAGGCACGGAAGAAAACAATTTAAAGGTGTGCTCAGCAGTAGCGCTTGTGACAAAGAGGCAGCCAGTGAACCGTATAATATTGCGATAACAACAACGTCAATTCTAATTTTACGTTTGTTGTTGTCTTTCGCTGAATCAAATTTGGTCGTACACGTAGGTACTAAGACTAGACGGTGAATTAAATTGACTGGGTGCACAGTGTTTTGAAGACTAGTGTTGACGCCAAATCATGCCATTAAACAATAACGAAATGGGCCAGTCAGCCACATCTGCGCATCAAGTACCTAATGCGTTGTTCCTTCAGTTTTTTCAAAATTGAAACACGTTGAAACAAGTGGTCTGCCTGTACACTACGGGAATTGATGGACGCTAGTTATAGCAAAAACATATATATATCTTCCGGACCACATTGCAGCCACGGCGGTCAATCACAACAGAGATTAGCCAAATACGCAAGAGATGTTAAAGTGCAAAGTGATTGCGCATACACAGGTGCACTCTCTCTTCCTTTACTCTCATAGGCCGATGGGACGGCAATTGAGTCTGCCAACTGAGCAGACACAGGCCCAAAAGGGCAGCGCGCTGTGTTCCCCGCCTCTCATGAGGAACTGCGGCGCGTACGGCAGACGGCGATGGGGTCTGCATGTTTGTGTGATCCAAAACTTGAGGGGATGAGCCTGACGAACTGCGCAAGTACCCCAGAACAAGGTAATCGAAGAACGAGTCCGGTTTTAGTCACGTAGTACGAGCCTTACAGATCCCCCTAACCTAAGAGGACCCCGGGCAGAGGACATCCATGAGGAATTTCAAACGCAATAAAGACACAGGCTCAATGCGATGCGTGCGTGAGAAATTCCTAATGGGTAAACCCATCAACACTTTTCACCCGACCCAGGGAAGCGCGACTGCTAACCGGCGGGTCTTCGGACCCCAAGCTTAACAGTCGCACTGGCGCCATGAGACCAATGGTAGATTGATTTGCCATCGACACTCAAAGAAGATGAATTACAAAGTATTAGCTCACCTCTTGTTTAGACCAGCGAACTTACTGTCCATGACCTTGACGACTTCACTAAGTATACTCTTCGCCACCTCACTGTATATGCCGCGGCGTTTGTCCTTCAAGTCACTCAAATGCTTCTGAGCATCTACGAATAGGTGCACGAATCTGGAACAATTAAAACTTAACTTCCTGACTTGATTTTCCAAGAGTTGTAGAAGGAGAGGAAGTCCAAAGAAAAGATGGATGCTGTGATGTATGATAATAAAGAAAAAGGAGTAAATCATAGTGAGATTTGACAAGGGAGAATGAAAGAAAAAAACGTGTTGCGCCGACCCCAAGTAAGCGCGTTCCCATTATGTCGTGACGACAGATCATCGTGTCGTTTAAAGCGTCGTGGCTTGTGTATTTAAATGAAGGTGTTCACATAAAGAACGACACGATTAAATGTCGTCCACGACTTTTTTCCAGTGACGACAGATTTCAAGTGAATGGGTATAATGGGAACAGCTACAGACGACAGTCGTCCAACGATAAATTAATCGTCACGACATAGTACGAACGCGCCGTAGCATGGCATAAGGACGGGTTAATGATTGTATACTCACTTTTTACTAGTATTCCTCTTTATTTCAACGAGCGTGGTATCCAACTTCTCCATTACTTCATGCATAATGTGCCTGGTCGACGCATTAATTGCTTCAACTAAAAACAAAACAAATAAATATTGAGGGTCATCAACGCACGTTGCTGGTAAAGTGTTTGGATTATTTTAGAGTAAGACGGCGAAGTAAGATTTTGTGGACCAATAAATGGTTGGACAATAATCTTACTATTCTTATTAAATGCGAAAGTTTGTGAGGATGGGTGGATGTTTGTTACTCTAAACTACACGGATTTTGATGGATATAATTCATAACCTAGACTAACATATAGGATACTTTTCCTCTCAAAAGTGCGATCCCGTGGGGCAATAACCGAAGTCTACGCGGGTGAAGCCGGGGGCATAAACTAGGGGACAATAATATTATAAACTTCTCAGTCAAAAATCATTGACTGCTTAACAAGGAGCTTTCCTAAGCCTTGCCAAGATAAAGATGGCGGGACCACTTTGATGCCTACAAGCAGGATTGGTCCACACTTGCTCAAGATCTGGGGAATCCTCTCTGATTGAAAGGAAGAAAGGAGGCCTTCTCTCTACTCTACTCTGCTAGGCACTGCCTAGCTTTTTCCCAACTATGTTGAAATCGGCTTCTAGTCTAACCGGATGCACCTGAATACATACATGGAGCGACTGCCTATCTGACCTTCACAACTTTGTTAGTATGTAATAAAATAATATACTCACTTCTGCTACTGCCCGGTTCCATCCTCTTGAACCAGTCATCAACACTGGATACCGTTACACTCGACACCAAATCCTCATTATTATTCACCTCAATCTTTCTCTTTTTACAATCAAACCTTTCTTCTGCCAATCTTCTTTTCAAAACCCTTCCAGAATCTTCTATTTTTGTTGACGTACTGATTCTAGAATGACTTGAAGCTGAACTGATTGTTCTCGTCACTCTTTTGTTCTCAATAATTTTCTGTGGTGGCTTTTCTTGAGTAATTTTGGTTTTTGGGAGATTTTCGGATTTCTTTTTATTTAGTGTATGTATTATGTCCTTCATATATACTTCGTCGTCTGATAGAGAAGTTTCTGACTGTTTGTCTGCGTTAGATATTAGTTCGTCAAACAGTTTAATTGGTGAAATTACGGATTTTCGTTGAATTACTGCATTTTTAAGCGTTTTTTCTGGAGATTTAGCCTTTTTCTTAGGTACAACTTTGCGTTTAACTTTTGGGTTGTCTATAATTTCTTTTACATATTCACCGTCGCTTTCCGATTCAGAATTCTTAATAGTTTGACCGCTGTTATTAATTTTAGCAGGTTGCGAAGTTTGGAAAATCAGTCTCAAAGATCTTCGTATTGTATTATTAACTTCAGAAACGTCCGAGTCACTATCATCGGGTTTTGATTCGGATATTTTGGGACTCGCTACTACATCCACGACATTTTCTTTGCTGTTTTGTTTCACCACAGACTTGGCGCTAACGTAGGATCCTTCTGAATCGGAATTACGTCTTGAAGGTAACCATCTACTTATATCTTCATAAGACAACTTCTTAACAGACACCACAGGAGAATGAGACTTAATACTATCGGGTTTAGGGCTGACTTTACATGCATTCTCACCATTAGAACCACAGGATTCACGATTATTTGACCTATCCATTTCTTTCGTTAGCTTATCGAAATAATCCTTCATAGAATGGCTTAGATCTTCAAACTCTAGGCTCCGCGGTTCCAGTTTTTCATGTATTAACTCCGGACTGGGCGGTGCTTCCTGTATTTCACCGTGACCAGTTATTCCAATCGTTGCTATGGATTTCTCAGATTTAACATCAGTTGTCTCAAGTATACTTATGGCTTCTACGTTTTCTTTAATCGCCTTTTTCGGTGTTATCTTCCTCTTAGTATTTTTCAGTATTATGCTATTAGATTTTTTCTTTTTAACATTTTTTTCTTTAGATTTCGGTTCGTCTTTGCTCTGTAAGTCCTCAATTTGTATAAAATATTCAGTAGTATCAACATTTTGTGGACTAGAATTGTTAATCCTTTCAACGTCTGAGAGTAAATGCTGTGTAGTATTAGACTCATTAACATAATTATCAGGGCCTTCTTGATATATTTTCCTAAATTTATCAACCATGGTCGCTGATATATCGTTAATATCATCTTTGTTGATCGTAACTGGTTCAACTAAGAGTCCTGGTAAAGGACTTTCAGTTCTATCTTCATCAAAATTGATCACTTTTTCAACTACAGACTTGTTAAGTACTCTCTTTGGCCGCTTAGATTCAGATGTTTCTACTTTAATCTTCTTTCCTTTCTTTTTCTGATTGGTATCTTGTTTGTCGTCAACTTCAATGATTTCCATTTCAGGAGCTGTTACCATAACTAATTCAGGCTCGGTTACTGTGTTCTTAGTAGTTTCAACGACCATAGAAGTATTGAACACATCTTTCGGCTGTCTCATTCGTTCATCAACCAGTTCGTCTTGTTCAACGTTCACTTTCTTCTTAGTTCTAGGTTTTCTATTAGGTTTACGTTTCATTGTATTGCTTTCATCTGAAGACTTGTTATCGGTGTAATTAATTTTCTTAAGGGCTCGTCCGCGCTTAGAAACTGCGGAATCAACACTAGCTAAAGTAGTAGTACTATTTCTTTTAGATGATTCTATCTTTTTTACCTTGAAATCATCTTCACTGTCACTCGTAAAGTTATAAACTTCAGCTTCAAAGTTATTCTGAGCTATTTTTACTTTCTCGCTATTTGCTGAATCTTTAACTTTATCGAATATATCGTTCATTTTTTTAGTTCTAGGCGACGGGGGTGCGGAAACCTTAGATTTCCTTACACGTGGCATTCGAATCCTTTGTCGATCTTTCTCTATATCTTTGTAGCAAGTCGCTTTGGATTTTGGCGTCTTTTTTATTTGTATTATTTCCGATACTGCGGTATCATGTTCTGGCTGGGGTGATTCGCAATGGGATGCGTCATTTTTTGGTTGCTCGGGAGATTCTGCAGCCATTTCCTCGTCTTTTGGCGAGTAAAGTTTACGTTTTCGTCGCGTTAGAGGTGTTTTTGAATCTCCTGCATCAATGGGCGGTGATTCTATTTTAGCGTTTTCTATTTTTTTTTCTGGTTCGGGTACCTTAGTTACTGGTGGGAAGTTATCTTCAATGCTCTCTGCAGCGCTCTCTAAACCCTTATCTTCCATTATAGTTGACATTTTTGATACAGACTCTAAAACAAGTTTATTCTTCCTTCTAGCTGCACGAGCTTTAGTCTTTTTTGGAGTTTTTATCTTATATTTCAATTTAATTTTCTTTTTCCCCTTCGATTTCTTTGCAGTTTCAGCTTTTATGGACTCGATATTTTGAATAGTATTTATGATATCCTTTAATGGTAAGTTGTCCTCGATACTGTCGTTAGGGTCTGCGGTTATTTCGTCATCCTCATTCAAATATTTATCAAAATCATCGCAAACTTTATCTACTATGCTATTAAGACATTCCAAAACCTCGATATTGTTGAAATCGTAAGGCACAATATCCTCTTCTAAATCTTCTCCATTTAAATTTAAATTTTCACCAAAATTATCGCTGGTTTCTGAACTGGTTTCGTTGATTTTCTTAGCTAATGTTGGACTTATAACAATTTCTTTCGCTTTGGTTTCAGCGATATGCTGGGAGAAAAAATCTTCAACAAGTTTTTCATCAAAAGCATTCTTTGGCGCTGGATTTTTTAGTTCTTTCCTATTCTTTTTTCGCGTACTCACAAAAGACGGTGTTTCAATAACAACTTCTGTATTTGACTCATCATCAGTTGATGAAATTACTTTAGGTTTTTTTGGGAGTTTACTAAATTTAATTTTATCTATTTCCGGTGTATTATCTATTGTCTCACTATTATCTTGATTTTGAGATTTCTTTTCTCCGGTGTTTATTCCGCTGTCAGATTTATCCTTGTCGTCTTTTGCTTGCAATGCCTCTTGGACTAACAAATCAACTATATTGTCTGAAGTATAATCTTTATTTTTAGATAGCCGTTCCACAGTATCATTTATGACTGAATCGTCAGCTGACCCAATCGTAGCAACTAGCAAGCAACTGGTTGTATCTTCATTGACAATAGGCGAAAGTTTTCGACTACTTCTAGTCTTTCTAGAAGATTCCGGATCACTTTGAGATTTCCTACTCTCAAGCTCTAGCCTATTTAGGTTCTTATGGCAAACGCCATAAGGTTTAAATTTAAGTGTGGTGTTTAGGCTTTGCCTGTCGTCTGCCTCACTGAGTTCGTTGACTATGGAGAGTTCGGGGAGAGCGCAAACGCTTACAGGCTCTTTATCGTAACGGTACCGAGGTAATGCTGCTAGCTTTTCGTGAAGCTGAAAGGTAATTTATGACAAGTTATGATTTAGGGTTGAGATCTAATAATAAACAGCAGGATTTGATCGACGTTATATAGCACAATAAAAAAAAGGTTTGTTGTATATGTAATGTAGGTACTACCGAGTTCATTTTCAACTTTATTACTTAGGTCATGAGGGTGAAAAGTGATCGAACGTCGGTGAACTCGGTAGTAGTACCATACATACGGTCCTCTCCCAGTTGTATTATCTATCGGACAGTATCAACGCAACAGCATCTTTAAATAGGCGAAATATATATAGACGACTGTGGTTTTGACAGACTTTTCAGAGGAAGCAACTCAACAGCGTATCACATTGAGAATAAAAATATCACTGCGACTACGACATCATCAGCCCGGAATCACCTACTGCTGGGTATAGATAGGCCTCTCCTTTTTTCTGCCACACTGCCCGGTTCTGTGCGTCCCTTATCCAGATATTCTCCGCGCCTTTGACGACATCGTCGACCCAACGAGGTTTAGGACGGCCCTGGTTTCTTTGGCGATTACGACAGTGATGCAAAAACTAAGGTGAAATAACCATAAAAAATCCCCTCTAATCTACATATACATAGCAATTCTGTTTTGAAAGTAGTTACTTTTTTCAGCCAACCTTTTTATTGGGAAGTTCTCCTACTCATTATGAAATTAAAATGTACTATCCCACATTATGTGCAAATTTGCAAATAAAGTTAAAGCTTACATGTGCCAATGAGCTCGTTGACGCTGATGACGGGGACATGCATGAGATGGGCTGACGTGGCTTCACTATGTATCCTGTATTTACATAACATAACATTAAATAACTGACGCGGCTCGAAAGGCTGCCCAATTTAAATGGGACTGGGTAGGACACATCTGCCGCATTTCGGACCAACTGTGGGACTAAAGGTACACAAAACGAATGCCCTACAACAGTGAAGTGGGTTCGCAGCAGGCCACGAAGGAGATGGCCGGACGAAGTGGACAGGTTCCGTCAGAACTGCACGCGTAGCATGACCGTAGAAACGGGCTTTGTCGACGGAAGAATCGACAAACTGACACATTGTCATTGTCTATCTGTCATTATGTCGATTCTTCCGTAGACAAAACTCGTTTCTACAGTGGTCATGCTACGCGTGCTGGAAAGAGAGCGCGCGGGTTCGCTAGAAGTGGAAGGAGTGGGGTAGAACTGACTAGAAAAACATCACGTCTGTAATCCTCGAAGTCAGAAAAAGACGTACCTAAAATATACCGCCAGTTATGTTTCAGTCCCAGGGTTCAAGTGTATTGCTACCTTCCGAGAACAAATCCAGACCCCTTGGCTGCTTCCAAGAAATTTGAAAAAAACCCAATAACACTTTGTCCGACCTTGCAATCGAACCCGGGACCTCAGGGTCAGCAGTGGCTTACAACCACTAAACCAACGAGGCAGTACCTAGCTACTATCATAGTATTTAATTGTTGAGCAGGCTAAGAAATAGTAGTTAAAAGTCACTTGGATAAGAATGAATCTATTTGAAACTAAAATCAATATTGCTAAAGTCAATTTTGAAGCCGGGTTAAAACTGTCATTGCCAGGGATCGATTATTTTATTACCCTCTGCCCAACGTTTTAAGGATAGCAGGCGTGATGTCATGTTTTTGTTACATGACATATTTAATTGATTACTGATACAGAAAATCCGACGGTTGACAACTCCGTCTAATGAGTGCGAGATATATACAGTTAGTATAACACACTAACTCAAACATAATGATAATTGACAATATTATCAACTTTATCACTTAAAGAATAACGACATACCTGAATGTTTACGTCGTTTCACTTCAACGGGATGCGAAAACCTCGGATCTTCGTCCTACACAAACAATCAAACATAGAACAAAATGTTTTTAAAAATATTCGTCTACCCTACTTCTGAAAAAAGAAAAAAAATACTGTCATCTTACTATATGACAGTTGGGACTTGTGAAATAGTTATCGATGTATTAGGATCGAGGCCATAGTTGGAATGACCCATTCTTGTTTTTCTTTCACTATTTCATCATCATCTGCCTAGCCTTTTCCCAAACTATCTTTGGGGCAGTTTCAGTCTAACCGGATCCAGCTGAGTACCAGTATTTTACATGAAGCGACTGCCTATCTGACCTCCAAAACCCAGTAACTGGGTAATACGCGATACCCCTTGGTAAGACTGGATGTCAGACTTTTGGCTTCTGACTACTCGTAACGACTGTCAAAGATCTACAAACACAGACAGTCGGGACCAACGGCTTCCCGTGTTTTCCGAGGCACGGAGGAAACTCGGTATGTAATTATGGTCACCCATCCATGTACCAACCTCGGCAAGCACGACTTAACCTTAAAGATCGAGCCGTGCGGCTGCCACGAGCTCCTCATCATCTGCCTATCCTTTCCCAAACTATGTTGGGTTCGGCTTCAAATCCAACCGGATTCTGCTGAATACCAGTATTTTACATGAAGCGACTGCCTATCTGACCTTCACCACCCTGTTAGTACTGGGTTGTGAACCCCGTTGCGATACTTCTTGGTATGACTGATTTTCACAAATGTTTACCAACGTCCTTGTTTATCCTTGTCAATGTCAGTCAGGTACCAAAATATCCGCGTAGTACATTATAATCTAATAATTATCTCTAAACTGATTAGCACTAAAAATACAATTCAAGATTATATTTTTATAAAGAAGTTGAATTTGCCAAACGTTGAACGGACTGCGAGAACGATGATATGTTTAGAAGTATGGTGACGAGTAAGTTCCATGCTGTTAGATGAGGCGCAACGCTAATACAGAAATAAGGCCGACACTTGATAAATTGGGATAAGAGTATAGAGATAACGACAGTTTTCATAAAGAAATTCTAATGTAAACTTACCAAATCTTTATTATGGTTTGAATTTTCGATTCGTACAACCGGTGACTGCTCCAATTCTTTGTCCAAATCTAGTGACAACTAAAAACAAACATGAGATCGTATTATTTTCCATTTCACGTGTTTAGTGATGCTTGTGGCCGTTATTGCATTGAGTTTAAGTCATTGGATTAGTCAGCTAGAACCTGCGTTCCCGAGTGCTAGCTGTCCAGGGTGCGCCGGGCATTTGGAATCGTACCTAGTTCGAATAAGATTAACGCCACTCTGAGAGGATCCTTTCATGCACCCCTATTTATTTATTTATTGCATTAATTATTTATTAATAGTTATTGCATTAAAAATAAGGTTCAAATTACAATAACTAGGAACATACCAAGTCCTCGTAAAATAGAATTATATTGAAAACCTATCTCATCGAATAAGAGACCATCAAGACTATTAATATAAAAACTTAATTGCAAACGTCAAACATGCAAGTATGCAACCGAACCGGGGAACTTTTGTTTAATTCATTTCTTGCCACCAATTTCAGAAATAAGTCTAAGGTTATTCTACACATTTTAGAATTTTTTTAAAAGTGCATTTTAACCAAAAATAATAAAAGATTTCTTTAAAGTAAAGTATGTAAAATCCAATATTAGAATAGTTTCTCACAGCCTACCTCATACTTATCCTCAAAGATCTTCCTCAGCGCGTGATCGAGCCGTTTGACGTCACAGCGCGTCGTGACAACGGCGCTGACGTCACAGCCGACGTCATCGCCGAGGCTGAGACAGGAGGGCAACACTTGCGGTGGAGATACCGTGCGAATTGTTAGCAGCAGCTTTAGTGAGTCCCTGGGTGTTGGAGAATAGGAAAGTTAAGGTACAAAATAGGAACGTACTCTACTTTTAAAATGTTGTCAAACTGCTATTTGGCCCTTGATAGCAACTTGTGTGTTACTAATTTGCTAAATCCATGACTCGCCAGCCTATTTATTGATTTCAAACAACTTAAAACTAAATTTCGGATAAGGTGGAAGCGCACGCGCGTGCCCTCCATGCCAAGCCAGAAATTCATCGCAAAACGCAAATACATACTCACAAATTAAAAAAAAAGGATTTCAAATCCTTTATTAACTTATTTCTTGACTAGTTGTCCGGCGCAACTTCGTTTGCGTCACATTTTCCCCGTTTTCGCAACATTTTTCATTGCTGATCCTCTCCTATTGGTCGTAGCGTGATGATAAATAGCCTATAGCCTTCCTCTATAAATGGGCTATATAACACTGACAGAATTTTTCAAATCGGACCAGTAGTTTCGGAGACTATTCAATGCAAACAAACAAACAATCAAATCTTTGCTCTTTTACTGGCTGGTACCAACTAGTATGATGATGCGTAATGAAAAGTTGTTTTTTCCACGAACCGAACATGGGTTTCGTACAATAGTCTATTCACTAAAGATCGATGTCTCATTCTACGCCCGGGGAAGGTTTGTATCCTTGTTAAGTACAGTAGTATGCACGTCAGTGAAAACAAAACGAGTATGAGGTAGCCTAGAACATAAGGGGTAGTCCTTTACTCACGTGACGTTTGGAAAGGGGGGGGGAACACGTTTAATCATTATGGAGGGGCAGGCCATAATCCCGTGTATATTTTTCGTATGTGTGACATGAACAATCATTTTTACCAATAAATTATCAGTTTTTTGTTTTTTTATTAAAATAGAAAATTATGTGATATTTTCAATAATAAAAAATACATGTGATGCCGGGAGCGGGGAAGAGGGGTAGTCTAACACCAAGGGGTAGGGGGACTATAAAAGTGACCTAAATTACCTCACGTGATTAAAGGATGTCCCCTAATCAGCATACAGTGTTCCCACTGTTGGGATGTCCGCGAGGAGAATTACAATTCACCCAAAGCGGGTTGGTAGATGTCACATGGTGAATTTGAGCTGGACACCGTAGACAGTAGGGCAGAGCATTTCATGTTTTCGCAACGTAAATTCATACGTAGCTAGTGGTAACAAGATACAAATTCCAACTTTCAATGCCGCAAAGGGAAATCCCTTTTAATGCCTTGGGGTCCATCTCTAAACTCATCTGTATTTTGTTACCACTAGCCGTCACAGGTGTGTGCTGACCTTTATCCTATCGAAACTTGTTTACCTGATGTTACATAGACTGATTAGTTTATCTTTATGAATTTTTGTGGTTCATTCATATTTTTCCTCAAAAGTAAACAGAGAATTATCCATAAACGAGATTAAGATAAAAACAAAAACACATTTTCAACTATGAATCACCAAGTACGGGCTCAGTAGGTACTGCGGTAAATTTTTGTACCGACATTTTAAGATAAAAAGAGATTAAAAAATGATAATTTTGAATTGGTAGACAAGCCGTGATTGGTCAAATTTGTTTATGTGCATTATGAATCATAATTTTATCAATACTGGGACGGTCGAAAACTTGGAATGCAGAGAATACATGACTTAAGGCTGTACAGTCAGCCCCAAAAAGATGTTAACACGGACAAGAAGCCATTTCATTGTCTGCAACCATTATTTCATAATTTTGGATCCAATGAAAAGTTACAAAACATTATAAGTTAACAATTGATTTCACCAAAACATCACACACAGGCCGGATACATCTAAACTAATATCATAAAGAGGAAAGATTTGATTGTTTATTTGTTTGCATTGCATAGGCTCTGAAACTACTGGTCCGATTTGATAAATTCTTTCAGTGGTATATAGCCCATTTATCGAGGAAGGCTATATGCTTTATATCATCACGCTACGACTAATAGTAGTGGAGCAGCAATGAAAAATGTTGCGAAAACGGGGAAAATATGACGTAAAGGAAGTTGCGCCGGGCAGCTAGTTAAAATATAAACACGGTACACATCACAATATCACACGACTTGCAACGATTGACATTATGTACCAAACTTCGTTTGATAGAAGAACAAGAACTTTGTTTCTGTCCTTTTCATATTTTCATGCATGACGTCAGTGACGTATCATTTGTTTTTTTTTTTAATTGGAAATAAATTATAATCCGACGTATGATGCTCAGCCCTTTAAAGGTGGACACTCACCGGCAGTATTTGTGAGTAACTATGAAAGAAACCAACTTTTGAGCATTGCGGCACAAAACCGCGCCAGCTTGATTGACTGATCAAGGAGCATTTTTTCTGCAACTGTAAATGTTCCTATGCGTAACATCGATTCAGTTGTATCGACAACGTCAGTTGTAATGATCGGTTTTTTGTCGTGTGTACATCTTTTTCGGGCTGACTGTACCTACTTAGTAATTTCCGGTGAATCAGCATGTTCTACTTTAACATACCTTTCTACGTACTCAAGAGTACGCGACGTTTCTCACGGACGCCTTTACGTCAAGAAAAGGAAACATTTTAAAAAAATGTCAGCAAAACTGCGCAGATTTTACCTACATTCTTACCTAACTGTCGTTGGGTCCATCCAACACTCATGTTTTCCTGGTAGATGATGATCAAGTTATACTCCTAAATTCTTGGTCAAAACGCAAGGACTAGCCAGCTACCTACTTCTTATTTATTTTTTATAAAAACTTTATAATTTAATGTGACTACAGTAAGAACTAAGTTCATTGCTTACAGGGCTCAATACGAGACTTCGTTAATTGACATCTGTGGGGTTCTTCAGGTATTAAAATTGCAGGTGGACCAAAACCAAGCCTTCCGCTGCCCCCCCCCCCCGCGTTCCGCGCTTCCCTTCTCTAGTAACAACACTTGAACTTCATAAATCAGCAATATGCATGGGCATGCGGTTCATCATCTGCCTAGCCTTTTCCCAAATGTGTTAGCGTCGTCGGCTTCAAGTCTAACCGGATGCTACACGATACTTCTTGGAAGGACTGGTTGTCCGACTTTCTGGCCACTGACTTCCTGTAACGACTGTCAAAGACCTAAAAAAAAATAGCCGGGACCAACGGCTTACCGTGCTCTCCGAGGCATGAATAAAACTTGGTAAGTAATGGACAGTCACCGGTCACGTCGGATCGACAAGACAGTGTGACTTAACCTTGATGTACGACCCGTGCAGCTTATCTAATATTATACTATATATAAATATAGTTACAGGAAGTTAGTGGCCAGAAAGTCGGACAACCAGTCCTTCCAATACACCAATACAACGACCAATAGGAGCGAAGCAGCAATGAAAAATGTTGCGAAAACGGAGAAAATGTGACGCAGACGACGTTGTGCGGGACAGCTGTTATTGATATATAAAGGAAGAACGAAATTTAGCATAGACGTGTGGTCGTCGGTTTAGCATAGAAGTTCTGGAGTGGTGACCACGAAGCGGAAGACGTTGCGTTGGAAGGCCTCCCGCTAGGTGGACCGATGACCTGGTGAAGGTTGCGGGGATCCGCTGGATACGAGTCGCACGGGACCGGTGAATATGGCGACACTTGGGGGAGGCCTATGTCCAGCAGTGGTCGTCTTTCGGCTAAAATGATGATGATGTGCGTTCGTCCTTTTTAATGTGACTTACTTGTGTAATTTGGCGCTGTGCGTGTTCTGATGGGTGACGACCAGCGTCTCGAAGGACTTGTGGTTGTTGGATCCGAAGCTCTCCAGCACCCGAGGGTCTAGCAGCACCGACACACAGCCGCTCACCAGGTTTATGTCTAACCACGATTCTTGGTGTTCTGTACCCTGAGGATAGAAGGAAATTATAGGGTGGGTTTTAGGGCTTAGTTATAGGGCTTCCCCCACGTTTTGTTCGGTAATTGTCCCATGGGCTCATACAGACAGCGCCAGTGTGTGCTAACCCCTCTACAGTCCGGCCGAGTACGCCAGGGGGGTTACTACTTAATGACGCTGTCTGTACTACCGGGATAAAAAGAATCCTATGTGCTTTTCCAGACTATTATGTATCCCTGTGTCAAATTCCATCCAGATACAATCTGTAGTTTTTGCGTCAAAGAGTAACAAACATCCATACACACTCACAAACGTTTATAATATTAAGAAACATTCAATCTTTAACGGTCCCACTGCTGGGAAACAGGGATTTTAACTGTGAGAGGAAGAGCGCCGTCATCCACCATGCTGGTCCAGCATAAGCATATTGGATGTCAAATGATCACATCTCTCACTTTTGGTTTAGGACATGCTGGTTCACGATGTATTCCTTCACCGTTTTCAGAGCAGTATTGAGACAAGATTTTGTCAAATTATAGTGTTAATAACCTAGCTACTAAGGTGATGGTAGACGGCAACTTACCTGTGCCGCCATAGTATCTAGGTGAAGCATTCGATAATTGCCTTTAAAGTCTCGGAAGCCATTGCCCTCGAGGGTCGATATGTAGTATGGTTCCTAGCCTCGACATACAAAATAATAATAGACCTAAGGCCGGGCGTTGGGCCAAAAATGTTGCTAACCCCGGAACTTTGACCCTGAATTTTGACACAATTATTGAATTCAAAATTAATGGTAGGCATTTGTAGTATTGGCAGTTCTGTGTGGTGTCGGACGTAAAGAATAGCACCATCCCATGTCTTCCCGTGGGTGTCGTAAGAGGCGACTAAGGGATTTAGCAGAGAATGGGCAGCAGCGTTCTCTGTGCTTTTGTAACAACCGTACTGCAATCGCCAACTCGCCTGCCAAGCGTGGCGATTATGGCACCCCCCCCCCTTCTTGGGGGAGGCCTATGTCCAGCAGTGGACGTCTTTCGGCTGAAATGATGATGATGATGATTTGTAGTATCAATGGCCCTTACTTGGACGGCAATTTAAGGGCCAAATACCTACCTATTAAGTTAAGATACCAACTTTTGTAGCAAGTTTTGATCGAATAAATGGATATTAATTGGTAACTTAGGTTAGGGTAAGTCAATGGCCTAATATTAGACAATATAATATAAGGTGTATTAACCTTTCGTAACAAATTAGTATTGTGAGTATTAGTAGTAGTGTTAGTAAGCAGTGGCCTAGTGGCATAACCGTCGGACTACCAAGTCATAGGTCACAAGTTCGAACACAACGCACCTCTGATTTTTCGGATTCATGTCGTATTGTATAATCATCACTAGCTTCGGTGAAGGAAAACACGCGCAAAGGAAACCAAACATGGCTGAGAGAGATATTTCTCGACGGCATGTATAGCCATGTCAGGAGCGCATCATCATTATCATTACAGCCGAAAGACGTCCACTGCTGGACATAGGCCTCCCCAAAGTTTCGCCACATTGACATGACATGGGGGGTTTTGCCATAATCACCACGCTTGGCAGGCGGGTTGGCGATCGCAGTACGGTTGTTACAAAAGCACAGAGAACGCTGTTGCCCATTCTCTGGCAAGTCCCTTAGTCGGCTCTTACGACACCCACGGGAAGATATTGGATGGTGCTATTCTTTACGTCCGACACCATACAGACCATGCAGAGGCAAAGGGCGGCATAAAAATTCTTACACCATGTTAGGCACTACCCACACGTAAAATAAGAAAGTACTTACTATATTAGTATCACTTACCGAAATAATAACAACTTTGCCGACATTCAGTCTTCTGCACACAACTGATGTTATAAAATCATGCCTTTGGTTGTGTGCGTTCAAGAAATCTCTTGCATCCTAGAACAACACACAGTTTTTAATCATTTCACACACATGTTAAAAGTTTTGCATTAAAGGGGAGATTCTTTCTTGACAATTGTCATAGGTAGGTACTATACACTTTGCCTACCCCTTCCGAGGCAAGCGTAATGTTAAGTTATACCTTAATTTTACTCCAGTAACCATCAATACTGTAAGTACGCACGGCGAGTGGCGACCAATCAAGCTGTGAGAAACCAAATTAAGGTGATCTCTAATTGTACGGGAAGCTCACACTTAGCGAGGTCAGGTTATACTGAAGACGTGTATACATATAATAAGAAAAGTCGAAAGACTCTCTACCCATTCTTGCACCTACCACCTAAGTGTCCTTTATAATGCAGACAAAGAAAATGCATAAATTTTTAAGTAAAACCTACACTTTTGGGGTCAAATCACGGCAGATGAAGTCGCTCGCACAGTACACAAGGCGACACATCATGCTATACCACTCCAGTATAACCTGACCTTGCTTTGTATAGATTTCCCGTACAATAAAAGATCCGCATAAACTGGTTTTGTATCGCTTGATTGTTTGTCCTGCATACTATATACCTACTCCGCGCCGACGCATTTGAGTGAGCGCGACGGCAATACGTTTATTCGCGAGGGACAGAGACAAGTTATGACAGGTCAGCACTCAGTACGAATTTCTTCCTGCTCTACCGGAACGGAGCATAGTCACATAAAATATACTTTCTCAATCTGCCTAATTTTACATAATCATACAAACCTGAAAGAAGTTAACCCAAGGTCTCTCCAAGAAGATATCCACATCTTTCTCAACATAGATTGATATCGGGAACCACTTGGCAGCTGATGTAATCCTGAGGGTTCTGTCCTGTCGAGGTAACAGCCAGCGGAGGAGTGTCTCCATGATGCTGTACTGGGTAGGAAGGTGGCCACAGGAAGCCATGTAGGTGGAAAGTTTGATGCTGAGAAAATATATAAATATTTTTATTAAGTATGTACAATTCCTACAAATAACTAAGAAAAATCATATAATAGAAAAATATGTTCATTAAAATTAATATTACAAAAAAATTTTGGTTTATTTCATTTAATTTGCTGATTATCATCAGCCAATTATTAATTAAGTAGTGCCATTATTAAAAATGTAGTCAATTAATCACAAAAAACACCCCTCTTCTTTGGTCGGGGGTTAAAAAGAATAAAGCCAAAACCATGAAATTCAGATCAGGCCTATATCACCACCTGCAGTGACCTCCTTTCCTCCAGATAAATTTAAACTAAGATATTATTCCACTATGCTCATTCATCATCATCACCTATAATGTTCCCACTGCTGGGACACAGGACTCATCTCTATCAGAGGGAGTGGGCTGTAATCCACCAGCCCACTCCCCAGCGGGCCCAGTGCAGGTTGGTCTAAGCCTGATAATTTATATTTTGTAAAATAAATATTTTACATTATTCCTCTCATTAAAATATAAAATAAACTACTTCCTCTTACAAATACTGTCCGAACTTGTTCCTCAAAGCAAATCGGATCTCGCGGCTGGACTCAGAGCAGTACATGTTGAAGCAGTGCAGGATCTCATGCCTCTGATAGGCATCGGGACGGCTATTGCTAGCCAGGTCTAGGAGACACTCGGCGGTATGCTCTACGAGGATGTTGGGGAGGGAGACGTCCTTCTGGCGGATCTCCTGTGGACATGGTGTAGCTTATACAGGGATAGCTTTATTGTATTTTTAATAGAATTAATGCTTATATGACTAGATGTAGAAATATAGACACAGCAAAAGGTGTATGTATGGATACTAGTTGTTGGTGTTTTGTTGTTTCTGACTACCCTCTTGAAAATAAGTTGTGAGTTTATGTATAAAAAAATATTGGAAGGCAAAGTACCAATATTTTTTTGGTAGTCACTTTATCAATCAGGACGAATAAATAATAATCTTTAAGTTAAGTAATAATGTCGGATCCTTACCTTTACAAATCTGAGCAGCAACTTCAAAAAAGTCCACCATTGTAAGTTGTGCCGAACTAAATGTTTCCTCACAGCATCCAGCCAGTATTGCAGCAGGTTCACTAACTCCTTGCTCAACACGCTCCATGTTTTAGCAGGCGGTAAACATAACATACGCTCGAATATCAGGCAAGCGATCCCATTTTCCTCACATTTGTTAAAATACTGAAATAAAACGAAAAATTGAATTATGGTGCTTATTTTATACAAATACTAGGTTAGATTAATTATTAAACGTATAATTGATTTGTTCTAATGTAAAATAACATACCTCGATTTCCAGAGAACGTATTTTTTTCAGAGCAAGAACAGTCGACATATTCAATTGAACTCTAGAAGTTTTACATTTTTCTGAAGCTTCTTGAGTAGTTGATATGTATTCGTTCAAACTATGAACGTTTTTCAGTAGTTTTCCGACATCCATAGCGAAGAAATAGCTATTCCATCTCGAACAAAAAATAATTATCACAAATTGCCGCGAAACAATTCGAAAAGACGCTATTTTTCTTATTTGACGGCCCTCACCTGGAAGTTGGTAATCATTTCCTGTTTATGTCTGTTTATTCCAAGTGCCAAATTTTACAAATTTTCTCGTTCTTGTCACTTGTCAGTAGAAAAAATCTTTTAGCTATTTTCATTTGCTTCTTACAAAAGAACCAATTTTTTACCGTTACAGAACATGAAAGGAATATTATTTTACTTTTATTTACATTATTTTATGATTAAAATACCAATCGTGACCTGTAAGATTTCCGTTCATAAAACGAAAACACCTGCAAAACAAAGGAGATCAATAGTGGAGTTACGTTTCGTTTCTCACTTTTTAAATAAAACTACCCCACTGCTTTATTTGGTTTTAGCTTTTGTAGACATAATAATTATTCAGTACCATGTTTAGAACCATTACCGCAAACTTATTTAAAAAGAAAATTAGGTCAAAATAATGATATTTTAGAAAACGCAGAAATGTGAAATAGTGTTCGAGGAAAAATTAAACGCTTAAATTATTTCTCCGGTATGTTGGCAGCAGTAACGCTTGAAGTTTGTCGTGTGTAGGTAGGGTTTTCGATTTATCTCTGCGAGGTTCACCCGTTTGATAAAGGAATTGATTGCAGAAACCTGTTCGAAGTTCGAAATGATAAAACCGTAGAGATAACGTGAAAATATAAAATGTTGTATCATTTTACGGAGTGTTCATTCTTCACGTTAAAACTTTTTTATCGCACGTTCAGTTCAGTGTTATGATCGCGTCATAGCGCACGTCTCCAACAAGAAACCAGTCGATATTATGCGGCCCGAACGCGACAACTACTTAAGGATACAATTATGATGCCTATGGTGTATACGGTGTATGGTTTTGCCATATTTTTCATTATCGCGTGGGTGTGTCTGTTGATAATTCACATAATGGCTTACTCTTACTCAAAGTGGAAACTCCATCGGACAGTGGACCGGTCTCCACCTGAGCAGCCGTACCCCGGTGTGTCGATCATGAAGCCGCTCACCGGGGTGGACCCCAACCTGTTCTCCAACCTGGAAACTTTCTTCACACTGGACTATCCTACGTACGAGTTGCTATTCTGTGTGGAGAACGAGAACGATCCTGCAGTGATGTTAGTGAACAGTCTAATCCACAAGCATCCACACATAGACGCTCGTTTGTTTATGGGCGGGCTACGGGTCGGCGTGAACCCGAAGATCAACAACATGCAGCCGGCATACTTGGCGGCAAAGTACCCGCTGGTGCTGATCAGCGACGCCGGCATCCGGATGCGCGACGACTCGCTCCTGGACATGGTGCAGCATATGAAGGACGACGTCGCCATCGTGCACCAGATGCCGTTCGTGTGCGACGCGGAGGGCTTCGCCGCCGTCTACGAAAAGGTGTTCTTTGGCACGGCGCAGGCGCGCATGTACCTGAGCGCCGACTTCATGGGCATCAACTGTCATGTGGGCATGTCCTCGATGGTGAGGCGATGCGCGCTGGAGGAGGCGGGAGGGCTGCGCGCCTTCGCCGACTACCTGGCGGAGGACTACTTCATCGCGAAGGACATCACGTCGCGCGGCTGGAAGATGCGCGTGAGCTCGCTGCCAGCGTTGCAGAACTCAGGCACGCGCTCGGTGGGCGCCATGCAGGCGCGGTTGCGGCGGTGGGCGCGGCTGCGCATCGCCATGATTCCGACGACGGCCATGCTGGAGCCGCTGAGTGAGTGCATCCCGCTGGGCGCCGGCGCCGCTTGGGCCGCCGGCCAGCTGTTCGGCGCCGAGCCGCTGCCCTTCTTCCTCGTGCATGTGTTAGTGTGGTTTCTCTCGGATTGGCTGATGCTCCGATCAGTGCAGAACGGCTCGCCGCCGTTCACCAAAGTGCAGTTCTTATTGGGTTGGGTGTGGAGTGAGTGCTGCGCACCATTCGTGCTGGCCGCAGCGCTCCTCAGCCCTGAGATTTCGTGGCGGACTCGCAGTTACCGGCTGGACTGGGGCGGCCGCGCGCACGAACTCAATCCTAAACTAAAGTTCTGAGCCCCATCCCTCCCTCATACTCAAAAGCTTTAATTTGGTGAATGTTTACGTTTTACCAGTGTATCATAGTCTGTTTGAAAGCGACTGAATTTCGGATGTGTGTTTATAGTTAATATAGTATTAAGTTTTTATTTTAATTGCTATGATGTTAGTTTTGGAATGAACAGTGGTTGATTGTTGCTTTTGTTTTAGAAAGATTTGTACATTTGTTAGTTTAAAGTTACGTCACACTTATTTATTTTTGGTAATTTATTTTTACCGCATCAGTTTTGTCATGTCCTACATTGAGTTGTGTCATGACAAGATAGTATTTGCGCGGAGTACAAGTATAGTAAAGTGAGTCATAGCTTATCAGAAATCTCTGGCCCTTCTGTTGTGATTCATAACGTTTTCAAGTGAATCTTGTATGACATATGATTAGATGATTATTGAAATATTAATTAATCTCAATATGGAAGGTGTTTGTTATTGTAATTATAACAGATTGCCATTCTACGTACCTTGTGTAAAATGTAAAATATTGAAATGTGATAAGGTCTAGTTATAGTTACCTAACTAAACTGCATAATTCTGAAACTCAATACGTACATATTTGTATCATACTTATGTGTAATTCTCCAGCAAACAGTTAATGTTGTATTGTAATACCTAATTCTAATTACAAGAAGTACAGGGTTATACTCTAAAGAATACATTGTGATCAAGTATATTATGTTTTATTTGAAGTATACCTGGAATTAGGCGAAGGTTGGCGATAACCGCAGGCGTGGCGAACGCGACATACCTAACCATTATCTTTATGGGGCGAGTGGTGATATCAGTAAAAAACAAATACAAATATTTATTAATTGTGATAAAGGACCGGTCACCTAAAACGCCTGGGGTACTTAAACGTTTAGATATGGCTAAAATAAGTACAAATAATTAAATATGTTACCGTTTTCATTGTCTCATGGAATAGGCTCGGATCTCTCGGACTTAACTGAAATAGCTAAATATTGGAGAACTGTACATCTCTGCTTTATCCTACATCAAAACAGAAGAGTTAGTAGTTATTGTTTCAATAAAACTCCATATAAATGATTTTTTTGAAAAAAAAAACAATAATATTATGCTAAAAACTGTGTTCCTATGGAAGTACCATCCTATCCTCATACAATTTGTTCATTACATTTAATTTTCTACATTATTACCTTATGTAAACAAGGCATCAGATTATTATGTAAACTACATTTATGATTCCTATTACATAGAATCACTGTCCATAAATATGTAGGTAAACATTTTTTTAACAACTGGTGAATGTGACCTCGACCTTATGCGAAAATGGCAACATTTTAAATACTATGTTCATGAATTGCCTAAAAAGGTCAAAAACTTTTAATCTTATTATCACTGTTAAATATTTTGAAATTATTTATTTTGACTTACAACTGATAAAAACAAACAAAAAAGGGAACCATAGTCACTAGAAAGATATTTATTTGACTCACAGCTGATAAAAACAATTAAAAAATGGAACCATAGTCACCAGAAAGTCAATTTATTTAAATTAAAAAAATATTTCGTCGAATATGCATAGCCTCAATTTTAACTGCAGAAAGGACACAATAAAAATCTTTGATTTTATTTTTATTATAATGTTTTGTATTTTGAAACAATTTTATCATCTTTATCTGCAAATATTAATTTCTATAATTGATAAAAATACGGCCAAAAATCTAGACAATTGTTAAAAGCCACTAAGGACATACATACCAATAATACCTAATTAAAAATATTTAGGTACCTAATAAAGGGCATTGAACCTATTTCTCCATAGCCGGATATATGATAGTTCTCTGCTTATTGCGGCTCACAATACGATATCATTATATCACATTACTTGAACGTGTTCATATACGGAATAATAATACGTAATTAAAATCGTACCATTCGGTAACAGATAACCTAAGTTGACTCAAGAAGTTTTTGTCTATAGTTGTAAATCGTATGTAGTTGAAAATGGACGGAATGTTTTGGCGCGAGATCCATACCGGAACTATTTACATTACATTGCCATCTTGTTTTTAGGGTTTCGTACCTAAAGGGTGCCAACGGGACCCTTTAACTAAGGCTCCACTGTCTGTCCGTCCGTCCGTCACATGGCTGTATCTTTTGAAATCTAAAGGCTAATAAAGGGGTAGACAAAAACATGGGTCTATTTAATTTAAATTAGAGTTTTTTTCTGCACTTTATTTTTATTGTTTTGCTTGTTTGACATTTACGCGATTTGTGAATATTATTCATGGAAATGCAAATGAACCGTATTTTTAAATTTTATTAGTGTCCCTGTTGGAAGGTCAATTTCTGGCTGAAGCCGATTAATTCGCTGTCGCCACAAGCCACCACGCCGCCCTAACCCTAAAAAATTCAATTCAATGGTTGACCCAAAGTGAAAATGATTAAAATTACCTTGCAAGTTGTCAAAAATAGTAACAGTTCAAAATCTGTGACTCTTGTCCCCCGCGCGTCAGCGTCGCTTCCATCGCGCTCTCCCGCATTTATAAGTTTCTCCAATATTTCGGCGCTTGTTGGAAATCTTCGGTTTCGGCTAAAACTTGGGCTCATTTTGGCCGAAGCCGAAATCGAAACCGAAACTTCGGTCGGAAACTAAATTGGTTTTGTAAAGGCGCTTCTTGTTTCGATTAGCTTACAGTTAGTTAATAAATCCTGTGTTACGTCATTACAATTTACCGCTAAAACTGATATTAAAAAAAAACTTTTCCTCCCACTACGAATTACATAATACATTTCAAATTGGCTACATAATTCAGAATACCTATAACTGGCTTATACGGCCTTGGAAATCAATTCGTTTCGTCCGTGCGGGAGTCGAAGTCGCGTACCAAAAGTTGCATAGCGCTTAGCGTACGAGTATAATACCGTCAGTTAATGTCGGTATCATGTAAAATCCTAGACTATATCTATGTAAAGGAACGTGAGGAAGTATTCTACGAACTAAACCACTGCACGCTTGTATTCTCTGAAGGGATACGCATGGATGTAAACAGTTAAACACATTCCGCAAGTAACGACCAATTCTATGTATAAAAAAAATTGGAACCAATTTCCTGTCAATTGCTGATTAATTTACGCTTATTTTGACCTTCGCAAATTCGGTTTCTTGTAAAAAGCGATAACGATTCGTTTCGATTATTTGATCTTCCGGCGGCTGACTGGGAGCACCATAGTAACAAGAATAAACTAACATTACGCCTGTTCCCTTAAGGGTTAGGTAGAGATGTACGTTATACAGTTAACACCCACATTTAGTGCCGGACTTCACCGAAGCAGAGACCAGAGGACAGGAGAGGACATGTGTTGTAAGCTATCCAATAGAATTTCGTTATTTACAATTCTCGTCCCGCTTAGCTTTAGTGCAAACGGTTTAGCAGAGAGGAGAGATGTCTTGTAATTGTTTAGGCCAACGGAGACAAGAAGAGAGGTCAGCGGAGAGCGGTGCGGAGATTTACCCTTACCCATCTTCCCCGCTTTGCACATCTCCGCACAGCTTCGGTGGATACATTCAAGGTTTTACGCATCTTCTTTGCATCGCACATCTTCGTTCGTATCCGCGTTGGGGGAGTCCGGTGCTTAGCCTGTTATGCAAAAGGAGCCGAGTCTATTCACAATTAACAACGGTCAGTCACCCATCGTTTCACTGACCTTAGCAACCGTAGCTTAACCTGGCAGATAGCTTGTTTCGCGCTGCTGCCTTTCAACAACGTTTTACAATAATGCGACTAAAAATAAAATATTTAAATGTTTGCAATCTATTAAAACCGACCTACTTTCGACTTTAGGTAGACTCGTAGGTACTCTAGTTTTCAAACGTAAGTAATTTACTTAAACTTCTACAATAATAATGGTTCGTTCTTCGAATGACGGCGGAGAACTGCATTCAAAAACACGCGATAGTTTTATGTTACCGTTCGTGGCCTATTGCCGTCTACACGATGGTTTAATGGTCCATTCTGGTGTCCTTGACGTTTCTCTGGCAGCGGTTTGCGACTTCTTGGTGAAAGTGCCATGGTAGCCTGTGATAGTCATTTAATCCCATTGAGATTGTGGCTAAATCTATACTTATTATTATTAATTATTATCTATACTTATTAATGTTATAAAGCTGAACTTAATATTATGAAGCTGAAGAGTTTGTTTGTTTGCTTGAACGCGCTAATCTCAGGAACTACTGATCCGATTTGAAAAATTCTTTCATTGTTAGATAGCCCATTTATCGAGGAAGGCTATAGGCTATATGTCATCACGCTACGACCAATAGGAGCGGAGCAGCAATGAAAAATGTTGCGAAAGCGGGGCAAATGTGACGCAGACTAAGTTGCACGGGACAACTAGTACCTAATACAAGCAGCTCGGATCAATCTTCAAGTAAAGCTGCGATTGAAAAGGTTGATCTGTGGATGAGTGACCACCCACTACATACGGAGCTTCCTCCATGCCTGGGAAAGCCCGTCAAGCCGTTAGTTCCGGTTGTGATTTGTAGATTTATGCAGTCATTAGTTAATGACCAGAGGTCGGAGGTCGAGTTATTTATGTACTTGCATCGAAATGTTGATATTTAATCTTCCCGGGATTTTCTAGAGATATATATTACAATCCCGTGTAAACAATATAACAAATAAATAATAATAAAAACCTCAGAGATCCGATAGATAAGACAAATAAAACAAAGATAATTAACATATAATTTTTATTAGTATTTACATTAATTCGCAATACAATTTTTTTTGGAATTTTGCAAATTTTGACATCCGATGTCGGATGGTTTAAATTGTGTTAAAGTAAATAAGTAACTTTTTTATTTAATAAATCGCGGGATTTTTCTGCTCTTAAAATTAATCTCGGGATTTGAGGCATATCCACTTTAAACTGTCGCTTTATGAAATCAGTGTAAGTACCTATATAACTCTACCTAATTCCGACCTTTGGATGACTCTAGAACTCCTGATGATTACAGAAAGGCCCTTTATTTACGGGTGGGAAATCATCAAATGACACCCCCCCCCCCTGCCCTGGGTGGAGCGGAAGGGAGTGTCAGACTGGTGCTGACTAAAACCCATCCATGTTCCTTCTTAGCAATTTGAGTTCCAGGGCCACTTTCGAACAGTCCCGCAGCCCTGGCAGGCATCGGCCCTCTCGGACCGCTTCCGATTTGCTGACATATCCTGGAGGCGCGCGCGGAACACGAAGGCGCCCGTCGACACGGCCTGTCGTCATAAGACGGACGGACGGTGAGCTAGAAGTGAGTGGCACTTGTGTAAACTTTCTTTATGCAGTAATCATTATTAAACCCTTGCAGCACATGAACGTCCAATTAATAAGAACTAGGTATGTGGCAAACCCAGTCTATGAAAATGATTAAGATATCAAGTCAAACACACTAATAATACTTACATTGGTTTAAAAAAAAACCACTATAGAATTTATCTATCAAACAAATGACCTCTAATCTATTATTAATAATGTTAATGAGTGTGGTAGGTACTTATTTGGCATTTATTTAATTTAATTCAATTTTATAATTCATGCGCTTTTGAATAATTTAAATAATTTTCCGGTTATTATGGTATGCATGAGTTTTTTTTTTATTATCATCATCAAAGCATTCATACTGCCTGTAATAGAAAAGTCTGGACGAAGAAGACGTGCCGCAGAATTGGTATATGGGCAAAAAAATAAGATAATGAAAGGTAACAGTAAATCAATCCATTAACTGAGCCTAAGGGTCGATCTTCAGTTTAAGCCGTGCTTGCCTAGGTTGGTCCGTGAATGGGTGACCAATCCAGTCTCATCAAGGAATATCGTATTCCCCAGTACTAACTGCGATCTGGATGTCCGATATGCAGTCACTCCATGTAAAATACCAGTATTCAGCTCGCTATCCAAAAGGCTAGGTTGATGATGAACTCGGCCTAAGTAGCACAGACTAGGAATTTCTCCTGGATCATGGGTGCCTTTAGAAACATTTAAACTCGTACACACAAGCAGCCAGACCTGGAAGAAACTACATATACGCTGTACTAATATTTGTTCAGTGCGGGAATCGAACCTGCGACACGCAGTGCAGCAGTCTTTCGCTCAGCCACTGAGACAATAGTGCCGTCATTCTGTGCGTGTGCGTGTTTCTTAGCGCAAGTTGCATTGACTGAGGTCATGAATGTGCAGTTCAGGCCCGAAGGCACCTAAGAAGCCGATTCCTACCGGCTTCCCTTTGGGAACAAGGCACTTTGTACGTAGTGTCTACTGTAGTCAAATAGTAAATTATGTACACATCTGTAGGTATCACATCACAGTATAGACATTGAATACACCGATTCAAACCTAAAATTTGTAATGTTTTCAAACCTATGGATTGAAAACATTACAAATTTTTTTAATGTCAACAAAGAAAGCTACATGTGGCGCCAGTAAGCCGATGATCGGGTGTCAGAATTCAGAACTAAATTCGTATGGACGCGGACACGTGACTTTGCGGCTATCAGCACCGTTTTGTAGGAACTAGGTAAGCCGAAGTTTATCGAGTTACTACAAAGTTTCCATGTATAGAAAGCTAAATTAGAACCACTTTCCGATCTCCGATTGAGCTGAAGTTTTGCACACACCTTTTGTTCTAAGAACAATACATTTTTATGACAGACACTACTTAATCCTGCAGCCAGGATTGTCTCCTTACAAGGGAACTCCTCAACGGTTAATAGCACAGATACGAAACTTTGCATTCGAGTTCATATTTGATGGATAATCACGATTTGTATCATGAACTCATCCTACCGCCAGGATAGTCTCCTCACGAGGGAACTCTTCAACGTTTAATAGCACAGATACGAAACTTTGCATACGAGTTAATATTTGATGGATAATCACGATTTGTATCATGAACTCGTCCTACAGCCAGGATCGACTTCTCACGAGGGAACTCTTCAACGGTTAATAGCAAAGACATGAAAATTTGTATGAATGTTTCAAATTTGATGGATAAACATGAATTTTATCATGATCCAATCCTGCAGCCAGGATCGTCTTCTCACGAGGAAACTCTTCAACATTTAATAGCACAGACACGAAACTTTGCAAACGAGTTCAAATTTGATGGATAATCACGATTTGTATCATGAACTCATCTTACCGCCAGGATCGTCTCCTCACGGGGGAACTCCTCAACAGTTAATAGCACAGACATGAAACTTTGTATATACTGGGTGTAACGGAAAGGGTATATACTTACTCAAGGGTGTGCTTCAGACCATCAAACTGAACATGTTTCTCCATGGGACAAACATAGTATCAGCGAAAAAATAGAAAAAGTAAATTGAAATTTTGTATGGGGAGCCTATAATTTTTTCGCTTTTACGATGTTTGTCCGATGGAGAAACATGTTCAGTTTGATGGTCTGAAGCACACCCAAGCTTGTTTCAAAAAGGTTTTTTAGCTTATATTTTTATTTGTTAATAGTTCCTGTGCATTTAATCGTTATAATACTTATGTATTACGAGTCGGGTCCTTGGATTTTTTTTGGTATTTTTATCATGCGATACAGACGCCAAAATTAAAAATAGCGCCGAAGCGTGACGTAAATTTCTTGTATTTTCGTCATGGATGTCATTTTCGTGGTTTTCGGGTTCGCTGATGATCAAAACGAAAATAAAAAAATGAAAACAAAGTTTTAAATTCTCATTTTTTTCTTCGGCTTCCCCTTTCAAAATTTTCACCCTTCGCCACTGGTGCAGTTACAGTAGGTACGCGTCTATATTGTTACGAGCTGGGTACGCGTATGGGATAAATCAAAACACTACCAATTAAACATCAAATATCTTTATTAATCACAAAATACAATCATGACTTAACCACTGATTACTTATATGTCGCACTTTTCAAAATCCAAAATCAGACAGACTTCCCGCAAACATGACGGCTATTTATATGGCAACCGATTCTTGAGCCCTTTCCACCCTTTGCTCCTGTCAAGGCTTTGTTATTCAGAAATTCCTAAGAAAAAGTGTAATAACACTACCCGACATCAGAATAGACCCTATTTGTAATAGGACACTACTCCCGATGCTACAATAAAACACAGCAAAATAAGTCTTTAGTGGGCCGGGGACATTGCTCGCAGAACGGATGGCCGATGGGGCTGATAAGTTCTGAAATGGCGACTGCGAACCGGAAGACGATGCGTTGGAAGGCCTCCCACTAGGTGGACCGATGACCTGGTGAAGGTTGCGGAGATCCGCTGGACGCGAGTCGCTCGGGACCGGTCAATGTGGTGACACTTGGGGGAGGCCTTTGTCCAGCAGTGGACGACTTTTGGCTGAAATTATGATGATGAAATAAGTATTTTAAATTTTGACCATGAATGTGACATTGCGAACCGGAAGACGATGCGTTGGAAGGCCTCCCACTAGGTGGACCGATGACCTGGTGAAGGTTGCGGGGATCCGCTGGATGCGAGTCGCACAGGACCGGTCAATGTGGTGACACTTGGGGGAGGCCTATGTCCGGCAGTGGACGACTTTTGGCTGAAATTATGATGAAATAAGTATTTTAAATTTTGACCATGAATGTGACATTGTAACTACCACTACCATACAATTATCGGTCTCTCAAATAAGACATAATCATGTAATTTGCATGGTGATTATTACTGTAATTTATATTTTAAACCGTCACCTATTTACGAATTTTCATCGTTTTAAAAAGCAGTGCCTACGCGTTGGTACTATTATCATCTGACTGGCCCTTTTCGGCTTCCAGTCTTACCGGATGCAGCTGGATACCAGTATTTTACATGGAGCGACTGCCTATCTGACCTCCACAACCTATTGCAGTTAGTACTGGGATATACGATACCCCTTTGTAAGACTGGTTGTCAGAATTTCAGGCCACTGACTACCTGACGACTGTCAAATACACTTCTGGACACATCTATTGGCCCACCTTAGAGTTTAGGTTTCGATGGCCCCTACCGAAATATGATTGCTAGATTGAACAAAAACTGTTGATGCAGTTTTAAACCTGATACATTTTACCATCTTTTTCGATCGTATTGTTTTAAATTTGAATTCAGAATACCATACGACATGGAGCTACGCCTAACAAGTCGGATATGCGCCTTGTTAAAGGCAATTGATTTTTTAATAAAAAACATGTTTTATCAAATAAAGGTTTAATTTAATAACGCGTGTTGCCTCCATGGGCATCTACCACAGCTCTCATACGATTAGGCATAGAGTTTACCAACCGCTCTATGAAATTTTGAGGGATCATCTCCCATTCCTCTTCTATGGCAGTTTTCAACTCCTGCATCGTCTGGGCAACTGGCTGACGAGCCCTAACACGTCTTTTTAGCTCGTCCCACATGTGCTCAATGGGGTTCATGTCTGGGCTTCTGGCTGGCCAGTCCATAACTGTGATGTTCACATCCCGAAGATATTCCCTGACGATGCCGGCCGCATGGGCTCTTGCATTATCATGCATAAAAAGGAAATTTGGGCCCACATAGTCCGCGTATGGTATCACGTGAGGTTCTAAGCACTCACGAATGTACCTTTCAGCATTTAATGTTGGCAGCCGTGGTCCTGTAACAACCTCAAGTTGAGTTTTGCCGCTCGCGGATATACCGCCCCAGACAGTCCATGAGCCACCGCCATAAGCAACCCTCTCTTCAAAGCAGCATTGTGCGAAACGCTCTCCCTTACGTCGGTAGACCTTCTTCCTTCCATCATTGCCATGTAACACAATTGTAGACTCATCAGAAAAGAGTACACGGCTCCAATCTTGCTGTGTCCAATTTAAATGACTGCGTGCGAAATGAAGGCGCGCTGTTCGGTGGGCTCGCGTTAGTTTGGGCCCATTAGCTGGCTTGTGTGGTACCATATCGCGTTCTTTTAACCTTCTCCGAACAGTTCGAGCGCTCACAGATACTCCGTGGAAGTCGCGAAGTTGGTTTTGTATCTCAATGGAGGTAAGGTGACGATTTCTCAAGCTGGTCGTCACGATGAATCGATCCTGCCTTTCAGTTGTGACCCGAGATCGTGGCCTTCCTTGGCGACGAACAAAGCCGCCAGTCTCTAGGTACCTCCGATAAACATTTCGGACCGCAGATCGACTTAAATTAAGTTGAGCACTCACGTTTCTTTGGCTGTGTCCGGCCTGAATAAGTGCCACAGCTTGGGCGGCGACTTCAGGTGAAGTATCCATAGATTATTGATAGAACCTCACCTTAATGTTAAGAATAAGTAATGTTTGTTGCAAAACCAAAGATATCAATCACTTTTTCAAGAATTAAATCCAAGTAAACCAAGTTTTCTTAGTATTCGATTGTTTGATATCAACAAACAGGCTCCAAATTGTCTTTTGTTTCTTTAAATTCTGTTCGAAATTCAAAAAAAGACTATTGAATGAAATTGTGAATGTGCCAGGTTCAAAACTGCATAAAAACTTTTTGCTCGACCTAATATAAAATTTTAGCTAGGACCAAACGAAACTGAAAATACAAGGTCGGCCAATAGATGTGTCCAGAAGTGTATTTATATATGACAGCCGGGACCAACCGCCCAACGTGCTTTCCGAGGGACGGAGGAAACTCGGTATGTAATGGGTGGTCACCCAACCACAGACCAATCTAGGCATGCGCGGCTGTTATTATTTAGCCACAAACTCCAGAGCCGACGGTACCATTAATTGTTTTTTGCGAGAAAATGCAGTGCTGTCAATCAAGTCAGCATTTCGCAGTCCTGGACATAGGCCTCTCCCAATCTGCACCACAACAGCCTATCCTGCATCTCCCACAAACTCACAGATACCAAAAGGTACAGAGTTATAGATATACATTGATCTCTAGCTACGTAGAACACAATTCAAAACGTGAAAGAAAGCCAATTAATGGAAATCGCTTACGTAATTGCAAAAACTAAAACCGCCCGTGGCCATGTCATTGTCAATGTCAGTGTCTGCTTATCCCCTGGGAACTACCGCCATTGTTTTCTATGAAACCGTAATGCGCTAATAAAAAACCGGCCAAGTGCGATTTGGACTCGCGCACGAAGGGATTCGTACTATTATTTATAAAAACGAGCAAAATTTCTTCATTGTGTGGAAGCCCTATACGAGTATTATATTATTCTGTTTTTAGTATTTGTTGTTATAGCAGCAACAGAAATACATAATCTGTAGGAATTTGTACTGGATAACTATCACGGTTCATGAGATACAGCCTGGTGACAGACGGTCGGACGGACGGAAAGCGAAGTCTCAGTTATAGGGTCCCGTTTGACCCTTTGGGTACGGAACCCTAAAAAGGTTAAACATACGAAAAGAGGTACCTAATCGAAGACCCCGAAGTACTTTGATGACCTAGTAATTTAATTATTTCGGCGTACGCTCGTAAAAACTTAGGGAGGCACTTGATGACTCCTCGATTTCGGATTCTTCAAGGCTTTCCATTAGTTATTTACAAGTCTAAGCCCCAAATTCGTGTACATGCCTAGTTGCGTATTTATATTGCAGTACCTATGTGTCCTATGCGTAGTACCTACATGTATATTTCACAGTCAAAACTACTTTGACACCGGTTAAACATAAAACTATTTTAACAATAACTGATGTTTGTTTAAAATCTCATTAGGAGGCAGGTATTTTTTGTGACCCTTTGAAAAATATCGTGCATAGAGGACCTCGTAGATAAATAATAACAGCCGCACGGGTCGATCTTTAAGGTTAACCCGTGCTTGCCGAGGTTGGTCCGTGGATTGGAGACCATAATTACATACCGAGTTTCCTCCGTACCTCGGAAAGCACGTTAAGCCGTTGGTCCCGGCTGTCATTTGTAGATCTATGACAGTCGTTACGTAGTCAGAAGCCAAAAGTCTGACATCCAGTCTTACAAATGGGCATCGTATTGCCCAGTTACTGGGTTGTGGAGGTCAGATAGGCAGTCGCTTCATGTAAAATACTGGTACTCAGCTGGATCCAGTTAGACTGGAAGCTGACCCTAAGATAGTTTGGGAAAAGGCTAGGCAGATGAGGATGAAAAACATCGTGCTGTAGTCATAACTGAGGAGGAGAAAAGGCGCATTTTATCTTAATAAGGGTTTTGACAGACACCGGTCACCAGTGGTTTTGTCCGATTAACGGTTTTGATTGTAACACATCATATCCTATCCTTATTTCAGCGGTTTCGAGAACTACAAGAGTGGCTTTGTGTCTATGTTTCTGACGATTCCCTGCAAGTCGTACGTTCTAGGTTTGGTTGTAAAATGTTCGCGTTAACAATTTATATTTTCTTAATTATCTTTTTTATTAATTGTCAGACTGGTCGGACTAGTTGGCGACAGTAATGTAATGACCAATTGCGTTGATAGCTGACAAATTGATGAGTTTGTTATCGCTTTAGTTGCATTACATGGAGTAATGAAGCGAATACTTTTACTTCATTTTTAACACAATGTTTAAACATATTTTCAAGGGGCATTGTGGTACCCACTCATTGGGTTGGAGGGCTGGACAGCATGTTTAGCTATTGGTCCCGGCACGTTTAGCTGTCGGACGGAATTCCCAAAATTTTGACAACCTGTATTCGGGTTCTCTCTTCTCTTCTCTGACCACTGGAGCGGCGAAGAGAAGATAGGTAGAGAGGACTAGTGAATGTATGTATTCTTTAGACCAGCGATCCCAATAGTGTCGACGCATGAGCTCAATGAGTTCTCAGTTGTTTCTGATGTCTATCGTTTTGTTTTCTTCAGGTTCGTTGAGTGGTAGTGTTAGTGTTGGACCCCCCGTGAAAAAGTGACCAACGGTGACGTATTCAAGATCTTCGATGTCCTCTAATAATAACCACAGTGGTCGGCTGTTCATGCACGCTATTTGTGTGAGAAGCGTTGCAAATTGTTCGTAGTAGCTGTGCAAATTTTGACCAACTGAATTGCATATAATGTGCGGAGCTGAGCGGGGTTAAGATTTTATGCAATTCTGTTGGCTAACATCTTCAAAGCCCTCTTCTCTCATCTCCACTCCAGTGACTTCAGCCTTTTCAAGAGTTGTTACCCCGTTACTGGGTTGTGTAGGTCAGATAGGCAACCCCTCCATGTAAAATGCCCAGCACCATTACCTGACCCATCTCACAAAGCAAAAAAGAGGAAAATGGGTCAGGTAATGCTGGCAACTGACTGTACAATACTGGTATTAAGCTGCATCCAGTTAGACTGGAAACCGACAACGACTTTGTTTACCGTCAGCGAGAGTGCTGAGAAATGTCTGGTCCTAGGTTTGATTACCAGGTTTGATGGATACCAATATTATAAAGCTGAAGAATTTGTTTGTTTGTTTGCTTGAACGAGCTAATCTCAGGAACTTCTGATCCGATTTGAAAAATTCTTTCAGTGTTAGAAAGCCCATTTATCGAGGAAGGCTATAGGCTATATATCATCACGCTACGACAAATACGAGCGGAGCAGCAATGAGAAAAATGTTGCAAAAACGGGGAAAATGTGACGAAGTTGCGCGGGACAGCTAGTCATGTTTATAATATGAGTCATGAGTTTATCTTAACAGAAGTTAGTTTTGATAACAAAAACAAAGCATTATCTTAAGTAATGACGAGACGAAAATGCAGATCTTATCTCATAATCGCAAATCAATTTTCGAAACCAGTTTTTTATCCGGATGAAATGACATCTTTGTCCTAAGTATCTATTTTGTTAGTATTTTATCAGTCAGACTGTAGGTAATTTGATAGTAACGATATAAACAAGAATTTTCTGATTCTTGAATTTCTGTGTACCATAAATTTAAATAAAAATCATTTAAAATAGGGGAATCATCATCATCATTTCAGCCGAAAGACGTCCACTGCTGGACATAGGCCTCCCCCAAGTGTACACAAGGGGGGGTTTTGGCATAATCGCCACGCTTGGCAGGCGGGTTGGCGATCGCAGTACGGTTGTTACAAAAGCACAGAGAACGCTGCTACCCATTCTCTGGCAAGTCCCTCAGTCGCCTCTTACGACACCCACGGGAAGATATGGGATGGTGCTATTCTTTACGTCCGACACCATACAGAACAGGGGATAATGGAAGACAAAACGTGTTGCGCCGACCCCAAGTAACGTCGGACGAGGACAGGAATATGATCACGACTAAACAAATTACGATAAGACTTGCTATTAAGTAGTTATATCTCGTATATCATCGCTAAGTCACACGTTTAATATGTACGCACGGCAACCAAACGAGCTGTACAAAACCAGTTTAAGCGGATCCCTCTTTTTACGAGAAATCTATACAAAGCGAGGCCAATGTTATGCTGGAAATGTATAGGTTGATGTGTCCGTGTGTCGCCGTGTTCACGACAGTGTACTTTTTTTTTCGACTTTTGGTATCAATCTAGGGTTACTATCATATGCCTAGCTCGGTAGCCTCTCGTCCAAGTCCAGTATTGACATTTTCCAGACCTTCCGAAACGAGGTGACATTTTTAAATAAGAAAAAAAAACAAATTTTACATAGTCCTACATGGGCACTTATAAAACGTCGTCAAAAAGATGCACGGTTCGGGTTGGTCGTTTCTTAAGGAGAAGAACCGGCAGAATAAAAATGATTACTACAAAAAAAATGTCCTGTTTTTTTTTGCAAATAGCTTTGTGTCAAAAAGTTTCAAATGTCGAAATACCCTACATTAGACGTTCAACAAATCAAAGTCGTACGAGGCACTATGGCCTAGACGTTTGGTGAAACATTTATAGGCAATCCAGTGTAACACGGTCATCTGTTACGGTTAGTTTCACTACAGTGTAACCTTTGGATGACCTGATTCGTGTACCTGTGTGAGGGTTGATTAAACTAATATTTTAGGTTTCTTCAAAATAGGTTATTGATGATCTGTCTAGCCTTTTCCCAAACTATCTTGGGGTCGGCTTCCAGTCTAACCGGATGCAGCTGAGTACCAGTATTTTACATGAAGTGACTGCCTATCTGACCTCCACAAACCAGTAACTGGGTAATACGATACCCCTTGGTAAGACTGGGTGTCAGACTTTTTGGCTTCTGACTGTCAAAGATCTATTTAAAATGACAGCCGAACGATTAACCAACGACTTAACGTGCGTTCCAAGGCACGGTGGAAACTCGATATGTAATTATGGTCACCCATCCACGGACCTACCTCGGCAAGCACGGCTTATCCATAAAGATCAACCCGTGCGGCTGTTAATACTTAGCCACGAGCTCCTCCGAGGTTATTATGTTGTGGAAACGAAAATTGTTTTACATCCATGGAGTTTATTAATTTTGTAAGTAATTTATACAATCCGTTACTTCAGATTGTGCTTGATAAAATAAAGATTGATCAAAGATTTGTCTGCTCAATTAATTTGGTTGAACTTGCTAATGTGTATTACGCAATTAATTCGCTGGTCTTGAACATTGACGGCAAGGTTGGCGCAGTGGCTGAGCGATTGACTGCTGCACTGCGTGTCGCAGGTTCTATCCCCGCACGGAACAAATATTTGTATGAACTTTAATAGACAGTTGTTCCGGGTCTGGCTGTTGGTGTATGTGAGTTTAAATTTTTGTAAACGCACCCACTATACAGAAGAAATTTCACAGTGTGAGGCAGTCTTGTTTTTTTATGTTTTTTTTTTTGAACAATTTGTTGAATAAAAGCTCTGCCTCTTGAAACAGACTTAAGTAGTTTTAAATCGAGGTGTACCCACGTTAAGAATAGGTTTTTCTTTCTTTATTGTGTGGTTACTGCAAACCTAGTCTCAGAGTTTTTATGTTTTTACAACCCATGGGTCTCTGATTTGGCTTTATAAGTATAGTCTATATCTATACCATACATATAAAGCTTTACCTTTGAAAGTAAAGGTACCATACAAAAAAAAAACATAACTGTAGGGACTTCCATCGCAGTCGCAGATTTAAATTGAAGAAACCACATGCGTAGATGAAACGCTACGCGTTACCAAAATATCCACGTGCAACTAATCTTAAAAACGCATCTGCAACTCTACCACAACTTAAACTGATCTTTAAACTAGATTAGAGTAAGTAATGAAGATTGTACTGGTAAGCAATTAAGTAATTACTTCGTCATAATTCATGGTTGTTAAGAAATATTGCAGTAAATTATTATAACGATGCAAGTACCGGCCGTATTTTCCACTATTAATTATTCAATAAAACCGTACTTTAATTTAATTAATATTTTATACTCCTGGCAATACAGACGGGTTATTGCGTAACAGTTCAATGGCAAAGCCTTTTCAATTTGACAATTTGTCAACGTGCATTGCATTATTTAAATAATATTAGCATTTATAAAAGACCTGATGGCCTACCATGACGTCTATTGTTTTACTCTTATTCCAGTGTGGGAAAGAGACGGAACTATGCAGGATGTCTAGCGCCATCTCTTTCCCACATTGGATAAGGTGTAAAACAATAATGCTTTAAGACGTCATGGTAGGCCATCTAGTGGCTAAATAATAACAGCAGCCCGTGTCAATTTTTAGGTTAAGCCGGGCTTAATAAAGTGGATTGGGAAGAGAACTTGGTCCGTAGATATGTCTGTCCCTCGAAAATCATGTTAAGCCGTTGGTCCAGGCTGTCATTTAAAGATCTTTTACTGTCGTTCCAGGTAGTCTAGTGGCTTGAAAGTCTTGACAACCAGTCCTTACCAAGGGGTATCGTATTACCCAGTACTAAATGGGTTTTGGCGGTCAGATAGGCAGTCGCTCCATGTAGAATATTGGTATTCAGCTGCATCGGGTTAGACTGGAATCTGACCCCAACCTGTTTGAGAAAAGGCTAGACAGATGATGATGACATACATTGTACCTACTAGCAATCCGCACGCGACTTTGTCCGCGCGGATTTCGCAACAGCGCCCGCACCATAGACATAACGTCCGCACCTATCTTGTCAAAAATTCTTAAAATATCATTGAAAATGGCGTGTACGAACATAGTTACACGTGATTTTTACACATACATATAACTAAAGATAATAATGAAGTTGAACAGTTTGTTTGTTTATTTGTTTGCTTGAACGTGCTAATCTCAGGAACAACTGGTCCGATTTGAAAAATTCTTTCAGTGTTAGATAGCGCATTTTTCGAGGAAGGTTATAGGTAGGTATATATATCAAAACACGGCGACCAATAGGAGCGAAGCAGCAATGAAAAATCTTGCGAAAACGGGTAAAACGTGACGCAGACATAGTTTTACGCGGGACAGCTAGTTAAAGATAAAGAAACAATGCATCACGAATTTACTTCTAAATCCTTAGGATTGTGACAGAAAAGTGTGTTCCGCATGAGCTAGTAATCACTGCTCGTTTTTTTCTGTATGAAGCCTGCCTATGCCTTAAAGAGGAACTGAGTATCTACCTGTAATAAGCTGGTAAGTCTACTTACTACCAGACTTAGACTGGGTACGATTCCCAGGTCGGGGTAAAGTGTTCTTGGGTTTTTCAATCATGACTTTCTCAGGAGCAGCCACGGAGTTTGAATTGACGGAGTTTTGACGGCACGGTTGGCGCTGTGGCCAAGCGATTGACTGCTGTGCTGCGTGTCGCGGGTTCGATCTCCGCACGGAACAAATATATATTATGGCCTTTTAATAGATAGTTGTTCCGGGTCTGGCTGTTTGTGTATGTGAGTTTTAATGTTTATAAATGCAACCACGATACAGGAGAAATTTCTAGTGTGGAGCAAGGTATAAAAAAAACTTGCCCGGTTGATGGCAAAGACAATTACAATTACATGGGACCTAAACGTAATGTCGAAATGTGTCACCCACATTTCGACATTACGGTTCCCGTACGATCCTGTCAGAGGTGTAACCTCTGCCTAACAATTTGGGGAATTACGGGAGTGATATTATGTTATGTCTAATACTACTTATGTAGGTAATAATGCTCACAAATGCGTTATTGTACGCGAAGGCGTTAGGCGTGACTTTTTCTACTCCGACTGAATGACGCCTCTATAATAAGAACAATCGGAGTTTGTTCGATAATATTTAAGCAGGAGACTAAACAATATTAATTCTTAGTAGTAGTTAGTTAGTTTCGGTAGGTACCTACCTTGTGTCTAGACTAAAACAGGAAAACGTTTGACGTGTAATATATATATAAGTTTTTCAAGTGATTGTGGTTTTCATTCATAAAATAGCTAGAAATACCATATCAAAATTTGAAAAACCCTGACAAAAAGCTGGACATCTACAAAATAGTTTTCGTTAGGTTTTTAATTTAACATTTTAATTTTGGCCAAGAAATCGCTGTAGGTTCGACAAGTGATGACAAGATCGGACAAATCCGGACAAATGGTAACCCTATACTACCCATACTACTTATAAATCCTACTACTTATAAAACCTACTACTTATAAAACCTACTACTTATACAATGATAAGTAACCCACCATTTTATTGTATATGTTAACGGAAATGTATGAAATCCGTCATTGTATAAAATTCCTAGGAAATGTGTACAATTCCTAAAATCCATAGGATATGTATGAAATATTTTTTTAATTAACACTTTTCCTAGGAAATCTATACATTTCCTAAACCGTGATAGGAAATGTAGGTATATCAGTAGTCATCGCTGCGCCGATCGCTCCATTCAAGCGAGCATGCAACATGCAGCAGGCAGGGTTTCTGTCACGGCTCCGGCGCTGCGGGCCTCCGGCGGCCCCACGCGTGCTAATCTTCGCAGACGGCTTTCGCTCACCACCGCAACTTCGGCTTGTTGGCCGGCTTCGCCGGCCAGCCTCAGCCGCGGCGGCTCGCTCGCAGCCGCCTGCTCCTCAGCCCGCGGGCCGCCTCGCCCCTCCGCGCCTACGCGATTTTAAATTACACTCTAGGGGTAGGACAAACAAGACTACGTGGAGTCGGTTTTGCAGCAATTCGGTTCTGTCACTAACTTTTGTTGCAAAGCATATTCAATTTTTAACCAACAATATTATTTAATTGTTACAGAAACTATAGCAAATTGGTTTGATTAGAATTATGTATGGGGCACTACAAGTTCACGACCACCATTTTCACCCAAAGTCTCACAACATCTAATATATTCTTCAGATTACCTTATAGTATAGTTTTTAATTTTATACATTTCCTTCTGTCATATAGGAATTGTATAGAGTTCCTAGGAAATGCATACAATTCCTAGGAAATGTGTGGAGTAAAACATAATTATGATACTATTTAACACATTTCCTACATAGACTCGGAATTGTATACATTTCCTCATACATTTCCGGTAACATATACACATACATTATTATATCTATGAGTACGTGCGAAGCCAGAAAAAAAAAAAAAAAAAAAAAATCTATGAGTACTTATACATTTAAAATTTCTCTTATAGGTTCTAAAAATGTTCATCACATGTACAAGACTGGGTGAATCACCAAGGAAAAATAATAAAAAAAATGCTCATTACCTTTATGCGCTAGAACTTTGCAAATCGCCAATGAGTGCGTTTTCAAGTCCTTGTTAGCCAATCGTGCTGTTGACTACTTAGTTTTTTTTACTAGTAATTTGAACCTAACAATGACAGACCCGGCAGCGACTGAGTTCAACACATTGTTTTCGGCCAGTAGCGTATTGTAGTACTAAAATATTTACTGCCATTGAAGGTCAATGGCTCGCTCGATAAAAAATGACATCATCATAATCAAATTGATTTTAGATTTGGAACGATAGTTCAAGTAAGTATTCATTTTATCCTAACTTGACATTCAGATTTTGGCAGCGAATTAAAAATGGCGGGTTGTTTTTTTTTTTAATGTTGCTAATTTATGCTGTTGAATTTAAATTAGCCTACAATCCTGTATGGAATACAGATATAAGTAGTATAGCTAGATATTATGATAGTGAATTATGGCAAAACATTTAATGGTAAGTATAAGTTATGGTATTAGTAGTAGAACAAAGCTAAAATGGATGGAATGTGTGAAAGAAGAAAAGGGAGTAAGTGATAATGAGACGACGGAAAAAGGGGAAGAATGGAAGAAAAACAATGGACAAGGGCACAAAGACGGCGATGAATTGATGTTAGAGCAGACCCTTAAGTGCTATATGAAGAAAAATCTTATATTTTTTCTCGTTTGTAAAAGTTTGTGAAGGGAATCAAACCGGTGTTTTTATTATCGCCTTGTTTGTATCGTGTACGCGCGAGGACCAAGCAAGCTATACAAAACCAATAAAAGCTTAAAAGATGCTGCTTAAGCTCCTGACGGCTTCTTCGAGCCGTCGCGCATCGGAAAGCTTCTGGGCATGCTTTGTTTTGGGCCCGTGGTTGACTTGGAAATCTATAAACAGACTCTAAACCCAATTCCAAGTCGGCCAGCAAAGACAATCTCTACAGAGGGGGTTCATGGACAGCTCAGATCTCAACTGTGTATGCGGCGTGCCTTCACAGACAATGGCCCACCTTCCCTATTGCGCTGCATACCTGCGCACTTGACGATCCTATGTCTGCTTCAGCGAGCGGAGTTCGCGTAGCTGAATTTTGGGCCAAATAATTTAGTGAAAATTTGCCTTCGAAACTCTATGATGAAGAAGTCATTGTCATCACTAGTTATTGTACCTCCAAACTGGCCATAACAAGATGTAGAAGCGCTCTCTTCCAAAGCATGTCATGTAATAGCATGCCAGTCAAAATTTTCAATAAAATTCCGAAACAAATCAGAGAACTGCCAATTAGTTATTTGAAAAAGAAACTGCAGAAGTGGCTCTTTAATAATGTGTTTTACACGATTAATAAGGTTTTGACTTATAAACCCATTTTTTAGTAATAGTGAAGTAGCCTATGTTCCCATTTTTGAAAACTATTGTTCCACATACTTTGTTTCACATACTTACCTATATTTTTTAAAATTTTATTTATGTTAAATCTGTTCCTTGTTACATTTATTTTTTTCCTTATTTTATCACTTTACCCGGATTCCTCCACACAAGTACCTATTTTTTTAAATTTTAAAAGAATGTTATCATTAAGGATAAAATTTATGTTTTGTAAAATTTGTAACTTATAGGTCTAAAAGTTAGATACCTAAATTACGACAACTTTTTGTTATTTATTTCAATTTAATTTTAAGTTTGCATGCTGAAATAAGTCAGTGAAATATGTGAAACCTTTTAATTTATAAGACCATAATGTACCATACTTCATGCAAAAAAAGAATCTTGAATTTGCCTTTAAACCTTATGAAAATGAATATAAAGGTTACTGTTCTGCAAAATCAGAGGCAAAATAATGCACAACGAAACGGCATTACCTACTACAACGTTATAAAACCTTAGTCTTCCTCCTCAATTCATTTGTTTTCCCGATTTTGAGGTTGGGAATTTTATTAAGTAAAAATGTCTCTTACTGGAGAAACCTGAAGGGGTATTTACTTTTTTAAATTTAAACATAACCTCTCGTCACGCTTGTAATCTCCGACGGGTCATGTAGTTACTACACCATCATTTTTCCGATTTCGCCGCCCCAGGAATTGGTGACCGTTTCGACCGCGCAGCCATGACATTTAAAAAAAAAAAAAACTATGCCATGAGTTTGTAAAAATTTGTAAAAGTCGATTCCCAAAACCATAAATGGGTTTGAACGTGGCCGCGCCATCGAAACGCGGAGAACCGCGCGGCCACGGAGATCTTTACAACTACGCGTTGCAGAGACCTGAAATTCAGGTAAATAACAGATTGAGTTTGTAAAAAGTTTGTAAAAATATAGAAAAAAATCCTAGCTTTACATTGTGTAATTTATTTCACCACCGTTGCTCTCAAAAACGGTGAAGGAAATCATCGTGAGGAAACCGGCATGTCCTAGAACTAAAAATTCTAAGACATGTGACATCTACAAAACCGCACGGGGCCCGCGTGTTGGATTACAGCCCACTCCCCCTCATAGAGAGGAGGCCTGTGTCCCAGCAGTGGGAACATTATAGGATGATGATAAGAGAACTAATTAGCTTTCGCGACGGTTTTCAGCATTTTCCATAATAGTATTGCATATATAGCATTTTTTTTTTTCGGCTTTCCGAGCGCGCTTTTGCGTGCGGCTTCGTTCGCGTGTAGACCAGAAATGACCTATCCAGTGTTGCCAACTGCTAGCTTTACCCAGTAGCTAGACAATTTTAAAATGTTGCTAGATTGCCAGTTTTTTGCAACCCAAAAAGTTGCTAGAAGTAGCTAAATGTTATATACAGTAGATAAGTAGGTTACAATGAAATGTAAATTCCTGACAATCATTTTTATTTGCATTAATTCTAACAAGAGAGTTAAAAATGTGTTGTGTACGTTATTGAATAAAAAATAAATCAAAAATTAATTATTTAAAGAAGAAGATGTCGATGGCTGGGGTTCAGTTTCTTTCGTTGATTTAAAATATTTTTCAGCGGTGCCCATTTTTTGTAGTATATCTTTAAGCAAAACACAGTTATAGCAGCATTTACCACTTTTCCTGAGACCTGTACCTACCATAGCATCTATGAACATAGATTCGAGTTTAGTTTTATATTTTTTTACGAGACTCGGTACCCTACTTTACGAATCTCGATAGCCTCAAAAGTTGCTAAAAAAAGTAGCTAAAAAGTTTAGCTACAAGTTTCATTAAATTGTAGCTGTCTGTCACCAAATAATAGCTAGATCTAGCTATAAAGTTGCTAAGTTGGCATCACTGGACCTATCCCTCGGGAACGTCATACCTGGATTAAAACCCTGTCCTAAACTGTTTGCTTGAACCAATAAATTGTTTACTTGCCCGTGGTTTCAACTGCGTGGCGTTTATTAATTGTCCTTAGTATCATCATATTACCGGGATAACAAGCTTATTATCCTATGTGTAAATAATAATTTATAATAATAATAATAAAAAAGTCGTTGGTCCCGGCTGTCATTTGTAAATCTTTGACAGTCGTTACGAGTAGTCAGAAGCTAAAAGTCTGACATCCAGTCTTACCAAGGGGTATCGTATTACCCAGTTACTGGGGTTTGGAGGTCAGATAGGCAGTCACTTCATGTAAAATACTGGTACTCAGCTGCATTCGGTTAGACTGGAAGCCGACCCCAAGATAGTTTGGGAAAAGGCTAGGCAGATGAGATGATGAATAATAATAATAAAAGCAGTACTTCTGGACACGGCACGTATTGTTAGGAGGTTCCCCTCTCAAGAGCCCTGACCACCGGTAGCCCTGACCCTGTTCCCGATGCCCAGTGGGCTACTATTTTTAAATGTTATTTTATATAATTTTGTAAAAATATTTAAAATGTAAATTATATTATTTTATTAAATAAATAAACGACATAATTTAATAATTTATTTTAAAAGTACCTATTACAAAAAGTGTACATTTAGGCGCAGTAGTATTATTTCTCATACAATGGTATAATTAGTACCTACTTATAAGTAAGCTATAACTAAAATATTTTCAAATGTTGCATAAGTAATGATGGTTCAATTCAGATGTTTGGTAGCGACCTGCCCGATCTAGGTTTATTTAAACCTGTGTTTCAGGCCATCACTTTACATAGCACAATTTAATTAGGACAGTAAAAATATAAAATAAAATTAACCCATTAAGAACTAAAAGTATAATCAAAGCTACAAAAGAAAAACACTAAAACTAGCTAATTAAGTAAATATGTACAAATAGATACGAGAGGATAACATAATCATACCACAACTTAAATTAGAAGTTTTTCTGTGTAATTAAGTATCGTATAATCCGACATTCCTTAACTACATTTTTTATAACTTAAACTATACAGGGTGTAACGGAAAGGGTATATACATACTTAAGGGTGTGCCACAGACCATCAAACTGAACATGTTTCACCATAGGACAAACATCGTAATAGCAAAAAAATTATCTGCTCCTCATACAACATTTCAATACCTATTCGACGCAAATGTATGGGGCAGCTGATATTTTTTTCGCAGTAACGATGTTTGTCCGATGGAGAAACATGTTCAGTTTGATGGTCTGAAGCACACCCTTAAGTATGTATATACCCTTTCCGTTACACCCTGTAGAAGTCTGGTATATTGTTTATTTATACAAATACTAGCTGCACTTACAATTTGCACCAAAAGCGTGCAGCAAGCCAACATCCTAAAATTAACTAAAAAAACTTACGCAATAATTAAGTAGGTACCTACAGCTTTATTGCTGCTCGTAAACACATCGAGATCCGGTTCCTGAGCAATCAGGTTTCAGGCATAATCAGGCATTGTTAAGTCTATTAAAAAGAAAAGGTCCTAAAAACACATTTAAAAAACGCAGGTTATGAACTATTTATCTGTGTGCCAAAAATCCAAATCCGTTCAGAAATTTTTGCTTGAAAGAGTCACAAACATCCTTTCCACATCCTTTGACATTATAATAGTAGTAAGATGACTAAGGGTTTGTACACAAAACTGCGATGCGACGTCGCATCATAAAAATCTACGAGCTCTCACGTCGCATCGCAAGAACTTGCGAATCGATTCGCATCGCGCATTCATGCGAAGTTACGTCTTTTTACGATCCATGTCACGACCAAGTTTACAAAATACGTTCAGTACGGTTGACGGTCGTCGAAGGAATGGTCACCCGAATCGTGCAAGACGTCTCGCTTTTCCGCACGAATTCGCATCGCAGCAATTCGTGGCGCAGTTTCCTGCGTTGCGAAATCGCATCGCGCCGATTCGCAGTTTTGTGTACAATTAAGTCCTTAATAATACCTACGTCATCACTTGCCTAGCCTCTTCTTATTTATGTTTAGACCGAATTCGAGTCTAACCGGATTAGGCTGAATACTAGTATTTTACAAAAGCGACTGTCTATCTGACCTCCACATTCCTAATAATACTGGGCTTAAAAATAGTTAATAATAGTGTGGTCAAAGATCCACAAATTACAGCCGGGACCAACGCCAACGTCTCAACGTGCTTTCCGAGGCACGAGGAAACTCGGGATGTACCTAAACCGCGGCATAACCTGAAGATTGATCCGGGCAGCAGTTATTATTTAGCCACCAGCTCCCCCACATGCAGGGATTGAAAACCGGTACCAATTTCGGTTCTGGTTCTTCATTTAGGTTCAAATAAAGGTTCCTCTTTTCGGTTCGGTTCCGGTTCCGGTATCGGTTCCGGTTTGGGTTCCGATGTACCGGTTCTAAATACCGGTTCTTAGAACCTTTAAATTTGATGATATTATACCGGTTCCTTGTCATCCGATTTAAAGGTTCCTTACGGAAGAGGGGATGTGTGTTCGGAGCAGGGATTGAATCACCGAAATTTCTTGAACTTCGTGCCTTGGCCGAGCCAGACAAAGCGGGTTGTTTTGCCGCCATTATTAGTACTCAAGAATATTAGTATTCCTACATTCCTTGGAAGGGAAGCACTCTAAAGATGTTCCTTGAACTGATATTGAAGAGCTAGGTTAAAAAAGGAACCCACATGTTAAACATAATGTTAAGTTTTTAATTAAATGATTGACTGATAATAAATAACAATACAAATATGATAATCATGTTTTATTTTTTCGAACATGAAATACAGCAACTTATTAAGTCCAAATCGCATGAAAGTCGAAACGAAACAAAATTCGACTTATTTCGGCCCATTGTCAGTTTTCGTAATAATAATTAAAGTAACGTCTTCTTCTTAAAATAGATTATTATACTAATATATTTTACCTATTACACTAATATCTTACAACTAATTTACACACAACACAAGCCAATCAAATAGGTACGTATGATTTAAAAACTATAATTTTATAAATACGAACACGAACGAACGAGTGGCGCGCGCGTTGGTAACAGAAGATCCACCAATACAAATGTGATTCCTACAAACTCCCCTCTCCTCACACCCCGCCGCGCTGCATCGCGCCGTCCACCCGACCGCACCTCAAAAAACAAGTTTAGACTCGCTTTGCCTTAGAACCGGTAAAATAAAGGTTCTTGAAGGTTCCAATTTAGGTTCTGGTTCCTGTTCCGGTATAGGTACCGGAACCCTAAAATACCGGTATTTTGGAACCGTTTTCAATCCCTGCCCACATGACCTACACTTACTCGTACATCATTTAGCTAACATGTAACCTATATTATCATCATCTGCCTAGCCTTTTCCCAAACTATCTTGGGGTCGGCTTCCAGTCTAACCGGATGCAGCTGAGTACCAGTATTTTACATGAAGCGACTGCCTATCTGACCTCCACAACCCAGTAACTGGGTAATACGATACCCTGTGGTAAGTCTGGATGTCAGACTTTTGGTTTCTGACTGTCAAAGATCTACAAATAACAGCCGGGGCCAACGGCTTAACGTGCTTTCCGAGGCACGGAGGAAACTCGCTATGTTATTATGGTTATCCACGGACCCGATCCGTGCGGCTGTTATTACTAAGCCACGAGCTCCTTTCATGTAACCTACCTACCTATGGAAAACAATCTCGCATTTAAATTAAGAAATTTAATATTTATTATTCATTCAAATTATATTTATTATTCGACTGTATGGTGTCGGACGTAAAGTATAGCACCATCCCATATCTTCCCGTGGGTGTCGTAAGAGGCGACTAAGGGACTTGCCAGAGAATGGGCAGCAGCGTTCTCTGTGCTGTTGTAACAACCGTACTGCGATCGCCAACCCGCCTGCCAAGCGTGGCGATTATGGCAAATCCCCCCAAAATATCAATATAGCGACACTTGGGGGAGGCCTATGTCCAGCAGTGGACGTCTTTTGGGCTGGAATGATGATGATGATGATTCAAATTATAACTGTTGGCAGTAGGTACCTACAGACCTAAATAGGCATACAGATGTGTAGGCATTGAATACAGCTATTTATTTTAACAATAGTTTTATTATTGTGTCACGCTGGTCGTCACAAATGTGTTAACAGCTTCTTTGTGATTCATTCATTTTAAGACCTACAGATCTACAGTGCGACCTTCACAGTTAAGCAACGCTTTAAAAGGTCGGTCTTAGGATGGGTGGCCGGTCCATTACATACTGAGTTTATTCCGTGTCTCGGAAAGCACTTTAAGAGGGCCCAACGGCTTTTTGTTCCTGAATCCTCTAGACTATAGAGCAATATTTTTTTTCGGCCTTGCTTTCGTTCTTCTCGGCATTCAAACTGAAGAGATGGCGACGGTAGGTCCCCAAATTGTTTTTTAAAATTAAAGAAGCCAGGTCCGATATGACAAAGACTATTTTGACATTTGTCAGAAGAAATGTTTCTACCCCCAAGTGTCAAAAGTAGAGAAAATATGGTCGTCATGCGCGACGTTGTAGACGTATGTCTACTGAAGAATAGAAACATTTCTTTTCTAACATCGCCATGCTTAGAACGATAGAAATCTTTCTATAATCTGTCATTTTGTCGATTCTTCCGTAGAAATTGCCCGTTTCTACGGCGCGGCGGTCATGCTAGTTTTCGAGGAGTACAAGGGGCAAACGAAACGTCGATTTCGTGATCGGTCGGTGCTGCAGCTGTCCCAAATCCATGAAGGTTTCAAAATCTGAAGGAAGATTGTATTCGGAAAAAGCTTAAATCATAAGTAGAAACCGTATTATGACAATACAATATAGTTTATCTTATTATCAAAATTTGACATTCACGTGTTCATACAGCCATAAAAAAAATAAGTATGATTAAGTACGTCCCCGATCACGCAAGCATGACTATTTGTAAAATTATGTTGTTCATTGCTGTTTATTGTTAAATACATTTTAATTTCCCGCCAAATGCACTTTGATTGATGAAAATTACTTGGAAAAAACTGTACGATTATTTTACTTAGTAGAATTACTATTGTTTTTTTTTTAATTTTTTCAATTCTCGACCTAACTGCGATGACAAACTTATGATCTTTAAATTATTTAGATTTTTAAATCATCATTAATATCATTCTTCTGCCCTTATGCCAATTTCTTCTTCCATAATACTTCTGTATTACTTGTCATCTCATCAGACACCTCCTTTCTTTCCACATCATCCTTCACACAGGCCATCCATCGTATCTTTGGTCTTCCTCTACTCCCACTGTTCCTAACCTGGGGGTAATTACCCCAGCGGGGGTAAAACTGGTATTCTGCGGGGGTAATAAGTGGTAATATACTATAAAAAAGATTAGACCAAATCTAGCTCGCCAGTGCTTTTCATGCCCTAAATGTGTAATCAAATGACAAGTATGAGTACGATGCAAGCCGCCCGCGCCGCGGCGATTTTTTGGCAGATTTTTTCTGTGAAATTAATAGTTTGTATATCTCACTGCAAGGAAACATGTCCATTGGTAACATGAGGGAGGACGGGAGGGGTAAATCAGATTCTCTAGTTGAATCATAGGGGTGACAAGACCGAAAAGGTTAGGAACCACTGCTCTATTACTCTTATACCCATTTACGTTCATACTCAAAACTTTTCTCACAACATTTTTCTTATTCCTCCGCATCACAAGCCCATACAAACAATACATATCACGACAACCGATTACCACACTACTTTTCAGTCATCGGCGCCACTTTCAGACTTCCTCTTATCTACTCATTTCTTAAACATTTTTAAGTAGGTAGTGAATATTTTTAGCAATATCATCTGCCTAGCCTTTTCCCAACTTAACCAGATGCAATACAATTATTTTACATTGCTACTTTTAAACCAATATCCCAGGTTTGACCCCAGGCACTCTTATAATTAAGCATTCTTCGAATAATAAACTTTAATGTAAAGACGAAGATTCATTGATTTCCTTCAAGTTTAATTATTACCAGAGGTCGGAATTAGGTAGAGTTATTTACGTATGTACTTACACTGATTTCATACAGCGAAACAATAAAGTGGATATGCCTCAAATCCCGAGATTCATTTTAAAGAACAGAAAAATCTCGTGATTTATTACTTTTACACAATTTAAACCATCCGACATGCAAAATTCCAATGCGCACACGCAAGGGAAGATCCATATTAATATCAACATTTCGATGCAAGTACAAAAGCCGGCGCTGCCGCTGCGGCTGCGGAGAACCTCAAGCGGCGTAAATATAGTAACCTTTGTGGTAACTATATTTTCGAGCCGTTTGGGGTTGAAACTCTGGGGCCGTGGGGTCCGAGTGCTCACAGCCTTTTTAAGGAAATCTCCAAACGCTTAGTTGACGCTTCACGTGACCCAAGGGCTGGCTTTTACTTTGGCCAGAGGCTAAGTGTTGCCATTCAACGTGGCAACGCCGCCAGTCTCTTGGGCACGTTACCAGCTGACAGCGTTGAGGAGGAGTTTTTTGACGCCCTTTTATAATTTGTTGTTATTTTAGTTTTAATTATCTAGTTATATGTTTAGTAATTAATTTAGATTTAGAAATTAGTATTTTAATAAAGATCTTGATAAAGTACAAAAATAACTTTATCTAATTCCGACCTCTGATTAATACTTAATTAAACAAATTACAAAAAAGGAAACCTACACAAATGACAGAAGCCATAATTAAAAACACTTACATAATTAATTTAAAACATTAATTCCAGGTAAGTAAGTTTTATTATAATAGCCGCAAATACTCAATAATAAATTGTACTGTGGACTATATGACTCAGGTTTAATAGATTATTACATTATTAATATGGAACCATGAATGTACAAATTGAGTACAAAGTGATTGTTTTGTAATGAAATAAAAGCTCGTGTGTTTGGTTTGAAACACACGAGCGCTTTTTACATACGTACCTAATTTAAAAAGAGAACCAAAGACCTCCAATAGTCCGTTCTTTTTAGGGTTCCGTACCCAAAGGGTCAAACGGGACCCTATTACTGAGACTTCGCTGTCCGTCCGTCCGTCCGTCCGTCCGTCCGTCCGTCCGTCCGTCTGTCACCAGGCTGTATCTCATGAACCGTGATAGCTAGCCAGTTGAAATTTCTACAGATTATGTATTACTGTTGCCGCTATAACAACAAATACTAAAAACAGAATAAAATAAATATTTGAGGGGGGCTCCCATACAACGAAGTGATTTTTTTTCTCGTTTTTATAAATAATGGTACGGAACCCTTCGTGCGCGAGTCCGACTCGCACTTGGCCGGTTTTTTAAGTGAAACTTCTTATGCGACTTCCAACAAGGTTGCGTTAAACGTTTAACGCTACCATGGAGGGGGTATGAAAGCACTCATTTCCACATTACGAAGTTTCACTTCTTCCGCGCGGAGGGACTCCACGCACTATTTTTTTGTAAAGGATCTTTTATGTTATTGAATGGAAGATGAAAACGTGATGAAAGGAACGAGGAAAATGTTGCAAGGAATATTTTGAGTATGAATATGAGTGATGTCCCATTGATGTGCCTACTTCTAAATACTGGAAAATAGTGTAAAAAAATAATTAAGGGGTGGATAAACATCCACCATCAATTACAAATGAAACATAAATTTAATAAATGTGTCCTTTCTATGGTTAAGTTTCCATAATTCCCTCAATACCCGACTGCCCGCAGCAAAGAATGGTAATAGTCCGGGGAATTTACGCCGAATATATTAGACAAAATTGAGAGCAGTGGTGGCCAGTGGTGGTAGTGCAGCGGTGGCCCAGTGGTGGCAACCCCACCTTAAGAGCAGTAAGCCGTGGGTTCGAACCCAGCCAGGCACATTACTTTGTGTAATTTATTTAATTACCGCTGCCCTCAAAAACGGTGAAGGAAAACATCGTGAGGACACTGGCAGTTTCTAGAACAAAAAATTCGAAGACATGTGACATCTACCAACCCGCACTGGGCCCGCGTGGGGGATTACAGCCCACTCCCTCTCATTGAGAGGAAGGCTAATGATGATGATATTAGGTCAAGTTTGCATTAAGGCAAATTTTCTTACGTTTTTTGTAGGTCAGTGTCAGGTTGTATTTTGAATAAAATATGATTCGATCATCGCTAATGCATGCACTACGAAAATCACCCTTACTGCCACAACTAGGCGCTCTCACTGTCAAATTAACCACTGAATTTCTAAGCATAAACCTCGATCAAACATAATTCTGTCTACAAGGGGGTAGGTCACGAACATGTCAGGTAATTGATTTCCAGTAGTTTTGCCGAAGGTTTACACAAACAACATACTAGGTAATTGTTTATTTAACTAATAATCGTAGGCAGGCCATGAACGAGTTTTGTTTGAACTTTCGACAACAGTCACTTACCTACTGTTTTTCCAGTAAGTTCTAATGCTTTCTGTCTGTACCAGTTCTACTAGAAAAAAATGGTTGTTATATGTTTTTTGATTTACGGTTGTTGGGGCACGTGGCTGAGCAATCATAGCCGTACGGATCAATCTTCAAGGTTAAGCGACGATTGCTGGGGTCGATCCGCGGATGGGTGACCCGCTAATTACACTTACGCGGCAACTTCGTCCGTCGTCCAAGTTGGCAGTCCTTTGTAGATATTTGATAGTCGTCGGAAGCCCGAATGTATGACAACCAGTCTTACCAAGAAGGAGTAGCGTGTAACTAGGTTGGTGGACGTTGGATGTAAAATATTCAGCTGTATTCGGTTAGGCTGGAAGCCGACCCAAACATACAAGGTCTAAACGGACCTTCACGAAGCTGGCAATCAAGCCCCCCTGCCCCCCTGCGATTGACTGCTGTGCTGCGTGTCGCTGGTTCGATCCCCGTACGGAACAAATATTTGTATGTCCTACGTTTGTTGTTCCGGGTCTGACGGTTTGTTGTATGTTTTTTTTTTTAAATATTTGTAAACGCACCCACTATACAGGAGAAATTTCTAGTGTGCAATGTTTTTTAAAAATGAATTACCTAATCAGGAAGTTATGCTGGGCTGACCCGGATAAACAGTAAGGGCAAAAGGATGATGATTCCCTTCCGGCCATTTTCGCAACAACGATTCGCAACCAGTGTCGAATTAAGAATGTTTATTCCTTGTTCGCAACCAGTTGCGAATCATCAATACTTTCATGCTATCAATATTATCCATTTCACCAGCAGTGCTGTAAAAAAACAGGCCACTTAATAAGTAGGTGCGTCGAAAAAAGCACAATCGTGACAATAAAAATAATTTAGATAGGTAAATACCTAAGTAGGTACTTATTATGCGGGGAAACCCACAGGTAGGTTTGGTACATATTTTATTACTTGATAATGTTGATAAGTATCAATGTTAGCATATGACGGAGTCATCAATGAATATTCATGATTAGCTAAAATGTAATTTCCTAATAATAGATAAGTGTGTGCTTGTCATACTTATACAGTTTAGTAAAGTACCTAACTGAGAATGGCGCTTGAATTTCAAGCAGGCAGGTAAAAATATTCTGAAAACAGTTGTTTTTATTGCATTTGTTTTTGTTCATTTGTTTTACGTGTCAATACGGGTTCAGTATAGATTGCTTTGACTTTCTTCAGAAAGCAGCATCAGTTGCCGAGTTACTTTTTTTAGCAGCCTTGTATTTCTCAGTGCTGGGTGCCTCTCCCGTATTATTGCAGGTACTCTGCTCCTGCGCCTCCTCGAACCAGCCTTTGTGATGCGCGCCAGATCACCTCGTCACCTCCTTCTAGGCCGGCCTCGGCGGCACCGTTCATCCTCTTTTTTTTTTTTTTTTTAGGATGGGAAATCGTCAAATGACTTCTCCCGCTCCCGGAAGGGAGTGTCAGACTTGACTGACTAAAACCCATCCATGTTCCTTCTTAGCCCTTTGTGATCCAGGGCCACGGTATCTCTTTCGAACAACCCGCAGCCCTGGCGCCTCATCGGCCCTCTCGGACCCCTTCCGATGTGCTGACATCTCCTTGAGGCGCGCGTGGAACACAAACGCGCCGTCGGCACGGCCTGTCGTCAAAAGACGGACGGACGGTGAGCTAGCCCATTGATCACCGTCCACAGGCCCGCGCCTACGGTGGCCGGGGGCCACTGGTTGCCCTCCGACGCCCGGGGCGTCTCCTGCGGCGGCTGGGACGTGAGGTTCTCTCCCTCTCACACCACCAGGCACCGTTCATCCTCAGGGACCCACCCCGTGTTGAGACCTTTGCCCAGCGGTCTTTAATTTAGTTACTTATCATCATCATCTGCCTAGCCTTTTCCCAAACTATATTGGGGTCGGCTTCCAGTCTAACCGGATGCAGCTGAGTACCAGTATTTTACATGAAGCGACTGCCTATCTGACCTCCACAACCCAGTAACTGGGCAATACGATACCCCTTGGTAAGACTGGATGTCATACTTTTGGCTTCTGACTACTCGTAACAACTGTCAGAGATCTACAAATGACAGCCGGGACCAACGGCTTAACGTGCTTTCCGAGGCACGGAGGAAACTCGGTACGTAATTATGGTCACCCATCCACGGACCAACCTCGGCAAGCACGGCTTAGCCTTAAAGATCGATCCGTGCGGCTGTTTTTATTCAGCCACGAGCTCCTCAAGTTATACCTAAGTACTTACCAGTACTTAGGTATATTGAGTTAAAATTATTTTAATTTTCACCAATGCAAGCCAAAGCCCTGTTCTCATACAGAGAAGGCATTATCATCGCAATCACCACGCTCTCTCAAGAGGGGTTGGCAATAAGGTCTAATAATTTCATTATTCCTCTTTAAAAACCGCTTAACATCACTTCTACATCATTTCATTTGTAAAAGCATAAGTTTCAAATCATCTGGCAAAATAACTTACAAAAATAAATCTACAAACCAGTTATAATAATAATAATAATAATAACCCCACCTCCGTATCTCTACGTTGACGTCGTGGTGGGGCTTGCGTGCTCCGATGAGCCCTAGATCTGTGTCGGCAGGGTTTACTTTGCCGAGGTAGGTTTGGGGTGAGGGGCCAGACTAAAAGAGATACACAATCCAAGCCAAGGTCGCACACGCCGAGGGCTGCATGGCTAGGGGAGAGGCTAGTCGCTAGTGTGCCAACTCTGGATAATAGGGGACCTCCAGTTTTATTCACCCTTGCCACAGTGAACGCAGGGCTCTGCTGTGGTCGACTTTATAAGTCCCTAGCTACTCGTGGGATACACATGAATACTAGATCTAAAACAAAAAAACAACTTCAGGCAAACTTGCCTCAGATAGATGACGAAACTTCACAACCATCTTCGTCATCTCCTTCATCTCTTTTCCCATCAATATCTTCATCATCGCAATCTTTTCGCGTCACACCGACGCCTTCTTCCTCATCAATAAGTATACAGTCAGTGGACGTTGTACAGGAGACAAATTTTGTCGACGAACCTGTACCCGTCGCTAAAACTGCAACAAGTCGTAGGAAATGGACCATTGAAATGAATAAATTCATCCTACGCACTTATCTTCACCTTACTAGTATGGAAACCGACAAAAATGCGTACCTGCCACCGCTTCACAATAAGTTTTTAGAAAAATACCCGGCTATGCAAGTCAGTCGACAAAGAATAGGTGACCAGCGTAGAGCCATAGTACAAAAGAAGTTATTATCACAAGACACAATAGATCAGATTTATGAGGAAGTCAGAGCCGAACTACAAATGATACACACTCAAATACAGCAACACTCTACACAACCTTGTACACAATCCGGCCAACGCATGAGGTGGACGAACGAATACAATGAAACAATAATTAGAATATACTATACTGTAACACAATTGGAAACAAATAAAACAGCCTATAGGAAAAAGTTACATGAGGAATTCATAAATATATATCCAGAATTAGCACATATAACAGAGCAAAGATTGTCTGATCAAGTGAGAGCGATTATAAATAACAAATATATACACGAGAACAGACTAAAAGAAATAAAAAGCCAAGCAGCTGCAGAATTAAGGAATAGTAACACTAACACACAAAATATTGAAGATGTAAATCATGATCAGGACGACACCGAACAACCTGCTACGAATACTAACTTCTCTGATACACCTATTAATACTCTTACCACAAATTTATTAAACAATAGCACAGACACAGACAACGTATCTCACACAGTCGTTAATATAGATGACGAAAATTTCTTGAATAATATAGATGTTGGTCAATTTGGACCTACGCAAACTAATTTAGATACTACCCCAGAAACCAACCCAGAAATTGAATCTACATTTCACCAAGCTCAGCTAAATTTTAATAACACACATCCCACTAATAGACCATACATCCCCAAGCAGAAAACTTCTCGAAAGTTTTCTGCCATTGTTTCTTACATAAATTCTGTCATTCTTCCTAAGCATGTAAATGTCGACACTGAATTCACGAAATTGCAGACCATAATTTACTGTGCAGCATGGACGGCAGCTACATGCAACGGGGCTAAAATATCAGACCCTATCCAAAATGAGCGCCGCCCATATACACCTAGTAAACCAAAATGGCAAATCAGATTAGAAAAGAAGATTGAACATCTAAGAGCAAATATAGGTAGACTAACACATTTCATTAATGGTAGTAGAAGCAAAAAATTAATAGCTGCAGTAGAAGAAATAAAGAGAAAATACCAACTACACGCACAGCACGAAAACCCAAATACACAAATAGCACACTTTTTGGACACTTTAAAACAAAAATTAAGCGCTGCATCGAGTAGACTCAAAAGGTACATCACATGCACGAATCGCAAGGTGCAAAATGCAAAATTTATCAACAACGAAAAAATATTTTATAGGAACCTTACATCTAGTAACAAAGACACCACACACCAAAGCCTAGAGACACCAGCGCCCGAAACACTACGAGAATTTTGGGCCAACATTTGGGAAAACCCAGTACACCATAATAACCACGCAGACTGGGTTAACGAAGCTACACCAGAAATTCCAGAAATGGAATTTGAGTTTATACCAATAGATACATTTATAGACGTCATCAAACGCACACACAACTGGAAATCACCTGGCAGTGACAACATCCACAACTACTGGTATAAAAAATTCTCGAGCATACACCCTTTCTTACATAATTATTTAAATATATTCATCCAATCACCACATTTACTTCCTCAATACATAACACACGGAGTAACTTATATGATACCTAAAGACACAAATGACACTATAAACCCAGCGAAATATCGGCCAATTACTTGTCTACAAACCTTGTACAAAATTCTAACAGCCTGCATAAGCGAAATAGTATATGAGCATTTAACTAAAAACAACATTCTAGCTGAACAGCAAAAGGGTTGTCGTAAGAATAGCCAAGGGTGTAAGGAGCAACTTACCATTGACGCCATTACTATGCACAGCGCTGTAAAGAGCAGAAAGGAGATTCACACAATGTTCATAGATTATCAGAAGGCTTTTGATTCAGTTCCGCACAGCTGGCTGCTACACGTATTAAATCTTTATAAAATTCACCCTACACTCAAACAATTTTTAGAAACTTCCATGCAGAATTGGCAAACTGTTCTTAAAATCAATACCTCCTCCTCAACCGTAGCCACTGAACCAATTTGTATAAGACGTGGAATTTTTCAAGGAGATGCTCTAAGTCCGCTGTGGTTTTGCATGGCACTCAATCCACTCTCACAATTGCTAGACAAAACAGATGTAGGATTCACGCTGGAAAGCAATAACACACAATATACACTAACACACCTTATGTATATGGATGACATAAAGCTATATGCAGCTGACAAAGAAGCTCTGTATCAACTTGCTGATTCCACACAACAATTTTCTGACGATATTTGTATGTCGTTTGGAGTTGATAAATGTAAAATTTTGTCCATTGTAAAAGGGAAAATTCAAAATAATAGTTATACCCTTCTATCAGGAGAATCGATCGAGCCAATGGATGAACAGAGTACATACAAGTACCTAGGTTTCAAACAGTCTAGACAAATACAACAAAAGATATCTAAACAAGAACTGCTTAAAAAATTCTCACACCGCCTCAACCTTATCTTAAAAAGCAACCTCAATTCAAGAAACACAATTAAAGCCATCAACACCTTTGCAATACCAATTCTCACATACTCGTTCGGAATTATACGATGGTCAAAGACTGATATTAAAAAACTACAGCGCACTATTCATACACTACTAACAAAACACAGAAAACACCACCCAAAATCATGCATACAACGACTCACACTTCCACGCCAAGAAGGAGGGAGAGGATTAATAGACATACAAAATTTACACAACAAACAGATACTTTCACTCAGAGCATACTTTCACAAAAAATCAGAAAATTCTCCTCTACACAAGCAAGTAACGGAGACAGATAATAAACTGACACCACTAAACCTACAAAACCGAAACACGCAAATCAATGAACACATCGTAAGTACACAACAAAAAATAGCAGCATGGTCTGAAAAAGCCCTACACGGAAGACATCGAGCCTACCTGAGCCAGCCACACGTCGATAAAATAAAGTCGAACGAATGGCTCAAACGAGGCGAATTGTTTCCCGAGACCGAGGGTTTTATGATGGCTATACAAGATCAAATAATTGCCACTCGTAATTACAGAAAATATATCATAAAAGACCTAAATCAGCCAACTGACTTGTGCAGACATTGCAACAATGCCTCCGAAACTATACAACACATAACAGGAGCATGTAAATCACTTGCACAAACCGATTATAAACACCGTCATGACCAAGTCGCGGCAATCATACACCAACAGTTAGCATTTAAATATAAACTAGTTTCTGAAATGATACCGTATTATAAATATAAACCAGAAGTAGCATTAGAAAATAACGATCAAAAAATTTACTGGGACCGAACTATAATAACCGATAAAACAATTCATTACAATAGACCCGACATTACCGTTCACGACAAAACCAATAAAACAGTTTATCTGATAGATATAGCAATACCTAACACACATAATATTCAAACCACAATCTCCGAAAAGATCAGTAAATACCAAGATCTTGCAATTGAACTGAAAACCCAATGGAAAGCACAAACTGTTCATATAGTCCCCATTGTTCTCTCATCTACTGGTATTATACCTAAATCTCTTACACAAAGCCTCAACACTCTACAGATGCCCACTCACACACTTTACATGCTGCAAAAAGCCACCATTCTTAATACCTGTCGAATCACCCGCAAATTTCTGACTTCTTCTACATTATCATCCACATTCTCTATCTAAATCTCACCTTACATCCTTGGTTCTGACCCGCGTGTAAGGTTTCTAATGCTCTCTTAAATGAGAAGAAACAAAAAGACAAAGAAATAATAATAATAATAATAAGTTTATTGTTCATAAAAGAAACATAACAGTTGTGTCATACAAATCGGTGAGCCACAAACTAAGCATCGCTTGTATCTTGTGGCTCAGGAGTGCGAATTTTACAAATTTAAACATTTAAATACAACAATTTCCAGTAAAACATTGGCATAGTATGTATTAAGGACATGAGAGATTTTATAAGGTGCTCTGAGCACAATATGAACATTAAAGAAATAAAATAAAAATAGAAACAATGTTTGCATATAATGGGCTTGTGTTATGGTGTGTGTGTGTGTGTTCTTGTGAGTGTACGTATGTGGAAGTGTGTGGGTGTGAGTGTGTGTGTCTGTTACATGCTATATCAAGGCTTCAGTGTCGTCATATGACAATTTCAGAAGGGCTGATCTTAATATTTTTTTACAGGTGGTCGTAGAGGAGTCTCGTAAGTCGCAAATTTTACTTACTTTATTGTAGGTGTTTGGATGGGAAAAGTTTGTACAGCGTCTAGCTAGTTCCGATTTGGTATTTGGTATAGGTACTCTAAATACCCGCTTGTTTAGTAAGTCGTTGTATTCTGGGAGTTTTCTGACTGTTGCGTGATGCTTAAGCGTTGCTTGAAGTATGAACATTTGTCGTACCCTTAGAACTTCAAACTCTTGGTAAATAAGGTTGGTGGGGAACCTGAAAGGTTTTTTTAGTGCAACCTTGATCAGTGCCCGTTGTGCTCTCTCTAATGTTATAAATGATGTTTTACAGGCCCGTCCCCAAATACAGATGCAGTACTGCATGATAGACTGGCAGAGTGCATAATAAACCGTTCGCAGTACATCAATAGGGGTGCAGTCGCGGAGTTTTTTCATTACATGAATCAGTTTTCGCACTCTGGAGGATAGGGCATAAATGTGGGATTTGTATGTTAAATTGTTGTCTATTGTTATTCCGAGATATTTTATTGTGTCAGTACGTTCAAGGACTTTGCATGGGCATGTATGGTGGGAAGCGTTGTTGTGTTCTTGGGAGCAGGTGTGTATTTTTATGGACATGGTTAGGGATGGGCTGGACGCACTGGTCTTAGAAAAAGCAATATATTTACTTTTACTGACGTTTAATGTCAGTAAGTTAGTGTCTAGGGAGTGCGCTATCTGAGAGAGACCCTGTTCCGCCAAACGATACACCCGTTCCCAGTTCGAGTCGTGAAATATGATGGCAGTGTCGTCGGCGTAGCAAATAACGTCAGCGTTTCTCATTGGGAGGCTTACTACTTCGTTTATGTACAGCGTGAATAGCGTCGGGCCGAGGGTACTGCCCTGCGGAACACCAAACGTGATAGGTAGCAAGCTACTTTGAAGAAAGCCAATTTTGGAGTATTGGTACCGCGATGTTAAGTAGCTACGGAACCATTCTAAAGGTGTACCCCTTATTCCTGTAGCCTCTAACTTATTTAGAAGAAGCCCGGGAGACACGGTGTCGAATGCTTTTGCCAAATCAAGAAAAACACCGACACAGCATTTTCCATTTTCTATGTGGTGTGAAACTTGATTAGTCAAGAGTGACACCGCGTCTTCAGTGGACTTTCCTCGTCGGAATCCGAATTGTCTGTTTGAGATTATTTTATTTTTGTCCAAAAAGTTAACCAGTCGCGTATTGACTATTTTCTCTAGAATTTTAGAGACTATACTTAATAGAGCAATAGGCCTGTAGTTTTCTGGCAAGTCTTTGGGACCACTTTTATAGATAGGAGTCACTGCCGCAACTTTCCAGGCATCGGGAAAGACACCTGTTTCTATGCTCAAATTAAATATGTGCGTAAGTGGTTTAATTAGGCTTTCTCTACAGTTTATGAGTAGTGGAACTGTTACCTGATCTGGCCCCGGTGCACTATCTATTTTTAGGTTGCGTATTATGTTGGAGACATCTTCTTCGTCTGTCGGGTGCAAGTAGAATGATTGTGAGTTGAAGCTCGGTGTTATGTGTGAATCTATTAGTGATTGATGACTGGTTGCTAGTTTATCGAGGATTTTGGCAGCGTGTTTTTCCCCTACAGAGACGAAATGCTGATTGCAGTTGTCTAGAGATGTAGTTGGGGATGTACTGGATGCGATTAAATTCGTTGATATATTTTGAGTGTTACATGTTTTGGTCTTACATATGTCTTTTATTGCTGTCCATAGTTTTTTGGGGTTTTTCTGGTTACTTTCGATTTCTTGTCTGTTGTGTAATGTTCTAAGAATGCGGAGAAGTGTGTAAACAGAGTTCCTGTATCTAGTGTAAATTAATTGTTTTGTGTGGTCGTCGGGGTTGACTTTACAGTCTAGATGAAGTTTGTCACGATGCCGCATGCACCTTATTAAACCAGGAGTGACCCAGGGTTGAATGTTAGCCGTTCTGCGACTTATTTTAACATTTTGAGTGTGGTTCTTAGTGGCTCGTGAAACTATGTCGTTGAAGTAATTTAGTGCGGTATTCACACAGTTTGCTTCGGTAACAAAATCCCAGTTTGTTTTGTTAATTTCGTTAGCTACGGCTGTCCAGTCAGTTTTGATTCGCCATCGTTTCAAGTTATTGGCCTTTTCCAGTTTAATCGGTAGACTGCATAAGGCTAGGTCATGATCAGTAATAGATAAGCTGCATACAAGACCAAGAGGTATTGTAGGTGATTTTATGAATATGTGGTCGATACAGGATCCTTGTCTAGTTGGAAGTGTAATGGCGGGGGATAAACCGTGTGAGGCCATGAGACACGCGTAGTTACCTACCTGGCTATTGTTTAGGTCGATAATGTTGAGGTTGATGTCACCGGCTACAATGAGAGTTTGTTGGTGTTTGAGTTCAAAAAGGGTGGAGTCAAGGGAGTTGAGAAAATTATCTGCGTTTGTAAAAGAAGGTGACCTATAGATGGCTAAGAGACTAAAGTTGTTGTTCATTTTTATTAAAATACTATCGGCGTCGCAAAGTTTGGATTCCATAGTAGTAAAACTGCTACTCTGGCCTGTTTTTGTATAGACAACAATACCACCATTTTTGTTTATCTGATTTGTTGTTCTGTGAGCGCTATAACCATGTATGTCTTCTATAATAGTGCCGTCAGACAGCCAACATTCAGTGAGAACAATAATGTCGATGTCTGAGTCTAACCGATTCAGAGCAATAGCAAAATCGTCAAAGTTTTTTTGATAGCTCCTGATGTTATATGTCAGCACCTTGATATTTTCTACGGAGGCTTTAAGGATACTCCTGCAAGTTTCAAGCGATTCTACTGAACGACATTCTATATTAAAGGAATCGTCTAGGTCTTCGGAAACACTAAGTAAAGCCATGGTTAAGTATTATACTATGAGAAATGAAATGAAGACTCAATATGGAGATTTTAAATAGAATATCTGTTGTTGCAGGAGGTATAGTTGTGTTTGTGTGAGGGATGCTTTCTTGAGACAGTTTGTGTAGTGTGTAATTGTGTGTGTGCTTTAAACGGGATGTGAGCGTTGGTGCAGGTAGTGTAGTGAGAGTGGTGAGATGTGTGTTTTTAAGTGGGTGCATTTGTGCGTGTGTAAACAAACATAGCATAATAAACGAAAAACTAAAATATTTAAAAACTATAAAAAGTAAAGAAAGATAAAAATTGGGTACTATCCCTGGTAAGTTTTCGAGCGAACGTTGCGTATCAGTCAAACAGCAAATGTGTTTAAAAACAATTAAATTTAAAACGTATATTTTTTTGTGCCTACGTGCCTGTTTTTTTGTGTATTCGGGCAATTTAGGCTTTGTAATCAAACAGTAAGATTTTTTTGAGAATATTAAAATATGAAAACAGAACAGGTGCTTTTTAACAAGACCTTGTGAGTATTTAACTGAATATTGCATAATTAACAAACAATAGACATTTAAGAATAATATAAAATTAAAAGAAAAGCGTAACAGGTGTTTACATAAAAAGTTACCGCATAAGTTTGGGGAAAGTGACTTATTAAAATACTGCTTGTTCAGGTGAGATGGGGCAGTGCCGCGATAAGTCGTGCTGGTTCCTGATGGCGATGGCGGGGTTTCCTTCTTGTTTGCGTATATTGATCGTTCCGTTCTTGACCCAGCAGTACTTGTAACCGCATTCCTTGGCACGCGGCTTTGCAGCTCGAAATAACTGCCGGTTTTCTTTTGTCAGGCGCTCGTTGAAGTATATAGGCCTGTGGGCTCCAGGAATGTCTAGGTCTTCACCAGAGAGATTTCGTCTAGATTTCCCCGCACGTAGAAATTCGTTCCGTTTGCTACGACGCAGAAACTTAACTACCAAGGGGCGGGGATGTTTCTCTACGGGGGCACTAGTGTTGTTCTCGGTGTTGTCGTTGAAGCGTGGCCCAGCTCTAGTGACGTATTCAAGATCGGTGTCTTCGAGGTTAATACCGATTTTTACTGCAGCAGTAAGAATGATGTGTACGGGGTTTTCGTTGGCAGTTTCGTGTACGCCTAGTATTTCCACTTGGTTTCTCAGGTTGGCCTGTGCTTGTGACTGTACTTGCTCGGTGAGTTGTTGTATAGAAGACTTTAAATAAGGAATTTCACGTACTCGTTCCTCAAGCGCTTGAATCTTAGCTTCTGCACAGGCCAAGCTAGCTTCTGATACTTCAAGGCGTTGGTTACACAATGTTAAGTGTTCTGTGAGAGTTTTGAGGTGGTGTTTGAGGTCGCCTACGTCACCGCGTAGTAGTTTTATCTCAGACGTCAGTTGGGACAAGCTGCCGGAGTCCAGGAGTTATTGTAATGGCTCCAGTTTTTTTTCACATGCTCGTTTGATGATAGTCATTATGTGATGTTTTTTTTTGTTATTTAGGCAATCTACCGGCCAGCTAGATATATAAAAATATAACAATCAAAATCTTGAACAACCTGTTTGCTTGAACCTCTTGTGAATTTCATTTTGTCGAGTGACTGCGGACGATGCTAACTTTGCCTTATAATTATAATTCAATATAAATGTTTAAAATTCGAGAATATTCTTGAATTAAACATTTTGTTTTTTTTTCTATTTATTCAGTAACAATTTGCATTGCGATAGAATATAATCAGCATGGAACAGTAATGGATACACAAACAAATAATTGGAGTACGTGAAATTCAACATAAATTAGAAAACATTCAAAACATTATCTGTTCTATGCACGAGGTAAAGGAATTTACAATCAATTGAAATGACATTAAACTATCATCACTTAGGTCTCTTGATACCTAAGAGCCACGTTTTTTGGGCGAGAAAACTGAAAATCCAGGTACAGTTCATTCACCGTGAAAATATATATCTTCATCTTAGCATGTCGATGACAATTTAAATTGAGCCAGCCCAACATTTGCCGACGAGTTTGGCACTTTCAGTAGCGTTCATCAGCTCCTGTGATGTGCAAGCAACAGGAAAGGCAGGACACGATATCTACTGTCCCATCGTTTGTGGGGAAACACCACATTTGCACTGCAGGGGAGAGTCGTCTATGAATCTCCACGTGCACAGGTTTTCCTTGCTTCGGCCAACTTGTGTCCACAGTCTATTAAAAGACTTCCAGAAAATCTATGGCCGTTCTGTAGTGTTGTCGTGGCAGTCATAAATGAAATCTGTCAAATCAAGTTATTAACATATATTAATAGGCTCAGAACCGCAGCAGTCGTAAGCTAAGTGAATCAATTTCAAGTACCTAAGCCTTTTAAGAGCGTTTACGCCTTACGACATTTCACACAAACTTTCTAGTCCTTATTTTCAAAAATGACTGAACTGATTTTATTGAAACTCCAAACGCATAAGCAGGATACATAGGTCTAAACAATATTTTAGAAACGTCTTTAAAAAAAATGATATTGGAATTTTTGTTTCTACACATAATTTATCATCATCATCATCATTTCAGCCGAACCACGTCCACTGCTGAACATAGGCCTCCCTCAACGCCACATTAATCGCCACGCTTGACAGGCGGGTTGACGATCGCAGTACGGTTGTTACAAAAGCACAGAGAACGCTGCTGCCCATTCTCTGGCAAGTCCCTTAGTCGCCTCTTACGACACCCACGGGATGATGCTATTCTTTACCTCCGACACCATACAGAACCACCATACAGATAATTTATAATCGGTCTAATTTAGCTGTATCACTATTTTTCAAAAATGTTTGTTAGGAACTTTTTAGACCGATGTATCCTGCTCATGCCTATTTTTGTTTCATTAAAATTGGTTCAGTTATTTCGCAAAATAAGGACTTGAAATGAAGCTTGTATGAAATGCCGTAAGGTGTAAACGCTCGCCCGTACGTATGGACTGGGCTTGTGTGCGTATCGCTTGTGCACACATTCATTGTACTGTTGCTTCAAACTTTGAACGAAATTTTGAACGAAAACATCTCATAACCAGAGGTCGGAATTAGGTAGAGTTATTTGTGTACTTACACTGATTTCATAAAGCGAAAGAATAAAGTGGATATACATTATGCCTCAAATCCCGAGATTGATTTTAAAGAGCAGAAAAATCCCGTGATTTATTAAATAAAAAAGTTATTTACTTTTACACAATTTAAACCACCCGACATCGGATCGAAGTTGCAAAATTCCAATGCGCACACGCAAGGAAAGATCCATTTTAATATCAACATTTCGATGCTAGTACAAAATAACTCTACCTAATTCCGACCTCTGCTCATAATACTCCTGTATCCCCCGAAGGGTTAGGCAGAGCTGTACCTAATAGTACACCCACAGTTTACCAGTTGCATTTGCCTATTGCCAATCAACCGGGCACAAGTCGAGACTCAGTGGCTGCTACTGAGAAATTCCTGATGGAAAAACCCAATACTTAGCAATTTTACCCGACCCGGGAATCGAACCCAGGATATCATGCTCAGCAGTGACTATTACGTCCACTACACCAACGAAGCAGTCTAAATTTTCTTAAGTTTATCATCATCATCGTCATCATTTCCGCTGAAAGACGTCCACTGCTGGACATGGCCTCCCCCAAGTTTCGCCACATTGACATAACATGGGGGATTTCGCCATAATCGCCACGCTTGGCAGGCGGGTTGGCGATCGCAGTACGATTGTCACAAAAGCACAGAGAACGCTGCTGCCCATTCTCTGGCAAATCCCTTAGTCGCCTCTTACGACACCCACGGGAATATATGGGATGATGCTATTCTTTACGTCCGACACCACACAGAGAAGTTAGGTTTATATCAACACTACTCCTTGTCTAATCAACTTGTTGAGATTATATTACCGTCCACGGTATTTTTGTTCACCAGATAAATGTTCAACAACAATCAACAGCGATGTGTCTAAGGTCAGCAGGTCATCAACACCGTCAGGTCAACGATTATATAATATATATAAAATGTTCAAGATTGCCGGAGTTCGCGTTTATTTTATTAACAGCTGGTTTGATAACGCGGTCAATGAAACGTTTACACAACACGCTGTACGTTTTTCCTTGATTTATTTGAAAGTCAATGTTGCCTTCAGTTACTTTACTATTTGTAGTTTGAACAAGCCAGTGGTTGTCAAGACATAAGTAATTTGGCGACCCGAACAACTTCGCCTGCGTCACATTTTCCACGTTTTTGTAACATTTTTCATTGCTGCTCCGCTCCTATCGGTCTTAGCGTGTTGTTATATATCCATATTTAATATTATAAATGCGAAAGTCACTCTGTTTGTTTGTTACCTTTTCACGAATAAACGGCTGATCGGATCTTAATGAAATTTGGCAAGAAGATAGATTTCAAACTGGGGAAGGACGTAGGCTATATCATCACGCTACGACCAATAGGAGCGGAGTAGCAATGAAATATGTTGCGAAAACTGGGAAAATGTGACGCAGACGAAGTTGAGCGTGACAGCTAGTTTTTATATATGTCTGCCTTCCTCAACAAATGGGCTATCCAAAACTAAAATAATTCAATTCGTTCGTTCTTGAGATTAGCGCGTTCAACCAACAAAACAAACTCTTTAGTTTTATAATATTAATATAAATATTATTATACTATACTATACTATAGAATAGCCCTGTAGGCTAGAAGGCTGTACAATTCTAGAATACCTAACCTACCTATAGCCTTCCTCGATAAATGGGCTATCCAACACTGAAATAATTTTTCAATTCGAACCAATAGCCCGAGATTAGCGCGTTCAACCAAACATACAAACTCTTTAGCTTTATATGTAGTAGGTAGCAGTAAGTATTTAGAATAGAAGTATTAACTTTCCTCTTAAAAAACAGCTGTTCAGCAAACAGGAAAGTAATTGTTATTAATTTTCCTTGTTAAACATGTGATCAAACGTGGCATTGCTGCCAGCCTTCTCGGCAGACATAAGGAGTAAAGCGAAAAAAAAAAAATTTAAAAATATTATTTAGTTTCTTAAACTGCCATCAACCTATTACATTATATAGCTATATTAGTCTTAATTTTTTTCAGTTTAAGAATAACCGAATTGGTTTTATTCATTTAAACATCTTTAGAATATTAATCACCACTATTATTTCACATATATTGTGGGTCATTAAGTACTGCAAGAAATTAAATTATTTTTCATTACTCATACTCTGAAAGTAGGGCTGCAGTTGCCTGAGGAGCGGGATGAAAGTAATACTTTTCATCCCTAGGGAGAAACGCTTTCTACTGACAGATGTCAAATTATTAAAAAAACTAGTTCTATTTTGACATTTTTATTGAACCATGTTCAAACTTTCTATGCAGCCACGATGTAAAATTGAAATAACCTAAAGTTAATTATTGATTAAATAATATATATTTATGAACGAACTTTATTATAATTTAGTTTCAACAATTTCTTTACAATAACAGAGTTGGGCAAAATATTTACAATTTTTTCATCAATGATAAAAATGAAATATAATGGCTCAATAGCTGGCTGGCCACATAAAAAAAAAACAAAATAGGTGGGAAAGCGGCAATCCGAAATAAAATGTACTAATTTTTTCTTTAGCTAATTCATGTTTTTATTTTTACTTTCCTTGTATTCGTAATGAAAAGCACAGTGTTTACCTCGGGTTAAAGACTTATTTAGTCCCTCGAACTATTGGCCAAACCCCGTCTCGGGACTAAATAAGTTACTTTCACCCCTGGGGTAACAAATGTACTATTAATTACAAGTAGTTACAGTAGCATTATATATGTATTATTAAAAGGCCACATATTCGTTACCTATTAAAGATTTTAAAGTTATTGCAGAGCTTTTTAACCATACCCTTCTTATAATTAATAGTTAGTACTATTAGTTTGTACGAAAATGCGGGGCGCTGAAGTTGTACAACGTCTCAGGAACAGATTTATTTTCTTTGGAATAAACAGTGGCGTACATGGTCTGCATTATGTGTTTAAGCCGCATAGAAGTCTGCTTTCCAGGTATACCTTAATATATCCTAGATTTATTTCTGTTTCTTAATCTTTTCTTCCTCCATCTTCTCTCTCTCTACTCTCTAAAACTTCCTTTTTCTGCAATTTTTTCTGTGCCCAACAGGGCCCAAAAGTTACCGCCTAAGTAAACATTGTGGAATGCAATAAACGATTTATTATCTATACGTGTTCTATTTTTGTGTTGCAATGTTGATAATGATAACATGAGATTTGAATTATCACAGTGGTGTAATATTATTTTTTGGGTCTTTATCTCGAGTAAATCGGATATTGTATCATTAATGATAGGTTCTGTATGGCGAACATCCCATATCTTCCCGTGGGTGTCGTAAGAGGCGACTAAGGGACTTGCCAGAGACTGAGCAGCGGCGTTCTCTGTGCTTTTGTAACAACCGTACTGCGATCGCCAACCCGCCTGCAAAGCGTGGCGATTATGGCAAACCCGGGGGGGGTTTGCCAGTAAGTGAATCAAGCAATTTTGGTTCTGTATGGTGTCGGACGTAAAGAATAACACCATCCCATATCTTCCCGTGGGTGTCGTGAGAGGCGACTAAGGGACTTGCCAGAGAATGGGCTGCAGCGTTGTCTGTGCTTTTGTAACAACTGTACTGCGATCGCCAATCCGCCTGCCAAGCGTGGCGATTATGGCAAAACCCCCCTTATGTCAATGTGGCGTTGGGGGAGGCCTATGTCCAGCAGTGAACGTCTTTTGGCTGAAATGATGATGATGATCATAAATCATACATCGGGGTCATTCCCACCGATTTTGGCCAGACGAGCGGAGCAAAGAGGGTCGTATGGGAATCGACCAACCACATTGGTTGAAGTTGAAATCGACAACTCGTCTCACATCTCTCCTGTGATTCAATGTTGCCGTTGCCGTCAAAATAAAAACAAAACTCAAATCTACATAGGCCTACATGGGCACTTATAAAACGTCGACAAAAGGTTCGCACGGTTCGGATTGGTCGTTTCCTATGGAGAAGAACCGACAAGAAACTCCATGGTTACTCTTTTAAAATCATTTGGTTTGGTTTTGGTGGTTGGTTTTAAAATCGTCTAGTCTCCGCTCCTCTCGTCTCCACTTTCCAGGACGGTAAGTCCTGATCCAAACAGTAGAAGTTCTACAGCAACTTTCTTGGCTCCAGGCTTTTCTGGCTGTTGGTACTGATAGCGTCTCTGGGTTGCCTCTACCTACTGATGCAGCACACAGGGAAACTCGGAGAAGACGTGAACTTTACCCCTAACACCCTCTCTGAACTGGACCACGACGTTTCCAGGAGTCACGTAATGTGAAGAGCACGCCACCAAGTATGCCTTACGGAGATTTGATGCTATGTACCGTAAGTATGTAACGTAATGGTAAGTGGAGTAGTTTCAAGTGCAAATTGTATAGGACGATAACATTACTACTTATGTCGGCGGGTGGACCACTCAGTGACAACTCGCTGCTCGGACCAGGACCAAGTTTGGAACAGGTTGACCCCTTTCTAGTTCGTTGCTGATAAGGACGGATCATTAATAACAGGTAAATTAGTTTATCCGTTAAGAGAAAGCACCTGGGTTTATTTACGAGTTCTCCTGCTAGTCACTGATTGCGGTTGCGGCAAGCCCCCAAAAGCTCAAAGTTCCTTTTGGGGAACCTTCGCATTCATACTTGTGAGCTATCTTGATATAAATACGTCATTTAATAGATTTTGCGGTTTCTGCTTTGCCTAATTTGCAGTTTGCACTGCTGCGGTTCTAATTAGGGACCTACTGTTCAATTAGGGCGAACTGTTGACTCATAAGTAGGTAGTTGTTCCTCATCACTTAAGTAATGAGATATTTATTTAACTACGCAAATGGCACGTAGGTACTAGCGAGTTTACTGGTCCACCTTATGCCCTTTTTTTTACGGACCTGTAATCATCATTTGACCCCCCTCCCCCCCGCTCTGGGCGGAGCGGAAGGGAGTGTCAGACTTGTACTGACTAAAACCCATCCATGTTCCTTCTTAGCCCTTTGTGATCCAGGGCCACGGTATCTCTTTCGAACAGTCCCGCAGCCCTGGCAGCCATCGGCCCTCTCGGACCCCTTCCGATTTGCTGACACCTCCTTGAGGCGCGCGTGGAACACGAACGCGCCGTCGGCACGGCCTGTCGTCATAAGACGGACGGACGGTGAGCTAGCACATTACTCACCGCCCACAGGCCCGCGCCTACGGTGGCCGGTTGCCACTGGTTGCCCCCCGACGCCCAGGGCGTCTCCCGCGGCGGCTGGGACGTGAGGCTACTGGTCACCCTTATGCCCTGAGGTTGAAAATTGGTCGACCGTCAGTGAACTCGGTGGTACACCTATGCGTTTTGATTTTAACACTACAGTTTTACATTCTTATCCATAGGACTATGTCGAGCAAATATCGCCGTTGAAATGAACGACACTGACAGATCTTGATTGCGTTTCTAATTTACTGATCGTGTTCAGTTACATTGGTGAAGTTCGCCCCGAGTTATACCTACTGCCACACTTAGAAGAATTAGAAGTTAGCAAAATTCGTAAATACGACTCAGTAAAGTACAATAATTCGATTTGATGAGGAGATAATATCAATTCTTTTTCAACATAGCACTAGGGTTCAATGGCTTCAACTGTGGACATTTTATGTAATGGCGAGTTTGATTAATGAATTTGGAACTCGACTGAAATTAAAATGTATGTTACTTACAGTTATTCTCAATGACGTATTATAAATAGACGCGTCATGCATGAACAACACGGCTGACGGCACTCGAAAACAGCGTAATGCATATCGGTAGCTAGACAGCTACTTAGACGCATGAAGAGAGGGAAGAAAAATTAAATGAATAAAATTTAATTTAATTTAACTTTTTCTTTTCTTGTTTTTTATAAATATGCAGTTTTATTTATTTTATTTGTTATTATTGCACTGATATTTATTGTATATAAGTATATACCTATTCATACACATAATTCATAACACAAATTACATACCTACTAAACTGTTTTTGTCCGTCACGTCATTTATCGCGGGTCCAGTGGAAAACCAGCGTGTCGGGCACTAGCTGCTCGGCAGTTTGCTGAACTGGGCCTTTTTTTGGCGCAGCCGTGAGACACACAATATTATCTTTTTCAGTTTTAGTTCTAAGTTTTATGTTTTTCTTTTTTTATTGTGTGTATTTGTGGCATGTGCCAAATAAATATGTTTTCTTTCTTTCTTTCTTTTTCTTTCTTAAATGTCGTCTACATAGTTCCTGTTGTGACTTACCTCAGGCGTCAGCCGTCATTAAAGGCATCGAAAAAATAAAATAAAAATATATTTTTTCTTGATAGTACGCGTTCTAAAAAAAATATTTTTAATAGAAAAAAAAACGCCATTCAACTTAATAAAGGTATTAACTGACACCGGTCAAAACTACTTTTGACCGGTGTCAGCAGTTAAAACCTTTATTTATCGGTCAAAACTACTTTTGACCGATTAAGAGTTTTGACTGTCATACATTGGTGCTCGTGCGAGATTACATCTGCTGGCCTACCATGACGTCATAAAGCAGTATTGTTTTAATAAAATCTTATTCAAGTGTGGGAAAGAGATGGCGCTAGACACCCTGTATAACTCCGTCTCTTTCCTACACAGGAATTACAAAACAATACTGACTTAAGACGTCATAGTAACCCTTCTAACTGCCTATTCCTTTCGGAAGAACACAGACGTGATGTTCTGTTAATTTTATCAATATATTCATGTACCTACTTTGAAAGCTTTGAAAACCCCTTTGTTCCACTGACGCAAGTAAGTACTTCGGTCACAGGATTGCCTTGAGCCAAGAATCACGCTCAAAACGACCTGCATCAATCAAGGATGCACTTGAAAATATCACACAGAGTGCACCACTTGAAAGTAATCTTTTATTGTTCGACTTTCAGTCTGAATTTTTATTACCGTGCATTGAGGATTCTTAAAAAAAAAAACATAAATAAAACATTGCACTGATTTGCGTTAGCATAAAACTTAATCCTAAAATCTTAATAGGAACATACATATATATACATACATATACATATAATATGAACTCAACCTTAACTCAGAATTAAAACAACGATTGTACGGATATTCTTCGATTTTATTCCCACCGCAATTGATATAAAAATATCAACGCTCTGTTTTACGAAAATTTTTCAAGATCCGTCAAGACGTGAGAAAAAATGTCAATCAAAACTTTTGATTGACATTTTTCATCAAAAGCATGACTTTTGTCAAAAGTCATGCTTTTTAATAACGTTGGCCAAACTCTCAATTATGTACAGCCAGAAACAATATTACTTTAAAATAGGTCGATTACTACTTTTGTGACGGTTATCTGTCAAGGTTCAGCAGCATCATCATCATCAGCCTATAATATTTTCACTGCTGGGACACAGGCCCCCTCTCTATGAGAGGGAGTAGGCTGTAATCCACCACGCGGGCCCAGTGCGGGTTGGTAGATGTCACATACATGTCTTCGAATTAAGGTTATTCTGTCAAGGTTATAAAACGAAAAATACAAGACTTTACTTGTCTATGACAGCTAACAGATACTCGACACTGTTACAAATCATAACAATGGGGAAGACCGTTAAAAGCTAATTGTAGATGGCACGACTATAGCTGGTTCTCAATCTGACCAATGAGGTCGAGCTAATTTGAAATATAAAATGACATTACCGGATTTTCAACCAATGACGATGCATGGAACCAGCTATGCTAGCGCTATTAGTTCCGCAGTTTCCATCCCCATTGGTTAACCGTGAATATAATAAAGCTGCTAGTCTTACATACATAACCTGTGACCCCCTAAAGGGAGGCAGAATAGTACACCGATTTTTTAAAGTTCCATGTAATAGGGGCGAGCCTATTGCCATCAACTGGGTACCAATTCAGCCTATGAAAACCTCTCTCGCACTTTCTTAATCGCTCTCTAGATCTTTTTTGGTCATAGCATGGGCCAATTTCAACGAAGATGCCATTGGCTCAGCAAATATATGTACCTAGTGCACAAGGCACAGTTTTCCTGGTCATACACACAAGGTAGCACATCGTGTAGATATTGCAGTTTTTTAGGAAACGGCTGTTTAAAACCTGGTATACATAGATAATATAACAAAATTCTATTTAAACAATGCCGCCAACATCAAAATCAAAGCACTTTTTCGTAAACATAAACCAAAACTGTTTCGTTCAATTTACGGAACAGTAACTTACCTAATACATGCGATACGATGAAGGTTACCGCACATTCCACTGCATTCTTATATTCTCGTCATGATTGACGTCACATTATATGTCAGAGCTATAAAGCCTTGTCCGATTTGACAGATGTGTCATTATTCTCACACGCAAGTACATTTGTGCGGTCAAGTGGAAAACAAGGAGGAAATATGAAATAAAACCCAGATGTTTTCTGAACGCGGTCAATGAAATAACAGAAAATATACATAAATCTGGCTCTGTATGGTGTCGGACGTAAAGAATAGCACCATCCCATATCTTCCCGTGGGTTTCGTAAGAGGCGACTAAGGGATTTGCAAGAGAATGTGCAGCAGCGATCTCTATGCTTTTGTAACAACCGTACTGCGACCGCCAACCCGCCTGCCAAGCGTGGCGATTATGGCGAAACCCCCCAAAATGTCAATGTGGCGACACTTGGGGGAGGCCTGTGTCCAACAGTGGACGCCTTTTGGGCTAAAGTGACGATGATGATGATACATGAATCACGTCCAACGTCCAATGGGGGTAACCAGGGTAGTAATCTACAGGGCGCCTCTTGTTACGATCCTTATGTACTCGAATCCTTTCGCCTAGTCTATGTTCATAGACAACAAAAAATATGTATGTCTGCCCTGAAGGCTAAGGCAGAGGTGTGTGGTACCTACACCCACAGCGATATTCTTTTCTTTCGTGTGATTAGTGCCTTGTCAGAGTTTTTGTGCCACCCATGGGCCTCTGACTTGGCTGTATAAAAAATTCATCATTATCTTTACATGCCGTCGAGAAGTATCTCTCGGGCATGCTGGAGTCTTTGGTCAACTGGACCCGCTCGCTACTGGACGCGCGGGTCCCCATTTGTATCGGATTTTATTAACAATTTGTAAGTTTTTATTTTTTTGCACGGAACCCTAATACTTTTTCTAAAATAAGAGTGGTCTAAGTTAGTACCGATTTTGCTGGCTAATGTTATAGGGATAACATCAGCTATCTGCCAGCAAAATTGGTCCAGACATTTCGGAGATTAGCCGGGACAAACAGACAGACAGAAAAAGTGTTATACAGTACCGTTTACACTTACAAACAGACACCAAAATTTAATTTAATTGTATAGATAGGGACGAGCCTATTGCCAATAACGAATGGAAAATTCTTAAACGAATTCAGTAATTAATTAATTAAATTATGTAGTAACCGCAAGCGACAAGAATGCATTGAAACAAGGTAAAGACATCTGCATTCAGACACCCAGGAAAATATCAAGGTAATTTTGTTATTCGAATAAGCTGAGCGGTCTGCATCGAACGTGCTAGTAGGCGATCAACTTCATTCACAGAAATTTAATATATCTATGACTGCATTATTTACCTACTTATCGTTTAGACTTCGCGTGAAATTATTAGAGAAAAATATTATTATCTTTTATATACAAATAATATGTACTAATAACATTGTTTGTTTGTTTGTTGGCTTAAACGGACTAATCTCAGGAACTACTCTACTAATCGTTTAGACTTCGCGTGAAATTATTAGAGAAAAATATTATTATCTTCTATATACAAATAATATGTACTAATAACATTGTTTGTTTGTTTGTTGGCTTAAACGGACTAATCTCAGGAACTACTCTACTAATCGTTTAGACTTCGCGTGAAATTATTAAAGAAAAATATTATTATCTTCTGTATACAAATAATATGTACTAATAATATTGTTTGTTTGTTTGTTTGCTTAAACGGATTAATCTCAGGAACTACTCTACTAATCGTTTAGACTTCGCGTGAAATTATTAGAGAAAAATATTATTATCTTCTATGTACAAATAATATGTACTAATAATATTGTTTGTGTGTTTGTTTGTTTGCTTAAACGGGCTAATCTCAGGAACTACTCTACTAATCGTTTAGACTTCGCGTGAAATTATTAGAGAAAAATATTATTATCTTCTATATACAAATAATATGTACTAATAATATTGTTTGTTTGCTTAAACGGACTAGAATCTCAGGAACTACTGGTCCGATTTGAAAAATTCATTCAGTGTTAGATAGCCGATTTATCGACGAAGGCTATAGGCTACGTACGACCAATAGGAGCTGAGCAGCAATGAAAAATGTTGCGAAAACGGGGAAAATGTGACGCAGACGAAGTTGCGCGGGACAGCTAGTCATTTATATTTGAATCAGAATTTAAAAAAAGATGCTGGTGGAATACATAACTTCTTCCTTTTTTAGATGTCTGTTAAAAAGGCATTACCATTTTAGGTATGCGTGTTAAATTACCTCGCAACACAGATTCGTCAGAGCGAGAAACAGAACAGATAAAGAAGTGTGGAAGACTATTGGAAAGAGAAAGACCACAGCTGTGGAACAAACAGACAGCATCGATGGGTCGACTATATTTTGTCATTATTCCGTATTTCTACATCGTTCTAACATATTTGTAATTCTTAACATGAATGATGTAACCATGATTTTGTAACATATTTTGATTTAATTCATGGACAGAGTGTCCATGAAGTTTCTTGCTCATTCTTCTCCATAGAGATCTACGCTTTGGAACGGGCAACTACAGTACTTTCACAAGTTATTATGTCTTGTGACTGGGACTGTAGCTTCGCCTTTTTTATTTTCAAAAGTTCCTGTTACGGTCTAATTGAAATAAACGCTTTGAGTTTGAGTTCAGAATAATTTTATCGGAAAGAACCCACGGAGATACATAAAAATAAATAGGCCATACTGACAGACAACAATATTGATAAAAAGTTTATCGTCGATATCATATTATCGCGCAATCAAACCATTAGGTAACTGTCTAACTTAATCTCTTTCAATAGCAGGCGATTTAACCAAAAATCGGCGAATATCAAAGATAAAAAAATACTTGTCCGGAATTACCCAAATGAACTATCATAATAATCTACAAATACACCTACTTAAATATACTTCTAATATTGTTGCTTTGGGATTCCCAAAATACAATTTTCAAGTACCCAACTCCTCAAATCATGACTAGACGGACAAAAAATATTAAGGTTTGAAAAAAAACAAACAAAAACCATAGTTAAGCAGAATACACCATTGTTTCGTCTTGTCCATGAACGTGTACGAAAAATCCATGAACTTTGATCTGACAGTTCAAAAGGCTCGTCATTATGACATCAGGGTCGTGAGGAACCAGGAAAAGAATCATTGCAGACGTTGTATTGTTCTTTGTACGAAGACAATGTTCTCTCGATACGCTCGCACGTCGAATTCCGAAGACGTCAAAGGTTTTCGATGTTGGAGATCGCGTTACAGAACTCAAATTGGGGGGAGTTGGGCAAGACACCTAGCTAGGAGCAGTAATGACAGGTGGACTAAAGCTGTCACCGTGATGGCATCCAAGAACGGGCAAAAGAAATGTGGGTCGTCCGCCGGCGAGATGGGCAGACGACATACTTGACATCGGGGCAAAAATATGGATGAAGCTGTCACAGGAACGTGGTGATTGGCACCAGAAAAATAAGGCCATTACACAGCGGTGGGTGAATTTAGGCTGTGGTTGATGAATCTTCTCTAGTACTCACCAACGGCATCTAAAGGCGGCTATAAAAATAAAAAAAACTTTATTTCTGATAAGCAAATCCATATGGGTTAGTAAACAAAAAGATAACTTATACCTATGTTAGTAAGTATCTATTTAGCGACCAGGTTGTTGTTCAAAATGCATCTTTGAACAATATCACCTAACACAGGAGAATCGTATCTCCCCGCTATGGTGTTCAGGATGTAGTTGGAGCCGCCCCGCACTCTGCAGAGTAAAGAGGCAGATTTCTGTCTGAGGATGGCGTGGAAACCATCGACGTGTGCTTTTGCAAACATACCTGATGCACTGCAGAAACGGGGCAGTCTCATCAACATCCTGAACCCGTTATTATATTGGACCCGCTATGACACATGGAGTAAAGCTGTGATAGACTGTGGCGAGCTGACGAGTTGTGGCGTCCAGTGACCGGAAAAAGAAGTGCTGGTGGTCCGGCGGTAAGATAGCTAGACAACATGAATTCCTATCGCGGCTAAGACCTGGAAGGGGCTGGCAGATAGCACAGGAGCTTGGAGAATGGTACAAGCAAAGAGAGGCCTATGCCCAGCAGTGGGTGACGTAAAGCTATGGATGATTTTAATAAACTAGGGTGGATGCATGTACGACAGTGAAAATACCTACATAGTTTGGAGCTCGTCTAGAGTAGTACGGCATTTCATTAGAATGCAAGGCACCTTTTTTTACGTATGCGAAATCATCAAATGACCCCTCCTGCTCTGGGCGGAGCGGAATGGAGTGTCAGATTTATTTGTATTGACTAAAACCCATCCATGTTCCTTCCCTTTGTGTTCCAGGGCCACGGTATGTCTTTCGAATAATCCTGCAGTTTCGCAGTCCGTAGATACTAAACTAAATTTACCCTATAACTAAACTTACCCAGTACACTTACCCAGAGGAGCTCGTGGCTAAATAATAACAGCCGCCCAGGTCGATCTTTAAGGTTAAGCCGTGCTTGCCGAGGTTGGTCTGTGGATGGGTGACCATAATTACATATCGAGTTTCCTCCGTGCCTCGGAAAGCACGTTAAGCCGTTGGTCCCGGCTGTCATTTGTAGATCTTTGACAGTCGTTACGAGTAGTCAGAAGCTAAAAAGTCTGACATCCTGTCGTACCAAGGGGTACCGTATTACCCAGTTACTGGGTTGTGGAGGTCAGATAGGCAGTCGCTTCATGTAAAATACTGGTACTCAACAGCATCCGGTTAGACTGGAAGCCGACCCCAAGATAGTTTGGGAAAAGGCTAGGCAGATGATGAACTAAACTTACCCAGTTTAACTAAATTTACCCAGTCTAACCCAATGCATTGCTGGGAATAAACACATCCATTACACTCCACTAAATCATCCGAAACTCCTACCTCGAACCAAGGTCTAGTTTTTCAGTGGGGATTCCACTCTACGCTACGTTGGCTGATTCACTAATGCTTCTTAAGACCCGTCAGGTCATCCTTTAACTTGGCGAGGAGCAACACAACGAACATCATAACATACTTTTTTTTTGTGTGATGTTTATTTAGTATCTACTTATGTGAGTATATGAATTTTTAAAAACTAGTACATATTTCTTTTTTTTTTGTACCCTGTCTCAATGTTGTCGTATTTAACCCAAAGGTTGACTGGTAGAGAATGCCTTGTGGCATTAAGTCCGACTATGTACCCCTGTTGTATATAAAGTTTAAATAAATAAATAATATTCAGTAGCAACCTAGAGGGACTAACTGACCGGTTTCATCAATTCAGCACTCATGTACCTATAATTTATCTAACTACTTGCAAACGTCACGGTTTTTCTTCTGGTTTTTCCGAAGAATCAGCCTCACTTAGGCAGAGGTTTATTTTTAATAAACCCAAATTTTACCAGTTATATTAAAGCCCCATGAAATAGGAGCGAGCCTATTGCCGTCAACCGGGCACAAGTCCAGACCCGGAACTGTTGATTGCCTACTTAAACATATTTTTAAAATGCGTCACCAGACAGACGTTATTATAATAAATTATAATGAAGCTTCTGAATATAAATCTCATCATTATACAATTAATGTCACATCTTATTATGGCAGGTTCTACTCGTATACGGGGTGATTTATTGGAATGAAACAAATATTTAAATAGTACAATTCGCCTAAAACAAGTATAAGTATCGTATTACCCAATATTAACTGGGTTGTGGAGGTCAGATAGGCATTCACTCTATATTGAGCTGCATCCGGTTAGACTGGAAGCCCATCACAACATAGTTGGGAAAAGGCTAGGCAGATGATGGTTATGATGAGTTCAGTTTATCGTTAAAAATTTACATGTGAGGTTACTCTTCTCAGACTGAATATTTTTTCGCCCGACCTAAGTAGGTACGGCGAGATCACATCTAACATTTGCAATCTTAAAGTTAAAATGGGTCAGTATTTCAGAACGGAAAAATCAGGAACAGCCATTTCAAGATGGGAACTTTTGTTACTAAGTTTACAGCATCAATCGTACATAGCCGATGATTGATATAACCGTTTTCGTCGATGACCTCCTTCCACCATGTATAACATGGAGTAGCCTCTGTCATCATCAGACAAAATGTTGTTTTAAATACGTGCTTACAGAATTTCCCTTGGCCTATAAAAGTGGTGCGTTGATGATGCTTCTGATCAATGCATGCATAACCTGTAAGGTTCCCACTGCTGGGACACAAGCCTGTTCTCTATGAGAGGGAGTGGGCTGCAATCCACCACGCGGACCTACCACGGGTTGGCAGATATCACATTTCTACTAATTTTGTTTTTAAGACATGCTAGTTTCTTCACGTTCCTTCACCGTTTTGAGAGCAGTGGTGATGCAATAAAAAACACAAATTAATGCGCCTGTCTGGGTTCGAACCTCAGCTCGCTAATCGGGACCGTAACTACTGTGTCACTGGGGCACCACTCCTGCTCCGCTGATCAATGAATCACCCTGTGTAATGCGGAAGTAACAGATTAGACTGGAAGTCACCGAACATAATATTGTGGACGAGCCGCCTGTGAACAGTTCAACTGGAAGCGATGACTCTTTCCTGAATTATAATGTGGGCCCATTATAATTGAGGAAAGAGTCATCGCCCCCAGGTGAGTCGAGGCATTGCCCTATATGTATAGTTACACCCAGATAGTTCTTGATGATGATTTGTCTAGGCTAGACCTTAACAGTCTGTTTAAGTTTGCCTCGGCGTTTTATCTCAGAGAGAAGTATTGCTAGTACATAGGATATACCTACCCAAAGATTTAAAACTATTAGAACGTTGTCAGAAGAAGAAAAAAAAAATTGTAATGCCAAATATTTGTAAGGCCTACAGATAGTTGCTCCGGGTCTAGCTGTTTGTGTATGTGACTTTAAATGTTTGTTAAAAAACACCCACGATACAGCGGAAATTCCTAGTGTGGGTTAAAGTTTAAGAACAAAAATTAATAGAAAAAAATCCGTGTCTCATACAAAATGACTTACTTGCTTAGTACCTTACATACTCGTATTATAAATGCGAATCTGATCGTTGGTGAGGATGGGGGGATGTATGAATGAATGGATGTTTGTAACACTTTCACGCAAAAACGACTGAATGGATTTTGATTTAATTTGGCACAATGGTAGTTTATAGCCTGGATCTTCTTAATCGTGTGGTTAGTGCCTATTGCCTAACCTGGTGTCTGAGTTTTTATACATGGTGTAACGGAAAGGGTATATACATACTAAAGGGTGTGCTACGGACCATCAAACTGAACATGTTTCTCCATCGGACCAACATCGTCATAGCGAAAAAAATATCAGCCGCCCCATACATTTAAGTCGAATAGGTATTGAAATTTTGTATGGGGCATCTGATATTTTTTTGTAAGTATGTATATACCCTTTCCGTTAGGTACACCCTGTATACCGCCCGTAGGCCCCTGACTTAGCATAGACATGCCGTCGAGAAATATCTCTCAGACATGCTGGTTTTCTCAGAGTGTACCACTAAACGCCGACAGACACTACGCCGACAGACCGAACACCGACAAGACTTTATTTCGATGGGACTTTTCTTCGACGGGAGTTTTCTTCGATGGGACTCTGTGCCGACAAGACACTTCGCCGACAAGACACTTCAAAGACAGGACATTTCAAAGACAGGGCTCATCAGCGAAGCAACTATCTCCGATAATCAGTTAATATCGTTATGTAAAGACACCCATAAAACAAATGTTTCACCACTCTTCTTCACATGACCTTACCAAAACAAGCGGTTTCCTTTCAACTTTTCTGACACTGTACTTTCAAATTACTAAAATAAAAAAAAATATGTACATATTTTATCCAAATAAGGTTTACACTAACTGTTTGATCAGTTGCAAATATAATAACAGTTTCGCCATTGTAATTGTAATGACCCACTAAAAACTGTTCCTTCTCAAAGTTATGGTAATCTCCTGGTATACTAATATCACTTACTTTTTTAGGAATACAAGGTTTATTTTTATTTCTCGTCCTATTTATTATTTTAGTCATTGCGTGCTTATTAGGCATACATCTACAATTATTATTTCAATCTGATTTCTGGATTCAAGATGGAACTTTCAAATGCTGTCCGCTGCCATTATGCCAGATGTACACTATTCATGGAAATGTTACCAGCGATAAGAAGACGATTTTTCCATTAGTTTACGCATTCCTTTCTCATAAATCAGAGAACTGCTACTACATTATGTTTGAAATAATAAAAATGCATATTTTTAATAAATTTAATTTGCGTCTAAATCCAAAAACGATTATAACTGACTTTGAAAAAGCAGTAATTAATGCTTGTAAACGCGCATTCCCAGAAAGCAGGAATAAATGTTCTATTTTCATTTAAGGAAAAATATATGGAGGCACATACAACAAGCAGGATTGGCAAAGTTGTATGGTGACAACTGTGATTTTGCATTCAAAATAAGACATTTGGCTGCACTGGCATTTTTACCTGCAGTAGAAATTCCATCAGCTTTTAAAGAAATCGAATTTGATCGTTGACAAAGTTTAACCACCAGAAGCGCACCAAGTAATTGAATGGTTTAAAAACTACTATATTGACAGTAACGTTTACAGAACCAAAAATAATGAAATCAATACGAGCTCATTAAAAGTATTGATTACAAAAGTGCCAACCACGTTCCCCCCAGAGACATGGTCAATATCAGATTCTATTGAAGCAGGCACACCGACCACACAAAACGCTGTTGAAAGTTGGCACAATAGGTGGAACACATTACTAAATAGAAAAAAATGGAATATATTTAAAACTATAGATGAAATTAAAAAGGAACAAAAAAATACAAAATGCGAAATTGAGAGACTATCAGCGGGCATAATAAAACCACGGAAGAAGAAAATTAATATAACATTGATGGTACATTTGAACAACAAAAACAATTTAGATGTGATCGCATTTTTAAAAGGTTTATCCTTTATTATTAATTTTAAAACATAAATTAATATTTAATTAAAAGGAGTTGTTATTAGAATGATTATCATTTATTGAATGTTTGATTTTTATTGTTACTAGGAGGTTTGTTTAAATAAATTATTTTTGTTTGTTTTTTTTTTATGCGTTTTTATGGGTGTCTTTACATAACGATATTAACTGATTATCGGAGATAGTTGCTTCGCTGATGAGCCCTGTCTTTGAAATGTCCTGTCTTTGAAGTGTCTTGTCGGCGAAGTGTCTTGTCGGCACAGAGTCCCATCGAAGAAAAGTCCCGTCGAAGAAAAGTCCCGTCGAAGAAAAGTCCCGTCGAAATAAAGTCTTGTCGGTGTTCGGTCTGTCGGCGTAGTGTCTGTCGGCGTTTAGTGGTACACTCGTTTTCTCACGATGCAGATGTTTTCCTTCACCGAAGCAAGTGATAGTTATACAATAACATATGAATCCGAAAAAAATTGGGTGTCTGTAAAGTCGGTTTACGGACGATAGTTTAACGTGACAACGTCGTAACAAAACATTGCATGTAACATTTATGGATTGCAAGCCGAACGCTCAAGCCGAGCGTGCCTTCGCTCGCTCGTGCAGCACTCCCGCTCTGATCGTAACGTTACAATGAGCATAACGTTACAATGAGTCATCCTTTTTCGTGCTTGCAGCCGGCGTTCATCGATTTATTTGACGTTGTCACGTCAAAATCTGTAGTGAGTGTTTTGGGTTCGAACTCGAGATCTATGATTTGGCAGTCAGACGCGAAGGTCACACCACTAGGCTTTCACTGTTTGCCTTGCCTGTAGCCTGGATTAACACTTTAAATACTTTTGATCACGTAAGCACGATCCCCTGGGCCAATTAGCGATCACCACGCGGGCGAAGTCGCGGGCATATGCAGTTTTACATAAAGCAGACCGGATTCATCATTTCGGTTTTAGGTGCATGTGAACTATTTGCTTACAAGGAAATAGGAAAAGTTTACTAGTTATTATGTCAACGATTCACTCATCAATAGTGTAGTTATTTAATTACAATATCCCGTTTTTATTAATCATCATCATCGGCCTAGCCTTTTCCCAAACTATCTTGGGGTCAGCTTCCAGTCTAACAGGATGCAACTGAATACCAGTATTTTACATGAAGCGACTGCTTGTCTGACCTCCACAACTTGGTAATGATACCCGTTTTTGTTAATAAGGCATCATCATCATTTCAGCCGAAAGACGTCCACTGCTGGAAATAGGGCTCCCCCAAGTGACGCCACATTGACCGGTCCCGTGCGCCTCGCAACCAGCGGATCCCCGCAACCTTCACCAGGTCATCGGTCCACCAAGTGGGAGGCCTTCCAACGCATCGTCTTCCGGTTCGCGGTCGCCATTCCAGAACTTTTCGGCCCCATCGGCCATCCGTAATCCGTAATAAGGCATATATTTATCATATTTTTATTTATCACTTTATTTTCAGGCAACGAAGGCATACTCAAAATATCTTATTATTAGTCCAATAATAAAATAATTATTACTTTCATAAACTATTATCTACGTTGGGTCGGCGGCGTATTACAGTGAGAGGAGGTGTCGTGTAGCCTTCCGCGAAAACGCCGATACACGACACCCTCCGGCCACAATCCCTCCTTCTAAAAGTCTCGAGATGGTGAGTTGAGACGCGCACCACAAATGACTTAAAATAATTCTTGTAGCGCGACTCCAACCTCTCAAGGTGAACTTGATCTTACTCTTTATGTTTTACTCCACGACCTCCTCTTATTCTTATTTTAATAAGAACAACAGGGCATCAAAAATCTTTCGACCTACAGCTTGGCGATGTCCCAAAAAACTATGGGGAACTGGGGCCCCATATTAGGGCCATGGGGTCCCAATTCTCCCATAGCTTTTCGAGTTCGGTCGTAGTTGTTCCGGTTCACTACTCAAACAATATCCCCAACCTTAATGTTTTTAGAACAGCGTACCACGAAATTTTCATGATTATCAATAACGGTGCTGTTTATTGACTTTCAGCGAATCTGGATGGTTCCTTTATCAGATAACGCGGTTACTCACGCGTTTCTCCGAACTCAAGTGTAGTTATTCCATTGAGTAACGTACAGAAATAGTTCTCGTAGTAGTAAACAGTACGGGGCAATCTGCTGACGTATTTATTGGGAATACGGTGGGTTGTTGCTCCCGGCAATGACAGACGGTCAATGGTGTCATGACCAGATTACCCTTCTGTATCTATCTGCAGCTGTTGGATCGGTTATTAGCAAATAAAAGCTAAAACTAAAATCAATAAATACAGTCCTGTGCAACAGGGCTGTTATGGAGCTCCGTAACCGTAACCTATCGGATATCTGAAATAAAAATATATCCGTAACCGTATCCGTTTCACAAGTTTCGGATAGTTTCGTATAAGGGCGGAGTAAAACGACATATTTTGATAGGTTTTCGTTTCGCGTAATTATCATAATATCTATAAATAATTACTTACCTATATGACTGATGATTAATAGTACATTGTTCCCCAGGGGTGAAAGTAACTTATTTAGTCCCGAGACGGGGTTTAGGCCCGAATGAAGAGAGGGCGCCAATAGTTCGAGGGACTAAATAAGTCTTTAACCCGAGGTAAACACTGTGCTTTTCATTACGAATACAAGCAAAGTAAAAAAAAAAACATGAATTAGCTAAAGAAAAAATTAGTACATTTTATTTCGGATTGCCGGTTTCCCACCTATTTTGTTTTATTTTTTCTGTGGCCAGCCAGCAATTCAGCCATTATTTTTCATTTTCATCATTGAAAAATTGGTAAATATTTTGCCCAACTCTATGTTATTTTAAAGAAATTGTTGAAACTTAAATAAAGTTATTTAAAAAAATATATATTCTCTAATCAATACTTAACTTTAAGTTATTTCAATTTTACATCGTGGCTGCATAGGAAGTTGGAACATGGTTCAATGAAAATGTGAAAATAGAACTAGTTTTTTTTTAATAATTTGACATCTGTCAGTTGAAAGCGATTCTCCCTAGGGATGAAAAGTATTACTTTCATCCCGCTCCTCGGGCAACTTCAGACCGACTTTCAGAGTATGAGTAATGAAGAATGCTAAATGACAACCTAGACTAGATAAAACCTATAAATAAAACCAAATTATTACATACTACTTATTTGTGTTTATATTTTAATTCAATCTATTAATCGTAACCGAAACTATCGAAATAATTACATATCCGTAACCGTATCCGAACCCAATATAATTTTATTATTATATCCATATCTGTATCTAGATCCGAAATATCATATTCATAACATGTCTGCTGTGCAATGACCAGTTTCTACGATTCAGTAGTGCTAAACAATAGCACTACTTTGATTATATTTGACATGTTCACAGGCTTTGAACCAGTGGTGGCTCAGGTAACGCCAAAGAAACCAGGGCTGTCCTAAATCTCGCTGGGTCGACGATATCGTCAAAGTCACAAACACCTAGTTAAGGGACGCACAGAACGGGACAGTGTGGCAGAAGAAAGAGAAGGTCTATACCCAGCAGTGGGTGATTCCGGGCTGATGTGATGATGAGGATGATGTTCATCATCATCATCATTTCAGCCGAAATACGTCCACTGCTGGACATAGGCCTCCCCAACGCCACATTGACATAAGGGGAGTTTTGCCATAATCGCCAAGCTTGGCAGGCGGGTTGGCGATCGCAGTACGATTGTTACAAATAGTCCGGGGCATTTAGATTTGAACCTTGCATTAAATATAAACAGCGATTTTTTTCTTGAATCGTGTACTTGACCTTACCTCTTCAAATAATAAAAAAAAAATTAACATTTTCCGAGACCGGATCAGGCTGAAAAAGACGAAAACGCGTTTTTGTGAATAAAAACATGGGAAAAAAAGTTAACAGGACAAATTAAGTTACTTTAGGTAAAGAATTGGTGACAGTAATATATTTTTTCAGAATTAAACATTTTCGTCCACGGAAATTACGGTAAAAAAAGATTTAAGAAATTTTTGGATTGTACTTAAGGCAAAAATATAAACAGCGGTTTTTTTACATAAAATAACTTTAATTAATATATTACACCGCCATTAAACAAATTGTACTACCGGAAGTTATTATTACCAGTTTTTGTTCAATAGTGGTTGAGGCAAAAATGTAACAGGGTTTCATTTAGTTTAACTTTCATCTAAAGGCTATTTCTAACCTATTTACACGAAAATTAAACACTTTAAAGCAAATCGTGAAAAAAAAATCAATTAATGTTTACGTAAAATACGTCTGCAAGCTTTATTCTTGTATTTGGCACAGCACTTTCATAGGAATTTGATCTTTCCGAAATAGAAATAAGGTGTACAATCGCGTAACTCAATAAAACACCGACTCTCAATCAACAACAGGCATTCGCACACAATGAACGCAGCGCTTATCTTGTTTACGCACACTAGCACACGCCGTACGCCGCACGCTGCTTAGCGCTGACACCGTGCATCGTAATTTAATTTTTACTTTGACAATATTAATTATCGCTCTAATCTGTTTAATTTTGGGGGATTAAGGTTCGGATTCATATATTTCTCATTATTAAATGAATTTAAATCCTGTTAAATTTTTGCCGTAAGTAGTATTTAAGATTTTTTGATTTTCTTGATTTTCTGTGAAGTCCGGAGCAGAATTTGTTTAATTTTCATAATAATAGTTAGACACGGTGACATAAACCATTTTAGCACTATTTTTGTCCTGTTAATATTTTTGCCTTAAGTACGAAGTCAAATTATAAGTTTTTTTAAAAAAAACTAATGTTCCGTGGACGAAAAATGTTTAATTTTCTGACCTACTTGTAGTACTCAATCTGTTCTACAAATACTCCAAATAAACATACCTGTTTATATTTTTTTCCACAAAGTTAAATACATATTAGACGATTTCTTAAAAAAAACATATACGCGGAGGTGAACTTTTCGCGGGATACAGCTTAATATACTCTCCTGTCCATACCCTACACGTTCAATGAAAAAAATCGCTGTTTTTAATTAATGCAAAGTAAGCCTAATATTCGGCGTAAATTCCCCGGACTAAAAAGCGCAGAGAACGCTGCTGCCCATTCTCTGGCAAGTACCTTAGTCGCCTCTTACGACACCCACGGGAAGATATAGGATGGGGCTATTCTTTACATAAGACACCATACAGAACAGAGGATGATGTTAGCACATTGCATTCTGGAACATTCTTAGTCGAATCTTTTGAAACCTGGTCTACACTTTTTTAGCGTCTTGGGTGATTCTACCGCGAAGCGCTCAGGTTCGTTCGTGGAATCTTTAAAACGTTACTTTCGGAGGTTCTTAAAAACTCTTATGATCATTCCTTTAGTCAACATCATTTTCCTATAAATTTTGATTTGTGCTTGAATAGGGTAAGGGCCGCTCTTTCTAACTTCAACATAGGTAAGTATAATTATGCAATTGTGTGTGTGCGCTTCTGCCTTCTCCATAGCGGAACAATAGCACGTGATTCGGTCACTAATAATACTGGCTACATCAAAAAATCGTCATCACAAAATTATCTCCAATTCCTAAAATATAACACAACACCTGGTTTCATATTGTGCAGATAACCTTGAAATGATATTCTCTTTTACGATCCAAAGTCAATAACCCCAACATCGCAATGATATTAAAACGTACCAAGTTACCAACCAATACCTACTGAGGTCTGATAGGTATATAACCTGCTTTCGTAATGAGACCGGTAATCTTTCAATCGAGCTAGTTTTTGTCTAGGAACACTCGAACCGACTTCGAAAATTATTTACGTGTTAAAATATGTAGCTCTATCGAGACTGCGAATTAGATACCATTGCACTCCATTCATTAAATATCCAATTATATCGCCATAAACTTCGTGAAAAATTCGTACATCACTATGGAAGAGCAAGACATACGCCAATGCACGCCATACGGAGAAGACGAGTACACATGCATTTCACGTCAGCCGGTATTTAGCTTACAAGACAAGGACGCACCTTGCGAGGCCAAGGTATTCAGTCAACAAACTTCATTATCCTGTGTCATCAATGATGTAACTTGCAAAGAAACTTGGATCCAATTACATAAACCTAACTGGTGGTTGTTTACATTATGCGACAGACAGCTGATGCGCGTCATATGTAGCGATCAAGTTACGCCAGCAGTCATCAACGGTACTGGGGTGATTGCCTTGAAACCAAAATGCATACTACAAAAGAAAGATGCGACAATATTCACCTATAACCACTTAGGAAGCAAATTTCACACGGAGGCGGATATTGAAGTACCTACACTTAACACGACTATCAACAATTTATTTGATCTAAGTTGGAAAAACGCACAGCTGAATATGACAGAACTGGATACATCTGCAATAAATATCAGAAACATAGATAAGCAAATAATTCAGCAGAAAGAGCAGGAAAGACTACCACAAGGGATAGATATATCGAGTCACGACATATATCTCTACTCTGTGACTTCTCTGCTGTTGGGAGGAGCTGCTTCGTTTGCTGTCTACATTTGGATTAGGAGACTATGGCATAAGAAAACTAAAAGGCCACCTACAAGACAACCTACAGGAATCGACAACAAAGTCGAAATCGAGATGCAAGAAATACGCCATTCGACACCGCCGGAGCCACTATACAGCGACGCGAGGCCGAAACAACTGTTTCACTTTGAGGAGCAGTAAAGCTTATTGTTTTTATGTGTACATGGTTTAATTTTACTTACTTACTAATGTTTACTTTACTGTCTTTACTTTTTATTGTGACGTTCTGGGATGTCTTACTTTTATATTTTTACTTACTTAACCTACTTTTCTACGGTCTATACTTTTTTATTATTGCGTTTTGGAATTTTTACTTTAAAACGTTTTATGTACTGGATGCTCATCCCGCCTTTTCCCTCGGGAGCATGTACGGTTTACGTACATTCCGTCAGGCTGCAAACGCAGCAACCTACTTTTCTCTTTGGTATTTAAAACAATGTTTAACATGATTTTAAGTTAGTTGACAAATTACATACTTACGCGAACACCGCGGATTAGCATCCAACCCACTTTTACTTTGTTGTGATCGGTACTCTAATAAACCTTTAGTGTTGCCAAATCTGTGTGTGTTTACATCAACTCGCCTAACTCCAAGTACTGACTTACCACTTCTTACTTAAAGCTACAAGTGTAAGGTACCTACCACTACGGGACCTTACATTTAATGGTACCATTAGCCACTTTTCCACTAATGACAAGAAAATTACATTATACGAGTAAATAGTTATTAGGGTCAGCATAGCCATTAAAACATAGCTCCGGAATCTCATAATCCCAGTTTCTTAAAATAAATAAAAAACAACACAAAATAGTATCATAAAAGTCAGTAAGTAAAACAAAAATTAACAATTTCGCTTAATCCCCTCACAACTTGGAAATGAACTAAACCGAGTTAAGGAGGTCAGACGACAGTCGTTTCATAAAACCATTAGCATTCTATAAAACTATACCTAATGTCTTTAATTATAGAGCTCCTAATGACTGCATCATCAATCTTTCTTTCAGTAAAGGAGTATTTTAAGGAGTAGACGAGACGTTCAACAGTGTACCTTCGCCAAATTTAGGCCTCTGACCGATTAATGAACTTTAGTGGAAATTTATACAAGCATGAGCTTGTCTCATCAGCATCATCATTTCATCCGAAAGACTTCCACTGCTGAACATAGGCCTCCCCCAAGTATCGCCACATTGACATAGGAGTTTTGCTATAATCGCCACGCTTGGCAGGCGGGTTGGCGATCGCAGTACGGTTGTTACAAAAGACACAGAGAACGCTGCTGCCCATTCTCTAGCAAGTCCCTTAGTCGCTTCTTACGACACCCACGGGAGGATATGGGATGGTGCTATTCTTTACGTCCGACACCGTAAAGAATTAAATACAGAATAAGCTTGTCTGCTGGAGGCTAAATAATAACAGCCACTCGGATTAATCCTCAGGTTAAGCCCCAATGGTCTAGGTCGGTGTGTGGATGGGTAACCACCCATTATATCAAGAGTTTCCTCCGTGTCTCGAAAATAACGATAAGCCGTTGGTCTTGGCAGTCATTTGTAGATCCTTGACTATCGTTACAGGTAGTAGGTAAGTGATGTGAGCAGTGACTGTTAGGCGAGTTGATGTAAACACACACAGATTTGGTAACTCCATTGGTTAAATAGCGATGCGAGGGAGAATAGGGACAAAACTTTGAATGGGATTTCATCGTTGAATACAAATAATTCGTCACTTAAAAGCTATTGGGATCATTTCTGTTTTAGTTTTAATAAACAATAGAGTACGCTACTAATAATATTTAAATAACGTTAAAAATGCCTTTCAAAGTTTCGTCCCGATTCAACTCCGTGTCCCTGTTCACCACGTTTTACATTTGCAATCATCATCTATCTGCATAGTCTTTTCCCAATTATGTTGGGGTAAGCTAACAGTCTATCCGAATGCAGCTGAATTACCAGTATTTAACGTGGAGCAACTGTATGGACCGTGTTAAGTATGATATGGCAAGAAAGGAGATTTCTGATGAGATGACGATAATAGAGAAGTATGGAAGAAGAAGACATGCTGCGCCGATCCCAAATGAATTGGGATAAGGGCAAGAGAATGATGATGATGATGATGACTGCCCATTTCATCTCCACAATCTAGTTAGGCTGAGCAATAAGATATGCCTTGGTAAAACTGGTTGTCAGACTGTCGGGCCACTGACTACCAGTAACGAGTGACAAAGATCTACTAATGCAATACTATAAAAAATACTAGGTAAGTATTTGCAATTTGTAAAAAATGCGTGACCCTGAATCAGAATGTCATTCTTTTTTCTTTTTTTTAAACATTGCCCCACACTAGGAATTTCTCTTGTATCGTGGGTGCGTTTACAAACCATTAAACTCACATACAAAACAGCCAGACCCGGAACAACTATCTGTAGGCCACGCAAATATTTGTTCCGTGCGGGGATCGAACCCGCCACACGCAGCGAACCAGTCGATCGCTCAAACACTGCGCCAACCGTGCCGTCAAATAATCAATTATTAGTTTCATATCGGCCGAGAGACATCCTCCAGGGACATATTCCTGCCACAGTACTGGATATAGGGTCCTGCAGCTATACGAGATCCTCCAGCTAATATACCCGGCTTTCACAACTATCCACAAGGTCATCGCTCTAGTCCTCCAGTTGGGGGAATTCCCCAACGCTGTGTTTTCCGGTACGTGGGCGGCACTCCAAAATACTTCAGTCATCGTTTTGCGAATAATGTGTGGCATTTCTTGAAGCTTATGTCGGTTACCTTGGTTCGGTTGCAGGAATCTTAATGGCTGTAATGCTCGCTTGGCTTTACTGAACAGAAAGATGACTGTTGTGCTCCTAAAAATTTGTCTCTGATTACCGGTCACATTGGTAGATTTAAGTTTGACAGTGGTTTTCTTCATGGCTTCTTGCGTTTTTCGTGTGCATTTCGCTCTTTTTCATCCAAACAAAGTTAGCATTATTTATTTATTTATATAATTAAGGACAACCAACAAAGCTTACACCAAAAATACATGCTAAAAAAAAAAAACTACAATACTATTTTTACAATTTATAGTGTAGCCTTAATTAAAGGTTGCCACGGCATGCATTTATTTAACACTAGCTGACCGGCGCAACTTCGTTTGCGTCACAATTTCCCCGTTTTCGCAACATTTTTCATTGCTGTTCTACTCCCATTGGTCGTAGCGTGATGATATATAGCCTATAGCCTTCCTCGATAAATCTAACACAGAAAGATTTTTTCAAATCGGACTAGTAGTTTCGGAGCCTATTCAAAACAAACAAACAAACAAACAATCAAATCTTTCCTCTTTATAATATTTTTATTTAACATGGAAGTATAAAAACATAAAAACAGATTTTACTTATTTAGTTACATAAATATAGTCAGTTGTTACATAAATCCAACATACAAATACAAATGAAACTAACTATGTAATGCTGGATTTGTTCGATTAATTTAATACATTTTGTTCGACGTTGTGCCAACCAATGAAAATAAAATAAAAAAGAAAATATATTATGATAACGGAATACCATTTAACAGTACTATCTAATGCCTGTAAAGCCACATACCCATATGGGCATTCCTATTAACAGTTATTTACAACGATTCAGCGTGATATTAGCATATTTTCCTTGAAACAATGTAGATTAAGGTTACCTAGTCGAAGTCACAAGTTAAAACATCTTGCTGTTTTCAGCGCAATATTGATCACGCAAGTTAGTACGGGCTGTCATTTGTAGATCTTTGACAGTCGTTACAAGTAGTCAGTTGGCTGAAACTCTCACATCTAGTCTTACCGAGGGGTATTACCCAGTACTAACTGGATTGTGGAGATCAGATGGGCAGTAGCTCCATGTTAAATACTGGTATTCAGCTGCATCCGGTTAGACTATAAACCGACTCCAACACAGTTGGGAAAAGGCTACAAGGATGATGATGATTGATCACGTAAGTGGAGAATAGGAAATTACCAGGCCATAATACTCGTATAAGACTTAAATAAATGGAAAGAAGGATAATGAAGCCTTAATATGGCCAAAAGACACTAAAAAAGGAAAAAACAAATATATGTATAGGCTGATAAACACATCACACGCCCTTTTTTTTTTTTTTAGGATGGAAAATCATCAAGTGACTTCTTCCGCTCTGGGCGGAGCGGAAGGGAGACTTGACTGATTAAAACCCATCCATGTTCCTTCTTAGCCCTTTGCGTTCCAGGGCCACGGTATCTCTTTCGAACAACCCGCAGCCCTGGCAGGCATCGGCCCTCTCGGACCCCTTCCGATTTGCTGACATCTCCTTGAGGCGCGCGTGGAACACGAACGCGCCGTCGGCACGGTCTGTCGTCATAAGACGGACGGACGGTGAGCTAGCCCATTACTCAACGTCCACAGGCCCGCACCTACGGTGGCCGGGGGCCGCTGGTTGCCCCCCGACGCCCGGGGCGTCTCCCGCGGCGGCTGGGACGTGAGGTTCTCTCCCTCTCACGTTCCGCCACCTCCTTCGCTAGCATGACTGCTTCGCAGAAGGAGGCGACGGCTTCCCATTCCCTCTCGCTCCGGACCATGGATTGAACCAGGGCCGGACGCGAGAGGTCGCCGCCGCCAAACATCACACTCCCTCAGTCCGCTAAAAAGGACCGACATAGTTTTACCGTGCCAACTCTACATCCTAGAAAATAACGCTATTCTTATAATTATGTATTACATAATAAGCCGTACATAACACAATTGTAACAACCAATATCACATGACGCCGTCTGATGACGTCACTTAATATTTAGCATACATAATTACATTATAAGTAAGTCAGACTTGTCTGTGGAGCGACCGTGACCTTTTGTCACACAGAATCGAGTTACATAAACGATAAAATATAACATATATAACTTCACGCCTGTAATCCCCGAAGGATTCGGCAGAGGTTTACCTAATAGTACACCCACAATTCGCCAGTTATGTTTCATCATCATCATCAGCCTATAATGTTCCCACGGCTGGGATACAGGCCTCCTCTCAATGAGAGGGAGTGGGCTGTAATCCACCACGCGGGCTCAGTGCGGGTTGGTGAGATGTCACTGTCTTCGACTTCTAGGACATGCCGGTTTCCTCACGATGTTTTCTTTCACCGTTTTTGAGGGCAGCGGTGAAGAAATATATTACACAAAGTAATGCCTGTCTGGGTTCGAACCCACGGCATACTGCTTGTTAGTCGGGGCTGCCACCACTGGGCCACCGCTGCCCTCCTCAACTCCTCTACTCAGTTATGTTTGAGTCCCATGTAATAGGGGGCGAGCCTGTTGCTATCAACTGGGCACAAATCCAGACTCCGTCGCTGCTACTGCAGAAATTCAAGGTGGAAAAACCCAACAAAACTTTGCCCGAGCCGGGAATCGAACCTCATGCACAGCGGTCATATTTACGACCTCTTGGCAAACGGAGACGAAGCTGACGGCGGCGGTAACTAAGCCTAACTTCGTAATCCTTACTTATATTCATACCTAATATTTATTATTTCGTTTAAGTATTCATTTTCATCATCATCATTATTTCAGCCCAAAAGACGTCCACTGCTGGACATAGGCCTCCCCAAGTGTCACCATATTGACATTTTGGGGGGTTTTGCCATAACCGCCACGCTTGACAGGCGGGTTGGCGATCGCAGTACGGTTGTTACAAAAGCACAGAGAACGCTGCAACCCATTCTCTGGCAAATCCCTTAGTTGCCTCTTACGACACCCACGGGGAGATATGGGATGGTGCTATTCTTTTCGTCCGGCACCATACAGAGCATTCATTTTCATACATGACAAATTATAATTACAAAATTATGTACAAAACATTTGAGAATATAAAAAATAGTAGCCCACCGGCATCGGGAACAGGGTCCGAGCTACCGTTGGTCAGGGCTGTTGAGAGAGGAACCTCCTAACAATACGCGCCGTGTCCAGAAGTACTGCTTTCTGAATCAAGCCCTTGATCCAGCTGCGAAGTGAAAGACCCCTCAGATATTGGTCGAGGCTTTTGGCTTTAAGTCATTGGCCGACACGACTATCGGCACAATGACTGCTGTACTCACGTCCCACATGTCGACAACCTCGCGAGCCAGATATTTGAATTGCTTATCTTTCTCTGCTTTCACAAGGTTCTAGTCATGCGGGACCGTTATATCTACAATCATTGCGCGACGCTCCCAATCGATCTATCAACATAATGTCAGGCTTATTGGCAACAATAGTCCTGTCAGTGATGATAGCAGGTCTATTGGGATAGACCTATCCTATAAATACAACGTGATATTGCCAACATCGAGAACTGGGTCGGGCGCGTACTTATACTGTGGCACTTCTGATTCCACAAGGTTGTACTTCAAAGCAAATTCCTGATGGATAATCCTGGCAAAGAGGTTGTGTCTATGCATGTACTCTCCGTTAGCCAGACGAGAACACCCAGAAATAATTTGTCGGGTCGATTCTCCAGGACGGTGGCATGCAAGACATATGCCAACCGTGCCATCCTTTACAATGTATTTTCGGTAGTTATTCGTCATCATAACTGCGTCCATTATTGCACAAATAAAACTTTCGGTTAAGGTCCTGAAATTTTGCATATATGATACCTTTCATCCCGAAAAAAGCTCTGTTTCCGAGGAAAACAACAATAACGTTCTTATTATGATAATAAATGGCGCCACGTCTCCGGTTCCCGTTCCCAGTTATTGTCAAATTTTAAATAAAGGCGAGCGAAGCCGCGGACATCAGCAAGTAAAATATAATTTAAAATTGATTGTGGTGTGAGTATGACGCGCTTTGAGAGATTTCGAGGAAAATTAAGCGCCCACAAGTGTCGTACGTACAGTCAACTAATTCTGTATCGGACCCCCGTAAGGACTATCCTTGCTTCCAGCGTTAAAACAGTTAAAAACTTTCTATTTCTTTGTCCCTTTTTTTGTTTTATTCCTATTGGTCGAAAAACGGTGGTCAAACATCTGGGATCATTAACAGAGACTAAGATTTTTTTTTAAACAAAAGGTATTTAAAAAAAGGGTCGCGTTTATTGGTCCGCAAACTATTTGTGCGGAGTTCGGAGAGCAAAAGTGTACCTATTGGCACTTTTGCGATAGTGTACATACGTGAATGTGAGAAATGACGTCCGGCACATGTTGGGCAATCAGCAACAGAATTAATAGGGACGTTTTATCATTAACACACGGTGCATAGAGGCGACGAAAGTCTGGAGAAATTAATAGTGGTCGGAAACACCGAAGGCAAGAGATCGCGCGGTCGCTCACCAACAAGATGGACCGATCAAGTCAAAGACTCGTCGACCTCCAAATTCTACACGGTCGTAGGAGACGTAATGGACAGAAACCGATGGAGATAGATCATCCGCTCTTGATGCAAACCTCAGGTTGACCATGATCCTCAAACATGAGGGCCGACCCCAGAGAGATCATTCACCAATTTGCGCAAGTGTCATCTATGAAGATCATCAGTTTCAAAAACTAGACATGGGGATGTTAAAGAAAATCAAAATTTGTTCCTGTCAGTATCGTAGCTAGCTGTAATCTATACAAATAAATAAAATTAAAGTGTCCCAAAAAACCTTAATAATTGTAATAGCCGCAAAGGTTCATGGTTAAGCAAAGCTTGCCAAGGTCGGTCCGTGGGTGGGTGAACGTTTAGCTATAGGTCCCGGCTGTCATATGTAGATCTTTGACCGCTGGCCCAAAAGACTGTCAACCAGTCTTACTTAGGAGTATCATATTTATCTTGTAGGTACTAACTGGGTTGTGAAGGTCAGATGGCCAAATCGGCAGACGCTCTATGTAAAATGCAGCTGCTTACGGTTAGGCTGGAAGCCGACCGCAACATAGATGGGAAAAGAATGGGCAGATGATCATGTAGTAATTTATTTGCCTAGGCTGTATGAATGAGTTATATCAAGTGTTAACACGTGTTTATAATTATGTTTTTTATCTAACTACCTCTTCTATTTTAATATGGATGGTTTTCCCCGTGCTTTAAGTACATCAGGATGTGCATTGTAGGTACGGTTGTGCGGTACGGTTGTGCGGTACGGTTGCCTTTTTAAGACCGATTATCCTGGAAGCAACAAATCGACCTTACATTCGCAACTTCATCAATATTTAGATTCCTTACCTTCTAAGGTACGGTCCTATTGATATAATGTTCTTCATTTTAATTCGTTGATTGTCTTTTGTTCAGGCCTCCAACTTAGGTGCCACCAAGTGGGAGGCCCATCTGATGATATGCATCTGTCACCCCTAAACGAAGCCACGGCATGGTCTACCAGCACCCTGGGTGCAAAATTTCTTCTAAATCCGAGGTAACAGACAGAGCCTTTGCTGCATTTGTGATATCAGTATAGATAACAATAATTTAAAACTAGCTGTCGATCTTCGTCCGCGCAAAATTGTTATAAAAATATACATAGTTGAATCAGTTTTTGGTTTAATGATTTTTTTCTAAAATAAAAGTAGCCTAAGTAACACCTTAAACATAACATCAGCTATTTGCCAGTAAAAGTCCCGTCAAAATCGGTCTAGCCTTTTCGGAGATCAGCCGGAACAAAAAGACAGACAAACTTAAAAAAAATATTTTGTTATTAGTACATAGCATACCTACCTACATATGCATTTAGTAAAAACCTGTTATTTTGAAATTACAAGAAGACACTTCTCTAATCTCCTACTAATAATTTGTGTGTAAGTATAGAAAAAAATCGGCCATCTGCGAGTCGGACTCGCGCACGAAGGGTTCCGTACCGTTATTTATAAAAACGAGCAAAAAGAATCACTTTTTTTGTATGGGAGCCCCCCTTAAATATTTATTTTATTCTGTTTTTAGTATTTGTTGTTATAGCGGCAATAGAAATAAGTACATAATCTGTACAAATTTGAACTGGCTAACTATCACGGTTCATGAGATACTGCCTGGTGACAGACGGACGGACGGACGGACAGCGAAGTCTCAGTAATCCTTAACAACCCATAACAAGGAGTAAATTATACCGTTTAGTTGGACAGAAGAGAATGAACAAAGAAAACGTGTTGCGCAAACCCCAGAATGGGACGACGGCAGAAAGAGGGAGAATCACCGGTAAAGATCAGTCTATCAGTCATCGATGACTCACAAAATACGTATTTAAATACTTAAGTGGGTTCTCAGTCATATTACCACGAAAACCAATTACGATGAGTTTCGGAAATAGATATTAACCGCCAATCGGTATGGAAATACCGGAATTAACATATCTGTGGTTATCGAGTATGCACGCACATGATATCAGGTGACATTGATATTAAAATATTATTAAGTTAATAATTATTATCTATGCTTTGTCTATGCGTGCGTCATTGTAGAATTTCTCACGTAATAGGTACTCGATGGAAGGAACAGACGCTAAAACGGTTCCTATTGTATTCAGTAGGTTCTAAACCCGCTGTTCCACATTTTGACCGTGTATGTATTGCACTTTTGTAAGAGACAGCTGCTTTTTAGGGTTCCGTACCCAAAGCGAACGGGAGCCTATTACTAAGACTTCGCTGTCCGTCCGTCCGTCCGCCCGTCTGTCAGTTGATATGTCTACAGATTATGTATTTCTGTTGCCGCTATAACAACACATTCCGGAAATAGTTTAAAATAAATATTTAAGGGGCCCTTTAAATATTTAGGAATAGCGAAAAATACTCAAGGGAGTCTCGATCCCAATTTTAATAAAAACTACAACAGATGTTTGACCACCGTTTTTCGACCAATAGAAATAAGACAAAAAAAGGGACGAAGGAATAGAAAGTTTTTAACTGTTTTAACGCTGCAAGCAAGGATAGTCCTTACCGTGCTCCGATACCCAGTTAGTTGATAGTACAAACAGTATGAAAACAGTTAGTAGTAATCCATGAACAGCATACGTTTGACATAAGATATTTAAGCTCCGATATAATTTTCGGCAAAATTATTTTAGGAGTCATTATTTGTTATTTTATATTCCACTATACGTTAGCAACAATAGGGATAGAAACTGTGGAACTAATGGCGCTACCATAGCCGGTTCCAAGCATCGTCATTGGTTGAAAATCTGGTAATGTCATTTTATATTTCATAATAGCGCGACCTCATTGGTCAGATTGAGACCCAGCTATAGTCGTGCCATCTACAATTAACGGGCTTCCCCATTATCATTGTATCAGCTGTGAAAAAAAAAATCATGCCACTTGCACTGGTTCATACAAAGTTATCCAAACCCCTTTAGAACTTGGATACACTTGAAATGGAATATAACATTGCAAATGAGAAGATGGAATAGGAAATGAGTACCGAAAAGGAATAGGAACGAAAGTAATCGGATCTATACCCATTTCTTTCGGCCTCCTCTCGTGAATTTCATCATCATCATCATCAGCCTATAACGTTCCCACTGTTGGGTCACAGGCCTCCTCTCAATGAGAGGGAGTGGGCTTTAATCCACCACGCGGGCCCAGTGCGGGTTGGTAGATTTCACATGTCTTCGAATTTTTAGTTCTACGACATGTCGGTTTCCTCACGAAGTTTTCCTTCACCGTTTTGAGAGCAGCGGTAATGAAATAAATTACACAAAGTAATGCGCCTGCCTGGGTTCGAACCTATGACTTACTGTTCCTAAGTCGGGTCTGCCACCACTGGGCCACCGCTGCTCATGATTTTACATAAAAGAAATCTCAAATTTCATTACTGATTCTAAATATTATTTTACTAAGCATAATCTCTCAAACATTATAAATTAGTCGTGTTAAACAATGGCGTCTAATTATAAACATGACACGTGTGTTACTAAACAAACTGAAACTCAGCGAAATTTAAGCGAACAACAAAATACTTGGAATTCTTCTTGCCGAAGATGTAGCATGAACGTGTGATGTAAGTTTAAAGTGAATTCGAACGATTTTAACATAAGTTAATTCGTACAAAACAGTTTCTGTATGGTGTCGAACGTAAAGAATACCACCATCCCATATCTCCCCGTGGGTGTCGTAAGAGGCGACTAAGCGACTTTCCAGAGAATGGGCAGCAGCGTTCTCTGTGCTTTTGTTACAACCGTACTGCGATCGCCAACCCGCCTACCAAGCGTGGCGATTATGGCAAAACCCCCCTTATATCAATGTGGCGACACTTGGGGGAGGCTTATGTCCACCAGTCGTCTGCAACATGATAAAATCTTACTTTTCATTTTTATCGATAAAGGATGTTGGGCAAAATTGTTTTCGAAGGGCATTTTGAAAGTCATACAAAAAGCGTATCTTCTAAAGAGACATAGGCCAAAAATCAAAATAAAAAATAAGGAATTCTCAATTGCAGCCATGGAGTCTGGTATTCTGCCCGGTTGATGGCAATTGGCTCACCTTTATTACTAGTAGCGGTACTTTTTATATGCCTAAAAGCTCGGCTTGTCCTTATAACCTACTACTTTTCATGATATGAGGGTTGCTGTACAGTCGAGCCATAAGGGTTATCCGTATTGTTGGCCTCTAGGCATGCCACTGTGACTATTACATGCGGCTTAAACATAACTATATTTGCTGCCATTTAGCATGGCAATAGCGGTCACCTACATTTATTGACATCCTTAATTGCAATCATGGAAAAAAGACTTCACACGCCCTGAATTGACATCAATCGTGATCCTCAACATTTTTATTTTTAATTGTTTTGATTCGTGCAAAGAGATATTAAGGGCAGGAAATTAACTATATCGAAATTTGGATGGACTTACTATTTGGGAGAGCTTCTCCTTATCCTTCGGGGATTACAGGCGTGATATAATGTTATCGTTATCTAACAGCTGTTTCTGTTTCTCAACATAACAAGGCTATAAACACTTCGGTAACAAGTGGCATCTAGCTGTATTATCGTACCTAGGTACAGGAAGTACTACGTGATACTGGTGCGTTCGCAAGCTTAATTATCCTAATCCAAATAATATCAATCGATGGACATGATATCTTATCATTTTGATATTAAATGCTTCACGATTAAAAGTGACTATCTGACGCATTCGCCTTTCCTGTCAACAAAGGGTGTTGGGCGTACTGTCTGTCATGCTTAGTGGACAACGAAAGGTCTCCCTTAATATTTTTGGAGTTTTTCTTTATTACTTCGTTTATTGGTTTCCTCCAGTGTCGGGAGCAGGGTCCAAGCTGCCGGTGGTTAGGGCTCCAGAGACAGGAACCTCGTCATAATGCGGGCCGTATCGAGAAGTACTGCCTTCTGAATCAGGCCCTTGATCCAACCGCCAAGTGAGAGCCTCGACAGATGTTCGTCGAGGCTTTTGGCCATCAGGCCATTGTTCGTAACGATAATCGGCACAATGATAGCCGAGTTCATATTCCACACAAACTCATGTGCCAAGTCGAGATATGTATTTTAATTGTTTCTCTTTCTCATCTTTGCCGAAGTTTTCTTCATGCGGGATGGTAACATCAACTATCATTACGCGGCTCGGTGATCAGTCTATCACCACTATATCAGGCTTATTATTAATTTTATAAAGTCAGTACAGATTTTATGTAAAAAGATAGTAGTACAAAAATCTTACTACAATACTGTATATCACTATAATATTGTAGTAAGACTTTTGTACTACTGTGTATAGTTTTGTATACACTATATGCAGTATTCGTTTTGCGTAATGCGCCCTAACCAATAAGATAGATATTATAGATTAAATAATTCATAAAGCTGATATTTCCGGAGCGTATATTTTTTCCATCAGATAGTATAAGATTAGAAATCGAGTATGGCAGAGCGACTGTCACAGAGAATTGTCAAAATGGAGAACTAATCAGTTAATACCAATCTTGTTTAATTTTCTATAATATTTATTAGTACCTCCTACAGTAGCAGTACAAAGGCAGCAATGATTTTTTGTATGATGTTCTCTTATTGTCCTCTACACAGTCATATTGTAATAGTACCTATACCTAACTAGATTGGCAACTGCACCCTATTACATTGATATATGTATTAGGAAAACACAGTTTAAACTTGGTATGTAGCTTTATTCTGTGAACGCTTTCCTATTTTTATAAAAAAAATAAATTTACGGAGGGGTTCCCCCCAACATGACAAGAAACAGAAAAAAAAAATTCTTACGTCGTTACTCAGTCATAAGACCTCCCTCCATTTTTTAACGTAAGAACAGGAAAATTCTGAAAGAATGAACATCAAAAAAAAACTTTTAACGAAAATTGGTTTGAATAAGATGTTTAATTTTTTGAGATATGGGACTATTTCATCAAACTGCAGCAGTATTTTTGTTTTTATTGACGTACTATGAAAAACAAATATAGTTTTGGTGTTGAATGTAATACATACAACATAATTATTATGAATGAGTCTTCAAACTATTTTTATAATATTTGGTGCTACGGAACCCTGGGTGCGTGTAAGTACGAGTAGGTACGACTCGCACTTGGCCGGTTTTTTTTATTATTAATTGAACCCTTTTGTTTTGTCCTGTACAAGACAAATAAATACGTTTTCTTTCTTTCGAAGTGTTTGACAAATTAGTTCATTTAATTAACATTATGATCGTTGTTTCTGGCTGTGTGAAATGGTAGGTGAAATGGGTACAAAACATAATTATTTACTACTTTACGTTTCAAGTTGTCATTAGTTTTGATTGAATGCTACACTGTTTCCTCCATTCGTAAGTGACTCCATTGTCTAGCACTAATAAAGCAATATTGTCGGCAATTTAAAGTTTATATTACTTCATTAGCCCCATGAGATCTTTCGCTGGATGCGGTATGCTAGACTTTATGTCTCACTTGAAACTATTTTAAAAGAGCCATTTCCTTTAAGTTGAAATCAGACGCTCGTGAATTTTCACTTTAATTTCATTCCTCGTTTTAGCACACCGACAAAATGACATAGAAATAAACGTTCATCTGCTCATTCTTATAAGTTTTCGATTATTCGGTAGGCGATTGAATCATGCCAAGTACCGAAATTCAACATCGTTGGATCCGTTAACTCACTAATGTATTCTTTAATCATTTGATCATATTTTAAAGAACAAAAAAAAATATTGTGTGCGCATCACCATGGCATGCCAGCTTCACTCATCATAACATAAACTATTATAAACTAAATTTCAGAATGAAAGACAAAATAAAATGAACAAATTAATAGTAAATAGTTTGATGTTTAGGTACTTTAAAAAATCGTGAAAAACGTGTAAACACCGATTATACGACATTATTTTATCAATTATCACGATTTTCAAGTAATCACTGTAATTTCATATAATTATCATTGTCACGTATAAAACAAGAAGCAGGCATGTACTCGCCGTTACTTTTGATAAGGGTAACTACCTAACTAATCTACATCAGGTGTTGACAATTAGCAAGCTACAAATGTGATTATGATTACAAAGATGAATCATTGTCAAACCATCAATCAATATTAGTTGGCCAATACTTTATTTAATCGATTCAGTAATTCTTGCCTAAGAACTCTAAAAACAACATTATTTAGAAAATAAGTATACTTACATAGTCTATGGAAGCGAGGCTATTGTTACCATCTAACTACCCATATTATGTGAACAAATTATTTGAGTTATTATGTAAGTATTTCAATAGTAACATAGATAAAGAGAGAGAGGGGGTGTAATAGAGAGAAATGTAAGAAGAAGACATGCTGCGATAACCCCAAATAATTGGGATTAAGGGCAAGAGAAATAGATGTTTCACATTTGAGGGACTTCCCGTGACAGCCAATTTTTTGTTTCAATTCCAAAGCGGTTTTTATTTGCTACGTCACTAATAGTAGTCGTAGTTCTAGCTAGAGTATTTACTTACTTAAGCCTTAGTAATGCCGACAGCCTGGTAGCATTAAAATCAAGGTTAGTAACACTAGACAACGCGTAATTTTGACATAATAAACATTCGTAACATGTTTCAGTAGTGCATCGAGCATGTTTATTCATTGAATCATTGCGTTGCGGTGCGTCCGCGTCGTCGGCAAGTAACAAATTCGCGTTCCACTGGGTCAACAACCTTCTGTCAGTTCGAAATTCGGAACGAGTAAATTCACTGTACTGACGCTCCCCTAGTATTCCAATCCAATTATAATATTAAAAGTATTTTCAATCACAATCGAGATCAATCAGAATCGAGGGATTGCGAAGAAAATTATAAATCCGAAAATTACCAAACGATAAGCTTTGTTTTAATAATGTGTAATTATTAAAACAAAGCTTAACAAAGCTTTGTAATTATGTTTTTAAATAACTAGGTAGTTAAAATATTTTTTTTATTTTATTCTAAATTGCTTCATTAGTTTTAAAAACTAGTCAGCTCCATAACGTAAAAAATGCAAGATACCTACCTAATTGAGTAGGTGGAGTTACCTATTGTCAAAATTAATTGTAAGTGCAAAAAAATGTGGCTTTAACTACTTGGCTGTTTAGATTGTTTTTTCAGAATTTTTCGGGATACTTAATACAATATTAATCATTCTTTAACTGTTTGCTGTACGGATGCTGCTTTTCTTAGATTTTTTTTTTAGCTTACATCTGTTTTTCTTAGCTTTTTTTGTCTGTTCTTCGTTCGGTCGTTCGTTCACAACTAGAATTAAAAAAACAAAATTGCCTAAATTTAAGTAAAAAAAAAACTGTGAATCCTTGCCAAAGGTTGTCAACCCACACCGGAAAATACGTCAGCAAGTATTGTGTGACCAACATTAACCTCGTCAGACCAACCGGGCAACCGCATGAATGAGGAAATGTATTCTATTTTGGACTGAGTACGTAAGTACGCAAAGCAAATTACATAGCATAAGTACACGCAAGGCTAGATAGGTACTTAAATCATGATATTAACATTTATCTTGCTGTTATAGATTAGGCAAGTACTTAAACGTCAGGTTTATTTATTGCATCGCTTGTTAGGTTAATTTTGCGATAGCATTTTAGAATACTCACAAAAAAAACTTTCTCTACGCAGCAATTTTAGGTTTATAGTATTGAATACAACATTATACCAGGGCGGGTTAAATAGTTTGCGAAATAGAGGGGGGGGGGGGAGAAGGTATTTTTTTTAGCCCGATCGGTTTATGTACCATGGGGATATCGCTGGATAAACCAGTCATCATCATCTGCCTAGCCTTTTCCCAAACTATCTTGGGGTCGGCTTCCAGTCTAACCGTATGCAGCTGAGTACCAGTATTTTACATGAAGCGACTGCCTATCTGACCTCCACAACTCAGTAACTAGGTAATACGATACCCCTTGATATTAAGACTGGATATCAGTCTTTTGGCTTCTGACTACTCGTAACGACTGTCAAAAAGCTACAAATGACAGCCGGGACCAACCGCTCAACATGCTTTCCGGGGAACGGAGGAAACTCGGTATGTAATTATGATCACCCATCCACAGACCAACAAACCAGTCAATCGGGAAGAAAACACAAAGAAAAAACAGAAACAGCAGCGTGTCGGGTGTTAGCGCGCGTTTTTGGAACTGTGTAGTGGGAGTGGGCATTAATTTTTAAACCAAATTGTGGCATGAAACTTGGATCCATCATTATTAACCTGAGTTGAAACAAGAGTTGTTTCGACTCAGGTTACAGGTACCATGCAATGGCACAATATCTCAGACCCGCCTAAGGAGTTCAAGGTGTTAAAATCGGCCGAAAAGATTTTGGCTTCCGTTTTTAAGGGATTCAGAGGGGTTGGGTTGGGTCCACCCTGCTTCCCTCTTCACAGAGTTAGGAGGAGACCTGTCGCTGTCGACCGTTGTTCGCGCGATGGTCGGCAGCACAGAGTCCTGGGACGCGGTGGTGTCCTTCTGCGAAACCGTCATGTCGCAGAAGGAAGCTGCGGAAAGGGACAGGGAGATCACGAGCTGTTTTCCATCCCGCAGCAGACGCACCGGCGTCGGCAGAGGACGGATAACGCCCTCTTCCGGCCCCCCTAAACAGGTTCAGGGGCGACGAATTCAGGGACATCCGTCGCCCCCCACTGGACCCGAGACGGGGGCGCGTTGTGTTCCACGCACGCCTCTCCTAGACATAACGGGGGAAGTACACCTCACTCCACCCAGGGACGCACAGGTCAAGCCGGCCGGCACTAGTTCGGGGCAGTGTAAGTCGCATTAGTTCTCGCTGCCCCCCCCCACGCAAGTGTGCAAGGGGACACCGGTGTGGTTTTAGTCAGGGTCCAGCCTACTTGTACCTTCTATTGTGTATTCTGCAGTCCAGCTTGAAAATAATAAGAAGATAACATTTAGTTAGGTACCTATTTATTGTATTTGCAGGGTAGGCGTATGCAGTCAAATCAAAATCGAAAAATAATCATTTCTACAACATATCAAAATACTAACAAATGAGCTTAAAACTGTTTGACAATCAAATTATTTGATTCTGATCGACTCAATAAGGAAAATTTACCCGCTAATGTTGATTTGTCTTTATCATTAACTTTATCGTGAAATGATAAATTATGTCACTTTGTGATATTTGTCTATCTAGCTCGCAAGTCATCAAAATTCTACGCTTACTCATACACTTCACACTCTACGGTAACCAAATCTGTCATGATAATGATAACAGCGCCCTTGAAACATACCATATTGTTGATCCACATAACGATAAAGAAACCTGATTTTTTCCTTTGTCAAACAAAAACGCCGAAATAGTTTCCTGTTACCAACTTCTATGTCCTGTTAACAACTTGTATGAGAGCAGCGGTGGCCAAGTGGTGGCAGCCCCGACTCACGAGCAGCAAGCCGTGGGTTCGAACCCAGGCAAACGCATTACTTTTTTTTTAATTTATTTCATCACCGCTGCCCTCAAAAACGGTGAAGGAAAACATCGTGAGGAAACCGGCATGTCTTAGAACTAAAAATTCGAAGACTGTGACATCTACAAACCCGCACTGAGCCCGCGTGGTACAGCCCACTCCCTCTCATAGAGAGGAGGCCTGTGACCCAGCAGTGGGAACATTATAGGCTGATGATGATGATGAACTTCTATGCATATGTCAAGTATACTTGCGTTCTAAAACCAAAAAATCTAAAATATATAACACCCCCTAACCTAGAGAGAGAAAGAGGGAAAGGAGGCCTTTGCCTTGCAATGGGACACCTTAAGGCTCAGCCGAAAAAAAAAGCTCCTACGTGGCATTAGGTGGGTCCGAGTGCCGGATTACGGCCCACTCTCTGATCAGAGACGAGGCTTGTATCAAACTCAAACTCAAAGCGTTTATTTCATTTAGACCATTACAGGCACTTTTGAAAGTCAAAAAACAAAAAAAAAACGCTAAGCTAAAGCTACAGTCCCAGTCACAAGGCATAATAACTTGTGAAAGTACTGTAGTTGCCCATTCCAAAGCGTAGATCTCTATGGAGAAGAATGGGCAAGAAACTCCATGGACACTCTTTTAAATCAAAATATGTTACAAAATCTTGGTTACATCATTCATGTTAAAAATTACAAATATGTGAGAACGATGTAGAAATACGGGCAAGTTAAGAGCGTCCAGAGTAAAAGATTAAATCAGTAATACAAAAACAAAGTAATTAAAATAAACCGTGGTAGCTAAGAGATGACCAGTCACAATTAACAGCGCCCGTTCACGAACATCACGCATGTATCAGCCATCATTCAACTCAACCATATTGAAGGGAACTAAATGACCCGACACACCCGCCGCCATCAGCGTGACATTTAAGTGAGCATGACATTCACTCAACCACCAGGGTAAATTCGCGTCAATGAAAGATGTAGGTACTCAGTAAATGGTGGCTTTGCAGTACATAGTACTCACACATGTGCTATGCAATTATATAATACTAGATTGAATCTATACAATGCAAATATATTTTTATAATCTTCTGCTGCTTCCACAATAACTTCAAATGGTAATTCACATGATTCAGGTTGCCCCTATGGTTGTGGAGCAGGACCAGCATTGCGCCAAGCATTTTTATCATCAATGTAATCCCCCAACTTATAATATGCTTGCCTACATAGTGTGCGTTTTATGCAAGATTTAAATTTCGTTTCATTCAGTTGTTGAATGGGGGGAGGTATTTTATTGTAACATTTTAAACAGTACCCCATGAAAGATGAGTCTACTTTAGCCAACCTAAAACGTGGCTGAACTAGTTGGTCCCTGTTTCTAGTATAATAGTGTATCCTAACAGTACCTAAGTCTAACATTGTGCTTGTGCAATTTGATCATAATGAAAAAGTAGAGGCACAGACGGGCACATGACACATTTCAGTATTGTCTCTGGGATGGCAAATATGGCCACACAAAAAATTACAATTTCAAACAGCCTTATGAAACTTTAACGATTACAAATTAATTAGACATTAGAATTCTTCAGACTGCTTTGCTCCTTAGCATAGTCCTCCCCATGCCTTTCCATAACTCAACCTCGTCAATTTTTCTTCACCGTGTCCCGTCCGCAGTAGCATTCAAATCGTCTTCACATAATTAAAATGTTCTTCTCCGCTCTTCTTTCCTTCTCTGAGTTACCATTCTGTTTGCTCTTTCCGCGTTTGTTTAATTCTCCAGTCAACATTAACTGAGTACAACTTGTTTGCCAGCCAATAACATAAAAAGTACGAGAGTTCTTAGTGGAGGAACTTCTGAACATTGCATAAAAAAAAACAAGTCTTTTATTGAAAACAGGCACGTGTGATATCTAGCTTTATCGCAACGCACCTATGATAACTCATCTGATATGGCAAGGAAGGAATTTCTGAGTACCAGCCATGGAGTTTGGATTTGTGCCCAGTTGTTAGCAATAGGCTAACCCCCTATTACATGGGACTTACACATGGCTGGCGTAATGTCGGTGCACTATTAGGTACATCTCTACCTTACCCTTCAATGATCACGGCACGTAAAGATGCGGCGCTAGTTCCGAATTTGACCACGCGCCAAAATATTTTTGTACAAGAATATTTTCCGTGCGTGCCTATACTAGGTAGTATTCAGAGTATTTATTTTGACGTTCGTGTTTAATACATTGTATTACCTATCTACCTACATACCTGCTAATAGATAACACTCACACGTGGACTTTACCACATGACTAGCATTCTTAAATCCAGGCGTTGTAGATTGGACATGCATGTGCCGTGATTTGTTTACACCTCTGTCAGGTTTTTCCGATAGATTATAAATTAGAGGGAATTAAAGGGTAGACCGATTTGTCTGCTCATACACAACCACCCGCAATAGCTTCAGTTTATCCGTGATCATGCCGTTTGCAACAGCGCGTCGAAATATCGCTGCACTCCCTTTAGCCTCTAGGAGAGTGCAGCTGTCCCACGAGATCGAGATTTTTCTTAAATTATAACTTTTCCTGACAAATAATGGACCATGTGGACATTTTGAAGTAATTCAAGGCAAGAAGTAAAAATTTTTCATGTTCGCTCGCTTGCTCTTGCAGACTACTTTTTCTTGAACTTTACCTTTGTCTATAAGACGCCCCACAAGTTACAACTATAAAGGGTCGAAACAATTCTAACCTGTCCTGTTTTAAAATGTGGTGTCGTGAAATGAACGTGAGCATCGAATCATGGAGTAAAACTTCCCTTCATTAGCTAAGTACGTAAAACCACAGACCCGCAAGAAAACCGAAAAGGCGTCAAACCAATATGTTGCAATCAATGTCATCATCAGGCATGGCGTCGGCGTCGAATATGACTTCATAGTTCAAACTGTCTCGATCGGCAGCGTCTGCGGTCCACCTTTGTTGACACATGCGTCATTCGCGGGTTTTCCGAGTCAACACGACGAACGTCGTTCAATTATGTCGAGCCTGAGAACCAGATACTTTATCATACGATTTAAAAAGATTTTTTATTTAAACTTGGAATGGGAATGTTACCATGAAGGAACCCAGTATAAAAACATTAGAAACAGGTTGTTTTGGTAAACAATCGATAGAAATCTTTAAAAATGATTTTTTTTTCTTGCAGACTTCTAGAACAGGTTTTAGACTGCTTCGTTGGTATAATGGTGCCAAGCGTAACTGCTGAGCAATAGGTCTGAGGGCCTGGCTTCGATTCGAGGGTCGGGTAAAACACTATTAAGTTTTTCCATCGCGATTTTTTTAGTAACAGCCACTGACTATTACTGAAAAAATGCCTATGGACAGCTTATTACATATTTAGGAGTATGAAGAAAAGGGTGTAAAGTTTCTCGATACTCTTTAGAAAAGGGAGGATCTTCCGATCAGACAGGTGTTATGTCTGGTGGGCAACTGCCCGATAGTTGTTGTCTGGTTTCTCTATATACTCTTGAGTCGATGTAAACTTTGCTTGCGAGATGTAGGAAATTGATGTTATTTCTTCCGTCGTGTCATAGTAGATCACTCCCCCCCCGGAGACCGGAGGACCGCTGCATGCTGGTGGTCAGGAATACTCATTTGAAGCTGGCTGGCTGTGAGATTCGCTGTTCGAAAGCTTGAAGCTTGAGGAAGTGATGATGATGACGTCACGTTGGTCGAAGGCTGCGCTGACGTCCATTTCGGGGTCACCAGTTTAGGGGGTATGAGGAACAGGGTGTAAAGTTCCTCGATACTCCTTAGAAAAGGAAGGATCCTCCGACCAGACAGGTGTTAAATTGTGTCTGGTGGGCAACTGCCCGACAGTTGTTGTCGCGTTTTCTCTATATATATAGTGATCTTAAGTCGATTTAAACTTTGCTTGCGACATGTAGGAAATTGATGTTAGTTCTTCCGTCGTGTCATAGATGGCGCTGTTGTACTTTTTGTAGTAAGTTAGTTTTTTGTCGCTACACATACATGTGACATAAACATAACTGGCGAAACGTGGATGTACTCTTATGTACACATCTGTATAACCTTTCTTTTATTGAGATAGGCTCTCGATACAAAAGTATAAAAGAGTTCTATTGTTTTGCAGACTTTTCAAAATAAGCACGTTTTTCACTCATTGGTTCTGAAAATGGCTTCGCAAACAAGCAACAGATAATGATATAGTATGAGACAGACAAATATTTATGTAGGCCATATTATGTGCTGGCCAAATAATCTGATACTCGGGCCATAATAGATTGGGTATCACGATATCTGTGCTAATATATACATCGTGATCAGTGCGTGTTCGCATGGCAATTAGCTGACAGCTGTGTATACTTACCTATGGATGCTTAATTATAGTGCCCTTCTCTGTGCCACTTAGAAATTGAGGGCTTTAATTTGATCATTGTAATGCGCAAAATTCTAATTTGAAATTACCGTTTATAAGTCACTAGCCACCCGCCCTGGCTCCGCACGGGTGCAATGCTGATACTAAATATACTCAGAATGTCTGTCGACATCACATTGGAAACCTCTAAAATTATCAGTGTTTCTCTACTATATTATGCATGTATTATGCCTATAAACCTTCCTCTTGAATCACTCTATCTATTATGAAAAACCGCATGAATATCCGTTGCGTAGTTTTAAAGATCTAAGCATACATAAGGACAGACAGCGGGAAGCAACTTTTTTATACTACGTAGTGATGACCCTATGTTAACATTAACTCCAGGATTTTTCACCTAACCCTGAAAAAACAACCACATTTAAACACCTATAGATGCGGGTAATATTTCAGGCTCTGCTTTTGTACTCACATTTTGCGTCATAGGTCTATCCAGAGTCTGGCTGGCAATCTGTCCGTAACAAACACTGAGTCTTCTAGGAGTTTTTAAGACTCTTTGCTCGAACTATGGATCTCACTCTTGTTCTCATCTGCTTGCGGCCATAGATCAATCAGGCAGTCAAGGATTCATCATCATCATTTCAGCCGAAAGGACGTCCACTGCTGGATATAGGCCTGGACTAAGTGTCGTTGATCGGTCTCGTGCGACTCGCATCCAGCGGATCCCCGTAACCTTCACCAGGTTATCGGTCCACCTAGTGAGAGGCCTTCCAACGCATCGTCTTCCAGTTCGCGGTCGCCATTCCAGAAATGTTCGGCCCCATCGGCCATCCGTTCTGCGAGCATTGTGCCCTGCCCACTGGCACTTAAGTTTGGCAGTTCTACGTTACTGACGTAGCCCGAAGAATTGCCTTGGTTCTCTTGCGGATGTCCTCATTTCTGATTTGATCAGGCAAGGAAACTCCGAGCATAGCCCTCTCCATTGCCGTTTGGGTGACTTTGAGCCGTCTGATGAGGCCATTGTGAGCCATTGTGAGCGACCACGTTTCGGTCTCTTATGTAATCACTGGCAACACACACTGGTCATAGACTTTCATCTTGAGACACTGCGGTAAGTTGGACGAGAAGATACCACGCAACTTCCCGAACGCTGCCCAGCCGAGTCGGATTCGACGATTGACCTCTTTCTCGAAGTTAAACCTACCCAACTGGACCGTCAAGGAGTCATGGATTTACTCCAACTAATTGGTTGGTGATGGGTATAATTGCAGGAAAATGGCATGTTTACCAAAGACTAGTCTTGGTTGAGAAACGTTCGCGAATGGCCCGGTATCAAGAAAGCTGCTGAACTGTTGTGCCTCGCAAAAAACAAGGAGAATTATTGGAGTTAATTTCGCATAATTTTATACCAAAAGACCAGACAGATTTCTGGGGAGCTTGTTATTAAGTATTCCCAGCTTAAAAAATGGTGCCAAGAGTGGGCGTTGGACTGTGTGAAGGATGATATGGCTAGAAAGAAGGTAAGCTGAGATAAGGATTTATAAAGAAGTACGGAAGAAGAAGACATGCTGCCCGACCCCAAATAAACTGTGATAAGGGCAGGACAATTATGAAGATGCGAAGGGTGGGGCGTTTTCGGGGCTATCCTGTAATTTTGGCGTTCAAAGAGCGCCAACCATAAACAATTTTTTTTTTTTAATTATTCAAGATGTACGATGCAAACGGAAGTCAATGACAACTACCTAAGTAACAGTTTGTTACGGTAATACCATACTCACATAAACATTATGTCATTATGTAAATCTCGGTCCTTAGCAGACGAACAACACCCGCGGGAAGTGCTCACCTGCCCACATGGAGGCCACGCGTCATCAGTAATGCTGTAGCCGAATGTCAATGATGGTAGTTGTCGGTGATTAGCATGCAGGTCGGGTTTGGTGGGTTGGGTTGGTGAGCGATGGATGCGATGCTATAGCGTTTTTATGTTGCTGCGACAAGTTACTCTGTTGTGATTTGTTGTGTGCGTATTGTCTGATCTTGTAGTCATCATCATCTGCCTGCGTTTTCAAACTCGGTATGTAATGTGTATCTGTAATGACTGTCAAAGATCACAAATGATAGCCGGGACCAACGGCGTAACTTGCTTTCCGAGGCACGGACGAAACTTGGTATTGGTCACGTACCCACGGACCGACCCAGGCAAGCGCGGTTTTAGCCGAAAATCGATCTTGACGACATGATTTCAGAGCCAGAGAATTACGCTTACCGAGCACTAATTATTATAATTATTCTAAACACCCTACATAATGTTTAATTATGGTGTGTTCAAAATTAAGAGTACAGAAAAAATGTGCCACAATGATTCACACCTACAAATTACAGCGTCGCATCACTGTATCCTCTACATAGCACAACGCCCTACTCACCTACAGCTGGCCTACTATGACGTCATAAAACAGTATTGTTTTAATCTTATTCCAGAATGGAAAGAGATGGCGCTAGACGTCCTCTATAGCTCTGTCTCTTTCACATACTGGAATGATATTAAAAATAACACTGCTTTAAAGACGTCATAGTAGGACCCCAGCCAGGTGCAGACTACTCAATTAGCTGCATTACCTCACGTCTGCGTTCGCCAGCCCTTTGACACACGCAATTAAACAATTAGCCTTGTTGCTTAATTAATTAGAATACCTTAATGTTTCTGTTTATTGCTCTCGTGGTGGGAACTGTGGCTGTAGTATGAATCATTTTAACGATGCCTCAGTATTTTTGAAGTGAAACTTCTTATGCGACTTCCAACAAGGTTGCGTTAAACGTTTAACGCTACCATGGAGTAGGTGTGAAAGCACTGTTGCGTTAAGTTTCACTTCTTCCGAGCGGAGGGACTCCACGCACTATTTTTTATTCCTTTATATTGTAGGCGACACTCTGGCCTAGGCCGAATATTCCCAGTCGCCCCCAATGGATTGCATACGGGTGGCAATCGGGACTAAAATTCCCAGTTGCCGCCGGTTGGCGACAGCGAAGTTATGGCCCCCACTTCAAATCGCTGAACATTGCGGCATGGAACAACTTTAGAAAGGTCTGACCGCCAACCAACAATCGCGGCCTACCAATAAATTGTTGTGAAAAGGGTAGGCAGAAGATCGACAGGCCACGTACGACCTAACGACTGTCTTATTAGTTAGGACAAAAAATTCACACGAACGAAGTCGCGGGCAGAAGAAGCTAGTCTTCTATCTTCTTCTATATAAATGTATATGTTACCGGCCAAACCCGATTTCCGGTTAAACTAGTTTGTCCTAGGCCAAACTAGGACTCATCATAACAGGATCATATAGAGCACCCCATCTAAATGGGTTAGGTTAGGTTAGAACTGTGACCATAAACGCGCGAGCCGAGCAAGCGTAGCGAGCGATGCCACATCCAAGTTGGGCGCATTGTTAATGTTTTGTTTGGGTCAGTCTACTGATTTGGCCTAGGACAATCTAGTTTGGCCTGAAATGGGGTTTGGCCGGTAACAATGGTATATATATATGAATGTTATATATAACTCAAGAATGGCTGAACCAATTCGGAAAATTTATTTTTGTATGTTCCTTAAACTCCAAGGAAGGTCTTAATATTAAAAAAAAAAAAAACTTTAGACAGAACGAAGTCTGTCCGGGCAGCTAGTATCCAATAAAGGGCGATAAACTCATTACGCCCTAATGAAAAATTAACGCCCTTATAACCAGCCAGTTACGATGTAGGTCAAGGGATTTCATAACTCATCAAATGAGGTTGAAAAGTTTCAGTAAACAAACGCCGCTGTAACTTTTATGGGAGGCTGAGGGACAACGTCGCGATAAAAAATTAAACGATTAATTATAACCCCAAAAGTTAACCATGCAGGTTTTATGAATATGAAATACAAAAGTAGATGACACGAAAATGAAATCATTAAAAAAATAAATGGTTTTAAAAGTTGTGGGGTCTACACGCAATTATTTTTTTATCCCAAGCATATGTCCTACTGCTGCAGAAAGAAAGGGAAAGAAATAATTATATATTAATTAAGAAACCTTACTTTTTCTCCTCCCAAACCTCTCTATCTTGTGCAATCTCTAGATTAACGCTTCTGAACAGAAAATTTTATGTGTATGGACCCAAAAGTGCTGTGTTCGCGATTTAATTTCCAGACATATCCATGTAAACCGTGCAAAACATCGTCGTCGTCATATTTGCAAAAATTACGACGTTAGAACTAGAGTGATCTAAGTGACATTTTTACCAAAAACGAGATAATTACACAATGGCCCACAAAAATCATAATTCTTCCATGCCATACTAATCTAAGTGCTCTTAGTGCTAACTTCATGGAGAGATCACAACATCTCACTATAGAATTGGTGCGGGCTGCAAAGTCAAAGCATGCCAGACTGATCTAAGTAATGATTACACGGAAAAATATGTAACTGTTGATTTGAAACACGAATTGTTTTTTTTTTATAAACCTAAAGAATTTTATACCAGAAAAAGCCCCCGAAACAAGATCAATAACATATCAAAAAATGCATGACATACGTAAATACCTTAAATTCGTTCCTCCCATTCATCATCAGTGTTACTTGACATTACCACATGTTCCAAGAAGAAGAGGCTATCAGGAAGCACTGGTTGATGAAAACTTGTTGCCTGCTGTGTTAGGTGATGATTAAAAGATAATTTTTTTCGTGACTTTTTTGTCATGTGGCTTCGATTACTAGTTTCTACCCACATTGTTAATACATTTTTAAAATTTGTGAACTGCCATAGTGATTTAAGTGATTTATTTTCCGTAAAATTAAAAATGTTTGCTTTATTAAGTAAATTATATTGACAAACCGTGTTCCCTTTTTATTTTAAACTTATCAGGGGTACATTAAACTAAAATATAATAATACAGCAAGATTTTTTAGTCACCGTCCAAATTTTTTCAAGGCGATATGTATCATTCACTAACTCCATTTTTGAAAAAAAAACGATTTGTGAAATTTTCATAATTTCATATGAAATCATTTTCTCGAAAAAATTATCCGCTCTGCCTGGTCACTAAGTTAAATGTTAAAAATACTACACTTGCCGAGCAAACATTTAATGGAAAGGAGGCGGCCAGCCCGCGTAGGTAGTTACCCAGCGTGTACCTACGCACGGCGCAGCGGTGTCCATGATATCTTAATATTTTTGTATTGAGTGATACTAAAAGAAAAAACATGTATTCAATGGTTTTCGCCAAAGATTAAAATGTCTAAATTTGGACGGTGACTAAAAAATCATGTTGTATAAGGCTCATAAATTTCTTACAACAAAGCCTAACGCGTTTCCTATTTTTTTTCGAAAACATACTTTTGTGCCCTAGATCACTCTGGTTCCAACGTCGTCATATGTGATTTTGGCAAAAATCAATTTTAAAACCCACACAAAAACACATTTTTTTTTGTCTCTTCCTATAGAACTAGTTATTCTGAAACCATCTGAGTTTACACCTGCATAAAGTTGATGTTTCTGGAAACAAAAACTAGAATAGACTTTACATGAGTATTAGTGCATCATCAGCACGGAATCACCCACAGCTGGGTATAGGCCTCCCCTTTTTTCTGCCACACTTCCCGGTTCTGTGCGTCCCTTCTCCAGGTGTTCCCCGCGACCTTACGAGCTTTAGGACGACCCTGGTTTCGTCCACCTAACCTTGGCTACCACCAGCAGTACCTACTGAGTAGATTTGAATCTGAGCTTAATACAATTAACGTTTTGTCGATAATTTGCTAATAATTTCTCACATTGAGTTAGAAAGATTATCTTCTTACAGTGCGATGGAATCTTTTGACTTGAAAATGTTTTTAGTAACTTTTTAGACCTATGTATCCTGCTTATGCGTATTAAGTTTCATTAAAAGCGGTGCAGTCATTTCGGAAAATAAGGACTTGAAAGTTTGTATGGAATGCCGTAAGGTGCAAACGCTCTTAACACACCGGTCGAAACCCAACAGTACAGTCAGTGAGCAGCATTACCTGACGCTTTACGCTGACCCATTTGCCTCTTTTTTGCTTTGTGAGATGGGTCAGGTAATGGTGCAGGGCACTGTACGTTAAATTATTTTAATGAATCCCCGAGTCGGCTCCCAGTCTTACCAGATGTAGCAAGTCTTTTACATGGAGCGACTACTTATCTTACCTCAACAAATCAGTTACTGTTTAATACCATACCTCTGAGAGCGGTTGTCATTAAATCATTCGCATTTCGTTGTTGAAGTTCTAAGTCAAAAACAGTTTATAGGGGAGTAAAAAAACTGCATAATGAATACTATATTACTAATACTATAATACTACTAGCTGTACCCGGCATACGTTGCAATGCCCTTTTTACTACCTATCCTACCCTACCGACCTACCTACCCTACCTTTTTCCTGAATTTTCTTTGCTATAAACCTCACGGAGCCCGAGACCTTTCCAACGAATACAAAGCCGTGGAAATCGGTTCGTGCGTTCTGGTTTATAGCGTCAGGCAGGAAAACCCGACTTATTATTATATAGTAGATTTTACAATTTCTTTGAGTTCACTTCAAATTAGATAGCCATTGCTAGTTTCTGATTGGCTGAAACAACGCGTCTTCTGATTCTATAGCAAACTGCATCAAAATGTCAATAACGCCAAAAATTTATTTACGTGGTGTTAGAACCGAAGATTTGCAATTTTTCTTTTTTTTTTAAACCATTTCCCCACACTTGCAATTTCACCTGTGTCGTGGGTGCATTTACAGACATTTAAACTCACATACACAAACAGCCAGACCCGGAACAACTATCTGTAGGCCATACAAATATTTGTTGCGTGCGGGGATCGAACCCGCGACACGCAGCGCAGCAGTCGATCGCTCAGCCACTGCGACAACCGTGTCGTCACAAAATGTAGCGACACTGACATAATTTCTTTACCATCTGTCGATGAATGACTGAAAACCTCGCGTTGGTCTTACATTCCTAAAAGTGGTAGAAAAATATCTAAAAATAAAACTCAAACTCGGTATGAAATCCTTTATTTAGATTTTTTGGTATTTTTTTGAGACACATTCCTCTTTGTACCCATATGACTGGAATATAAAAAAACGGGATTTTTTACAATTTTGATGACGATTCACAATAGTTATGATTTTCTTTTAAATAGCTTACATTGTCAAACTATATTAACAACAATTTAGCTAAAAGAACATAAGCAGAGAATAAAACTGCTCCAATGCATAGACAACCGGCTTTTTTATGTTTTCATGTAATATATTTCTATTTTTATCTAGGCATTTATTTACCGGGACCCTTTATTCAATTGATAAATAAATATATTCCTGTGATTTGTTAATCATTCTGGCACGTTTGATGACAAGGATAATAAAATTGGACGTTTGAACATAATAAATAACATCAAGCTGAAATCCCCAAACGGTTAGAGGTCGAAGAAGTTAAAATGTAAACAAAAACACCTTTGCGTCGCGCCGTCCGGTAAAAATGGGATTATTTTACTCTGGTGCACTAAGTTGTCCCTCAAATCGGTGGGGCCAAGTTTGTAACCCAAAAAATAATTACGTAAGTTGTCGCGAATGCGAAGTTATACAGCCTATGGTACAGATAATAAATAGTTAAGACGTGGCGTGAGGCGAAGGCGGGGGTGTTGCGCGGGGAAGAACAGCGCGCGCGCACGCCCGGACTCACTTGGGCCTGAGGGTCGGAGCTAGCAGTATACTGGTAAGCGAACTTGTTATTTCTCAGTGCATGTGTCTTCAGATTTACCAGATATTCAGTTTATATTGTTTTCAATGTTGTTGTGTGTGTGTATTGTTTTAACAGCGATCAGATTCAGAAATGATACCAAATCAGACCAGTATTCAGATGAGAGGCTCGGGGTGGCTATAAGGGGAGGTTGGAGGCCACTTTGGGGGGACACCCCCAATATCATTGCGATGATAATTCAGATTCAGTACCTAACGGTTATTCAGTGGAAATCAGTATGAATAATTACAGCGGTCGTTAGATCATAATCATATCGTACCTAGGCTTATTTTTCATATAGGTATTTTAAGTTCAGATATTCGTCATTTAATGGTACTTGGCGACATGGTGGAGATGCTGGGATCTCATTATTATAGTTAAAAAAAATATTTTTTGTTCAGTTCTAAGAATAAAATAATGTGGGTAGATCGAAATTGTATTCAGCCTCAGAGAATCAGGTCAATTTCAAATGTTGTCCGAATAGCCGCTATACCAACTGTACTCACAATATAAATTCAAAAATGGAACATAATTTGTATGAAATCATCTGCCAGATAATTTAATCTGAACATTACGAACAATAAACTAACTGACCCGTAATGTTCTAAGCTGTTGTGAGTGTGGAGTAATTTAGTTCCATGTAATTACTATGAAGTTTATGACTGTTTCCCTAAATACCTATATCATTGGTATGGTATAATGACCACCTAAAACTGTGTTGGATTGGAACTTTAGGTTTTAGGGTAAGGTTTATATAGCTATACTCGAGCAAAGTTTGACATCAACGTAGTTAATTGTCAGGTTACACGGCCTGCACGGGGGTACAAGCCTAACCTGCGTCAAGTTGATTCCAAGAAATAATAATATTAGGCGCGCTGGACAGTATTCAGTCACGACTATAATGATTATTTAATTAGTAAATCCGAGTGCACGATAATGAACGGATGAAGTCAAATAAATAATAATTATTTTTACGTTGCGCAGTGACCAACGTTATTAGTAAAAGTTAATTATGTTATACGTTTGTTATAAAGTCATAGTAATCAAAGAAGTATTCCTACTAAGTAAATAGACTTTATTAAGTGAACCAATTAAAATGTTTCAGATTTAGTTTAATAGTCTTTCACTTATACTAATAATAGTGTTTTATGGATTTAATTTACTTCTTTGGTTTGATGTGTGCAGTTTGCTGGTATATTAGATTTTATAAGAATCTCATACCAAGTTATATTATTTTAAATACCTTCTACCGATATTCAGTTACCAAGACAACGGTCCAAGACTTTTTATAAAAGATTAGAACTAATTGGTGCTAAAGTAACAGGTATATATGAGATTTTTGTATCGGAAATTCTCAATTATTGTAAATTGATAAAAGAAATCAACGATGAGGAAATTAGTCAGTTTACATCCACACAGATTCAATCAAACCAGAATGAAACCAGATGAATCGAAACCGAGCACTTGTTTTTACATATAATGGCAGCCATGTTAACACAATTAGTAACTTACCAAAAATGGTGTTAGGCAAGTTTGATGGTGATGTTCTGAAGTGGTACCAATTTTGGGATCAGTTTGATAAGATAAAGAGATTATTAATGATGTCGATAACTGTTGTACCTTCAATCGGTTCTTGAGGGTGACGCGAAACAGGCAATTGATGGGTTGGATACAACAGACAAAAACTATTGTATTGCTGTCGACACATTAAATGAACGGTATGGCTAACCTAGCGTTATTATTGATGCTCATTATAGCACTTCATAGTACATATAGCGAAAAAAAAATGAAATAAAAAATAAATTGAAATGTATATTTTGTAAGCAGGATCATTTTAGTGATGGGTGTAGTGTGCACAAAACCTTACAGGAAAGAAAGGCTCAATTAGGAAACCGTTTTTATAATTGTTTCGGTGAAGGCCATAGGGCTGACAATTGCCGTGCTAAACGGAAATGTCGACATTGTAATAAGTTCGGCTATCATAATCGAGCATTATGTCCAATTAAGCTAACTCAGCCAGTGAAGTCCGTACCAACTGATACCTTACATACTAATAATACATATAGCACTACGCTGTTGCAGACAGCCGTAGTAATTGTAGATAATTTAGAAACTAAAATGAAACTACAATGTAGAGTGCTGCTCGATTGTGGAAGCCAGTGCTCATATATATTTCAAGTAGGCCAGTTACAGGCACTTTTGAATAGTCAAACAACAATAAATATTAAGCTACAGTCCCAGTCACTAGACATAACTGTGAAAGTACTGTAGTTGCCCATTCCAAAGCGTAGATCTCTATGGAGAAGAATGGGCAAGAAACTCCATGGACACACTTTTAAATTAGTAGCTTGTTACAAAAATCTTGGTAACATCATTCATGTTGAGATGGTAAATTATGTGAGAACGATGTAGCAAGATGTGCACGTTAAAAGTGTCCACAGTAAAACAAAAAAAAAGACAATTCAAAAATAAAATAAATAGTTCGAAATAAGCCGTGGCAGTTAGGAGATGACTGATGGCGCCCGGTCACGAACATCACGCTTTAATCAGCCATCATTCAACTCAACCATTTTGAAGGGAACTAAATGACCCGAGACACGCGCCACCATCAGCGTGACATTTAAGTGAGCATGACATACTCTTAACCGCCAGGGCACATTGAAGTCAATAAAAGACGTAGGTTTCCAATAAATGATAGCTTTCTAGTACATAGTGCTCACACAATACGAGCTGTGCGACTATACAATACTAAATTAGTTGAATTTATACAATGCAAAGTTAGTTTATACAATCTTCAGCAGCTCCAACAATACTATTTAATGGCTGATGATGGGTCTTGTGGTGACAAAATAGATATTTTAATCGGCAAGGATTATTATCAGTCATTCATGTCATAAGAAAAGATATCAGTGAATCAAGACCTGTTCATAGTTAATTCAGATTTTGGTTGGGTATGGTCTGGAAGTATTAGTGAGCAACAATGATAGTTCCGATCAGTTAACTGTACTGACTTACTTTCAATCAGATGGGTCATTTGATACATAGTTAAACTAACCCGATCTTCCCCTAAAACTAGATGATGTTAAACAGTTATGGGACCTTGAATCAATAGGCATCACAGATTCCCCAAAAACCACTCGCGATGAAGAAGCGATTAGGCAGTTTAATGAAACAGTTCAGTACAAAAACAACAGATACCACGTTCAATGGCCATGGACTGAATTACCCCCAAATCTTCCTAAAAATCTAGGCTTAGCTTGGGGTCGGCTCAAAGGTTTAATGAAACGATTGGATAATTCAGATTTAAAGGCATACGACCAGGTCATTCAGGAACATCTACAGAATAAAATAATTGAGATTGTAGCAGATCCAAAGATTGCACAGAATCATCCAGTTCATTACCTTCTTCACCACTGTGTCCATCACTGTGTGTGGGTCGTGATAAGCCCAAAACGCTCCGTATCGTTTATGACGCCTCGGCTAAAACTGCAGACAATCGAAGTTTAAACGAATGCCTATATAGGGGTCCACTTATGTTGGAGGATCTTACAGGATTGCTAATTAAATTTAGAGAACACCCTATAGGAATAGTTGCAGATGTCGAGAAAGCTTTCCTACAGTTAGGTCTACAAGATGTAGATAGGGATGTAACACGATTTCTTTGGTAGTTCACCCAGATAATGTGGTGCACTTACGTTTTTGTCGTGTGCCATTCGGTGTCATATCAAGTCCATTTCTGCTGAATGCTACGATCAGATATCACTTAAATAAGTCGAACAACATATTTCTGAAACAAATTGCGGACGATATTTATGTAGACAATATTGTAACAGGCGCACAAACAAATTCAGACGCAAATAAACTGTATTGTGCTGCTAAAGAATCATTTGACAGCTTGTCCATGAATTTGCGTGAATGGAATTCAAATTCAAAGAAACTAGTTTCTTGCATACCAGATAAGTTTAGAGCAGAAGACCGTGAACACATAAAAGTTCTCGGTTTAATATGGAATATACAAAAAGATCAGTTATATTTGAAATCTAACTTCAATACAGAATCAGGCACAGTTCTATCAAAAAGAGACGTGTTCAGGGTCATTGCTTCAATTTACGATCCGTGTGGTTTCGCAGTTCCGCTTATTCCAGCAAAACTATTCTTTTAAAGTTTATGGAAAGAAAAGGTTAAATGGGATGACAAATTGAGTGATAGTCAACTTTTAGAATGGCAAAACATAGAATCAAATTTTGTATGTTTAAAGAATATTCAGGTTGATCGTTATTTCGCGCATTGTTTAAATAAAAGCCAAGTCGCGGAGCAAATTGAATACGAACTACAGTGTTTTACGGATTCGTCTATGCATGCTTATGCAGCAGTAATTTACTTACGGGGTACTTTGCACACTAATAATATTAATTGTCAGTTTTTTATTGGCAAGTCTAGATTAGTGCCGATAAAGGACCAAAATGACTAACATATTCCAAGATTAGAATTGCTGGGAGTACTTATCGGATGTAGACTTATGGGTTATGTAACAAAAAATTTACGATTAAAAATCAAAGCACAGTTTTTATGGACTGATAGTCAAATAGTAATAAGTTGGCTAAAATCAGATAAATTACTTCCGCCATTTGCGGTACGTAGAATCAATGAAATAAAACAGAACCAGACTTCAGACCAGACCAGACAAAATCAGATATGTGCCAACTGAATTTAATCCATCTGATGTAGGCACTAGTACGGAACGGGTTGGTTATTACAATAGTTGGCTCATAGGACCTGACTTTTTAACAAGTAATTTAAATCAGGGGCCTGCAGTTTATAATAAAAGATACTCAAATTTAAATTGCCGGGGAGGGTCTTTCGAATTCATTACCTTTAGATAATAGTAGACCAAGTCTAGATATTCTAGAATCGATGATAGTAGATGATTCAGACAAAAAAGAGACTAAAATGTTAGAAATTCAGACTAAACATATTCCGAAAGAAGTTGAGGGTATCACAACCAACTTATCGAGATCACTGAAATTATATAAAGATGAGGAAGGACTTATTAGGTGTAAAGGTAGATTCAGATACACTAATTTGTCACATAATCAAAAGGAGCCTATACTACTTCCAAAACATTCAGATTTCACACACAAAATATAAACGAACTGCATCAGAAAAACTATCATGTAGGTGTCTCTCATACCTTAGCTCTATTAAGACAAAAGTTTTGGGTGCCACATGGAAGGTCAATAGTTCAAAGAGTCATCAGAAAGTGTCCACAGTGTATAAAATACGGCGGTGGTTCATTTCAATTACCACCCATGCCTGATCTACCAGCAGAAAGAGTCAACCTTAGTCTTCCGTTCGCCTTTACCGGCCTGGATTATTTTGGTCCACTGCTGGTGGATGAGGGTAGTAAAGAAAAACGCTGGGTATGCCTGTTTACATGCCTAACAATTAGGGCAATACATTTGGAGGTCGTTAAAGATCTAACGGCAGAAGAATATTTACTAGCCATTAGGAGATTCGTCGCTATAAGAGGTTTACCTCAATTATTTGTATCAGACAATGCTGCGCAATTTAAGCTTACAGCAGAAGTGTTGACTTCAGATTATTGCAGTCAGAATCAGTTGCGGTGGAAATTTATCCTAGAGTTGGCTACATGGTTCGGAGGATTTTATGAACGACTAGTAGGTTTAGTCAAGCATAGTATGAAGAGAACTTTAGACAAACATCTCATAAACCATAACCAGTTATGCACAATAATGAAAGAGCTTGATTGAGGCTGTAATTAATACAAGGCCACTGACTACTGTAGGCACGGAGTTAGAGCACATATTGACTCCTTCAGATTAACCACCACGAACGAAGTGACAAACACAAACAAGCTCGAGTCGTTGTTAATAGGCAACCAAGAGTTAAGTTTAAGTTAAGTTAAGAATTAAGAGTTAAGTCAGATAATAATTGGGCACATTGGAAAGTTGGTAAAATAGCAGAGTTGATCAAACGATCGGATGAGCAGATCAGAGTAGCCAAAGTTAAATTATCATCAGGAGAAACACTGACGCGTTCAGTAGGCCATCTGTTCCCGTTGGAGATTGATAATCAAAGTACAGAATCGTCCTCAGAGCAGGATGTTTCAACAGTCAAAATCAGAGCACACTCTGAAGGATTTCAGAAGGGACAATCAGTACAAGGCGGTTATTCAGTCAGTTCAGTCAGTTCAGTCAGTTCAGTCAGTTCAGTCAGTTCAGTCAGTTCAGTCAGTTCAGTCAGTTCAATCAGTTCAGTCAGTTCAGTCAGTTCAGTCAGTTCAGTCAGTTCAGTCAGTTGAATCAGTTCAATCAGTTCAGTCAGTTCAGTCAGTTCAGTCAGTTCAGTCAGTTCAGTCAGTTTAGTCAGTTCAGTCAATTCAGTCAGTTCAGTCAATCCAGTCAGTTTTAACCAAGAGTCTCGAAGTACTCAAGACGATGAACCAGTTATCAATGAGGCACCGATAGTTCAGTCAGTACGAGACACCAGTAGACGACCAATCAGGGCATCAGCAGCCAAGGCAAAAGAGAAAGTTAGAGAGTGGACATCCCAGTTGATAAGCAGATTGTTTTAATAATCAGTGATAATCAGGATTGATTCAATAATCAGTCATAATCAGTGTTGAATCAATCATCAGTAAAAAATCTGAGTTGATTAAAGTTATTGGACAAAAGGTCAGTTGTTATCAGTTGAATGATGGTGGAATGGTAATCAGAACTCAGTTATAACTAGTCATCATTCTGAAAATATATCAGTTGTGATTATATATATTATGATCTTGATTAAACAGTTATTTCAATTAATCAGATTTTCAATTATTTCTTCCCTTGGGCGGGAGTGTCGCGAATGCGAAGTTATACAGCCTATGGTACAGATAATAAATAGTTAAGACGTGGCGTGAGGCGAAGGCGGGGGTGTTGCGCGGGGAAGAACAGCGCGCGCGCACGCCCGGACTCACTTGGGCCTGAGGGTCGGAGCTAGCAGTATACTGGTAAGCGAACTTGTTATTTCTCAGTGCATGTGTCTTCAGATTTACCAGATATTCAGTTTATATTGTTTTCAATGTTGTTGTGTGTGTGTATTGTTTTAACAGCGATCAGATTCAGAAATGATACCAAATCAGACCAGTATTCAGATGAGAGGCTCGGGGTGGCTATAAGGGGAGGTTGGAGGCCACTTTGGGGGGACACCCCCAATATCATTGCGATGATAATTCAGATTCAGTACCTAACGGTTATTCAGTGGAAATCAGTATGAATAATTACAGCGGTCGTTAGATCATAATCATATCGTACCTAGGCTTATTTTTCATATAGGTATTTTAAGTTCAGATATTCGTCATTTAATGGTACTTGGCGACATAAGTGGTTTACATGGTAAAACAGGGTCTACCCCCGCGTTCTAACCAAAGCGATCTCCCGAATACGATATCGACTCGTTCATATGTCACTCATTTGCTCAGGAAACCGGAAAACGCCCTCTTTCGGCGCGACCACACATTCGGGTCCGCCGAACGATTGAACGCGACGATGGCTATAAGACGCAGCCAAAAACTTGGTAAATAAATGCCCAAATATACAAGGTGCCGACGCGAAAACGGCGATAACCTATTCAGTACTTGAGTACTGAGAGGATTCTGAAAACCCACATAGAAATTTTTGTCGTTCATGTAAAAAACAGCTGTTTCCTACAAAACTGTTATACTTACACGTTCAAAATGTATGGAACAGCAGACTCTTTTTTTTTACCAATGATTACTTTGTATGTGGTTCGGAATGATAGACCTGAATACAAGGTTACGGTACCGTTTTAACGTCGGTGTCTCTTCCACCCTGCTTTATACAGGATGTTACGGAAAGGGTATATACATACTTAAGGGTGTGCTACAGACCATCAAACTGAACATGTTTCTCCATCGGACAAATTTCGTAATAGCGAAAAAATTTTATGCTGCCCCACACAAAATTTCAATATCTATTTGACCCAAATGTATGGGGCAGCTGATATTTTTTTCGCTATTACGATGTTGGTCCGATGGAGAAACATGTTCAGTTTGATGGTCTGTAGCATACCCGTAGATTACATACAGTTGCATTATTAAACTCGTTATCAAGCACAAACAGAGTGTGCATAATTTACAACCACCCTATTTAAAATTCACAGCTTCATGTGTGTGGTAGGTAATGCCCAACTATTAAACTATGCATTTTTATGTTGATAGACAATGTTGCTATCTTTGAAAATATGTGTTCAGTGTTGCATGGCATTTCATTGTGAACTTCCAATAAAATATGACAAACAAAAATATGACAGCAAATGTTTGACAGTTTTATTACTTATGGAATAAACTTATAAGTACCTACCTAATTATTTATTTTATTAAAAAAGAAAATACAAAGTAATAAAAATGTCTGCATAAATCAGTTTTTATGAAACGTAGTAATGAATGCCATTAAAATTGCCACACTTAAATAGATAATGCCTTGCTTGACAGTAAAATCAATATTAATAGTAAAAAAGAGCCTGCTCTTTATTATGAAGTCGGTTAAAATACACATAAGTACAGCTTGGCAAAAAAGAGTGTGGAATAAATGAGGTCGCCAGTATCGCAACTGTGGCAACCCGTAATACTACAACTCAACAGATTTTGATACTTGTTATTTTTATATATATATGATCCCAATTCCAAGTTGGTGGTTCAGTCCCTCGGACGCTACGCAATCACCATGGAAGGCTTCAATGTCCAGTACGAATTTTAGTTCCAACTGTCTTCGCGTCAGCCTCTTTTTTGCCAAGCTGTAGCATTAATAATTGTTCAATTTCTCAAGCGTGCCACTGTCATTGAAATTTAAATCTTATACTAGTAGTATAAAAGTCACACATCGCGTTTGCACGACTATTGTGTGGTAACCATGAAATTATTTCAAAGATAGCAACATGGTAATATCATTTAAATTGTAGGTAAGTTACCTTACCTTCAAACGTAGCATGTCGACTGTAGAAACGGGTTATGTCGACGGAAAAATCGACAAACTGACACATTGTCATGGTCTATCTGTCATTATGTTGATTCTTCCATAGACAAAACTCGTTTTTACAGTGGTCATTTTACGCGTGCAGTGATGTCTTTCCTTAAAAACTTAATTTGACCACAAAACTGATATGATTTATTACTCCTAATATCCTCAATAACAGGGAAAAGGTTAATTTTTTTATAATAATGTCAAAATAAATGTCTATTAAAATAACGACTTTAAAAGACATGAAATAAAGATAAAACTCCTGTAACTACATTTCGATGAGGAAAACCACATGAATAATCTAATGAAACTTCTATTCCCGATTTTGCGAATGGGATAAACATACTTGATTGGGGCTAATCTCGTTGGTTTAGTTGACGCAAGCGCCGCTGCTGAGCATGAGCAGATAAAGTATTATTGAGTATTTCCAACTGGAATTTCTCTGTAACAGCCACAGAGTTTGTATTTGTACCCGATCGATGTCAATACGCTCGCCCTCTATTAAGTGGGACTTAAACATAACCGTCAAGATGTGGTTGTATTATTAGGTACAGACAGCGTCATTAAGTAATAACCCCCATACTCGGCCGGACTGTAGAGGGGTTAGCACATACTGACGCTGTCTGTACACCTCTGCTTAACTCTTTGGGGATTACATGCGTTATGTTTTGTATGTATGTTATCAAAACGAGCGAGTGTAAATTCAAATAGAAGATGTCAAAAATTGACTACAGAGAGCAAAAAAAAGAAACCGCGGGCACAGCAAGTTCTTTCATGTTCACTAGCAGGGACTCAAACTGTAACCGTAATATGTGTATTTAACACTGTTTTTTAAAACAGTTTTAACAGAAAAAACACTTTTAAATGTAACAGACAATAATGTTACCGAATCAAACTGTAACCTTATAAATGAGTTAATAAGTGTTAATATTTGTAACTGAAATAATCAAATAAAACTTTAAGCATAAGTAATTGCACAGTACGGCACGTACGTACGCTGCGCCTGCGTTTACCTGTTACACTTACTAACACTGTTAACACTTTTATATCTGTTACAGATATGCTACGGTTACACTTTTGGAAGTGTTTTGGGTTAACACATTGAAAACACATTTATAAGTGTTACATATTTGATTCTGTTACCAATTCAACATGTAACACTTATAAATTCTGTAACCTTTATGAGGGTGTTTTTAAGTTCCTGTCACTAGTCTACAGCGTTAGCGATGTGCTATCTAATTTGGAGGACCCTTGGTTTAATTGCAGTGGCAGACTCTCTTAACCCTTGACACTTGGGCGGGAGTAATTAGCCATGTATCCGTGTGAAGATTGTTACTAATTTAAACAGACGGTATAATTAGGCAGTCCTTATTAGGTACCAGGGACGCAGGAACAAAAGAAGTTGATTCCCACCGAATTCCCTTCGGAACACGACCACTCTACAGTCTTTGAAAAAGCCACTTTTATTATACATGCAAGGCACTGTTTCAGGTTAGTTGCAGCAAGGAAAACCTGCTCAGGTGGAGATTCATTAATGACTCTGCACTGCAGTGTAAATGTGGTACTTAATATCGTGTCCTGCAGTTTGTTCATAACAGGAACTGATGGACGCTACTGAGGGCGCCAAACAAGTGGCTCAGTTCTGGGCCGACACAATTTAGATTGCCATCGACACGCTGAGAAGAAGAACTGTTTCAATTTATCAGTGTTTACAAGTAAAGTAAAAGTGGACTGAAGTCACATTTGCCTATAAAATACTGAAGCCAGGAAGCCAATCATAGATTTTCGGTAAGGACTCAGGACTGCATCCGCTGATGGACGCGCCCACTAATGGATGCAACAAAAAGTGCCAAACTCTTCTCCAAACTTTGTGCTCATTCAATTTCGTTTGCCACTGTATTGTATCTTATACTGATTATGATTTCAAAACTCGATATAACTAATTAAAACCACCTTCAAGCAAATAATAAGTTGCTAAATCATTTAATTGGCTAATCATCTGTTATCACAACGTCACGCCATTGACATGCAGATAGTGTTTTATTTCCAATTACGTCATTAATATATCTTTCACGATATAAAACCTGCATAATTCCTATCATATCTAAGTCACCTTATTGTGCAGAATCCGCTTTGATTTCCTCGAAAACTCAAGTGCCACTTGAAAGCGTGCTTTCTGATAGTTGGAACGACGCAAATAACTGTAAAAATTTTCCCTGTTTTGTTTAATTTCTGAATATTAGTAAAAAAAATGTAAGTCGCGCTGAAATATCGCGTTGGGCAGAGGTGTTTGGAGAACCAGAACCAGTTATGGTCAAATCCCATATAATAGGGAGCGAGCCTATTGTCTTAAACCGTGCATGAATTTAGACTAAAAGCAATCTAGACAAAATAGTTTTTTTTTTTCTTTTATCATATTTTCCCGGGATTATTTGCTGTCATAATATCTATTGCGGTCAAATAAAGTATAAGAAAAAACTAATTTATTGTGTCTAAAACAATAACATTTAACAAAACGATTCTATCAACAATTTTACAAAACCATGGGGAACAAAACATTGGCTATTAGCAGACAAGTGCTTGCAATTCACATTATATTGGTAATGCAATATCAAATATTGGTGCCGACATTTGGCATAACAAAATAAAACTCTAGAGCATGTATTAAAAAGGTGTAGTCATATTTTAGGACTTTATCGAATTTCCTCCGTGCCTCTGAAAGCACGTTAAGCTTTTGGTCCCGGCTGTCATTTGTAGATCTGACAGTCGTTACAAGTAGTCAGTGGCCCAAAAGTCTGATAACCAATTTTATCAAGGAGTACCGTATTACCCAGTGCTGACTGGGTTGTGGAGGTCAGATAGACAGTCGACAATACTGGCATTCAACTGCATCGGGTGAGACTGGAAGCCGACCTTTAGTAGGGTCGGGTTCCTTAGTTGGGAAAAGGCTGGGCAGATGACTCGACCCAGTATAGTACAGAAGATTTTTTATTAGGTACCGTTTTTGCAACATTTTTCATTGCTGCTCCTCTCCTATTGGTCGTAGCGTGATGATATATAGCCTGTAGCCTTCCTCGATAAATGGGCTATCTAACACTGATTTTTTTCAAATCGGACCAGTAGTTTCGGAGCCTATTCAATGCAAACAAACAAACAATCAAATCTTTCCTCTTTCCTATTAGTTAAGATTGAAATTTCGTATAGAATTGCTGAATATTTCTTCGAGATTATGACGATGGTCCTATGGAGCAAGTTTGATTGTGTTTACAGCATCCTTAAATATGACCACACTTTTCATTTTTAAGAGCAAAAAGGCATTTAAGCCAATATCGGCAAATGACATGCGTGATATTTTCCTCATAGAAAACAGTTGCCATATTGTTCTTACACAGACGCTGGCACCAATAAAAAGTGTTTTTTTTTTTACATAAAATGATTTATTATGCCTCTTTATAATTGTTTCTACTTAAATTATTAACACTTAAATTATATAAAGTTTATAGACCAAAATACAGCCGTAAACAGATCTGGTAGTATTTTCTTACAAAAGATCCAAACAATTAATTACTGTTTTTTTTTTTTTTACATAGTCATAAGTTTTATTTTGCTGAATTTCCGCCTTGGTTTTAAACAGCTAAGCTAGTAAAATATCGTTAAATCTAAGCTAGCAAAAATATTTAGTAAAAAAGTCAAATTTTAATGTTACAAAGAGCTTTAAACGGCGGGAAAATCAATAAATAGGATACAATTTTAAACTTATAATTAAATAATATATGAATATTTTTTAATTATCAAATGAAATGAAAATGGCTCACGAGAAAGAGTAGAATTTCTTTTAAGGGCCAATTTCACCAAAAACACGGATAACCACGATCAACACATTTTAACTGCGTTCAAGATAGGTGTCATCATTGCTACGGAATATTGACACTGACTGCTCTTGAACTCGGTTTATATGTGCTGATTGCGTTCAGTTTAATTCGTGATCTTCAAAATAACTTCTGATTTCAAATAAATAAAATATAAAGCGATTAAGATTATTTTAACATCGCGTACCAAATGTTTTCGAGGTCTGCATTTTAAAACTATCAAATTTATTGTGAAGATTTTAAATTTATTCTGTTAAAAAAATAAAATAAAATTCCCACAGTATTTTTATTCGAAATTTTTGTTTCGTTAGTCAGTAATAGGGTTATTCCGCATACGGTTTTTTTTTTTAAATTAGTCCGCACAGATGACATGGCAAAAATTATAATTAATACACACTGGGAAAAGAGATCGAAATACGAAACGAGATCATTTCTTTAGTTTTTATTACAATTAAAACGAATAGAATATGCAAAGTGTGTAAGAATTCAATTTCTTCAGCGTATCACATCAAATGTCGAGGCTAGGATCAAAAAATCAGAAGAAAATAAATGTGCGAAATTCCGCTCAGATTTTTTCTTCTTACAAAGAAACTACTTCTTTCAAACCGGTACGGAAAGATGCAGATATGAATCCGGACATCTGATTTTGACAGATAATTTACAGAAGTATCTGTCAAAGTCTGTTGTCTTTGACTGAACTTTTAGTTATTATTCCGCATACGGAATGAAATATTCGTTAAATAAGTTTTATTTGTGGTCTATTTTCCTTTATATAATCTAAACGCAAGTGGGCCTTGTATCCACTTACCGTAAAGGCTGTTATGTATTCCTAAATGCATAATATAACGCTACTACACGTATAATACACAAGCTAAAGTTATATTATACGAGTTTATTATGTCAGCCTTATTAGTACCTCTTTTATTTCGATTATTGATGTTTTTATAAGTTATTTACTTTTTTTTTAAAGGTTATGTTTTAACCATCATCAATTAATCACATTTTGTTACCAAAAAAAAACCACAAACAATGGAAAGGTAGTCAGATAGGAAATGGCGACACTATCTAACTTGTTTTTTTTGGTAAATATTTCTAATACTATTTACAGAATAAATTTGCTTAATTCATTAAAATTAGAAAATCAACACAACTTCAGCAAAAAGTTTTGCTTGTAAATTAAAATATTATGCAATTGTCACTGGATTCCTCTTCAAAGATTAAAGTTGAATAAAAATCATATAATTGATATCTAATAAAATAATTCGAGCCTGCTATCTGTCATTTCTTTAATCGACTGTGACTACTTTTATAATTACATCCGAAATTATTGAATAAATATCTTAAGTTTTAGAAACAAGTAGATAATTTGAGATAGTCAGATATATGAGTCACCTTTTTATCTTTATAATGTGGATATCTGCCACATTTTAGATAAAAAAATACAACATTGATTATGTCTGGGATTATACAGAGTGGATAAAAAATGTACCTATTAGCAGGAAAATTTTAAGTGAGAGCTATTTTTATATTCATAAAGTTGTTATCTGTCAGTTCTGTTACGTTTTGGATAAAAATAATTGATTATGTTGCAATTACACAGAGTGGATAAAAAAATGTACCCGCCAATCAGCAGCGGGACAATTTTAATTGGAAAATTTTCGGGAATGCGTGTATTTATTTCAAAGTCTGTTTTTTTTGTTTAATATATGACGCAACTTTTCTTATAGATCCACATTATTGTCGAAAAATTCATTTTAAAGGAATTCTTATTCGTTTATTCCCGGCTCAATGAAAATAATTACCAAAATATTAGAATGCTACACTTATTTTAAAAAAAATAACAAATACCTTTCTTTTTACTTTTAAACTACGGTGACTTTTATTCCAGCCTGTATACAGAATACGCCCAAAGTAATCATAGAAAGCACTATCGCAATATAACAAAAGAGATTTCGCAGTAAGACAACGGTTTTCCTTATTGTTTTGTTTCTAACGTCAAATAACTGATCCTTCTTAACTGGTACGAGTAGTGAGTGTTTCTGATAACGAAAGATGCTTTGACTGACAATTGAGATAAATTTACAACTTTTTGAACTATATCAAGATGGCGATTTAAGTATCTTCTCAAGACTCTTAAAAGCCCTTGGCTCTTTGTAAGGGTTAACTCAATGACACAGGCTGAAAATCTTAATTCAAAATCCATTTAAACTATTGTCAAGTAGGTTAGTATTTGACAATACCTAATATAAGTTAAATTCTTCATTAATCGTTTTTTAATAGAATTTGTGGAGGAAACCATGACTTAGCCAATATCTCGCATCACTCTGACAAATATAGAAAATTGTGTTTCCTACCTAAAAATAAAAATTATAAAAAGTAATATAAATAAATAACTTCTAATAACATCAAAAACTTTTTCAGAGGCATTTATAGCAAGTTGATCAATCAATACGTTGTTAAATTAAAAAGCGATTATGAAGACGTGGAATTTATTTTTATTTTAATTCGCATTTTTGTTAATATTGTGAGATGTATCACTGACAGTCTTAGAAAACCGATGACTGAAAAAAGTTTCTATAATTTTGAAATCGAATAAAGATTTTGAATTGTGTATAGGACCTGGACCATAGATAAGTCTATAGACACATGGACGTCTAGAAAATAACCCAACAATATTAGAAACAAAAGGTAGTATTATTTTACAAAATTAAAATTGTTAATATGTTTTAATTGTCCGGTAGAAGGATAAAATGTTAACAAGGAATGTCTGTACGCTACAATAATGTTGTATCGCTAGATAACAAAGAACATTATAATAAACCACACGTGTGTTTTATGACAATGTACCCAAGTATGTTTACAATTAAGTACTTTGTTGGGTGAATGACGCATAAGTAGCGTCACCTCTTTTGTCTCAAGACCGGCCTAGATTTGAGATAAGATATACTATTCAGTGATAACTGTTACCTAACCTACTAGGTTCACTTGCACCGAGAATCGCCAGAATAAACCGCCGTTAAAATTCAAATTTTCTAGGTTTTTTTGCAATATTCCGGTCAGTACCAGGTCGTATGTTGATTTACGACTGATTGATTTGAGAACTAAGCAGGTATTTATTTTCAGAATAAGTAATCATTAGAATCATCAATACCATCGTCGAAGTTAATGATCTAAAGCTGTCATGATTTCATGAAATATTCATGGTACAGGTCCAGTATTATTTTTGTATAAGTAATTCTAGAACTGTCAGTATTACATCCAAAATGTTTTAGGTTTAGAAGAGCAAATAAGTCATATAACTGTATTTTTTTCTTTAGCATCCTAGCTTTTTTAGATGGGATAAGGAACTTGTGAGTAACAATCCAAATAAAATAAATTTTGTGAAACATTTTGTCAATGTCAAAAATTACGCTGTCTGCAACATCAAAGATGGCGGCGTCAAAATAAATATCATAAAACAATAATGCTTTTAATTTTCGTGATCCCTTATAACTACCAAGGCTGACATAGTTATATAATCATTAAGTGACGAATGAACGATACACGTCATCCAGTGACGAAATAAGCTAATCGTTATAAAAATAATTGTGTTGACGCTTGTGCGAATTTTTTGACAGTCCGCTTCTCGTCATTTTCGGTCACATTTTTTTGAACACATATTTTTATGTTGAACACAGATGTTTTATGTTAAAGTGGGCTAAAATTCGCTTTTCTTATTTTTAGAACACACAGACCGAAAAAGCCAGCTACTTAATTAACTTAAAACTCTTTCGACAGATGATGCTTCAATAAAACTTTGCGATCATAGTGGATGACGGACTTGGCTTGCTTGGCTTATTAAATAGAAAAAGAAGAAAATTTACTACCTACTGACTAAAATTACTTATGCAATACCTGTAGAACCTTGTCAAAATATTCGCACACACATCACTAGAATGTAGCATGGAGCTACCTTAAATTTAATACTTTTTTTTATTGTATTATGTCAATTTTTTTTTTTTTTTTTCTTGTTATATGGCACCACAGCCATTACTCGACAATCACACAAGTGACAAATTGTGCATGAACAAACATACTAATTTTACTTTTGAACCGCTTTTCAGCTGCATTATTGCTATGAAAATAACAAAAATAATTATTCTATGGTTTTTATTAATAGCAACACAAGATATTGTTTGTGTTGTCGTATTTTTTTTCTACTGCTACCGCCATCTATTGATGACAGTTCGGAGTTAGGAAACAAAAATAGCGGTTTCAACTTTTTTATCATGTTCTCAAAATCGGTTCAAGAGAAAATCTAAGCATTTAAACCTTACCGAAGCTAAATGTGTCATATTGCCGTAACAGCAGTATAGTATAACATCACAACCGCCTCCCGCTATTTTGTAGCCTACATTAAGCTCATTATTACCGAAATGACAATGAATTTTGAACGAAACGTCATTGGCACTAGATTTTGAAAGCATTTTTTCACCAAAGAGGTTTGTTGTCAAAAGTTTTTATCTTTTCTATAGTCTATTGTAGAATAGCGTGCGTCATCTGACAGCCAAGTTTTATAGTCGATGGCCGATTGATGTCTACTGCATTATGGTCCATGGAATGGACATACTCCAAATCAAGGCTTTCTCAGGCAATCGAAATACTGAACAGAACCGTTTATTAATAAAAAGGGCTTATAAAAATGCCATCTAGAATTATTTTTTTAACTTGGTAATTCCTAAAACTAATTTTCTCGAAAACAGCTTTGTTAAAATAATTATGCATGGAAGATAGTACCTTGTAGTATGCCCAAAATTTACCATTACGTACGGGACCCATAATCCCAATTTAAAAAACCTAATCTTAAAATAACAAATTTAAAAAATAAATTGAATTTCATTTTCGTAATAATCAACAAGACATTTTCTAATTTTTTTTGTCAGTTAAAAAAGACATTATAAAAAAATACCGTAAAATATTATTAAAAATAAAATTTTGTATTTGGGAGCCGTCAGAAAAAACATGCTAAAGAGACCACACCTTAAATTTTAAAAAGCCACTTCTTATCGTAGCCTAATTTTATGACTAATATTTTTCAAAAGTGTTTCTTTGTCCGACATTCGCACAGCAATCATGACTTATAGAAAATATTTTATTTTTCCCCAAGCATCTCTCAAAAGCCATTATCTCAATACAATTATTCCTAAGAAATCCAGAAAAAGCGCACACCGTGCGATTTTCTATTCGCAAAATAATAATAATTTATAACAAATATCTTTCAATATTTATATTTCATAAATATTTTTTAACATTTTTTTTTTTATTAAATTAATATAATAATGTACTGAAATAAAATGTCTGATAATAATAAATTATACAGGGTGTTGGACAACACAAGTTATACACACAAACTTAAAATCTGTGGTGCTGACAAATTTACTTTTGCACATTTTTTTTCCACACACGCCTTACCTAACGTCACAATCGAAAAGTCATTTCTTTTTAGAAAAAATACATCAATTTCATATTAATTTTAATTTTTCATCCAATTCTCAAAAATATTTACAGCACAGTCTAATTCTAGTTTTTTTCCATGTTTTCTTTTTCTTCTAATTATTAATATTATAATCCCGAGGTCACGGTGCAAAAATATATTGCCATAGACAATATATTTTTGTACTATGAGATTAAAAAGTAATATTACAAGAACACATTTGACTATTATTTAAGAATCAATGTTCATTTTTGAAATATACCAACTTATTTAAGCTTAAAAATAAAAACATTAACTATATAGTCCGTCTAAAGAATTAAATAAGACTTAACACACCGTCTGAGATCTGTCACTCACTTTTTTCGAGTTTTTTTTTTTCACAATTTCTTTTTATCACATTTTTAAAAATACTGCTTCCTCTTAGGTGCTTCGTGGTAAAGATATGTAGACACTTCGGCTGAAGTAGTTTTTTTTTTTGTAGAAAGTTGAACATTTTCGAGATTGTGTGGAGAACCACGCGGGTGTAGGTTTTGTGTGGTGACTGACAACCGAAATCGTTCAGGACGTGTATTTATTACCTTTGCTTGGAGATCCCTGCGCGGGAAAAAATTGTATGAGTATACGAAACTAAACTTCACCCTAAACAAGACTTCAAAATAAACAACACCATAAATATGTCACAATGTGAAAGAAAAAACTAAATAAATAGAACCCTATTTTCTAACGACAAAGTTGAACTTTACCCGAAAAACGTCTTAAAAAAAAAACAACAACATGTTTGTATCAAAAAGAAAGAAAAGAAGGAAATATGTAATAACAGCTTAAAATGAACTCTATTCTATAACACAAAGTAGTTAATTACCTGGCTATGTCACGCGATAGAGTTGATAGAGTTGACAGCGTAGCGTGGCCGTGTGCCCTCAGGCTGGTACAGCGTAATCGACGCTATATAGTTGTTGGACATCACCTGACAGGGTTTGACATTACATTAGAATATAGTCCTTAATGCGGGGAAGATATGGAACAAAATTGCGCTGTGTCTCTTTATAGCCCAGGCAAATTAAACATTAAATAGTTATCAAATAAGAAAAACTCGGATCGAGCTGAATTTTGATAGAGACCTCGGGTATACCCGTTTACCAGTAGAAATAAAGTGCCAAAAGTCCCTATAGATCCCATGTGTTTAGCACACAAAAGTTATTCGAGATCGAACGTCAAAATTTTCAGTTTTTGGGATTTTCTCGAAACCAGTAAGTTTTATCAAAAATATAGCACGGACAAAATTGTAGATCATAAGATTATCAACACAAATTATCTTATATTTTTTTCCTAAGAATCACCATTCCTAAGATATACAGATTCTAGCACAGGACGCTCCGTAAATTAGCTCTTTCACATTAAAAACCCAAAAATAAGCCCGAAATTAAGCTCATCATTCTTGTGCCCATATAATCTTGTTTTGTCTTGATTTTTGATACGTAGTGTCATCTTTAAAACTCAGTGTGTGTATATGTACTTTTCTTAAAATGCAGGGGTGACTACACTGACATTGGATAAAAGACGTTTTGGAGATTGCCTCCCTCTTTTGCAACGCCACGAGTAACGCGTACACGCTACAAGCACCGCCGCGGACGTCGCGGCGTGCACCGAGGCGGGCACAGCTGCTCCCCACGGTGCGTGCCCCACGTGAACCACGCATGCGCCGCGTCACGCCCCGCGTCTTCGTAAACAACGCCCCTCTATGCCGCGTAAAATCAACCTTTTCTCATTAAAATAAAGTTTGTTTTGGATCGATTGTTATTTTGTTTACTTTGCTACTCTTTCAACTTTTAAAATCATGATATTATAATATTAAGAATGATTCTTAGGAAAAATTCTACTTTTTTCCAGACCAAAATAACCATTATTTTGGTCCATTAATTCAAATGGCTTTGACATTTCTGTCAAAATCATCCCTCTCATCCCAGTCTCTTTGTGCTCTGTGACCATTGCTCTCGTAAAGCCGCGTTCCTACTATGTCGTGACGAAAGATTATCGTGTCGTTTAAAGCGTCGTGGTTTGTGTATTTAAATGAAGGTGTTATACATATAGGACGACACTATCGTCCACGACGTTTTTCTGCAGGTACGACTGATTGTCAAGTCAATGGGAACGGCTATTACGACAGTCATCATCATCATCATCATCATTTCAGCTGAAAGACGTCCACTGCTGGACATAGGCCTCCCCCAAGTGTCGCCACATTGATCGGTCCCGTGCGACTCGCATCCAGCGGATCCCCGAAACATTTACCAGGTCATCGGTCCACCTAGTGGGAGGCCTTCCAACGCATCGTCTCCCGGTTCGCGGTCGCCATTCCAGAACTTTTCGGCCCCATCAGCCATCTGTTCTGCGAGCAATGTGCCCTGCCCACTGCCACTTAAGTCTGGCAATTCTTCGGGCTACGTCGGTAACCTTGGTTCTCTTGCGGATGTCCTCATTTCTGATTTGATCACGCAAGGAAACTCCGAGCATAGCTCTCTCCATTGCCCTTTGGGTGACTTTGAGCCTTCTGATGAGGCCCATTGTGAGCGGCCACGTTTCGGTCCCGTATGTAATCACGGGCAACACACACTGGTCATAAACTTTCGTCTTGAGACACTGCGGTAAGTTGGACGAGAAGAAACCACGCAGCTTCCCGAACGCTGCCCAGCCGAGTCGGATTCGACGATTGATACGACAGTCGTACAACGATAAAAAACGTCAGGACTTATCGCGACGGCAAATCTGTGACTATCTATCGAAACCACGATAAAAAACTATCCACACAACTAATCTTTAAAAGAAAGTAGAAAAGACTGATGTGCAAACGACAAGCCGACTGCCGAGAACAGTAAAAATGTCGTCACGATCTAATGGAAACAGCTGGATACGACAGTCGTTCAACGATAAAACATTTCTACAACACAGTGACAATAAACGGTCGATATAATGGAAACAGCTAGAGACGTCAGTCGTCCAACTATAAATTAATCATCGACATATAGGAAAAGTCCTACCTCAAATATGATGTCCTGGTATCCATAGCAGAAGGTGGAGCCGAAGGGGTTGGTGGTGTTGGTGGACGAAGCGCGGTTGAGTACGACGGGCCGCTCGGCGACGCGCAGTGCGCGGGACACGACCTCCCACTTGCTGTACGCTGTGATGCAGACGGCGCCGCGGCTTTCTACCAAGGAGTTGGCTTCGCATCTGTGAAACGGAGATATGTTATACTAGTTTATGCCACACGTTTTCTTCGGTAATTGTCCCACGGGCTGCCAGACTATTATCTGTCCCTGTGCCAAATTTCTTCCTGATCCAGAGATATACTGTAGTGAAAATAGAGCTGCATTTGCTCACGCTGATAAAAAACTGTATCACAATAAAAATAGAGTTCAAAATAGCGTGTATAATATTTCCTGTAGTGTTACACTCACTTGTCGGGCTGCACGGTGAGCTCAAACTCGCAGCGATGGTACATGTTGAAGTTGTAGTGTCCCGGGTAGTTGGTGTGGAGGACGAACTTCTTCACCTGGTGCGTGCGGGCATCGAATAACACGTCCTGGAATTTGAAGGGGTACTTAGTACAGGTATAGTTCCACTGCAGTCTGCAATCCATGGACAGACAGTTTTAAAAGTGATTTTCTCCTACTGTATTGATTAAAGTTCATAACTCAGAAGTCATAATGTTACAAAATAGGTCTTATCTCAAAGTGGAAACCGTTATTTCGCGAGAAAATCGGATTTGAATTTTTCTAAGTGCATACATTTTATTGCTCGTGACTGTACGGATGTGTAGCTGGCATATGAAGAATGTGCGTAACCTCCCTGCAGTCCCTGCATATTTTACTCATGAAATTGTTAGATATGTATCTATGAGCGTTCGGCGAGCGGGCTGCGACCCGCCCCGCCCCGCGCCCCCGGGACTTACCTCTGCATTAGGCCACTAGCGAATAAAGACAGTATGCAACGACCTAGCGAGTTTCACTGACGTGTACCCCTTCCCTTCCGCCTAAGTACCTACCTACTCTCGTATCCAACACGTGGCGACGAGCGGACTCACATTAATTATCCAATTATCTCTACGGGAGCAACATATGGCGTTCTGTCCACCTTTGACCATCTGTCCCAAGAGTGGAATAGTTTTAAGTCGCGATTAAATCAGTGGTTTATCGCTAACGACATAACCTCTGAAACGGACAAAGCGACGATCAAACGGAGGGCGATTTTGTTGACATCGTTATGTGAAGCAACTTTCAAGCTAGCTAGTGACCTGGCATTACCCTGCAAGGTGGAAGAACTGGGTTACGAGGAAATAGTAAAACTCCTCGACGAGCACTTCACACCAAAAAGGTACGGGTTCGCCGAAAAATCCAAGTTTTATTCGGCAACACAGCGGCCAGGTGAAACGCATCCTCAATGGGCGGCCAGGATAAGAGGCCTATCCTCTCACTGCGGTTTCAAGAATTTGGAGGAGGCCTTGCTCGACAAATTTATAATGGGCATGGCAGCAGGACACGCGCGGGATAAACTGTTCGTGCAGGATCAGCGGGAGCTGACCCTCGCGAAGGCCATCGACTTGGCAGAGAGCTTGCGCTGCGCGCGCGATGCTTCGTCGATGGCAGCGTCGGGCATCAATGGCACCGGCGCAGCGGCCCCGGAAGGCGTGTTCAACGTATCCAAAAAGGAAAAGTGCAGTGTGTGTGGGTTTACAAACCATAAAGTCAATCAGTGTCGTTATAAAAACTACAAGTGCAAAAAGTGCGGCAATAAAGGCCATTTGCGTAAAATGTGCCCAAACGAGGGCAAAGTTAAGTTTGTGGAAGAAGGATCTGTGGACGACGGAGGCGATGACGACGGTGAGGGTTTTTACAACATTCGGTGTGTCAAAGGGAAACCAATGACGGAGCGTGTAACGATCAGTGGTCTAGCTTTAGAGTTTGAAATCGATAGTGGTTCAGCAGTAAGCGTAATCTCCGAGGAAACCTACAACTCGAATTTTAAGCGATTACCTTTGTCAGTCACCAACAAAGGTTATTTAGTTATACGGGGGATAATATTGAAACGATCGGAGTAGTTTTATTACCTATTTCGTATTTGGGGCGTACGCATACTTTGAATATGTACGTAGTGCGCGCTGGCGGGCCGCCGCTGCTTGGTCGCGACTTCATTCGTGAGTTCGACCTGGAGTTGGCGCCGGCACGTGTGCACGCCGTGCTCGATCGCGCGCGAGCGATGCGCGAGTCTACCCCCCATTACAATTTATACAGGCAACTCTCTAATATGTTCCCTAACGTTTTCTCAGGCAATCTTGGATCGTTTAACAAATATAAAATTGATTTACATTTAAAATCCGACGCAAAACCGATTTTTTTTAAGGCAAGACCAGTACCTTACGCGCTAAAAGAAATGATAGACAAAGAGCTCGACCGATTATTGTCACTAGGCATTTTAAAGCCCATTGAACACTCAGAGTACGCGTCGCCAATAGTGCCTGTATTGAAAAAGAACGGCAGTCTCCGATTATGTGCAGATTACTCAGTGTCAATAAATAAACAGTTAATAATCGATCAGTATCCCTTGCCGACTGTAAACGATTTGTTAGCGAAATTACACGGGGGCATTCAGTTCAGTAAATACAGAGATGGTACGGGTCTGCTATCAAAACGAATGTAACTGCATATGTTACTCGGCGGAGACGCTCACACAATATATAATTTCATATCTTGATACCTTAGTTGGGGAAGGGGGGGGGATGAGTTGTCATGGTAAGGTCAGCAGGATAGTTGATAATGTGGGGTTGTCAGAGTGGAGCAAGATATGATCACCAGGGATTGAGGCGCCAGGTGAGGTCGTGTGATACTTGTTTCAAACTTAAATAGTGACTACTATGTATGTTCATGGGGCTCCCGGATCAGCCAGTTTTATTTGACCTTTTTTCGTTAATAACTGGAACTATTTATGCTTCGTTCTCGTCTGGTAGAATTTTTTGCGAGGAACGAGTGTACCTTAAAGGCGGACTCCAAGTGTGGTGACACCAGTTGATCGAAAACAGAGCCAAGGTCATACTCAAGGTCTTCTTATTCTTTTCGTGTGATTAGTGCTTAAACTGGTGTCAGAGATTTTATATCGCCGATAGGCCTCTTACTTGGCTTAACATGCTGTCGAGAAATATCTCTCAGGCATGTTTCTCATCATACTCAAAGTCAAAGGTTTTTATTTATTCTGTTCACTCACCAATCCCAAAGTGAAGTAGTTGAAGAAGTAGTCGGACGCGGGTGGTGGCCTCCTGCGCGCGGTGGGGCGGTGTATGCGCATCTTGTCGTCCGCCTTGTAGTACGTACGCGCCGGGGCCCCCAGCGCCGCGCACACGCGCTGCGCCGAGCTGCCGAAGCGCACCACGCGGCACACCGAGCGACCGCCACCCCCCTCGTTCAGCGACCGGCTGGGGCCTGAGGAACGATGCTGGTTTAATAATTGGGTTGATAGAAATGTGAGTTATGGTAGGTACATGACGTCGTAAAGGAGTGCGCAGTACGTCGCAGCGACGCAGGTGCAGCTGGTGTCGGTAGCAGTAGCAGTAACAGGACTGTTGGCAGTACATATACCTTCAGTGAACATATGCAGCCTTAGGCCCTGCGTGGCGGTGGCAGTACGCAGTACGTCGCAGCGACGCAGATGCAGCTGGTGTCGGTAGCACGAGAGTGGGAGCTCTGGCAGAGGCGCCCCGCAGACGCTGCCGCTACTTGTACTGCTAGCCTGTAAGAAGATTACACTTAGCATAATGCAGCGGTAGCCCGGTTGTGGCAGCCCCGACTTACGAGCGTTAAGCCCTGGATCCGAAACCAGGCAGGCGCATTACTTTGTGTAATTTATTTCACCACCGCAGCTCTCAAAAACGGTGAAGGAAAACGTCGTGACAAAAGCATGTCCTAAAACTAAAAATTCGAAGACACCAACCCGCACTGGGCCCGCGTGGTGTATCTCTAATAGAGACGAGGCCTGTGTCCCAGCAGTGGGAACATTACAGGCTGATTATGCTATAGTGGTAGTGAGATAGATAGTTGTATGTATTTGTCGCACTGGAAGCCTACCCACATCTACTTCCAAAGGAATAGACGGCAGAAGTGTGGTTGTCATATCACACTTTGTAATTTCTATTGTTAGGCCTGCCACCTATATAAGCACTAACTGAACATATCAAGGAAATTTGCCTGGTATGTCTACCCTATATCACGCTTTAAGTATCACGTTATTTAGCAGCTATTTAGCACATCTTTGTTACCATGATATCCAATTGTTTTTACCTATAGTAAATTACTTCCATAGAAAAACTTTCAGCTTCTATTAAATGATGTAGGTCTGGCGATCAGTTTCTAACAGGTTTCCACATCAATCATCTTTCGATTCTCTGCATAGAACATCGTAGCAAGTATGAACATAGAACTGACCTGGTGTTGAGATCCATAGTAGATGGTGGTCCGTGAGACGACGGGGGACCCACCGTTAGGGAACTGAAGGGAGCCCAGCCCGTGAGCGTAGCCAGGCTGGAAACATATTAAAAAAAGAACAATCATAATGGTGGATTTCTTAGTACCCCGGCCTACCAAATAGTGCTGCGCTTAGCTGGAAATTTAGCAAAAAAACTGCATTAATTGTAATATTTGAGGAGGCTTGGTAAGTGTTCTATTTAATTTTAAGTAAGATTTGATCCTATATTTGTTTGTCAAGGACCCTTGTTGCTTGATTTAACATCTACATGGCAAGGTCCAAAAGTTTAGCTTCATCTATAAAATTAAGGATTAAAGTCCTAACGAAAATGGATTGAAATAAAGGGAGATTATATTGAACGAGAATCTTACTTTTCTACAGTAGGTAAATAGATGAAATTTCGGTGACATGATAGTTTTATATCTCTGTTTAATCTAATATGTGTAGGCCGGAAACTTTTGTCCCTTACTGATAACTTGTAAAGTTTTGATCCAGACTTCCTCAGTTAATAATGTTAATGATACACACATCAAAAGTGTCTAGGGATCAACATATATTTTTGCAATAACTTTTCCCCTGATTGATATTAATTAAAATTTTCTTTAAGGATTCATCAAATAAAGTGTTTTCGTTTGTCACAGTAACGATAAACCAAGTCACCTTTGCATTAATAAAGAAATTTGCCATTTTCTAATAAAGGGATTTTTGACATTTGAACCACTAACATTAAAGTTCGAAAAAAAGACTGAAATAACAGTTTTCTTTAAAATTTTATTGGGTAACTTAAACAATTAATAATCCGTGTTTCTACCGCGAACACTAACAACACAAGAACATCGGTTTGGCATACTCAAAATGAGTTCATCCAAATCACGCTGTGGAATGGCCGCCCATGTTCGTTGCAACAACAAAAAAAGGTCTTCTTGCGACTGGATACCCTCCATATTCGGCAGAGCTCTTCTCTGTAGCATATCCCATGCATGCTCAATCGGGTTCAAGTCTGGCGACTGAGCAGGCCAGGGCAGGACATTGATGTTAGCTGCGGCGAGAGTCTGTCTTACAACTCTTGCGGTGTGCGGTCGTGCATTATCATGCATTAACTGAAATAAGGGACCGATTTGCACTTGTAGAGGAACGATGACGTCTGATACAATCGTCTCAGCATAAATTTGAGCGTTGAGGTTGCCTCTGATCCAAATCAACTCAGTTCTTCCGCCGATCCAAATACCCGCCCATACCATGATGGTTCCACCACTATAAGAATGGACTTCCTGGCAGGATTTTAATCGCTGTTGGCGTCCAGGGGTTCTCCAGTGTCGTATACGTCTTGTATCCGGTCTCATACCAAAACGAGACTCATCAGAAAAGCACACGAAACGCCATTGTTCTTCTGCCCAATTTCTGTGTTCAAGAGCCCATTGATATCGAATCCTACGATTGTGCATTGCTATAGGTGGTACCCGTAGCGGTCTTCGGTTCACTTCATGCAAGCGGTTTCTGACTGTTTGGTCGCTAATTAAGTTCCCTGAAGAGTGATGAAGCCTCACGGCTAACATCATGGCGGTTATTGTTGGAGCTCTTCGAGTTAAGATTTGAATGTATAGGTCTTGTCTCCGTGTGGTGCAGCGATACCGTCCTCCATGGCGCTCAGCCACTGTACCAGTGCTTCGGTAACGTGTCCAAAGTCGACTGATAACACTCTGACTTGTATTCAGAGCTAAAGCCACAGTACGTTGCCGGGAACCAGCTTCTATCATTCCCACGGCTCTGAGCATTTCTTCCCTGCTTAAATGACGTCGCCGCTCCATAATAACGTTGGTTTTAATCAGTAGTAGGGAAACAGTAGCACTAATAATGTCTTCAATGCGTTGTATGTTTTTATAGGAAAAATATTGACAGCTGATTTTCATCTTTTACTCGAATTTGATTCAAAGTTCCTGATTCAAATTATGAAATGCACCAAAAAGGATCCATATAAATTTATAAAATCATAAATTTATTACAAAGCCACATCTCAATCTCAAGAAATCCGCATAAAAATGCTTGATCCCTAGACACTTTTGATGTGTGTATTTCCAAGTACATTTTCTTGAGTGACGTTGAACCAGCATTGGCGAAAAAAAAGCTGGACAGCTTTAGCGGAGTCATACCTCCCTAGGTACATATTGTGTGTAGACCAGCAGTAGTCGTGCATGCGGCTCACGTGCCAAGCCCTATTCCATTTGAGCCTGGCAGCCTGTTTTACCTATCTATATGAATATAATAACCCATTTATTAAAGAATGCTATGGGCTATATAATATCACGCTACGACCAACAGGAGCGGAGCATTTATGAAAGTGACGCAAACACGGGGAAAATGTGACACAGAATAAGTTCCGCGGATCAGCTAGTTGTATGTCGAACCATAAATAGCGTTAACATGAATGTCCTCACCTCAAATTTACTATCAACAGGGAAATAGAAGGAGAGTCCCCTGAAGTTGAGCGCGAACAGATGCCGCTGCGAGTCGTAGAGGCCAGGGTGCGTCGCGCCGAAGCAGTGCTCCACCTGCTCGATCGACGGGGATATCTCCGGAGAGTTGAAACACATGCCACTGTAACATAGTGAATAAAGCATTTTAAATAAAGGATGTTAAAAGACTCTAAACGAAGCCGAGAGGCGCGTGTTCTTTCCGTCATAGCGATCTTTTTTTTTGGACTGTTTCTTATGGACCTAGGAACCTTTTAGTTATGGAGACCAGTGGCGTAGCGTGCCTTGGCGGCCCCGTATAAAAATTTGTTTGGGTTAAAAATTTGTTGGTTGTTATGAACGGTAAAGATATCTCACAAAAAAAATGTTTGCATAAAATTTAAATAAATATTTATTCACCATAATTATCTATCTGTCACTTATTTCCAAATTTTTTAAAAACAATTCAAATTAAATATTACACTCTCCTTGCCTTTTCAGAAAACTCATTATTTTATTAAATCATTTATAGCACGTTAAGCCGTTGGTCGCGGCTGTCATTTGTAGATCTTTGACAATCGTTACGAATTGTCAGAAGCCAGAAGTCTGACATCCAGTCTTACCAAGGGGTATGGTATTACCCAGTTACTGGGTTGTGGAGGTCAGATAGGCAGTCGCTTCGTGTAAAATACTGGTACTCAGCTGCATCCGGTTAGGCTGGAAGCTGACCCCAAGATAGTTTGGGAAAAGACTAGGCAGATGATGATTTATAGCTGATGATTGAGATGATTTTACATATGATGACTTTAGTTTTTCTAAAGTTTTTATTAATTTTTGCTTTCGCACGTCGGGGGCCCTCGTGGCCCTTGGGCCCCATATAATTGATACGGCAGATACGGCAGTAGCTACGCCCCTGTTGGAGAAATTGAAGATCAAAGTACCAACTTATTTAATTTCATTTCGGAAACCTTACATTAAATATCTTCATGACCTATGTAATCATTAGCACAACGTTTTAAGAGCACATGCACTACGCTTGAGCCCTACTATTTTTTGCGAAATGTTACTTAGTTCCATAATGCTTGGTTGACGGTTTCGCAAAGGGTTACCCCAGTTACCTTAAGGGTTACCTTTACTTCCAGTGTAATTATGTTCCATCCAAATTATATTTCACCTCTTAGCCTGTTCTAAGTGCTCCAAAATAATAAATCGAAGTGCGCAATCTATGCGGTGCCAACGAGGACGCGCGTCGTGGAACTGGCGAAGTTTTTTTCATCATAATCATTTCAGCCCAAAAGATGTCCACTGCTGGACATAGGCCAAGTCACATTGACATTTTTAAGGGGTTTTGCCAAGCTTGGCAGGCGGGTTGGCGATAGCAGTACGCTTGTTACAAAAGCAAAGAGAACGCTGCTGCCCATTCTCTGGCAAGTCCCTTAGTCGCCTCTTACGACATCCACAGGAAGATATGGGATGGTGCTATTATTTACGTCCGAAACCATATAAAGTTTTTTTAGCAACACGAAAATGAAGAAGAATATTGATGTTGGTGTGAGCTTGACGCCTACACGCAGGCAGCGTAAGATCTTATTAGAGCTATTTTGAGTTAGTATGGACCACTGTTATTATCCAGATTGCTATGGACTAATCCTGGATTGAAAAGGAGAAAGGGAGACATTTGCCCAGCATTGGGACGACAAACCGATTCAAAACGTTAACAATAACTATGTGTTAGTAACTAGAAGAGTATTAGAAATACATCTTTTATTTTCTAAATAATTAGATATATTTTACTTGCGACAGTTCGTCGAATCGACGGTTATTTTTTTCTGTTAAAGGCAGTCTTTGGTAAGCCCTTGTTCAGTGTTGAAATGAAAGACAAAAAAGGATTTAACAGTAATTTAAGGCCGAAATCATGTTGGATGCCTTAAAATAAAGACAACAATAAAAAAGCACACGTAGTTTTAACTACCGTGTAATGTGTCTGTAAAATACGTGATCAAAATACTAACTGATTACATAATACACATTTTAGGAGTAGGTAAGTCGGAAAACTAAGGTTACATAGTTAAGTAAATTTACGTAGAACAGAATAGTTTTTATCTTGGTAGGACGTTCTCGGTGGATAATTTCCGTAGAGGCCAAACATCATCATCTGCCTAGCCTTTTCCTAAACTCTGTTGGGGTCGGCTTCCAGTCTAACCGGAAGCAGCTGAGTATAAGTATTTTACATGAAGCGACTGCCTATCTGAACTCCACAACCTAGTAACTGGTTAATACGAAACCTCTTTGTAAAACTGGATGTCAGACGAGAGACGTAGAGAGGCCAAACGCTAGTGCTATACAGGGTGGGGAAGGGACAACGACGCACGGCAGACACCATGTATTCGGTACAACATTCAGACTCGGTATTTTTTTTAAATCATCTATTCAGTTAGAGAAAAATTGATATGTTTGGAATTTTGTACTGGATACATGGTAAGCGTTTGTTCGTCGGTGTCCCTTCCAAACTATATTAAACTTTGGGTGTATGGGGAACAGGGTGTAAAGTTCCTCGGTACTCCTTAGAAAAAGGAGGAACCTCCGAGCGAGATGTCATGTCTGGTGGGCAACTGCCCGACAGTAGCTGTCGGGTTTCTCTATATATTCTTAAGTCGATGTAAACTTTGCTTGCGAGATTCAGACCAGATTAGTTCTTCAGTTTTATCATAGACGGCGCTGTAGTACTTTTTGTTGTAAGTTTGTTTTTTATGAGTCGCTACAAAACCATTGAATAACTCAACCATGGAAAAAGCCATCTTATTATCACCTAACTTAAAACAGACAAAAAATATCAACACTAACCCTTAAAGAAATGATAACACAAAAGAACATTAACATTCAGGACGTATATCAAGCGAGTGCAGTCACATTAACCTGACCTTGAGCGAGGACATAGAAACACTCGCTCACATTATAATGTCATTAGGTCGAATGCGATACAGCCGTGTAGATAGCAGTGTTTTATGATACTAATAACTGTGATTTATTTATTATTAATAGGAGAACTAACTGCAATAAAAGATAGATAACATTACAAGTCCTCACGAGCAAAAACAGAAAAGAGGAGGGAGGAGCTCGTGGCTAAATAATAACAGCCGCACGGAGCTGTGCTTGCCGAGGTTGGTCCATGGATGGGTGACCAAAATCATATACCGAGTTTCCTCCGTGCCTCGGAAAGCACGTTAAGCCGTTGTTCCCGGCTGTCATTTGTAGATCTATGACAGTCGTTACGAGTAGTCAGAAGCCAAAAGTCAGTCAGTCTTACCAAGGGGTATCGTATTACCCAGTTACTGGGTTGTGGAGGTCACGTAGGCAGTCGCTTTATGTAAAATACTGGTACTCAGCTGTATCCGGTTAAACTGGAAGCCAACCCCAAGATAGTTTGGGAAAAGGCTAGGCAGATGATGACGAGTAACAACAGAAAAGGTAGTCGGTAATTTTATCCTACGCTTAGGTTTGCGTCCTGATGTGAAGCGATGATGCTGTCTATGGTGGAGCACGCGCCCCTAGAAGAAACCGATTCACTAGAACCTTCAAGACATCCAGATTATAATAATCAGGGAACAGAGAAGCTATTGAATTAAATTTTATTTTAATTCTAGGCTGTATACAGTTGCTGTGTTTGACTGTTTACTTTTCTATGTGCTAGATGGCGCTTCTTTTGTCTTCATCTGTCATGTCGTAGTATTTTCTGTGCAATGTCATTTAACTAAATTAATTATTACACTTACATTATTAAATAATTAATTAATTTAAAATACAAGAAGTAAATGAGAACGCCCTAATTTGTTAGTAACATCCTGTTCTTTCACAGCACTGGAATATCAAAATATCGAGATTTCTGTGCTTATGTAAACGACATAACATCACGCCTGAAATACCCGAAGAGTCAGGCAGAAGTTTAGGTACACTTCTGCCTCACTCTTTGGGAATAACAGGCGTGAGTACAGCCACATTTCGCAAGTTATGTTTAAGCCTTATGTAATAGGGGGCGAGCCTATTGCCATCAACCGGGCACAATTCCAGACTCCGTAGCTGCTACTGAGAAATTTTTGATGGAATTACCAAATAACAGTTTGCCAGACCCGGAAAATCGACCCAGCTAAGTACCTGTATTTCACTCTTTGTAATTTAATATACTGATGCTTAGATCCGGTTATTTACTGCAATCCGACCCTTACATACTTGGGAAAAGACTAGGCAGGTGATGCTGATGACTTGTGATTTATTTATTTGTAGGTCAGCTCTTTTATTTTCTTGAGGTCATCTTGGGAAGATGCTGGGACACGGGCCTCCTCTCAATGAGAGGGAGTGGACTTTAGTCCACCACGCGGGCCCTGTGCGGGTTGGTAGTTGTCACATGTCTTCGAATTTTTAGTTCTAGGACATGCCGGTTTTCTCACGATGTTTTTTTTTTCTCATGTTGTTTTTCGATGTTTTTTTACCGTTTTGAGAGCAGCGGTGATGAAATAAAATACACAAAGTAATGCGTTTGTTTGCCTGGGTTCGAACCTACCACTTACTGCTCGTAAGTCGGGCCTACCACCACTGGGCCACCGCTGCTTCCCAATTCTCTTTACTTTCTCTTATCGTATGTCCCGTCCAACGCCATTTAAGCTGTCTGTAGGCTGCAGGACCACTGTTTTTTTTTTAAGAAAATAGCTGTTCGCTATGTACCCGTTTAGCAAGAGACAGGAATACGTGGAAATCTTTAGAGGAGGCCTTTGTCGACGAAAAAGCTGTTTCACATAATAATACAGTTGCCGATCATTTAAATTCAAGTTAGAATTTATTAAATCAATTTAGTTTTTTAGTACTTAAGCATTTATTAACTGTAAGGTGAGCAACTCTCTGTATGGTGTCGGACGTAAAGAATAGCACCATCCCATATCTTCCCGTGGGTGTCGTAAGAAGCGACTAAGGGATTTGCCAGAGAATGGGGCAGCAGCGTTCTCTGTGCTTTTGTAACAACCGTACTGCGATCGCCAACCCGCCTGCCAAGCGTGGCGATTATGGCAAAACTCTCTTAAAATGTCAATGTGGCGACACTTGGGGAGGCCTATGTCCAGCAGAGGACATCTTTTGGGCTGAAATGATGATGATGAATGATGAAGGAGAGCACTAAAGACTATTTTTTTAATTTTAAGTCTGGTCAGTGGTTTGCGGTGTGCGTTGATAGTCAGTATTCTAAACTAATAAACTAATATTATAAAGGGGAAAGATTTGATTGTTTGTTGTATATAGCCCATTTATCGGGGAAGGCTACCCAAACAAATAAACATGAAAACATTATAATAAACGTGCTGACGCACGTTTATTATCACTATTATACTATATATATAGACTTACCTATATCTAAGTTTAACTAATTTCATATTGTAGATCTCTATTACTTTAAGTCGCTGCGCTACCGGATCGAATATTAACCGGATCCCATCTTGAGGCATATTTATTACTAAGTCTACGGATAACGGGTTCTGAAAAAGAAGAAAAATATTATATTAGAACAAATTGTCATTGTGTTAACATAACATCACGCCAGCAGTCCCCTAAGGGTTAGCAGAGGTGTACCAATACACTATTACGCTATGTATTAAGTCCCATGGTACAGAGGGCGAGCCTATTGAAAACTGGCCTCAAATCTAGCCTTCGGGCCCCTCCTTCCCTTCTACACTACTAAACCGCACCACTAGTAGTGTCGTGGGGATGTTTTTTTTCCCTTCTACACTACTGGTCCAGTGGTACCGTGGGTAATTGTAAAATACATATACAATAGTTTTCGCCAAAGATTAAAATGTCTGAATTTGGACGGTGCCTAAAAAATCATGCTGTATATGCGTTCCCTACTACACTACCAAATTTATTTTCGCTACTAAATACAGGTGTAGTGTAGAAGGGAAGTACAGCTTCGGGATGCTACTCAAAAAATCCGGATGAAAAAAGCAATAACAATTTGCTCGACCCGGGAATCGAACGCAGGACCTCGCGCTCAGAAATCGTGTTTCGATCTAAAAGACCAACGACGCAGCCTCATTATTATGTTTATCTTCATATGCATAACATTCTTAAAAAGTTTGTATCTCACCTGATCACTATAAAGTACTTGTACTCCTCTTATTGTGCCCACCTGACTCTGAATGATGGCCACTGACTGAGAGAAATGCATCCCTGAAACGTAAACATATAATATTAAGTGATGTGTTACTTCCAACATCTTTATAGTACATCGTGTTGTTTAGCTGGTTGGATCTGTCGAAAATGTCGTTTAAATCCATCATTGCGCACATCTAACTGTTACTTGTGTCAACTTGGAAAAATCTGGAAAGATCGCAACATTTCCGTTAAACAACAACAACAATAACATACATTTCCAAAACCAAAACCAAAAAAAAAAAGCCAAAACCTAACTGGTACGGACCCTGGTCTTCTCGATCTTCTCGTACGGCGTTGAGACTTGGACGCTGAAAGCTACTGACCAAAAACGCGTTGACGCTTTTAAAATGTGGTTCTGGAGTAAGATGCTGCGTATCCCCTGGACAGCATATCGGACAAACGTCTCCATACTGTGAGAGCTCAAAATCTCCTTATGGCTGTCATCCGAGTGCCTGCGCAGTCTTGGAATACTGCGGCCACATTGCGAGGAAAAACGATCGCAATTTTGAAAAGCTAATCGTGACGAAGACCTCGTGGGCGCAGCCCACTACGATAGTCTGACCAGACTGCCAGGGACAGAAACAGTTGGAGAAGGATCATCCGAGAGAAGGTGATACTGGTGGGAGGTCAGGACCCTCAGCATTGAGGAATACGACGCAAGGAGGGAACTGTTACTTAGTGTAAGTGAAAACCAACCGGCATAAAAGCCCTCACAGTAAAAACCCCTAAAGGGATCATGCACAGTTCCTATGCAGATATGGAAAGAAAAACATGTTTTGTATCGGGTCCTTCACTTAGCAATATTCCTCAAGTGTTTACTCTGATTTAATATACTAATGCTTCGTCAGATTGTTGACATTGCAGGAAGTACCTTTAATGCAATGGCAGTTTTTTAAAGGGAAAAGTCTGACAAACAGTCTCACCAAGGGGTCTACCATATTACCCAAAGCTGACTGGGTTTTCGAGGTCAGATAGGCAGTCGCTCCATGTAAAATACTGCTATTCAGCTGCATGCGGTTATGACGCCGACCCCAATGTCCCCAATATAGTTGGAAAATGGCTAGGCAGACGATGTTAGCACCCTTTAATCGCTTTAGACCGCACTGCATCCGATCCCAATCGGAGAAATGTCTGTTCGTAGAAGCACTAATTAATACTATTTAATTTAAATCCGAAGTCTGTCGGACAAAGAATCGGGAGTTGGGTTCGGCTCTTAAAATTCATGGTATTATGTGACTAAAAGAGTGATAAATATGAGTTGATGGAGAGGGAGAGGAAGACCAAGGAAACGATGGATGGATTGTGTGACGAATGATATGAAAGAATATGGAGAACAGCGGTGGGCCAGTGGTGGCAGCCCCGACTTACGAGCAGTAAGCTGTGGGTTCAAAGGTAGGTAGGCGCATTACTTTGTATAATTTATTTCATCATCGCTGCCCTCAAAAACGGTGAAGGAAAACATCGTAAGGAAACCGGCATGTCCTAGAACTAAAAATTGGAAGACATGTGACATCTACCAACCCGCACTGGACCCGCGTGGATTACAGCCCACTCCCTCTCATAGAGAGGAGGCTTGTGTCCCAGCAGTGAGAAATGAAATGAAATGAAATGAAATGAAATGAAATGAAATGAAATGAAATGAAATGAAATAATTTATTTGCTAAGAATGTAGGTACAAAAATATGGTGTTAAATAGGAGAAGGATCCAATACATTCTACCGTGAGGCATGCAAAATTTTTAAAGTATAATTAATTATGAAATAATTTATAAACCATACATAACCAAAAATTTATCTAATGTCAAAATATTAAAATAGTCAATCAAAATTATAAATCATTCAAATTGTAAATTCATTCAGAGGTAAACAATGTCAAAATAAGTTAATAATTAGTCAATAATACAATGTCAATAATGAGTTAATAATTAGTCAATAATACAATTACAATAATAAGTTATTAATTAGTCAAATAATACCATCAAAATCTGAATGATTTTATTATAATTCAAACATTACATGAGGAAAATCATTGTTTATTCATAAGGATTTGTCATTCAAAAATTCATCTATTGTATAATAACATTTTTCAGCAAGCAATTTAGTTAATTTCTTTTTAAATATTTGTAGTGTACAATTTTTGATGGCATCAGGAATTTTATTGTATACCACTGGCCCCATATACATTATATTCTTTTTCAGCAGAGCTGTTTTAAATTTACCTGTATGTAAAAGATTTTTATATTGAGATCTTATTAATGTGAGATGTGAGAACATTATAGGCTGATGATGATGATGATATGAAAGAAAACGGAGCAAATGATATCGTGTCGGTTGACAGAGGAGAATAGAAGAAAAAAACGTGTTGCGCCGACCCCAAGTTACATGGGACGAGAGCAGGAAGACGATGATTGGAATTACTTTCACTAGAACTACTTTAGAGTTAGGTTTTAACATTAAAAAGTAACTCAAATAATCTAATTCACTTTACAAGTGCGTACTTTCTTTCAGCTTCAACCAACTCAGAGAAAATAAGTCCTGTTTTTTTTTATGGTTGGCATCTCGCAGTTCAACCAAGGAGGTTGTCGTCTGCCTAAACCGGACTGTGGGTGCCTTAAGAGTAAGGCCTCCAGCCAGAGCATAAATGACCCCTTGGAATACTTCTACCTTTATACTAGTGCAGCCGAGTTATTTTTTACTGTGCAAAAAATATGCCGTCAGCAATAGAAAGATTGGAAGCTGGCCCTTTGCCCAGGAGGGGGGACACCATGGCCTGATTAATAAAAGAATTCCAAAAAAACAGTACATTTCCTTTCCTTCTGACCACAGACTTCTCTAGCTTGACGTCATCTGTTTACGTTACGAGGCAGATAAAAAAAGAACACGTGACCCGCACGTGTATCGATTGCCGTAATAATAATAAATAAAGCATATTTATCATTATATACGAGACAGTTGCCGTGTAAAGTTTATACTAAGTACTTATTCCTGTATTGATAATTTTACTGCACAAGGAGATAATGGCCATTGAAAAACAATATAAATTGTACATTATTTTGTCAACATAAGAGAGGGGGGCTCGTACTCGTTTAGCTCGTGGCTAAATATTAACAGCCGCACGGGTCGATCTTTAAGGTTAAGCCTTGCTTGCCGAGGTTGGTCCGTGGATGGGTGACCATAATTACATACCGAGTTTCCTCCGTGCCTCGGAAAGCACGTTAAGCCGTTGGTCCCGGCTGTCATTTGTAGATCTTTGACAGTCCTTACAAGTAGTCAGAAGTCTGACATCCAGTCTTACTAAGGGGTATCGTATTATCCAGTTACTGGGTTGTGGAGGTCAGATAGGCAGTCGCTTCATATAAAATAATGGTACTCAGCTGCATCCGGTTAGACTGGAAGCTGACCCTAAGATAGTTTGGGAAAAGGCTGATGATGAGTAAGAGAGGGGGGCTCGTGGCTGAATGAAATGTAGTGTATACTGGTATTCAGCTGCATCCGGCTAGACTGGTAGCCGACGCCAACATGATTGGGAAAAGGCTAGGCAGAGTATGAACCCGTAACACCAAACAAGGCTTGTCGTGAACGTTAAAGAGAAACGGCACGGTTGGCGCAGTGGTTGAGCAATCGACTGCTGCGCTGCGTGACGCGGGTTCGATCCCCGCACGGAACAAATATTTGTATGGCCTACAGATAGTTGTTCCGGGTCTGGTTGTTTGTGTATGTGAGTTTAAATGTTTGTAAACGCACCCACGATACAGGAGAAATTCCTAGTGTATATTATTATTTCCTATTTCTTTTCTTTTTTTAAACATTGCCCGTTTAAAAAAAGAAAAGAAAACGGAAACATGGTTACATCACCTCCCCAATATTTTCGCCTGTAATAAACTTTTCCTTATCGCAACACAAAGAGTTCGACAACGTGAGTCGAAAATCGGAAAACAAACAGAATGACCAATATGAAAGGTTTAACTGTTTAAGAATTATTGCCATCCGTAAATACAGGTTTTAATTTTGGTCCCTTGATGGGTGACCAAAATTACATACCGAGTTTCCTCCGTGCCTAGGAAAGCACAGGCTGTCATTTGTAGATCTTTGACAGTCGTTACGATAAGTCAGAAGCCGGAAGTCTGACACCCAGTCTTACCAAGGGGTATCGTATTACCCAGTTACTGGGTTGTGGAGGTCAGATAGGCAGTCGCTTCATGTAAAATACTGGTACTCAGCTGTATCCTGTTTGACACGAAGCCGACACCAAGATAGTTTGGCAAAAGGCTAGGCAGATCGTGATGAAATACAGGTTTTATCTCGAGTCTCTTGGCTGCAGATATAATGATGATAATTATGATACCCCTGGAAATTTACATTTCATATCACGTTTGTAATCCCCGAAGGATAAGGCAGAGGCGCACTGAATAGAACACCCACATTTCGCCAGTTATGTTTAGGTCCCATGTAATAGGGGGCGAGCCTATTACCATCAACCGGGGTTAAATCCAGACTCCGTGGCTGCTACTGAGAAATTCCTGATGGAAAAACCCAATAACACTTTGCACGACCCGGATATCGAACCCAGGACCTCCTGCTCAAAAGTCGCGATTGCGACCACCAGACTAAAAAGGTAGTCCAATGTAAACAACTTTCACAATATTGTAGAGGTCTGAATTCGACAACAGAATTATGTTTACAAAACAAAGATTTGTTATTGGTTTTTGATAGAGAATAGCTAGTAGAAATAGCTGCTTATTATTCAGTGTCAGTCGAGTCGTAAAAACGTTGACCGAAAAAGATAGGTATTATTATATTGATACGAAGTTGGGTCAATACCCTTTAATGTAAACTGTATACGTATTATCAAAGTGTTCGCACCATTTCTTTTTTTTTTTATTTGCGATAGGTTTGCTCTTGGCTCCAGTCTAGGTTAGAGATGACAGAGACAAAGTCGACGATGGTACGAGCTTACCAAGAAGAAACCTGTTATCTCTAACTTTGAAGAGATTAGGGTTTTAAGCGTTCGGAAACACAGACGCAGGCAGAGAGTTTTCCACTCCTTTGCTGTGCGCATTATGAAAGACGTTTGTAAACGCTTAGGCTGCGGTTCCACTGACGCGGAGCGGAGCAGAGCGGAGACGAGCTGAGCCGCGAATCACATGGCGGAGTGGAGAAGTGATGTGGATTTCAAGCCATGTGATTTGTGAATCGCGACACAGCTCGTCTCCGGTCTGTTCCGCTCCGCCTCAGTGGAACCGCAGCCTTAGTTCGAATTGGTGGAATAGCAATAAGGTAGGGATGGTAACTTGCAGTGTGTCTAGATGTCCGATGGTAGAAGGGGGCTGATGGGATGAGATCGTGGAGTTCTTGGGTACACTGACCGAAGTACAGGCTGTAGAAGACCGTCAAGCAGGCAACCTTGGGGCGATGAGCCAAGCTGTGAAGCTTGGCATCCACCAATTTTACGTAGTCAATCAACCTCTTTGCTCTGCGTTCCACCGAGTCAAGCGCGGCAAGCTGGTATTTAGCTGAGCCATCCCAAAGGTGGCTGCAATACTCCATGCAGGATCGGACTTGTGCTTTATATAGTGATAAAAGCTGTCCAGGGCTGAAGTATCGCTTCACTCTATTAAGGATGCCCAGCTTTTTGCTCCAGTTTGGGCTTTGAACTCAATGGTGGCGCAGAAGTTGAGCCTGGACATCAACTCCATGCCGAGGAGCTAAAGTCGATCAGTCACAGGAACAGATGTACCACGAAAAGTAGGGGTTTGGTCGAAACGACTCCTTTTTGCGGTAAAAAGACACGCCTGTGTTTTGGTGACATAAAATACACCAGATTGTCATCACCCTACTGGGACACAAGGCTTAAGATCATACTTTTTCCGCTCTACCATCATCTGCCTAGCCTTTTCTAAAACTATTTTGGGGTCGGCTTCCAGTCTAACCGGTTGCAGCTGAGTACCTACCAGTATTTTACATGAAGCGACTGCCTATCTAACCTCCACAACCCAGTAACTGGGTAATACGATACCCCTTGGTACGACTGGATGTCAGACTTTTTAGCTTCTCACTACTCGTAACGACTGTCATAGATCTACAAATGACAGCCGGGACCAACGGCTTAACGTGCTTTCCGACGCACGGAGGAAACTCGGTAGATAATTATCGGACCCATCCACGGACCAACCTCGGCAAGAATGGCATAACCTTAAGGATCGATACGTGCGGCCGTTATTATTTAGCCACGAGCTCCACCGCAGTAAGTATTGCATTTTTCCTCTCTACCATAGCCTCCATTATGCTAAAATGCTGTTTTGGCACGTATAATATTGGTTTCTGAAAGCCTAATTAATTTTAATCTAGTGTTAAAAGGATTCTCATCGCACTTCAATCGATTAAAATATCTATCACTAAGTCACAATAACAGAGATCTACCATCAGGGAAAAAGGTTTACTAAAAGGCTAAATAATTACTGCCGTTCGGATCGATCTTTAGGCTGGCTTAACCAATGAATGCACTTGCTTAGGTTGGGTCCGTGGATGGGTGACGACCCATCACATACCGAGTTTCAAGTACCGTGCCTCGGAAGTCAGTCATTTGTATATCTTTGACAGTCGTTACAGGTAGTCAGTGGCCCGAAAATCTGAGGACCATGTCTTACCAAAGAGTACCTTTTTACCCAGTAGTAACTGGATTGTGGAGGTCAGAAGTTGCTCCATGTAAAATACTGTTTTCAGCTGCATCCGATTAGACTGGAAGCCGACCCCAACATACTTGAGAAAAGGCTAGACCGATGATGATGATCATGTTAAAAGCTTTTATTTTTTACTTAATGTCAACGCTCCTTACAAAACAATGACGAAAGGATTAAGATAAGATTATTAGTTACGTATTAAACCTTATCAAGGAGGTAAAATTTGAATATGTTTTAAAAGTCAAAAACATGTTGTTTACTATGATATCGATCAAGGTTACTCTGCAATAACAATGATGTTATTTAAAACTGTTTGGTGAAGGAATACGCAGTTTGTACGCGTGACCGAACACGTGTCTTGAAATTCGGGAATTTTATTTGTTTTGTTAGTTTAACGGCCTAAGAGTTTGGCTTGTTTTGGTGATTTTTTTTGTTGTTTTTTTTTTATCTGCCTTTCGTATCGATGTTACTTCCATATTGTATCATCATTCTCCTGCTCCTACCCCAATTTATTTGGGATCGGCGCAGCATATCTTATTCTTTCAAACTTCTCTGGTAGCCATACACGTTACGGTGTACCTGACCGGTTTATCTGTACAGTTGACAGTTGACGTCTAAAAACGGTCATTCCAGTGTGAGAAAGAGATGGAGCTATAGGGGAAGTCTAGCGCTATCTCTTTCCCACTCTGGAAAAAGATTAAACCAATACTGCTATAAGACGTTATGGTAGGCCTGTACGGCATAGTAAGCACGTCATGGTAACTGTGCAGGTTTTCTCACTTGTAAACTTAAGCATACCTGACGGGTGTACATGTACAGGTCAGAAAGGAAGTGTCTGATAAGTCAGACACCACCATTTTCTTGCCATATACTGACGCACGTGCCCACGTTTATAACAGCGTCAGAGGCGTTATTCGGGCCGGCTAGAGCCTAGCCCTTCAAGGGTTACAGTGTGATGTTATGTTAACCTCTCAAAACAGTGAAGGAAAAATTGTGAGAAAACCGGCGTGTCCTAGAGCAAAAAATTCGAAGACATATTATGTGACATCTACCAACCCCACGCGGCCCGTTGTGGATTATGACTCTAGCAGACTCTCTCAGAGAGGGGTTCCTTATGATCATCAACATTTTTTATCTATAAATTCTTTTAAACTATAAAAACTGCACTCGATTAACCACTTATGAAATTTAATTTTAAATAATTTTGTATTTAAAGCTTTGAAATGCCTTGGTATTTTATTATAAATGCACACACACATTGCCAAGCAGTTACTATTGTATTTAGACAGTCTAGGCAAATCATTTAACACAAGTTTATATGGATCTCGTCGATTCCGAGGGTTGACATCATTTGCAGTCTTAAATAGAAATAGTTGCTTATTTTTCATGACAAACACACATATTTCGTAAATGTAAAGCGACGGTAACGGTAACAAACCAAGTTTTTTAAATATTGGTCGACATGAGTCGTCGGGCTTAAGTCCACAAATTGCTCTCATGCACTTTTTTTGAGCGATGAATGCTCTTTGGAAGTCAGTGCTGTTATCCCATATTATTAGTCCATAATGTAATAACGATTCGACGTACGCGTGGTATGACATTACAGCAGTTTTTATATTAGTTACTTTTGTTACTTGTTTTAATGCATAAACAAATTTATTAATTTTAGTGCTAACATTGTCTATGTGCTCTTTCCAGTTAATGTCTTTATCTATCACTTTTTTAGTATTTGTTGTTATAGTGGCAACAGAAATACATATCTTTAAAAATTTCAACTGGCTAACTTTCACGGTTCATGAGATACAGCCTGGTCACAGACGGACGGACGGTCCCGGTTGACCCTTTGGGTACGGTACCCTAAAAAGTGCCGAAAGCACAAGATATCTACAAAATCCTTTGTCTTCACGCTTCTTAGTTTTCGTAAAGGACGAATAGGACATCAGACAGACGACTACGAACTAGTATCGATTCGGTTCATTCGGAAATGCCACGTAAACTGGTTAGTGGTCGTCTCTTTATCTATAATTACGTGAATAAGCCACGATACCATCCTTGCTGAATAATTAATATCACAGACGGCGGGGGAGTTTATAACGGGTATTCTTCAACGTCGTGTGCTACATTGACGTTTTAAACGCGCCGTTTGTGAATCACCCTGGTGAAGTTGTGTTAAGGGTGATTCACTAACCTGTCTTGATGTGGAATGGGCATTACCATAGCCAATCAGCAAGTTTGGCTGAGTTTGTTCGTAAAACAGAAAGAAGACAGTGCTATTTTCATTTAAGGTTCTTCTGCAGGTACACAAGCCTCCCTCAAAAAACATTTTGAGAGAGGTGGTGGGCCATAATTTACCGCTCCGGCCCGTTGTGGATAGGTGGATGTCAGATGCCTTTGAATATTCTTTTCTACAATATGATCGTTTCCTCGCAATGTTTTCCTTTACTCTTTTGAGAAGTATGATGAGTTAAACGCAACGTAACAAACGCGTACGTGGTAGAGGCACAGTCCGCGTTATATGCAATGAAAAAAGAAAAGAATACCTGTTTAGGTTAGATTCTAATCTGCGACCTTACAGCTCATAAGTCGCTGCCGTTTCCACTAAGCCACTATTGCTTTGCAACCAGAACTGTATTGTATTAAAATAATATACCTACTGTAACAAAGTAACAAAAGCAGGTCCCGCAAGGAAGCACGTGAGCGACCACGCGCTAGAATGTGTTATCTATATACTTATTGTAAAGTTGCCTTTCTCATAAATAACAACTAGTTTCTGATGAAACTTGAGTGACAGAAAACAAGCAACATAAAGGAAAAGTAGTTTTGAATAAAACGACTCAAAAGACTTAATTCTATTTGTGAAGAGTACTAACTGTTCCTGAACAAATGCTTTGGGCTTCATACCCTTCGTTAGGCTGGATCGAGCGATGATCTTCGCAAAGTGGCTGGTGTTGCACGCTGGATTTAGAGAAAGGGTGGAACCTCATCAGCAGCTGATAGATGTAGCGCTACCCTTAAACCTTAGAGGGGACGGATAGCCCTCTGTGCAGAGGATGCATGGAGGCGGAAGAAACACCACACGTGCTCATTGCAGAAGTGTGGCAGATCAATGGGCACGGAGTCTTTAATCGCCAGCATCGCTCCCTGAGGCCTGCAGCAGCCTGAAAAGGGTGCTAGCTTTCCCCGGGAGGACCACTGTAACCAGAGGATTTCTTTTCATACGTACAATGGCTCAATACAGAAGCTAAGTGCCGAAACAGCCCGGCAAACCTAACCTAACCCTAAAACCCTATAGGAGAATGGAGTAAAATGGCGAGCGATTGGACTGGCTTACACCCAGCAGTCGTCCGCTATTCATACATTCTGCGACCTAAGATGATGACGAAGGACTCATCGTCTGCCTTTTCCCAACTATGTTGGGGTCGGCGTCCAGTCTAATTGGATGCAGCTGATTACCAGTATTTTACATGGAGCGACTGCCTATCTGACCTCCACAACCCAATTAGTACTGGGTAAGGCCGCTGACTACCTGTAACGACTGTCAAAAATCCACAAATGACAGCCAGGACCAACGGCTTAACGTCCTTTCCGAGGCACGGAGGAAATGATGGCGAAGGACTAACAGGTGTATACTTGTGGGCTACAGTGACTTCAAGACTAGATCAATAAAAGTCAAAATGTTTGAAAAATATGTAGTTTTATTATACTTCGGTTACCCGATAGTTCCGACATTCGGAATGAATACAAAACTTGTTTCGTTTTCTTTGCTGGTTCAATGCAATTTCTGCCTGAAACAAAGAACGGTAGGCCCACTAGGTAACCTAACCTGACTTAAGCGCGTCATACACAGAAAGCGGGAGCGAGTGGTGCGCGGGACGGACGCGTGTCGGATGTTGCGCGGGAGACGCGCGGGACCCGCTCTGTTTGTGGTAGCGGGCGACATCCGCGCGCACCTGCGGCTCACGCTCTCTGTGTCATGTCGTCCATAATTATAAGAACATGAAATACAGATGCCTGACACCTGCGCCCTGTACCTATGTGATCCGCTTCATGATATTTCTCTCACTATACAAAATGTCAAAGCTCAAAACAAAAAATAGAAGCGCGCATTTTAATTGGTTTAAAATGTCTGCGACCGGAAATTCCATCATGCTTCGCTTTGTCCAGCATACTCGATGGCGGTAATGAGGAGTGACACTTTTGGCACAGTTGCCAAGTGCTATGTGTAATGCTTACTATAACTGGAACTTCTAATTTAATTAGTAAATGAGTTAGGATAGGAACATGATTGTTAAAAAACCTTTATTCTCTTTTTGGGCTGCCCTGCTGTAGGGAAAAAAAAAGGAGTAGGTATTATAGTTTTAGTTAGTAGTTTTCTAGTGCAATTTCAGGGCTTAAATGGTACTCGTTACTCGTAACTAAGTCCCAATCTATACTAATAATAAAGCTGAAGAGTTTGTTTGCTTGAACGCGCTAATCTCAGGAACAGGAACAGTGAAATAATTTTTCAAATCGGACCAGTAGGGTCCGATTTGAAAAATTATTTCACTGTTAGATAGCCCATTTATCGAAAAAGAATATAGGCTATATATCATCACGCTACGACCAATAGGAGCGGAGCAGCAATGACAAATGTTGCGTAAACAGGGAAACTGTGACGCAGACGAAGTTGCGCGGGACAGCTAGTATAGCATAATCCTACTGCTGTAATCCTCGAAGGATTAGGCAGAGGCGTGCCTTATAGTCTCATGTAATAATAGACGAGTCTATTGCCATAAACCACCCAGAATCACTCCGTGGCTGTTACTGAGAAATTCATTCCTATTTTTTTTTCCAAATTCTCTCAAGTCAGAAGTTGAATATTATACAGCGCGCTTTTATTTATGCATTAATTCAGACATCGCCTGTGTGTACGTGTATTAATATCCGTTCGCAACTTAGGTGAGGCCAATGTCAAACATTAAGTTTAGTTTTGATTAATAGACTTGCCAATTGAATAGCAACAAAGTATGACTTTAAAGTCGCGTTTTTTACCTTATTAATGTATCTGTTAAACTACGTGATAGCTAGTTGGCATACGATGTATGCCATCAATAAGGCATGTAAGTACTTACTTCTTTTTTCCTTGCCTGCATACATGAATGAAGACAATAGGTTTCAAATTAAAAAAAAATCTTGACAACGGTTTAACAAGAGCATTGTTTTTTTTTATTTGCACATGATTGTGTGTCACTGTACTGGTTTCAATGTGTTCCACATTTGAAAATGTTTCTTTTCTTTTAGGATATTAACCCTTTTGCTAGAGTTGTTAGATCAAAGCTCCAAAAAATCATATTGCCTTCAAAATTTAAGGCTGTTCAGTGCTGTTTGTTTCTGTACATGATTGAAGTTAAACAATGAGTGTTGTGTTGTAACTTTAATCCACTTTTTTTAATGTTGATCCATCCAAATGACCTAAACTGTCAATATGTATGAAACAAGAGATTTCTACTTCTGCTACAATATCCCTTACAATGTATTGTATCTATATTTTGGTTGTTTTACTCTGTTATGAAATAGTCCAAAATGCTGGTAGGAAACCCAAATTAAATATTATGCAGGATACTATTATCAAATCAATTAACACTCCAAAATCGTAACAATATTAAAAACAAAAAAAAAAGACATAACAATGACGCAATCACTTGAAATGGTCATCGTCTGATAACATGCTACCGTAAACAAACTTAACTTTACTGTCCACATATTTTTTATAACAACGCATTTAAATATAAATTGTTATCAGTTTAACTGCAAATGCAAGTTTGTAAATCAGTGTGGGGATAATGACTTTGTTCTTTGTTACGATTTTACTTTAACTGAATAAGTTTTTAACTAATATAATAAAGCTTTTGTGTTTTAAAGTTTGTCTCTTTGTTTACTGGTGCATGTTATTAATTCAGATTAAGATCACTATCTGCAATACTGTTGGCTTTAGGACACAATGAAGCCCTGCCCGTTTGGACTAAGTACTTACTATTTAATCAACTACTACCGTACACCGTAGCATAGCTCCAGTTGTGCCCGGAAATTAACCCACGGAAACAATTTAAATGTAGCATAAATGACACTTGGGCATAATGTAGCTTTCTGTTAGTTATTTTTTTTTCGGTATTCCCAAAATACCCCTAATACAAACTTCCCTATTTTACCTCTTTATAATATTATAGTTTAAAAGGAATTAGAACGAACATACTAAATTGTCTACAGAGGAAAACTCTATCTATTAATTGTAACAATAAGAAAAATTACTGTCTGTTTTAACTTGTTTTTAGAATATACATACTAGAATGGAGTACTTTTGATCAACCAGAAAGCTAATCAAAAATCAAGTTATTTCATTTAATTTATTTGCTCATTATTGTCCTGTAGCATGGACACTCGTCCTATGTCACAACGTTTACTTGATTTCGGTAAAAAGTTAAATAAAATCTTAGGTTGATTTTATTTCACGATTTAAGTAATAAATTTACCACTGCTACATTTTGATAATTAATAAATATTTTAACTTAAAGTTAATTTGACATAATAGATAGGATAAAGAATTTGATGAGGAAAATATCAATTATTTGTGACCTGACTTTGTTAGTGAGAAACCAGGTTAACTTATCTAAATGTTTGTTACATTTTGAGTAATTTAATTATCTGTTCTGCTATTTTTAAAACCTTATTTTAATTAAATGAAAAAAATCAGAAAAGAAGATAGCTAGAGTTTGGGACAGGCATTTTATTTATTAAAAGGCTAATCTTATCCTTACATTTTGCTGTCAATGATTATTTATCTTTTTACAAAAGGACACTATCCTAAGCCCTAGATAACTAAAACAAGAGCTTCCTAATCTGATTTCATAAGATAAAGAAATTCTCAAAAATATTTACTTTTTAAAATTGCATCATACTTTCTCAAATATCAGGTAACAGAAATGTAGAAGTGTTTTCTGAGTCAGTTAAATGTAAATAAACAGCGAAATACTCCGAAATCCAAATAGGTGTCATACGATTTCTCATAGTAAACACGAAAACAACGCAATCTACCAATTTCACGGTCAAGATTAGCAATAAAAAAAATAAACATAGCACAGATCAGCGAAACAAAGGCTGTTCGTGACACTTACACAGAAAAAAATCAATGCTATACAAAGGTAAAACAAGCACTATGCCTATCCCACAGTCAATCTAATTCATTAATTATGTTAAATATTCGTTCTAAACACCATTGCGTAAGACACATCCCGTAGAAATAAAGCGCAAATTCTTGACGTAAGAAATAAACATACGCGGTCCTTACCTAGAACAAATTCCCAGGCATCACAGCCCAGAGAGCGTTCAGGGACGATTTCCAAATCCAGCATCGTGCACAAAACACTAAACACAAACTAAACTAACTAACTTTCACTTTACAAAAACGTTTTTTAACGCTAAAATTCGATAATACGCTGCCTTTTCTTTGTTTGCCAACTTTAGTTTTCAACCATTTTGTATTTGTCAGAGGAACTGTCATTACAAACAGCTGATTGTATTTTGCCAGGTCCGAACTGGAAGTGTTTGTTTTTTTCTTGTACGATTCACATAGCACTTCACAGTAAAATTTGGTTATTTAAATGGTTTAGGGTTAATTGTTGTTGTGAAAAAGAGTGAATATCATTAAAATTAATTATGGTTGTATTTCGCAATTTTCACACAAACTTTTGTCCAAATAAGAAACGAAGCTGAAATAAAAAAGTTCACATTTTCGTGCAATATTAAATTAAGAAAATTAAAAAGACCTTGACAAGTCACTTAATATACAAAATTAATGCCCAACCAAAGCCAAAGTCTAGACTAAATTAATTATTTTAAATTCAGTCCTGGCAAAATCGAGTGACGCATGCGTACAAACTATGACAGAAGAAATAATGTTGTAGACTCCGGATATCTCTTTCCAACACATGTCAAATCAGCATTGCCGTCTCGTTCCCATCAACAGTTTACATGCTGTCTCTTTTTGCTTCATTTTAGACTGATCGCTTTGTCTCTATCCGTCGGACTTGTTATCGATAATTGGGTAGATGATATGACCTATACAGAATGGTATTTTTTAGTATCCATGTCGAGTCCGCTGTGGTGTGGTTTTTGAACAGGGAAAACTTAGCCAGAGATGTACAATGCAAGACAAATATCGACATGTTTAAAAGTGCATTATTTATGTCGCAGTACGTACGTCCCTGAATCACTGTTCCTAGGACGACCTAGACAGCACGTCTAGGTCTAAAATAACATTCTAGAACTAAATTGATGTGTATTTATCGATGGTACTGACATGTTTTGTAGGGCTGCAGCTTTCGCTCGGTTTCCCGCCATTCTCAAATAACCTTGGAGCGATCTCTGACGCCCACTGGCCTACGTAATGTTATTACACAATAACATGTTTATTTACTTCTAAATAGAAATCACGTATTTTTGCATAAACGGGCGTCAGAGGACTTTGAACTAATCAAGAGATTCCCTTCATTTATTTCGAGTTTGTTTTTTTTTTGTGGTACGTAGCGGCAGTGACCTATATTTTGAGTGAGGAAAATGTTCCGTAGCTACGGTAAAATCTTCACGCTATGCGCCTCAGGGACAAAACGACGCCGACGGCGGAAAATTACTCGCTATACGCGCTATGTTTATAATGATTCTTAGTTACTAGATCAGTTTACCTCGTGTTTTGATTTGCATTCCTATTTGAATAGGTAAACTAAACATACAGTACAAAATACTACTGCATAATTATTATGTTAAAATTTAGCTCAAACTCAAGTAGGTACTTAAAAGCCGCCGCACAGTGGAACGAATGTATGGGAGCGGTTGGACGTAGACATGTCCGAAAAATAAGAGTAAAATTATGACAAACTAATGATGCCATCTTATTCGATTACTTAATGCCTTCATAAATTGTGGTGATGAATTTCTTCATAACTCCCATATTTCGGGAGTAATTTGAGAAAATGTGAAATTTTACTATGAAAATGAGTGTATCGAGCTCTCTCCCTCCTGATTCCGGGCTTGTTTCAAGTAGCGGTCTCTAATATCGTAATGCTATTACTAAGAGCTATATTTAATACTAAGACACATAGTGCGCCAAATGTGCACTTTCTGGGATAAAAGGAAATGAAAATTTAAAAAAAAAAACGTTTTTTCCCCATTTGTATTTACTTTAAACCGCAGACAGACTTATTAAGAGGTCTATAAATATATTATATATATACAGAAATATATATTAACAAAAATATTCACAAGAACTGATGAGAGTATGACTTTTAAGTAAGTTGATAATAAATTACCTAGTTTCATTAAAAGTACAATAAATAATTAAGATGTAAGCTCTAATTTACTAAGTTACACATTTTAAAACAATAACATCATTTAATTATCTTCGTCATCATCATCATCATCAATTAATTCAAATTCAGAATCGATGTCCGCTAAATCATTTATGTTAACAAATTCGATATCACTTTTCTCAGAATCCGTAAGCTCATAAAATTCCTTAAAAGAAGATTTTTTTACAAACTTATTTCCTTTTGGACGGATACTTGTAACAAGTGGATCAGAAGACAGTAAAAGATTGTGCATAATATCTTCATTGCATGAGATACTGCTATGCTTTCGAGAATGCCCCTCTCTATATTTTCTAAAATCTTTATTTCTAGCCTCAGATGCCTCTTCGGATAGAAAACCAATGGGCACAATTGACATGTTCTGAACTATGTCTGGCCCATGCATTAAAATTTTATGAAGTGAAGAAGGCATATAATACCATGGGTATAACTCCACGTAAAGCTTAGCAGTATCAAAGCAGAACTCTCGGAATTTAGTTACGTTGATCTTCTCTCCTGATGAAATACACTGCAAGATCACACAGATTTTTCTTAAAAGCATAGCATCTATTCCGGTCAGTTCAGCAGATTTAGTGTAGTTTTCAAAAAATCTCCTTGCCGAGTTGCCATTGTTGGTGGATCCACTGCCTTGTTTCACAACATCGAGAAGTAAGCCCGTTTCTCTTCTTACAGCCTCTTGAACTCTTTTCTTCCTGTCATCAACTTGCCTTTTTGCTATATCACCCCTTACTTGCCATGATTTTATGTCTAATTTGTAGGAAATGTGTAATAAGCATTCCATTGAGCGAATCCAAGCGTGAAGGGTGCTTAAGCTATATTTATACATGTCCTCGTTTGCGTGTTTATCTTTGATTAACTCTAAATTATTCATTTCTTTAGGACAAGCCTTGCATATGTCACACACTGAAGCTGCTGTATTGGATATAATGGAATGAATTTTACCATCAATCATTGTCAACAGCAGTTGGTGTTTGACACTAATTCCATCAGTGATGGTGGATGGAGTTAAGGCTTCAATCTCTGCTTCGATTTCAGCCATCTCTCTCTGCACATTTTCTTTGGTTTCCTTTATAAACTTAAACAATATTGGCCGGCAAAATGAAGTGGAAGATGGTCGCTCGTTTTCCCAAATTGTTACACCTTTTGAGACGAGCCGCAGTGGTACAAGACTAATCATAAAATTACTAGCAAGATCGATTTGCTCATCTTCACTCGTCCTTTGATGATAAATGCTTTGGCTAGATGATCCGTCAAAACCCCATTTGCTGGTCAATACGAGCTGTTGATTGGGATCAACAGGGGTTTCTAACGACCTAATAAGTCTTCTTGAGGTTAAATCCATCAAGGCTTGTAATTTGATTTTTGCAGAGCTCTCTGTAACTGTGAGATCTTCTTTGGCCGGATAGCACTTAATTTTTTCTTTAACCAACATGTAGTAACTCGGGTATTGAAGAGCTCCTTCTTGAGTGTTGAAATCCCGAAGAGTGTTATAGCGCCATTTCGATAAGTTCATCGATACATAAAGAGCCAATGCCTTCAAAGGGGATATTTCCCGTACCTGAATTGATTTACCTTCAATGAAGGCTTTGATTTTTGAGGCCTCTTCTGGATTCTCCGTCAAGTATTTCATAACATAAGCTGTATCGCTTTGTCCTGCCTTTTGAAGCGCCCTTTCGGCCGAAAACATAATTTCAGCGCTGCTACTGCTGCATGAAAGACTATCTTCAGTGCGTCTTCTTTTTTGCCGGTTACTAAGGTCCTCAAAAGATTTACGAGGACTAGGATGTGTACAAGTTGAAGCATCAGATTTAGCAGGAGAAATTATGGGCTCGATGACGTCACTTATATTTTCTGTAGAAGGTTCCATATTTTCATTCTGTAATTCCGGCCATTGAATTGCAGCCTGTAGCCAAATCTCATGTTTCTTCCGAAACTTATCTGTGCTTCTTCCAGACTGTGTCCATTTTGCATAAATGCGGTAGCAAAATCGACGACACCAGTCTTTTAAACTTGTTTCAGCACTTTCACATAACTGAACACAACTGTTATCTTTTAAAACACTGAACAAATAGTTAAAGTCGCGTAAATCTTTATGTGCGCGTGCGCATAAAGCAACGTGAATATCAAGATTTGTATTAAAATTTGGAAAATACATTGCGAGATTAGCTTGGATACAACGAGGTGTAAATCAACACTGATTTTAAAGTTACTAATAGTGACCTATTTATATAAAATCCAGGTATCCCAGGTATCCTTTGTTAAATATTGCAAGGTAATTAGTTATTGTGATAATTAGTAAATGATGCATGCTAAATTAGTGTATTAAGAGCCATTTAGTAATTAAATAATAGCAATGTTCTTATCAGTAATCATTAGTGCATCAGTTTTATATGTAAACCTTAAGTCCCTAATTATATATCCTAATTAGCTTATATCTTCTCTAATTGGCTGCTCAGAAATGTTATTGTAATAAGGTAAACGTTTAGAAAAACGGTTTTAATCAACAATATAAACAAAAAATAAAAAAATTGTGTTATAAAATAAACATCACTCTTTATCCCAGAAAGTGCACATTTGGCGCACTATGTGTCTTAGTATTAAATATAGCTCTTAGTATTAGCATTATGATATTAGAGACCGCTACTTGAAACAAGCCCGGAATCAGGAGGGAGAGAGCTCGATACACTCATTTTCATAGTAAAATTTCACATTTTCTCAAATTACTCCCGAAATATGGGAGTTATGAAGAAATTCATCACCACAAGTTATGAAGGCATTAAGTAATCGAATAAGATGGCATCATTAGTTTGGCATAATTTTACTCTTTTTTTTCGGACATGTCTACGTCCAACCGCTCCCATACATTCGTTCCACTGTGCGCCGTCGTGAAACGCTAGCTTTGTTATGCGACAGCTCGACCATAAGAAAAGGATAATTTTGAAAGTGGGTAGGTAGTTTGTCGTTAACAATTTGCTTTTACCGAACTGCCATCGAAGGTGGCCCCTTTTAAAATCTTTCTTTTCTCTTATTCTTTGGCACTTCGATCACAGATTTATTAACCAAGTCCGTGGATACTTCGATTGTTTCCCCAAACGACGAACTTCAGAAAACCTGCAGAAACTTATGGTCTTTTTGGCTAGCCTATGTTGTCTCCTAAATGACAAAAGAGGGCAAAAGTCTCCGGAATGTTCCTCTAGGTCTGTCTACGTTGCGCATTCTTCGACCAATCTGGCAAGAACAATTCCAGAATTCGAGATCGCCATGCCAGCGTTTCTTAAGGCCTGCATCGACGACGATGCCCTTCTTCAGATACCCGGGCCCTGTGTGACGATCCTGCAATGTCCCCGTATTCAAAAACGCTCACTCTCTCTGAGATTCCTATTCGGAAAGTTTACCTCGCTCGCTTTCACCATGTCAAAAATTTGTCTTATCAAATAAAATTTCGTACCGAGCTCGCCGAGCAAAATCAAAAGTAATTTATTCAATTTGATAATCAGCACTATTTGAACGTCAAAGTTTGCAAGAGACAGACTCCCAAAACGCACGCCCCTCCACTCCTTCGCCACTTCCTAGTGTTTTCGCTGGGAAGAAGAAGTGGCGGAACAAACTGCCCAGAGTACCCCAGCGTTTGTGAAAACGGGGGCTGGTCTAAGAATCGGTCCTTTTATAAGTGTGAAGTCTATCAAATTCAACACATACCTACTTACTTCAGAGACAAGGACCACTCAGGGTCCCGTCAGCGGCAGAAACGAAAATATATTGCTATATTTGTAGTTATTTATACTAAGAACGAAAAACTTTATGCTGAAAATTTATTAACAAATGCCCTGACCTACAAGTTTTATATTGTGTTGACATGCTAGTAGCCATTCGGAATGCTAGAGCATCCACGAAGTAGTCAGTGGTATAGATCGTACTTCGTATTCATGATTAATTTTTCATTTAACAAAGAACAAAGTGCTAGTAGGTAATACAGATGTTCATATGTTTTTGCCGACGATATAATTGTTCCTTTTTTCGTGTTTTTTGTTGGCACGTCGTCGGTCGTCATAGTGACGTTCAGACGTGGTAAGAAAGCAACTATAGCTGTACGACGATACATTCATATTTAATTCAGACATGACGTGGCTTTATGCTGTTACATGCAACGTGTGTATGTGCCTGTTGGGGTAGGCAGGGACCTGTAATGTCGGTCTATATATCTACGAACCTACGTTCGTAGATTCATACCGACATTTGATTGTCCGTCGTATGCATTATCAAGGATAAAGAGTAAAAACAGAAATTCCGACTCAGAGCTGCAATTATTTTTTTTTAAGCCTGACCCGATGATTGAACTCAGATCTTTCATCTGTCTTAATATAGCCGATTGGGGATGGAAACTGCGGAACTAATGGCGCTAGCATAGCTGGTTCCATGCATCGTCATTGGTTGAAAATCCGGTAATGTCATTTTATATTTCAAATTAGCTCGACCTTATTGGTCAGATTGAGACCCAGCTATAGTCGTGCCATCTACAATTAGCTTTTAACGGTCTTCCCCATTAGCCGAAAAATACTTAATGGAAAGAATTTTTAGTAGTCGAATTTTCAAGTGACTTTTTTTTAACCACAAATCTAGGAACTCAATAAAAAAAGGTCCGACGACTATAAACTTCTTTCCACCCTATTGTATAATGTAGGTACTTGATATTATATTATTGTTTTGAAGTAATAACCTCTTTAGGTGCGTTGAGCGATTTTTGGTAGGGGAAAAACCTATGGATTCGCGTCACCGATGACCTCGACATTCTGTGACGTATTGCGCTTGATTAGCGACGCGTACCTAGTATAGCGGCCTGTGTAATGTACAAGATTTCTTTTTTTATTTTTAACTTCTGGCGGCAGTCCTTATGACTGTTTTGTATAAATGTGGTCATGGAATGTCGTGTGTTAAAAATTTTTAGATTCTCCCACTGGTGTCCAATAGTCTACGCATATTTCTCCAGTCCTTCCTTACTTTTAAGTAGTAGTAGGTTTAAGTCGGTACCCACTCGTTGCGACCATTGTATTGGCTCAAAGGTGTAAGAATACCTCTCGAAATAATTTGGCAACACATTGTATTGTTCCAATCGTCGGCATTCCTCAATGATTACGCGGGATGGGAAACAGCTGATTATTTTGTACTTTTCCTCCTATCGGATCGAAATAAAACAAGTATACACGTAAATAGAATAATGTTTTATTTATACTGCTACTATAAAAGGGATTGGAATAGGAATATGGGATTTTATTGTGATTTTACGGGCTTTATTTTCGAGGGCTTCTTTTTAAGTGACAATAGTAATAAAATAAGAGTAGAAGCTTGTTGCTAGGTAATAACAGCTGTACGAAGCGAAGGTTAAGCTACGCTTACCGAGGTCGGTTCGTGGATGGGTGACTATTTCATTACATTACAGATGAGACTACTTGGCTCAAACAGCACGTTAAGGCAATGACCATGTACGTGATTCGTAGATGGTAGACCTCTGTGTCCGTACCATGACTTTAAAATATTATTGTTCCATTCCTATTCCAGAGTGGGAAGAGATGGAGCTAGACGACCTGTATAGCTCTGTGTCTTTTTCACTCTGGAATAGGAATGGAACAATAATGTTTTAAGACGTCATGGTACGGACGCTGTAGTCTTCTGTCAACTTCACAGATAATACAGGTAGAAAGTAGATGAGAATGACTACCAAGATGACGGCGCTAATATAGTGGGTGGAACTTACAAAGATGCTGAAACGGTTAACAAGGTACCATTGCACGGAGTGAATAGAGATGCGAGGGAGAATAGGGACAAAATTTTAAATAGGATTTCATCGTTTAATACAAATAATTCTTTAGTAAAAAGCTATAGACATCATTTTTGTTTTAGTTTCATAAACAATAGAGTATTTTTAGGCTACCAGGCTACGTGAAAAATGACTTTAAGTTTCGCCCCGATTCACCCCCGTGTCCCTATTCACCCTATTTTACGGTATTATACAGTACATCAATCTGAGCCGATGAAAAATGTGTTGTAATGTAGGGGACATTACAACACATTTTTCATCAGTATTTTTTTTAATCCTGATAATTTCTTACAACAGTGTAATACCTACACGTCAAAATGTAGAGACAACCAGATTACCTAAAGTGTTTAACAAAATAGATTTATTAAGAGAAAAAGTAAAAATTAGTAAAGGATCACTCAAGATAAAATTAAAAAACATTATACAGGATTGCAACCAGAAATAAACACATTGTATAAGATTTAGCCATAACATAATAAGTAAGTTTAATATACAATTAGTTAGTATATACATAAGGTGGTTCATTGTTATATAAAAGAGCGCCTCTCGCCATCAAACGTAAAAGTTTGGCGAGTTTAGTCTTAAGTAACACCTCTGTATTGTAATTTAATTAAATAAAAAAATAAATAAAAAAAAACTAATGAAAAAACTCTATGAGGTTTCAGAATGATGTACTGAATAATTCATTATGTGGTACCGTTTGTGCGTCGGTGTCCCTTCATCCCTGTATGACGAAGACAGGTTGTGCCCTAAATAGAATAACAAACTGAAAAATGACCCCTGAAAGTTCACTTATCAACATTTTTGACTTATCTGACCTTCTTTTTACTCTTAGACTTCTTCTTATGCTTAGACTTATGTTTTTTCGACTTTTTCTTTTTTTGCTTTTTACTCTTTACTTCATTGACATCAACCCACGAGTCTTCGCTGGACGAAGAGTTTACATCTATAGTTTCCGTTATATTATTACTTGCTTCAGACTGTAACCTCTTTTGTATATTTTCTGGTATTTTCGGCCCATACATTACTTCTTCTTCATTTGTTTTTTCACTTTCGTCCTTTTTGCTAGATTCTTCAGAGTTCTTAGCTGTAGGTTTTATATATTTAATTTTTGAGCTTTCTTCTTCAGGTTTTTTTGTTAGATCCTCTGTTCTTCTCCAAGAATTGAGTTCGTCAAAGTCTATGTTAGCGAATATACCTCGTGGTGGTGAAGTATTCCTTTCTACATTTTTAGGGGCATCTATAAAGTCTGTTCCTTCATTTTTTGTACTTTTATCTTCCTCTTCTTCACTGTCGCTGAGAAAAATGGACTTATAGAGGTCCATTTTATCGAATTTATTTATCGTCTCTAAAACTTCAGCGCCTTGATTTTTATTTTTCTCCGATTCTTTAAGGAATAATTCTGCTACCGTCATTCTTTTACTAAATCCAGTTATTGGCTCAATTTCTTTTACTACTTTTGGAGCATCCTGACTGATATCTTGATCAGTTAGCTTAACCAGGTCAGTTTTCTGAGCGATTTGATCAGTTTTAGGTAAGATGCTGGTTGTTAAAGACTTGGAGCCACTGAACTTGCTCTGCTCTTTGGCGAAACTGTCTTTATCGTGTATTGAAGACTCCAAGTATGAGAATATTGAGTAGGAGACTTTTGGACGGTCTTCTTTTTTCTTTTCGATTCTGTGGACAAGTGAGATTGGATAACTTTGGTAAATGCAGAATTTTACAAACATGTTTATAGATCCACTTGAAAGGCATTTGCATGTGGCTGAGATGAGAATGCTAAGGGGGATGTGTGGTGTTACACGAATGGATAAAATAAGAAATGAGTACAGAGGAAGTCTGAAAGTGGCGCCGGTGACTGAAAAGATGTGTGGTAATCGGTTGTCGTGGTATGGGCATGTGATGCGGAGGAATGAGGAAAATGTCGTGAGGAAAGTTTTGAGTATGAATGTGGATGGATATAAGAGTAGAGGAAAACCAAAGAAACGATGGATGGACTGTGTGAAGAATGATATGGCAAGAAAGGAGTTGACTCATGAGATGACAAGTAATAGAGAAGTATGGAAAAAAAGATATGCTGCGCCGACCCCAATTAATTTGGGATAAGGGCAAGAGAATAATGATGATGTTTATAGATCCACTTCAGATAGATTAGTTTCTTTTTTAACCATTCATACAAAGGTGCTTTCTTGTCAGCATAACATAAAACTTGATAATTTAGGATATAAAACCGAGCGAAGCGAGCTGCAAATGATTGCATCCCGACTCGGATATACAAGGTGTAAACGTACCCTTACCAAAACCGACAACCAAGCATTCACTTTATCAAACTAAGTAATTCTATGCAAAAATGATGCTTGAGAAACAACTTTTTGAAATGATAACTTCTTATGGGAGGGTAAACCGCTTCGTAACGTAACGCTTTACGGCGCCACTCTGTCTGTCTTCCCTTTCTCTCACGCTTACGGCAGCAGTAGGCAGGCTCTTTCAATATTAAATAGTTCAACTTATATTAGTTTAAGTTATCAATAGTGATCGGATATTCGGATGCATATTTACCTAAAGTACGTTCTTTCCTGGCAAAAGGTACAAAAGTATGGAAGCGGCTATTTAAATGCCAATTTTTGTCGCGGGATTGCGAAATTTCACAATTTTTTAGTAAGTATAAAATGTAGTACTCAAAATATCGCAACGAATATTTTAAATTTATTTAAAACCTGGCAAGTTTATTGAAAATAACAAGGAAAAAAATACAACAACTATTTGAATTCGTATTTTCGTGCTGAAATGTCGAATGCTAAAACAAAATGGTAAATATGTCTGGGCATAATTCATTTGGAGCTAAAAGAAAAAGTAACTAGACTAGTTTTTATTTTTTAAATAAACTCCTTTTCCCATACTGACGCGCGCTCCATACTAGTAAACACTCAAACTTTAGGTAAATATGCATCCGAATATCCGATCTCTAGTTATCACTGCTATCGAGCGTCCCGAGACGCACACGTTTTATTTTTTGAGGAAATACGCTACTGTATGTTACCTGTCTCCCCCTATCTCGGGTACATTGAACCTCCTGCACAGCAGAGCTTCAGGTCGCCACTGCGTGTGTTGGCGCGTCAGGACGCCGTAGACCCCGCTCGCAGCTGCTTCCATCTGTCCCTTGGTGGCGAGGCCGTGGTTTGTGGAGCTCCTGGCCACGGCGGTCAGAGGGTTTGTGGCTTCGTCCGGCTCGGAGGCATGGGTGAATCTGTAATTTATAGAGGTGCTGCTAAGTTGCATTTACTCGCCTTAAGAGCGTTTATATCCTACGGCATTTCATACAAACTTTCAAGTCGTTATTTTCTGAAATGCCTGGACAGATTTTAATGAAACTTCTTAAGCAAAAGTTACTAAAAAACATTTTCGAAAAATAATGTTACATTATTTTTTTAAACATTTTCGAAAAATAATGTAACATTATTTTTTAAAACATTTTCGAAAAATAATGTTACATTATTTTTCGAAAATGTTTTTAGTGACTTTTTAGACCTATGTATACTGCTTATGCGTAAGAAGTTTCATTAAAATCTGTTCAGGCGTTTCGGAAAATATGGACTTGAAATTTTGTATGAAATGCCGTAGGGTATAAACGCTCTTAATTACTGACTATGATGACTGACTGATATAACAAAGATTTTGTAACATATTTTGATTTAAAAGAGTGTCCATGGAGTTTCTCGCCTGTTCTTCTCCATAGAGATCTACGCTTAGGAATGGGCTACTACAGTACTTTCACAAGTTATTGTCTTGTGACTGGGACTGTAGCTTTGGGTTTTGTTCTGCTTTGTTGATTTTCAAAAGTGCCTGGTCTAATTGAAATAAACGCTTTCAGTTTGAGTTTGAATAAAGTAAATTAAACACAGGTGTAAACAGTCGAGCTATTTTATAATTTCAAACTTTACTCCTACTTATTTGTTTTTTTAAACTATTACTCAATTAGAAATGTTACAGGAAATATTATAAAAATATATTTTAAAAGACACATCAGTGACTGCCTGGGTGGTCCAGCGCCACTTCTAAACGTTGGCTTTTAGTTTAGGTCCCTTGATAGTGCAGTGGTAGTGGTTTTTTGTGTCCGGTCAACATAAATAAGCGCCCACATCAATGACTAGTGGAATGCTGATCTTTCGCCTTTGACCACCCCATTATTTACAAGCGTAATATTACGTAACTATTATAAATCTATACATATCAAATAACGGGTCACGTTGTTTGTCCGGGATAAACTCCTTAACTACTTAACCGATTTTAATCAAATTTGCACACCGTGTGCAGTTTGATCCAACTTGAAAGATAGTGTAGCTTACATCTCAATTTATAGTCGCAATATTATTTTATTGCAAATTAAGTCATAATTAGTTGTTAGCTCCAAACGATTCTAACAGATGGCGGTATCTGTTGACTGGATTGAGTAAGTATTCAATAGATGGCGCTGTGTAGGAGCGGATCAGCAATGCAAATATTGCGAAAACGGGGAAAATGTGACGCAGACGAAGTTGCGCGGGACAGCTATTAATTAAATAAAAATCTTCACTCACCGATCCCCCATAATACCACTCAAAGGCCGATACAACTTCGCAGCCTGCTCAAACTCCACCATCTCCCTTTCTCTCTCCCACTCCTGCAACTTGTCTATATCGCCGTCTCTTTCCAACACCCCCTTATTTTCCACAAACCTTTCATACCTCTTTTGTTTTTCAGGGTTCCCAACGAAAGGTTTGAAGACTCTTGTGAGGTCTTTCCCTGAATCTTTAATAGGGATATAGTCGAGTTCTGTTTTTTCCGTCAATGTGACGAAATTTACGTTTCTACCGAGGAGTTTGGCTATGGGGTCTTCTGTGGGGGTGTTTGTTTGTGTCGGTGTAGGGGGTTGCTGGGTTGGTAAGGGAGCCTCGCCGAGTAACTCACCGCGGGCTTTCGCCGACAATTCATGACGGCCTAATCCTGAGAAAGATAAAGTGTAAAAGTTAGATTTTTGTACGCATTGGTGTCTTTTTACACATCGATAATTTACAATTACATACTGTTAGTGTAATAAAGTCGATAAATACAAATAAAAGTTAAATTTTATTTGTCTTCGATAATAGGGAATATGCCAGTAATACTAAAGTTTTTTGAAGTGAAAAGTTCTTTAGCCGCGTTGAGCAATGTTCAGTAGGGGAAAAACCTATGGGTTCGCGTCACCGATGGCTTCGACATGCTCGTGACATATTGCGCCAGACTAGCGACGCGTTGATATTCTATTGTTTCGAGTTTTCACTTCTGTCGGCAGTTCTTACGACTGCGCTTGTTTTTTTTTAATATATTGTATTGGACCATAAAACTAATATTTTACTATTATTGTTTTATGTTGCGTGTTTTTAGTGAAATGGAACGCAAACTCAAAACGCATCGTCCTCGATAATACTGGCATTGACGCTAAAATAGTTCATTCTACTTTTTACGAAGTGTTGCCTGTCTTCGAACTTCTGGCTAAATGCTCTATTGCCTAATAAAAGGGAACTAACTATACGATACAATATAATATTTTATGGTGTATACATTTCAACAATTAAAAACTAATAAATAACTAAAAGAGTATTAAATAACTAAGAGAGAGACTGGCAAGTCTCTCTCTTAGTTATTTATCTCTCGCATTGCCACGTTGTATGGCAATCATCATCATCATCATTTCAGCTCAAAAGACGTCCACTGCTGGACATAGGCCTCCCCAAGTGTCGCCACATTGACAGTTTGGGGGGTTTTACCATAATCGCCACGCTTGGCAGGCGGGTTGGCGATCGCAGTACGGTTGTTACAAAAGCACAGAGAACGCTGCTGCCCATTCTCTGGCAAGTCCCTTAATCGCCTCTTACGACACCCACGGGAAGATATGGGATGGTGCTATTCTTTACGTCCGACACCATACAGAGCGATAGCAATACTTAGTCTAATTAAAGAGTAATTTTTTTAGAAAATTACGTAATATTGCGTTTTTATTTCAAACTTTGCGTTGTTTTACGAGATGATATGAATATAAAATGAATTGTTTGTTTAATAATACGTTATTATCAAATAAAAGCAAAGCGGCTAAAAATTTTAATAATTAAATTATTTGCCAAACTTGTTTTTGTAAAATGATGAAATGTCCTAACATATGGTTGTCAAATGAAGATTTGTAAATTAACTTTTGGAGAAAAGGCAGGATCCCGATGATATACCTTGGTCCCTAGGTTTTTGCGTGGTAGGTTCGAACCGGGAGCGTCTGGCGCCGGCCACCGCAGGCACATAGTCACGCGGTAACGCCGGGGCGGGGTAGGCAGGGACTGACGGCAGCGGTTTACTGGCCTTCACGAAGCCTTGTATGACCTGGAAACGGAATAGTAATAGGTTTATAAAACCATAAATAACACAAGGTGAAGGTGGTATTTTTGAACTTGTAGGATAATATACAATATCAGCCTTAATGGAGGATCTCATTATCATCAACCCAGTTACTCTGTTTTTTTAAATTCATGGTAATGTCCAAAAGTTTCCGGCTTCAACTATAAAAAATAAATTAAAAACCCCCGACGCTACGACGCGACGCTTTTTATGTCGTGCGTTTTGAAATGTTTTAATTAATTTTGAAATTTTTTTTTTTTTTTGTTGAAAATCCGCTGCAGAACGGGTTTTGTAAGTGAACGTCAGTAATTGTTAAAATACTTTTAACCGGTCAAAAGTACATACTTTTGCCTGCGACATATGTATATAGACATCTGTCTAGCACTACACTGATAGAAGCGTGATTTTATGTACTATCGCAAAAGTGCCAATAGGTACACTTTTCAAACCAAATCCCGTGCACTCGAAGACCACATCTGTTTAACACCCTTACTGCTATTGGTCCGCATCTCCGCACAAATAGTTTGCGGACCAATAAACGCGACCCTTTTTTAAAATACCTTTTGTTTAAAAAAAAATCTTAGTCTCTGTTAATGATCCCAGATGTTTGACCACCGTTTTTCGACCAATAGGAATAAAACAAAAAAAGGGACAAAGAAATAGAAAGTTTTTAACTGTTTTAACGCTGGAAGCAAGGATAGTCCTTACGGGGGTCCGATACAGAATTAGTTGACTGTACTTACTTGGCCACTCTTCGGAACAACCTTCTTCTTGTCGCTAAGCGGCGCCGGGCCTCCGATAGAGAAGTCGTAGTGGGACATGTCTTCATTCGCGTAGATGTCTTCGTCATCTGCTTCAAATGCACCCACACCGAATGCTTGGCCGCGGATTGATACCTGAGAATGTAGATTTATTATTTGTGAATTTTGAGAGGGAATTGTGGTAAGAATTTTAAGCGTTTTAAAGTAAAATGTAGTATAATATGAAATCCTTTATGCGTTTATATAAATATACAGATTTGCTACATTTTTAAATATTCCTTATAAAAAAATATAAAAAATTGTAGCCCACCGGTATCGGGAACAGGGTCCAAGCTACCGGCGGTCAGGGCTCCAGAGAAAAGAACCTCCTAACAATACGAGCCGTGTCCCGGAGTACCGCTTTCTGAATCAAGCCCTTGATCCAGCTGCCTAACGACAGCCTCATCAGATATTGATCGAGGCTCTTGGCAATTAGGCCATTGGCTGATACGACTATCAGCAAAATGATCGCTGAGTCAACATCCCACATGTCGACAACCTCGCGAGCCAAGTCAAGATACTTGGTTTGCTTATCTTTCTGGGCTTTTACGAGGTTCTCGTCATGTGGAACCGTTAAGTCAACAATCATTGCGGTCCGCTCTGATCGATCCACCACTATATCAGGCTTATTGGCTACAATAGTCCTGTCAGTGATGATGGATTGGTCCCACTCCCAGTATAGTGTGATATTGCCACGAGAACTGGGTCGGGCACATACCTAGTACGGCACTTCCGATTCCACAAGGCTGTATTTCAGAGCTAGTTGCTGATGGATAATCCTGGCTACAAGGTTGTGTCTATGCAAGTATTCTCCGTTAGCTAGACGAGAACACCCGGAGATAATGTGACAGATCGATTCGCCCGGACGGTGGCATGCCCGACATATGTCAACCGTACCATCCTTTACAATAATTCTCCGGTAGTTATTCGTCATCATAACTTCATCCATAATAGCACAAAACAAAACCGTCGGTTTCTCCAGAGGTCCCCGGAACGTAGCCAGGCTACGGATGCTGATTGGTCTACATCAAAGTTTTGAAGAAGCGTCCGTGAAGCTCCTTACTCTGCCATACTTCCCTGCGGTCATTAGTGTCAAGCACTGCAGGTTTGCGCCAGTTCTCTTTACCCAAGGAGAGCAGGGTGAGGGCTTTGTCCATCGCGACCACATCTCGATGCATCATCACGTCGGCTTACTGCTGGCGAGACTGCTTATTTTGCGATTGTTTCGAAAAGCCTTGATCTCAACAACTCCGCGGGATATACAGTATTATTATGGTGACAAATAAAGTAAAGATAATCAAATAATTACTGATAACCAACCAAGGGCGTTGTAATCATTTTCTATCATTCAGCCTACTCACAATCAATTTACCTATGATATTGCATCTAAGTAATCTTTGTTCTCTTGTGCCCGTCATTAAGATATTTTTTTTGTTCAAGTCCATACCTGGGGAACCTTCCAGTTACGTAGATATTGGGGGCCACAGTTTTTTAAAACATTTTTTTAAAGTTATAGCTTTAAATACCTCTACGACCCCCGTGCTATTCATCATCATCATCATTTCAGCCGAAAGACGTCCACTGCTGGACACAGGCCTCTCCCAAATGTACATAACGGTTTTGCCATAATCGCCACGCTTGGCAGGCGGGCTGGCGATCGCAGTACGGTTGTTACAAAAGCACAGAGAACGCTGCTGCCCATCCTCTGGAAAGCCCCTAAGTCGCCTCCTACGACACCCACGGGAAGACATGGGATGGTGCTATTCTTTACGTCCGACACCATACAGAAAATATTAAATGCTATCGTGCTATTAAATGCATCCCACAGCACAATCTTTTGAGTGTATAATATTGAGACCTACCATAAATTGTGTCTTTTCACCAAAAAAAAGGCGTTCGCCAGCCATAATTTTTGTGTAGAGTTACTTCTAAACTATAATATTATAAAGAGGAAAGATTTGATTGTTTGTTTGCATGCATTGTATAGGCTCCGAAACTACTGGTCCGATTTGAAAAATTCTTTCAGTGTTAGATAGCCCATTTATCGAGGAAGGCTATAGGCTATATATCATCACGCTACGACCAAAAGGAGTGGAGCAGCAATGAAAAATGTTGCGAAAACGGAGAAAATGTGACGCAAACGAAGTTGCGCCGGACAGCTAGTATATTATAGAAGGATTCAAAGACAAAATTTTCTTACCCGTTTCCCTTTATCCTTCATAACCAGATGACTTCTCGAAGACCCAGCTTCACTTCCATATTCTCCAGTCAAGTTCCCCAATACAGAATGCCGACTTAGCCCCGAGTAGCCGAGCCCGAAGCGGTCATTCTTACGGTGTAGGATATAAGGCTCATAGTCGTCTGGCGCGAATAGGGTGTCAAAGTCAAATTCGGAATCCAAGCTGTCAGAATTTTCGTCTTCTGCTTGATTTTGGTCTTCTTGAGCCTGTAATGGAATTAAAGTGAGGGTTAATATGGAGAAGTAAGTACATATTTGAAGAGTTCCCTCGATTTCTCCAGGATCCCATCATAAGATTCTGACTTGGTGACAATGGGACCAGCTCAGGAGCTTTCGAATAAAAACATATAATAAAAAAAAAATTGAAAATCTATCACAATTAGTGGAGAAATCGGTGAACATACATAGAAAAAAATACATACAGTCGAACATAGAACCTCCTCGTTTTTTTAGTCGGTTGAAAAGGAAAAGAGAGTGTGTTCTATAATATTCCCTGCATACACCTCGCGATTCTACGTTGAAACTGGCCGCCATGAACCCACAGGTTTAGACAAAAATAGACTAAACAAATGACTACGCCGCGGTACGCCGGTACAAAAGAGCTAAGAATCTACACTGATGGATCAAATACCGATGACGGGACAGGTTTCGGGGTGTTCTCCGACGACCTAAACATAAAAATATCCAAACCCCTTGGAATGCTCAACTCTGTTTACCAAGCTTTTTTTATATTATTTATTATTCAAAAACACTTTTACAATTATTTTACAAATCGTAAACATACCACACAAACCATCGTGGGTTTAACAGTGGTATGCCAGACACGGCAACTCGGTGCCACAACATCATTATCAGTACTTACATACTCAGGTATAGGAAAAGTATAGATACTAAATAGACACTTTCTAGATTGTACCACAATCCAGAAAGTATCTCTTTAGCACCTTCGAGCAATTTTTAACATTTATTTTATTACAGATTTCTAGTGGTAAGTCATTCATAATAGAAGGTAGCATGCATTCCCACGTCCTTGCCCCATAAACATTATTAGATTTAGGTATCTTAAATGTGGGTAGGAATGACAGACAACGTAACGACTTTAGCCTTCCGTATTTTCGAATTGAACCTAGATTGTGGCAGTTCTCGGTTAAAACGCACCTTGTCGAAGACATTTACAATTTGACAGTACTTAAATAGACCCGTGTCATTATCTTTGAATTCGTGTTTTATTCTTCTGGGTACAATAGTTTTTAAAATACGTAACTGTAACTTGTAAATGTCTTCGATGTAAGTCTTATATGTGCGCCCGTAGGTACTTAGGTCGTAGTCAATAACGGAATCAGCCAGTGCCAAGTACAATGTTCTAAGCGTTTTATATGGAAGTTTATACTTAAGTATTGATAACTTTGATAGTACAGATCTAAGCTTATTACATACGTGATCAATGTGCGGCCGCCAGTGGAAATTACTATCTATTATCAGACCAAGGTACATGTGATGCTATAGCTGAGTGTGTAGGTATAATCCAAGCGGCACACGCTATAGAGGCCAGAGAGGTTACGAATACCAATATTCGAATACTTTCCGACAGTGCCTCAGTTCTCCAATCCCTAAACAGTAATCAGATCACGTCGAGACTAATACTAGAATGCCATAATACCCTAGAAAGAATCACGGTACTAAACCACAACACGGTAACACTACAATGGATCAAAGGACACAGTGGATCCCTGGGGAACGATGCGGCGGATGAACTTGCCAGAAGAGGATCCAGCACAAAACCCTACGGACCCGAACCCATTGTGCCCATTCCTTTCAAGCAGCTAAATAACTGGTTAAAGGATCACACTCGAACACAGGCGGAAAAATGGTGGACCTCGACACCAGGGCGTAGGCAATCCAAGGAAGCTATGCCGTCCCTTGACGCAAAGCTGACCAAGCGCCTTCTGCGTCTGGACAGGGATGGCCTGCGTCTGGTGGCGGGGACCATCACTGGACACTGCTCACTGAATAAACACTTCCATACTCTAGGAATCACTGACAGTCCCCTGTGCAGAGCATGCATGGATGCGGAGGAAACGGTGGCGCATGTGTTGCTTGAGTGCACCGGTGTCACCAAGATTCGCGACGCGACCCTGGGAACACCAGGATCCCTTGCGGATGCCCTGAGTAAACCGGGAAGTGTGATCTGCTTCTGGAGGGAGGTGGGCTGGTTGGAGTAACGGCCACTATGGCTCACGCACAATGGTCCACTTAAGGGACTAAGTGCGGAAACCAAAACCCCATAAAGAAGAAGAAGAAGATGACTACGCCGCTGAGTTGGGCCTATTTGGCGCAGACGTCATCATTCATCATCATCATTTCAGCACAAAAGACGTCCACTGCTGGACACAGGCCTCCCCCAAGTGTCGCCACATTGACATTTTGGGGAGTTTTTGCCATATTCGCCATACATATTCGCCACGATCTCAGTACGGTTGTTACAAAAGCACAGAGAACGCTGCTGCCCATTCTCTGGCAAATCCCTTAGTCGCCTCTTACGACACCCACGTGAAGATATGGGATGGTGCTATTCTTTACGTCCGACACCATACAGAGCCAGACGCAGGCGCAGACGTAGTACACACAGTAATTATACCTGGTAAAAGTTTATATTAAAGTATTATAAAAAAAAAAAATGTTTCAAGTATAAATATAAAAAATAATAAAATCTAAAAAAAAAAATTGTTTAATGTTGTGTGCACTTGTGACATGTGCCAAATAAACTTATTTTCTTCTACGTCTACGCTACCTGTCTTATTTCCGGCGGCATATAACACCCGTAAACTTTATGCTGTTCCCTGGCTTTCTTCTTCCCCCTCCCGCTGAGTCGCTCCCCCGTGCCCTGCCCCTCTTTCCAGCCCATAGCGCGGAGCATGCGCACTGCAGCCGTCTCGTGGACTGCGCGGACTAGCTGCTGTAGAACTGGTTCACCTGTCGAATAGATACATGACACTTTTGTGTGAAGGATGATTTTTAAATACCTATTAAATGTTACGAGTACTCCACTTAACATTACTCGTCGATTTTTTTTTTTTCGCTATTTGGCGTCTAGTTGTCGCAATATTTTGAATACTGTCATGTCTTTAGTGACAATCGTCGCATGACGAAAGAGTCAGCAGAACCGTCCCGTGTTTGGTCTCTACAGTGCCACAAAGGAACACACATTACAATCCCTCAGTCGGTTAAAAACAGATTACCGAATTTCTGATTTAACCCATTTTTAATCCTAGATGCCGGTTGCCTCATGATGTTTTACTTCACCGTTGTAAGAACAGGAGTGATGAATTAAATAACTTACATCAAGTCACGCGCCAACCTGGGTTTAAAGTTTCAAACAGATTATTTAGAAAACTTACCCGGTATAGGCCCGTCGTGGAACTGCGTCCGATGCGCTCTCTTCTGTCCGGAGAACTCGTGTTGCGTCTGTACTTGTCGCGGCGCTATGCCGAACTCACCGCGGTCTTCCTCGTCCATAAAGTCTTCGGGACGCTGGTTCTGCACCAATAGAGTTCACAAGCAACATGACATACGGGATATATCAAGATGAGGATAACACGGAACCCATGGAAGAAGAAATGGGGGCCTTTACCCACCAGTGGGTGATTCCGGGCTGAAATGATGATGACATTTCATGTTTATTCATCATCAGCCTAGAGCAGTCCACTGCTGGACATAAACTGCTCCAATCGCAAGCCATTTAAATACGATTTATTAACCCCCAACCAAAAAAGAGGGGTGTTATAAGTTTGACGTATCAACTGTGTGTTATAACCAAAAATAAATTAATCCAAGCGTCGTAGCGTCGAGGGACCGCTAAGTAGACCGCTTAGCACAAGCATAAGCAGAAAACAAACTGGACCCATTTATTTTTGTTTTTTTTTAGGTTTTTCCGGTCGGGGTTTTTTTTAAATTTATTTTTTTATTAAACAGTATTAATAAAAATGTTCCAAGGGTTCGAATCCCGCACGGAACAAATATGTGTATGGCCTACAGGTAGTTGTTCCGGGTCCGACTGTTTCTGTATGTCAGTTTAAACGTAAAAGTAACCACGATACAGGGGAAATTTCAATAGGGGCAATCTTCTTTATCGTGTGGTGTCAGAGTTTTTATGCGGCCCATGGGACTCTGGATTGGATTTACATGCTGTCGAGCGATATCTCTCAGGCATGCCGGTTTCTTCACGACGTTTTCCTTTACCGAAACTAGTCGAAAAATCAGAGGTGCGTGCCGTGAGTTAGAACTCGTGACCTATGACTTAGCAGTCCGACGATCATACCTAAGCTTTCACTGCTCTTTAAATGAAAGAAAACAGTAGACAGTAGTTCGTACCGCGAATAGTTAAATCTTGAATTGATAAAAAAAAAACATCTGTAAAACTCACCGGAAGCTTAGCTTTTTCCGCTCGCGAGCTTTTAAAAGTACTAGGCGTCCATCCTTCTTGAGAGCCAACAGTGTTTCCGAATCCCGCCGAGAAGCCCCCAGTGAAGGCTCCATGGAACCGACGCCGGCCATGTTCGTCCACGGCAAACTGGTCTGGCGCCTGTTGGTACTTGCGTTTTGAAGGCACTTCATCTGATGATAAAGTAAATTCAACGTTTTATATAAAAGAATACGGAACAATTTCTAATTTACTTTTTATTTATAATATATAATAATACTAGCTATCCCACGCAACTTCGTCTGCGTCACATTTTCCCCGTTTTCACAATATATTTCATTGCTGCTGCGCTCCTATACAGCGCCATCTATTGAATACTTACTCAATCCAGTCAACAGGTACCGCTATCTGTTAGAGTCGTAATCGACGTCGTAGATAATTGTGACTTAATTTGCAATAACATAATATTGCGACTATAAATTGAGATGTAAGCTATCCTATCTTTCAAGTTGGATCAACCTGCACACCGTGTGCAAATTTGATTACAATCGGTTATGTAGTTTATGAGTCCATCCCGGACATACAACGTGACGCGCAATTTATATATGTATATATGTAGATTTTATAAAGCTGAAGAGTTTGTTTGGTTGAAGACGCTGATCTCGGGAACTGCTGCTTCGAATTGAATCAATCTTTTAGTGTTGAATAGCCCATTTTTCGAGGAAGGCTATGGGATATATATGTATAGGTATATAACTTCACTCAACGACCAATAGGAGGGCAGCATCAATTAAAAATGACAGACGAAGTTGCGCGGGTCAGCTAGTTTCTTAATATTTACAGTGGTCCATATTATTTGCTGTTGCAATCCGGCTAGATGGTGTAGGTATATTTGACCCATCTGGATCACAACGTGAGTGTGGTGTATCACCTTCTCTCCTGCATGTACCTTCCAGGACTTGAATAAGGCAAACGATAGAGCTCTCCTGCCCCCGTATTCACAAACGCTCGGATTCTTTTGGCATTACGAAAGAGAGCGACATACGACTTTCCGAATCGAAATCGAATCCGAGCGTTTGTGCAGAAGGGCTAAAAGTAGCATTGTTATGTCACTCCAGTGTGTGAAAGAGACGAAGCTATCGAGGATGTGTAGCGCAATCTCTTTCCCATTCTGGAATAAGATTACAACAATACCGCTTTGAGACATCATGGTAGACCACCAGGTCGCTACGTGCTTGATGGACAAATTCTGAGTCAGCGATTCGAAGAGAAGAACAGCTAGCAACCAGCACTAGTTTTTAAAAGATCATGCTTACCTTGGTGAGGATATTATTAAAGTTATTTGTGACTGGTGTTTAAATTAAAACAGGTTTTTGGGAATTGGTACAAAACACAGTTTTAATGATATTATTTATGTATTTAATACTCAGGTCATACATAAAAATTAACAACAAGAAGTAGAACAATCAGAAAATATAAACATGAATCAGGCCTAAGATCCGGAATCCACCTAAGCTCCACGAGCGGGGTGGAAGTTACACGTACAACAAACGACTTATCGAGCTATGCAAAACCAGTATAAGCGGATCTCTCATTGTACGGGAAATCTGTACAAAGCGAGACCAGATTATTCTAGAAATGTAAAGCTTGATATGTTGCCGTGAGTACGAGAATCACATTAATTGAAATCTACATCGCGTCTCTCGTTTCTCCTGTGATTGGTTGAATCTTAAACGTCTCCAAACAGTTTCGCTGGTCGCCATTTCGGTGGATTCCGGGCTGAAACCTATAAAAACTTAAAATCTAACAAAAAACAATTTGTAAGCTCGTTTTTCCCAATAGTAAGCGACAACGAAATACATGCCTGAATATTATTGCACTCAGCGCTGAAAGTGCAAATTGTAATATTTCCACTTTCTGCGCTGAGAGTAAAAAATGTGTGCTTTTATGTCAGTATCAGCCTATAATGTTCCCACTGCTGGGACACAGGCCTCCTCTCTATGAGAGGGAGTGGGCTGTAATCCACCACGCGGACCCAGTGCGGGTTGGTAGATTGGTAGAAAAAATCGAAGACATGTGACATGTCTTCGATTTTTAGTTCTAGGACATGCCGGTTTCCTCACGATGTTTCCTTCACCGCGTTTGGGCAGCGGTGATGAAATAAATGACAATAAGTAATGCGCCTGCCTGGGTTCGAACCCACGGCTTACTTTGCTCGTAATTCGGGGCCGCCACAACTGGGTCACCGCTGCTCTCCGTGCTTTTATGTAGTGCGCTTTTATTTAGGCATTAATTTAGGCGTCGCTTAACTATTAGTGAAACCTTGCGAACTTTCTTGAAATATGGGAATTGCCTTCTCGGCATACCTAACAAATTGTCTTTTGACAAATTGTAGATATTTTACACCCGAGATCGACTTGTCGTTTTATGACGTGTAAGTTTCAAACAGCCTTGGGGTGGTAACGCAATAACGAGGTTGAGTATACTACACAGATATACACAGATTAAAACAGTTTACTTCTCCTAACCTATCAATAAATATACATAGTCAAAGTAAATACAAATATAACAGTACGATAGCTCATACGATACATTGAATTGTGAACTAATAAAAAAAATGCTATCTTAAACCGATGCAGTGTCAAATTCTATAGAAAAAACTCTGACAATAGCGATTCATACGTAAAGAACTCACAATCATGTTTTAAGTAAATGTTTATAAACGTATGAAATGCTTGATCAGTCTCTGACAGGAATTTGAATATTTAAAAAAAAAACGGATAATTATCGTAGGTACACACGGCGAGACATCAAGTTATACATTTCCAGTAAAACATGGACCCGGTTTGTATAGATTTCCAATACAATGAGAGATCAGCAAACTGGTTTTGTTTACCTTGATTGATCGCCATGCGTACGTAAGCTTAGCTACCAGAACTTAACTTTAGTATACTTGCAGTCTTTAGACAGTACTTGACAGTAAATTAAGACAGAAGCGACGCTTGACAAAGACAAAAATGTTCTGCCGTGTTTACTTAGTAACTTCTTAAAACTAACTTTGTCTAGCGATATTATTAAAATACTTAAAATTGTCGCCATTTTAGGTATGATGGCATTGAGCTTATAGGCGGGTCCGCACCTGTGAACATGTCCATGTCATGTTCCAAAGATGCACACGAACCGCTCTGTTCGCGTTTGCGAAAGGACATTATATCTCGCACGCGTGCTGCTCGCGAACGTGTGCAAAGGTGTCCAAACTATGTTCCTAATATGAACGCGAACCGCACTGTTCGTGTTCTCGAGAAGAGATTATATCTCGCACGAGAACTGCACGCGAACGTGTCCAAAGGTGTCCATACTATGTTCATAGATGCACGCAAACCGCACTGTTCGAGTTCTTAGGAAAACATTGCACGCGAACTGCTCGCGACCCGCTCGCGAACTAACCCAAAGGTGAACATAACTATGTTCAAAGATGTACGCGAACCGTACTGTTCGTGTGCGCAGGTGTGGACGCGCCTTACAGCATTGGTTTTCAAAGGGATAACTTAACGATGATAACAAAAGTTATGAGTACCTACACCTGTCAAATTATGATGGACGAAAGTTAATCGTGCTGTGGTAATTTGTATATATAATACGTAAGTAAACAGTTTCGTTAAAGTATATAAAACGACACTGCACTTTGAACAAGACTACTACAACTGTGCGTCCAGAATAAGTAACATTGCACACAAATGTTGTTATTTTGGTAACCTCTGTATTGAATTGTGTTAATTAACTATACAACGTGTTGTTTTGCAACCTCGTCAAATTTAAGGAGGTAACTATGCTAATGATTCTCGTCCCGAATCAATAATAAAATTGGTAGGTAATTTTAGTTTTTAATCTTATTTACGGAAATCGGTAAGTGTGAAAAACCCGTGTTTTAAACTAGGGCCTTCTGATTCTCGCCTTATAACCGCGCCTCCACAAATACAAACAATCTCAAACGTTTATTCGATCATTTCTTATTCCCTAAACCACGTTAAGGGAGTTATTCTGAAATACTGACAAACATAAACAACCAAAAAAATCTGCGTTTATTAGTAATTAACTAGGTACCGTAATTTTTATTGATTATTTATGTCTTGTGTGACAACCTCCTGAATTTTGACGAGGATGCAAAACAACACCTTGTGTTACATACACGTTATGTTACATAGATGCTACTCACTGTTGTTGAAGACGAGTATCAATACTATCAATGCCGTAATAAGTTAATAACACCTTGAGATTATGTGGTAATGGCATTAAGTAGCGTTGGGCGTGGCTGCATGACCGTTATAAAGTTACCACGTAACCCAATCTGAGGAACAGTAGCTCTCATTAGGGTTAAGAGTTTTTATCGGAACCAATTTTTTGTCGTCCTCTTGTGCCAAGTTTGGGCTTGGCTTTTTGTCTTTTGGCGGATTTCGGCCACGGCCACCACGGGGTCTGTGTCGTCGTTTTCCCGTAACTGTCAAACTGACATTTCTACCAGTGGCGTCCATTCGTGTTTCTGTATAAGCAGACGACGACGCTAACGGGACTTCTGCCGATGGTGCCCGAATAGCTATTTTTTGGTCTAGATTTGGGGTTGGCAAAAGGGGCCTCTTGACAGGCCCAGACCTAATCCAAAAAGTAACTTTATCCATGCCTAGGTTAGCTTTAAAGTTGATAAGTTTTAGCGTCTCAAACGAGGCCTCATCGACAGATAATAGCACGATTTGACCACTGTATGTTTTCGTCACTTTAAACACTTGCCAATTATCCGTGTCGAGTCCTGGGTTCTGCACTCGGAGTAGTTCCAAAGCCGTTGCTACGGGTACACCCTCTTTGTCCGGAATTAAAATTGATACCGTAATTGGTTTAGGTAATTCTTCTTGTGGCGTTATTGAAAGACTCGCTTCAGGCCAAGGTTTAAGTGAAGGGATCACCTTCTCAAGCCATTTTCGACTTTCGTGGTTTTCACAAATCATGCGAATCCAGCCAGTTTTGAAAGTACTTCCTAAAAATTTTGGTCCAGCGCCCTGTACTGCGATCTTAACTATAGCTTTGTTAATAGACTGATGGACCAGCGTCATTTGTTGTTTGGTCATGGGGACAATATTGCGGATTCCAACACGGATTGGTTCGGCATTCTTGTTCCCATTTGCCCCCTTCTCGGAACTTTCTTGACACTCTACAGGTTCGTGCCAATGAGAACGAGACACATTTTCTGACTCAATTCCCCTACGATCCGCTTCGCCAAAGTCACGCCAAAACTGTGCGTTACCTTCGTTGACGGGTATGGCCATTTCAGTTCGACCCCTGTGTTCTTCGTCCGAATCATCATCAATGCAGACGGTTATGATCGGCTGTGTTACATGCCGCAACCCTTCGCGCGAGGGCCGGTCAGATTCACTGTAGTCGAGGTTAACACTACTGTCCCAGGAGATTTTCTGGTAGTTCCGAGGATCTTCCCTGAACTTTTTATCGTCAGAATAGTTATAAGTATGAGCATGTTTTGGTGGATGGGTCTCGTCACGAAGGCCTAATCGTGAGGGCCGATCAAGATCGGGCCAGTAATTAGCTGATGCTTCAGATTCAGAAGTGGTTTTCCTGGTCTTACAAGGCTGCTCACAAAAAGGTCTGTCGTCGTTACTGTCGTTATGGTGACGTTTTACTGCCCTCATTCCATTTTTAACTCTTATTTGCTTATCAGTATCGGTGTATTTTAGCTGTGTACGCTCATACGAATGCCTTGAGCTGTACTCTATCGGAGTCTCGTCATGTCGAGTCCTCAGTGGCGAATGAGTCCTCAGTGGGGAAAGAGCCCTAAGTGGAGAACTGACCCTTAGGGGAGAATGACCCCTCAGTCGGGAACGGGCCATCAGGGGGGAACGGGCCCTCAGGGGAGAACGGGCCCTCAGGGGAGAACGGGCCCTCAGGGGGGAACGGACCCTCAGGGGGGAACGGACCCTCAGTGGAGAACGAGCCCTTACTGGGGAATGACCCCTCAGTGGGGAACGGGCCCTGAGTGGTGAACGAGCCCTGGGTGGTGAATGAGCTCTCAGTGGTAAACGTTCTCTCTCCCAGGAGTTTAGCTGTCCACGATCTCTCTGGGAGGATGTTGGGAACTTGTGAGGTGACGACCTCCTCCTGTGACCGTGCGAGGGTTCCAAATGGGATTCTCTTTCGCTACTATGACGTCGTATCCTCCGATTCGTCTCATAACCTCTCGTTTGCAATGGATTAGTGTCCTCCTGATAGTTCCGCTGTGAAGTATGTAAAACCTCCTTGGTATAGGTTGGCGGGGGCCTATAAGGTTGATCCAAGTAGGATTCTTGATTAGTCTCAAGCTTATTTGAAGGATGGTTACGTGCTCTTCTTCGAGTTGACTCCCAATAATTTGAGCTTGTACCTGTATCATGTGCGTTTTGTTGGTCATCACAAGGTTTATGCCAGAAGCCTGTTTGATCAGGCTTTGGCTCACTGGAAATACGTTGCATCGACTGAAATTCATCTCGTACCTTCAAGTTGGTGTGAGAGTGTTTCTTCTTGCTTTTGTCAGAAGGGTTTAAAAAAGTTACCGGACAGATTGATTCTAATTCAGGAAGTAATTGACAAATCTTCGGCCATTGATGGTGGCACAAGTTAGAAGCTGTTTTTGGGTTGACATTAGCTGCTATTAGCTTTCTGAATCTCTTTCTTTTGGATCTTGCCAACGGTTTTAGTTTTTTCGGCATGGTGCTGGTGTGATCTGGTAAGTAAAAGAAAATCCTAGAATGTATCAACTGTTTTATCCAATTTAAATCAATCTTAGTAGGGAGTTCAGTATAACCAAGAAAATATGTTTTTAAATAGTAATAGGTTTTTCAGGTGTGGAGTGTAGTAGGTGCTAATGGTTTACGTTGTTAAGCTGTTAAAGCATTTGTTTTGAATCAGCATTTCAACATCAGTTATTGTAGACATTGAAATTAAAATTGGAATTACTTAGGTAAACACTGCATGATTTTTACTTGCATCTATTTTCACATACTTTTCTTTCAATTATTTCGGTACTTCGGAACAAATAGGAGTGCAAAAGTCTAGCCCATAAGCTCTGAAGTTGTACATTTTCATGTATAAGTGGATTACAATTCTTATTCTTCTAGTAATTAGTTTGATGTCCAGTACATTTATTAAAAACCAGTAATAAAACATACATTCCTATGGGAAATAAATATCTTGAATCTCCGAAATTACTATTGCTTTTGTTACCAGGCACTGTTTCTTTTAACATCAATCCAATGGCAGGCTCATATATTGAAAATATTCTAGTTCTACATGCTTAATGTTGTATAGAAGAAAAAAAGATAACCCTATCTTTGCTGTCACGCAGTAAACAATAATATGAGGAAGGTTCCCATGAGTCAAATACAATGGCATGATTATTATACTAAAAGAATGGAGGACAGGTGCTTTCAGTCTATTGAATGATGGCTTAAGTATAGAAAACATTTCAGAAAGCAATTTGTTGTTGTACTTTGTAATAACTATTCACGAATCAAATGCCTTTTTCTTAAATTCTACCTTGCTACGATGGTGAAACCATATGAAAACTCTCACTAAGGTTTTTTCACCAATTTACAGAACTCAATAAACCCATGGTTATGGCCACAGGGTACATTATAAGAACGGCTTTCGTTTGCCCACGTTTGGTACATGGTATGCGTACTTGATGTTGATACTTCACTGAAGCCACGCGAGCGTGGCATGGTCTCTATTAAGCAGGTTGATCGCAAAATTTAAGAAAAATGTGAGTTTAATCCACCAAATAAACCTTAAGTACATACCTTAAATAAAAAAATACAGGCCGTGGCAATAAACGAGTAAAGGTACTTCAGCTGATAAATTCAGGCAATAATGGCTTGCAAAACATTAAACAGAAAGACTCAACTAACCTTCTTCGTATGGTTCTAATTGTGTTCCATAGCGTACTATGTTGTCGTCGTCTGAATCACTCATTTTTGCTAGTTTGCACTTATTTTGATGGTGATGATGGTATTCTCAGTACCTATTCTGTTTCAATTAATAAAATTTTTATAAACATACCGTGCTGTTAATTTCATGATCTGACATCTGTCATTTGTTTGCATATTATTGCCACATACAACGTTCTAAATTTCTACTAGAAGTGTGTTGCCTGTTGAAACTTAAAAGTAATTTGAAACTATTTTTGTTTGACTGAAGCACTGCGCTGCAGCTGTGAAAATAGTTGTAAGCAGAGGCGCCTTTACAGCGAGTTTCTACAGGGCTCAATGCAGGACCTATGATTAAGTTGCTGTTTCCTAATAGAAGCCAGCGGTCACAAACGAATACGTGACCATCTTTAGGTTTGAATGATGGTGAAGGTTTCAGTCCATTTGTTTGAAATGATCAAAATAAAATTCGACATTGCTTTAACGTAAATCTAAATTTTATATATTTCACAACCAATAATAAACATGTTTTAAAACAAAAACACCTTGGCAGTACATCACAGATTTCAGAACACAATATATCATAACAAATTACATTCATGAGATTTTTGGTACTTACATCCAGCATAAGCTTTTGTTAAATCGAGCATGATAATACTTAGTTTACTTATTTTAGTTTGAATTATTCTAGAAGTAGCTTTAATTCATTTATGTAATTAAAAAACTATGAAATAAATTAGTATAATATTAATCAGCATGCTACTGCTTTTAAAAACATTTTTTTTTGCCTCTGTGCTGCAGATCATGCAAAACAATTTAAAATTGTATCTTCATTCTTTACAAAAAATATTTACAAAACTTTTAATAATTAAGGACCACACAACACAAACGACGTGACAGCCACACAATGCGTTACGGTGTGGTAATGACCAGACTCATCGACGCTGATCGCCAGATTTATACCCATGCAATAAATGCGACAAAGAATACCGAAGGGAACGGTATGGTTCGGACAGCGCAATTCGACACTCTAACCTAAATTCGACAAAATGCCGGTTATCTGCCGATCCGTCGAAGTGTGCTGTCTTTGTAAGATTCCACAAGGTAGGTTGGTACGGCAATGCAGCGCCGCCGCCGCACCGCATCGTGTGGCCCCTTTCTTACAAAACAATCACAGGACACTAGTGCCACACTACAAAAGTCATCATCTAACAACCTCACTGTACCCCAAAATATTTTTGTCCATCAACAAGTCATCAAAAACATGCTGCAATTTAGTTATAGTTTTAAATCTATCTTCACCGTTCACACATTCATTAAGTAACTTGTATAAATGAGGTTTAGATGTGTTAACCTCTTTTGGTATTGGGTATAAGTATGGATCTTCTTCTCCAGCTAGAATGTAGCAGGCTGCCCAAATGTTGTGGTCACTGAGGTGATGTTTACACATGTTGTCTATGGAGAAAGAGAAGCCGGTGCCCATGGCTTCTCTACCATAGCGTTTATACCAGTCAGGCAGGTCTGCCTTGGGCGATATGTGCTTGTCTAAGACAACTATGTCCTCAAGATCTACGAAGGTAATGTCATCTTTTTCGTTGGCCACTATGTTATCCAGTGACCAGTCCATGAGGTAGAAACGGTATCTGAAATGGATATAAGCTCAACTTAAATTTGAATCACAAGACTTATCATTGGAAGGAATCTTAGGATTGAAATTCATCTAATTGCTCGGAACCACAATTTTCCGTGTTCGCATCTTTGATGATAGGAGGTGATGGGGGATGATAGGAGCATGGAAAGTGCGAGTCCGTGCTGCTCGAGGAGGTTCAACCCATAAGGGCTCATGGCGATGATGCCGTCGCCGCGCCTCTAAGCTACACGCGACCTTGCCAGCCCGCCGACACACTAACCCCCCACCTACCGCCCCTACCACCGCTAGTACTTTTTATTGTTGTTTTGTACTGTCCTGTCCCTTCTGGCAGCGATGCGGTGGCTGCGCAGCAACGTCGCGATAGCGGCATTCCAGTGACATTTTCAAAGTTTATTTTTAGATTGAAACTGTTTATGTAACTTGCTATGAATCAATAAAATTAAGGTGGTCCCTGGTCAAAAAAGAATTGGGTTGGGCACTACTGCTATAAACTAAAGTTTTATAAAAAATTTAGATTTCTACCAACCTGTCATGTTTAAAAGTGAAATCCATAGCAGCATCAAGCATTTTCTTTGCTAACTTTAGTTTCCGATGCCAAGAAATATGTGTCAGAGATGATAGGGGTTCACCTTCATGGGCTACCACCTCTAGTCGGCCACAAACACCTCCGTATGCGGGCACGGGCCAACCATGAACTTTTGATATCACCTGAGGAGGTTAAAACATGATAAACAATCTTTAACATGTTAATTGCCACATGACGCGACGTCGCGTGAAACGGCCTGTTCTGAGGTGGACATTCAAGCCTAAAAAACTGCGGTCACGGCGTATTGGGTATTGGTATTTGTTTTGGCTTCTAGGGAACGAACGAAACGCTTTTCTTGTTTTGGTCATCTAGATACGTTCAGGCAAATATCCATCCATAAATCCTCGCAAACTTTCACATCTAGCAACTACATCATCATTCTCCTGGCCTTTTTTTTCGGAGTGGATATCAACAAATGACCCCTCCCGCTCTGGGCGGAGCGGAAGGGAGTGTCAGACTTGACTGAATAAAACCCATCCATGTTCCTTCTTAGCCCTTTGTGTTCCAGGGCCACGGTATCTCTTTCGAACAGTCCCCTCTCCCCCCTCTCTCGGACCCCTTCCGGTGTGCTGACATCTCCTTGAGGCACGCGTGGAACACGAACGCGCCGTCTCGGCACGGCCTGTCGTCATAAGACGGACGGACGGTGAGGTAGCCCATTACTCACCGTCCACAGGCCCGCGCCTACGGTGGCCGCGGGCCACTGGTTGCCCCCCGACGCCCGGGGCGTCTCCGGCGGCGGCTGCGACGTGAGGCTCTCTCCCTCTCACGTTCCGCCACCTCCTTCGCTAGCATGACTACATCGCAGAAGGAGGCGATGGCTTCCCATTCCGTCTCACTCCGGACCATGGATTGAACCAGGGCCGGGCGCGAGAGGTCGCCACCGCCAATCGCCGCTACGAGGACACGGCGGTGCTCAGCCCAAGCGGGGCAGAGCTCCACGGTGTGCTCCACCGTGTCCTCCGGCCGATCCTCGCAGTGGTAACACCCGGGCGTTTCCTCCCGCTCGATTCGGTGCAGGTACCTCCCGAAACAACCGTGTCCGGTGAGGACCTGCGTCAGGCGGAAGGTGAGGGCGCCGTGGCGCCTCTCCAGCCACTCGTCAAAGAGGGGACTTATTGCCACTTTTGTGGCGTGCCCTGCACGGGGTTGCGACAGTCGCTCTCTCCATGTCGCCATGAGATCGCGCCGGAGGACTGTCCGCTGAGCGACGATTTGCTGCGGCAGCGGAGTTTCCCCGGCGTAGTGCCTCTGTGCGCCATTCGTGCAGGCGCGAGGTCTATCACCATCATTCTCCTGCCCTTACCCTAGTCTTATTTGGGGTCGGCACAGCATGTCATCTTCTTCTTCCATACTTCTCTATTGCTCGTCATCTCAGCAGTAACCTCCTTTCTACCCATATCATCCTTCACACAGTCCATCCATCATTTCTACTTTCACATTTATAATAGTGGTAAGATATTACATGTCTAGCTGATAAATTCATAAGCAGTTATCAGAATAGGTAGACCTAATTTACCTAAATTTCGAGGAAGGAAGTAACATGAGAGTTGATAATACCTCGTCTAAATTCCCAAAATAATAAACTTGACAATTACTTAAATTACAAATTACTTATTGCGCTTTGAATAGGTTTTTAGAGTTCAGGACTAAAACAGTTAAATTAAAGAGATTTGAGTTAAAACTTATCTGATATCCAAGTAAACAAAGCCAACTTGGTTTTAATAAAAAATTACATCAAACTATTAAAATAGGAATATGATTCTTTAAATCAAAAATTAGTAACTATACCTACTCGAAGTCCAGTTGCATGTTCTTTAATCCCAGGTTTTAATTATCAAGTATATAATTCTGGGATTTTAGACGAGGTATTATCAACTTTATGTTACATCCTTCCTCGAACTATAGGTAAATTAGCTCTACCTATTCCAATCACTTTTTATAAATTTTGTTTTTTTTTTATAATTCTTTTTAAAATCACTGATGAAAATTTTCTGTGCAGGGTGTTCAGAATGATCTAAGTATTGAATATGTGGTAACCGTTTTAGGTTGGTGCCCCTTCCATAGATACAACTACAAATTCAATTATTGTTTGTCTCAGGTGAAATTATTATAATTATTTCATGCTGGTATATATCTGTTTAACGTTAATCATTATTCATGCTAAGTCAACGTACGTTACAACACTGGTTAATCCCTGGGGCAGACAGGTATGTTGTTGTTTCTCAATAGTTAATTTTACTTAGAAGCTTGTTTCGGAGTGATAGTAACAATTGTATTTCAACCATATTTAATTGATGTTTTGAGCCTCTGTGTGTCCTTTGGCAAAGACCTCCTCCAACCCCTTCCAATTCTAATTTTTCTTGACTGTTTCACAATTTAATATAATTTTATTAAGTAGTTTATCAATTGTAAAAAATCAGTAACTTACCTGTAGAACAATAGGTTCCGGGTTGAGACTTAACATTGTCCAAATGTTAACCATGTCTACTTGGTCCCTTTTACTGTTCAACACCGGCAAGATGAAGTCAAACAAACTGTACGCATACGGACACATGACCAGACCTTTACGAGGACTCACATCTGGCTTCGTCAAATTATACTCCACAAGTTTAATTAATTTGTCATCAATACTAGAAATATTCAGCAAATGCATTGGCCGACAATTCCATTGCAGATTAAACATCGCACAAAGATTGTCGTCAAAAGCTTTTAACTCTGAATTGTGAGCTAGTTTCTTCAAAACAACTCGCCGATTCGACTTTGTGTAACCGTAGTAAATGTTTTTAGCGTTGAAGATCCTAGATAAAGTAGTGGAGGATTCTAAAGTAATTTGGTCAGAATACAGCTCTGGACATAAAGAGAGTCCGTAACAAGCCGGACAACGGTTCCAGTTAGATAACAACATGACTCTAGAAGACTTCCAGTCACCAAATACAAAAAGAGAGACGTAAAAAGAAACGAAAAAGACGGTCAACAACACAAAGGCTCTCTTAAAAAATCGTCGTCGCAGCATCATGTTTTCGTAAATTTTGTCGTACATGACCAAATGAAATTGTCCAAAGAAAATTACCTAATGAAACATGATTAATTTAGTGTGTTTTTGCGAAAAACATATTTTTCATCAGAGTAGAAATTATACCATGATTTTACTGTCAATCGCTAATGTGATCGCTAACAAACAATATTTTTTGTTTGAGCCCTTGGTTGGGTTGAGGTTTGACGTTGACAGATGACAAAAATGGAACAGAATGTTTGGACTTTTATTTTCTTGCATTCATTAAAAAAAAAATATTACATGTGAACATTATTTAAAAACTAGAAATAGATTTGAATAAAAATAAAACAGGTACAAGTATAAAAATTAGCGTCAAAAAATTTATCTTCAATTTTTTTATTTATCTCAATTTATCTTTTGTTTAAAAATTGGGCGTCAAAAAATTTGTCTACAGGAAGGCTGGCCGCATTGGCAGTAACTATTCAGTAATCTGTGGCATTGGCACGTTGGATGGCAATGCTGATTCTTTGGCCAAAAAAAAGGCCAGCCCCCTGGTCACGTGAAGAGTTGACCGATCGCTTGGCGATATCCCACAAATACAAGGTGGGCACTAAGGCCACATGGCCCTAGTGTTTCAACCCCAAACGGCTCAAATACATAATTACCAAAAAAAAATTGTATTTGCGCCGTTTAAGGTTTTCAGCACCTGCAGCAGCCGCTCCAACGCAGCTCACCGTGCCGGAAAGATGGGTTGACGCAAGGGTGTCGACGCAAGTAACATCCCCCACCAAAGGCCTACCCAACTTTCAGGTTTGTTTCAGGGCATTACAGTCATACCATCTGGCCTCTTATACAGAAACGTTTGGATTCGATTTCGATTCGGAAAGTCATCTGTCTATCTCGCTCGCTTTCGTAATGCCAAAAAAAGATAGACATACGACTTGTCGATTGACATCGAATCGAAGTGTTTGTGAATACGGGAGCTAAACTCTTAATGCAGGAAAGGCCATGGTGTACGAAGCCATCGACAGCGATGTGGAACCTTGCAAGGAGCGCCCAATCGCAGACATGTAGCGAGATTAAACATTAAAAATGGATGTAATTTAACATTTAAAAGATAGTCATGATGTATATATATCATATGAAATCATTTATAATTTGATTTTATTGTAACCACAAATATTTTATAGAAATTATTAGGCGTAAGACGATAAGTACTAAGTTTTGGAACGCTACCGAAGGTGTCAATGCTTGGTGTCATATCAAACTGTCAAATTGTCTAACAATTTCGCGAATCGTTGACGATTCAATGAAAAAATAAAGCAAAACAAAGCGTAATTTGATCATTGATGGCGCGGGAAGTATTTCGTAACTGAACCAGTATTATTTTCATGTCAAGTTTAACTTTAGTGAACGTGATAGTATTGTGTTTACAAAGTCTGTGATCAGCTGTTTTTAAAAATGGGTTTTATTTCATATTTTATGGATAATTATACGGCCAGTATTTACGATATAATCGGTGAGTAGTGTTTTTTATATTGACCTTGTTCTTTATTGATTTTAATAAGTACCTATATTTTTATGACCATCCTGTTTTTGTGTTCATCTTCCTCATAGTTCAAGTTTATTTAAAGGTCCTCTTGTTCCATGTTCTGAGTATTATCCAAAGCGAAAACTTCACTTTTTTTCATAATTCTTGCACTTTATGTACTATACATAAGTTTTTATGGTTTAGTATAACATTCTTTAGAAATAATTGCATCATATTTTATTCATAATTGGATCTCATGCAGTTTGGTTGAATGTAGGTTTTTTCCATATTTATTATATCCCTCTCCGTTTTGAATCTAGGTAACTTTAAATAGAGAACACAAATGCCACCTTCAGGTTGGTCAAGGCTGACTTAACAGCAGCATTTATAACATAAATAGGGCAGTAGGTCATATATCCAAACACTTCAATTAACCATCATCATCATCATTTTCTTGCCCATATCCCAATTAATTTGGGGTTGGTACAGCATGTCTTCTTCTTCCGTACTTTTCTATGACTCGTGATTAGTGATGGGACCAGAGAATATTCTCTCACGGAGAATGTTCTCGGATCGAGAATATTCTGCAATATTCTTTTCGACGGAGAATTTCCTAGAATTTAAAATTGGATTTATGGACTGCTCAAATTTTTTTTTTGGAACGAAGTTCCTTATCGCGCGTTGCGAAAGGGGGCTAGACGGAAAAAATTAAGACCAAAAAAGTTGTAACGACACTTTTTAGGGTTCCGTAATCAACAAGGAAGCCTTATAGTTTCGCCATGTCCGACTGTCTGTCTGTCCGCGGTTTAGCTCAAAAACTATTGGTACTAGAAAGTTGTAATTTGGCATGAGTATACACGTTAATGACGCCAAAAAAGTGGTAAAATAAAATTTTGAAAAATATAATTATTTAGGGTACCTCCCCTACATGTAAAGCGGGAATGATAATTTTTTTTTTCGTCCATCCTATAGTGAAGGATATCGTTGGATAGGTCTTTCAAAAATATTAGGGTTTGGGAAGACCGTTTTTTGATTAAGTAAACCGTTCGTGACTTATCTAGCTTTAAAGTACCAATTTTCGTTAGGGTTAAGTGTCCCCCCCTCTACAGACTAAACGGTTGTAAGGTAAACGGCCCAGAAACCGTGAAGTTTTGAACTTCACTGACTTTGCAGGTTTGCGATACTAAAACTAGAAGACTTACACAAAAAAAAATTACATGACTAGAGAGATAATGTATACAAGTTTTATTGTGATATTCTTTTATTTAATTAGTATAAATTTTCTTTAACAATGATAGAAAAATATAAAATAAAGGGCTAATTGTACCAGTACCCGGTAGATTTGTACTAGTAAACGTTAAATGGTCCCTGAATCCGGTAATATTCAATGCGAATTTGAACTCTATTGGTTTACGTCAAAGTTCACAGAAACACTGTTTTTGCATTTCTGCGTAAAATAAGTGAAGAAGGGTTATCCAAAGAAAATACATTTTTATTGGCAGCAGCTGAAATTGAGGCTCCTTTTTTGACTGCCTCCATGGCGTTTAATATGACCTTCTGCCTATCAGTCATGGCTATCTGAAAAAAAAATAACACTGGTCTTGAAAATTTCTGAATTCGTATCAATAGGAAAATAAATACTTTTAAAATATTTTAACGACCGGACATAAAAACTGAAAAAGAAACGTGGCGTACGGTAAAAAACGAGTGAGACTTACAGTAGTCTCATATGATGTGTAACATATGACATCGGCTTCGACTTCGACTCCAGATCCATGTCTATGTCCAAATACAATTCAATTTGACCAATCACTCACCACTCACCAATCAATCAATCACTCCCAGAAGCGATAGTAAAGATGTTACACATCAAAAACTAAAGAGGCAATTGAATCCAGGTGATTACAGAGAGGCCAGTTCCCGCTTCGTTGGAAGTCGGGGAAGCTGGTCCTCATCCGGAAACGGGGCGCCCTGCGGATCTCCGTCCGCATACCGGCCCATTGTGTTGCTCGACGAGGTGGGCAAGCTCTTTGAAAGAGTCATTGCCAACCGCCTCGCCGGGCACCTTATGGGGATGGGGCCGGGTCTTGCGGAAAACCAGTTTGGTTTCCGCAGAGGGCGTTCGACGGTGGACGCCATCATGCGCGTGAGGGCTCTCACGACGGGTGATGCGGTGTCCAGGGGTGGGGTTGTCTTGGCGGTGTCTCTTGACATCGCCAACGCCTTCAACACCATGCCCTGGAGCTGCATTAGGGAGGCACTCCGGTATCACCGGGTGCCGACCTACCTTCGTCGTGTGGTCGGGGACTACCTGACGGACAGGGCCGTCATCTACCCCGGTCGCACCGGAGAATGGAACCGGCGAGAGGTGTCGTGCGGTGTTCCGCAGGGATCGGTTCTGGGGCCGCCCTTGTGGAACATCGGCTACGACTGGGTGCTGCGCGCCGACCTCCCTAGCGGTGTCAGCGTAGTTTGCTACGCTGACGACACGCTGGTGCTGGCACAAGGGAGGTCGCACGAGGCGGCGGCCGAACTTATGACACGCGGGGTTGCGATAGTCGTGGAGAGAATCCGGCAACTGGGTCTCGAGGTGGCATTGCACAAGTCCGAGGCCATGTGCTTTCATGGGCCTCGGAATGCGCCACCGTCGAGATCCATACTGACGGTAGGAGGGGTTCCCATCGGCGTCGAGTCGACGCTGAAGTACCTAGGGCTTGTCCTCGACAGCCGGTGGAACTTCGTGGAGCACTTCCGACGTTTGGCCCCCAAACTGGAACGGGCAGGTGCTGCGTTCAAGCGGCTCTTGCCAAACCTGGGGGGTCCAAACGCCTCCTGCCGCAGGCTCTACGCGGGGGTCGTGCGGTCCATGGCCTTTTACGGGGCCCCGGTGTGGGCGCGTTCTCTGAGGCGGCGAGCCGCCCATTACCTGAACGCGCCCCAGAAGGTGGTAGCCGTAAGGCTGATCCGGGGGTACCGCACGATCTCCGGCGAGGCGGCGAGCCTCTTGGCCGGATTGCCGCCATGGGATCTGGAGGTGATAGTCCTCGCGTGCCTGCACGAATGGCGCGCGGAGGCACTACGCCGGGGGGAAACTCCGCTGCCGCGGCAAATTGTCGCTCAGCGGACAGACCACCGGCGCGATCTCATGGCGACATGGAGAGAGCGACTGTCGCAACCCCGTGCAGGGCACGCCACAATAGTGGCGATAAGTCCCCTCTTTGAGGAGTGGCTGGAGAGGCGCCACGGCGCCCTCACCTTCCGCCTGACGCAGGTCCTCACCGGACACGGTTGTTTCGGGAGGTTCCTGCACCGAATCTGGCGGGAGGAAACGCCCGGGTGTTACCACTACGAGGATCGGCCGGAGGACACGGTGGAGCACACTGTGGAGCTTTGCCCTGCTTGGGCTGAGCACCGCCGTGTCCTCGTAGCGGCGATTGGCAGCGGCGACCTCTCGCGTCCGGCCCTGGTTCAATCCATGGTCCGGAGCGAGAGGGAATGGGAAGCCTTCGCCTCCTTCTGCGAAGCAGTCATGATAGCGAAGGAGGTGACGGAACGTGAGAGGGAGAGAACCTCACGTCCCAGCCGCCGCGGGAGACGCCCCGGGCGTCGGGGGGCAACCAGTGGCCCCCGGCCACCGTAGGCGCGGGCCTGTGGATGGTGAGTAATGGGCTAGCTCACCGTCCGTCCGTCTTATGACGACAGACCGTGCCGACGGCGCGTTCGTGTTCCACGCGCGCCTCAAGGAGATGTCAGCAAATCGGAAGGGGTCCGAGAGGGCCGATGCCTGCCAGGGCTGCGGGTTGTTCGAAAGAGATACCGTGCCCCTGGAACGCAAAAGGCTAAGAAGGAACATGGATGGGTTTTAGTCAGTCAAGTCTGACACTCCCTTCCGCTCCGCCCAGAGCGGAAGAATTCATTTGATGATTTCCCATCCTAAAAAAGGTGATTACAACACAAACAAGGTACATAGAAACTGCATTCTGTTGATTCGAAGGAAAAGAGAACTTAACACCAAGGAAATAAGGACGATGACGGGTTTAAATGCAACTTTTAATGCAAGTCCCAATATCCGGCAACGTATTCTACAGTTTTAATGGAAAATGAGACCTATTGTAAGGCAATAAGTACACAATAACGGGTTTCGGTACAAAGTGTATTACCGGGTTCACCATGTACCAAAATCCGGTAAAAAAATACGATTTTAACGGGTACTAGGTCAAGAAGGGTTTGTTGGTACCAATAGATGTGAACGGCTAAATAATTTATTTCTCAATTAGATTCACCTCAATTTATAGGTTATATCGCAACATAATATACTCAAATATTTTAGAAAATCAACACTCTTACCTTAACGTGATCCGTCTCAGTATGGCTAGCTCATCAATGCGACGTGGTGGTTTCGTAGTTCACTGACAGAACTTTGAACTTCCATAATATTTTCACAAAGCAAACTTTTGTCAACGCATGGTTTTGACGCCATTAAACTGTTTGGACAATGTTGCCATTACAATTGTACAAAATATTACCGAGAAGGTATTGCCATTCGCAAACTTTTCTTATACATTCGTAGAAAAATGCAATAATAAAAAAACTGACTTGTTAACGGGAACTAGTACACTAACGGGAATACGTACTTTTACCTTAGTTAGAAATACAAATGTCACGGCAGTAGTACTTATATATAACGAAATTTAAAGGAAAACTATCACACTTAAGTGGGCTTTACAAGTTTACGAGTAATAGTCGACCAATTGTATTTGACTCGAAAATTAAACTAACACTACGGAACCCTACACTGCGCGTGGCCCGACACGCACTTGACCTGTTTTTGCTATTGTTGTAAGCTATGCGGCGTACAAGAACAAGGACAGGGACATGAACAGGGACAGGGACATCGACCGGGATAGGGACAGGGACAGAGTCAGGGACAGGGACAGGTACAGAGACAGGGACAGGTACAGGGACCGGGACAGCGACAGGGACAAGGACAGGGACAGGGACAATTGCTATAGTTGTAAGCCGTGCGGCGTGTGCGTGTTTCTCTGTCTGTCTCTCTCACTCTCTCTCATAGAAAGCAAGCCAGTTAAAAGGAACTTCGTTCCATCCGGGTGTCCCTTGACTCCTCTCAACTTTTTTTTTTCGGTTTGGAAATCATCAAATAATCCCTCCCGCTCTGGGCGGAGCGGAAGAGAGTGTCAGACTTGTACTGACTAAAACCCATCCATGTTCCTTCTTAGCCCTTTGTTTTCCAAGGCCACGGTATCTTTTTCGAACAATCCCGCAGCCCTGGCAGGCATCGGCCCTCTCGGACCCCTACCGATTTGCTGACATCTCCTTGAGGCGCGCGTGGAACACGAACGCGCCGTCGGCACGGCCTGTCGTCATAAGACGGACGGACGGTGAGCTAGCCCACTACTCACCGTCACAGGCCCGCGCCTACGGTGGGCGGGGGCTACTGGTTGCCCCCCGACGCCCGGGGCGTCTTCCGCGGCGGCTGGGACGTGAGGCTCTCTCCCTCTCACCTTCCGCCACCTCCTTCGCTAGCATGACTGCTTCGCAGAAGGAGGCTACGGCTTCCCATTCCCTCTCGCTCCGGACCATGGATTGAACCAGGGACGGACGCGAGAGGTCGCCGCCGCCACTCGCCGCTACGAGGACACGGCGGTGCTCAGCCCAAGCGATGCAGAGGTCCACGGTGTACTCCACCGTGTCCTCCGGCCGATCCTCGCAGTGATAACACCCGGGCGTTTCCAAACGAAACAACCGTGTCCGGTGAGGATCTGCGTCAGGCGGAAGGTGAGGGCGCCGTGTCACCTCTCCAGCCACTCCTCAAAGAGGGGACTTATCGCCACTATTGTGGCGTGCCCTGCACGGGGTTGCGACAGTCGCTCCCTCCATGTCACCATGAGATCGCGTGACTGCTCTACCTGACGTTCGGCTGAAATCCAAATTTTGTGCAAAATTTGTCGGATTGCTCACAATTGGAAAATTATGAACAAACCACAACGTTTAAGCAAAGAGTCTGAAGAACCAAATCCAACTACCTCTTCCACAAGCGAAAAAGAAGAGCCTACAATCAATTTAGACAACGAATCTGAAGAGAGATCATCAGAAAAAGAGGCAGAGGATGAGCCAGTAATCTTGGCGGAAACAGACCACATCAACTTAGATGGCATGGATCAATCGTTATCAATAGACGAATAGCATTACTGCAATAGCAATTTGATTCGATTTCAAGAAATGTTAAGATTGTGGTTGTTACTTTGTTTTTAATTATTTAGGTACACCATACACCGTTCTTATAATGTTTTTTTTTTTTTTTTTACTAAAGCTGATTATTTGTATAACTCATAAAGTTTGTTCTAATACAGAAATCCTAATTTAACATTAATACCTTAGGAACTTTTAGAGAATTTATGAAAATGTTCTTGGAAATATTCTCGGGAATGTTCTTGCTCAAGAGAATTTACTGAGAATTTAAGTTGTCGAGTAGATTATTTTAACGCAAACTTCGTAAAAGTTCAAAATGCACTAAAAACTATTACTCTTAAATAGATCGACACAAAAGAGTCATTAAATTTTTAAATTCTCGTAAATTCCCTGCCAAAAGAATATTCTCGAGAACTTAACAGCAAAGTTCTCGCAAGGAGAATATTCTCGGGAATTTACCATCACTACTCGTGATCTCATCAGACACCTTTATTTATTTAATTAAGGCACTCCAACAACTTATTCACTAAACAACCTTTGGGGTACTGTAACAATTAAACTTAATATTTAGAGTGAATTTGTCACTTACAGGTGTGCACAGCACTTACATATTTCAGTCTTATAATATTACATGGATTAGAGATAGGTAAAAAAAAATAGAACTACATACAGTAACCAGCAAGTAACCAGGTTCTCATACTACTTAGTATGAGAACCAGGTTACTTATCTCCTTTGCAGACTGTACATGAAAACAAAATTGAAAAAAAAATGTTAAGTAATAACTAAATCTATAAATGCTCTCAGAATAACACAAGCATAAACCAATAATAATACTAAATAACTATCACTCACTATCTTACCATATCATTCTTGACTCAGTCCATCCATCATTTATTTGGTCTTTTTCTACTTTTATATCCATCCCATTAATTCTCAAAACTTTCTTCACAACTTCCTCATTCCTCCCACACATGCCTATACCACGACAACCAACTACCACTCCTACCTCCATAAGCCATCATCTTAGACTTCATCCGTATCATAGTTCATCTACTTAAAGCAAACATTATACATAATCAATCCAACAAATAAATAAACAACAAAATAGACACTTTATCTAAAACTTACCTTATCAATCTTATCAGTTTGCATATCAAACATATATATCAGTCATTGTTATATGATTGTAATATGTCAAATTGATAATGAATTTTGTTAGCCTTTTATGCACTATGTACGCTGTTCTATAAAAAGCTTAATAAGCTGATGAAACAAGGTTCTATATTACATAGTATTGAAATGTATCTTTAACTGTGTGTCCACTTCTGTTTAAAATCTCACAAAAATCCTATAAGCAGTTTTCACCATAATTTATGTAGAAATAATCTGGCAAATGGGGTCTCATCGAACCGTCCCAAAGACAATGCCAGTGTGGAGCATCATCATGTAGAATTGTAGACTACAATTCTACATGATGGTTGTCTTATTCTTTGTGCATCAATGGTGGTTATATACTGGTTGGGAACACCTGCACAGCTCTTTCGGTGCCTTTGTAGTGTATTAAATACATACAAATTTCGCAATAATTTTAAAAATTGCAACTTCCTTAAATGAAAACTTATAGCATAGTGTAGAAGATCCAAATTATGCTGCTATTCGTGTCTATCACACGAAAAGCAGCTGTATACTTGATAATTTATTTGGATACCAAGAATAAATAAATTAAATAAAACAACCAGACTTTGACATCCAATTTAAAGTAAGTAAAGATAACAACAAAGGGCAAGATTACCATATTAAAAAGTACCACTATTGTTTTCTTCATTGCAACTAATGAATGTTACAGTTAACTGACTCTATTCAAATTATTCCTTTTATTTATAATCAGTATGTTTACCGTTATCGGCATTGTGATCAGAATTACATAAGTAAGCAATAAAATTTTATGCTGCAGCTGTCCCCCTTCGAGATTTAATGTTCAGGTAAACTGTACGTATTGATCAGTCTGTCAGCAATACATGAACCTTTTAAATCATATTTATTCATGTATAAATTGGTTTAAAAAATCTTTTACAAGTCACAACATCTCATGTTTTAAAAAAACTGGCTAAGTGCGAGTCGGACTCGCACACGAAGGGTTCCGTACCATTATTTATAAAAACGAGCAAAAATATCACTTTTTTGTTTGGGATCCCCCCCTTAAATATTTATTTTATTCTGTTTTTAGTTTTTGTTGTTATAGCGGCAACAGAAATACATAATCTTTAAAAATTTCAACTTTTTAACTTTTTTTTTTTCAACTTTTTAATTCTTTAGAATTTTTTGGGTAACTATCGCAGTTCATGAGATACAGCCTGGTGACAGACGGACGGACGGATGGACAGCGAAGTCTCAGCAATAGGGTCCCGTTTGACCCTTTGTGTTCGGAACCCTAACTACATAGTTGGGGTCAGTGTTTCGTACCTAATTATTAGAAACAGAGAAGAAATAGCCGAAACAAACTTAGACGTCACTGTCTCTTTTTTGAGGTCCAGTCACTGGTCAATGGTCGACGATAACTTTGCTTGCGAGTTACAGGCCACGTTACTTCTTCCAATTTGTCATAGATGGCGCTGTAGTACTTTTTTTTGTAAGGTAGTTTTTTTTTTGTTACTACAGTTTCTTAAAATACTCTATATTTACTAAAACAAAATATGTTAGGTTTTGTGCCATTGCTGGAGGCACGTACCAATAACGTACGTGTAATATACAATGTGTTGTTTTGCATCCTCGTCAAATTTCAGGACGTTGTCATAAAACACATAAATAATCAATTTAAAGTTCGGTACCGGTCTATAATTAATAAGCGTTGCTTTTTTTTATTGTTGAAATTTAACAGTATTTCAGAATAAAACCCTTGATTCAAAACTCTTAAAACAGAATCACCCAAGTACGCACACAGCGACAATGCAGCTGCTCTGTGTGCGTGAGAGTCGACAGTCAACGTCTTACCTACGAAATGCAACAGTGTTGCGACCGTGCGATGACCTACGGCGACCGGTACCTAGCAATTTTACCTAATTTTATTTCGAAAATCACCTACATTATTGTCATAAATTTCGCTTGTTATTAAACAAATTTTTAAGCATCATTGGAATACGGAAATCTTACTAACGACGACAATACTAGTGTGCCAAAGAAAAGTTCACTGACCTGTACTTACCTAAGTTCGGTAGTTATCAGATGAGTAATAAAATGTTAGTTTTGCTTTATTGCTATCTACACTAACACTCTGAACATTGTACGTAGGTAAATTCAGCCTAAAGTTTTCGTAATGATTTTGTTTGAATTTGTGGATTGAATTTATTGGTGCTTAGTACCTTAGTTGGTGTAGGTACCGATTTACTAAATCTAAAAATGTTTTTTACTCTTGTTGGAATTGGAAAGATGTGCTAGCTAAGTAGGTATGTAGAAATACTTTCGACTGTTAGGTATTATTGGCGTAGTTAAAAATTTGAAATCAACTTATTTACACTAATAAAATTGATTAAGATATCAACGTATTTACAAAATGATAGTCTAGTACAAATAAATAAATTACCTACTTAAGTTACCCGGAGGTATGTTCAAAGTTGCCACCACCACATTCTTGGCACAGTCGACAACGACGTAGCTGGTTTTCCTTCAGCTTACGTAGCACTATCACATTCCTTTTTAAAGTGTCGAAAGCACTAATTATCTTTTCACGTAATTCTGTAACACTTGCCACTTTCTCCGAGTAAACTAACCTTTTAACGTCTCCCCACAAATAAAAGTCTAGAGACGTCAGGTCCGGAGAACGGGCCAGGCCACAGGTCCTCCGCGACCCATCCAATGGTCACCAAACCTTTCGGTTAAGTACCTACTCGCGTACATGCCGACCATATTGAGAGGAAACACCGTACTGCTCCACGTAGGCTGTCTCCACTGATGGCATACGTGCGGACCATCTCTACCAACTCGACGTTTGAGTAATTGTCCGTCATCTTGCACTTTGCACCTACGTCTCAACGATGTACCTAGGAGCGGAATTCGCAACGCGTATGCACGCGTCGGCGACAAATTCACACTGTTTGGTTCCGGGACGGCGGCGGCGCGGCGGGGGTGGATAGGCGCGCGAGCGACAGAGTGCGCCCGCGCACCCCGCCGTGCGTGGTAGGGAATAGGTACCTATGAAATTATCGTATCTTCGTTGCGTTTGCGTTGTGTATGTATTGTTAGCGTTTCTTTGTGTGCGTTTAAGCGCGGTAACAGACGGGCCGCGTTTTAATACGGCTGGTTCACACTTACGGATTTCCGTAAATAAGAAAAAAAATATAAAAAAACACCTACCCATTTTATTGTTGATTTGGGTCGAGAATCATTAGCATAATTACCTCCTTGAATTTGACGAGAATGCAAAACAACACATTGTATATACCATACGTACGTGTACACGTGTACGTGTGTATGTTACCATTTGTTTTGCTGCACCTACTATGTTTTTTCTTTGCATCACCCTAAGGTAGACTGGTAGAAAATGCCCAAGGCATTAAGTCCGCGTTTGTACAGTGTTTTTTTTATACTTGTGCATAAAGTTTTAATGAATATGGTCAGTGGAAAACTGTACCTAAACAATCGCATTGTCTCTCATAATCAATATTGGCGACCTATAATAATTTGAATTCACCAGCATCGTATTTTTAAGAATCTTTTTAACGATGCGTACATTTATAGGATTTACCGCAAAAAGAAGTAGACTCACTAGTTTTACTGCCTTAAAGCAATAAAGTAATGCAATTTTAAAACGGCCTTGCATCACCTCGACCTACGCTATGTCAAGGAGAAGTCCACACTATATTGGATACGGCTCGTCCGACGCTGGCATTGATTGCACTCTTGACCCGCTCGCTGACGGCACCTACGTTGTTTTTACCAACTGGCATACGCTGAATTCACAGCGCTTAGTTATACTTATAACCATGTCGAGGAAATACCCGTTAAATGTAGCTTAAAAATGAAATCGGGGACGTGATTCACGACCCTTGTTAAGATTTGTGAACTGGTTTGTGAAGGTCAGATACAGAGACGCAGTGGCTGCATGTAAAAAACTGGTATTCAGCAGTGGCTTGCCTAGTAGCCAACAATACGGCAAACCCATAAGACAAGTAGACTATTCAGAAACCCTTACATCATGAAGGGTAGGCTATCAGAGCAAGCTAAGCTTTTAGGGTTCTAGGTTCCGCCCGTCACTAGTATTCAACTGCATCGGGTTAGATTACCAGCCGACCCCAATATAGTTAGGAAAACGCTAGATTTACGTTAATTAAGACTGATTTCAATTTATATGTTGAACTATGGCAATACCTATATTATAGTGTTGGCAACACTGCAAAAATGTAACAATAGACTACTAGCTGTCCGACGCAACTTCGTTTGCGTCACATTTTCCCCGTTTTAGCAACATTTTTCATTGCTGCTCCACTCCTATTGGTCGTAGCGTGATGATATATAGCCTATAACCTTCCTCGATAAATGGGCTATGTAACACTGAAAGAATTTTTACAAATCGGAACAGTAGTTTCGGAGCCTATTCAATGCAAACAAACAAACAATCAAATCTTTCCTCTGTATAATATTAGTTTAGAAGAAGTTGATTACCTGTAACTTCTGACTGTGTTAAGTTGATAATTAAAAACTAGCAAGTAAAGCCCGGTTCATGTTTAATTCTATCAGTCTTAATGTGTGGTAATGAACAGTTTAAGTGACATCCTGCTACGATCTACTCTCGGAACCAAAAACCAAAAAGTGTAATAGCCCTGGCTTTCTGAAGCCTCACCAATCACATTTAAAGCTGATACGATCCGCTACGATTAGGCTTATCCCTTCGGCTAATAACGACTGAAAGGCTCAAAGATATTGCCGCCTCGTCGACTAATTTGGCGTAGAATGATTTTGGTAGAGAATAGAGTATTATGCGTTTGTATTGACGAAATCCCTCAAGCCTATTCTGAGGTGGAACAGAGTAGTCCATCTCCATTGTAGTCAAAGATCATCTTTTCCCAACTATGTTGGGGTCGGTTTCCAGCTTAACTAGCTGCAGCTGAATACCAGTATTTTACATAGAGCGGCAGCCTATCTGACCTCCACAACCCAGCTACTGAATAACATAATACACTTCTCGGGAGGCTGTTATTAGTAAGCCACGAGCCGTGAGCCATAGTGTAGTGTCCAAGATCACAATAAAAGGCAATACTCTCATACCAATAAAATCTCCCGTACTAAAATCTTCGGGACTAATATCAAAGAATAATCTCCCATTTAAAACCGCGAAGGTTGTAGACTTCGTACTGCTGCTCGCTATGATCTTTGCCATTGACAACATGCAACACTATTTGCATCAGATTACGAGAATTATCTACAAATCTTGGCAACATACCGTCCAAAGTCTGTTCATTACGTACCATACCAGCACTCGTATCCTCGAGTTGCACAAAAAACATGTACAAACATATTTCTTCATCTCCAGTAAATGCGAGTTATAGATTTATCGACTTGTTTTTAGAAGTCAATCAGGAATTTTTAGAGCATACCCGAAATCCGAACCTTGAAATCTCAGAGAGAGATGCATAAATAATCACTTTTGGAGACCTTGAAATCTCTGAGAAAGATGCATAAATAATCACTTCAGCTTCATCTTTGATCAGTATTATTTGTCATTTCTTGAAAACTTCTTTGTTTTCCACAAAATGTACAATTCCATATGTTTACAAGTTTATTTATTTCCTCTGGTCACTGACTTCCGAGATATACTTCTTGTCTTCCAGGAACTTCGTACCTAAGTCTAAAATTTTGTGACAGGTATTTGTGCTAGTTTTTTTATAACAGCACTGTTGTGACTAAGACACCAAAAATCCATTATGTTTTGCCGTCGCAGTATAAAACTTAAATCGCATTCTTGGATTTCAAAACCAGGCCTGCCATTGAAAACTTTTTTAGGTATTCACATTCAACCGATTAAGAAAACATGAACACCGGAATCACCTTAATACAGCTGTGCAAGGATATTATGGCGCCAAAATTAGAACTAACGCCGCCATATTGTTTTTTTAATGTCAACGTTATGCCAGCCCCATTTTTGTTCACCGCAAAAAGCAAAGGATAATTATCCTACATTTCTAACGCACAATTTTAAACCTGCCACCGCGCACGTCCAGACTTTGGACCCGTAACTTGTCGGACTTCTAAGTGACCGGGAAAGGGCCTGGACTTTGGACCTGACAAGTTGACCGTCATGTCCACCGACACGTAACGTTACGCATTCTATTGATCCTCTCGTTTGACATACTGAACTGAGTGACTGATGCATGCGTCATGTGTTCATGACGCACACAGTATACAAACTTAAAATATCGTGTGATGTTGAACTCGCACCTCGGTTTTGACCATAGCTCGGAGTAGGTAGATTGATTTGGGGTCATTGATCCGAAACGTATATATTAATATGGACATTATTCCGGAATTGGTTGATTTGATTGCAATTTAAGTGCAACAATTTATAAAAAGTTGTAGCCTTATAAAAGCTAAAAGTAAAAATAATCATTAATGCATCGATCGGAATTCGATTTTTTTTTATTATTCAACAGATAAATAATAAATTAATTTAGTTCTAATACCTTTCTTTAAATTTTAAATTGAGTAGTAATAATATCACTACCAACATTAATAATATTTAATTGAATGCGGAAATACCGGAATTACTTTCCGGAAAAATGGTTTATCCATGTTATTCTTTCTGTGTGCATTTATGATACAAGTACCAAAAATCAATCAACCTACTCCGATCACTGGTTATGATTTCTAGAAAGCAGTGATTTCAGTAATCTATACATCTATACTCTATCCAATAGTATTAAGTGTCTGTTTCAAAATAACGGGTTTTTACTGAATGCATATGAAAGTGTATACGGTACTTATAACAAAACAAAGTTTAATTTAATTTTTATCTGTCTGTTTGTCGCGGCTAATCTCCGAAACGGCTAGACAGATTGAGACGGGACTTTGTTACCCGGCCTTAGTTACTCCTTATAGCAGATGGCATATAGCTGATTTCCTACGGAGTAACTTAGGCTACTTTTATTTTAGAAAAATGATAACGGTCCGTGCAAAAAAAATAAAACCGTGAAATTGTTAACAAAATCAGTTTCAAATATGGAACTAATATTTTTAAATAGCTAGTTTTCTAATTAAAAAAAAAACACTAAGGGATTCGTACCATTATTAATAAAAACGAGCAAAAAAAACTTTTTGTATGGAAGCCCCCTTAAATAGTCAGTTATTTTATTCTGTTTTTAGTATTTGTTGTTATAGCGGCAACAGAAATACATTATCTGTAGAAATTTCAAACTGGCTAACTATCACGGTTCATGAGATACAGCCTGGTGATAGAAGGACGGACGGACGGACGGACGGACAGTGATGTCTCAGTAATACGGTCCCGTTTGACCCTTTGGGTACGGAACCCTAAAAACAGAAAAACCTTGCAGTTGCGCTTGCGACCATTAAACCAACAAAGCAGTCATATCAGCTGCGATTACAAGTTGCGACATTTGTTTTTATCGTTCATTAATTGGATTGCGTTAAGCAGATTTCTTATAACCTAATCAATGGAGTTACAAATACATCCGAGATGCTCAATGCATATTTTTAACCGACTTCCAAAAGGAGGTCCTCAATTCGACTATTTGTATTTTTTAGGGTTCCGTAGCCAAATGGCAAAAAACGGAACCCTTATAGATTCGTCATGTCTGTCTGTCTGTCTGTCTGTCCGTCCGTCCGTATGTCACAGCCACTTTTTCCGAAACTATAAGAACTATATTGATGAAACTTGGTAAGTAGATGTATTCTCTGAACCGCATTCAGATTTTCACACAAAAATAGAAAAAAAAACATAAATTTTGGGGTTCCCCATACATAGAACTGAAGACCAAAAATATTTTTTTAATCATTCCCCTACATGTGGGGTATCTATGGATAGGTCTTCAAAAATGATATTGAGGTTTCTAATATCATTTTTTTCTAAACTGAATAGTTTGCGCTAGAGCGACTTCGTAAGTGGTAAAATGTGTGTCCCCCCCCCTCTAATTTCTAAAGTAAGAGGAGGAAAATTCTGAAAATATTTAGGATTGTAGAACGTAAAAAAAACTATCAACGAAAATTGGTTTCAATAAGATATGATGTTTAATTTTTGAGATATGGGACTTTTTCATCAAACTGCAGCAGTAACTTTGTTTTTCATTAACATACTATGAAAAACCAATTTAGTTTTGCGGTTGAGTGGAAGTTTACCAACTAATACTACTAACTAATGAATGACAGTTCAAAATATTGTTTGGGGCTATGGAACCCTGTGTGCGAGTAAGACTAGCACTCGCCACGGCACCCTCACCTTCCGCCTGACGCAGGTCCTCACCGGACACGGTTGTTTCGGGAGGTTCCTGCACCGAATCGGGCGGGAGGAAACGCCCGGGTGTCACCACTGCGAGGATCGGCCGGAGGACACGGTGGAGCACACTGTGGAGCTATGCCCCGCTTGGGCTGAGCACCGCCGTGTCCTCGTAGCGGCGATTGGCGGCGGCGACCTCTCGCGTCCGGCCCTGGTTCAATCCATGGTCCGGAGCGAGAGGGAATGGGAAGCCGTCGCCTCCTTCTGCGAAGCAGTCATGCTAGCGAAGGAGGTGGCGGAACGTGAGAGGGAGAGAACCTCACGTCCCAGCCGCCGCGGGAGACGCCCCGGGCGTCGGGGGGCAACCAGTGGCTCCCGGCCACCGTAGGCGCGGGCCTGTGGACGGTGAGTAATGGGCTAGCTCACCGTCCGTCCGTCTTATGACGACAGACCGTGCCGACGGCGCGTTCGTGTTCCACGCGCGCCTCAAGGAGATGTCAGCAAATCGGAAGGGGTCCGAGAGGGCCGATGCCTGCCAGGGCTGCGGGTTGTTCGAAAGAGATACCGTGCCCCTGGAACGCAAAGGGCTAAGAAGGAACATGGATGGGTTTTAGTCAGTCAAGTCTGACACTCCCTTCCGCTCCGCCCAGAGCGGAAGAAGTCATTTGATGATTTCCCATCCTAAAAAAAAAAAAAAAAAAAAGACTAGCACTTGGCCGGTTTTTTTTTATGTGTGTTCACCGATATCTCCGCCAATGGGGAAGACCGTTGAAAGCTAATTGTAGATGGCACGACTATAGCTGGGTCTCAATCTGACCATTGAGGTCGAGCTAATTTGAAATATAAAATGACATTACCGGATTTTCAACCAATGACGATGCATGGAACCAGCTATGCTAGCGCCATTAGTTCCGCAGTTTCCATCCCCATTGTGGACTTATTTTCAAAATTCTTTTTCTATTCGAAAGCCTATACTCCTGCGGTGGTCCCATTGCCATTAAGTCAGAATCTCATGATGGGATCCCAGGGACATCGAGGGCAGCCCTCAAATTTTATAGGCACATGCAATGTTTTTCATATATTTTCTAACTCAATTCAGATGTTTGTGCCTGGTTCTCATCATCTTATGTTGCTAAGCTGATGATGGAAGGTAAAAGTCTGGATCTGATGGTTGGATCCCAGGAAAATTAATAGCAACCATCAAATTTTATGGGCATTGTTAGATACAGTAGGTAGGTATACTACACATGTGGTCCCATGGTTAGCAGGTTAGGATCTGATGATGGGCTTCTGGAGAAATCGAGGGAACTCTCCAAATTAATAACGAATATTTGTATAGGATATTGTACAACAAAAAATAGGCATGGAAAAAAAACTGAATCAATGAAACAAAAATCACCGACTTCACATTTTTGTGTTTTTGAAGTCGGTTTTGTTTTTTTGCAAAAAAGTTTTTTTTTCTTTAATAAATCAAAACCTTGTCAAATAAAGACAGTGCAGTCGAGCGCACATATTCTTTTGAAACTCCGTATTATCGTATTTATTATGCCAATACCTACAACGACCAAGTGTGACCGTGGACTTGCGGTTGACTGTACCTGATTCATAATAAGTTATTGAGATTTTACCATACTATTAAGTCGTGCTGTCTGATTTTCCATTCCTTTGTGTTAATTCTGTCAGTAATTTATAGGCGAGTGCTAATTAATTAACATTGTTGCACTGTAAACAAGTTGTACTCACTCACATTCTTTAAAAGTGTTTTGTTTTGTAAATAAGAACAAAATTGGTAATACATACATACTTGTTCATTGCGGTCGACATAGAAAAAATAATAATACTGTCTATGGTTAACCCTCAACGGCGCGGGTGGTCCGTCAATCCGTTATTATGACAAGACTACTACTATGAAATAGCCGTGTACAACAGGTACAATGTCTAAAAATACCAAAGTAAAAAGTCTTATTTTTTTTAAATAAAGTAGTATTAAAAAAAAACACTTTGTTGGCACACTGCCTTAAAAGAGGCGGGATTTTTTATGCGTCTTTCAAAATGTCAAAATCATTTTCGTTGTCTTCACCCAAAAAATATAAAACCCTCTTTTTTCTTTACGAGCAGGGTCATCTTTTTCATTGGGCATTCTGGGGAAGTGCTCGTGGCTAAATAATAACAGCCGCTCGGGTCGATTTTTAAGTTAAGCTGGGCTTGCCTAGGTTGGTCCGTGGATGGGTGTCCACCCTTTATAAACCGAGTTTCCTGCGGACTACGGAAAGCACGTTCAGTCGTTGGTCCCGACTGTCATTTATGATCTTTAACAGTCGTAGCAGATAGGCAGTTGCTCCATGTAAAATATTGGTATTCAGCTGCATCCGGTTAGACTGGATACATACCCCGACATAGTTGGGAAAACGCCAGGCGTATGATACTCTGGACAAGTTCTCAGGGACTTACGTTCCAAGGGGGCCCAAGTTCCTGTACCTAAGTGTCACAATTGGTGGCAGTAAAAAAAATGAACTTATCCCGGGATACAAAAAATTTTTGAGCTTCGTTTTGTATCCTGCATTCTTACAATTATCTTGCTTTTTCAGTATAAGGCAATAGTTACATGATAAAGTGGGTTTTTAGAAGCTGAGAACAAATTCAAATAAAACACAGAATAATGTTTTTAACATCCGTGAAATTGGTTTTGACTGATAAGTTTATGCCATTAAAATTTGAATATGATTTTGGACGTGTAGCCACAGCGCCTGGCGCGTGTTTAATTACTATTGAAAGTTCATCGCCGTTAAAAAAACAACCATTATTCCTTAAGAAAACCTATCCTATTAGAGGCAGGCTGCTAAGGAAATCGAGCTCGCTTCGCTCGCTCTTGCACCCTTCAAGGGCCATGTGGCATGTCTGGATGTACGGATTTTGGTAACTCTTTCACGCAAAAACTACTTAATAGGTCTGGATGAAATTTTGCACAGGGATAGATAATAGTCTGGAATGGCACATAGGATACTTTTTATCCCGGTAGTACGAGCCCGTGGGACAATTACCGAACAAAACGCGGGCGAAGCCGTGAGCATTAGCTAGTCTATCATAAATATGGCCAATTGCTGCCAAATAATTGTAAAAAATCGTATTTGTTTCTCTTGAACGTCTAACAGTTAAACTTTACTTATTTCTGTTGATTGTTATTCTCGTTATCTTGTTTAATGAGACTAAAATTGCACACTGATACGGATGCACAATATTTATCACTCATTTAGACGCAGTGACCGCCTTCAGCCCTGAAGGTCACCGGTTCAATTCCCGCGTCGGAGTAAAATTCTTCACACCAACGCTGCGTGATTTTTGAAACAAAGACTTTCTTCCTTTCGTTTTGGAGATGGAACTTTTATGTGAACATTTTATCGTGGATGTGAATTTTATTTTTAGTAATACTAAAATACATTAATGCGAAAGTAACTCTATCTGTGACCATGACCTGGGATAGGATATAAGAAACTTGACGACACGGTTCGCGTGTGGCTAAGCGATTGATTGCTGCGCTGTGTATCGCTGCCTCGCTGGTTCGATTCTGTACTGTAACGACTGTCAAAAATCTACAAGTGACAGCCGAGACCAACGCCTTAACTTGCTTTCCGAGGCACGGATGAAACTCGGTATGTGATGGGTGGTCCCACCCATGGACCAACTTAGGCAAGCGCGGCTTAACCATAAGATCGATCCGGGCAGCTGTTGTTTTTGAGCCACTAGCTTCCGTGGTCATGACCTGGTCCCTGATCTCTTTATGTGAACGTTGAATGTAAGTTAGAAGAGATGTTTTATTTTTACGTAAACGATAATTGCCTCTGCACATCCAATTTAATAGTTTACGACACCATCGCACTCTTCCTGGCAAGTTACCTTTAATGTAATTTTCTACCATCTTCTCATTTATGTACGTCATCAAGCAAATCACAGCTACGTCAGAAGTGGTCGTTATGCCGAAAAGATGGTTCTTGCATTTAATCTCGATCATTGTAAGCCTTACACAGGAGCATTATGGACTATTGTTCATAAAATTATGGGTATCTATGACATAAAAACTGTCTTTGGCTGTCCTTTGCAATTTCTGGCGTCAATGATTATTTAGCTGAAACTTTTCACACACATACAAATAATCAGGTACCTAATAATTAAATGTAGGAATATAAAGGAATACTAGTACAAAGTCCATCAACATCGTTCTCTTACTCTTATCCCAATTCATTTGTGGTCTGCGCAGCATGTTTTCTTCTTCCATACTTCTTTCCATAAGTCGTCATCTCAGCAGTCACCTCCTTTCTTGCCATATCATCCTCCACACAGTCCATCCATCGTTTCTTTGGTCTTTCTCTAATCTTATAGCTAAATTCATACTCAAAACTTTTCTTACCACATTGCCCTCATTCCTCAGCATCACATGGGTAGTGGTGCAAAGTCCACGTATAGTGCAAATTTAAAAATTAATTATTCCTGTAACTAGGCTAGTATTTTCCTTTGGTTATTCCGATCCAAAGGTCACTTTTCGTACCTTCTGTACCAGAATCATTAATGAATGAGTCAAGGCAAATTACCATAAACAGTAAACAATTCTTACGAAATTGGTTAAAAATAACCTGCAATGATTGATATATACATATAAATAATAGAGGTCTTTGTCCAGCAGTGGACTGCAATAGACCGAGTTAATTTATTATAGGGGCGTATTTACGGTTCAAAATCAATTTACCACAGCTGCCTCTGTAGAAATAGTCTGGTTATGGCAAAGTAGTAACTCGATTCTAGGAGCCATTAAATGCAGTTTTTGCACTTAAGTATGTCCAATAATAGCTACAGTGCGTTGTCAATGAAAGTAATCAATAAACCATCAATGGACTTTGTAGTGTGTTGAACACCGGCCCTGGCGCACAGGGAATAAAAAAGTTGGCATTTACAGCCAGTCTGCTTGGGAACGAGCGCGGGAGCAACGGGTTTTAATTTTAAAGACAAAAAAAATAAGAACTAAAATATCAAAGGACGCTCTAACACATTAATTAAAAATATAAACATATCCGCTTGTCTATCTTGAGTTATTAGATAGATAATAAAATTGTGCTAGGGTCAGCACCGCGTATGCTTTCATTCCAATATCATTCCAAGTCGAGACATCAAGTCAATCATACGCGTCAATTTTTTTTTTATATTTTTTTTTAAAACATGCGTCCTCTGTATGCAAATTAAGTATCGATCGGTCGCCGGGTTATCGGGTGCATTCGGTTTATTTTATTATAAAAAAAAGATAAGGGCTTCGGAAATATGGTGAAGAGTCAGTGTGATGCACGGCCAGTGAAAGCTTACATCATGAGTGATTTACTGAAGAAGTTCGATCATGATACGAGGAACGATTTCGTTCAAATTGCGGTGGCCATCGCTGGATTCTATTTGGGAGTGTTTTGCTGTATGTATTCATTTTATTTTCTTTTTTTTTGTGGTAATTCTTTTTTAGTTTTTTTTTTTAGATTTTATATGTATGGTTTTTTTAATATTAGAAATACCTTTCCCTTCTTAGTTTAAACTTGAGCCACTGTTTTGCGTAAAAAGAATTGTTTTAGTTAATGTTACAGTATTTTTAAAAAAAAAAAAACTTACTTATTCCATTTTTATTCTTAAAATAATAAACGTACTGCTATCACAACGAAACTATCTAAGTCATTGTATCCCTGCAGGACAATAAACCCATATTGTCATTTGAGAAAACCACAGACTAGTACGGTTAATTTCCTTATACTCGTGCTTATTGTGAAATTAGCAAAGACCGCAAAACCTATATTATTTTACTCTGAAGTAACAAATTATTTATATATAAATATTGATATGATTGTGCTGAAATGACAAAGTTGTATGTAGGTATATTGGAGAAAACGACTTTTCGCTTGGATTCATTGATTTGGTTTATTACGAACTATGACGTAATATTTGCAATAAATAGGTGATAGGAAACTATTCTTTGTTTTTTTCAATAGCATGTAAAAAAACTTAACATATCACGCTATAACTTTTCTTTCCATGCTCCTTGAAAACAAACGCGAACAAACTGATCACTTTTTCTGCCAAGTTTTAAATTGAACCAAGGAAAAAACTGGTCGTTCAACGCTATTTACAGTTTACATAGATTAATGTGAACTTCTACTGAGCTAACGTTAACTTTAATATTAGGGTCCACCTACAAGGATGTAGCTGGCAGGTGTACCTAGGCCGGTTGTAATGACAGCCCGACGGCCATCCGCCATTTTTTTCATGTGCAATTTATCGTGGATGGTGCATCGCGAGCACGAACGGGTTAAGTGATACGGAGTTTGCGCGCCGTTTTTTTGTCTATGACTATGACATTTAAGATAACGGACTAGAGAATTTGTTGGCAATTAGGGTAATGTTAATACCATACATAGCCATTTTAACTACGACGTTTATTAGGTTCTTATACTGGCTAATTTTATTTTTTTGTTGATACAATTTTCCTAATTCCTCAACATATTTTCGCGCCGAATTAGATTTTCCATAGAGTTTTGCAAACAGATTTAAACTTAGAAGTTACGATATTTTTCACTCACAATATAGGATAGAAACAAGAAGAAATTAGTCGTTATGACTGTCGTTACATCATACATTATTTCAATAAAAATTATCTTATGCCTAAGATCATATGTCATTGTAATACTCAATCTAAACGAATGAAAAGAAATATTAAATAATCTCTATGAAAATATGTTTTGTCTGGCTATCCGTTCATATTCTTTTACGTGAAATATACATGTATAATCTGATCCAGATTTTTATCAGTCTGTATTAATCTAAACTTCCAAACTAATATTATAAAGAGGAAAGATTTGATTGTTTGTTTGTTTGCATTGAATAGGCTCCGAAACTACTGGTCCGATTTGAAAAATTCTTTCAGTGTTAGATAGCCCATTTATGGAGGAAGGCTATAGGCTATATATCATCACGCTACGACCAATAGGAGCGGAGCAGCAATGAAAAATGTTGCGAAAACGGGGAAAATGTGACGCAAACAAAGTTGCGCCCGACAGCTAGTAGTTATTAAACGTTGCAATAAAATAAATATCGTCGTAAAAAACGGTTTCGGTGGTACAAACATGATCCAAACCCATTTATTTAATTGACGTTATACGAACGCTGGAAGAATAAAAATGTATTTAAAAAAAAAACAGTAATAAAACACTGTTGGTTTCTCACTTAACGGTCGACTAATGTCAAGCTAAAATTCCAACAGTTCATTAATATTGAAGCATTCATAAAGAAGTTTTTTTTTTTGTTGCTAGCCTGATCAGTCCCACTTTTGGGCAAAGGAATCCCACATTCCCTCCACTAGAAGTAGCTTATAGTGTTACTGAAATCGGGCATAGGGTTTCCAAACAAAGACTCTTTAGAACAGATTATTAAATAAAAAAAAACATAACAACATCACGTCTTGTAATCGCCAAAGGGTTTAGGCAGAGGTGTATCTCCGTGGCGCGTGAAAAACCCAAAAACACTTTGCCCGACCCGAGAATCGAACGCACGACCAAGGTTTTAAAAATACATAAAAAATCACATGTTTAAACTACCTAAACGTTAGTTGTATATTGAAATGTTACATAAATGTATAAATTAAAGAAACTGTGTCAATAGTTTACGCTGTCAGCGATACATTTTAGCATACCACAAGGTTTAGAATGCGCACATAATGAATTAATGACTTAAACAATATTATGATTGTTTTGAAAGATCCGTTCGGACGTGCGGAATGGAAAATGGAGAAAATACTTATTTTTATACTACTGCGTGACCAGTAGACGAGTGAAGCCTGAACGAAAATTAACATATTTTAAATAAACAGGATACATACGGGGCCCCGTATACAAATTTGTTTGGGGGCCCTTATGAAGGGTAAAGATTTCTCACAAAAGAAAAGAAATGTTTGAATAAAATTAAAAGAAATATTTATTCATCATAATAATTATCTATCTGTTGACCATGCAGCGTCCGTAGCCTGGCTACGTTCCGGGGAACTCTTTGGAGAAACCGAAGGTTTTGTTTGTGCAATTATGGATGAAGTTATGATGACGAAAAACTACCGGAAATTTATTGTGAAGGATGGCACGGTTGACATATGTCGGGCATGCCACCGTCCGGGCGAATCGATCCGTCACATTATCTCCGGGTGTTCTCGTCTAGCTAACGGAGAATACTTGCATAGACACAACCTTGTAGCCAGGATTATCCATCAGCAACTTGCTCTGAAATACAGCCCTGTGGAATCGGAAATGCCGTACTATAGGTATGTGCCCGACCCAGTTCTCGAAAATGGCACTATCACACTGTATTGGGATCAATCCATCATCACTGACAGGACAATTGTAGCCAATAAGTCTGATATAATGGTGGATCGATCAGAGCGGACCGCAATGATTGTTGACTTAACGGTTCCACATGACGCGAACCTCGTAAAAGCCCAAAAAGATAAGCGAATCAAGTATCTTGACTTGGCTCGCGAGGTTGTCGACATGTGGGATGTGGACTCAGCGATCATTGTGCCGATAGTCGTATCAGCCAATGGCCTAATTGCCAAGAGCCTCAACCAATATCTGATGAGGCTCTCGTTAGGCAGCTGTATCAAGGGCTTCATTCAGAAAGCGGTACTCCTGGACACGGCTCGTATTGTTAGGAGGTTCCTCTCTCTGGAGCCCTGACCGCCGGTAGCTTGGACCCTGTTCCCGATACCGGTGGGCTACTATTTTTATATTTTTAAATGTTTTTTTATATAATTTTGTAAAAATATTTAAAAATATAATAAGTATGTATAGAAATGAATAAATGAGAATAATCTATCTGTCACAAATTTTTCAAAAACAGTTCAAATTAAATACTACACTCTCCTTGCCTTTTTCTCGGCAAACTGATTTATTAAATCATTTATAGCTGATGATGACTTTAGTTTTTCTAAAGTTTTTATTAATTTTTGCTTACGCACGTCGGGGGCTCCCGTGGTCCACGGGGGCCCCGTAAAATTGCTACGGCAGATACGGCGGTAGCTACGCCTCTGCTTTTTACACCTATGTATCCTCCTTAAGTGTATGAAGTTTCATTTAAATCGTTTCAGTCAAATCATTTCGGGAAAATAAGGACTTGAAAGTTTGTATGCCGTACCTAAGGCGTAAACGCTCTTAGGGGCTTGACTTATTGTTAGCTCCTAGGCACTCCACTGACTCTCTTAGATTAGTCTGCCATGACTCATCATCTTCCCCTAATGGTTACCTCATTGTGGTCAGCGAAACTTCTCTATTAGGGTGTTACCACACCAATCGATCGATCGTCGATCGAGGCCATCGATCGATGGTAGAAAGGATTAGTAGACATCGATCAACAGTTTCTACTACACCATTCGATCGATAAACGTCCCGGTGTTTATCGATCGAATGGTATCCGTCGATGAGCCAAAACTACCAGACCAATCGATCAACGTCGACCGATGGCAACGATCGACGATCGATCGATTAGTGTGGTAACAGTCTTATTCACCACCTTTTTTTTCCTTATCATCCGTCACACAATCCATCCATTCCGTCACACTCATTCCTCTTTTTATTAATCTTTACATTCCTCACACAATTCCTCCATATTTTCTTTGGCCTTCTTCTCCATCCAATAACATTTATATTCATAAGGTACATTTAGACACTCTTTTAGTGTGATCGTCGAAGGAGCAGACAAATCCTTTTTTTTACGCATGGGAAGTCATCAAATAACCCCTCCCGCTCTGGGCGGAGCGGAAGGGAGTGTCGGACTTGACTGACTAAAACCCATCCATGTTCCTTCTTAGCCCTTTGTGTTCCAGGGCCACGGTGACGGTAACAGACAAATCCTTGAGTGATGATGACTAGACGGGTCCAAAAACTAACAATGGCCAACAGATCTGTAATAAATGTCTAATAATGTAATAAATGCTTATCTTTTGATCAGCTCGAGACTAAAGTTAAAGCTATAATCATTTACTAGACTGCCAGAGATTCCTGTTTTAAAGTAGATGTCTTCTTCAGCGGGACAGCTTGAGCTTACTCATCTGACATGATCAATTCCGCTCTGTGAGAAACGACTTCGGTTTCATTTTCTACATCTGATTAATATATCCTGTATTATATACGGTTAATTAAATCCTCAACATATCCTACACCTGCGGTATAACTGTACGGTAAGATTATATCTCGGTTTATAAATACAGCTTTTATCTCTACTTCAAGTAACTTCATCGGTCTTAATTTATGTTTGGCGTGACTATTTTGTTATTTACCTTGTTTTTTAGGGTTCCGTACCTCGAAAAGAAAAAACGGAACCCTTAAAGGATCACTTTGTTGTCCGTCCGTCTGTCTGTCTGTCTGTCAAGACCCTTTTTCTCAGGAACGCGTGGAAGTATCAAGCTAGAGTTTATATCAAATACTCAGGTCCACTGTCCCTTAGAGCTGTGAAAAATCAAACTTCTAAGCCAACGCAATCAAAAGATGCAGCCGTTTATACACTCGCAAGGGAATCAAAACCTACAGGGTACTTCCCGTGAACTCAGAATCTTGAAATTTGGTACGAAGCAACGTCTTATACCACAGATAGGTAATGGAAAAATTGCGAAAACCGTAAATTTTTAGTTACATCATATAATAAAAATATTTTTAATAATTTTTGTACGGAACCCTCGGTGCGCGAGTCCGACTCGCACTAGGCCGGGTTTCGTCTACTTTTAAAGACTTAAATCTTCTTCTTCTACTGGTGGTTCTGGGTGTACTATTTAGTCCACGTCTTCCTAAACCTCATTCGCATTTTGCCTTTTCATCAACCGTTGCTGTGGCAAGAAGAGCCTTGCTAGAGGATGTTCCACATTTCTCCTACCGTTTCTTGGCCATACTGTCGAAATGTTTAATTTTATGCGTAAAATGTATGCTGTTCATTTACCTCTTATTTATTTTAAAAACAAAGAGAATCACCGTTATAGGTCGTTTCGCACGGTTTAAGTTATTCGCATGAATTTAATTTAAATTAGCAGTTTATTTTCAACAATTTCGCTTATTTTCAGATGAGTAGTAGAACCTAGAGTTTTGAGGTTAATTAATTTGACTATTGTTTTAAAATACTAGCTTTATAAATGGGTGGTGGGTGAAAACTTCAAAAATCTCACGAACGATATGGTATTTTTTTAAGTATTTTCATGGTGAAAAAAGTTTCGTCTATTGTTTTGATAGAAAGTATTATACTTGCTTGAAGACTGTGAATCGTCATCAAAATGATTTAGTTGCACACTTCAAATAATTTTACCATCTTTAGGGGATGATCACCATCATACACCGGAAATACGTCCTCTTCGTCAACCCTCCATCGTTGCTACAATCGGTCGTTTGGGAATGCCCACTGAAATAACTATAGGAAGACCTATTTGGTTAGCTATGTCAGTTTCTGAAATTTATAAAAAAAAAATATGTATGAGCAAGCACAGCCGCGTTTGAAACACTAGTGTGACCACACATTTCCAGATTCACTCCGCTATAATCCGAAATCTTGCGAAAATGTCGTACAAACAATCTCAAAGAGACTGAATGGCCGATAACAAGTAGGTAAGAAGATAAAAGTAAATAAAAACTTTATGATATCGTTTAAAAAGAGTTTATCTTTCTTATATTTAACTCTCTGTGTTCTTGAACTTGGTCATAAAAACAATGTGGACACTTTCAATGACACGCGAGACAAAACTATCTAATAATAGTCACACGCTATTTCTATGTGCTTCGTCGATCTATCGGAGATGATAATGTCAAATCAAGTTATAATTCAAAAACAAAAAAAATGTTACATTAATTTTCTTTTTGTTTTTTAAAAACGTTGCCCCACAATAAGAATTTCTTCTTCTGTATCGTGTGTTCGTTTACAAACATTTAAACTCACATACAAAACAGCCAGACCCGGAACAACTAGCTGTAGGACGGTACAAATATTTGTTCTGTGCGTGGATCGAACCTATGACACGTAGCGCAGCAACCAATCGCTCAACCACTGTGCCAAACGGCACTTATGAAAAATCGAAACATAGGTGCACGGTTAGGGTTGGTCATCGTTTTCTACGGAGAAGAACCAGCAAGAAACTTCATGGTTATTGTTAAACTTTTTACTGCCTAAGAAGTTCTTATTCTTTCTTTGACATGATCATCTCCCATGTCTCATTTATGTGTGGTGTCTGTAAACTATCTAACCTGCATCTGAAAACCTACTTCTCACGTCAATAAAACTGGTATGCTGCTTGTGAATAGCGTATATATTTATGGTATGGTCATGTGAATTGCCTAGTTTTGCTAAACTAGGCAATTGAAATAGGCAACAAAAAATGTTCATATGATATGAACAATTTTATTACAGAATGATCAAATCAAATCAAAATATTTTTATTTTAAATAGGCCTACACGGGCACTTATAAAACTTCGACAAAGGGTGCACGGTTCGGGTTGGTCGTTTCATATGGAGAAGAACCGGCAAGAAACTCCATGGTTACTCTTTTAAAATCATTTGGTTTTACAATATTTGAATGTTAGCGTTAGTACTTAAATATGGGAGGACAGCGTAGACCAACAATAAGTCGTTGCTTACTACAAAAGGTAGAACAAGACTCACAAAAATCCCCAAGTTGACCATAGGGCTAAGGGTATACCCACACCCAGGGCTGCGGGTTGTTCGAAAGAGATACCGTGGCCCTGGAACACAAAGGGCTAAGAAGGAACATGGATGGGTTTTAGTCAGTCAAGTCTGACACTCCCTTCCGCCCACAGCGGGAGAAGTCATTTGATGATATACCAACCTAAAAAAAAAATGAAAGAAAAAGGTTAACCCACACTGATTTAGGATATCTTCCTGTTTTGGCATCGGTATCATAATTTCAGGTATCACATTTTCGATATCGTCATCCTGACAAGGTTTTAGACGGCCCTGGACAAGACCAGGGCCGTCTAAAACGGCGCGAGATAATTGTTGCTAACCTATAGTGGAATATATAATAGTAATGACTCTTAAAATAATTTTGCCGAAAATTATATCGGAGCTTAAATATCTGATGTCAAAGTTGTGTTGTTCGTTGTACTACTAACTGTTTGTACATATTTTATCAAAAATGAACTCGTTCCTATCGTTTGCCGTATGTCATTACTTCCCAGAATTTAATCCTTAGCAGCGACACTGTCGAATGGTACAAAAATACAGGGTGTGTTTTTTTTTTCAAAATCAATGGTTTCGCTTCTTGGCTAGAAATATTGATTTTTCAAAAAACCAATGATGAAGTTTTAGTTTTTATCAAAATCGGGCTCGAGACCCTTTTGAGTGTTTTTCGCTATTCCTCATAGTTTCAGACTAAAACAGACGAATGCACTCGTTTAGGTCAAGATGAAAAATTTAGCCTTTGTGGCCAATTATTATGATAACACAGCTCAGGTGTTCTTAAATATCTACTGAACTGCTTTTTATAAATGAACTCTGTTATTTGTACAAACAAATTACCTGCTTTATCAATTTAATCAGACTGTTTCCATAACGGCTTTTTAATTCGATCACTGCTGAACAAAAATTCGACTATATGTAGATTGTAGTTGTATGTCAGTACCATATTGGGCTTCTGTTGTTTGTCTCAATCATTTAGAGTCATCACCATCTTCTTGCCTTTGTCCCAAGTTACTTGTGGTCGGCGCAACACGTTGTTATCTTCCCTTCTCTTCTTTCAACCGTCACGCTATCATTTACTTACTTCTTTTTCTTTCATATCATTCCTCAAAAAATCCATCCGTCGTTTCCCTGGTCTCAATCTATAGAGAGCATGATAATAAAAGTTCAATCACAATAAGACTGGTCAGTCGTCACTGTCACTTAGGCCTGATTTACATTGGTCAAGTGTTTAGCGCAGTAGATAAGTACAGTAGTGTAAACCAATTCAGGAGCTAGTTAACAGTCGCAATCGGAGGTTTTCGCCACTCGCCACTGTACTTGTTGTCGCTGATCGCCACTGTCCTTGACTAATGTAAATCGGGCCTTGGTAATCTCCGTTCCCACCAAAAGTCGACTTGAGATCCAAAAATGATTGATGCATTATTTAAGGACCCTGCATATGCAGTATATTTCCAACTAACCTTGTGCCATGCGTCCCTGGTACACTCGGCGGCACATCAAGCTAGAGGTACATTTCCAGTATAGCATGCCAACGCTTTGTATACATTTGCCGTACAATCAAAAGATCCGCAAAAACTGGTTTTGTATAGCTTGATTGGAAGATGTGCGTACACCGAAAAAGCCTGAGCAGTCGAATGCACAAACTTTTGGGGGCTATCATTATCATCATCAAATGCCTATAATGTTCCCACTGCTGGGACACAGGCCTCCTCTCTATGAGAGGGAGTGGGCTGTAATCCACAACGCGTGCCTAGTGCTGTTTGTCTTCAATTTTTTAGTTCTAGTGGGGCTATGGACAAGCCATTTAGCACAAGTCCTTGTCTCCGTCCTTTTTAGTTAATCTTCGTTTTTCTGGTCTATTGCACATTTCACCAATTTCTGTCATAAATCTACTTCAGTAGTAACTCTTCCAATCAGCATCTGCTTCCCATTTTTATATGCGAGTCACCATGGAAATACAGTGTTTATATTTAAGTTATCACTTATAGTATTCAAGATTTCATATCGGTGTTTACAAGCCTCCGTGTCGCTGATGTGTTTGCTTTTCTTTATGAACTGACTCATTGAGTCAATATTTTGATTGCATAGAGATCAAAGGGGTAAACTATATCTTTACGACTTACTTGAATGTTACTGATCTTACTCTCCAAATAATTGATTACAGTGCAGCATCTTTGTTACGGCTATTGAATGACATTGAGACGAAAGCGCTGTTGGTAAACATTTTCGCAACTGTCTGTAAAAAACTTTTTTAATACAGTTGCTCAAAAAGTGGCGGATTGCAGGGACGTATAGCGTTCGGGATGTGGGCTATTACACACTCCAGCTTTTTCTTTACCTTTTCCGAACTCGTGCGTTCTCTTTCCCAATTGTCAAAATCTCTTTTAAAAAGAAAAAACCAACCTAGAAGTTTTTACAAAAAAAAAATTATAGAAGTTTTTATGATTCATGCAAATATTTCTAAAAAAAGCTACTAATTTGTTTCAATATCAGATTTAATGATTTGGTTCAATGAGTTAGGTTAGGTTTCATTTCATTTCATCTCATTAAATTTCATTTTCATTTCATATCAATAAAAAAAATACTGAAGACTTGGCTGTATGGGCATAGTTCCCTTTGCGAACCCAGAATGGGTGAAGAAAACAAAAATCTCTACTTATATTCTTTTACGGTTGGCGCCATTTTCCAAAAATGTTCTTTATAAAATTGCTTCATTTTTTCGCAACTGTATTAAAAATAGTTGTTCAGTACACGTGCGGAACCGTCATTGCAACTTCTTCCAACTGTCAACCCTCACCTTCGGCTGCGCCTCGGCTCGGGTAGACATTTGTCGGAACTCTTTGCAATGACAGGCTTTCCACACTCGTAATGAAATATACTATACTTTCGGAAGTCGGCGACTGTTTGTTTCATTGACTTGTTTTGCAACCGACTTCCAAAAGTCAAGTTATTTTCCGATATTTTGTGTTTTTTTTAAGTTAGTTCTTTTATTTATTTAACATAGTAACTAGAAGATTTTAGGAGATCATCAACATAGACGAAGAAAACATAATACAAATTATATAAACTCGTAAGCTACCCAAGCAAAATTAATAAAATTTGTTTCGGACCACGACGCGAGCTTACTCCGACCAAATGAAATGTTAGTCTACAAAACTAGCATTTCTGTGTGAATTCAATTCGACTTGGACGGATTTCTTTTTCAAATAACAAGGTTTTTTCAACGGAATGGATGCGTGTGTAGCGAGGATAGTAAATCACCTTTTTCTGTGAAATAACACCATCTGAAAACAGGTGCATTAGACCTTAACAAAAGGCGTTTTTTGAGCGGTTATGTTTTAACCCTTTTCCATAAATAAGTTTTTCGGAGCAAAATTTTATTCTGCTTGTTTTTTACACGATAAGTACATGAATAAAGAAAGGTTTGTTGCAGAATATTGCCGCATGCATAAAATATAAATCTGATTTTGAGTTTAACAGTGCCTGATATTTTAAAAATAATATGAAATGGCGGAAGTTTAGAAGATTTTGTCTAATTTAAAGGTTGTTTGTTTGATGCCAGCTATTGATTAATATGGGTTCTATGCGCGACCACTATTTTGAAAATAAAATCGGCGGAATTTAGGTCGGCCACGCTTCATATAAAAATCTTTCAACCTCTATGGACGTAGAATTTCCCCCCATTCCGGACACTGTTCTAAAATTCCGGACTTGTCCCGAAAAATCGGGACGTATGGCAACCCTATCCAAGGGTACAGCGTATCGTTATAAAAAATCGAGTTAAAGAGCTAACGATGCAGAATTTTATACGTTATTTTTTAACATTGGTAGTCAAGACAAACAAAGTTAACTAAAACAACATCGTTTAAATTGTTGAAAGATATGAAAACAAGAACAAAAATGAGCTTTGGATATCACCAAAGCTCAAAGCTTCATTTTTGTTCTTGTTTTCATTATCTTTGCTAACTAATGCTGAAATAACAGATTAAATTGTATGCAATTAAATCAGTTATTTCAGCATTTTTATACAGGCTGGAGGATGTTTTTTTGCAGACCAATCCTAGAAATGATTTATTTTACAGGATGTTGAAAAGTAGAAAATTATTTTACGAACACTCATTCTGTTTATGTAAACAAGATTTAGAAATGATAAAAAACATATTTTTAATAGTACACTGTTACTCCAGGGGTGAAAGTAACTTATTTAGCGCCAATTACACAGATAACGCACGCAGCGTTATCTGTAAATTTTATAAACATTTAGAATGAAGTTCGATCTTTTATTTTCTGGGGGCTCCGGTGAAATGTAGAGTATTTTAGGCCTTTTTTAGGGTCCCGTACCCAAAGGGTCAAACGGGACCCTATTACTGAGACTTCGCTGTCCGTCCGTCCGTCTGTCACCAGGCTGTATCTCATGAACCGTGATAGTTAGCCAGTTGAAATTTCTACAGATTTTGTATTTCTGTTGACGCTATACCAACAAATAATAAAAACAGAAAAAAATAAATATTTAAGGGGGGCTCCCATACAAAAAAGTTTTTTTTTTTTTTTCGTTTTTATAAATAATTTAGTTACGGAACCCTTCGTGCGCGAGTCCGACTCGCACTTGGCCGGTTTTTTTGTTGTTGCTTAGACAATTTTTCTTACTTACCGATTATTTGTAAATGAGTGCCTCTAAGAAATAAAAATATTTTGATTTGATTTGAGGCTGAATCATTTATCACTTTGGCCTTGTAATGTCAGTGACACTTCACCTTGGTTCTGAATTTTGGACAATTGATTTTTTGAGGTCAAAAAGACGTATGTAGAGTCTTCTTTTTCTTCTTCTTTCTTTATCGTGTGGTTAGTGCTTAGGCACTAACACCAGGTTAGCCTGGTGTTGGCAGTTTTATACCGCCCATGGGCCTCTAACTTGGCTTTACATGCCGTTGAGAAATACCTCTCAGGCATGCTGGTGTGTCTCTCAGTAGTTCGACGGTCGAACAATTGACATGAAAAATTCTCACTAGTTGGACGATCGAACTGCTGAACCGAACTAGTGAGAACAAACGGTGATGGGGATAATGATTTTTTACATACAATATACACATGAATCCGTAAAAACGGAGTAAAGCACAGCAAAGTAAAACAAATAGTTATTAAAAGTAATAGTTGCTTGATACATGGTCGTTCGTCAACAGCGAACAAGAACCTAATAATCTGATTTTTTTTTATTTTTTCTATCTGGATTTTTTGCTTAGAAAGACTCTCCAAGGATTATGATCATCATCCACCGCATGAATTCACCCACTGTTGGATATAGGCCTCTCTTTTCTTGTTCCAATCTCCAAGTTCTTGTGGCAGCCTCATCCAGGTTTGTCAACTATGTCGCCTGCCCATCTCGCCGCCGGACGACCCACTTTTCTTTTCCCTGCTCTTGGACGCCATTCGGTGACAGCCTTAATCCACCTGGCATCACTGCTCCTTGCTAGGTGTCCTGCCCTACTCCATTTGAGTTCTGTAACGCGATTTCCAGTATCAAAAACCTTTGTACGTCTTTGGATTTCGACGTTACGAACTCCGATCTACCAGCTTTATGCCGAGCCAAGTCGAGGATACTGTTAAAAAAATTGGGCTGAAAGCCAGCAAGATTATAGTGACAGCAGAATAACGGGCGTGCACAGAATAGGGGGTTGTGTCCAAGTGCCCGGAGGTCTAGACTTGTTACATGTCATCATCAGCCTATAATGTTCCTACTGCTGGGACACAGGCCTCCTCTTAATACGAGGGAGTGGGCTGTAATCCACCACGCGGGCCCAGTGCGGGTTGGTAGTTGTCACATGTCTTCGAATTTTTAGTTCTAGGACGTACCGGTTTCCTCACGATGTTTTACTCCGCCGATTTTGAGGGCAGCGGTGATGAAATAAATTACACAAAGTAAAGCGCCTGCCTGGGTTCGAACTTACGGCTTACTGCTCGTAAGTCGCGGCTGCCACCACTGGGCCAGCGCTGCTCTCCGTTACGTAGCAATTCAAAATAGAACTCGTAAACAAGCATGTGAAAATCCTACAATTTTGCCATACCAGTTCAAAGTAAGATGCATGATTTCCGAAAAAAATAAATTATTAATTAATTTTGCCTTTGTGCTTATTAACTTTAGGCTTCGTCTTAGCACAGCTGTAACCTTATTATCATTTGTAACAAAACCATAGCTGATTGTGATACACGTGCTTCGAAGATGATCTGTACCCGCTTCCGAGATGCTCAATCCGAAAGATAAAACGTGTAAAGATAACAGAAACAATCGGAACGAAGCTGAGAAGTTTAATACAATAAATTATTTGTTCTCAATAAGTTGTTCTTCAACTCTTGTTTGTATGAGCTTCTATATCAATTTTTGAGGATATAAACTCTACACAAGCGTAATAAAGCTTAGGCTTGCAATTGCAACTTGTTCATCGTTGTCATCGTTCACTTGCGCTTATCCCAATTTATTTGGGGTCGGCTTCTTCTTCCATATTTCTGTATTACTTGTCATCTCATCGGATACCTCCTTTCTTGCCATATCATCCTTCACACAGTCAATCTAACGTTTAAAGAAAAAGACAACACCAAAGGGTCTTCCTCTACTCTTATAGGTACCCATCCACGTTGCAACTTATTGTAAACCGAAATCTATACATATCTTATTTATAAATTGGAAAAGACCGAAACACCCAAGAAACTGGGCCAAAAAATTTATTGTGGGGGTTCCCAATAAAAAGCCAAAGCACTGGACGCATGACAATAATGCAAATGTGGACAGACGAAGTCCCCGTCAATATGTTCACAGCCAAAGTTGTACTTTAGACAAGACTAAATTCTACACACTCCACTGCAGCTCAAAATGTAGTCCTTATGCCATTCACTTACAAAACATTATATTAGTGCAGGATCTCTTCACCCAGACGGTCTCGAGACGATAATTTTAGGTTATCTAATACCGCCGGTGATTCCACCGTGACTTTGTGCTCCGGACCTGCTGATATCTGTGCTACTAGGACATATCTCAGTATTATCGGGCAGCCATTTGTTGGTTGTGATACCTGTCTGGTTGCTATGGTATTTAAAGTTTCCATATACGAATGATTTGATTTGAAGCCCCGTTCGCTCGTTCCAAGATGCAGGACATTTACAAGAATATTTTCGGACATGCTTTCATAGCCTTACCTATCCAGTCTATCATGTCCTCACTGCTGAGGCACAGGATTTCTAGGAGAGGGTCCTTAATTTGCTTTACTTTGTCATTTTGTATATTTTAATGTGTAATAATTGTCATTTTAATTTTAGTTACTGTAATTGGTGGTAAACACAACCGTTGTAATTAAATAAATAAATATATAAATCACGGGTGCGGTTCGGTAAATGTAAGTACCAGGTTTTCGATTTTTTGTTTAAATGACGTTACGGTGTCGTAAAGATCCACCACCGTTTTCAAGCAGTGGTCGTGGTGGCCTGTTAGTCGGGGCCAGTTGGGCCACCTCTGCTCAAGATTTCTTTCCAACGAGAATTGTTATGCATTATGTCTCTGATCAATAAATTCTTAATAGAATAGACATAACGCAAAAAAGTGCGAAAATAGACCTTCACAACACAATATTTGCATTATTGCCGGAAGGCCCTCCGAGGGTTAATCATAATATATCTAAAATCTATGATCTAAAAATAAATCAATCATTAATACCTACATAACAGCATTCCACATAAAAAAAAAATATATATAAAAAAAAAACAAAATATAAAAAAAAATGTAAATATTTTTCCTTACATGCATTACGAAATAATATCTACGATTTCTTAAAAGTGTTGGTCCAGGTTCGCACTGCAGCCGGGGATCGTGAAAGGCGCACTAGTACCTATGATACCCGATGCAAGTGTGTGAAGGAAACACCGGGGTGGTTTTTAGTCTGTTAAGTTCTGACAGACCCCTCCGCTCACACCAGAGCGGAGGACATCCATTAGGATTTTCCACCCAGGAACCCAGGCTTTTTTCGCCGCTCGATGCACTGCCAAACCACCATAACCAACCATACAACTTAGGCATCATCCTAATAGAACGCGAATGCGCGATCATCGCACGAGTAAGCGATGCGACCATCGCGTTTTCGCGCGATGGCAAAAACTTGGTGTCCGATCATCGCGCGAATTAACGACGCGAGCAAGCGAGGGGCGCGGGCACAGCGGCCCGCCGACGCAATTATCGCGCGAATTTCAATTAGGACCCCTATTCGAATTCAATATGTTTGATCGCGCGTTCGAAGGAACCAAGTTCGTGCGAATAGGAATAGATTTACAAACATTTGAGTCGCGCGACCGCGTCGGGCGATTGTCAGTTAGGACACCTATTCGAGTTCAATATGTTTAATCGCGCGTTCGTACGAGTAAGATTCGCGCGAACCTACGATGATCGCGCATTCGCGTTCTATTAGGACGATGCCTTAGGTCATAAACTCATAAGGGTAAAAACTGGTAGACCGTCAGCGGACTCCGTAGTACTTTCAACTCTGAGTTTATTTTTTGTCATTTTGTATGCACGCATTCCCCCCTGCCACATATCGTTGAAAATCCAACAGATGAGATAGAAAACGCGGTAAAAAAATCCTTTATTGGATTTTTGACTCTTAGCGATAAGCCGTGCGTTTAAAATTCCGTGCGTGCAAATATGGGCTTAGTTGACATCGTTATCTCTTATTTTGCTTTAGTTATGTAGGTATTGGTTTATCTGTATAATGTACGTATAAGTGCATATTATGCAATACCTAGTGCATCTTGTATGAACTTGTTTGCTCCGAACTTGCGACCTAGATTGGCGGCCAAGGTTTTCATCGATTCCCGTTTACATCGAAATAAGTGCTCGAGCCCCGGAATAGTCTAAAGTTATCGAGAAAAGGATGGAGCTATACAGTAAGCATAGGTCATCCTATTCCGCAGTAGAACTTTGATGAGTTTACCATTTTATAATGGGTGTAAAAAGATGTTGACTGCGTTACATCGAGTCCTATAGGAAAACGTTATTTTTTACACCAACAAAAAAGTCGTTTCCCAATAAAAAAAATAAAAAAGAATAGCTTTTATGTAGAATTACTTACTTTGATGTACAGAATGCTGCGTGGTACTTCCTGGCCGAGCCACAAAAGCAATTTGGATTGGAATGAATACAAAAAAACTGGCCAAGCGCGAGTCGGATTCGCGCACGAAGGGTTCCGTACCATTATTTATAAAAACGAACAAAAAATCGCTTTTTTGTATGAGAGCCCCCCTTAAATATTTATTTTATTCTGTTTTTAGTATTTGTTGTTATAGCATCAACAGAAATACATAATCTGTAGAAATTTCAACTGGCCAACTATCACGGTTCATGAGATACAGCCTGGTGACAGACGGACGGACGGACGGACAGCGAAGTCTCAGTAATATATAGGGTCCCGGACCCTTTGGGTACGGAACCCTAAAAATTGGCATAATATAATGTTCTATAAAGTACGCAATTTAAGAAAAAGAGTAGGTACTATAACGGTTCGCGAAAAATTTTTGTATGCTTAATAGCCGCGCCACCATGTACACTGCAATAAATAGTCTAAAGATGTACAAGTCATTGGTTAACAAATGTTCGTTCTATTTATTATTAAAAATACTGCAAAAAGAAACACTTTATAAAATAGTAGCTGCGCCCCGCGGTTTCACCCGCGCAGACCGGGACAAAAAGTAGCCCTTGTGTTAATCCAGGGTTTAGCAGGGGTAGGCTATCTACATACCAAATTTCATCAAAATCCATTCAGTAGTTTTTGCGTGAAAGAGTAACAAACATACATTCTTACAAATTTTCGCGTTTATGATAATATAGTAGGATAGGATTTAGTAGGATAAAACTAATGAAAAAAAAACTGTCAGGCATTCGCGGCTAGGATTTTATTTGGGGGTTATATTAATTTATTTATACTACCTACATATAAGACTTACATTATGTTCATAACTTAGTGACAAGAAAATAGTTCAGTATTTCTTGAACACAGTCTTGTATTTCATAGAAAAAAGAATTATCAATGAGTAGAGGTAGACGGCTTAACATGCCGTCGAAAAATATCTCTGAGGCATACTGGTTCCTATTGTAAACCTTACTTTGAGGCAGTCTCAGGTAATAAGCGAAATTGGGCGATTGGCACTAGCATTCTCCAGTCAACACGAATGCACATAATATGATCCCCACGTGCATTTCTGTCACTTTGACGCAAATGACACGCTGCGTGCACTCATTTCACGCATGAAGCGCCAAAATAACGCACTCCCAAAAAAAAGAAATTTTTCTTGATCTGACATCAGAATTTTTGGCAACAGAAAGATGCAATAAATTCTTTTTGCTGCTTATCCGGTTGTTGACATTAAAATTTAAGCGAGGAATGCCGCACCAAAATTAGTTTAAACCAAAATAAGTTTATTCGTATATAACGTAATGTAAACAAATTGTTAAATCTGTTTTATGCGAAGTGTACTTTTTAAAGTAATTTAATTTTTTTGTAGATGTGTTTTTTTTCAAGATACTGAACAAGAGAATGAGATACATTGACATTGGTGGTAATAAAAATTGTGTTTTGTCGGATGGTCTAGAACTTCGGAATTAATGATCTGATCTGAAACACAAGCTTCTACCTTCTTAAAACCAAATTAAAACAAGGTAGGTATAAACTTATCGCGATTTGCTTCTAATTTGGCAGACCTTTTTCATATAAATGATTACTCCTGAAAATAGCTCACTGTAGTAAATTAATAATATTATTCCGAAATACGCGGTAAATGCAGAGTCCAGATTCGACAGAACTTGATTTTGGTTCCCAACTCCAAGTCAAAAATAAGTTATACGATCAACTCCATTTTTGCAACAACCTGTATAACTTGTTTCCCTACAGAATTTCAAGATTACCTGTTTATAGTTGGTTTAATCTTCATTGGACATGTTATCCGATGTCTTCAATTACTTTTAGTGGCACAAAATTATGTGTGGTCAGTAATGGCCATCTCATATATGCATGGTGATCGAGACACGCAAAAAGTAGATTATAATTTAATTAACCGCCGCGCGCCGGCTCGTTGTTTTCAAATGAATAGTCAACTGGTGGAGTGGCTAGTGTAAATTAAATTGATTTTAGATTTGTTATTTTTATACTACTGAAAAAGGCATAAAATGTTTGGAGTTAGAAACAAAAAACCGGTCAAGTGCGAGTTGGACTCGCACACGAAGGGTTCCGTACCATTATTTATAAAAACGAGCAACAAAATCACTTTTTTGTATGGGAGCCCACCTATATTTATTTTATTCTGTTTTTAGTATTTGTTGTTATAGCATCAACAGAAATACATAATATGTGAAAATTTCAACTGGCTAACTATCACGGTTCATGAGATACAGCCTGGTGACAGACGGACGGACGGACGGACAGCGAAGTCTCAGTAATAGGGTCCCGTTTGACCCTTTGGGTACGGAATCCTAAAAAACGAAAATTGCCTTTATTGGCACAACAACAATCAACACAAACCGTTCCAAAGCAAATTCCTATAAAACAAAAATGCAGCTGAAGTAAATTTTATGTGATGATATACAGTTGCATTTCCCGGGAAATACGATTTTGTTCCATTTACTAAAATGTTTGAAAACGAAATTGCGAACATAGGATAGTTATGTGTAATTTGAATAGGGTTTATTTTACTGCAGTCTGTATATGAGAAAATATATACAACGGTATCCAGTACCATTATAGACTAAGTGGGTATACTTTATAAGGTGATCGAAAATATTCCAGTTAATTGCTGCAGTCATGCGCTTTTTTTTTTCTAGTCATATGGGTGTGAGGGACACCGACGCGAAAACGCATACTACGTACTTAGTACACCATTCTGAAACCCCAAGCACATAGTAATCTTTAAACGGAAACTTTAAAAAAATCGGCCAAGTGCGAGTCTTACTCGCACACAGGGTTCCATAGCCCCAAACAATATTTTGATTTGTCATTCATTAGTTAGTAGTATTAGTTAGTAAACTTCCACTCAACCGCAAAACTAAATTGGTTTTTCATAGTATGTTAATGAAAAACAAAGTTACTGCTTCAGTTTTATGAAAAAGTCCCATATCTCAATAACTAAACATCATATCTTATTGAAACCAATTTTCGTTGATAGTTTTTTTTACGTCCTACAAACCTAAATATTTTCAGAATTTTTCTCCTCTTACTTTAGAAATTAGAGGGGGGGGGGGTACACATATTTTACCACTTTGGAAATGGCTCTAGTGGCTCTAGCTCTAGCTAATATCATTTTTTTTCTAAACTGAATAGTTTAGAAAAAAATGATATTAGCATTAGAAACCTCAATATCATTTTTGAAGACCTATCCATAGATACCCCACAAGTAAGGGTTTGATGAAAAAAAATTTTGGTTTTCAGTTCTATGTATGGGGAACCCTAAAATGTATTGTTTTTTTTCTATTTTTGTGTGAAAATCTTAATGCGGTTTACAGAATACATCTACTTACCAAGTTTCAACAGTATAGTTCTTATAGTTTCGGAAAAAAGTGGCTGTGACATACGGACGGACAGACAGACAGACAGACATGACGAATCTATAAGGGTTCCGTTTTTTGCCATTCGGCTACGGAACCCTAAAAACGCATCTGTTTCCTACGTTAGAGTTAGTAGAGCTCGTGGCTAAATAATAACAGCCGCCCAGGTCGATCTTTAAGGTTAAGCCGTGCTTGCCGAGGTTGGTCTGTGGATGGGTGACCATAATTACATAAAGAGTTTCCTCCGTGCCTCGGAAAGCACGTTAAGCCGTTGGTCCCGGCTGTCATTTGTAGATCTTTGACAGTCGTTACGAGTAGTCAGAAGCTAAAAGTCTGACATCCAGTCTTACCAAGAGGTATCGTATTACCCAGTAACTGGGTTGTGGAGGTCAGATATTAGGCAGTCGGTGCATGTAAAATACTGGTACTCAGCTGCATCCGGTTAGACTGGAAGCCGACCCCAAGATAGTTTGGGAAAAAGGCTAGGCAGATGATGATGATCTGTTTCCTACAAAAGTGCAATACTTACACGATCAGGAATCCATGATTATAGCAGTACACAAAGATGCATGGACAAATCTCATGCATGCGTTATACATAAAATGCATACCTCTCTTTAACAAGGCAACCTTACATCTGGAACTAAGTATCTTTAAGAGGATAAGTATTTACTGGGCTTCACTTGTATGTGAGGAAATCTATGTTATCGATCTTATTATCTTTTGGTTCTAAGGCTCGTACAGAGAGATCATCATTCTCCTGCCCTCATCCCAATTTATTTGGGGTCGAAGCTGCATGTCTTTTTCTTCCATACTTCTCCTGACCTTCTTTCTTACTATTACCTTCAAACAGTCCATCCATAGTTTCTTTGGGCTTCCTCGGAAAGAAAACGTAAAAAATATCAATCATAATTGTCACAGTTGTTTGAATTGGTAGTTTAATTAAAAGAATCATTGTATAACATTTAAATTGACATAGTGTATCTGCTCAACAATAAAGTGCCCTTACTGTAAAATGAATAACGTTTACAGACAATTACTGGGACAAATATGAATGAGAAGAAAAACCGCATACCCACCTATTTAACTATAACTAGCTGTACCCGGCATGCGTTGCAATGCCCTTTTTACTACCTACCCTACCCTACAATACCTACCTACTCTACCCTACACTATACCTACCCTACCTACCTACCCTACCCTACCTACCTACCCTACCCTACCTACATACCTAACCTACCCTACCCTACCCTATCTACCTAACTACCCTACCCTACCTTTCTCACCATTTAAACCTTCCCGGGACTACGACAAACATTTCAAAACCAAAATCAGCCAAATCGGCCCTTCTCCACAAACAAACATCGTAATAACAATAAAATTATAAATATACTTATAGAGAAAATAATAAGAATATAATAAGACCCATAAAACATAATTGGGCCTGCCTATGACTTGTACGAAGCTAAAACGCATATATATAGCTCAGCATGGTCCAGTAACATTGTTTGTAACCTAATCGAGAAGAAAACCACGAAAAGTAAAAAAAAAAACAACGAATCGAAACAAAATTACATTACAAAAAAACTAAATTATTAAGAAAATCATGACATAAGTCAACGATTAACAACCCCAGTGGACACAACATGATCAAAGACTACATGTTAAACACATTTCTGTAAAGGAGTAAAAGTTCAATGGCTCTTTTATCCTCTTGCAGAAGTGCTTAGATTACCTATCTCATCATTATATTGCAATAGAAATGCAGTTCAATAAATCCGTTATACCTACTAAGTTCGACGTCCTTGAAATAAATCATTACTAATCATATACATAAACAACTTGAATAATCATTTATTGAGAAATCAGTCTAATTGCTTACAGCCACAGATAACAAATAAACATAGCATAAACGCGGGAAACGATGCGCGACGCATGCGCGTTGCGTGAACATAGGTCACCGTGCCAATAGTGCAGCGAGACAACCGCTACATGCAATCTCAACTCCTTCTTCTTTTTCATAGAGTGGGTTTTAGAATAACTGACAGTTCACCAGCAGATGGTCCAAAGACAACCGCCTCATGTAATTTCAACTCTATCTTTTTGAACATAGAGTGTGTTTTAGAATAACTGACAGCTCATCAGCAGACGGGCCATAGACGCTGATAAAAAACCCGGATGTCCCGCCATGATTGTTTAAAAAAATAACGTATTGTCGTTTATTTTGTGCTGCCGTTGAATATCGGAATATCCTGTTGATATTGGTGCCATCGATTCTATTCGTGTATATTGAGTTCATTGTCGCTGATAAATGAAAGGGACTTTATTTGGACTTTACACTCTGGATTTTTTATCTGTGGTGTCTGATTTGTGCTATAGAAACTTTTTCCTTATGCCTTGTTTACACGTGCCGAGTACAGTGGTGACAGTGTCAGCAGGACAGAGCAGAAAAAGTGGTCTCCACCGAAAGCTCTTCCCAAGGAATAGGTGGGATTATTCGTCTTTGGAATGTCTCAACACATTACTCGATCGTGTAATCAAGGCATATATCACTGAGCATAGGCGTGTATTTCTTTTATATGTCGTTGGTGACACTGAGGCCCAATAAAAAAATTCTACTACTACTACTGCTAGCCTATATCATCCCACTGCTGGGCAAAGGCCGAAAAAATACACCCAGGCAATATAATTTATGTACTTATGTACATACACACAAGAAGGAATATAAGTTAACAACATAACTTTGAGTACAAAGGCAAAACTTTCAGGGGAAAGATTGTTAAAGTACCGAAACAGAACTGAAACCGGTCAGTGGGTCGTCTTTAGGAGGTGTAGTATATATGTTACGGGCAACGTGATTAACTGGGCATTATTAATAAGGACCGGCCATTATTAATAATGACAAGTGCGATGGGCAAAGTGATTAATTTATCACATTGCCCATTACTCACACATTTTATACACTATTAATAATGCCCGACGGCCCGTGGTCCATGTAATAAGTCAGTGTTTGTGATAGCTTGAATTTATCACTTGGACCGGGCAGTATGAATAATTCCCTATTAGTAGCCGGGCAATTGGGTTAGGTTAGGTTAGGTTATTTTTTGCTAACTTTGAATGATATTTTCCTTTATTGGCCAACCAACAATTATTTACACTTTAACAATTTAAAGTAACTATCTACCATAATCTAAGGTTAGTGCAACAATTTTTTACAGGTTAGCACCGCATGCCCCATAAACATAATTCAGGTGTGCCATAAGCATTGTAAATATATATATGTCATGTGATAATAGGCCTATTGTAAAAAATACAATAGGTAAAGATAATATCCGAACAAATTGCTTCAGAACTTATATTTGTAAAATTACGTCAATCATCGAATTAGGCAGGATCTTACGGTATCCTTGAAATAAAGTTATAATCTACCATTTTTTTACAACTAGTAGTTTAGTGATCAGGTGGCCTACCATGACGTCTTAAAACATTATTGTTTTACTCATTTTCCTGTGTGGGAAAAGATGGCGCTAGACATCCTGTATAGCTCCGTCTCTTTCCCACACTAGAATAAGAGTAAAACAATACTGCTTTAAGACGTCATGGTAGGTCAGCTGGGGCCTAAAATGGCTGCTTTAGCAGAATTATTATAATAGCCGTTTTAGATCCGCGGATGTATAAATCGTAACAGAAAAAAGAAAAACTGTTTGATTTGCACTATTATGATTTATGAATCTTAACCCACCAAATTAACGTCTCTTTTTCTTTATTTCCAGTGGAATACGTGGACACAGAATACAGTTTGTGGCTGACATGGTTCCTGATGCCGGTCATCGTGACCTTCCTCCTGCCAGCGGTCATCATCGTCCTAATATACATCAGTGCCATCATCTTCCATTTATACAGGCTTTACAGGTAAGCTAAGAAGCCTTTTTAAAGTAGGGATACTTCCGTGGTATTTTGTATAGAATCTAGTTCTTATAACTTAACAGACCTAAGTGCTGCTGGGGAATTTGTTCTTCCACCACTTTCCTTCAGCTAAAACACTAGGAAGTGGCGAAGGACGAGCGTTTTGATAGACTGTCTTATGTTATAGTAAGCTTTTATTTAAGCGTTTACGCCTTACGACTTTTCATACAAACTTTCAAGTCCGAATTTTCCGAAATGACTGAATCGACTTTAATGAAACTCAATGAATATCGGTCTAATTGAGCTGTAACACTATTTTTTTAATGATTTTTTGTAACTTTTTAGACCTACGTATCCTGCTTAGTCGTATTAAGTTTCATTAAAATCGGTTCTTTCATTTCGGAAAATAAGGACTTGAAAGTTTGTATGAAATGCCGTAAGGTGTAAACGCTCTTAGCTAGCCTTGTTAGATGGTATTGGCCAAATCTTGCAACTGAATTTCAAACCAGTTCCCTCGAACCGATTGAGCTGAACTTTTGCACGCACCTTTGGTTCTGAAGCCAATACATTTTAACGACCGACATGACTCGTCCTGCAGCCAGGATCGCCTCCTCACGAAATACCTCTTCAATTAATAGCACGGACACGAAGCTTTGCGTTCAATGTTGATAGATAATCAATTATTTTTTTCATTTTAATAATTTTGGTTTGTGACTTCAACGTCTTGTTAATTTTGCTGTTTTTGCCGTAGTTGGTTTTTAATTGCTGCACCATTTATCATCTGCAATAATTGACAGCTTTTGGTTGGAGTTATCAACAGGTCAATGTTAATCAGCGGTTGGCAACATGCACCACGGTATTACCTCAGCTTAGTCTTAATAAAACATTATTAAAATCATTAAACTTATCGCAAAGCAGAGACCTCCAAGCAATAACAGATACATCGAAACAAAATAACAAATTCTGCTGATCACAACATTACCGTATCGCATGTACACTGGTACATTTATTATACTCTGATAAACTTACCTTCATTAAAGATAAAGTAGACGTAGAAATAATAATAGTCGCAGAATGAAAAGGTAAAGTGGTATTAAATTGTTTCAACCGCCTGCATTTGTGCCCAGTGGAGTTACCATGACGTCTTACAGCCAGGGACTCAAACTGTAACCGTGATAAGGTGTTTTTTAACACTGTTTTTAAACAGTTTCAACAGAAAAACACTTTTAAATGTAACAGATACAATACTGTTACCGAATCAATCTGTAACCTTTTAAATGTGTTTTTCTGTTAAAACTGTTTTAAAAACAGTGCTCATATGTGTAACTGAAATAATCAATTATAGATTTAGTACGCTGCGTTTATCTGTTACACTTATTAACACTGTTAACACTTTTATATCTGTTACAGATACATATATCTGTTACACATTTGATTCTGTAACCGATTCAACATGCAACACTTATAATTCTGTAACCTTTATGAAGGTGTTTTTAAGTCCCTGCTTATAGCAGTATTGTTTTAGGCCGCTTTCACATTAGGACGTTAGCAGCGCGACAGTAGCGCGGCAGAAGCACATGCCTTCATATTATAAGAACAGCTGCGCGTTAGCAGCGCGGCTGCCGCGCCGCTGCACGCTGTTTAGATCAGTGTGGCGCACTTCATTTCAAAACTAACGGGAACCATATTGTATTTCCCGAAGGAAAAGTACCGTGGCAGAATAACATGATATAATTAGGTAGCTGAATAAAATAATAAGAGACACATGTGACAAGCTGCATTTTTTTCGGACCCACTTTTGTTTTCGAAATCGTGAATAAACAATGCACATAATTCTTGCCAGTTTTTCTACTTTAGAATTCTGTTGTTGTAATAGTCGCTTCTTCAGTCCTACAAAACAGGACGTATTTGAATTTCAATAATTAATTGTTCTGTTTAAAATATGAAATAATAATGACAGCGCGACAGTCACAAATCTGTCAAAAGTCGCCTAAATGTGAAAGCTGTCTTAATGTCACTCCGGTGTGGGAAGGAGACGGAGTTATAGCGCCATCTCTTTCGCATTCTGGAATAAGATTAAAACAATACTGCTTTAAGACGTCATGGTAGGCCACCTTACAAGGGCTGCGGGACTGTTCGGAAGAAATACCGTGGCCCTGGAACACAAAGGGCTAAGAAGTAACTTGGATGGTTTTTGTCAGTCAAGTCTGATACTCCCTTCCGCTCCGCGGAGCGGAGAGAAGTTAATAGATGATTTCCTATCCTAAAAAAAAAAGGGAAGGCCACCTGGATACATCATTCGCTCTCTATTTCATAGGGCTCAAAAAGCATGAAATGTGGGGGTACAACACACCCACATTTCATGCTTTTCGTATGCTATTCGAGCCTCACACAAGCAACCCTTCGGAGATTAATGGCGTGATGTTTTGTATGTTATGTGATCTGTGATCACAACATGACTGCATGTACAGAATGTTATTAAACTTTGATAATTATTAATTAAAGTATAAAGTTATTTACAGTCGTATAATTAAAATATTAAGTACCTTTGGGTCAAAGGTATTTCAACGACGTTGAAAGATTTATGTATGAAGGCTGGGCTGCGTACCTTCCGTAATTTTTTTATGATTTTCAAAATGCTTGCCACGTATAAAATATATTTTAAATGGAGATTGTAACTTGTATATCTATACTAATCTATACTTCTATTTTAAAGCTGAAGAGTTTGATTGTTTGTTTGTTTGCTTGAACGCGCTAATCTCAGGAACTACTGGTCCGATTTGAAAAAATCTTTCAGTGTTAGATATCCCATTTATCGAGTAAGGCTATAGGCTATATATCATCACGCTATGACCAATAAAAGCGGAGCAGTAATAAAAAAATATGCGAAAACGGGGAAAATGTGACGCAGACGAAGTTGCGTGGGACAGATAGTATAGCATAAATTCCCGAAATGTGACGCGTTTGTAGATTTTGACTGGTACTTGCAATAATTGTTTGTATTGATGCCAGTTATTGGTTAATACAGATTTAATTGACGCGTGACTACTGAATCGAGTTGTGAGTGACAGTGGTAGTGGTACGGCGCGCAAAAAACGAACAAGAAAGAGGGTAGACCGTTTTGTCTGCTCATAAACATCCACCCGCAATAACTTCAGTTTATCCGTGATCATGGCGTTTGCAACAGCGCCGAAATGTCGGGAACTCATAATAAATAATAAACATGGTAAATATCCCGTTACAAGTGTTGTTGATATTGCTATTATATAACCTAGCTAATAATAAGATTTGATTGTTTGTTATGATTAACTTAAAAAACTACTCGACGGATTTTAAAAATTCTTTCACCATTAAAAAGCTACATCCTTACCGAGTAACAAAGGACGCGGACGAAGTCGCGGCGAAGTGCACGTTTAGAAAGAAAATTAAAATTGTGGAAATAAGGCAGGCCAAATAATTCACATCCCTTTACTCATCACTCCTCATCAGCCTATAATGATGTTCCCACTGCTGGGACACAGGCCTCCTCTCTACGAGAGGGATTGGGCTGTAATCCACCACGCGGGCCCAGTGTGGGTTGGTAGATGTCAGTCTTCGAATTTTTAGTTCTGGGACATGCCGGTTTCCTCACGATGTTTTCCTTCACCGTTTTTGAGGTTCCCCTTTACTCACCCTAATAAAATGTAAATACATAGATTAAAAAGGTTGCTTCTTGTGGGTCAATTTTACCCACCGATATACCAGATATTTATGTAGGAAAACAACCATTATTAAAGAAGCTTTTGCCTGCTTGTATCGTTGTTGCATTCAATAACACTGCAACGTAAACTCGACCGCTTTCAAGGCCAGTGCAATTTTGATTGTAATTTTAAATAAACCAGTTTTCGAATTTCAAATTCGGGCCTAAGAAAAAGTTAACGACGAAGCAGCCAGTGTTACATTAAATTCAAGGGTAAACTCATTATAGAGGGCGCCTTTGGTTTAAGTAGGTCATTACACCCGATTTTGATGAGGTATGCATATGACATGCAAATTGCTACCTGCAAGAAGTTAGGCCCGCCAGCGATTTGTTACAAGAAGCATCAATCAACACGTGCAAGGTTTTTGGGGGGTCAACAACGATACAGGCAGGCAACATTTGGTGCCAGCTGACTTCTTTAAAAATAAAGTGTGTTTTCCTATACGACTATCTGCTATAACGGTGGGTAAAATTGATACACAAAGAGGCAACCTTTTTAGGGTTCCGTACCCAAAGGGTCAAACGGGACCCTGTTACTGAGACTTCGCTGTCCATCCGTCCGTCCGTCCGTCTGTCACCAGGCTGTATCTCATGAACCGTGATAGTTAGCCGGTTGAAATTTTCACAGATTATGTATTTCTGTTGATGCTATAACAAAAAATACTAAAAACAGAATAAAATAAATATTTAAGGATCCCATACAAAAAAGTGATTTTATTGCTCGTTTTTTATAAATAATGGTACGGAACCCTTCGTGCGCGAGTCCAACTCGCACTTGGCCGGTTTTTATTCTATGTCTTTACATTTTGTTAGGTTGGGTGAAGGGGTGTGAATTATATCATCATCATCATCATCATTACAGCCCGAAAGACGTCCACTGCTGGACATAGGCCTCCCCCAAGAGGGGGGGTTTTGCCATAATCGCCACGCTTGTGAATTATATGGCCTGCCTTATTTCCACTATATTAATTTTATTTCCAAAGACCGGAGATTGCATCAGGACCCATAGTAGGCATTCATGCATAAGAACACTAAACGAATTTGGTTCCTAATGACAACTGACCTAGTTTGCTGAAATTATAATAAACAAGCCAATAAAAAGACCCAAAAATGAAGTTCACACACAATCATCAGCTGAACACGTAAACATCATGAATTTCCTTAAACAACACAATTTTAATACGGTCTTTCACCTTCCTTATTAAAAAAAAATTCTCGATAACTTCCACACCTCGAAGACCTCCTGACTTTTCTAGATAAATGTGAAATATCGTAGACAATGGCCAGACGGTTTAATTAGTAATTAGTAATAATTGTGTCCATTTATTTTTTATATTTAGTTATCACGTGAAAGACTTATGAGTAAACTTTGGCCCGACGACGTCTGGTCGCTGGGTCGTCTGCCATGCGGTGTGGTTGTGATCGGAAGCTTTGATTTTAATTAAAGCCTTATCATTTGGGTATCGGTTAGTTAGTTACTGTTTTAGGAGGTCACACTATGTAAAATACTGGTATTCTGCTGCATCCGGTTAGACTGAAAGCCGACTTCAATATATCTACTTGAGATAAGGTTAGGCGCATGATGCACAAACATAGTAAGGTCCATAAGTTTCCGGCCTAGATACATTAGACTAATCAGAGATATAAAACTATCATGTCACTAACACAAACTTCAGTCATTTGACTGAAGTTTTCTCTAGTTACAGCAAAACAGGCTTTTTTTAAAAGATACAGCCAAATGATACAGCCGTTTATGCCGCAAATTTCCGCAAATTTTCGACACTCGCAAGGGAATCAAAACCGGGTACAGGGTACTTCCCGTGTACTCAGAATCTTGAAATTTGGTAGGAAGCAACGTCTTATAGCACAGATAAAGGAAAAATTGCGAAAACCCTAAATTTTTAGTTACATCATATAAATACCTAGAGGTTTGTACGGAACCCTCGGTTCGAAAGTCCGACTCGCACTTGGCCGTTTTTTGAAGTGAAAACTTCTTTAGCGGCGTTGAGCACTTTTCTGTAATGGGTATAAAATCTTAAACTCGCGTCAGGACACGTGACCTGATCGAAAAAGCGTAAGACGGATGGAGAGTTTTTGACCAGTTATTGGATCTCTCCACACGCGATTATTTAGATAACTTTTTCAAACATTTCTGCTTATATCAAATTAATTATGAGTTCTTGTTCAATTAAATGGTGTGGGAAATCGTCTAGAACATCCAGCTATAAAAAAGATGGCATAACTTTTCATCGGTAAGTAAAATATATTTATAATTTAATAAAATTATGAATAATTGCAGGGCTCTAGCTAAACTAGTTGTTTACGTTTAAGGCACAAAAAACGTACACCGCGTTGATGTCTTTTTGAAAAGTCCCTTTCTCTCACTAGGTATTGTCAATAAGTCTGTCCCTTTCCATCTGTAGGTGTAGATAGAAAGGGACAGACGTAATGCTGTAGTGTTGTGTCAACTTCGAAACAAAGTATAAATAATATTGAAGATAAAAATTACGGTGTTCCCTTACTGTAAAAAAGTAACATTACTTAATGTTTACATTTTAGATTTCCAAATATTCCAGAAGTGGAAGAAAAGTGGATTAATGCTGTTAACAGGGAAAGTTGAGGAGGATCGTCCAACCTAGGCACAAAATTAAAATTTTCTTTGGATTTTTTTCGATTTTTTTTACGATTAATTTAATAGCAACGTAAAAAATAGTGATAATTCATTATTTTATGTATTCGAGGCATATCTAATCATATTTTTTGATATTTCAAGTATTTTCATGCATTGAACTCCGCAGTTGGAAAACGGCCGATCTTATAGGAAGTTTGAGTTGGAATCTTATGTGAATAATGTATGTAGGACTCCTAAAAAACACTGTCATTAGATTACTTGTATATTTGTGATGTTAGTTATAAAGTTTCGTATAAATTTATTGCGTAGTTTTACTAAACAAAAATAAAATACGGTGACAGTCTATTTGCAGCAAGCAATCGCATTTCTATGGGATGTTTATAATTATCAAGTAGTCATAGAAAAGTTGTATATATTATAATACACGGTCTTGTTATCTAAGAACACGACACTGTTTACCGTTTAAGATAAGCTTTATTAGAACTCTGGCGATAAGAGTTTTTATGTCGGCCGGCCGAACGACGTCAGCGATGACGTAATGCGCGCGGCCGTTAGGGAAGTTACGCGTTAAGAAATGCAGGACGGAGAGGTTAACCTTGATTTTATTTTAGCATTGATTTGAATAAAGTGAAATTTACAGTGTTACGTAAGTGTTTTATTTGCACCCAGTTAACGCCCTATCAGTATAGTTTAAAAAAAAGTAGAATTAATAGACATCGTAATGTTCAATTTTATCGATATTAGGTATTGTAGCAAAACTGACTTGTGCATCACTATGTGTGGAACATTCGTCCTGACATTGTTGCATCGGCCAATCACAACCGCTATATTGTCTTCGTCCCCCGAACCGCAGTGTAGTACTTTTATACTGATAAAGCAATTGGTGCAAAATTATTCCCTAACCATTCCAAAATATCAAACATGCTCAACGTTAATAATCAAGTTTTCACTTCTGCCGGCACTCCCGGAGTGCAACCCGTCTTTTTTTTTTTAAATAAGTCTTCCTTTATTTTTTGGATAATTAAAACCATTTGGACGTTACTGATATTTGATTGGCTAGAAGGACATCAGGCTGGGCTGGGAGCCCATGTTTGTCAAAAAATAGTTTTATTTAAGACAAGTATCGTTTCTCTCTATAATTTAGCTCCCGAAGTTCCCCAAAAATAGGTCGATTTCTGTCTGGACTTTTCTGGGCCTTTTCAATTGGACTAACCGATCACGGATCACCATAGTGTTTTTAAATGAATAGGCGTTTTGCACTTGTCGTGATGCAGAGTATATGGTGCTAAAATACAAGTGCACGGTATACAAATTGGAACACCGACGCTAAGGCTGTGTCCCCAGTGAGCAAACTGTTAGCAGCCGACTGAGTCCTAGAACGACTTAGTCTACTAGTGTCGTCTAGTCGTCTGAGTCTTAAACCTAGCAAACTGTGGACACTCCAATTTAAATATATGGAAGGGTGTACTAAGGCCGCAAACTCAGCCGGCTGCTAACAGTTTGCCTACTGGGGACAGCCTAAAACAGTTACCGTGTTTTCAGTACATTCTGAACACACACAAATTTATGAAAACAGTAATTTTCATAAGCTATTAAAAAAAAAAAAAAACAGCGGTTCCATACATTTTGACCGCGTAGGTATTGCAGTTTTACAAAAAAAAACAGCTGTTTTTTAGGGTTCCGTACCCAAAGGGTCAAACGGGACCCTATTACTGAGACTTCGCTGTCCGTCCGTCCGTCCGACCGTCCGCCCGTCCGTCCGTCTGTCACCAGGCTGTATCTCATGAACCGTGATAGTTAGCGAGTTGAAATTTCTACAGATTATGTATTACTATTGCTGCTATAACAACGAATACTAAAAACAGAATAAAATAAATATTTAAGGGGGGCTCCCATACAACGAAGTGATTTTTTTGCTCGTTTTTGTAAAAATAATGGTACGGAACCCTTCGTGCGCGAGTCCGACTCGCACTTGGCCGGTTTTTTTTAAGCAACGATGAAAAATTTGGGATGGGGGTGGTGGGGCAGAATGATGTGCAGAATACGTACAGACGAAGTAGTAACCCCCCTGGCGTACTCGGCCGGACTGTAGAGGGGTTAGCACATACTGACGCTGTCTGTACCTCATAGTTACCGTTTTAGCGTCGGTGTCCCTTCCACGGTCCACCGGTTTCGCTTCTGCCTTACAGGTAAACAATTGTGCGAACAATGCAATGCACTTGCGATCTTATGCGATAACCTGCATTACAGACACGCGATGTATTTAGATGACTTGTAAAGCAAAAAACATCAATAAAATTATTCCTGAGAGCCATTGTTAGTAAGTAAGCACTTAATAGGTTATTTCTATGCAGCATCCTCGATCTCGAAAAAGAAAGGATAGAGCTGATTACCACAACAACGAATGAAATCCAAGGAAGGATATTTATGATTCGTGTTAAAATAATGTAGAAAGAAGGTACTAATACAAATAAATATAATTGAAGTGGCTGTTTGTAATGTCAAAATAACAGCTTTTTACAGAATGCTTATTATGTAAGTATATAGGGAACATTTTTTTTTGTCTTTCTGTTTGTTCCGGCTAATCTCCGCAACGGCTGGACCGATTTTGACGGGACTTTTACTGGCGAAAGCTTATGTTATAAGGAGTAACTTAGTGTAGTCTAGTTTTATTTTAGAAAAAGGATTACTGTTCCGTGCAAGGAAATTAAGAACCTTGAAATCGTTAACAAAATCATATTCAAATAGTAAAGTCATATTTTTGTAATTATTTCACGCGGACGAAAATTACACAACAGCAGTTTTTATTAGAACGAAGTTAACAGCGTTTGTTGAGGTCAAAGACTGCCTATCAAGAGTAAAGCATGATTAATGATGAAGCTACTCCAAAGCTTTAGACTTTCGTTACTTACTACCATAATATGCTCTATGTTTGCAGGATGAAGGTGGTAGATGGCGTGCAACCTGATTGGAAGCATGCGGCTCGACTCGCGGTTTGCGCGCTGTGGGACGCGCACGGGTGGCTGTGGCATGGTAAGTCCCTTGTTCGCGGTATATCAAACCGAATAGCACCTTTATGGCTGCTGGTTGACTATGTTACTCAAGAGTTAATAAATGAAGCTTAATGCGGCTGCTAATCTTCTATCTTCTATATAAATTACGCGGCACGTTGTTTGTCCGGGATGGACTCCTAAACTACTAAACCGATTTTAATCAAATTTGCACATCGTGTGCAGTTTGATCCAACTTGAACGATAGGATAGCTTACATCGCAATTTATAGTTGCAATATTATTTTATTGCAAATCAAGTCACAATTATCTGTTAGCTCCAAACGATTCCAACAGATGCCGGGTATCTGATGGTGGATTGAGTAGATATTCAATAGATGGCGCTGTATAGGAGCGGAGCAGCAATGAAAATTATTGCGAACACGGGGAAAATGTGACGCAGACGAAGTTGCGCGGGACAGCTAGTTGTAACATAAAAGTACATTAACTTTGAGTAACTTCATTGTAAAGCTGTAAAGCCCCCAAGAATATATTTTTTTAAATCACCAAAAACTTTGAACTGTATCTGTGTACTTACATGGATTTTTTGGCCAGAGGCCAATACCACAACCAACGCGCCATCTTGTTTATTCCGAAGAATAGGGTATAATACTAGGTAAAGAAAACGAAATTCTATTTTGTCCGTCAGACAGGTAATACAAAAATATTAGACACGTATTTTTTGTTTTATCAAAATATCAAAAAATTACTTAGTTAAAACTCAATAAAGTTAAAGAGTGGGGGCTCACTACGTCACAAGTAGGTATAAAATTACCTACAAGTGACGTCATGCGCCATTTCAACTCAATATATCTCCGTAATTTTATGACAACGTGAAAAAAGAAAAAATACGTGTTCAATACTTTTCAATAATCTACCCGACAGACAAAGAAAAAAAAATAGTGATCATTCCCTATTGTACTAATATTTACGAAGCCGTCAGTCGAATGTCATTCGAGCGCCAAATGATCTTTGCCCCACTGTACTAACATAAACATTTCGTACCCCAGGCTACGACATCCAAGGTCTGGAGAACATTCCAGACGGACCGTTCCTCGTGATCTACTACCACGGCGCCCTGCCCATAGACATGTACTACTTCACCGCTCGTATGCTGCTGTTCAAGCGGCGCCACATACACACCGTCGCCGACCGGTTCATGTTCAAGATTCCTGGTAAGAGCTTGTCTTTGCTTTTCAGCTCATCAGCAACCTTGGTACTACACACTTGGCACTGTGTCCTGGGTTTGATTCCCGGGTCGGCGAAATTATACACGGTCAAAATGTATGGCAGCTTTTTTGATTCAATGGTGTTGTTTTGCATCCTCGTCAAAATTCAGAAGGATGTCAAAAAAACGGCACCTAGTCAATTATTAATAAACGCTGATTGTATTGGTTGTTTTAAAAGTTTGTCAGTAAATCAGAATAACCCCCTTAACGTGGTTGAGGGATTAAATTGTCGAATAAACGTTTGAGATTGATTGTATGTGTGAAAGCCCGGTTAAAGGGCGAGGATCAGACAGGCCGCATTTAAAACACGGGTGGTTTGGACTTTCCGATTTCCGTAAATAATATAATTTTTTTTTTGCAAAAAGAAAAACCGACTTCAAAAAACCCTTAACGCACTAAAAAGTTAAAAATAATACTATAACCTACCTATATTAATAAACCTAACCTAACCGACGATTAACCTATAATAAAATTTAATAATTCTTTGGAGTCGGTGCCAAGCAATATAATTTGAATTAATTAAAGAATTAATATTTAGAAACTGTAAGATGATTTGTTTTTCTGGCCTTAGTCTGTCTTGTATAGTCATTCAGGTATCGTATATTGCTTGGCACCGACTCCAAAGAATTATTAAATTTTATTATAGGTTAATCGTCGGTTAGGTTAGGTTTATTAATATAGGTAGGTTATAGTATTATTTTTAACTTTTTAGTGCGTTAAGGGTTTTTTGAAGTCGGTTTTTCTTTTTGCAAAAAAAAAAATATTTGTTAATTTTTAGTGACATATTTTAAATCTAATAATAAAATATGGGTAGGCCTAGTAAAGATGCTTCTCGTATGAGAAAACGGCGTCCAACTGAAATTAAGAAAAAGGACAACGATTAAAAGAAATAAGGGAAAGAAATGATCAACGCATTTTGAATAAGAACCCTGATCATCGACTGTCAAAGCAGAGTACCTACATGTTACGTAGGTTGAATAAGGAAAGTCAAGTCTGTGGTACACCTGGAAAATGCATACCGTTACAATTCCAACAAGCCCAAACACAGCTAATATACATTGTCTTATTATGGAGTTACGGTGCCTGTCTCTTGGCTTCATCATCAGATCTGATGGTAGAATGGCTCTTATTGAACACAAATGCTTCACTTGTTGTAGAAAAAACTAAAATCGCTGTACGTTTTCCTACAAAATTTGAAGAGTTCCCTCGATTTCGCCAAGATTCCATCATCAGATCCCGACTTGGTGACTATGGGACCAAATGGAAAGCATAGGCTTCGGAATAAAAAAAATAGTTTTCCAAATCGGTTCGTACATGACTGAGTTATGCGCGAACAAAAAACTCAATGCAGAGTAAACGAAAAGTTAGAATATTTAGATTTTTGTTGATTTTTTCAAAACCGCTTGTCTGATTTCGATAAAATTTTCATGGGACCATTTGGGAAGTATACGCTTTCCAACAAAAAAAGAATTTTTCAAATCGGTTGGTAAGCGACAGAGTTTTGCCAGAACAAACATAAAAAAAAAATACAAACATCCGAATTGAGAACCTCCTCCTTTTTTAGAAGTCGGTTAAAAATAAAATAAAAATTACCTACCCATTTTATTATTGATTCGGGTTGAGAATCATTAGCATAGTAATCTCTATGAATTTGACGGGGATGCAAAACAACACCTTGTATATCTATCTGGCTTGTACTTCCCAGTTCTGTGAAAAGGACACCCCCCATTCTCTCCATCGGTCCCGATTCGGTGCCATTTCTTTGTTTATTGTAAGGTCTTCCAAAAAATCTATTTAATTTTTCAGGCTGGGCAACCCTCCTAGATGGTCTATGCGTGATCCCGGGCACGGTACAGACCTGTGCCTCGGTGCTGCGCGGCGGGAACTCCCTCGCCATATCACCTGGAGGCGTGTACGAAGCGCAGTTCGGCGACCACTACTACAGGCTCAACTGGAGGAACAGGATCGGGTTCGCTAAGGTGGCCCAGGAGGCTAAAGTGGTGAGTTATTTAATAGAGATAGGCCGACTGTGCCTTTAGCCGAACAGCCGACTAGTCAATTGGAAAAAGGCATCAGCCAAGCCGATCATTGTTGGCTATGGAGCTACTGCTATGTCCGTGGTGTTATCATGTGATCATGTACGGACATGATGTTGTGTAGTTAACACTCGATGTCATAATCTTGCAACCGGTATTTTTAGCACCCTAATATAGCAACGCTTTTTAGCTGCAAAACCTCCCCTGGACGAACCTTTCAAAAGTATCCCAGTACTTACAGTACTTTAGACCTTACAGTACTGTACTTAGACCACCATATTCCATACAAATAAAGATTACTATACTCACAAACTATATTCTTCTTCTCCCCAGCCAATAGTTCCGATGTTCACTCAGAACGTCCGCGAAGCGTTCCGTACGGTCGGCTGGCTGCGTGGGGTCTGGCTCAAGATCTACGCCACCTTCCGCATGCCTCTAGCGCCCGTGTACGGAGGCTTCCCCGTCAAACTCATCACGCACCTCGGCAAGCCCATACCGTACGACCCCGAGTTGTCGCCCGAGCAGTTGCAGAAGAAGGTAAGATGTTCTATGATAGCTTAGAATATAGAAAGTGATCGGGAAGGCTTCCCCGTCAAGCTCATCACTAAAGATCGGATATTCGGACACATATTTACTTAAAGTTTGAAAGTTGACTGGTATGGAGTGCGAGTTCGAGTACCAAAATAATCATTGCTATAAGCCCAGTCATATATTCCATTTTATTATGTTTGAATATTCAGCACAAAATTAATTTCAAGCAATTTTTACGTGCTCCACAAATTTCTTGCCTTGTTTTAAACAGGAAAGAAATATTTTTGTTCTTAGGAATACTACGTTACGTTTTATACAAACTGTATTTGTTTTCTAAAATCCAGCGAAATCGTGAAAAAAAAATATTATCACCGAATATCCGATCCCTACTTATCCTCCTCGGCAATACCATACGACCCTGAGTTGACGCCCGAGCAGTTACAAACGAAAGTAAGATAATAACTCAAGATGAAGGAAAATCGTATGTACCAAAACTGATTTAATTCAGTCCGGACTAAGTTGCTCTGTATGGTGTCGGACGTAAAGAATAGTACCATCTCATATCTTCCCGTGGGTGTCGTAAGAGGCGACTAAGGGACTTGCCAGAGAATGGGCAGCAGCGTTCTGTGTGCTTTTGTGACAACCGTACTGCGATCGCTAACCCGCCTGCCAATCATGGCGATTATGGCAAAAACCTTCATGTTATGTCAATGTGGCGAAACTTGGGGGAGGCCTATGTCCAGCAGTGGACGTCTTTCGGCTGAAATGATGATGATGATGGAATAAGTTTACCGCTAAAATGGCGTTTGTTATGTTATATTCTCCTATGTGTGTACAAAGTGGAAGGTACACCGAAACGGTTACCAAGTATTCTGTTCATCATTCTATAACCCCACATAGAACATTTATCGTCGATTATTAAAAAAAAACCGGCCAAGTGCGAGTCGGACTCGCGCACGAAGGGTTCCGTACCATTGTTTATAAAAAAGAAAAAAAATAACTTTTTTGTATGGCAGCCCCCCTTAAATATTTATTTTTTTCTGTTTTTATTATTTGTTGTTATAGTGTCAACAGAAATACATAATCTGTAGAAATTTCAACTGGCTAACTATCACGGTTCATGAGATACAGCCTGGTGACAGACGGACGGACGGACGGGCGGACGGACGGACAGCGAAGTCTCAGTAATAGGGTCCCGTTTGACCCTTTGGGTACGGAACCCTAAAAACATCTGTTTCCTACAAAACTGCAATAGCTACACTGTCAAAAATTGGAATAATACATAAGATGTTTTCAATACGTGGGAACCGTTTTTGCCTCAGTGTCCTTTCCACCTTGTATTGTTCGCTAATGGCCGCAGATAAATAAAAAACTCAATCATTTTAAGAAATCTATGAATGCAAATATAGTGGTATAAATTCAAATAGCCTATTTGCAAGAAAATACATGGTTTACAAGGGAAGATATTTCAGCCTTGAAGTCATTGTATTCTGCCTGCAAGCAAGCGTGCAAATTATTCATAATTAAATTAAAACAATTATTATAATTATATAAAAATTTAAATATCACAATTATTTATTATATTTTATAGGTTTTATAATTATGTGAATTGAACAGCAAAAACTTTATTCACTGTTCAATCTTTTAATATTTTTATTTTAAATCAGATATATATGTGGCTCCCTCCACAACTCCACTTTAACTACGCATATCTATTTTCAACGCATTTTATTTCTATCTCATGCCCTTTTTATGATCACTTGCGAAATATAAGCTAGGTGCGCGATTCGTATTGGTCGTTTTTGGTTGAGAAAAACCAGTAAGCATTTGACAGTTGTTACAGTGCCCCGAAAATCTGACAACCAGTCTTACCAAGGGGGATCGTATTACTCAGTAATAACTGGGTTGTGGTGGTCAGATAGGCAGTCGCTCCATGTAAATGTGTATTCAGCTGCATCTGGTTAGACTGGAAGCCGACCCCAACATAATTGGGAAAAGACTAGGCAGATGATGATGTGGAGAAAAATAATAAGATCAATTCCCATTTTCAGGTCGCAAGTGCAATAGAAGAATTAGTAGAAGAACACCAAAGGATTCCCGGAAGTATCCTGCAAGCACTACTGGAGAGAGTCAAAGATATTCCCAAACACAGTAAAAAAGAACCATCAGTCGGAAGTACCAACGGAAAGTGCCAAAACGGTACCTTGGCTAGTGACAAAAGTGCAAGTGACAAATCTAAAGTTTCGTAAACACATTTAAGTGATATAGTGACTGGTTTTGTAATATTAATAATTATTATTATTAAGTGCTGAACGGGAGGTGTTCATAGAGAGATTTGGCTGTTAGAATTTTCTAATTATGGTAATATACTTTTTATGTTTTAATCTGTCGGCCATTTTAGTTTAGGTCCTATGATGGTAGGATTAATCCAGGATTCTAGATGTATAAATATGTTTTTGAACTGAACTCATTTGTAAAGGCAAAGGGTAATAGATTAAAATAACCTACGCCAAATCAAAATAAAATAAAAGGAAATCTGTGAAAATTCCAATGTGAAAATAGTTATTTCTTTCAAAATCATATTCAATATGGTCATATCAACAAGTTCAGTTGCTATAAAAAATTAAGCAATGCTTTTGAACAATTTTTACAGAAATGAGTTCAAGAGGCCTACCATGACGTCTTAAAACATTTTTGTTTGACTCCTTTTCCAGCGTGGGAAAGAGATGGCGCAAGACATCCTGTATAGATCCGTCTCTTTCTCACACTGGAATAAGAGTAAAACAATACTGCTTAAAGACGTCATGGTAGGCCAGCTGCGCCTCATGCAAATATGCATTTAAAAGTACCGCTTCTTTACAATCAAATAAAAAACAAATTTCTATCCCTATAATTAATACTAATATACTGATAACAGGATTTACCATGTTTAATACTTGTTTGGTAAATATCTATCGCTGCAATAACTTTAGTTTTAGTTAAGCCGCCATTTTGAAATGTACAGTGTTTGTTAGTCAGACCCTGCATTAATATTAATAACAAAAACTTTATATATTTATCGTATTCTTCTGAACTTGTCATATTTTGTTAATGAATATGGCACAAAAATCACTATTTTTCGGGATATTTGACGCCAATTTGTTACCATAAATTCAGTACCCGTTTCTAGACCATTCTAGCATTAAAGGTGGGCTTTTTTATCTATAACATAAATTGGCGGAGGGACATGCTTCACAGAAAAGTATTGCAAACCCTTTTTCACCGGTTAATTATAATTATAAAAGGTGGACATGGGACCTAAAATGACAGCTTTAATAGAATCATAATATGAATGACGTTACATTCGTATAATATCACTAAGTGACAAATTCACAATATTACCTGCGTCTATGATCATTTTAAGAATAATATTGTACATGATTATGTTATTATTCAATTATGATTCTGCTAAAGCGACCATTTTAGGCCCCCAGAGCTTTAATTATCTCAAAATTTGATTTCCTTATGCCATATTTCTTTACAAATTAAGACGGTAAAGTAAAATGCACTTTATTTTCTGAGTAGCAGCGTGCTAATACTCAATATTATGTTAGTATTGCCTATACACTGTGGCTTAGGATGGTCATAACATAACATCTCGCTTGTACCTTTTTATGGGGATGGCAGAGGTGTAGAGTATAACTAACTTAAAGATTTAAATGGTTAGATGACAACGAATGAGCTCGATTACACTCCCGGCTGTCATTTTTAGATCTTTGACAGTTCTTACAAGTTGTTAGTGGCCCGAAAGTCTGACAACCAGTCTTACCAAGGGATATCGTATTATCCAGTACTTACTGGGTTGTAGAGGTCAGATAGGCAGTCGCTCCATGTTGAATACTGGTACTCAGCTGCATCCGGTTAGACTGGAAGCTGGTCCTAAAATACTTAGGAAAAGGCTAGGCAGATGATGAGTGAGCTCGAACACTCTAAATGGTCTATCTACCCATTTCAATCATTGGGCTTGTTCATCTTAAGCCACTTTTAACAGGCACTTAGATTTAGAACTAAGTTTCGTTTCGTTTGACAGTTTTTGAAAAAGAGGTTAACATAAATCTACTTTTTCTCGATACTTCATAATTTAGAATAAAAAATATCTTTTCAATGAAAAAAATATTTGCTGGTATGTTTTTTTTTGTGTCCAATCGGAAAGAGAAAGAAATTATGCATGCATTCCCATTATGTAGCTTTTATATACTTTTTAGCGTTTTATCGAATTTAAATTTTCGCGATTTTTAATGCTTTTAACATATCATATAATATGTTTCATAAGTTACTTATATGTGATAAATAAGAAATTGGGTTCCCAAAATCTTTGATAGTTTAAAAATTGTCAAACAGTTCTATCGCTCTCTTTTCGTCACTGTAGTGATAGAAAGAGAGGTACATACTAATTAAAAAAACAATGTATTTTTAATAGAAATGATTAATGAAATTGTGTAACTCGAACGTGTTATAACTGAGATACAAAATAAGCATTTTTAGCGTACAGTAACAAAGTATAATTATGTATAACGGATTGATGTATTTATTAGTTTATTGTCACAAATCTGTCGGGAGAAATAAGATGATGTACTAGACAATCAGATATGCAGATCAATTGACAAAATGCATGGGTACACATGGCAACACATCAGGCTATACATTTCCAGTAGAACATGGCCTCGCTTCGTATGGATTTCTAATACAATGAAACATCCACATAAACTGGTTTTGTATAGCTACTTAGTTGGTAAAAGACTCGGAAGATGTTCGGGACTTAACAAATCGATTTATTAACTCGATACATAGTCACTAAAGTCAAATTGACATTCGATGTTTTATTTAAATGATAACAATATTGTGATGTATACGCGATGACGTGTCAGAGACACCGACGCGAAAACGCTTAGCACGTACTCATCATCTTTCTGAACCCCCCCTGAATATAGAAATTCTTCAACGGTAATTTAAAAAATAATCTAATATATTTATAATAATACTAGCTGTACCCCGATGCCTTACAATGCCCTTTATACTACCTATCCTACTCTACCGACCTACCTACCTACCTACCCTACCTTTTTCCTGAATTTTCTTTGCTATAAACCTCACGGAGCCCGAGACCTTTCCAACGAATGCAAAACCGTGGAAATCGGTTCGTGCGTTCTGGAGTTATAGCGTCAGGAAGGAAAACCCGACTTATTTTTATATAACAAAATATAATATATTTATTAATAATAAATATACTAGATTATTATAATATATTTATTAATTTATCTATTTATTTTATATATTATCTGATTGTCTAGCCCGTCATCCACCTTAGTGTAATTTAGTAAGATTTTCGAATGAATGAATGATAAATTCAATGTTATTCTTTTAAGTCTGAAAAAAGTGTCATAGGTTACTTTGGGTACGTATGTACGGTGTCCTACCATAAATGTGGCACTTTGACTTTTAGAAAAGGTTCGGATTTGTAGAGCGTCGTCCTTGTCACTCGTAATTGTGTGACTGTCTCTTTCTTACGCTCCATGTGTCATAGTTAGGTAACGATCCGACTGGGCCAAGCTTGTAAGCTGACCTTAGGCACCTGTTCCACCGCCGCCGGCTCAAGAATTATACAGAAGATAGGTAGGGTGGGGTGGGGGGGGGGGGGTAGGTAGTTCCCGTGTTAGGTCACAGGTATCCGTTAAGACTGGAAGCCGACCCCAACATAATTGGGACAAAGCTAGGCAGATAATGACGATGTACATTCCGTGTCCCGTGTGGAGATTCGTAATATTAATAGTTGATCGCTGACTGTTCACACACCAGCGAGAAGTCTGTCAAACATAAAACTCGGTTTCATTTACTAGTTCGACTCGCTCCTCGCTAGTCGCTAGCGGTGGGGCAAGCGCCTTACGCCCTAGTACTGTAATTTATATGCTATAATTATTCATATAAATGTGCAGTAGCTGCATTTTTACTCGAATAAGATTCAACTTTTCATGTATAGACTTATTTATCTGCGAATAGTTGATAATACTTTGTGTTTTAACTTTGAAAGTAATTTCTTGCGTTGTAACAATGAAGTGATATAAGCCAATTCAGACTAAACATAATAATATTACTATCTTTGTCTTACATACACGGCTAGAAAGAAAAGAAAGGTGACAGTTGACAGCTGTCAAATTAATAACTTGTACGCAACCTGTTCTAAGGTATCGTGTTTTTGAAACGTTCTGTTATCTCTTTCTATTTTGATACATAAGAAAGAGATAACAATATTTAAGTTAGCTGGGTAGAATGCGCGGAGTTATTTTTTGCACAAGTTCTAGATTGCTTGACATTAGCTAATCAGAAATCAGCTGTATCACGCGACATCGACCAATGAATGAAAGGTATTTCTTTCCCGTTCCGGGCCTAAACAAGTGGCTCTTTCAAAGCGTTTCGTATCTCTATTTTTATTTCTTTTTATTTAAATTGCAATATTTGTATGTTTGTTTAGGCAAATCTTGCAACTGAATTTTAAAATAGTAATCCCCAACAGATTGAGCTGAAAAAATTAGCAAAGCAATTGCATTATGCAAGTGACGTCATTCTAAAACCAATATGGCGGTCTTGTTATTAAAAAGGTTTGCTGAGAAGAATACGAAAAAAATTCCGTCACACTTATATTTTTTTTGTTTAATTTAACCCTATTGACTTTCCCATCACCGTTTTCGCTAGAATATCACTTTGTTAAGGCTCACTTTATCACTTCATACTTAAAGCCGTGTCTATAACTTGATAAATTAATTTATAATTAGATGTCTAGTTATATAATAGATAAATTAATTAATAAGTATATGTCTAGTTATATTATATTACGTACCTAACTGCATTTGATGTGGATTTTTTAAAATATTTCTGTATACCTGGCTTCTCAAATTTTAATAGAATAATTCAATCTGATGTTGTTTAAATACAACATTCAAACTTATTTAACTACGATAATGTTCAAATCTGTAACGCACTTTTTGTGTATATAACGCGTATATACCTGTATATGTGGAGACAATGTATAGCTTCGCTGGTAACTATTAGGTTTGCTTCTGCCCTCTTATTTTTTGAGCAGTACTGTACTGTGAACAAGTTCTATACAAGTTGGAGAGACACCGACGCTTAAACGGTTATCATCATAGATCGGAGTAGGTAAATTGAATTGAGGTCATTGATCCGAAACGTATGTATTAATATGTACATTCCTCCGGAATTGGTTGATTTGATTGAAATTTAAATGCTACAATTTATAAAAAATTGTGGCCATAAAAAAGGCTAAAAATAAATTTATTAATGCTTCGATCGGAATTCGATTGTTTTTATTATTCAACAGATAAATAATAAATTAATTTAGTTTTAACCTTCCTTTAAATTTTGAATTGAGTAGTAATAATATCACTACCAACATTAACTATATTTAATTGATTGCGGAAATACCGAAATTACTTTCCGGAAAAGTGGCTTATCCATGTTATTCTTTCTGTGTGCATTTATGATACAAGTACCAAAAATAAATCAACCTACTCCGATGACTGGTTATCACATATTCCGTACTATTCTGACCCCCCACATAGTTTTCTTTTTGTGGTAGCGTTGGTGTCGACAACTACGATGTTTTGTCCGATGGAGAAATATGTTCAGTTTGATGGTCTGTAGCACACCGGGCCCATAAGTATGTACGTGGGACACTCAGAAAGTTTTGCGAAACTAAAAAAAATTGTTCTATACGTACATATATTTTTATTAAATCTTTTCAAAGTACTTTCCACCAGCCTCTATACAAAGATTCATGCGCCTAAACCAGTTTTCAAAACACTTTTTCCAGTCCGCCGCAGACACCTCGTTTACAGCCTGCTCGAACCCAGCCAGCGCATCTTCCGGCGACGAAAATTGTATCCCTTTGAGCTGATTTTTTATTTTTGGGAATAAAAAGAAGTCACACGGTGCTAGATCAGGGCTGTAAGGAGGGTGACCCAGGAGTTTGACTGGCGTGCTGTCCAGGAAGTCCCTCGTTTTGAGTGCGGTGTGCGCAGGTGCATTGTCGTGGTGGAGCAGTAGCCCGCGGAGCCCTGTGTTTGGTCGCTTGTTGCTTATAACAGAGAAAACTTCTGGCAAACATTTGGAAGTATACCATTCGGCATTAATGCTTCTTTGATCCCGTAAGGGAATTGATACCAAGTGGCCAGTCAAATTAAAAAAGCTAGCGATCAAAATCTTACCCCCGCTTCTAGATCGCTTCACTTTGGTAGGCGTTGGCTCATTTTGAAACACCCAAACAGTCGACTGGCGCTTGGTTTCTGGGTCGTATTGATAAATCCAGGACTCATCACCTGTAACGATGTCGTAAACACGCCGAGACGAGCCTGCTTCAAATTTGTTAAGCATATCACGGCACCATTCCACCCGGGCCTGCTTCTGAGCATCGGTGAGGTTGTGCGGCACCCAGCGTGATACTATCCTCCTCACGCGAAGATGGCTGTGTAGAATCTCGTGAACGCTTCCCGATCCAATCTTCAATATGTGTTGAATCTCCTGATATGTAATTCGCCTATTGTCTTGGATTAAATTTTTCACTGCTAGCACGTTTTCTTCGGTAACAGCCGTCAAAGGGCGACCGCTTCTTTCGTCATCCCCCAAAGTTGGTCGACCGCGCTTGAATTCGTTATACCAACGATACACGGTTGCCTTGGAAGGGCCTTCATCCATGAATGCCATTTGAAGTCTATCGTACGATTCATCCGGTTTCAGGCGACACTTGAAATCGTATAAAATCATAGCTCTAAAATGTTCCCGGCGCAGATCCATATTTCAGTGAGACACAATACTTTGAATTAACTCGCAAAAAATGTGGAGGGAAATTTTGAAATTGGAACTTACTTATTTTTACTTATAAATAATCATATTTTCGAAAAACATAATAACTGGCCAGTCTCCCATATATAAAAACTTTTTTTCGCAATACTTTCTGAGGGGCCTGGTATATACCCTTTCCGTGACACCCTGTATATTCTATTCTTCTTTCTTTATATGTTATATAACTAGCCCATTTTGTCCTACTGGGTTGTCGAAGAAATGGTTGCAAAGAGACAAAATAAAAATGTATTATTTTTCCTGCAAGAGAACATTCCAAAATTATTTGTGTTAAAAAATTGGTTGGGCCACTTTTCCTGTTTTATCCTAGAATATATGATGTAATAAATTCGTTGCTACGAACAAATTTTGAGGTCATAAAATCCAATATTACTAAGACATCTTTAAAGGTACAAATATCTTTTTTCCCTAACTATGATATGAAATAGCTCTATCTTTTAGTGCCAGAGTTTTATACCAAAAGTTAACTCTAACCAGACTGCTAGTGTTTGTATTGTTTGTATACTTAATTCGAAAACAAATACTTAATAAATAAGAAAATATTTTACAAGATACGTCTTTTATTTACTTAGCATCATCAGCCACTTTCCCACTGCTGGGATACAGGCCTCCTCTATGAGAGGGTATGGGCCGTGATCCACACTGGCCCAGTGCAGGTGGGTAGATGTTACATGGCAGACATTACTACATGTCTTCGAATTATTGGTTCCAGGACTTACCTGTTTCTCCACAATGTTTTACTTCACCGTGTTGAGAATAGTGTTGTCACTTTTGTTGCCAAGTTTAAATAATCCATTTTTACTAGTACCTATGGCCAAAAGTGTTAGGCCAATATTCATAACTACCCGATATTTGAGTCCATTGTGTCCATATTGTTCTGTGGCTAAAAAAATGATGGCGCTATACATTCTGTGTATAGAAGTTTCATCTCATTTTGACATTTCTTTATTCCAGTACTAGCTGTCCCGCGCAACTTCGTCTGCGTCACATTTTCCCCGTTTTCGCAACATTTTTCAATGCTGGTCCGCTCCTATTGGTCGTAGCGTGATAATATATAGCCTATGTCCTTCCCTAGGTTGAAATCTATCTTCTTGCCAAATTTCATTAAGATCCGATCAGCCGTTTAGTCGTGAAAAGGTAACAAACAAACAGAGTGACTTTCGCATTTATAATATTAGTATGAATTGATTTAATATGAGAAAAGACAGAAGTTACGGCAAAGGAACTGAAATTAAAAACCTTTTTGATAAAAACGTCATTTATTACTTATTCATATGGAGTCAGCCACAAAAAAGTTAGGAAAGGGCTTAAGTTCATAATTACCAAAGTTATGAAACCAAACCCCCTGTTTTCTGAAAGCCTATCCGTTGTTCAAGTTAGTGAGCCGTTATCTACGACGCGGGCCCAGTGCGGGTTGGTAGATGTCACATGTCTTCTATTTTTTTTTGTTAGGTCATGTCGAATTTCACACGATGTTTTCCTTTACTGTTTTGAGAGCAGCGGTCATTAGCTCAGGATTAGGCTTTCAGAAAACGAAGGACCAGTTACTATACTACAATATTATACTAAAGTCTAATCGCACGCCAACAATACTTTTTCTAAAACGAATTATGATATCAGTCAAAAATCTAGGTTTTTATGGAAGGCTGGGTATGAAACAAACATGATCATTTGGAGTAGGGATAACAAATGAACGTGCTGTGTATTTTCCTTTAATAATATATTTGGTAAACAAACACGAAACCAAAAAGTCCGAGATCTGACGCAATAAAATTAGTTCTGGCATCCCAAAAAGTTTAAATATAATATAACAAACATCACGCCTGTAATTCCCGAAGGGTTACGCAGGCAGAGGTGTATTTAATAATAGGTACACCCACATATCGCCAGTTATGTTTTAGTCCCATGTAATAGGAGGCAAGCCTATTGCCATCAGACGGGCGCAAATCCGGACTCGGTGGCTGCTACTGAGAAATTCCTAATGCAAAAACGTAACGTCTCGGTACATCATGTTTGTTTACAAAATAAGACAAGTAAAGAAAATCACACTTAAATGTTTTTTTTTTCGGATGGGAAATCGTCTAATGACCCCTCCCGCTCTGGGCGGAGCGGAAGGGAGTGTCAGACATGTACTGACTAAAACCCATCCATATTCCTTCTTAGCCCTTTGTGTTCCAGGGCCACGGTATCTCTTTCGAACAGTCCCGCAGCAATGACACTTCAATGACTTAAAATAAGATTACATTGGCCCTACGGTAAAGTAAAGAAGTTACAATTATAGAAGATCTATCCATTACATAATATCATGCAAACTTTACTGAATACATGTGTGGGTACCATCGTAATCTTCACTTGGCGCATTTGTACAAATCTGCACGTTAACTTGGTAAAAAAAATATTCGGTTATTTTTTTTGTTTTTTTATTTTTTTATTACGCTTTTTAGTTGTGGTCTCTCACATAAATCCTAGTCAAGTTTCAATTTTACACTGTAACTAGACACCAGCAGGCAGCACATCGTCAACACATACGAAAAAATTAATGTTCATAAAATTAAAACTACTGGGCCAAACTATGTTAAATTTTTATGGGACCAAATGGCAACTATTCCGCATCAAACTAAAGAAGAATCACATAAATCGGATCATAAATCTCAGCGTAATCGGTATAAATACATAAAAAATTTAGAACCTCCTCAGAAGTCGGTATGCCTGTGTCTATCCCATTAAAGTTTGTTTTAACCGACTTCAAAAAGGAGGAGGTTCTCAATTCTATTGGTATTTTTATAAGTATGTATACCGATTACTACTATTAAAATAAACTTTAATGGGTACATATTTTGTGTGCAATTTTATGAAAAATAAATGCAATTTTAGGGGTATGAAGATCAGGATGTAAAGTTCATCCCCTATAGAAAATCGAAAGCGATTTACAATTTTTCGTGCGTTCATATTACTTATGTGTGCGTGTGGGCGAATATCATTGGGTGCCGCTACGTGCATTGGGTTATTTTTTCAACTCTAAGAGCGTTTACGCTTTACGACATTTAATACAAACTTACAAGTCCATAATTTGCAAAAAGGACTGAACCGATTTTAATGAAATATCATTCGCATAAGCATGATATTTCATTAAAATCGGGGTTCCAAAATATCTTAAAAAAAAGATACTTGGAAATTTTAGTTTCTATGTATAGATAATATATAATCGGTATAATTTAGCTGTAACACTATTTTTCGAAAATGTTTTTTAGTAACTAGTAACAGGACACATAATTAGGTCTACAAGACCTAATTATGTGTCCTGCTTATGCGTAGTTTAATTGAAATCGGTTCAGTCATTTCGGAAAATAAGGACTTGAAAGTTTACGAAATGCCGTAAGGTGTAAACGCTCTTAAATGGAATTTACAGTGAAACTATCACTCTGATTCTATCATATTTTTGGTCAATCTAACGCGAATTTATGTACAAATACACCAAATTGCCATAATTTTTTTAATGAATTTCATCATCATCTTCCCATTGTGCCCACACATGCGGTGGTAAGGCCTAGATGAAGTCCGAGTAATTGTTGACGTCATCAAACTGTTGGGGCTGCGACGCCGGCCGGGGAGCTCCGCCCCCGGGCCTGTACTGCGGCTGCTAGGGACAGAAATCGACTTTAATATGGAGATATGTGACGGTATAATTACAATGTGTAAAGTAGATGAGCATACAGGCACTTTATTATTATTCTTATTTAAGTTTTGCTGTTTAAGGTTGCACAAGTCGACGGGTCGAACTCGTTGGCGGGCGTGGCTAATATGCATGCTATTTAGTAAGTTTTTAATTTATTTAGTTAAATTTATTTAGTATTCATTTATCTAGTTTTTATTTACTTATTTATTTATTTCTTTAGTGAAATATACGACGATTTATAGCGAAAATGAGCGCACAAAAAATCATAAATTGAGTTTTGGCCGTATAGATATTATGGGAAAACTACTAGATGTATCTACTCAAAATAAATTATTTGAACGTTTGAATAAATTATCTATCCCTATACGGTTTCATTTTTTCCATTTTCATACTACATAAGTTATTTATTTACGCCCTAAGAAGAGTTAAAATTAGTGTTGAAATACGGATGTTTCGACGCTCATAACTTACAAACCAATATTTTTTTTCCAATTCTGCTTCCATACAGGACTAGATAATGACAAGACCAGTTGATAGAATTTTTAGTTTTGAACCTAAACCGTCAAACAGACGAGTAATCACCATACTACGTTTGTATGGAAGAATGATCGACTTGTGTACCCTTAAAAGAGCATGAAGCGATGATGCAGCCTAGGGTGGAGCACGCTTGTCTAGAAGAAACCGATTCACTCGAACTTAGAAGAAATCCAGATAATAATGATCTGGGAACAGAAATCAATAAAAAGCCGGCAGTCAATTCCATAGACTAGGGGTTCGCACAATTAAATGTGGAAGCAGAGTGTTTTGTTCGGGTCGGTGGAACTTCATCCATATAACGGTGACGCTTCGCTGCGTCTTTACTTTAAATGTATTTGGACTTATTCAATATCTCGGACATGACATTTATGTCAAATTGTTTCTAACTTATTAATTTTTTCCAATGTTTTTTTTTTGTATATTATGTTTAAATAATACTGCCAGACCAGGCCCCCTATTCACAAACGCTCGGATTCGATTTCGATTCGATAAGTCGTACGTCTATCTTGTTTTGGCATTACGAAAGCGAGCGAGATAGATATACGACTTTCCGAATCGAAATCGAATCCGAGCGTTTGTGAATACGAGGGCTGGGAACCGATGTTTGGGAACCTAGATACTTGTTTTGCCTGTATACTTATCTATTTAACAGCATAAATTTAAATCAACGACCTAAAATTATGACGTAAGTACACAATAACAACTGTCAAATTTTCTTCTGCAAATGTAGAGTCCTTTTATTTCCTACTGCGTTAGTGAAACCCTTAAAATAACACGAAAAAAGTATTTACAATTTAATGACAAGGGATGAGAATTAATGATGATACTAATTTTAAAGCGGGTTTTAATTAAAAATTAAATGAAAATGTTAGATCTATGAAAGTATTAATTGTTTTAGAACTGAAGGGAAGAAACCTAAGAAAAGCATGCAACATAAAACGTGAACTACTGACATGTCTTTAACCGAAGAGTAAAAACGGGAACAAACCAGTTTTGCCAAATTATCTCTTCTGATTTTGGCAGGCCTTTTACCGTAGTAATTAAAATTTTGTACATGTCAATGGTTCACACAAATGAGAAGTAGAAGGTGTGAAGCATTACTTGTGCGTGCGTTAAGTGCGTGCGGGGGGGTGGGACGAGTGAGCAGGGGCGCGAGGGGCCGCTCACATGTGCGGCCTAGCGCCGCGTGGCTGCTGTTGTTGCTAAAAACATTCGGAGCAGCGAAGTTGAGTAGGAGTCGAGTTGAGCGTCAAGTGACAATTGAGCGTCATGTGACAGTTGAGCGTCAAGTGACAGTTGAGCGTGACGAGATAGTTGGGCGGAACGTGACAGTCGAGCATGACGTGCGAGTTGACCGTCACATGACAATCGAGCATGACGTGGCCGTTGAGCATAACATGGGATTTTGTTACGTTAGTGTTCGTGTAAATGGCTGTAAAATGACAGCAAACAAGAGATGGATAGACTGTGGGAGGAAGATATTGCTGGAAAGGCGGTGATTACTGTAATGTCAAGTAATAGAGAAGTATGGAAAAAGTAGACTTGCTTCTTCTTCTTTTTCATGTGGTTGATGCCTAACTTGGTGTCAGACTTTTTATGGCACCCATTGGCCAGTGACTTGTCTTTGCATGCCGTCGAGAAATATCCCTCAGGTGTTTTGCTTCACCGAAGCTAGTGATATTATACAATACGCACATGAATCCGAAAATCTGAAGTGCGTGCTTTGGGTTTGAACTCGTGACCTATGGCTTAGCAATCCGACGGTAACACCATCAGGATATCACTGCTTTTAAATAGAGATGCTGCGCAAAACCAATTTTTTTTTTAAACTTGGGCCCACTCTAGTAATGTCTCCTGTATCGTGGGTGCGTTTACAAACATTAAAACTAACATACACAAACAGCCAGACCCGGAACAGCCCATACAAATATTTTTTCCGTGCGGGGATCGAACCCGCGACACGCAGCGCAACAGTCGATCGCTTAACCACTGCGCCAAAGGAGTCGTCAAAAAAAAAAAAAAAAATTGAGAAAAGGACAGGGGAATGATGATGCGTGGTAGTAGCATGTTGGTTTATAGATGAAAACAGACGTCGAAAAAAGTGTTTGTTAATTATAGCATAGTCTTGCCGAAGGCTTTAGTAATGTTATTATGTCCTTTATTCATCTATAATCTTATCTTTTATATGTTTACATATTTCTTACAAAAAAAAATAACAAAAAACATTTAAAAATATATAAAAAACAGGTTTCCGCGGGTACCGAGAGCAGGTTCCAAGCTACCGGTGGTTAGGGCTGCAGAGACATGAACCTCCTCACAATGCGGGCCTTATCGAGAGGCCTTCTGAATCTGGCTCTTGATCCAACTGCCAAGTGAGAGCTCTTGGCTCTTGGCTATAAGGCCATTGGCCGTTACGACGTTAGTAATGTTATTGTTAGCTATCATAAGTCTATGTGGTAGTTTTTAATCCTCATGTTTCGCTCAACAATATTGCGTGAATCACTAACCAAAACAGAATGACAACCCATGTCACGCTCAACCTCGCTCAACTCACTAGGAAGTCGAGCACGACATGTTAAACAAGCTGAAATTATGAGAAAGCGTTAGTTACTGATGCTCGTTGAAACCTGAAAGAGCGCTATGAATGATTACCTACACAGAGTGTAAGGGACATCGATCGCGGGCCTTATGAGAAAAAGGACCTACTTGTTATGAATTTCAAAGATTTTTACTATATTTAAGGTGGAATCGCTAAGGTGGCCCAGGAAATTCAAATTTTCTAAGGTTTTTTGCAAAATGTCAAAAATGTCAGGTTGATATAATAAAATATGATTCGCTCCTCCTCCTCGCGTTGTATTCCTCAATGCAGAGGGTCGTGACCTCCCTTCAGTATCACCTTTTTTCGGATGGTCTTCCTCCAACTGTTTCTGTACCTAAACCTAACGGAATTGCTACCATCTATACAAATAAATAAAATTGAAGTGTCTGTTTGTAATATTAAAATAACCGGTTTTTACTACATGCATATGAATGTTTATATGGTACATATATCAAAATATCATTTTTTGTCTGTCTGTCTGTTTGTTCCGGCTAATCTCTGGAACGGCTGGACCGATTTGGACAGGGCTTTCTCTGGCAGATAGCTGATGTAATAAGAAGTAACTTAGCTACTTCTATTTTAGGACAATTCTAAAATTGTTATAAAAACTAAATAACCTTTTTGTTAAATTCCGCGCGAACGAAGTCGCGGGCACAGCTAGTTACAAATATGGCTTAACTGAGTTATAATCATTAAAATCATCAATACAACCCCCCAAGTTCATTAAACCCCATTTAACGACTTTTTCATGAAATATTCTTTCAATACTCTAGAAATATAATAATAGAAGTTAGATAGATATTGTTTTAACTAGCTGTCCCGCGCAAGTTCGCCTGCGTCACATTTTCCCCGTTTTCGCAACATTTTTCATTGCTGCTTCGCTCCTTTTGGTCGTAGCGTGATGATATATAGCCTATAGCGTTCCTCGATAAATGGGCTGACACACTGAAATAATTTTTCAAATCGGACCAGTACTTCCTGAGATTAGCGCGTTCAAGCAAACAGACAAACCCTTCAGCTTTATTATTAGTTAGTATAGTATTAGATTAGATTAGATAAGTATTAGATTCTGTAACTATAAATTGTCAAAAACTTTAGAAAAATTTAATTTACTGGGCTACATGGTGCTTCCACCTAAAACATTAAAATGTTCCCACTTAAGCGAAATCCACATTATATCTGAAAGAGGAATAAGTTTCTATGACCATAATTTTGTATAAACAGCTTACTTGTTTTCAATACCCGACAATTTCTACGTTCAACGGTTTACAATCATATGCTGAATTTTTGGTAGCAATAAACGCGTCCATGTCCCTTACACATCATGTATTATAAAACAGAGAGATTAGTTATCTCTGTCAATTTAAATAATAAATTAAATAAAAATAAATAGCATAATATGAACCTGCAAAACTCATTTTCAATTGTTTTTTTTTGTCATTTTGACAGTTTGTAATCTTGTCTATGGTATTAAAAAAAACAATTGACAATTCCTTGAAAGCCGAGGTTATGACGTTGTTTAGCAAATTACACCACTAAGTTTAGTCCTACTATTACTAAAACTATTGTTATTATCTACAAGAAATAAAGAATCATGAATTCTTGAGTAATGGAAAATGAAAATTTGCTAATTTCTATCCACTTTACTACTGTCTTCTTACGCCAGGCGCATTTAAAGAAAGGGAACGGGGAAAAATGAGCCTTACTACTAGCATCTTTAAGACTTATTTTCCTTTACATTTTCGCAGATGTACCCCTTATTATGAGGTCGTAGTAGATTTAGGAAATCGTGTTTACTACATCTATCTAATACGGCTATGGCAAATCAAAATATTGTTATAAACAACAATTCAACTTACTACCGTGTTCACTGTCGGGCTGCCAGTTTTTACCCTTTTGCCTTAAGTAGTAAGGTTCAAAATTCAGTGATCGTTAGTGAACTCGGTAGTACAGTGCTACAAGGAAATTTTTGCGCTTGAATGACTTTCACAGACAAGCGTTGTTAGTAAACAATGAAGGAATTGTTTCGTGGAACTCTGATTAAAACAAGATGATTATTTCCGATTTGGATCGAGCGTCAAAGATTCTTGTTTAACTATAGTCAAAAATATATTATTTTGTGAACGATCTGTTAAGGTGAAAGTGCCAGGGTAGCACAAGAAATTCAAATTTTCTTACGTTCTTTTGTATTTCGCCGGTCAGTGTCAAGTTGAACATTTATTAACTTATTATTGACATTGTATTATTGACTAATTATTAACTTATTTTTGACATTGTTTACCACTGAATGAATTTACAAATTGAATGATTTATATTTTTTATTGACTATCTTAATCATTTGACATTAGATAAATTTTTGTTTGTTTCATAATTAATTATACTTTAAAAATTTTGCATGCCTCACGGTAGAATGTATTGGATCCTTCTCCTACTTAACACCATATTTTTGTACCTACATTCTTAGCAAATAAAATTATTTAATTTCGTTTCAACAATAATATGATTTGCAGCCGTAATAAAATTAATTTAGCGGGCTTCCCTGACACTTCCACTTTAATCAGGCACCGATATCATCAATCTATTTAATTGTTTATGGTATTTTTACATGAGGATGTCTAACTATAATGGTTTGTTCTCTGACAAAGAGCAGTGCAACGCGGGTATCAAAGCCAAACAAATATCAACTTTCCTCTTTTTAAAATAAAATAGAAAATAAATAACCGCATACCTCCGTTCGCTTTGATGTTCTCTCTGACTAACGAAAGTTTATTTGTTTTAAACTTTGTTAGAACTCATCCAAAGTTGATATTTGTTTGAAAGGCTTGCTCAATAAGGGATGATAAATACCTCGTTTTTTTAGCTTTTCCAAAAACAAAGCTTTTACTTGAAATGGGTATTTATAGATCAGTTCTTGATTCGCGCGAATTTTCGGCTCTGTCTTTGAGAATTACTATATTCTGTAGTGATGCAAAAATAATCATTTAGAATATCTCCTTTGACAAAAAACCAGTTTTAATTTTATTCCTCTTGTTATTTATAACATCACGCCGTAATCCCCGAAGGGTATGGCAAAGATGTTCCGAATAGTACACCCACATTTCGCCAGTTATCTTTAAGTCCTATGTAATAGGGGGCGAGCCTATCGCCATCAACCGGTCACAACTCCCGGAAATGCTAGCCTATGTTGTCTTACCCCATCTCAAAGTTAGATTACCAACTATATGCAATTCTTAATAAGCTTTTAAGAGACAGATGACGATCTGCGACCGGAGTAGATAACCTGACAGACAGAAAACATAAAACGCACAATGACAGTGCACTACAACACGTTCGTATTTTCTCGGAATATTACCGAGGCTCATACTTTTTCTGGTTGGACTGTACTCTTCACATAGTGCCACCTACCTGCTGCAACAGATGCCGGAGCCCAGGGTTGGAAGGTAGCAGCGGGCGCATGACGCGCGGCGGGTGTGCAACGCCACCCGCACCGCGCAACTGTTGCTGTAGCTGTTGCTGCAACTGGTGCTTGCGTTGTTGCTCCTGAGGACATCGAGTGACATGTTACGCTATACATGTGTGTTATAATCAGAGATCGGAATTAGGTAGACTTATTTGTGTACTTACACTGATTTCATACAGCGAAAGAATAAAGTGGATATGCCTCAAATCCCGAGATTTATTATAGAGAGCAGAAAAATCCTTTGGATTATTAAATGAAAAAGTTATTTACTTTTACACAATTTAAACCATCCGACATCGGGTGTCCGAAGTTGCAAAATTCCAATGCGCACACGCAAGGGAAGATCCATATTAATATCAACATTTCGATGCAAGTACCAAAATAACTCTACCTAATTCTGACCTCTGGTTAAAATAAAAGAAACAGAAACATTTTTTCTCAATGATACAAATACAAATAATTTATTTGCATAACACAGGTTCAGAGGATGTTAAAAAGTTCATAAGCATATGCGAAGTGTGCAAATATATTATGAAAATTCTGAGATTCAAATTATTCTTGTTCTGTGTTTATTAATGATGAATGGGACGAACTGTGTTTGTTAACCGACACGATCCGAATGAAAGCCGAACATGTGTGGCTTCAGTTCGACTTTGATGTTTAATAAATACTGCCGAATCGAATGTTCACATCCTGACAAAATGTTTAGCACACCTAATATTCAATTAGAGAATTCCAGAACTAACTAGAATTAAAAAAAAAACTGGCATATTCTGAGGAGAGAAGCGGTGGCCCAGTGGCAGCAGCCCCGACGTACGAGCAGTAAGCCGTGGGTACGAACCCAGCCAGGTGCATTACTTTGTGTAATTTATTTCATCAACGCTGCCCTCAAAAACGGTGAAGGAAAACATCGTGAGGAAACCGGCATGTCCTAGAACTAAAAAGTCGAAGACAGTTGACATCTACCAACCCGCACTGGGCCCGCGTGGTGGATTAAAGCCCTCTCCCTCTCATTGAGAGGAGGCCTGTGTCCCAGCAGTGGGAAATTATAGGCTGATGATGATGATGATGATTCTGAGTAAAATACCATGTGCAGATGCCTGGTTCTTTTTCAAAATCAACGTATGAAACCGCCATTTTTTGTCATTTCAATTAAAATTAGTAGCGACGAAAACGACTGGTTTAAAAAAAAACATTGCAAAACATAAAAATAAAACTAGTACAGTATAACCACAGCGAAGTGGGAAAACCTTACTTCTAACTGTTTATAATGCTGCTCCTGTTGCTGAGCCGCATGCAGATGGGACATGATATCCATCTGCGTCTTGAACTGCTCCTCCTGCTGATGAGCAGCTTCCAGGGTCTGCTGCAGGTGCTGGATCTTCTCCAGGTTGTGCTGGCGAGCTGCCTCCAGTCCATCCAGCTGGGTGACGGGGCGGGGACCCTTGCCACCTACTTGCTGTTGCACTTGCTGGCCCATTGAACCGCCTATCATCATGCCCTGGCGATTTGAAGGTGGAAAATGATTGAATTAATTAAAAGAAGACTTTAATAATTTTATAAAATCAACTTTAATAAGCATTATGACCACTAGAGATCGGTATGAGTAAATCATATTTGCCAGAACTTCAAGGTAGTAAATAATTTGTAGAAATTAAATTCTTATTCTTCTTTTTATTTCGGAATATGTTTAAGAGCGTTTATACCCTACGGCATTTCATACAAACTTTCAAGTCGTTATTTTCCGAAATGACTGAACAGATTTTAATGAAACTTCATACGCATAAGCAGTATACATAGGCCTAAAAAGTTACTAAAAAACATTTTCGAAATGTCTTTTAAAAATGAAGATAATTGGAAATTTCTGTTTCTATAGATAATTAAAAATCGGTCTAATTTAGCTATAACATTATTTTTCGAAAATGTTTTTAGTAACTTTTTAGACCTGTGTATACTGCTTATGCGTAGGAAGTTTCATTAAAACCTGTTCAGTCATTTAGGAAAATAACGACTTGAAAGTTTGTATGAAATGCCGTAGGGAATAAATATTAAACTCTTAAATTAGAGGAAGAATCATCATCATGATCATAAACCTAGAATGTTCCCACTGCTGGGACACAGGCCTCCTCTCAATGAGAGGGAGTGGGCTTTAATCAACCACGCGGGCCCAGTGCGGGTTGGTAGAGGAAGAATACTTTGCTCTAATCTAATTTAACAGTAATATCATTGAAGTTTAAGCAAAGGAGATGGTGTCATAGTTCATCCAAAAATCTAAGTGCAATCGATACGGGCAAACTGTGTGCACAAAAATTCCCTAGAACTATATAAATAAACGTACCTAAGTTGCAACATCCTAATCCGTGGGATATCGGAGATATGGGCTGTCAAAGTATGCCAATAATAAATTTTTGGACTTAGGATTTTCACAGCTGTGGTGCCAAAATAGTCATGCTATCGATTGTATTATGTACCGACGACGTCATAAGTAGATGCTATTAGCGTTATTACACTAAAAATAATATCGATGTACAGTTGACAATAGTAAGTAAAAGTAGTTATAGTTCTCATTGATGATATTGTATTGTCATTGACAGTATCAAGGTGTGTATTAAATGAATATTTATTTCGATTGTCTATTTCGCAATTCAAAATACCTCTTCCAAGAAACCTCGATTGGTAGTAGGTTAAATGTTCATAGAAGAAATACGTTGTGTTGCAATTATCAATAGGTATGATAAAATGAGAAAAACAAACACACACAGATGTGAAAATGCCAAGTCAAAAAGTTATTTTTTTTGCATATTTTGTCAGCCTATAGCTCAGATATCCCACGGATTAGGATATTGCAACTTGGGTACGTTTATTCAGATCGTTCTAGGGAATTTTTGTGCACACAGTTTGACCGTATCGATTACGTTTTGTTTTTGGGTTTTTGGTCCATACATTTTACATTACATCCTATTCATTTACATTTTGGACCATGTCCTTTACTTTACCTATTCTGATCATCAAACACAATAGTAGATTGTTGCATCGAGCGCAAAGTGAGTTATTAATGCACGAGTGTTATCATGCGAGGGCACTAAATTAACACGAGTACATTAATAACTCACTTTAGCAAGGTGCGTAATCTACTTTTCTTTCAACTACCGTGACAAAATATACCTACTTAAAATAAAATCTCAAGTTAATGAAACAAAGTTTAATTCATCTTCCCTTCAAACATACAATTATTAAAAGTGCAGTTATTAACAACTTCATTTGCAGCTGTTTTATACTTTCTGGAGTTGAATTCATATCGCTATCGCTGTCAATTTCCATGTTTTTTTAACTTTTTTTTCCTAAATATGAAGTATCAAAGTTTTACAATGGTACAAAATGCGCGCCATTTGTTTTAATTTTTTCAACACCAAGTCAGCCGATTTTTATTTTCAACCAGTATCTTTTTGATCTAATGCATACCGTACATTATTTTTATTAAACTTTATAGGAGGCATCAAACCTCTGTGGTAAATTTAATTCTAAATTTAAAATTTAAAACAGTGCAGTAATGAAAAACAGTGCAATAATAAGATTTCATATAACTTTTCTGCACTGTTTTGGTTCTAAGCACAAAATAAATCCTGTGTGATCGGTTTTTTAGTGATTAATGATAACATTCCTGCGTAGTTGAAAGAAAATAGTATATTTCATTACGAGTGCGGAAAGCCTGTCATTGCAAAGAGTTCCGACAAATGTCTACCCGAGCCGAGGCGCAGCCGAAGGTGAGGGTTGACAGTCGGAACAAGTTGCAATGACGGTTCCGCACGTGTACTGAACAACTATTTTTAATACAGTTTCGAAAAAATGAAGCAATTTAATAAAATAATAAAAAGAACATTTTTGGAAAATGGCGCCAACCATAAAAGAATATAAGCAGAGATGTTTTTTGTTTTCTTCACACATTCTCGGTAGGCAAAGGGAAATATGCCCCATACAGCCAAGTCTTCAGTAGATTTTTTTTATTGATATGAAATGAAAATGAAATTTTCATCCCACCATCTCGGAAAGAGTATTTTTAATCTTCAATATCTGAGTGGAAAAGCCGTTTTTATTCTCTAGAGGATAAAGTAAATTGAATTTAGAACATCGTGTGCACTAAGTTTGTGAATTAAAAAAAACATTAAACCTAATTACTGCTACCTCTATGGTGCCGAATATATCATACAACTTTTTTTTAATTTGTTAAAAACTCAGACTCGGAACCTTCTTGGTGTTCTTTTTTCAATTTGCTTTGTACGCGGTTCTTTACGCGGCATTTTTTCACGTCATTGTTAATTATACCGTAATATTATTTTGTTATAATTTAAAGATTATTCTGTAATACTTACCTGTCATAATGTAGTAATTAATACCTAAACTGAAATAAAAGTGTACCTATCTTGTGATTCTAAACTTTTTTTTTTGCATTTTGTCATTTCCTCGCTGAGGTGGAATGAAAAGTTACGTGTTGCACTCGAGTGCAAATATTTTTCACCTCGTGCTCTTTTGATTCCCTCGCTAACGCTCAGGATTCTAAAATCCTTCGCTTGCTCGGTCATCAAAATTGAACACGCGGTTAAAAAGCAACTTTGCACTCTTGTATAACAAATAACTATTAATGATATGAAATGAAACCTAACCTAACTCATTGAATCAAATTATTAAATCTGATATTGAAACAAATTAGTAGCTTCTTTTTAGAAATATTTGCATGAATCATAAAAACTTCTATGTTTTTTTTTTGTAAAAACTTTGTGGTTGGTTTTTTCTTTTTAATAGACATTATTTTAACAGTTGGGAAAGAGAACGCACGAGTTCGGAAAAGGCAAAGAAAAAGCTCGAGTATGTAATAGCCCACATCCCGAACGCTAAACGTCCCTGCAATACGCCACTTTTTGAGCAACTGTATTAAAAAAAAAATTTTTTTCTCCGCATGTATAATACTGGTATTTAGCTGCATCCTGTTAAACTTGAAGACTACCCTAAGACCCTAACAAATTCGGAAAAAGGCTAAACAGATGATGATGATGTTGATCGAAAAATATTTTCTTCCAAATCTATCCTGAAGTCACACACAAAGAAAACAGAGGCAGTCATAAGGACTGCCGACAGAAATGAAAAAAGAAAACAATGGAATTACTGTGTTCTATCTAGAACTTTTAAATCAATTAATGCGTACACATGTCCACAAGCCGCTAGTAAGGCGCAATACGTCACAGCATGTCGAGGTCATAAGTGACGCGAACCCATAAGTTTTTCCCCTACAAAATATCGCTCAGCGCGGCTAAACAAGTTTTCACTTCAAAAAAGAGGATTGGCTTAACTATAGTATCAATGAAAGTTGTCACCTGTGGATGCTGCTGCATCTGCGACTGCACCATGGCCTGGTTGCTGGCGGGCGGCATGCCGGGTGCGGGCCCCGCGCCGCCCGCCTGCATGCCGCCCGCTTGCATGCCGCCCGCTTGCATGCTACCCGCTTGCATGCCGCCCGACTGCATGCCGCCCGCCTGCATACCACCCGCCATGCCGCCGCCCATGCCGCCGCCGGCCATGCCCGCGCCGCCCGCCATGCCTCTGCCACCTAAAGGACAAAGGGAAACTGTAACTCTTGTTTTCCGACTACGCCAGAAGGAGCGTTATGTTTTTCGAGTGTACGTATGTATATTTCTTTGGCAGGCTCTGGAGCCTAAACGGCTTAATCGATTTCAGCTTGAGTATTGCTATTAGAATTATCTTAATTGTGAGAGTGACACTGGGTATATCAATATAGAAAAAAAATAAAATTAACGATTTTTGGCGCCATATTACGTCTAAAAAAAAAGAATTTTCTTTGCCAGGAATCGAGCCCCCTTATTTTGAAAAAAGAAACACATACTATGAGTGTGTTACACCATTCGATAGTGTCGCTAGTAACGATACAGTTCTGGGAAGAAATGGACCAAGGGACTAATATGGACGCGGCAGAATTTCGCTCTCATATTAACAACGACACAGACGCGCGTCTTTTTTAACCTGCTATGATATTTTTTATTTTTTGCTCTGCGCATAACAAGGTAAGATATCTACCAAGTTTTTCACAGCCGCAGAGTGATATCTTAAAGGACAATATCTTACCTGCCATGGCAGCGTTGGGCATATTCTGTTGCATGCCGCCCGCGTTGCTGACGGCAGCTGGCAACTGTTGCTTGCTGATGATCTGACTTATCTTCTGTTGTTGAATTACCTGCATACCACGATAAATAGCTTAGTATCAGAAATGTGAGGTCATATTTAACGTTGTGTTTTAAGACTATTAAACTAAAATGTTTCTACATGGGCCAAATATCTACTATACAGGGTTATTGATAAAACACCAACCACCTCTAAAGAGGTCGTTGTACTCATCATTATGAACAACATTTACTATGGGACCAAACCAGAAATCGCGGAAAAAAAATCAGGAGTTCCGTACTCTATGTTCACATAACTCGTCAAAATGTTGGGAACAGCTGATTTTTTGAAGTGGAACTTCTTATGCGACTTCCAACAAGGTTGCGTTAAACGTTTAACGCTACCATGGAGGGGGTATGAAAGCACTCATTTCCACATTACGAAGTTTCACTTCTTCCGCGCGAAATCAATTCACTCCACGCACATTTATTTCTTCACGATTTCGGGTTTGGTCTCATAGTAAAAGTTGTTCATAATGAAGAGTATAATAACCTCTTAAGAGGTTGTTGGTGTTTTTCCAATAACCCTGTATATAGCTGATTGTTTATCTGCGATTATGATGTTGGTCCAATAGAGAGAGTGAGTTTGATGCTTTTTAAGTTTTATGGAGCAATCATGATTTTCTTGTACATATTCGTACATAATTATTAATAATTTAGCTTGAACATTTTAACACCGGGAGAAGTCGATTTACCCAACGTAAATGCATACGTAGCTAGTCATAACAAGATACATATTCCAATGTTCAATGCTGCGAACGGAAATGTTCTTTGGTGCCTTAGCGTAGAAATCTAAACATTAGAATTTATATCTTGTTACCACTATCTACGTATGAAATTACATTGGGTAAAGATAAAATGTCTTGCCTTACCGTCAATGGTGTGCGCTGAATTAGAGGCTAACAAAAATAAATGCTTTAAGTGCGTTTACACCTTACGGCATTTCATATAAACTTTCAAGTGCTTATTTTCCGAAACGACTGAACCTATTTTAATGAAACTTAATACGTATAAGCAGGATACATAGGTCAAAAAATTAAAACATCTGGATTTTAAAACATTTGGATGGAATTTTTTGTTTCTATAGATAATTTATAATCGGTCTAAATTGGCTATAACACTATATTTCAAAAATATTTTTTGTAACTTTTTAGACCTATGTATCCTGCTTATGCGTATGAAGTTTCATTAAAATCGGTTCAGTCATTTCGGAAAATAAGGACTTGAAAGTTTGTGTGAAATGTCGTTAGGCATAAACGCTTTTAACACTTTCGGTGCTAAGAACCCAAACAATATTCGTTCGTGTGCGCACGACACGCCTCCTGAGTCATCGTTATACATAGCTATAAATGACGCGCATACTAGTAAAAATGCATTATTTGAACTTAACAACGAAAGTGTTAATTAAAGTTTTCCACTTACTTTCCGCAGTCGATCGACGAAGGTAGCCTGGTTGTTGGGTATGAAGCCTAGGTACGCCTTCTTGTCGGGCGTGTACAGCAGAATTAGGACCTTGATGTCGCACTGCGGTGGCGTCGGCATTGGGGAGAAGTGGACGCAGCCAGCCTTGGAACACACAGGAAAAACAATGCTATTAGGTTGGTCTAATGGTCAGCTCTCAAACGGGGAAAGAAAACATGATGAGGAAACCAGCTAACCCTATCCTATCGTAGAACTAAAATTCGAAGACATGAGACATTTACAAACCCACACTGGGCCCGCGTGGTGGATTACAGCCCACTCCCTCTCATAGAGTGGAGGCCGGTGTCCCAGCAGTGGGGACATTACAGGCTGATAATACTAAGTAAGTCAAGGTAAGGTCTCGATTTACAAATTGGGCAATGTGTTATTGGGTTTTATCGTCAGGAATTTCTCAGTAGCAGCCACGGTTGATGGCAATAGACTGGCCCACTAGTGGGACTTGAATATACTTGTTATACTGCCATGCCAGGCAAACTTTTAGGTAATGCAGAGACAAACAGTGGTAGGCAATGGTCTAAAAATAAAGAAAAAATTTGGTTAAATTACAATATATCTCAATAATTTGTTGATTACACTAAAAAAGAAAAAAAATACTTGTCCAATACTTTTCAACTAATCTACCAGATGGACAAAGAAAAAAAAATAGTATTCTTCCCTATTGGAAACAAGTAGCACAGAATCGTGACCGTTGGAAGGGATAGACGGATTCCTTTGCGCAGCATTGGGCCAATATGGGCTAGCTATAATAATAATATACTCACAAAGCCATTAACCATGACCTTGGTCAAGGCATCCAGCGCTTCACTGGGCTGCAGATGGAACAACACCGACTTGCTATCCTTCAGGTACTGCCCCCCTATGTTAGAAATCAGCTGTTTCGGCATCAGCTGCATCAACAGCTTGTTCGGCCATGTGTCCACCTTTAACTCAGGCTCGATGTCTTTCGTGCTCGCTGACACCTGGGAAAAGATTAAATAATAAGCTTATACCACGAGAGCAGCGGTGGCCCAGTGGTGGCAGCCCCGACTTACGACCAGTAAGCCGTGGGTTCAAACCCAGGAAGGCGCATTACTGTGTCTAATTTATTTCATCACCGCTGCCCTCAAAGACGGTGAAGGAAAACATCGTGAGGAAACCGGCATGTCCTAGAACTAAAAATTCGAAGACATGTGACATCTACCAACCTGCACTGGTAGATTACAGCCCACTCCCTCTCATAGAGGGAGGCCTGTTAAACATTATAGGCTGATGATGATGATGGTGGTGAACGTTCCCACGGCTTGACTACATGCTGACGGTGTTTTCCTTCACTACATTTCGTTTTAAGTGCTTAAAAGAAATTACTTAGTGTAATTTCTTAAAAAGCGTCTGCTTATCGAAGCTACAAACTAAGAGTTTAAAAATCCTTGATGTTGATGTATCCAACAGTTTCCATAATTTTTATTTAAAACTAGTTGTCGGACAGACTTCGTTCTGTCAAAAGGTTTTTGTTCATTACTATTATTAAAACCTTCCGTGAACTATATGGCACATACAAAAAAATAAATTAGCCGAATCGGTCCAGCCATTCTAGAGTTATGCGCTTCCCAGCATTCACTTTTATTTATACAGGGTGTAACCGAAAGGGTATATACATACATGGTAACGAGTTTTAAGCATTGGAATTTTGTACTCATAAGTTATATTGAGCTAGTGTTTATAAGTCAGAAGTAGTGTGCACGCACGTGAGGTGCGACAGCTAAATGTTTGTAGTGTAAATGATTGTGACGGCGCGGCCCGCCGACCGGCGCGTGTGTCGGTGGCGGCTCGCGTTGCCACAATACTTACTTGCTGGCTGCTGCTTGCTGGCTAGAAGCTAATTTATATTGCTTTTCTTTTAGTTTTACGATTTGAACCAAATTCATAAAAATAAGAAGACCGCTAATCCCACCGACAAACTGTCACGCAGTTTGGTGGGTTTATAAATGTTTATAAAATGTTTGGTCCAGAATAAATGTTTTTTTTTATACTTAAAGGTATGCTACAGACCATCAAACTGAACATGTTTCTCCATCGGACAAACATCGTAATTGCGAAAAACATATCTGCTCCCCATACACAATTTCAATACCTATTCGACCCAAATGTATGGGGTAGCTGATATTTTTTTCACTATTACGATGTTTGTTCGATGGAGAACATGTTCAGTTTGAAGGTCTGTGGCACACCCTTAAGTATTTATATACCCTTTCCGTTACACCCTGTATATAATAGATAGATAGAAGATAGATTAAGTCTTTTTGTAACCATCTTTGAAATTCACTTGCGTCATATTCATTTTCCATTATATTTAAAATTAATTGAAAATTACTATTTTAAATAATCTTGTTAGAGAAAATCGCATTAATGAAGATTAGAATACAGACTTCTAAAGAATCATAAAACAATCTGTCAAGAAATATTGAAAGATTTTGTATGTGGTGATGGTGTTGTGGTTGTGTTGTGATTGTGTTGTGTTGTGTGTATTGTTGATTGTTTTTGTTGTTTGCTAAATAGCCACACGGGTCGCTCCATCTTCAAGGTTAAGCAACCTTGCCGAAGTCAGTCCGTAGATGAGTAAATAAGGCCCAAAAAATAAATAAACACACGCAAAGGAGGGTCCTTTGCGTCACGCAGTCAAGTAAAAAAGAGTAAGACACTGATATAAAAGAATTTCATAGTTTTTAGGAACCATTAACCATCATAATAAATAATATTTAATTAACTTTGGTGTTATACAGTAAAGATATAATAATCTGAAACTTAAAATAAATAGCAATAGGATTCACAATCACCTGGCAAGGTAGAATCTTGGTAGTTTTCTGCTGGTCCCCGGGTGCTTTGCCCTTTTCCATCCACTCGATGACACCAGTCCAGATGTAGGAGCGCTGGAGCTGCGACCCCGATGTGCCCGGCGTCACCATTGTGGGCATGCGTGCGTGGCCAGGCTGTGGACACAGAAATGATTTTATGAACGCTTTTAACTATACAAGGCAGGCCCGAAGGCACCTAAGAAGCCGATTCCTACCGGCTTCCCTTTGGGAACAAGGCACTATGTACGTAGTGTCTACTGTAGTCAAATAGTAAATTATGTACACATCTGTAGGTATCACATCACAGTATAGACATTGAATACACCGATGTTTTCAAACCTATGGATTGAAAACATTACAAAAATACCAAATTTTTTAATGTCATCAAAGAAAGCTACATGTGGCGCCAGTAAGCCGATGCTCGGGTGTCAGAATTCAGAACTGAATTCGTATGGACGCGGACACGTGACTTCGCGGCTATCAGCACCGTTTTGTAGGAACTAGGTAAGCCGAAGTTTATCGGGTTGCTACAAAGTTTCTATGTATAGAAAGCTAAATTAGAACCACTTTCCGATCTCCGATTGAGCTGTAATTTTGCACACACCTTTTGTTTTAAGAACAATACATTTTTTTGACAGACATTACTTAATACTGCAGCCAGGATTGTCTCCTCACAAGGGAACTCCTCAACGGTTAATAGCACAGATACGAAAATTTGCATTCGAGTTCATATTTGATGGATAATCACGATTTGTATCATGAACTCATCCTACCGCCAGGATAGTCTCCTCACGAGGGAACTCCTCAACGTTTAATAGCACAGATACGAAACTTTGCATACGAGTTAATATTTGATGGATAATCACGATTTGTATCATGAACTCATCCTACAGCCAGGATCGACTTCTCACGAAGGAACTCTTCAACGGTTAATAGCACAGACATGAAAATTTGTATGAATGTTCATATTTGATGGATAAACATGAATTTTATCATGATCTAATCCTGCAGCCAGGATCGTCTTCTCACGAGGAAACTCTTCAACATTTAATAGCACAGACACGAAACTTTGCAAACGAGTTCAAATTTGATGGATAATCACGATTTGTATCATGAACTCATTCTACCGCCAGGATCGTCTCCTCACGGGGGAACTCCTCAACGGTTAATAGCACAGACATGAAACTTTGTATATATACGCGTTCACTTTTTATAAATAATCATAATTCCTATAGTTACCTCAAGCTTGTCGAGTGAATGGTAAATGCTTTAAAAACTAAACGCGACAAGCTTTTGTGAAAATTATCCAATATCGTTTTCATTTACTCAAAGATTTATTTTCTTCTTTTCAGTGCATCTTTATAAAAGCTTGTTTCAAAAAGGTTTTTTAGCTTATATTTTTATTTGTTAATAGTTCCTGTACATTTAATCGTTATAATATATAAGTTATGAAAATACAAAATACCGGCGAATGAAGTAACCTCTTACAGACCTATCAGCCTACTGCCGATCTTGTCTAAGGTATTTGAGAAACTGTTACTACACCGAATGCTACCCCTACTCCAGAAAAATAATGTCATCCCTAATCACCAGTTTGGCTTCAGGCAACACCATTCCACAGTGGAGCAAGTCCATAGGGTAGTGGATAAAATAAGAAAGACTTTAGAGGAGAAAGAGTATTGCTCTTCAGTCTTTCTTGACATACAACAGGCTTTTGACAAGGTCTGGCATAAAGGACTACTCTGCAAAATCAAGAATAGCCTCCCTCACAGTTACTATCTACTGCTGAAATCATACCTGGCAGATAGACTCTTTCAGGTGAGAGAAGCAGACTCCACTTCCAAATTCCACCAAATGGATGCTGGCGTGCCACAAGGATCAGTCCTGGGACCTGTACTGTATACTATATATACGTCTGACCTACCAGAAGAGGAGAGTGTCACTACAGCCACATTCGCAGACGACACGGCAATTTTAGCAAGCGACAAGAACCCTGTGGTCGCAACTCAAAAACTACAAACAAGCCTTAACAATATTACCAATTGGCTCCAAAAATGGAGAATAAAGGCTAGCGCATCAAAATCCGTACAAATTACATTCACTCTGAGACAAGGAAATTGCCCTCCTGTGCACCTGGGAAACAATTCACTACCTCATCAAGACAGTGTACGATACCTTGGACTACACCTAGACCGACGCCTTACATGGAGACACCATATAAAAACTAAGAGACAAGAACTCAAACTTCGATACACTCGCCTCTCCTGGATACTGGGTCGAAACAGCAAATTAAGTGTAGACAACAAACTACTCATATACAAGAGTGTCCTTAAACCAGTCTGGATGTATGGTATACAACTCTGGGGCAGCGCTTGTGACTCCAATATCATAACAATACAGCGAATGCAGAACATGATCCTCAGAACCCTATGCAATGTCCCATGGTACATCACCAACGCAGAAATACACCATCATCTGGGGATGAGCACGGTGAAGGAAGAGATTCATAACACTACTGAGACATACAAAGGGAAGCTGGAAAGACACCCCAACAAACTAGCGGTTAAGCTAACAACGAGAAGCTACAATAAACGGCTAAAGCGGAAAGACATATTGACCATATAATCCACTACTATGGTCTACTGATGAGGAGATGACCTCACTGGAGGACACACTCAAACTGCCACATCTTACAACACATCTGCTTGTAGCCGAAGCTGATTGCAGATTTCAAATATTAAAAAAAAAAAAAAAAAAAAAGTTATGAAAAAAAAATATCGAGTCGGGTCCTTGGAATTTTTTTGGTATTTTTATCATGAGATACTGACGCCAAAATTAAAAATAGCGCCGAAGCGTGACGTAAATTTCTTGTATTTTCGTCATGGGTGTCATTTTCGTAGTTTTCGGGTTCGCTGATGATCAAAACGAAAAAAAAAAAAAACTGAAAACAAAGTTTTAAATTCTCTTTTTTTTCTTCGGCTTCCTCTTTCAAAATTTTCACCCTTCGCCACTGATACAAGGTATTGTTTTGCAACCTTGTCAAAATTCAGGAAGGTGTCACAAAAGAGATATATGTATAATCAATGTAAATTACGGTACCTAGTTAATTATTAATAAACGCTGCTTTTTTTTTGTTCTTTAATTTTGTCAGTATTTCAGAAAAACCCCCTTAACGTGGTTTAGGGAAAAAAAATGATCGAATAAATGTTTGCGATTGTTTGTATATTTGAAAGTGTGGTTAAGTCGACACTACGCAGAAGGAGAACGCCACCCGATGCGGAGTACGGAGTTCGGATTCAAAACATTCACGTAAAAACATTGTAAAATCTTTGTGTTTCTCCCTCTATCTCTCTCTATATCCTTCTCTTACTCTCTCTTTAGTTTAAAACCAGCGTCATAATTCGTTGTCTACATTTATACTGAACTGGGTCTATTGGAGGCCTAAAACTGTTAAATGAATACCACCCTTTTTCTGTTTTTTACGTCTCTCTGCTCTCTTCTCTCCTCTCCTCTTAAGTACTGACCTGTGTGGGATGAGAGGGCGGCGGCGGCGGGGGCGGGTAGGAGGGCTGCGCCAGCTGGGTGAGCAGCGCCGAGTTCGTGGCGTACAGCGGCGCGCGCGGCGGGGCCAGCCAGTTGCCCGCGCCGCGCCCGCATGACGCATTTCCTGCCATAAAGACAAAGATTACTGGTGAAGAAAAGGTGTCTTAAATGGCGAGGGCAGTTTTTTTTAAACCCCTACCAAAAAAGAGGGGTGTTATATATTTGACATGTGTAATATCTGTGTCTGTCTGTGGCATCATAGCTCCTAAACCGATTTTGATAAAGTTGGTTTTGTTTGAAAGGTGTTTTAATCAAGAGTGTTTTTAGCTATGTTTCAAGAATGTCTGCTGAGTCGTTTCTAGTTTATGAAGGGATATAAACAACTTCCACAGGTCTCATCGATTGCAAATTTGAAAAAAAATTGAACTCTTGTCAATTGTCACCATGGGCATCGCCAAGGGCAAGCTTCACCCCACCCTCCCCCATAACTTAGATTTTTTTAAACTTATAACTGTGCTGTCATCGTTAATTGGCGAAAGGAATGGGGGAGGCCTATGCCCAGAAGTGAGACAGTCAAGGCTAAGAAAAAATAATATAAGCTTAAAAAACAGAATAATATAAGCTTAGAAAAAATAAATAATAAACCAAAAATAAATTAATCCAAGTCGTAGCGTCGGGGAACCGCTAAGACCGCTTAGTACAATAACAGAACAAAGCGGACCCCCGACGCTAGTGTTTTAGAAAGTTTGGTATCGGGGGTATATTAAATTTATTAATTTAATTTTTATATTCAATATGCTTGCGTTTGGCCGCAACTCGCCTGTGAAGCGATCATGCGGCCTAGGGTGGGGCACGCTTGCCTAGAAGAAACCGATTCACTCGAGCCTTGAAGACATCCAGATTATAATTATCAAGGAACAAAGAAGTCGGCAGTTGGAAAATACTAAAGTTCAGCTGTCTTCATTAGCCCTGAACCGAAAACACTGGAAGTCACAGCATTTCCCAAAAATGGGGTGATGGAGGCCAACAGTAAGATAGGTACAGTCGGCATCAGAAGTCGGTTAACACTTTTCAATATTACACCAAGTTTTGTGCGATCTGATGTAATATTGTTTTGCGAATTTGTGTTACTATTGATGAAAATATTGTCATGACTTTTACTCCAGTCTCTTAATATGGACCGTTCTAAAACTAAAATGTCTTATAATTTTTGATATGTACAGCGGCTTTTGTTGCTGACCGTACAGATATCCCAGAAAATGTGTGTGCTTCGGCAATCGTCGTGTATTCTGTAATCGGCACGCCCGATGATGAGGTCTAATATAGAGCATGAACTGTAGAAGTACTTAAAAAACACGCACAAAATAAAAGATTAACAACTGTACGTAATGAAAAAAAAAACTGTGAAAATATGCAAAGGTTGGGACGGGAATCAAGAGGTTCAAACGTCAGCATTATGCTAACGCATTGCACAAAGGGGTTTCTGCCCCCGTATTCACAAACACTTCGATTCGATTTCGATTCGGAAAGTCCTATGTCTATCCTTTATTGCCATAAAGAAAGCGAGTGAGACATGGGACAGGTCTTTTAAGAGGAAACCCCTTCTTTTTAAGAAATATGCTTTCTTTCTTATCCGGATTGTGCCCACCAGGGTAGTTTTATAGAGGTAAAAAAACAGTGTTACCACGAAAACAATAAATGAAAACAAAAAAATATCCCCAAGATCGCCGCTAAACTTAGGGTTTCAGCCTAAGCCCTTTCCCAACTTTTTCTTGAGGTCGGCTTTCAGTCTTACCAGATGCAGCTGAATACCAGTATTCTACATGGAGCGACTGCGTATCTGACCTGTTAGTTACCCAGTTAGTACCCTAGTACTAACTGGGTAACTGGTAATGTTAAAGGTACCTTTGGTGACCTGTGGGCCACTAACTACCTTTAACGACTTTTAAAGATCTGACAGGCGGAATGACAGGCGGGCCAACGGCTTAACGTGCTTTCCGAGGCACGGAGGAAACTCGATATGTTATGATGGTCACACATCCACAGACCGACCTTGGCACGCGCGGCTGTTATTATTTAGCCACGAGCTGTAGAGTCACGAGTCTAGAGTATAACATATAATATACAACTACAGTGATTGCACTTACCTACTGCAGGTACCCCTGGCACACCTGGCACGGTACCCACGGGCCCCACGCCTGCAGCAGCCGCGACGCCCGGCCGAGGGAAGTTCTGGGGCCCAGGCCGCGCGGGGCCCGTAGTGCCTCGGCCTTGACTGTAGGAGAAAAACATGCCTTTATTTCCGCTGGGTCTTGTTTGGATCAGAATGTTGGGCCACAAAATGAACGGTAATTGCATGAGTGGTTGATAAAATGCATGGCATGGTTTGAAAATAAGAAATGAGTACTGTTTTATCTCGGGATGACATGTCATGTCATGTCCGAAGACATCCCGTAAGTGACAGTATAAATCAAATTTAATAATTGTCATTTGCTTCGAAGAAAAACGTGAGGAACCCAAATCAGCATGCCTGAGTGATGTTTGACGATGGCATGTTAAGCCAAGTCAGAGCTTAAACCCATGGGCGGCATAAATTCTCAGACACCAGGTTATGCACTCCATACAAAAAAAGAAAGATCACTGAACATACCCATAGACGTCGGCCTGTATGTCGGGGACGGGGGGTGGCGCGGGGCTCGGGGGGCGCTCCTTCAGGCTGTAGCCGCGGAGCAGTACTAGGTGACGAGGGTCCTGGAAACAGCACTGATCGTCAGCATCTCTATACTATAGCCAACTATACAAAGTGGAAGGGACACCGACGTTGAAACGGTTATCATGAATTCAATGCATCATTGATCAATGATGGATAGAAAATCATTAGATTTCCTTTTTTAATCATTTTCCATACGTTCTGACCCAACAGTTTTGTAGGAAACAGCTGTTTGTTTTGCTATGTAGGGGGTTTCAGAATGATGTACCTACTACTTGGTAACCGTTTTGGCGTCAGTGTCCTTTCCACCCTGTATTGTGGTCGTTTTCCAGCCTAAGCAGATACTAATGAATACAAAATAAATAAAAAATAGATTAAATAATTGTCGCCGCGGTCAGCGTGCAGCAGCTGTGCTACACGTAGGTGTTACCTTGGCATAGTTCCTCTGCTGCGCCTGGTGGAGCTCCCCACCTGCGTGCTCGTACAGCGCGTGCAAGGCGGGCACGCGGCGTGCTGACGCGACTGAGACTTGCACGCCGCGTTCTGCAAGTAAGCGGGCTGCTTGTTCTACGGTCGCTGGGGCACCTGGGGGTCAAAGTTTAGTTTAATTAACAGTGAATCGGAGAAATTAACATACTCTGTAAGGTCTGCGCTATAAAAAAACCACATACCTGCCGGCACCAGTCCTCCAGCATACGCAGAGTAAGGAGGGGAACAGCACAGCAGCAGCACATGTATAGGTATGTCAGTCCGGCCGAGCTCGTCGAAGCACGCGAGCGCCGCTGTCAGGGCTTCTGTCACGCATGCCCGGCTTTCTGCGTGACCACCTATGTATCTGGAATATTAGAGAAATGACTGAGAACTTAATGATGTATGTTTTGAGTACGTTTGTGGGTACGTTTAATAAACTTGTTATTTCACATATCTGAATGACGGTCTGGGAGCCGCCATCCAGTGACATATTATTGGGACAGCCACCCTACCGTACCTCCTCCTCCTCTACTTTCTTGCCGCACCTGCGCTGTCTGTATTCTTGAGTAGAGGACGACCCAAGAAACGATGGATGGACTGTGTGAAGAATGATATGGCAAGAAAGGAGGTGTCTGATGAGATGACGAGTAATAGATGGAAGAAGAAGACCATGCTGCGCCGACCCCAAATGACTTGAGATAGGGGGGGGGGGGGGAATGAGAATTATGAATAGTCATCCAGACCACTATCGTCACGACGGCGAATTTTTTTTTTTGTTTTTGAACCTTTGCCCCCACACTAGGAATTTCTCCTGTATTGTGCGTTTACAAACATTTAAACTCACATACACAAACAGCGAGACCCGGAACAACTATCTGTGCGGGGATCGAACCTGTGACACGCAGCAGTCACTCGCTTAGCCACTAGATTACCTATCGAAGCGGGAGATATCTGTTGGAGATTTTAATTCATTAAGATGCAACACCAACATTAAAATGTAAAATCTTGTAAAACTGTGGCAACACTCCCCCCTTCCATCTGCGACACTGGTCCAATACAGACGTGATTATCTTGCCTGCCGTATTTTATTTAATCTTCCTCTGCAACAACGTACCAGCACCTCATCAGCTACCTACCATCTAATACAAAGCTACACAATATCATAGTGCACAGGTGCGTTCTCTGTTCGCTCACTCTCATAATCTGATGGGACGGCAACCCGACACAGCTGCCAACCTGCCTGTCATCCCAGAAGGGTTAGGCAGAGGAGTAACCAATTATAGTACACCCACATTTCACCAGTTATGTTAAGTCCCGTGTGGTCAGGCGGATGTTTTTTTTTTATGGGTAGCATAAATAATGCTTTCAAGTGTTAATGCAGTAACACTGTCAGTTTTAATATCTCTTCATTTTGGGTTGAAATTTTTGGATAATTAAAATTACTTTAACAAAATTACATGAGGATAAGGCAAGTATTGTACATAACAATACTTGCCTTATCCTCATGTAATATTTTATCGCTCTGTATGGTGTCGGACGTAAAGAATAGCACCATCCCATATTTTCCCGTGGGTGTCGTAAGAGCCGACTAAGGGACTTGCCAGAGAATGGGCAGCAGCGTTCTCTGTGCTTTTGTGACAACCGTACTGCGATCGCCAACCCGCCTGCCAAGCGTGGTGATTATAGCAAACCCCCCCTTGTTATGTCAATGTGGCGAAATTTGGTGGAGGCCTATGTCCAGCAGTGGACGTCTTTCGGCTGAAATGATGATGATGATGATGATGATGATGATGATGATGATGATGATGATGAAGGCAAGTTGTATTCCTTTGTAGAGCTTTTATTTACATAATTAGTTTTAAGTCTGATAATTTTTCCTTAACTGCAACTTGTGAGCGAGTCTTGGTCAAACAAAGAAACAAAACACATCATCATCTTCCTGCACTTGGCCCATTCTACTTGGGGTCGGCGCAACACATTTTCTTCTTCCATTTTCCCCTGACAGACTAATGGCATCATTTACTCTTTCATATCATTCCTCACACCATCCATTTGTCTCGAAACAAAGAAACAACTGAACTTACTGTATTTTATCAACAGTGTCAACAACAGTCTGGGGACACGTGTAGGGGCCGAAGGTAGCAACAGGCATGCCGGGGTGGCAGTCCGCGGCTTTATAGGTTACTATGCTGTACACCGACCCACTGCCACCTCCTTCCTCTATCGGACCTCCATGGAAGTATCTAGAAAAGAAAACATTTTTAATAAATAAACATAACGGCATAACATAACAGTCTTAACCCATAGTCCACAGATTTGGTTTTTGACTAACATTCAGAAATCCGAACTCAAGGTTTGCCAACGAGCAATGGAGGACAGTATACTAGATGTTAAATTAACGGATCATGTTAAAAACACAAAAGTGCGCTCCAAAACAAATATAGCTGACGTGGCTCAAAAGGCTGCCTGGGTCGGACATTTCTGCAGCATGCCGGAAAAACTGTGGGCGAAATGAGCAGTAAACTGGAACCCTGACACAGTGAGGTGGGGTCGCAGCAGGCCACAAAGAAGGTGGCGAGATGAACTGGATGAGTTCCATCAGAACTGGAAAGCGGACATGCGAGTTTGAGTACGCAAGTGGAGGGCGGTCTTTGCCTAGGAGTGAGACAGACAACCAAAAAAACAAAGACAGAGAAACAAAAAAAAAAAACCATAACAGCATGCCTGTAATCCCGAAGGGTTGGCAGAGGTGTGGTTAATAGTACACCCAAATTATGCCAAATATGTTTTTAAGTCCTATGTTATAGGGGGCGAGCCAATTGCCATCAACCAGGCACAAACCCAGACTCTGTGGCTGATACAGGGAAATTTCTGACGGAAAAACCTTTTAACACTTTCCCGACATGGGAATCGATACCCAGATTGATGCTCAGCAGCAACGCTTGCAACTCACTAATGAGGCAGTCTTATACATTTTTAATGTTAAAAGTAATTCTGATAATCTTCTTCTCGAGTTTTTCTTAGTGTGTCAATAGCAGTCTAAATTAACTGGAGGAAGCATTAGTAGTGCCCAAGTATTTCTATTTATGAATCTTGCACAGAATTTTTTGGTACTGCTTACTGCGCATTCACATACACAAACATCTTGTCTGATAAAGATTATGATTTCAATTAAGAGAGAGAGATATTTCAATGTGTTTTATGTCAATATTTTCCAATGCAACGAAGACATGATATTTTTTTTTTATTCTTATAGGCCAAGTGAAGGAAAACACTTCAATCATGCAGACCAGTGATCACAGTGGCTGCTAGATATTATCATTTCATGACTAACCCGAGTGTATACAGAGTTCTTTTTTAGTATTGCTTGCACTCAGAATAACTAGTCATGTTGGCACGTCTAGAACTAGTATATGGATATATCCATCCGTAATCATCTTGGATTGCTCAAGTAGCTGTCATTTATGCGGTCAGGGACAAAGAATTATGGTAAACAAACGATTAAACTCACTCTAAAGTGGGGACTATGTAATTTGACTTTAGTTCTCCTATATACGCGCCGTTAGCTGCCGTTGCTTCTATTACAAATATGACTTCAGCCTGTACAGGCGAGTCGGGAGCATTTACAACCATTTCATTGACTAAAAACGCTATTTATTGTTTAAAAACACAACACAACATACAAGCAAGTACTAACAACGATTATGACGTTTTGTTGTCAATATATAAAAGTACTCTGTGTTGTCAATGTCAATTTTGTTTTTTTCGCCCATCGGGCGACGGGCAGTCTATTGTTTTTCAACCATATTGCCTAGTCTTTCGTAGGTGTGTCAATTTTGAGTTTGACGTAACATTCTTTTTTTTTGGACAACGTTCCAATTCCCTTACAATTTATCTAAAAGTATTCATTTGTAAAACGGATTTCAGTTTCTTTCACAGAATTATTATTTTCACATTATTTGTGGGCTGCTTGGGATTTTTAAAAGAGATTTTGAAACTGCTACTAACATGCCATGCAAAATCTGCTGCGACTTTTTTATTATTCTATATAGGAATAGATCACTACTGGACGCTGGTGATATTTTTGACAGTGACAATGATAATGATATTATTAGGGTTTCCGTAGTCAACAAGGAACCCTTATAGTTTCGCCATGTCCGTCTGTCTGTCTGTCTGTCTGCGGTTTAGCTCAAAAACTATTGGTACTAGAAAGTTGTAATTTGGTATGAGTATACACGTTAATGACGCCAAAAAAGTGGTAAAATTAAATTTCGAAAAAATAAACAATTATTTAGGGTACCTCCCCTACACGTAAAGTGGGGATGAAATTTTTTTTTGTCCTTCCCATTGTGTGGGATATCGTGGAAAAATATTAGGCGTTTGGGCAGACCGTTTTTAAACTGTTCGTGACTTATCAAGCTTTAAAGTACCCATTTTCGTTAGGGTCAAGTGTCCCCCCCCCCCCCTCTACAGACTAAACGGTTGTAGTTAGAAATACAAATGTCACGGCAGTAGTACCTATAAATAACGAAGTTTAAAGGAAAACTATCACACTTAAGTGGGCTTTACAAGTTTACGAGTAATAGTCGACCAATTGTATTTCACTCGAAAATTTGAACAACTCCATAGAAATGTCGATAGATGGCGCTAAGCGTCAGTTGTATCGCGCTGTTTCATTCCTAAATAAGTTTTATAAAAAAGACAGTTGTTGTTGTTGTTTGTTTAAGAAGTCAAATTAGGTAGGTAGGTAGTCATGTTTGGCTTTTAGTTATAGCATGGTCCGAAACTATCAGTGAGCGAATACGACCCGCACTTGGCTGTTATAAAAACTACGGAACCCTACACTGCGCGTGGCCCGACACGCACTTGACCGGTTTATTTTTTGGTTTACTGAAAGACTAGTATAACAACGGGGTTTACAATTCTGACCCCAAGGGTATATATATATGTTCTGTGATTCTGACACTTGACGATCACTTTATTACTTCTGTCATGTGATTGTCATTGTCAGCTGTTTGTCATTACAAAAATAACCTTATCTTCGTCTCTTCATCTTATCTTTTGAAAACGAAAATATCTTATAATTTAGCGCATAGCCTACTAGTATATCTACGGTGGACACGTAAAAGACTACTTAAAATTATCAAATAGAGCAATCACTAGTTTTATAACCATGGAATTGGGCTTTCGTACCGTAAGAATTTTTAACCGGCTTTTGAGAAAACCATTTGGTATCACGTCTTACAGAAATGTTACGGGCTGTGCAGTTAAAGAAGATGTTAATACTGAGCTGTTGAGCACATTCAACCAAGATATAAGGAATGGTAAGTCATTTCGACTTAATATAGCTAAATTACATCAGCCCCAAAAAAGGTTGACATAAAGTTTGTGTCAGCTTTTTTTTGTGGAAAAAAGGTCTTGTTCACCTTAATTTCGTTTGACAACTGGTTTGCCAAACGTAATTGGATTTCTACTTACTTATTAGTCTTTTGAGGACACTATGGCAGTAGAGAGACATCATCCCATAGAATACTTATGCTTAATTATGATTTTACAACTGCAAGTTAATCTGCCCAGACAGATCTCAAAAGAATTAGAGGGCTCTGGATAGTTGAGATGAATTATTTACTTAAACTTCATGTTGCACAAGGCATTCTCTACCAGTCAACCTTGGGCTTAAATAGGACAACATTGTGATAGTTTACAAAAAAAATAATATAAAGTGATTTATAAAAGGATCCAAATAACATCTTGGTGTGTTCTTTAAAAGAAGTAATTTTTTATGTTTTTGATGACTCCTTAATTTATTTTATTTTCAATGAAAGAAGAAAGAAAGAAAAGAATGTATAATTATCCCAGAGAAAATACAAAATTACAAAAATAAACATACAAAGCATTACAAATGCTCTAAATACAACAGGATGGAACAAAAAAACGCTGAAAGCTTACACATTGTGACTGCGACAAGCAGGTTACCACTCAGCATGATGCTGTGCAAGGGCCTACATACAATGGGTGCTGTCTAATTAAATTTGTTATCCGTCTAAACAGATAACAAAAGTAAAAGAATCCATACTAATGTAAATGAAATGTGAAAGCATTTTCCCACATTAACAGCAGAACAAAATTGATAAAATTTCTGATTAGGTAGACCATGAGCTGGGGAATTAAGACACTATAGTTTTTCTCAATAGTAAGTTTCAGTGACTGAGTCTGTACCCTCCATACAGTGGCCCACGTTAATAACAACAACACGCTTATAATCCTCAAAAGAATAAAGGAAGGAAGGAAGGCACAGGTGTACCTAATAGTACACCCACATTTCGCCAGTTATGTTTAAGTCCCATGTAAAAGGGGGCGAGCCTATTGCCATTAACTGGCCACAAATCCAGACTAGGTGAAATAAACCAATAACACTTGGCTCAACCAGGCAATCGAATTCAGGCCAGAACACTCAGCAGACATGCTCGTTAAACCTCGTTATCCTCCGCAGCCTGACTACACTCACTGCTGGGTATAGACCTCTCTTTGTTTTTACCAATCACCATGTTCTTGTGCCAGCCTGATCCAGATTTTTCCCACAATTACAACCATGTCATCTGTTTTAATACCACTGTGTAACACTACTGGAAATCTTCTACTACTTAAATAGACTTCAGACCCAGGTTGGTCGCAGCAAGGAAAACCTGCTCAGGTGGTGAGTCATTAATGACTCTGCCTTGGAGTGTAAATGTGGTGCTGTTCCACAAAAGATGGGACACTTGATGGGGCAATATCGTGTCCTGAGTGTCCTGCTATTTGTACAACTGATTGACGCTACAGAGGGAGCCAAACTAGTGGCTCAGTTCTGCGCCGACTCAAGTCAGATTGCCATCGACACGCTAAGAAGATCTTCTGTCTCTCCAATCAGATCAAATATATTTTCTTCTTGATTGCTATCCTTGTATCTTGTCATATGAGATGATTTTATCGTCATCCGTTATTTTGTCGTCATGGTGATGTAAATGATAGTATATCATTTTGATAACAATGCAGCAATTTTATCTTATGGTCATCTGTTTACCTTTATTGCAGAAGGTTATGGATTGTGTAAGGAATGATATGAAAGAAAAAAGAGTGAATGATAGTTTGTGTGACGGTCGATAGAAGAGACTGGAAGAAAAAAACGTGCTGCGCCATCCCCAATTAACATGGGACAAGGGCAACAAGATAATGATGATCTGTATACCTTTACTCAAATAGAAGTTAGTTTTTACTCTATTTTCCTAAGTCCTTTACTCAGAAATATACTCTTTACAGTAAATTAGGTGTATTAAGTTCTGCGGTAAAGTCCTTGGTTGACCTATTTTGAACCTTATGTTTGAAGACATAGGGGGTGAAAAATGAATGACCACCAACTTTGTTAAGTGAAAATATTAGCAACATTCACATAACGGTTTCTACTTTGAGATAAGATACTACTACTATTTCATAATACTATTACTATTACACTTTAATTGATAATGGGAAATTATAAATCTAGTCTCAAAATTTTTATTTGTCCACGCAACTCTACCTCAGATTTTATACGTCAGCCATGGAAAAATAAGAATGCTTCTAATAAACTAATTCGTCTTTTTTACAACGCCAACTAAATATTTCAAAGGAAACGTCAAGTAAAGAGCACCAATTATTTTTACTTGATTTATATGATGTCCCCTTGATTTATACTTACCTCACCATCTAAATTACTAACTCAGACATACATAGCTTCAACGTATGTTCCTTTAGAAAATATATATTTTAAGCATCTACTCGAAAACTTCATTAATAAAATTTAGCATGTAAAATAATACATCGTATTTTACGGGCGCGACTGGCCGCTACCACCAATGAAAGAGCGTTATTCGATGCATGCGGGGACGACTCGAGGCACGAGGGAATGGTGGGGTCTTAGTTCGCTCACCCACAAGACCACGCCATCCCCTTCGAACCTAACCTGTCCGATTCGGGATGCCGCAGGTCCCGAGCTCGATTCGCTCGCTCTCGAATCCTATGTTCTCCTTGCCGCAATGCCCTTTTTACGATATTTAGAAGTGCTAGTATTTCTTTTAAAATAAATAAAAGATGTACAATCTAGTGGAGTCATTTCCCAGCAATTTGCGTAGAGTTACTTAGTTTGCTGTACGTATAAGAAATGCTTGGCTGACGGTTTCGTGAAGGGTCCGTTTACACCTTGTATGTATAGAAGCATGAATTTATGTTATTACGTAAATACATTGTTATCTAAAAACTGGTTATCTCTGCTTCCAAATAAATGTTTTTGTAATATTATCTAATACATAAGACTTCAGATATAAACATATTTCAACCCTAGCAGCTATCGCCCCATCAGTCTCCTCAACGTTCTCGGCAAAATCTACGAGAGGCTTATTTATAAGCGCCTCAAGGACTATGTCGAAGCGAAGAGCCTCATTCCCGAAGAGCAGTTCGGTTTTAGAACCCAACACTCTTGTGTCCAACAGGTTCACCGTATAGTCGAACACATCAGCGCCCGCTACCAGCGCGGGATGATGACTGGTGCCCTGTTCTTCGACATAGCTAAAGCCTTCGACAAGGTCTGGCACAACGGGCTGATATACAAGCTGTATCAGCTCGGTGTGCCTGATCGTCTCGTACTCATTCTACGTGACTTCTTGTCGAACCGCACCTTTCGGTACCGAATCGAAGGTGCGCTTTCCTCCCCCCATCCTATTCGCGCCGGAGTCCCCCAAGGGGGAGTCTTATCCCCACTCATTTTCACGCTGTTCACCAGCGATATTCCCAATAACCCCAAGGCTGAGTTAGCGCTTTTCGCTGACGACACAGCCATTTACTGTTCTGGTCGGAGCCCAGACAGTATCGCTCGTAACCTCCAATCCTCCGCAAACGCCTTAGGCGATTGGTTTCGGAAATGGAGAATCGAAGTCAATCCCGATAAGAGTCAGGCGGTTCTCTTCTGTAGGCCACGCCAAATCCTCCCACCCAATCCCATCCCGATCACCATGTTTGGCAAGCCTATTCCTTGGGAAAAGCGAGCCAAATACTTGGGGGTAATCCTTGACCAACGTCTCACCTTCGGGGAGCACATAAAGACGATGCGTTCGCGCGCCGCTTTCGCTCTCGGTAGACTCCATTCCTTACTACATGCACGCAGCAAATTGTCCCTTAAGTGCAAATTGCGTATCTACACCGCGTGTATTCGTCCCATTCTGACCTACGCTTGCCCAGTTTTCGGACAAGCTAAGGCATACCAGATTCATAGGATGCAGACCCTCCAGAACCGTTTTCTCCGAAAGGCCACGGGAGCACCGTGGTTCGTTAGGAATGAACAACTTCATGTTGATCTGAAAATCCCCACCGTCAAGCAGGTCATTAAACGCCTTTCAAAGCGTTTCCTAGACTCTGCTGAGAAACACCCCAACCCACTAGTGGTGTCGGCCGCCCGATACGTCCCCACCAAAATAGGGAAGATTCGCCGACCTAGGCATATCCTCGTCGAACCCGATGACCCCATTACCCTCCGTCAAGAGAGCAGTAGGGAAACTAGCACTATTCGTAAAAACAAAAACAAAAACCGATCCGTGTTCCGGCCTCGCCGCCGAGGCCCCTCGCGACGCCCTTGTAACATCACCCCCCCCCGACCCTTGCTCGACGAGCCAGCCCGCGCCGCTGAGCATGTAACGTTAAATTCCCTAAATAATAATATTATGACCCAGCCTGTCCCTTGCTGCCCACCCCTCAATGACGCCCTAAGCCGAGGTCCGAACCCCACAGGGGGTGCCCTTAGCGAGCGGTCATTTAATTGTACTTAGTTTGTAAGCCCTGGCTGGGGGCCTTAAATTCATTTGAGGTCACCACAGGATTGCCCGGTTGAGCAGAAATAACCTTAGCAGGTTGATCTGCGAGTGGCCATATCAAAAAAAAAAAAAAAAAAAAAAAAAAAAAAAAAAAAAAAAAAAAAAAAAAAAAAAGACGCAAAATATGATTACTTCGATATGTTTTACGTACATAGCTATTATGTTATTGACTATTCAATAAGATCATTGACATCCATACATATCTTTTTATTAGAGTATGTTTTATCTATACAGGGTGTAACGGAAAGGGTGAATACATACTTAAGGGTGTGCTGTAGACCATCAAACTGAACATGTTTCTCCATCGGACAAACATCGTAATAGCGAAAAAATTCTCTGCTTCCTCATACAAAATTTCAATACCTATTCGACCCAAATGTATGGGGCAGCAAATATTTTTTTTGCCATTACGATGTCTGTCCGGTGGAGAAACATGTTCAGTTTGATGGTTTGTAGCATACCCTTATTATAAGTATGTATATGTTACCGGTCAAACCCGTTTTCCGGCTAAACTAGTTTGTCCTAGGCCGTACTAGGAGTCATCATAACAGGATCATATAGAGCACCCCATCTATATGAGTTAGGTAAGGTTAGAACTGTGACCATTAACGCGCGAGCCGAGCGAGCGTAGCGAGCGATGCCAAATCCAAGTTGGGCGCATTGTAAATGTTTTGTTTGGGTCAGTGATAAACCATTAAACTGGTTTGGCCTAGGACAAACTAGTTTGGCCTGAAATCGGGTTTGGCCGGTAACATATATACCCTTTCCGTTAAACCCTGTATAAAATCAATCATCAGCGTGTAATACCCTGAGCGTTAGGCACAGGTGTACCGTGAATCTAGTCGTACACCTACTTCCATTATGTTTAAGTGCCATGTAAAAGGGGGTCCTATTGCCATCAACCATGCTCAAATCCAGTTTCCGTGGCTGCAACTGAGAATAACCTGATGCAAAAACCCAATAACACTTTATCCGACTTTTACTTGTAATTACTTTACGTTTGCTCTGTATGGTGTCGGACGTAAAGAATAGCACCCTTCCCGTGGGTGTCGTAAGAGGTGACTAAGGGATTTGCCAGAGAATGGGCAGCAGCGTTATCTGTGCTTTCGTAACAACCGTACTGCGATCGCCAACCCGCCTGCCAAGCGTGGCAATTATGAAAAAACCCCTAAAATGTCAATGTAGCGACACTTAGGGAAGGCCTATGTCCAGCAGTGAACGTCTTTCGGCTGAAATGATGGTGATGATGATGAATATGTTGTCCTCAGGTGGTGTTGTCCCAGTATTCCGACGAGCCCTGCTGTTCCCGACGCGGGTGGCGCTACAGGATGAGATCGGCATCTACACGTACGCGGGGCTGTACCAGGCAGCCTCCATGCTCTCACAGGAGATCTCCGCACAGCTGGGTATGGAAACCATAACCAATCTTTTAAACTATTAACTAACTTAAGATAAAATAACTCCTCTTGAGATTCTCCCTAGTGAACTCAATATCAAGTCGCAAATACAAAATTTAAAAAATTAAAATAAAAAATAAAAAATAAAAATTAAATTTTCAGGGTATCTGTATTTACATGCATTTTCACATACCGCACGTAAAACGCAAAAAAATAAAGCCAGGTGCGGTAACGACCGGCCATGTCTATGGGTGCTTACATAAAGAAGCAGGTTTCCGGTACAGACAAATCTGTGCGGGTCGGTACCGGGTTTACTTGCATATAAAATTGATATAATTTACCTCTTTCAGAGTAGTCAGGTACGAATCACCGGCCCCATCTAGTTTAAAAAAATTGACGTGTAAAAGTGTTTGTAAAAATCTACTTGCAAAATAAACATCACTTATCATTTAACCTGTTTCGATACAAGGTGTTGTTTTGCATCCTCGTCAAAATTCAGAAGGTTGTCACAAAAGACTTCAATAATCAATTAAAATTACGGAACCTATAAGTTAATTATGAATAAACGCTGATTTTTTTGGTTGTTTTTGTTTGTCAGTATTTCAAAAAAAAACCCTTAACGTGGTTTAGGGAATAAGAAATTATCGAATAAACGTTTGCGATTGTTGTATGTGTGAAAGCGTGGTTATTGGGCGAGGACCAGGACAAGCCGCGTATAAAACACGGGTGATTCATACTTACCGATTTCCGTATATAAACAAAAATAAAAAAATACTAAAAAAACTTACTCATTGATTCGGGTCGAGAAACATTAGCATAGTTACCTCCCTGAATTTGACAAGGATGCAAAACAACACCTTGTATAAGTGAGCGCAAATAACATATAAAATAATACCTGCACCGATCGTACCGACCCGCCCGTACCGCAAACCTGCTTCTTTATGTAAGCACCATAGCGATCGCTGCAAAACGCATAGTCAGCCTAATTGATGATTCGGCTTCACAAAATGGACGATATCAATACACCATAGGAAGTTTTATTGTGTAAAAGTAGAAAAAAAAAAAGCAGTAAAAGAGAAAACAAAGAAAATATGCAGTTAAACAAAAACTAGAAGCAAACAAATTCTAATCGTTCTCCTAAATTTTTTTTTTTTATGTAGGTTTGCATTTATCATCAGTTTCAATCTTTCAAAAATTGTTTCAGCTGCGTATGTAATACGCAAATAAAACACCATGTTATGGTATTCATTCTCTAATAGATAATTTCTGTATATTTCAGTTGGCGAGTCAGAGCGGACGATAGCCTATATGTGCAGTAATGACGCGTCGCATGTTATAGTGCAGTGGGCAATATGGATGTCGGGCAATATCGGTAAGTCAATTATACGCGTACAGTCGTGGTATGAGAAGCTTGAGCACGGGCACATACAGTTGTTGAATGAAAATGTTATAGCACTAAGGGGCATCGAGAGCAGCGGTGGCCCAGTGGTGGCAGCCCCGACTTACGACTTACGGCCGAGTAAGCCGTTTCTGGCTGCTCACCGTTGCTCTCAAAAACGGTGAAGGAAAAAATTGTTAGGAAACTGGCATGTCCTAGAACTAAAATATCGAAGACATGTGACATCTACCAACCCGCACTGGGCCCGCGTGGTGGATTACAGCCCACTCCCTCTCATAGAGAGGAGGCCTGTGTTTCAGCAGTGGGAACATTATAGGCTGATGATGATGATGAAGGGGCATCGTTTCATCCAGAATCTGGGTTGTAGAGATCAGATAAGCCTTCGTCCCACGTAACATACTGAAATTCAGCTGCATTCCGTTAGACTGAAGGCTGCCGCCATAGGTGGGCACAATCTAGCCAGATTTATCATCTTGTAAATGCAACATACTAGTAGATATTGCCATAATCGAATAGAACATTTGTTAACAGAGAAGCGTGAATTTCCACTTTCGTGAACAACAAATTATCAACGACACGCTATGTTCACTTACTTGCAAGCGTACTGGAGTATACCAAAATATGTATAGGCTTGTATGCAGGTTGGAGGGACTTCGACGTGATTCTAGACAGCAACGAATTAGTATATTTCATTACGAGTCCGGAAAGCCTGTCATTGCAAAGAGTTCCGACAAATGTCTACCCGAGCCGAGGCGCAGCGGAAGGTGAGGGTTGACAGTCGGAACAAGTTGCAATGACGGTTCCGCACGTGTACTGAACAACTATTTTTAATACAGTTGCGAAAAAATTAAGCAATTTAATAAAGAACATTTTTGGAAAATGGCGCCAACCGTAAAAGAATATAAGCAGATATTTTTTTGTTTCCTTCACCCATTCTGGGTAGGCAAAGGGAACTATGCCCATACAGCCAAGTCTTCAGTAGATTTTTTTTATTGATATGAAATGAAATGAAACCTAACATAACTCATTGAATCAAATCATTAAATCTGATATTGAAACAAATTATTAGCTTCTTTTTAGAAATATTTGCATGAATCATAAAAACTTCTATGATTTTTTTTTTTGTAAAATCTCCGTGGTGGTTTTTTTTTCTTTTTAAACATTATTTTGACAGTTGGGAAAGAGAACGCACGAGTTCGGAAAAGGTAAAGAAAAAGCTCGAGTGTGTAATAGCCCACATCCCGAACGCTATACGTCACTGCAATACGCCACTTTTTGAGCACATGTATTAAAAATATTTTTTTCTTCAATTATTTTAAAAATAATGTCTACTGAGTACTATTTCATACAAAAGTCGTGTAGGTATTGCACCTACACGGTCAAATGTAAAGAGTAACCGGAGATACATTTTGAAATCTAGGATCATGCTAATAGTCTGCGAGTCGATGCCCATAAGGCGCTTTCCCTCACCGGGAGCGATCGCCTGTAATTTAACACTTCAGATTCGAACATAACATCAGTCAGTGAGGCGAACCGAGCATTATGGTGGACAAAGTTTAATGATACAATTTTTAACAATCATCTTTTTCTGTACAAAATCGAATCCTCAATTGTAATTTTTTTTTTCCAATGTGTTTGCTCTTGACTCTAGTCTAGGTCAGAAATGACAGAGACAAAGTCGACGATGGTACGAGATTATAACTTTACAGGCTGTAATGTAACAATCCAAGATTCGATGTGGGTGTGGTGGTTCCTGGCACTGTATACACTCCCATAACATAACATTACCCTCAATAAATACTGTGTAATAATAACATAACATCAGGGCTGTATTCTCTAATATGCTGCGGGAGTGCGAAACTGTTCGAAAGAAATGCCGTGACCCTGGAACACAAAGGGCTAAGAAGAAACATGAATGGGTTTAAGTTAGTACAAGTTTGACCCTCCCTTCCCCTCCGCCCAGAGCGGGAGGGGTCATCTGATGATTTCCCATCCGTAAAAAACGGGCTGTATTTCCTAAAATTTTGGATAGGAGTGTAGTAACTAGAGGTGTTACTACACTCCTACCCAAAACTTTCACCGTCTACTTTTCGCCAGTCATGTTTCAATAATTGACGAGAAGAGGTGCAGCATCGGGGGAGGCCTTTGCCCAGGAGTGGGACAATCAGTCTAAAAACACTTTGAATATCCTCTCTATGATCTAAATCATAATTAAACAATAAACCACCAACTCTCTCTTACAGCCGTCCCCCTCACCCCGCTGCATCCGCCAGACATGCTGCAATACTACCTCGCGGACAGTTCAGCAAGTCTTGTAGTATGTACTCAGGAGTACGAGAAGGTCCTTCGCCCAATCACGCTGGAGATGAAGACACCTCTCCTTGTGACTGGCAGGGATAATGTGTTGACGGCTCAGTTGTACCAACCTAACACTGCGTTCTTGAAGCCCAAGCCTGAGGACATTTTGACTGATGTTGGAAGGACCAACGCTTGGTATGGACATAATGAAGCGCTTATTATTTATACTAGTGGTGAGTGTTAATTTAAATTCATTTATAGTCTGTTGGGTTTAGAGATCTTATCTTAGAACTCTGGTAGATCTGTTGATTCATTTCTGAATAGATATTGCATAATTGAAACATAAACCAGCTTTTTATCGACTACAAACGCTGTTGAAAATATTGATCTGCCTATACATTGTTTCCTTAACGCTTACCGATACTTTAAGTGCATATTATACAGGGTGTAAGTAACGGAAAGGGTGCCCATACATTTGTGTCGAATAGGTATTGAATTATTTTTTTTGGGGTAGCATATATTTTTTTCACTATTACGAAGTTTGTCCTATGGCAAAACATGTTCAGTTTGATGGTCTGTAGCACACCCTTAAGTATGTATATACCCTTTCCGTTACGCCATGTATATATACTCATTTCTATCGACAAATAGACTTTTATAAATACTCCTAACCAACACCTCGCGATTGGCAGCCGTCTTATTTTTTTATTCGGCTGATCTGGGGTATGTTTGAATTTAATGGACCTAAAGACGTGCAAATGACCTTATTGCAAGGGTAAACGTCGAGGCTATGGATACCGATCCTATCGAATCCTAACGACTATCTGCGTATACGTTTTTTTTTCTATATAAAACTAATAGTATAGGATCCCGATATACAACGACCTTCACCGAGCTGGTTAATGGATGAAACTTGTTTTATAATAAATTTAATATGTCAATGAATATATTACATATGGATTGTCTAAAAAACTTCAGTCAGTATTTTTTTTTATAAACATTTCACCGGTTTTGTTAATAGACAAATTCCATACCAATCGAAAGTATAAAGCCCATAGAATATGCAAACGTTAGGTTGCCTTTTCTTTTCCCGTCACAACTCTCGGGTAGGCAGGTATAAACAGGTAAATCGATACTAGTAACTTGCACCGGTCTGGCTAGTGAAAAAAAAAGGCAACCTAACGTTTGCATATTTTATGGGCTTTATACTTTCGATTGGTATGGAATTTGTTTACTAACCAAACCAGGGAAATGATTAAAAAATATTAATCATATCCTGGACTGAAATTTTTTAGATAACCATATGCAATATATTTATTGACATACTAAATTTAATATAAAAATAAGTTTCATCCATTAACCAGCTCGGTGAAGGTCGTTGTATACCGGGATCTTAGGCTATAATATCATCTCTCTGTCATCGTCAGGTACAACAAGCAAACCTAAAGGAGTAATATGGACACACAGCATGCTCCAGACTCAGATATCGTCGCTACACGCCGCGTGGCAGTATACCGCGAACGACGTAGTCCTGCACACGTTACCTCTGCATCACATACATGGGCAGCTCAACTCTATGCTAGCGTCGCTTGCGGCCGGAGCAAGGTATTAGGTCTTTTATTCACTTTTTTAGGGTTCCTTACCCAAAGGGTTAAACGGGACCCTATTCCTGAGACTTCGCTGTCTGTCCGTCCGTCTGTCACCAGGCTGTATCTCATGAACCGCGATAGTTAGGCAGTTGACATTTCTACAGATAACAACAAATACTAAAAACAGAATAAAATAAATATTTATGGGGGCTCCCATACAAAAAAACGTTTTTTGCTCGTTTTATAAATAATGGTACAGAACCCTTCGTGCGCGAGTCCGACTCGCACTTGGCTGGTTTTTTTTTAGGTTAGCCCCAGTCAGCTTTAAAATGCAAATACCTACAAAATCACAATAAAGCAGTGTCACATTTTTTTAATTCAGTTAGACATTTAAAGAACTGACTAATGTCATTCCCGGTATTGACGTTAAATATCAAGGGATATTTAACGTCGAAAAGGTGATTAATATATTTTGCACGTAACTATACTTACTGCAGCGGTGCCCCAGTGGTGGCAGCCCTGACTTACGAGCAGTAAGTCGTAGGTTCGAACCCAGGCAGGCGCATTACTTTGTGTAATTTATCTCATCACCGCTGCTCCTAGAACCTAAAAATTCGAAGACATGTGACATCTACCAACCCACACTGAGCCCGCGTGGTGGATTAAAGTCCCTCTCATTGAGAGGAGGCCTGTGTCCCAGCAGTGGGAACGACGATGATCTGAACGTAAATGTATAAGTATGAATATATCTTTTGTATTTTGCTATGCCGTATCGCAAATTCATGTAATTACGCGCAATGTTGTGGTCGTGTTCGTGGTTCCAAGTTATTTTCTTAGTTAGGCAAACTGATATTGGACTGTCTGTCTGAATATTGTAAGCATATCTAAATGGCACTTGTCCTCTTATTATGATGCTGACAGCCTTTATGCATGACTTTCTACTACCCATTTTTATTTTTCTAAACTAATATTATGAAGAGGAAAGAATTGATTGTTTGGTTGTTGGTTTGTTTGCATTGAATAGGCTCCGAAACTACTGGTCCGATTTGAAAAATTCTTTCAGTGATAGATAGCCCATTTATCGAGGAAGGCTATAGGCTATAAATCATCACGCTACGACCAATAGGAGTTGAGCAGCAATGAAAAATGTTGCGAAAACGGGGAAAATGCGACGCAAACGAAGTTGCGCCGGACAGCTAGTATACAATAACCAACTACTTTATTATACCAACAGACTCCGTATGCTGCCCTCGTTCGTGTCCCACACAGTCTGGTCGCGCCTCCTCGGTATGGGCGAACGGGACGAGACCAAAGTGACGGTGTTCCACGGCGTCCCTGCGATGTATGCGCGCCTGGTAGCCGACCACGAGCGCATGTTCTCTGACCCGAAGACCGCGGAGTACGTGCGAGCTACCTTGGGCAGCAGGATGAGGCTTATGGTGGCCGGGTCTGCGCCGCTGCCAGCTCAGCTGTTCTTGAAATGGGAGGAGGTGAGATTCCTCATATTTCGTCGTCCTAACTGCAGTTCTAGTAAATAACTTAGGATTAGTGTAGTTTTCTTTTAGCGAAACGTTTTTGTAATAGAATCGGTATTTCACGAGTTTACCTAGAACAAACATACTATAAAATCTATACCAATATTATAAAGCTGAAGAGTTTGTTTGTTTGAACGCGCTAATCTCAGGAACTACTGGTCCGATTTGATTTCTTTCAGTGCCCATTTATCAAGGAAGGCTATAGGCTATATATCATCACGTAACGACCAATAGGAGCGGAGCAGCAATGAAAAATGTTGCGAAAATGAGGAAAATGTGACGCAGACGAAGTTGTGCGGGACAGCTAGTAATACATAATTATTAAATATTGTATTGTATAACGGGCTGGTTTCCGCAACTCCACGTCTAAAGCGCGTATTTTGCGTACGAATTATTAAATAAATTATCCGCGTATCGTTATTAGACGTTATTCTATAGACCCTAAAAAGCTCAGCTGTTTTTGAGATGGGAGAAGGCGAGTTTCCACATATTTCGTCGTGATTTTTCCATCCAGTCCATTATTCTAGGATAAAAAATTATGCAATGCCATTCAGGAATAGTGTTGCTTTTTTCAGCGATAGATTTTTTGTTATTGGTTCGATATTTTCAGAGATAATCTTTTACAAACTTACATACTTACTTGTATTACTATATATACACTATAAAAATCTTGTGTCACAGTGTTTGTTATAGCACTCCTCTGAAACGTGTTGACCGATTTTATGAAATTGTTTGTGTATATTTGGTAGGTCTGAGAATAGGTCGTAGGCTATTTTTTATACCCATAGGTGATAAGGGTGGTTAATTTCCACGTGAACGAAGTAGCGGGCAGCACCTCGTATTTACATAAACATCTCTAGGCATGAGGCATGGAGAGCAGCGGTGGCCCAGTGGTGGCAGTCCCGACTTACGAGTAGCATCACCGGTGCTGTCAAAAACGGTGAAGGAAAACATCGTGAGTAAACCGGCATGTCCTAGAACTAAGATTTCGAAGACATGTGACATCTACCAACCCGCACTGGGTTCGCGTGGTGGATTACAGCCCACTCCCTTTCATAGAGAGGAGGCCTGTGTCCCAGCAGTGGGAACATTATAGACTGATGATGAGGCATGGAATCTAACTGGATCCAGCTGTATACCAGTAGTTTACATGAAACGATCTGCCTATCTGACCTGCACAACCCAGTAACTGGGTTACCAAGCCCTTTTCTATGGTCATAATTTAAAGGGGCCGCATTTGAGGAATGAGCATTACGAAAAATAGCCTAAACAAAAACCTTTTTTCAGCAACTTTGTTCTTCACAAACTTCTCCGTTCTTCCCCAGATATCCGGCATGCGGCTTCTAGAACGTTTCGGCATGTCAGAAGTGGGGATGGCGTTGAGTAACCCCTACAGGCCGGTGGAGGCTAGGAGTGTGGGGTGCGTGGGACTACCCCTGCCGGGGGTGGAAGCCAGGATCGTGTCCGTGAGGGAGGATACTGGGGAGATGGAGCCTTTGGTCACTGTGGAGACGCCTGTGCCTGAGACACAGGTATGGATTCTTTTAACCTCCAACCCTTTCACCCGTGAGGCTGTTATTATTTAGCCACAAGCTCCTCCCCAACGAGGTAATCTATGTCAGCATTATTTCAGGATTCGTCCCATAGTACAACTTGTTTATAATGGTGAGTACAAACACCTCTTCAAAAACTATTGGGTAAGCAAAAATTGTACTGATATTCAAGAAGGGAACTATGCTAATGATTCTCGACCCGAATCAATAATAAAATGGGCAGGTTTTTTCTTTGTCTTATTTACGGAAATCGGTAAGTGATGAACCACCTGTGTTTTAAACGCGGCCCGTATGATCCCCGCCTTATAACCTCGCTTACACACATACAAAAAATCTCAAAGGCTTATTCGATAATTTCTTATTCCACAATACTATTCAAACCACGCTAAGGGGGTTATATGGCTTCGTATGGTGTCGGACGTAAGGATAGCACCATCCCATATCTTCCCGTAGGTGTTGTAACTGTCGTAAGAGGCGACTAAGAGACTTTCCAGAGAATGGGCAGCAGCGTTCTCTGTGCTTTTGTAACAACCGTACTGCGATCGCCAACCCGCCTGCCAAGCGTGGCGATTATAGCAAAACCCCCTCTTCTTGGGGGAGGCCTATGTCCAGCAGTGGCCGTCTTTCGGGCTGAAATGATGATGATGACACCTATGGCTAACCCTTTGGGGATTTTAGGCTTGATGTTAAGTCGTTTCTTCATATTGACGATTTAAGCATACATTTATCTTGCGCGTAATTGTGTTTGATAATTCAATATGTTTTTCTAATTTTCAACATAAAAATGACACACTAATATTTGTATTTCATTTTGCATCTTCTGAATCGCTCTTAGAGCAGTTTCATCCATAAAACTGAACGCGATCTGCAAAACATCTAAACCACTTTTAAGACCTGTTATTGTTAGTATTCCACAGCAATGGTGACATTGAGAGCACTCGTACTCCGTTTATGACCGCCATTGTCACATATACGTGACAAGCAAGCGCGTGCCCTGTACGCCAACGAAATAAATATGTGACAAAAAATGTGGTGCACTATAACACGAAATAAGCAATTTAAATAATTACTTTTGTGTGTAGATAAATAAATAAACTTATTTATCTTTTTTTTCAAAATCAAAATATTTTATTTTACATAGGCATACATGGGCACTTATAAAACGTCGACAGAAGAGGCACGGTTCGGGTTGGTCGTTTCCTATGGAGAAGAACCGGCAAGAAACTCCATGGTTACTCTTTTAAAATCATTTGGTTCTACAATATTTGGATGTTACAGCGTTAGTACCTAAGTATGAGAGGACAGCGTAGGCCCGACAATAAGTCATCGCTTACTACAAAAGGTAGAAAAAGATGATAGAAAAAAAAAAAAAACATACAAAGCCCACACAAAAGTAAAAATAAAACTAAGAACAACTAATTAAACAATTGACACAAATGTAGTCATCAGTACTGTAACTATTCTGCACAATGAATAAACGGTGCAATGATTTGAAAACTATTGTAAAACATGAGAAAAAAAGAATAGAATAAATAAAATTCGGAATAGTTAGGGACATCCACATATTTGTGTCGTTTATGAGCTACCAGGGAAGCCGCATGAGCAGAAGGAACTACAGCCAAACTTCTTTATCTTCAACATAGTCCTTAATTTTGTAATATGCTTTTTTGATAAGGACACGTGCAATTTTTAAACTTTCCATCGGTCAGTTCTATAACTGACTTTGGCAACTTATTATAAAAGCGTATACTGTTTATAAGAAATGACTTACTAGTTTTTGTTTCGTACAATTTCGTGTTTACTGCGTGTGTTTATATTATGGAAGTCGCTTCTAATTTTGAAAAGCCCTCGGTTTTTGCGGACATATAAAATACATTCTAAGATATAAAGTGAAAGCAGAGTCAGTATATCGATCTCTTTAAATTTTTCTCTGAGGGACTCGCGAGGACCCATTTTATAGATCGCGCGGACTGCCCTCTTTTGCAATATAAAAATTGAATCAACGTCTGCTGCCGATCCCCACAGCAGAATTCCATAAGACATAATACTGTGGAAATACGCGTAGTATACTAACCTGGCTGTGGCTACATCAGTCAACTGCCTTATTTTCCTAACTGCATAGGCGGCTGAGCTTAACCTCCCCGAAAGAGTTCCAATGTGCGCGCCCCACTGCAGTTTTGAATCGATAGTAATTCCTAAGAATACAGTTTCCGCGATAACATCAAGTTTTTTGCCGTCAAGATTTAAATTAAGGTCACGTTAAGTTACATTTGGTAAAGAGAACTTTAGACATTTTGTTTTGTTCGTATTCAGTAAAAGATTGTTAGCTGCGAACCATTTCGAGAGAACAGTTAGACTTTCGTTGACATGTATGACATCCGTATCTTTCCTATGAATTTTAAAAATTAGCGAAGCAAACAGAATTATATCCGATAATTTGGCCATCATATATGGAAGATCATTAATATAAACAAGAAATAGGAAAGGACCAAGAATTGAACCTTGGGGCACACCCATCCTGACTATAGACCCAGAGGATGTCGCCCCATTTACATTTACTTTTTGCTGCCTGTTTGATAAATAGGAAAGAACAAGATCAGCAGCTTGTCCACGAATTCCGTAGTGATGTAATTTACAGATCAGCGTGTTGTGGTCGACGCAGTCGAACGCTTTTGAGAGATCACAAAAAATGCCAATAGCGTCCTGGGACTTCTCCCAGGATTCCAGAATGTGACTGATGAGTTTTACTCCCGCGTCCGTTGTCGACCTACCCTTCGTGAAACCAAACTGCTGACTATTCAGTATCCCATTAGAGTTGAAGTGAGATAACATCTGGTCCAGCATGATTTTTTCATAGATTTTACTCAGTGCTGGAAGCACAGATATCGGCCTATAATTAGAAGGATCACTCTTACAACCCGATTTGAAAATTGGTACCACTTTACTATGTTTCATCAAGTCAGGAAACTTGCCGCTGTCCAAACATTGATTGAATATGCCTGTTAGGACAGGCGCAATTGAGTCAATAATGTTTTCAAGAACCTTTACCGAAATCCCCCATAAGTCTTCAGTATTTTTGATATTGAGACTTTTGAATGCGTTTTTGACTGTGGCAATACATACTGGTTTAAATTTGAAGTTTGGTATGTCTTTTGTGAAGTTCTCTTTAAGAAGGCCCTCAGCTAATTCAACCGAAGAGGGGAGAGATTTCGTAACCTCTAACGGAATGTTAGTAAAATTATCTAGTGTCTCAGCGACTTCTTAATTGTCAGAAATTGTTTTGTTATCTATGTTTAAAGACAATTCACTCTTAGCTTGTTGTTGAGTCTTACCGGTTTCTCTGTTAATTACCTGCCACACCATAAAATGTGATCTATATATCTTAAATGTCTTATTAGGAAATAAGTTAACAATACTTTTGAAATCCCTTTTTTATATTTAAGTATTTGCGGTGAATTTGTGGCTTGGCGTGGAGGGCACGTGCGTGCCTTTATGCGCTGGCGTTCAAAAGGTTAAGGGTTGAACGGTCGTAATGCTATCGCACGCGGCAGCATTGACGATGCGGTCGGCTGCACGCTATGTGTCGCACTCTAGCAAATTACGGTGCTGAGCGACAGAAAGAGATAGGAGCATGGAAAAGTGTTATTTCGTGCTGCCAGATGAGGCTCGACCCTAAGTGCTGATGGCGTTCGTTATTATTACAAAAATTCGCCCACTTTCACCGTGAATTTCAGCCTTAAATAGTTAAACATAGAGTTTAAAACAGCTCGTTTTATACTTCACACGTCAGAATTTTTAAAATAATGTAGTAACTTTGTGTACAGATATGCCTTGACCGTCTCGGTCTGTCGACAAAGGACTTCTTTGTGGAGTCTGAGGGTTACGACTGGCAGCCCCCCAAAGAGACCAAGCACAAGGATGTAGGAGACAGCGGGTTCCAAGGAGAGTTGCTTATCAGAGGACCTGCTGTGTTCTCTAGGTAAGATTTATTTTATGCCCATTTTTACTTAAAAAAGTAACGCTATTGAATTTTCTCTGTATGGTGTCGGACGTACAGAATAGCACCATCCCATATCCTCCCGTGGGTGTCGTAAGAGGCGACTAAGGGACTTGCCAGAGAATGGGCAGCAGCGTTCTGTGCTTTTGTAACAACCGTACTGCGATCGCCAACCCGCCTGCCAAGCGTGGCGATTATGGCAAAACCCCCCAAAATTTCAATGTGGCGACACTTAGGGGAGGCCTAAGTCCAGCAGTGGACGTCTTTTGGGCTGAAATGATGATGATGAATGATGATGATTGAATTTTCAATACTCGGATCAATGCTAAAAGTTGAAAATCCAGCTATTGGCTTTTATTTAGAAGACGACGTGTTCCAAGGAAAGTTGCTTATCAAGGGACCCGCTGTGTTTCTTTTGTCTCGCTCTAGTAAAACACGGTTCTGAGCGACAGAAAAGGATAGGAACATGAAAAAATGCGATTCCGCGCTGCTAGATGAGGTTTAACCCTTATAGTATGAGTATTTTAAACTGAATTTATAAGGATAATCAGTAGATATTTGAAAAGCAAAAAAAGAAAACGAGAGCAGCGGTAGCCCAGTGGTGGCAGCCCGACTTAGGAGCAGTAAGCTGTGGGTTCGAACCCAGGCAGGCGCATTACTTTGTGTAATTTATTTCATCACCGCTGCTCTCAAAAAACCGGCCAAGTGCGAGTCTTACTCGCACACAGGGTTCCATAGCCCCAAACAATATTTTGAACTGTCATTCATTAGTTTGTCGCAGTTGTCTTGATTTATTTCGTTAGACACGGTCATCATGTGGGCAGAACATGGGTTCCGTGCTACGAAAACACACACTACACGAGGTACACTGCTTTTGTCGAACTCACTTACTACTCACAAATTACTTGATATTACAATCCAACACAATAACACTAGGCACCATGAATCGGGGAACAGTTTCGGGACGTCTTGACTCCGCCGCGGTCAGACACAGACTGTCCGCCTCACAGCGAGTTCGAAACATCACGACTCTGTAGAAGCGCGCTTAGGTGTGGGTAGACTGGTAAGTAGGTCGCGTGATGCTACCTTTGGCGCGCTTGCCGATTCATTTTCTGTCCGTACTAATGACCGGATCCTACAAGTTAGTAGTATTAGTTAGTAAACTTCCACTCAACCGCAAAACTAAATTGGTTTTTAGTATGTTAATGAAAAACAAAGTTACTGTTGCAGTTTGATGAAAAAGTTTCATATCTCAAAAACACATATCTCAAAAACACTAATCTCATAAACATCATATCTTATTGAAACCAATTTTCGTTGATAGTTTTTTTTGCGTTCTACAATCCTAAATATTTTCAGAATTTACCTCCTCTTACTTTAGAAATTAGAGGGGGAGGGGGAGACACATTTTACTACTTTGGAAGTGGCTCTAGCGCAAACTATTCAGTTTAGAAAAAAAATATTTTAGAAACCTCAATATCATTTTTGAAGACCTATCCATAGATACCCCACAGATACATGGGTTTGATGAAAAAAAAAAATTTTGGTTTTCAGTTCTATGTATGGGGAACCCTAAAATTTTTGTGTGAAAATCTTAATGCGGTTCACAGAATACATCTACTTACCAAGTTTCAATAGTATAGTTCTTATAGTTTCGGAAAAAAGTGGCTGTGACATACGGACGGACAGACAGACAGACAGACATGACGAATCTAAAAGGGTTCCGTTTTTGCCATTCGGCTGCGGAACCCTAAAACCGGTGAAGGAAAATATCGTGAGGAAACCGGCATGTCCAAGAACTAAAAATTCGACGACATATGACATCTTCTAACCCGCACTGGGCCCGCGTGGTGGATTACAGCCCACTTCCTCACAGGGAGGAGGGCTGTGTCCCAGCAGTGGGAACATTATAGCCTAATGATGATGATTTGAAAAACGATATTTTACGAAATGTTTTATCATTTCCAAGCCAATAGTTGTAGTTCTTTAGTCAATTAGGTTATTTTCCAAAGTGAATGAATGCATTTGATTTTATGCACATTTTTATGTAAATTTTAAAGCCGATAGTGGGGCCGACGGACTTATTTTATTACTATTTGGCTGTGATTGGATTCTTATATTACCAAGTCGACCTTGGGATCTATTTTATTTTATATTTTCATCTTGATGATTGTAAAAAAACATGAATGAAATAATAACAGTTTTTATTGTGGTCTCAAGTAGACGTACAAATGTTCAGTCGGCAAAAAAAATTAGAGCAACATGTTCTAATTTTATGTAATTTATTTAGTATTTCGAAATGTTCATTGACTTTTGTCGCTGTTTGTACCAGAGCCTGCTCTTTGTTACATTAATGTCATCCAACCTTTAAACTAAAAGGTTTAGGCAGTTATGTTTAAGTAACATGAAATAAGGGGCGTGCCCGAAGTATAAGGTACAGGTACAGGCAGCGTCATTCAGTAGTAACCCACCTGGCGTACTGGGCCGGACTGTAGAGGGGTTAGCACATACTAACGCTGTCTGTACAAGTATACCTAATGGTACACCCATATTTCGCCAGTTATATGTAAGTCTCATGTAATAGAGTAACTGCTCTGGTTTTCTCAAATAGTCCTTGTTTGTCCAGGCTGTCTTCCTTTGGAATACGCTCCCTCTGAACATCAGGTTGGCCAACAGTCGGTTCACGTTTAAAGTTAAAGCTCGCGAACAATTCCTTAGGAAGCTGGCAGATTCATCTCATAATTAAATTGTTGTTAGTAGTGTATATAAAGGGTGTAAAACACCTCTTAACGAAGCCGAAAGGCACTGGTTCTCCCTGTCATTGCGATCACTTTTTTGTTCTACACCATACCTGGGAACCTTCTAGTTACGGAGATATTAGGGGTCAAAGTTCCAACTTTTTGACAAGTATATTTTTAAATACAAGTTTTTAATGGAAGGTTTTTACTTTAAACAGCTCCACGACCCCCGGTACTGTTCAATCCGTCCATCAGCACAATGTTTTGAGTGCGTTACATTGTGTTCTACCACAAAACATGATTTTACACCCCCCAAAAAAAAGTCGTTTCCCAGCAATAATTTTTGCGTAAAGTTACTTAGTTTCATGTACAAAATGCTTGGTTGACGGCTTCGTGATGAGGTGATTTACACCCCGTATGTATTTATGTATTTATCGTTATATTTAATTGTTAATGTTTTCTTACCATTTGTTTTGCTGCACCTACTATGTTTTCTCTCTGCATCACCCTAAGGTAGACTGGTAGAAAATGCCCAATGCATTAAGTCCGCCTTTGTACAGTGTTTTTTTTATACTTGTGCATAAAGTTTAAATAATAAATAAATAGAGGGCGAGCCTATTGCCGTTATCTGGGCACAAATCCAGACTCTGTGGCTGCTACTGAGAAATTCCGGTTTATGCCGTTTATGAGCTACCAGGGAAGCCGCATGTGCGAAGGGGCTAAGGCCAAACTTCTCTATCTTCAACGTAGTCCTTGATTTTGTGATATGATTGTTTAATAAGGATATAATTTTTGAACTTTCCATCAGTCAGTTCTGTAACTGACTTCGACAACTTATTATAAAAGCGTATACTGTTTATAATAAATGACTTGCTAGTTTTAATTAAATTTATTTAAAAATCGAACGATTCTAATTTTAGTCTGCACATAAATTAGTATTTTTTTTAAACATACAATAATATGTAAAGCATATATTTCCAATATGTTATGCATTAATAGTTAAAAATATATTTTTAGTTACTAGCAATGACGCAAATTGAAGAAAAAATTATCGAATTTAATTAATTGAAACGGCTAACTAAGGCCATTCTGTGTTGTTGTTACCTTGGTTTAAAATACTTTAAAAGAAAGATTGACGCTCACATGCGTCATCGATTTGAGGTTGAATAAATTATGCCTGATTTACAATTTCCTATTGTCAATATGAGAAGACCGGTTTTTCGTCATTCTTCCAACATACATATTCTGTCTTATCTTATTGTGGCCGTGGCCTAAATATGAGAAAAAAAAAATAATCCATGCGCCGTCGCTTCTTAGCGGTCCCCTGATGCTAGCTACGACGCTGGGATAAATTTATTTTTGGCGTTTTAGAGGTTTTTTGTGTTGGTTTTTATTTTTATTTTAAATTTAATTTTTTTCATGCATTTTAAACTTATATTATTTTTCATAGCCTTGAATGTCCCACTCCTGGGCACAGGCTTCCCCCCTTTCCTTCCAATTTTTTCAGTGTTGCGTCTCTTCTCGCTAATTCATGAAACCAAGGAGTGAGGTGCACACCCCCTCAGCAATGCCCATGGTGACAAGCGACAAGATTTAAATTTCAAATAGACTACCTGTGAAAGTTGTTTATATCCCTTCATCAACTAGAAAAGAGGTGATGATCTTCAAACGGCTGAGCAGATTTTCTCGAAATAGCTAAAACAGCTAAATAGCTAAGAACACTCTTCGATTAAAATACCTTTCAAACGACACCACTTTTATCAAAATCGGTTCATCCGTTTAGAAGCTACGATGCCACAGACAGACACATCAAACTTATAACACCCCTCTTTTTTGGTCGGGGGTTAAAAGGTGCTGAAGGGTCAAAGTTGCACAGGCGTCTTGCCATACAGAGAGTTCACGAGCATTGATCATCACGCTCGGTGTTTTGGTTGGTTATTGGTGTTTGCCTGGAACCCACAACCTCGTGCATGATTGATGATTACGTGCATGAGAAGCGAGGATTTCACTTCGACGACATTTGAGATAAATGTACACCACTCCGCGCCGATCCCGCCCGCGTGTTGGACTAGACCCCAGCTTTTCGCACAAAAATGAGGTTTGGTCTTAGCAGTGGGGCGTTCATGGTCTGATTTTGTTGATACTACAGCAATCATACATTTTTCAGGTACTGGAACAGAGCCCCAAAACTGGATGACTCAGACTTCACCGCCGACGGCTGGTTCCGTACAGGCGACACGGCTGCATTCGAAGACGGTAAGTTCAGAATCCTAGGACGAACCTCCGTGGACATCATCAAGACTGGCGGCTACAAAGTAAGCGCGTTGCAAGTCGAATCCGCCATCTTGGATCACCCGAGCATAGCCGACGCCGCAATTTTAGGTATAGAAGATGACAGTTACGGCGAAATTGTTGCAGCTGTTGTAGTTCTCAAAGAAAATGCTAAATTAACACTTAAAGAGTTAAAAGAATCAGCTGGGAAGAAATTAGCGCCATATCAGCTGCCTAAGACTATGTTAGTTACCGATCAAATGCCTAGGAACGCGATGGGGAAGTTAGATAAGAAACTAATTCGTAAGTTGTTCGGGAAACAACTTGAGATGCCTAAACTGAAGGCTTAAATTTCTTTTTGATTTTGTAAGTGTACTGTAATATGTCTTTTATTGAACTTGGGAACAGATAACGTTTATACTGATTGCCTTAATCAATACTCAAACGTACAACGGAGCAAGAGAGCATCTTTAGGCTCGTGGCCGTAATAGGAATGAATTCCGCCATCTTGCTTTTTCAATACATTTCACAAAACAATTGGACAAATCTTTACCAACGGCGCCGCGTTGTCAACGTCATTCGGACGCCAAAAGATTCTTGCTGGTAGCACTTTTATATTAATTAAACCATAGTTCTCAATAGCATTTAGCATGTGTCAAATATGTCTTCATAAATTGAACATAGTATAGTTTGTTTGAAAGCTACGAGCGTTTGCCTATTGCATCCGATCAGAATTCGAGATTCGTGTTCGAATTTCAAGTTTGAGATCCGATTTCGAATTAAAGATTTTTTGACTGCAATCGGAACTACTTAGTGCACTCGGATCCGGATCTAACGTAATGCGCAAATGCTCAAATTTTAATTGCTTATTGTTATTTTTTGTTCAGTTTTAAGATAGTTTAAAGAATTTGTTGCGTAGATTATTAAATATAACTAAATGATTATATCTTTTGACAACAAAAAATACAACGACGCGGCGCGTCATGCGGCGCGTCGTGTGGCGCGCCTACTTAAATAAGCCCTAAAAATTTCCTGAGAAAAATTCTGGTTCATAATAAGGAGCTGATTGCACCCTGTCAGTTTGCTGAGGGCTGTCCCTTACACTGTAAATGTATTGAAAAAAAAGAATTATTCGTGGAGACATCCTAAGTTTTACAAAAAATGTTACTTGTTTTGTGATACGAGTTCAGCTCAAGCCGATCACATGTCGATAAGTGTGGTCATTCCCTTAAAGGGAGTTGATTGAAGTATTCCTGCTAACTGCTATTAACATCACATAAAGCATCATGTATCAGCGGTTGGGCAACCAGATAGGGGTCCTATAACAATGCAAAGTTATTTTTGTTATTATAGTGTATAGAACATACTCTACACTTTTTTTTGTCGTTATTACCAGTAGTTTTAAAACCATGGGATATTTTGTTAAATCTAATTTAAAATTTCGGTCGACTGCAGAGCAGGAGGTCCTGGGTTCGATTCCTGGGTCGGGCAAAGGGCTATCGGGTTTTTCGATCAGGAATTTCTCAGTAGCAGCCACGGAGTCTGGATTTGTGCCCAATTGATGGCATTAGGCACATGGAACTTTTACATAAATGTTAAAATGTGGGTGTACTATTAGGTAGGTACAACTCTGCCTAACCCTTCGGGGATTACAGGCGTGATGTTATGTTATGGATAAAAAAGTATCTTCATCATGTTTTTGGTTGTTAGTTCCAGTAGTTTTAAAACCATGGGATATTTTGTTAAAATATAATCTTATTTGGCTTATTTTCAAATCACTTAAAATGTATTTAGCATACTCTCAAAAGATTCAAGAATGTCCATAATTTGTTTGCACAGTCAAGAGAAATAAATTGTTTATTGTATTGACACACTACGTCAAAATGTCGTGTCTACTGTCATAATGACAGTTGTAATTCGAATATGCGCACAATAATTTGTTAGTCAATTTGCTAATCAATTTATTTTTTCTTTACTTCTCGAACTTGCCACTTTTGTATGATTTGTTAATACTATTTTTCATTTTGTCTTTTAATTTGAAATTGTTGCATTTATTTGAGTTCATAGTAATAACGTGTTATAATTATGTTAATTTAATATTACATTGTTTTTAGATTCCTGTCTTTTATTTAGTAAATGTTTTAAATTAATTGCTAACGTTTAATTATGTAATGAATAATGCCATAATATTATTGAACGTAAATGTTTTCGTAGCAATAGGAAATGCGACGTTTGAGTACGAGGATTCGGTGTATTTTCGTTCGTCCCACCCGTGGGATATTTTATAAAGGATCATCGTCTTCCTACCCTTGTCCCATGTAACTTGGGGTCGGCTCGACACGTTTTTTCTTCCATTCTTCTCTGTAAACCGTCATGGTATCTTTTTCTTTCATATCATTTCTCACACAATCAATCCATAATTTCCTTGGTCTTCCTCTTCCTCAGCCATCAGTATTTATGTTCAATACTCTTTTAGTCACATGGAATTCGTCCCTCCTCATCACACGTACATACGAAGTTCAGAGTCCAGTTCTTCTTCTTCTTGTCGTATCGATGATACTTCTTTGTTAGATGGTTTGGGCCCAGTAGGTAGTCACATTTACTGCGGCGTCAGAGGCGTTATTTAGGTCGTCGAGAGTGCAGGTAAACAGACACGTGGGACACTCCAGCAGGTGGGGCATAGTCTGATCGCACTTGGTGTTGGAGGAATCAATGATACCCCATTTTGCCAGATTATGTTTGCAGCGGCCTACTTGGGTACGAGTCCAGTTATCGGAACATAAGATTTGTCAAAAAAAAAATGAAGCTACAGTCCCAGTCACAAGGCATAATAACTATGAAAGGACTGTCTAATTGCCCTTTCCAAAGCACAGATCTCTATTCAGGAGAATGGGGAACAAAATCCATGGATGGCCCCGAGTATTCTTTGACCGATACGACAGCTGGAACGGACGAAAAGGAATACACCGCGTATATCGTACTTTATACTCCGTAGAAGTGCAATAATAAAAGAAATCAAATAATATTCACTAAATACTAACAAATAATTATAATTGTGTTTAAAAGGCTCACGCTGTTTAAGGTATGTTTAAGATTCGATTGAAGAAAAGGTTATTTTTGTACTAGGTGTGGGTTGAATAATGAAAGAAAAAGGGAAAAATACTCTCCCTCCACACCTACGGGGAAATTATATCTGAGAATGTTTTCTAAATGTATAAAAAACTAATAAAATGCTTGCAGAATTGTTATGTTTAAAACGATAAAAAACGTTGATGAATCTGGCAGGTAATTTCATACACATACCGCTTCTTTTTTTTTGTTCAGTCTGACAGTTGGAACGCAACAATTTCACAAAAAACTGTCATATATTTCGGTTTTTTTTTTTAAATATTACTAAATGTAATATTTGACCTGTATTTTCCGCCTACCCACATGGGCCAAAGGCGTCGACATTATGTAAAACGCATGTTTATAGCCTAACCTTTCATCTTGAAATAGCCTGTTTGTGTATTGTTCAAATGTAATAAATCTGCAATCATTTAAAAAAAGAAGTAACACAAAGTTTTTTTTTTACAATTTGTTGTTCCTATAAAATGTATCGGGCTTGTTTCTAATGTAATGTAATAACTAATGACTGATGTAATGTAACGATGTTGTAATGATGTATTATTGATTGTAGCGTTGAATAAAAGACAATTCTATTGAGTTCTATCAGTTTTATTTAATATTTATTCAAGTTCTGTTTCCCTAGTTTGTCATTTACATCTTTTGAAATTACCATAAAAAATGACATTCAAATAAAATTGGTTGGCGCAACTCCACAGACATAGCACAAAGTATTGGTAGGTATATGATGATCTTAGGTCATCGATCGCTGGAATAAATGTAAGTTAAGTTACATTGCTTCATATCAGGCGAGTAGAGTAAGCGTATTAAGTGTAAAAAAAATAGGCAGTCTTAAGAACTGCCGGCAGAAATGAAAACACAAAACAATGGAACTACTGTGTTCTTTTTTGAATTATTAAGTATGTCCACAGTAGGCCGCTATACTAAGCGTCGCTAGTCTGGCCCAATACGTCACGAGCATGTCGAGGTCATCGGTGACGCGAACCCATAATTTTTCCCCTACCAAAAATCGCTCAATGCGCCTAATATAGTTTTCACTTCAAAAAACATTAAATACGAGTTTAAAATAAAGTTTTTCGAGGCAGTTTTCTCAAAACAAAAATGCATGCCACTTGTCGTGCAAATTACAGGAACGTCTTCATTTTTTTGTGTTTTCAAGTTTTCCTCCATCACGTTTGTGGAGTTTCGTCTGCTAATTTAATTTGACTTTATCTGGCAGTTACATTATATTTGAAATGGCACTAAATTGCTCTCGTTATTTGCCTCTTGCTCACACACAGGTTCTGCAAGTGAGAGGCAAACAAATCACTCTACCTCTCTGTGTAATTATAAACGCAATTAAAAATAAACCTGTACAAGTATCTTACTTTACGATATTATCATTAGTCATTAAAAAAATATTAACAAAAATATTCTGTCATTTGTTTAATTTTAAAGGTCTTTGAAAAAATGTCTTTGCAAATCTAACATCAATTGATTTTGAATTTAATGAAATTTGATATAAGGTTTGTAACGCAATGGTTAACTCGCTTTTGAAATGCAACATCTATGGGAATCCATCAATTTAATTTAATATTAACTATGAGCAAGTACAAATGTTAAAATTTTGTAAATATTTTTTAATTTATCTAATTATTTAGAACATATGCCTACTTACAAAAAAATAATAAAATTAATTAAATCAAACATACAAATTGGCAACTAAGTAACGTTTCACCAACAATTGGATAATAAAATCCACTTTGGTATACCTATTTTAATTTATCAACTAGTAACTTATAATTAAATTAAATGTTTGATAATAAATCAATTTCTAGTAACTAAGTGAAGCCAGGATCAACTAAATTGAGACAATTTTCGTGGCAGTCACGGTCATAGATAATCAGAGCGGGGCAATACCAGTTTAATTATAAACCAGATCTCATAAGTAGGTACTAAATATTCGCCGTCCTTCTGGCACCTTTTAGGACCCCGAGTGCCACAAGTATTGGCGTTGAGTATTTTGTAAAGTCCGAGGAAAATAAATTGTTAAAGTGGAAGCGACAAGCTGGCCCGCCAAATTCAAACATTCTTACATTTTTTGTAATTTTCACGGCAGTGTCAGGTTGTATGTTGATTAAATATGATTCGCGACCGTAACAAATATGGCTTTACCGAATTATAATAATTAAAATCATCAATACAACCCTCTTAATTTTATTTAACCCCATTTAATGACTTTTTCATGTAATAGTAATTTGAAAATTCTAATTATTTTCTGTAAATACAAGCGTATTAAAGTCGCAAATCGTATGTCGTTTAACATACAACCGGACACTGACTGGCAAGGTCTACCCGGTTGCTTCCACCTTAACCAAATTGGACTACCAACCTAAATAGTTCGTATAATTATTCAGATTACAACTGTCATTCTTTGACAGTTCTACAAAATGGCAAATTGAGGTATGGTGTCAATATGTTTAAAAAAAATCGTGTCAATCATTGTAGGAGAAAATGAAAAGACATTATCTAGCTAAATCTAAGCGTTTGGGTAGAAACTACTCTGTAAGTAGATAGTATTTAAATTAGACATTAAACTTAATGTCTAAATAGACATAGGTATTTGTAGGAAACTCCTAGCTGCCTCAGTAGCGTTCATTAAACAAGGCGGACTAAAAGTCGCATAAGCTATAGAATTCGACCAACTCGAATAAGTCGCAACAATAGTAGCTACTATGCCTATAGTCATTACAATTAAAGCTAAAACAACATCGTACCACTTAATATCATACTCGTCTTCATCTCTCATTTCTATTGCATATTCAGTAAACGTTTTATACTTAGTTTGTAAAGCGTCGGTTATTAGCGGACTTTTTAACGAGTCACCATTTTGCGTTCCGCCATTTTGAGCCCCACCGTTCTGAGTTCCATTTTGCGTTCCGTTTTGTTTATCTGTCAGTCTATTCAAGGCTTGTTTGGAACGCATCTTGGATTTCATGTAACATAATTTGAGAAAGAATACCGGAGGACATATAAACATTAATGGTCCTGTTAAAGTTGACCCCACCAGACCCATGACTAAATCGAATCGAGGGACGGATTCAGCTAGAATTACTCCTAAAACTACTACGCCTGATCTTATAAGACAGCGTTGGAAGCAGAAATCTGAAACAAACATGAAAATTATAATGTGTTTATTGTTGATGGATAATATTAAAACAAGGATCTTTTAGGCTCTATAGGAATTGGCAATATGGTTTTTACGTAATTTTCTGCACATAATTATATGTATTACAATTTACACCATGTTTACCAACAGCCACTTTTTTTCAGTGGTCAGGTGGGGCAAGTGAAACGAAGGGGCAAGTGTAACACCCAACCCTATCTATTAAGCTATAGGGTTCAGCTCTAATAGTGATCGGTCGATAAAACAGGATCGACGAAGAGGTTTCAATGCTCTAGCACAGATGTCGCTACGATCGTTCTACAAGGTTATATAAAAAAAAGAAATCTGACATCTTTGAAACTTCAAAACACGAGTTGGACGTGTCTAATCTTTTCGCTGGTGTCAAGCAATTTAATAGTGTTTTTGGAGATTTTTATAGGTAAGGAACGTATTCAAACTATAGATTTCATGTTCTAATAGGTATTTCTAGCTTAAACGTGCAGGCAATTGAATTATAAGTTGTAGAAATTCTAACCTCGAAAAGTACTGATTGGGGAAAGTGAAACAGTGATGGCCGGGGTAAGTGAAACATATGGCCCACTTCCCCCGTGCCAGAGTTTACAAACATTTTTTTTGGTAATCTCGCGTAAAATGTTTAGTTTTACTAGGTACTTAATTTATTGTTTATCGTCTTTGCATTTCGTTCAGAACGTAACCTAACCTAACCAATAGATTTTGACCAAACATTTACCAGTTTTTTAGTCGAACTACGAGGTACTTGTTTGCTTTTCATTAAAATTGCAGGCAGTTTTTGCAAAAATCCCGAACAAACCGACAAAAATCAAAAAACCGTTCGAGGACCTCTAATATTATTCGGTAGAGCCATCAATAAAAAAAAAATGTTTATTAACAGGCAGCAATTAATCATTGTACAAACAAAACTTTTAAACTTTTTATGAGAGTTTTTTGATAAACTATTTTTAGAGTTATGTTCTAATCGGATGTTTTTTCCAGGTCTTGTAAAACATGCCTCGAAATTACATTCGTAAAACTAATAAAGCTGCTTACTCTGATGTAAAACTGCAAAATGCAATACTAGCAGTCAAAAATGGAACTATGTCTGCGTACACTGCTTCCAAACATTACAACATTCCAAGATCAACGATAGTTTAACCGCATTTATGAACGCAGAGGTTTTAAATCCAATACCTTGGGCAGGAGTACGGTTTTATCACATGAAGTAGAAAAGTCGTTGGCTAAAAACATCCATATTATGGAAAAATATGGGTTTGGACTAACTAGGAAAGAACTCCTGGAAGTAGTTGGTGAATATGTGAATAAAAATTGTGTTGCCAACCCTTTCAATAACGGAATGCCAGGCGAAGATTGGTTTCTGGGGTTCAAGAAAAGGCATGGACTATCGGTCAAAAAACCCCAGCTAGTGGAATATGCCAGAAAAAATGCGTGTAGACCTGATGTTATATATCCATACTTTGACTCACTAGAGGAAACTATTAACGAATTAAATTTACAGAATAAACCTGCTCATATATCCTCCAAAAAGTTACACTGTGCTTGATACAAACTAGTTAACATTATTTTATGATCTCATATTTTTTTGTAATGTGTGATTTTGTTTTTATCCAGGCTTAGATTGAGCCTGAACTTAGAAAGAAGAGTATTTTTTATTAGACTTGATTGAGACTGAACCTAGACATACGAGTATTTTTTATCTTTGCATTAGTTTCTTTGTTGTTCTGTTTATGCCATATGAGACTAAATTTTTTTTTTTAACATTTACGACTGAATATTTTTATTGTTATTTGAGTTTAAATTGTTGATTTATTTTAGATGACAAATCTAAAATAAATCTACTACATACTACTTACATAATGTGATAAAATGTTCGATTTTTGCACTGGTTTAGTACCCCTGACCACCGTGACTATGTTTCACTTACCCCAAATTCAATTTTTTAAGTGTATATCCTAAATTAAACCTTATTCCGACGAAATACAACCCGTATTAGATAAAAGCATTTTGACACGTCATTTTAGCCCTTTTATTAGTTTCGCAGACTCAATATTATACATATTATGGCGACAGTTTCACTTACCCCATACACGGGGGAAGTGAAACAAAACCATAGTCTGCTTAAATTCGATGATTTTATCGATTTAAGAACGACTATAGAGCTTTGAACTGGTATCATAGATAACCGATTAAAGGAAGAGTAGTTCGCATCAATCGTTATTATAAATGCGACTCATATTACTGTGCTAGAGCTGTTTATGTAAAATTAAAAGTAAAGTATGTTTCACTTACCCCACCTGGCTTAATTCAATCCACCAAAAAAAAACAAGCTGTTTAAAAATGATGAAAAAAGAAAGATCTTTAATTATGTTCTAAGTTTAAACCAGGCCCCTTATTCACAAACGCTCGGTTTCGTTTTCGATTCGGAAAGTCGTATGTCTATCTCGCTCGCTTTCGTAATGCCAAAACAAGATAGACATACGACTTATCGAATCGAAATCGAAACCGAGCGTTTGTGAATACGGGGGCTGGTCAGCTGCGCTCGTTATGTAGATACAATACCTAATTAAAAACCAAAATGTAGATAATGTAACTGCATTTATAACCGTTTTCTAATCTAAACTAATATTATAAAGAGGAAAGATTTGAGTGTTTGTTTGTTACGATTTAACTCAAAAACTACTCAAAATTCTTACCATTAGAAAGCTACATCTATACCGAGTAACATAGGCTATATTATATCAAAATTTTCGCGGACGTGGTCGCGGGCGAAGTGCTACTTGTTCATAATTGTGCAACTCTTTCGCAATCACAATAATTATGATTACATTTTGCATTTGCAATAATATGTATCTAATTAAGTTACCAAAAATGTGAACAAAAATTGGTGTTTAAAAATGATTTTGCAAACCATCAACCCATAAGGTTCAGTTTGCGCTGCAGTTCATTTACTTCTATGGCTTTTTCAAATGTAAGTAAGTAGGTACCTACTAGTATCTAATCTAATATTTACTTGATCGGCACTAGTCTAGCAAATAGTTTTTTTTTTATTCTTGTATTTTATTTATCCTCAAAGCCAAGTCAGCCTAATCATAACTTAACCTATTCTAAACTAAACTACACACAATATCAATAATAATTCTCTAAAAAAACGAGAATTAAGAAGAATTGCAATCTCCGTTGAAGGTTGCGCTAAAACCTGAACATATGGACCAGTATCATATACAACGTGTAACGTTAAATGCGCAAAACCAGAAAATAGTTTGATCAGAATAACGAGTAGAATCAATTGAACCAAAAAAAAAATCTTCATAAAAAATGTTGCTCGTCTATTTTTGTTCATAGGTCAAGCCATCACGTGCGCAAACCCGCCAAAATAGGTAAACAAACAAATGTTTGTCGTCCAATTAAAATTTTCTCATACGCGGGAAAAAAAGAAAGAAAGAAAGAAACTATCAGAATTGCCAGTAAAACTAAAACAGCACATAAAACCTTTACGTCTTTTTTAATGTTTTTTTTTCTCTCAGAATTAGGTCAATTGAATTATAAATCATTTGGGGTGTCTGAGGTTTTGCGCATTTAACGTTACGCGTTGTTTTTATTAAATTTTAACGAATTAACCCGAGTTTCTCTTTACTTCTTGTACTTATTACACTGTACAAGTATATGGTGAACATCTTCAACCGTTCCACACATGTTTCACAATTCGGAGAATTTGCTTTCTTTATCAAAAAAACCAAACTTCCGAGAAGGGTAGTGACCAGAGCGCAGTCTATGAAGCAAAACAATATGACCTCTACTCATTTCCTTGCTAGCAAACCACGGCATTCGAAGAGGCGGATGAATAGTTTTATACCAGATACCCTTTTCCCTGCTTCGTTCATCAAAATTTTCTTTAAACCTATCATAACAAACTCTTTTACAAGAACTTATTTGTTCTAAATAATTAAGTAGGTACTACATAAAATTCTTGATCCTGAGTAACCGCTACCTTAGCTAATCAGCCTCTTCGTTGCCTCTCAAACCTACATGAGATGGAACCCATTGCAATCTTAGAACAATGTCTTTGTTTGTTAAATCTATTATCTTACTTAATATGGAGTAAGCTATCGAAATACCTCTGAAGCCAGAGGCACAGCGAGCTAAATGCTGCAGACCACACTTACTATCTGTGAAAATCACAAAATATCGATCTCCAGAGTTGTACCTAAGTAGAATTAATGGCTTCATAAATTGCAATGAGCTCCATCGTTATAATAGACACATTAGTGTTAACTTTGTACATATACTTGAATTGTTCCTATCAACATCATAAAAAGCTGCTCCCAGACCATTCTTAGAATTCTTACACTTAGAACGATCAGTAAAATATTTCATATTATATTGACAGTGTTTATCGTGAATTTCGTTTATGATCTCAAATTCAAGAGAAAAAGAAATTTACGAGTTTTAGGACCTATTACACATTTTAAAGTACATAAAATTATATCATCTATTTTAAATACTTGTTATAAGATCGATTTTGTTTCTTCTACGACCTCTAGTAAAAATACACATTTTAGATTTATTAGGGGAAGTTCTAAACCTACTTCAACCATCTTAGTTATCATATCATTAACTGCTAATTGTAAAGTAATTTGGCAAAAATGTATGTCTCTGTGCTTTATATAAAATACAAAATCATCAGCATATTGCAATAAAGAAACGTTTTTAATCTCACGACAAAATTTTATACGTGGTTAAGTTAAACAGTAAAGGGGAAAGAGGGTCACCCTGAGCCAAACCTCTATTAGTCCATCTACTTATTACTGATTCCCCAGGATATACTTTATCATTAAACATCTTCCATTTAAAAACTCCCAAATATATTTACAAATATTGGAACCAAACTGCAGTCTATCTAGTATAGTCTCGATACTCTCAACTGACACGTTGTTGTATGCATTCTCTATGTCCAAGAAGCAAGCTACAGTAGGTATGTTGTTCGAAAATCCTATTTGAATATCAGTGACAAGTCTCGCGAGACAATCCAAACAGGATTGTCCTTTCCGAAAACCAGTCTAGCGAATAGTTGTTTTACTGGACGGTCCAAATAGTGACGTTATAAAAAAAATGTTTCCTCAAGCCCAGGAACATCCGAAAATACTCCAAGAATGTTCCACGATTCTTGATAGTATTCGATTTACAATTTCGTGAAAATATTAAGGGTGCAGTCGGTGGGCCACAAATTAAGCATCGTTACTACATCAATAACATTACTGTGATAGTAACAAATAATTAAGAAACCCAAGCAAGCACAGCAACTTACGTCTAGGAATCTTCAGTATATCTTCAATATGTTGGAACAGCGCCGAATGGCTGACAGCACTGGACAGGCATAGCTGAAGAGTCACCAGCAACGCCATCAGGTACAGTGGTATCGATGACGGTATACCTGAACAGAAAATAAATAATCAGATTATGAAGTTTCCACTAGTGGGATATATTGCAGGCCTCCTCTGCGTGTGGAGGGTTGGGCTCTAATCTAAACACGCAGGCCCAGTGCGCGTTTGTAGATCTCACAAACTTTCTAATTTTACAGACAAAAAAAGGTAGGTAAAGTCAGAGCAATAACCTAATGGTAAAGCAAATTGACTGTCAACTTAAATACAATTTTATTGACAATGTTACCGGGCAAACCCGATTTCAGGCCAAACTAGTTTGTCCTAGGCCAAACCGGTTTACTGGTTTATCGTGTCAGGATATACTAACCCAAACAAAACATTTACAATGCGCCCAACTTGGATGTGGCTTCGCTCGCTACGCTCGCTCAGCTCGCGCGTTTATGGTCACAGTTCTAACCTAACCTAACCCATTTAGATGGGGTGCAGAGTCCTTTTGATTGAGTTCAGCCTAGGACAAACTAGTTTAGCCGGAAATCGGGTTTGGCCGGTAACATGTATATTCAAATCACTACTGTTAATGATTGTCAATAAAATTGTACGGTTACTTATCAAATAATTTCAGAGACGATAAGGGGTTTGTTTGTTTGCTTTGTTGTTTTTTACACTCGGATTAAAGTATGAACATTCTGACAGCCAGTCTTACGCTTATCGTATTACCCAGTGCTAACAAATACTTGTCGTCCCATGTCAAAATACTGTTATTTAGCTGCTTTTGGTTAGACTGGAGCCTGGTCCCAACATAGTTGGGAAAAGGCTTCAAGTAGGGGAGTGCCTCCTCACCCCTCTTAAGTTAATTTCACTACATCATTGTTGAGCGGTGCACGCCTAGAACAAACTTCTCCTCTCCAATTTTCCTCGATATACTGGCAAATAGTGTTCAACTAAAGTAGCTGTCTGCAACCCGGACAGACGGACTTACAAAATTAAAGGGTTCCCTTTTGCCAGTTGGCTGCTGATTCTTAAAAAGTGTAGAACATAACAAGAAAACTTACACTGTCACTTAGGTACGAGATATCATTCCGTGCTAATAATTGTGAGCTTCCGATATTTCCGTAAGTGACTCTGTAAGTCCAGGTTGATTTAAATTTTTAAAAGTACCTACTCAAAACCTAAAAATCCAAATATTTTTATTTTACATAGGCCTACACGGGCACTTATAAAACGTCGACAAAAAGGTGTTCGGTTCGTGTTGGTCGTTTCCTATGGAGAAGAACCAGCAAGCAACTCCATGGTTTCTCTTTTAGAATCATTTGGTTTTACATATTTCTGTGACAGCGTTAGTACTTAAGTATGGGAGATCATCGTAGGCCCGACAATAAGTCGTTGCTTATTACAAAACGTAGAATGAGTTTTTTTTTTTTTACTGTCTCTAGGCTCGCCCTTGACCACTATCTCACTTGATGGTAAGCGATGATGTGGTCGACGGTGAAGCACGCTTGCCTAGAAGAAACCTTTTCACTCTTGACTTAAAGACCCCTAGATTGTAGCTATCGGGAAACACAGACTCCGGCAGGGAGTTATCCTTAGAGGAACGCATAATAAAGTATTCCCAAAACGCTTAGTGCGTATGCGTATGTACTCTTTAAAAATCATTTGGTTTTACAATATTTCTGTTACAGCGTTAGTACTAAAGTATGGAAGGACATCGTAGGCCCGACAATAAGTCCTTGCTTACTACAAAACGTAGAACGAAATAAAAATTTACCAAGGATCTAGGAATCTATAAGGCCTACAATGTCCACACATCTAAAAACAATCGGTTTAAAAGAAAAAGGTGCTGTTCATGCACAAAGCAGTATCGTCTTTGGCAATTATTTCTGTGAAAATAAGGTTTGCTGTAAGAAAACCCAATTCTGGGTTAAGCTCGCCGGTGTAAATAAGCTATATGTATAGGTATTATTTTGTGTGTATATCTTTTAATTTTGTGTGCAATAAAGAATAAGAATAAGTGTCATAAACTGTGAAAGCTTAAAACATTGTTTCATACAAGAAAAGAAGTAAGAACTCACTCTGCAGTATATTATTTTCAAGGTCAGTCCCGTATCGGATGGCTGCCAGCACGGTGGTGACCGCGAACATGAAGCCCGTGATGCCGAAGCCGCCCAGCACGGCAGCGTTTATCTTCTTACTGTCCTTCATGTCCACTTGCAGGGTCAGCAGCATTGGGTGGATGTCGAACTGGTAGAAAAGTAAGCGTTAAATGGTTTTTCACTCTGTCAAGTAATAGGTCTCAAGTTCGAGCCCTCTTTTTTATGACTTCTCCCGCTCTGGGCGGAGCGGAAGGGAATGTCAGACTTGACTGACTAAAACCCATCCATGTTCCTTCTTAGCCCTTTGTGTTCCAGGGCCACGGTATCTCTTTCGAACAACCCGCAGCCCAGGCAGGTATCGGCCCTCTCGGACCCCTCCCGATTTGCTGACATCTCCTTGAGGCGCGCGTGGAACACGAACGAGCCGTCGGCATGGCCTGTCGTCATAAGACGGACGGACGGTGAGGTAGCCCATTACTCACCTTCCACAGGCTCGCGACTACGGTGGCCGGGGGCCACTGGTTGCCCCCCGACGCCCGGGGCGTCTCCCGCGGCGGCTCGGACGTGAGGTTCTCTCCCAATCACGTTCCGCCACCTCCTTCGCTAGCATTACTGCTTCGCAGAAGGAGGCGACGGCTTCCCATTCCCTCTCGCTCCGGACTGTGTATTGAACCAGGGCCGGACGCGAGAGGTCGACTCGACGCCGATGGGAACCCCTCCTACCGTCAGTATGGATCCCGACGGTAGCGCATTCCGAGGCCCATGAAAGCACATGGCCTCGGACTTGTGCCATGCCACCTCGAGACCCAGTTGCCGGATTCTCTCCACGACTATCGCAACCCCGCGTGTCATAAGTTCGGCCGCCGCCTCGTGCGACCTCCCTTGTGCCAGCACCGGCTTGTCGTCAGCGTAGTTTGCTACGCTGACGACACGCTAGGGAAGTCGGCGCGCAGCACCCAGTCGTAGCCGATGTTCCACAAGGGCGGCCCCAGAACCGATCCCTGTGGAACACCGCACGACACCTCTCGCCGGTTCCATTCTCCGGTGCGACCGGGGTAGATGACGGCTCTATCCGTCAGGTAGTCCCCGACTACGCGACGAAGGTAGGTCGGCACCCGGTGATACCGAAGTGCCTCCCTAATGCAGCTCCAGGGCATGGTGTTGAAGGCGTTGGCGATGTCAAGAGACACCGCCAAGATAACCCCACCCCTGGACACTGCATCCCCCGTCGTGAGAGCCCTCACGCGCATGATGGCGTCCACCGTCGAGCGCCCTCTGCGGAAACCAAACTAGTTTTCCGCAAGATCCGGCCCCATCCCCACAGGTGCCCGGCGAGGCGGTTGGCAATGACTGTTTCAAAGAGCTTGCCCACCTCGTCGAGCAACACAATGGGCCGGTATGCGGACGGAGAGTCCGCAGGGAAGTTCGAGCCCTAAGACACGCACCTCTGATTTTTCGGATTCATGTGCGTATTGTATAATGATCACTTGCTTCGGTTAAGAAAAACATCGTGAGGAAACCAGCATGCCTGAGAGATATTTCTCGACGGCATGTAAAGCCAAGAAAAGATCCATGGGTGGCATAAAAACTCTGATACCAAGTTAGGCACTACCCACACTATAAGGAAAGAATATGCTATTAAAAGATATCTACATAATATTTAGGCTAGCGATTTAGTTACCCTTCAAAGGAGTAAGTCTACCTGTCATATCGAACAACTTTCGGTAGCAAGGTCAGATGTCTCATCATCATCAGCCTATAGTGTTCCTACTGCTGGGACACAGGCCTCCTCTCTATGAGAGGGAGTGGCCTGTAATCCACCACGCGGGCCCAGTGCGGGTTGGTAGATGTCACATGTCTACGAATTTTTAGTTCTGGGACATGCCGGTTTCCTCACGATGTTTTCCTTCACCTTATTTGAGGGCAGCGGTGATGAAATAAATTACACAAAGTAATGCGCCTGCCTGGGTTCGAACCCACGACTTACTGCTCGTAAGTCGGGGCTGCCACCACTGGGCCACTGCTGCTCTCAGTCAGATAAATTTCGGCCACAGCGGCCAATCTCAAACACACAGGCAGACATAATACTTCACCTGTACAAGTTTGAGCGGAAACACTGGTACACTCTCGGTTCCTTTACCCTCACAGTCTCCTGGGAAGGCAATATGACGACCGGAGAGAGATCAGGCGCTGGACCACTGGCTTGACATGCTTTCCGAGGGGTGTCACACCACGAACTTCCAAACTCCGGAATGCTAGTAAGAAATTTAAAATGCTGCTCCTTTGTCCGACGTGGGAATCGAACCCGGACCTCATCGATCATGGCCAGTAGTAGCGATTACCTGAAAAGCCAGTATCCCATAAGCAATAAGGTAGTCCTTCAGCTGAGGCTGTAGTTTCGCCACGTTGGCGACAGGCGTCGGCGATGTGTCGTCACGCAAAATGCACGTCCATGTGGTAATGGCCACCGTGGTGACTATTATCACTGACGTTATCGCTATGGATCTGAAAGAGGAAGATATTGCTTTGGTAGTTGGAACTAAGAAGGCTTTTTTTGTCTATGTAATTCATTCACAAGGGCTAAAACAACAACGGAGACTAAAGACAGGGTCAGGTTTAATTTAAAATGGGACTTCTGCTTTCATTTGCGACCAATAAATTATTCAGCATCTTTGTAGAAGGAGTTTACAATAACCATCTAAACGTATGATCACAGAATTTTCCTACGTTTACGGAGGTTCAGGGAATTTCCTCCCTGTTCTTTATACCTCTACAAGATCATGTCCACTTGTATACAAATACATATTCGCGGAAGAAGCAATTTTATGTCCATTTCCATCCGTCCACCACTTACTTCATATCCTTAGGCGATCCGAGCCACATGACAGGACACAACAGCAATCCTAGGATGACCATCCACACACAGTACGTGATGCCGATCTCTCCGCCCGACATCTTCCACCAGAATATCTGGAGCGTTTGCGAGGCTGCACATGCAAAAGAAATGTGAAGATGTCAGGGACGGTAAAATATCTTTAATCTTAATTCGGTCTGGGACAGTAATGGAGCTAGACATCCTGCATTGTTCCATTTCTTTTCTATACGTTATAAGAGCAGCTAGACCCAAGGAGTTTTAGGTGGTTAGGTCATGGCCCATGACCTTACCACCTAAAACGCCTTGTGTCTAGCCGTCGACCGTCTGAACTGAGATTCAATATTTAGCTCATGACACATGGGGGGGCTATATATTCAATCGCAGTTCAGACAGTCGACGGATTTAAAGGTCTTTGTTGCTTCCGAGATTGAATTTACCTACTGGATCCAATACCACCGCCACTGTGTTTATATTAAATACTTAGCCAGTAAAATTTCAGTTCTTGGGGTTCTGTATCTGTGTCTTAAGGAAGGAAATTTCCCTCATTAAATAACATAATTATGAGGTAAATTCCCTTCCTTAAAGCCCTATGCAAATCTGTTAGAGTTTAAGGGTTAACAACCATTTTGGGGGGACAGAGTAATCTAATACAGCGTTTCTAGGAAGCTTTTTTCCAAACGATTAAAACATATCTTACCAATGATAAAGTTGGGTACTCCTGATCCGAAGACCGCTGCATCAATGAGGAAGGTCACCAGCCTCTTTGCTGGTGCACCAAACGCTAGTTCAGCTACGGCCGCGTATGGAAACCTGGGAATTGAACAAAAACAGCTACCTATAACACTGAAGTACCGCGCAACAAACAAATAAAAATTACATTTCTTCGCTTGGTTATCGTTAAACACGGCAAAGATTTGACCTCAAGCTACCTTCCATCTTGACGTACTTAGTATTCCTTTTTGCCAAGGTGCTAAGGCAATGCCTATGACAGTTCCATCGTACCATAAATATCTACGTAGTGATCATATCTGGGCAATGAACCTATACAGACTCTTCGCCATTTGGTTGAAACTCAATTTTATGGACAATGCCTTTATCAAGTCTGTGTTCAATTTCAAGACCTAAAAAGTTAATTTCTCTTAGACTTATATCGAACACAGTTCATCAAGAAGTGGTCCAAAACTCCCTACTCGATAATCTTCCTACGCATCTTTTATTTCAAAGCCATATGAGCATAGCATAGCATATGAGCCATTCTTGTCTATAAAATAGCTCAGGCCCCCTATTCTCAAACGGTCGGATTCGATAAGTCATATGTCTATCTTGTTTTGGCATTACGAAAGCGAGCGAGAGACACACACGACTTTCCGAAATCGAATCCGAGCGTTTGAGAATACGGTGCAGAACTTAATAAAAATATGACCCAAACCAACTGAGCCAACCGCCAATGCCGAGTGTGCATCGGACGGACAGCAACTGAGCGAACCGCCAATGCTCACTTGGTGCATCGGATGTAATGCAGAGAGTGGAGTTCTCCTGAGATGCTTATACAAACTCACCGATTCTTCTCTTTGATGTCAGGAGTGATCTTCTGCGCTAACAGCCAGCTTCTTCCCAGTAATACTGCTGTGTACAGCTGTAGGCCGAAGACTGCTAGGACTAGCGGTAGCCCGTATACACCTGGACGGAATACATGTGTGTTATTATGCAAAATAAGGTAGGTAGTAACTTCAAGAGTCGGTCATGGCAACGAAAACTCAGCAGAGACTAGGTATCGACAAGAGATATATTTACAGCGTACTCGTGTGTGCGCAGACACAAGTACTTACACTCTCTGTTCCCTCACTTGCTTACACCCTTGGTGCAATCCGTTTACACCCTGCATTGGTTTTCGAAGGATTCATTCGTTCATGAGCATCAGAGAAATATCAGTTTAACATCCTGAACGGCGTAGATTTCACATAATTTGCAGTTTATAGTGGAAAGGTGGACAATGTCCAATTATTTTTCTCTAAAATACTACGATATACTTAGATAACGCAAGTATCACGATCAAAACCAAGGGAGCTATTTTTGACTAAGTACCTATTATAACGTTACGTCTATTAGTTTAAGTATTAAATTATACAAACCAGTTATCATACTAAATAAACTTCGTTTTTGTTCTTTAAATGAATTGAGTTGAGTTGTAACAGGTTGTAAAGATGTTGATTTAAACAAATTAGCTAGGTCCGAGAGTACCGACGTAAGCCGGGAACGAGAAGTAGGTGCTCTTGCGTTCTAGGTATTTCGTGTGTGGTTTACACTCACCACAAGAAATAACACTCTTTGGCAGCGTTATAACCGGGAAGACTCCAAAAAGGTCGACAATGCACAGTATAGTGAACAGGACAGAAAGCCCGCCTGTAGTCTGACCGACCGTGTAGTCTTCGTGTCGGGAGACATCCGTCGTTGGCTTGCTGTTGCAGATCCGAGGCACGCGGTCCAAGAAACGTGGCAGCTTCATGGTGGAGGAGACCTTGGAAACAAATTGGTAAGCTTAGTAGTAATGTGGTAAGAGTAGAGGAGATCAAAAAAACTATGGATGGACTGTGTGAAGGATGAAATGGCAAGAAATGAGGTATCTGATAAGATGACGAGTAAGTTGAAGGAAGACAATCATACTCGAGTCGATTCGTCGACCCCAAATAAATTGGGATAGGGATAGGAGAATGATGTCAAAAAACTTAAAATATTGTCGTGCTAGCGACACGCATACGATTTTATGATAGTACCTTCTCTGTATTAAAATTAAGAACTAGAAGAGGCCTTTACTTAGCAGAGTAGGACAGGACAAGGCTGCTACATCTATCTATATAAAAATTACGTGTCACGTTGTTTGTCGGGGATGGACTCCTAAACTACTTAACCGATTTAAATCAAATTTGCACACCGTATGCAGTTTGATCCAACTTGAAAGATAGGATAGCTTACATCTCAATTTATAGTCACAATATTATTTTACTTCAAATTAAGTCACAATTATCTGTTAGCTCCAAACGATTCTAACAGATGGCGGTATCTGTTGACTGGATTGAGTTAGTATTCAATAGATAGCGCTGTATAGGAGCGGAGGACGGAGGAGGAAGTTGCGCGGGACAGCTAGTTGTTCAATAAACGTGTGGTGTAATTACGATACTGGACTATATTTTACTAATTACGTGCTATCATTACTACTTTTTACGTTAATGTTAAGTCAAGTTTTTCGACAGCTAAATTCCAATTACGAATTTGTAAAAAGTATTAACTTTTTACTCATTAGTAATGAAGTAGTTAGATAATACTATGTTTATGTCACTATCCATTAGGTACCAATGCTTGCAGAGTGATTTTTGAATCAGAAATCTCCGCATCGCCATAGGTGAAGGTCGTTGTATAGCGGGATCCTATACTATAAGAAAAACAACCATACCTATACATTTAGGTGACGCTTAGTGTTTTTGAAAACGGGAATTAGGTACAATAAGTACGTAGGCAACACTTTTTGTGTAAATGACGACAATAATTTAATCTGTAATCATCATCCGTCTGCTTAAAAGCATTGATGCCGAAACCCAATGCCCCTATACCTAATAATTATGTTCTAAAGTGTTCATATGTTGACTTAGACTCTAAGTCAACTCTAAGTCATGCCACAAGGCATTCTCTAAGTCTTAGAGAATGCCTTGTGGCATTATTGGCACCACTATTGTACATGAAGTATAAACAAATAAATAAATAGGTCCCTAACTCCATAAATAGCGCAGAGCTTTCAAGTCCTTTTATTGCAGAAACACAAATATGTACGTAGGTATCTATGAATACTTACTTTTAATAAAACTTTACAGTAGTCAAGCACAGCAACGAACACATTCAGCCTTTAAAGCCTCTATATATTGATGAAAGACTCACTAAAATCGACATATTATACAAAACACCACCATTAAGTAGGTACACTTTTAGGGATTCTTTCCACACAACAAACTAAAACTGGTATTCTAATTTCACTTAAAACTAACTATGATTATCAACGGCTCCGATTTGAGTTTAATAAAAAAAAAACTTATCAAAGACCAATAAATATTGTTTTCTAAATTCATAATTCGAACAATGAACGGACAGTGTCCGGCACTGCGGAAAGCCAATAGGACTGGCCGGTTCAATTGGGCAAGTACAGGCTTAGACAGTCGCGTACAAAACACTTTGCCCTTTTTTGTATACTTTGTCTATTTTATTGTTGTGTAAGTATATAATGTCGGAAGGCTGCTTATAATACGAATAATTAAATATTTAATTACAAAAAAAGTATTTTTAGTTTTTCCATAAAACCAACGAGGCAATTTAGAATAATTTAAATAACTGGTTTACCTAGGTAAGTGTTATTATTACTAAGTTATAACCATTAATTTACTCACTCACCTCAAAAAAGAAGTCTTATCTTTATCCACAACCAACGAAATCATCCAAATCACTTTATTTGAAACACCAAAGAATGCACTTTATTTTAGTTGTCTATTGTAAAAATAAGCACTCATATTGTTCAAGTCACTATTTGCTTTTTGGGAACTTATTCGTTTTTGGCACAAGCACTCAGTTTGGTGTGTTTCTGACAAATGAAAGCTATAATTACAAATTCTATTAACTTTGAGCTAAAGCCCGGTCGACCTTTGAAACGTCGCTGCGCTTGCTGTTTTAATTTTATTAGCTGATTTATTTGTTTTCAATTTCTGCATGAGTATTATTCCATAAGTAGTACGTATTTTTTAACTTTTTTTGAGTGGCCGACATAAACATTCAGTTTTTTTAGGTTTTTTTTTTATAGCGTGGCAGATAGAAAAGATGGAAGTAGTAATACTAATAATAATACTACCTAGCTACTTACTTTGGAAATAATCCCGTATTTTTTTTTATCTGATGACAGCAGCAGGATTCGAGCGAGGCAAACAAGTGGCATGGTTGTATATTATATATGTATATATATACTGATTGGGCAAAATCTGGAAAGTAATCGGAATCGCCACGAAAAGAAAAAGAAGGCTGAACATGAACGAATTCTTATGCAATTACATTTTTTGTTACGTTGATTTCAAGGGAAGAAAACTAAAAACACTAAAACACGTAGTAGTGTCTATGCATTTCCGTTGAAGTAGGAAGCCAACTGAAATGGCATTGTAATGCATCATTGGTATTAAAATAATGCAATATAAAAAAAAATACACTCAGCTGATTTAGTATTCAAAATCATATGAGCCGGTTTTATCCATGAAACACTCAGCTGATTTAGTATTCAAAAATTTTGCAAAATGCCCGTTTTAGCTACCCGAACCAATAAGTTCAAACTCAGTCATTTGACATCAGTCATTTTAATAATAAAAAAAATAACAAATAACCATTAAAATGACTGATTTATGTTGTGCACTCAGTCCAGGAAAATTAGTCAAATTAGGGCAAGAATCTCGGAAAGAGAGATAGTGGGCTATAAACTTGTATAAAGCTTTATTTCGACACCCTAAAACTTGTCTCAAAACCTACTTATCGTAGGGTGTCTGCGACACCAGATATTCCAAGGTCAAAGGTCTAAAAATCGTTTTTCTACACATTTATTGCAAATATCTCGTTACATATGGATTTTTGCTATTTGTATTTAAATAGATATTATAGAGGATTAAATATTCTACAACTTTTGAATGAACATCTTTTTTATATCTTGAACCATTTTCGAAATAGACGGCAGAGCGCGCGCAATGTTTAGTTATTTAGATTAGAGTATCTTTCGAGGTCAACCAGTAGTCCCAATATAAAAACACGCCGTATAAAGTTTATAAATTCTTGATAAATATATATTCTATATAATTTGCATTTTTATTAACTATTACGTTATATTACGCTCGTTATTACGCTCTGTATGGTGTCGGACGTAAAGAATAGCACCATCCCATATCTTCCCGTGGGTGTCGTAAAAGGCGACTAAGGGACTTGCCAGAGAAAGGGCAGCAGCGTTCTCTGTGCTTATGTGACAACAGTACTGCGATCGCCAACCCGCCTGCCAAGCGTGGCGATTATGGCAAAACCCTCCAAAATGTCAATGTGGCGACACTTGGGGGAGGCCTATGTCTAGCAGGTGTATGTCTAGGGGGAGGGCTGAAATTATGACGAATGATTACGTATTATAATTCATATATTTTTTCAATAATTCAGTATCTCATTTAATAACACTTAGCTACTCGTGTAATTATAAAGTTAAGGGAAAGACTTATTTTTTTTTAATTCTAATTTCTTTTATACTAATACTAAACTTCCAAACTAAATAAAAAGAAAAGTTTTTTTTTTTTATTAATGTTTTTAATTGAAAAATATCATTTCATACATTTATGAACGTTGAAATTCAAAAATAATAAGAACTCCAAGTTCTAATTTCAATTTGCTTCTACTTCATCATCGTCAACGTCTTCCAGTCGCTGTAATTTTTCACATTCCTCTGTGTTCTCGTCTTCAACTACATTTGTCTCCAATTTTTCCAGGATTTCGGGGTCAAAAGTACCGTCTTCATTGATATCATTCTGATATGGTGAAGCATCAACCTTGTCTTAATTAAGACAAGCTTGCTCATTACACTGGCCGCAAGCTAAACAGCACTGCAACCCTGCTTTCCTGCATCCACATCATGAACCACAACCATTCTTGCAGTTGCAGTTGTTGTCTGTTAAGCAAATCCTCTGGAGCTAGTGCATTCATTGTCATAACAGTTACCAGAAATTCAGCACGCATAATCCAATCCCAATTTTGGGATTCTAAATCATGCCCTAACAAAGTCTGAATTTGATAATAAACACGGTTGAAATTTTGCCCTGTGTCTCGAACATGGTTCAAGATTATGAATGTCCAAACTGAAGTTGTAGAGAATTTAATCCTCTACAATATCTATTTTAATACAAATAGCATCAAAAACCCATAAGAAACGAGATATTTGCAATAAATGTGTAAAAAACGATTTGTTGACCTTTGACCTTGGAATATCTGGTCCCGGACACCCTATGATAAGTAGGTTTAGGGTGTCGAAATAAAGCTTTATACAAGTTTATAGCCGACTATCTCTCATTCCGAGGTGAAACTCCTAATTTTCCTGGACTACACTGGCAAATCTAGATATGTTGGTTTTCCATCGCTTGCAATAGCACCACGCCATTCTGGATAATCGTTGTTTAGCGCCTCACTCCATTTTAAAGTGTTAAACGGGTCTCCACGAGTTGGCTGCTGCCCCTAGCACGCTTTTCCAAGATCGGGAACCCGATGATTATGTCATAGATTTTATATTTAAAAATGTACCTAATAATAAAGACGTAGTCTGCTTGTTCTTATAAGGTCACCAGCGTGACTGTAGAGTTATGGGAGTTATTCCCAGGTTGAGCACAGTGTTATTGGGTTTTTCTATCAGGAATTTCTCGGTAGTAGCCACGGAACCTGGATTTTGTAGTGGCCAAGTGATGGCAATAGGCTAGCCTCCCTACCCCTATTACATGGGACTTGAACATAACTGGACTGAAATGTGCGTGCACTACCAAGTAAACCTCTGCTTTCCCCTTCGGGGATTACAGGCTCGATATAATGTTAAACGAAAATTACTACATTCCTCACTGGCGCCTGATGAGTTAATTATGTTCTTTAGTCATCATAAAATTCGCGGAATTCGTTCCTAATTACATGTGCATACTTTATTTTGTCTGTGATACGTTATGTCATACATAATAGTGCAACTGTAAATCGTCACTGATGCTTAAATATTAATTAGTTTAATAAATTATTTAAATCATAGTTGCAGTCATTTTCTTAGTCTAACATCATTAAGGATATCGTTTACAAGTTTTATTTTGACAAAATTAGATACAGTAGTCCCCAAACTAGGCTGCGCCTGTTTCTTTGGGGCCAGAGTTGCGATAACTTTAGATTAAAAACATACATTTGTAGTGATGCTAATTATACATTTTGGTAAATAACAGAACATTTTGGTAAATTGGATTACCGTATTTAAAAGAAAAAGGACAATCGTTAATAACTTGTATGAAAAACTCTGATAAGATCAAGGTGAAGGAATTCACGTCCAAAAGAGCTATTAATATAGCAGCTAAAATCTGTAATGACTGTTAACTGTTCCCCTGTTTTAGAAGAAAGTTTTTCATGTTTCATCGAAGACAAAATCAAACATTTCATTGATATTTCGGATAGACTCTCCAAAATTAATTTACATACAGCTTAAATTTTACCCTTATCAGATATTGTTGTTTTGGTCCAAATTTTTTTTATTTTCTCCGTTCTTCTTCTCCTTGGACGAAACCAGAACTTTTGGACCAAATGGACCAAATTATACGCAACACATTAACATCCATTCTTAATGTGGCCTTGGACGACCGAGCGAGGCTGCAAGCCACCCTACCAATTCGTTTTGGTGGCCTCGGCGTCCGCAAAATTTCTAGTATAAGCTTACCGCGGCGTTCCTGTCTTCTGTCCACAGCACAGCAAAGCTAACCAGGAAGATTTTAACTCTCTCCCTGGTTGATTCGAAAGTGCCGTGCTTGACGGACGCAGAGGACGCCTGGAAAGTGGCTTGCCCGGATACGGATCGGCCCGAGAACCCATTCTCCCAGAGACAGTGGGATGAGCCGCTCTGCAGGTTGGTACGGAATAACCTTATTAATACGTCTATCAATACTGCTGAGCGTGCCTACTGGCTGTGGGTGAGTGGGAGTAGGGTCTCTGGCTTCAGGCACTACCGTCACCTAACATAGGCACTATGCTAGGTGACACAACATTCCGGCTCACTACATGTCTGCGATTAGGCGCTCCTAGCGGGGCTCCACATCGCAGTCGATGTGGTGAAGCAGTCGACGGCCTCGGACACCATGGCCTTTCCTGCAGTAAGAGTGCAGGTCGGATAGTGCGGCACGCTAGCAATAATGACCTCATTCGTTGTGATCTTGCCACCGCCGGGGTGCCAGCTGTCTTAGAACCTAATGGCTTGGCACGTGTCGATGGGAAGAGACCAGATGGTATGACCATAATGCCATGGAAGTTGGGTAGGCCTTTGGTGTGGGATGCAACTTGCATCGACTTGAAGGATTACCATTGCCATCCAACGTGGCAATGCGGCCAGCCTTCTGGGCACTTTTCCTGTTGACAGCGATGTCGACGAATTTTTTGACACTTCGTAATTTTTTATACTTGTACATATTTCATATTAATTTTGTATTATAAGTTTTATATTATTTTTATTTTGTACAGATTTTTTTTATTTTGTAATTTGTTCTTAAAACTACATGCCGCTAACGGTAGGAGCTCGTTTTTCAGCCAGTTAAACTCAAACTCAAAGCATTTATTTCAATTAGACCATTACAGGCACTTTTGAAAGTCAAAGCACAAAAAAAAGAACGCGAAGCTACAGTCCCAGTCACAAGACATAATAACTTGTGAAAGTACTGTAGTTGCCCATTCCAAAGCGTAGATCTATATGGAGAAGAATGGGCAAGAAACTCCATGGCCACTCTTTTAAATCAAAATATGTGTATGTATATGTGTGTCAAAATGTGTGTGTGTGTAAGCAGTGTGTGGAAAAAGACTGCCGATAATTATGACTAAACCATCGTTAAGTTTTGTTTTTAAATAACAGAAAATAATAATATAAAAATCTTTTGCTATATTTGTTCTGTACTCGTCTGTACCTCATGGGTCGGCTGTCGGGCACTGCCGTAATTCAATACGCGTAGCCAACGTGGTCTAGCGAACGTTGACATGCTAGCCACTGCTTACACTACTACTCTAGCTAGCTCTACTTATTAATTTTGCTTCACTTTCTATCTGTTCTCAATAAACAAAACCTATGTATTTACTTAATTTATCTCATCTACCTAGCCTTTTCCCAACCGTGTTGGGATCGGCTTCCAGTCTAACAGGTTGCAGCTGAATACCAGTATTTTCCATGGAGCGACTGCCTATTTGACTTCTACAACCCCGTTAGTGTAATTTGATTCCCCTGGGTAAGACTGGTTGTCATACTTTCCGGACACTGACTGACTACGACTACCTGCAACGACTGTAAAAGATCTACAAATGACAGCCGGGACCAACCGCTTAACGTGCTTTCCGCGGCACGGAGGAAACTCGGTACCTATGCATGTAATGACTGCTCACCCATCCACGGACCAACCCAGGCAAGCAAGGCTTTACCTTAAGATAGACCCGAACAGCTATTATTATTGAGCCACGAACTCCCCCGGTACATAATTATCCTATTTGATTATTAAAATGTTTGTCCAATATACGTCCACTGCTGCACATAGGCCTAACAGGCATACGCCAGGCGTCGATACATCGATCAGATCAGTGCTTCGCTTTTCTTAGTTAGCGGAGACAGCACATACTGACCACATTATTGTCGAATAAAGTTCCTACATGCTACCTACACATATTTAATTAAAGGCACCTTTTTTTTCTATGAAGTATGAGGATTGGGTGGGCAAACACTGTAAATCAAATATCAACACAACAACACACCTGTATTCTAAGGGTAGTCCGTAGTCGGTAGGGTATGAAGATTAGGTATCAATACACCCTTAGTAATTGACCACCTAGGGCCCAGGTTACTAAATATGCTCTGGGTCTGACTCTTGTCTTAAGAGGCGAGCCTGTTGAAGTTAACCTAAATATCTAATTCAAATGTCCGGAGAAGGCTAAAGGGAAATCCTGTGAAATCCAGGGGATTGATTTATTTTTAAACCCTGCTATCTGAATGGCAACGCCATCTAGTAAAAAGTCTTGTAATTGAATCAAAAGGTAATGCTGGGGAATAAGAACTTAGTCCTTAGTTTCGTTATTCAACGTAGATGTCGCTAAAATACACTTTTCGTAAACGTTCCGAAATACAGAAATGTCGCCTTACGTCAACACTTGTCAACACTGGCCAAATTTCTCATATTTTTGTTTTATATCACGATTATCAGTACTCGTAATAACATCGATTTAAAAATGAAGTTAGAGTGTATTAATCTAATAATAAAAAAGTAAAGAGACGAGATAACGCATCATACAATTCTTTTTGCATTAGTGCGCATGCTCCGTTATACGTATCAATCGATACGAATGCAATGTGACAGCAGAAGTAGATGGCGTAGAGCACGTTTCCTCTACTTTCTCGCTCCTTCCGTGACATTTTTGCGAAACGTCGATTTCGTTTCCTATGAAAAATTCATAAAAAAATCACATTAGGGAATGCTTGGTAAAGTTTTTCACACGAAATACCGTGATATAAAATCTGTAACCGTGGTTAAGTTTTTTTGTGCCAAGTGCAATTAAACAATCAAGATTCCGCCGATAATTCAAAGCCTACCCAGTGGGTGGCTTATTTTGGTGAGTTTGCTGCTTATTTCATCATATTTTTTAGCATTATTTATTTGTCTCTATGATTATTTATGATACTATGGCGTGGCAAAGCCTTATGTTTGGTAAAATCGTTGTTACGTGTCCGACAATTGAAGAATTCGTAGTTCTCGTAATGCCCGTATTTGGTGTCTGAAAAAGCGTCGTGTCGCGTCATTTTGCCTTGAAATCTCGGTCAGGCAGGTGCTGGTATCGGGCAGTAGTGTCTAGGAATGTAAAATATGTGATTCACCTCGGTATACCGTGACGAAATTTACGTCACACTATATTGTTCTAGTATGTACTTGATAACGTAGGTTTTGGGCAATTTTCAATTGATGTTTAATTTACATAGCTACCACAAGTCATTTGCACAAGATTGTGCAAACAGCCGCTGATAAAATAAAGAATGACTGTGAAGGAACCACACTTCATTTTTAAACTCCTATTCAAAATGATATATTTGACACCAATATTCAACGAAAATAAGATTTAGTAAATTCTTAAAGTATTAAATGTGTGATGTGTCACCAATTAACAACATAGCTTAATATTTCTCAACCTTTCACGCAGATTTTTCATTTCCCTAAAAATAAAAACAAACATTGCCTACATATCAATCAACCCAATTTCTTAAAATAATGAAAGGTCACTCCATATAAATAGGGCATGGATGGTACACCTGTAATATCTTACAGGTATCATCATCAACAAAAATATATATATATCTTCAAAACACATTATAATGATCCAAATAGGCTGAACAAACGAGGTCTTAATAGGTCCTCCTAAATCATTATAACCATAATAAAAAAAATAACTAAACAGATTACACTACAAAACAACACTGTCATGTCTAGACATTATTATACCTTGCTGCTACATCATAAGGCACTGCCAATGTCAAAACCTTGGTACTCATGTGTTGTTTGACAGTATGTTATTCCAGCAAATGGGCCGAACAATAAGTAGTTTGTGTGCGCACAACCCGCCTACCGAGTCGTTGTATACATGGGACTTGTGAATTTTGAGCATACAAGTAAAAATGAGTAATTTTAATGTAGCAGCGTAAGTGTTAACCAGTATTCTATTATTTTTCTTATTGGCAATCTATAAGAGGTTTTCAATTCTACCAACATCAGATGTGTTTTGGGGACACACGTGTCATTGATGAACGTAATTATAGCTTACTTTTAGTTAAAAAGCTATTATGCACACAATAAAAATAATTATTGGCAGTTTAGCAGTAATAATTATGAAAATTTTTGCCTGTATTCAAAGTGCTTGTTCAATGTATGTGTTGTAATTATGGAGCATATAACATAAACTTAAATAAAACAGATCACACAAGTAAACGCAAAGGGTCAGGCCGATGTGTGCTTTGAATATGTATCACACCTAAATTTTGCCAGTTATCTTTAGTTCTATGTCTTAAGGAGCGACATGGTCGCTATTGAAACAGCACAAAAATAAAAACTACAATATTTTATCACCATAATAAATTAACATAATCTTAATGAACAAACTTACTATGTTGCACTCACATTGTTAACTGATACTAGAGCATTTATCAAGTAGATAACATTAGAGCTATTTCTTTGCACCTTTATTATTGTCATACAGCACACTAATAAAGTCTCATAGAATAGAAATATAGGTTGTATTTTAAGAGGAAAGGATAGCGATGTTCAGCTCATACAAATGTTTACTCCTTGGAAAATAAAATTATAGCAAGTATTTTTCTATCCCCAACAAGTGTGCCTCTGTCTTTCTTTTTAATATTCTTTAACAACTAATACTAAACAAAATTATTTCTAAAATAGTTATAAGGATACTAGCAGAAAGATATTTAAATATCAGTGGACAAGAAAGGAACAACCAAAAAAAAAACTACTTGCAAGAACAACTTGTGGAAACAACTGTTAATTGTGTCATTTTGCTTTGTTTTGTCTTCCAATTCCAATTTTATGGTAATGGCTCCATCGTTTTACCGATGATTCTGCCAATGTCAAGGTTGAGGTAAACAAAGTGTATCCGTTGAGGTTGACCGGTTATACAGCCTTCGGTACAGTTTGCAACTTGGGATCACATTTTATGACATTTCACACTCTGATAGCCTGTCTTTAAGTAGCATCTTAAATATCTTAGCAAGCAGCTAAAAATCCTAACTTTTTTATAAATTAATGATTGTTTACTAGGGACACATTTTGTCATGCAATGTTAAAATCTGTATGAGTACATACTAATTGTAATTACAAGAAATCAAGGGACCCAACAAACTCACTCTCACCATTGTATATAGACAGCCCATGCTGGGGTTTATGTGTGGGTGATCATCCAAAACCATAAGATTTCTATTTAAATATGTCTTCCTGTCATTAGTGGCCCGAAAGTCTTACCAAGGGGTAAGACTAAGACTATATATTCATCATCATCATCTTAATTTCAACCGAAAGACGTCCACTGCTGGACATAGGGCTCCCCCAAGTGGTGCCACAAGACTAGATATTACCCAGAACTAACTGGATTGTGGAGGACAGTTAGGTAGTTGCTCCATATAAAATACTGGAATTCTGCTGCATCCATTTAGACTGGAAGTTGTCTCCAACATAGTTGCAAAAAATTTGGCAGATGATAATGTCTACATCATCCCCCAACCATCAGTAGGCTTGTGTCGTGGATTACAACATAAAATTAGATATTTATATATATATATAGGTCCTGTACAAGGAGGTCTGCATTTTGCTGCAACATTAGAAAAATAGATGCGCTGGTATTCTGATAGGGCTCCTAAGCGGCATAGCTTAGGTTCTTCTGTCCTATCAATACATATAAACAGAATAGCTCACCCCGAAGTATAATAATCGTCCATAACACTGTCTGTTTAGGGTGTGCGGGACATACTAAAGTATTGTCACCTCAGAGGAAATTAACATACAATAATTTGTACTGACATGACAAAAGTTCATAACATACACACTATTTGTTCAGTATCGTCATCGCTCGCATAATAGAACAAGCCTATTGCAATTGAGATCAATTTAAATTCCTCATTTCAATCAAGATAGTACCACTAGCTTCTGCATTTGGCTTTTCCTATGTTGTTGCCGGAAGTTATAACGGAGGCTGTGTTAATTGCAATTTTGTTGTACAATAAGAATATTATTCTATTTATCTACTGGGTAAAGAGAGTTCCTGGTCTAGCTGTGTGCCAAATTTCATTGAAATCCGTTCAGCCATAAGCGTGAAAAAATAACAAACAGATACTTTCGAATTTGTAGTACTAGTGTATTATGTAATAGTATTTTCAATGTGCTTTGGTTATTGTATGAAGACATTCAATTAAAACGCAAGCTAATAGATTGACTGATTAGATAGATAATGGTATAGCCAGCCAGATAAGGTCAGATAAACTAGTGATGTGATTAAGTTTCCAACAATACTGATAGTTTTTAGGGTTCCGTACCTCGAAAGGAAAAAACGGAACCCTTATAGGATCACTTTGTTGTCCGTTCGTCAAGACCCTTTTTCTTAGGAACGCGTAAAGATATCAAGCTGGAATTTATGTCAAATACTCAGGTCTACTGTCCCTTATAGCTGTTAAAAAAACAATTTTCTAAGCCAACCCAATCAAAATATACAGCCATTTATGCCGCAACTCGCAAGGGAATCAAAACCTACAGGGTACTTCCCGTGAACTCAGAATCTTGAAATTTGTTATGAAGTAACGTCTTATATATAGCACACAATTTTTGTACGGAACCCTCAGTGCGCGAGTCCGACTCGCACTAGTTCGTAGTTTTTTTTAAAGTAAAAATATCCCGAAAATGTTTATATTCCGATCTGCCATTTGAAAAATATTGCTGCAATTGGTAGTTTTTTTTTTAACTTTTTCATCATCATCTTCCTGCCCTTGTCCCATGTTACTTGGGGTCGGCGCAACACGTTTTTTTCTTCCATTCTCCTCTGTCAACCGACACGATATCATTTACTCCTTTTTCTTTCACATATTTCTCACACAATCCATCCATCGTTTCCTTGGTCTTCCTCTCCCTCTGCACCATGGCAAAAAAAAAGAAATATAAATGTTGATACATTTATATTTCTTTTTTTTTGCCATGCCATTTGTTCACTCCTCATCACATGCCCATACCATGACAGACAATTCCCTGTTAACTTTTCTGTAACTGGCGCAACTTTTCAACTTCCTCTAATATACTCATTCGTCTCCTTATCCATACACATCCACTTCAACATTCTCATCTCCGCTACATGCAATCTTTTTTCATCCTTCTTCTTCACAGCCCAGCATTCCAATCCATTCAATAAGACAAGTCTAATCACGAACTTATATATTTTCCCCTTTTACTTGAGGGGCATCTGTGGGTCGCAAGTTGTTCCAGTGATCTGTCGCCATTTCATCCATCCTGAGTTGATCCGGTGCGTTACGTCTCGGTCTACTTCGCCATCCCCTTGAAAAAACGACCCGAGGTACCGGAAATCGGAACTGATCGGTATGGACGTTCCAGCAAGGGTATAGGCACAGGACTGGAGAGACCGCTGAAATCACAGAATAAGTTTTGGTCCTTCTTAACTTCAGACCAACATTCTTTCCCTCCACACCTCCAATCAAAATCATTTATTTCAAGTAGGCCAGTTACAGGCACTTTTGAATAGTCAAACAATAAAAATGAAGCTATAGTCCCAGTCACAAGTCATAATAACTGTGAAAGTACTGTAGTCAATCTGCTCTGGACGGCCACTCTCGGCAACCAACACAATGTCGTCGGCAAACATCATACACTAGCCTTTTCCTGGATGGACTTAAGAGCGTCCATAATCACCAGGAAGAGGTTAGGGCTTAGAGCCGACCCTTGGGGCAAGCCGACAGCTACATTTAAGCTAATTAACATTAAAAATCCAAAACATTAAAAAATCAATATTTTTTTCAAATCCACTAGACAGCGTTAGTTTAGCGCTTGTGCTGCTGATGCCATCCATTCACCTCATACAGAGTGTTCAAAACTAGCTTTCGTCATAATGTCATTTTTATTCCATTCAATTAAACAAACTTATTGAAATATTATACATATTTCTATCAATTTTGACATATATCTGTAAACATTTCAGTTTACTATTTGATAAGTATATAAGTAACTACTTCTAATAAAAATATTATTAACTTTTCATCTAGTTTATTTAGCTAGCAGAAATGAAAAGGCGTGTTTTTATATTTTATTATTTTAATGCATGATATTATTGCCTGATGACTGCCATATTTATATCTGTACTGCAATCTAATTATCCTTATTTTATTTATTAAAAATCAATAGTTATGTGGCTTTTTGAAATTTTTGCATATTGGTACCGGGAAGCGGGGTTTATATTATTCTTCCTTTGACAGTTTTAAATGAGATTTTATATTATTTAAAAAATATACCAAATATTCTTCTATATGGATAAAATCTTGCTTGATAACTCCAAATGTATACTAGCATGTTAGCCCATTTGCGCTAACATTCAAAAAGTAGCAAATGACCACTCATTGATATCTATTTGAAATCTGTTTTTTGTTTATTTTCCCCATTATTTTTGAAGGCAGTCAGTATGGCAGTCTATTTTCTTTTACTTTCCTTTGTCAAACACGCTTTTTCATTTCTTTATAGGTCTCTGAATAAGTATGGAAAAGAAACGAGACTCTTTTTTCATGAAAATGAAAAGGGATACTGGCAAACCGTTCAAAAAGAATCATGAAGAAGTAGGAGAACCTAAGAATAAACGTCAGGAAGAATTCAATAAGAACCGTGAAGGCTTGAACTTGGACAAACAAAGCAAGGAGAAAAAGCCGTTTGACAAGAAAGCATATCGCCTAAAGAAATACAGTAAAAAATACAAGTTAGAGCAGTGGGAGGAGCAACGTAAGAAGAGGTTGCTACGTGAATACCATAAAGACATAAAAAATGATCCTACTATAGGCACTTATAAAGCTAAGACTTTCGATGAGGACACCACAGACGGGACTCAGGAAGCCGGGAAATACGTTCGACACCCCGATTTGTTAAAAAAAGAAAACCTTTTCGAGAAAGAAGACTCTATTTCTTCAACTTTAACAAAGAACAAGAAAGACCCGTATCGCAAAGCAAAAGAACACTTTAACAAAGTGAAACAAGAGAAGTTGGAGAAACAGCAGGAAAAACAAAGAGTTAAAGAGCAGAAACAACAAAAGCTGGACGAATATAAGAAGAAGAAGAATGAACGATTCAAGAAGTTGAGTAAGAAGACTAAGAAGGGACAGCCAGTAATGACTGGGAGATTGGAACTCCTTCTAGAAAAAATCCAGAGTACTAAGTAGGGTTTTTTTTAACACTGTCTATTAGCGTATTTTACAGCCAGTAGATATGTTAGCACTATACATTTCTAGTAAATTTTACTTATTTTTAGAATCAATTCTTTAACTTGACTGCGTAAAATCAATATGAATTCATACAATGCTACTCAACTAATTTTTTTGTAATGCCTCCAACAATGAAGGAATCCGTTTCGAGTTTGTAATTTCTTATAATTGTCACCGCTTCTTTCTTGGATAGTTATTTTCAAATATGAACACGTGAATATAACCGATTTACGAAGTAATATGTGGTTTTACGATTTCAATGGTAATTTACTCTGGTAATATGTCCTTTTGTTCTTTTCTGATTAGCCCATCGGATATGAGTGATATGTTTCGACGTGTTTCCGAAGCCGTGAACTCCTCAGTTTATACCGTGCGTTTCAGTAGTTTGTTGTGACTGCCGGCCGGTTTGTTACACTTAGGAAGTACTGTTTTTGGTGTATTTACCTACTGTTTGAGCATAATAAAATTGTGATTTCCGTGAGTATTAGCTTTACTTATTTAGTCACTTCTGTTGTTTTTTTTTTCTTATTAACATCCGATGTAAACAGGGGTGTTATAAGATTGTGTATTTGCGTGTCTGTCTGTGGAATAGTAGCTCCCAAACGAATAAAAGGTCCTAGATCACTCTGCAACTACATAAAGATATTTGGTTCACTATTATCAACACACAGTCAGTAGGCCTCTTCAGTAGCTCCCCATTTAACTCGATCCTCTGCAACTCACATCCAGCTGCTGCCAGTGACCCATCTACGATCGTCGCTACACTTAGCCGGAGGGCATCCTTCCCTTCGCTTGCCGATTCACCGTCTTCACTCAAGAACGTTGTCAATATAGTTTCCTGTTTACAAAATCCACAGCGTAAATTGTTTGCTAAAATCTAAGCAATTGAAACTTTCATAACAAACTGACTGATATGTCCCGCGGTGGATTCAGGGTCACTTTGGATGTCTAAGCTAACGTCCATGACCTGATTTTGTTCTAGTTGCTAGGAGGAAAACGGAGCAGTCAGCCTTGGCCTATCCCTGAGCTGAAGGCAGAAATATTAGTCTTCAGTGAAGGTTAGTGTGGCAGATCTACCGCCACACAATCCCTCACCCAAGAATAACATTTCAAAGAACTTTAAAGGACTCTCGCCCTTTTCGTCAAGGTTTAAAGCGCTTTTGCTATCACTCTGCACGGGACATTAAGCTGCTCTGTAGCAGTTCAGAATTTTCATTTCTTTCCGATTGATGGTTTTCCTCTTATTACAATGTGCTTAAACAAAACTGATGGAGGATGGGTCACTTCTGCCTGGTTAGTATTCTAGATACTCTTTATTACAAACCACCGATGCAATTAAATCCAAAACAAAAAGCGGATACAAGCGTCAATGTTAGCGTATACCGTAAGCGTCGCTTGAATCCACAGATTAGCGGGTAACATTTTATACATCTTTCTTCACAATAAAGTTCACCTATCTGCAAACATTGTATCCGTCTATTTGATTACTCGTTGCTGTTTGAAAAGATTTAAAAGATTACAGTCAACAGGGTTATTGGTAACTCGACGTAATCCTTGCAGGACGTCACAGTAGGGTTTTAAATGCAAAAAAATTGAGCCACCAAATGTTCCACCGAAATTCAGTAGTTTTTGAGTTTATTCGATTTTTAATTTTTGTATGACCCCAAATTAAATCATTTGAAGCCAATTTAAAATGATTTACGGCGCGACTGTACAGAAATTTAAACTATTATCATAGTTGATGCCGTAGCAGACCTTAGTTTATAATTAAAAGTTCAAAAAGGCCTACATCTTTGCCACAGACCTTATTTTTGTAGTAAAATTTGCCATTACAAAAAATGTCTATTGCTAAAAAATAATAATACGCCAGATGTACAATTTTTGTAATGGCAAATTTTACTACAAAAATAAGGTCTGTGGCAAAGATGTAGGCATTTTTGAACTTTTAATTATTAACAAAGATCTGCTACGGCATCAACTATGATAGTAGTTTAATAGTTTAAATTTGATCAGTTGTGATGTAAATCATTTTTAAATTGGTTTCAAATGTTTAAATCAGGGATTTTTCATACATAAACTAAAAATTCGAATTAACTCAAAAACTACTGGATTTCGGTCGAATATTTGGTGGCTTATTTTTTTGCATTTTAACCCTACTTTGACGTCCTGCAAGGAATACGTCGAGTTATCAGTAACCCTGTAGAAGAGTGGTTCTGTAGGTAGGTAAGAGGGTTATGTTGTGGCCCAGCACGTTTTTGTATTTACCATTATCCATCCCTGGTACGTTAGGCAAAAATTTAAAGTCACTAAATAATAGGTTCATAAGTTTCCCCAAATTGAAGTGTTTTTATTTGTAGTATTGGCACCCAACACAGCTACCAACATCTTTTTCCGATTTGGATCAATGATTATCATGCTAACTTTACTTCGTGGAAGTTGCACTTTGTCATGTTGATATCTCCACTTGCCTCCATAACAAAATATTCATACAAAACTATACCTAGGTACTTCCACATTTGCAAGTGACTACCGAAAGAAAACAACGGCCCACAAAGTACAAGGTTGAGAATCACTGGTCTAGACATTGCGTCGTTGATAAACAATAAACCTTCAAATGAGATAAACAAAGAATCATCTAAATTGTAGGGATCTTACTGATAGTAGGTACAGATTGCTCGTATCAAAGGATAGCCTTGTTCTGACTTCAAATGAGTAAGCAATTGGGTAAAACGCCATTTGCATTACCGTCAGACCAAAATAATGACCAATCTTTCGTTAATAATTTAATTTCGCTTGAGTTTAAATAATCATAATAAATAATCATAAATCTTTATTTATCTCGACATCAAGAATTAAAGGCGCTGGTTCACATATAAACAATCTTTTAAAGAGAAAGGTGTCAGAAATAGGAAGATCCTGAGGTACAGATCACCTCTCGACCTTAGAAATATAATTTTTTTTTTTGTAAAATTCAAGTTAAAATTTAGAATTAAAAGTATTAAAATTAATAAGTTGTTTGAAATTTAAACAACAGTAAATCAAAAATATGAATTGACATAAAAACATAAAATGACTGAAACATACTATAGTTCCAAAGTAAAAACAGTAAAACAAACATCTAGGAAAGAAAATAAAACAATATAAATTTATATAAATTATGCTAGCGTTTGCTAGCATAATTTATATAAATTTAGAATATAATAAAAAAATATAGATTGAACAAAAAAAGTGGCTTAGGATGTAGGTACATAAGACAATATTATTTCTAATCAAAAGAACGAAAGTGGAAATGTGTGTGATGAAAGTGCATTAACTAACCGAGGGGTCAAATCTATCTATAAAAAATATTATTTACTTTGGCCATTCAATTGACGCATGTCTAAATTAAACACTTATTTGATAACAGGCCAAACACCTGACTCTAAAGACGGCCGTATAATCGAAAAAGATAATTTCGAGAGCAGAGACAAAAAAAAATGGCGCCGACAACAGATAATAATTAAATAATGGCGCCAATTAGCAATTTGACAGATGCCATTTAGGCCAAAGATAACCAAGATATTTTTGTACGGTACAAACATTGACCTTTTGATAAAATTCGGGATAAGAATGATCACTACTGTCTCTCGTGATTTGAGTTTATAAAGATACAAAGTGAGCATTTTATCCGCTTTTTTAATCAGGTCTTAACAGGTTAAGGTCAGGTGGTTGCTCTGGGTTGGAAATAAATAATAATTAGCAGCCATATCATGGTTTACGTAGGCGGATACTGAAATACCTAAATACTCCAGAAAAAGTGTGGGCTAGACGGGCTAAAAGAAAACTCAAGCAACTTCTTAATACGATTTTAGGTATATCCCTTTCAATTTAATCTTATATCATACATAAAATAGAAACATGATGATAGTTATGTTTTATATTTTATGTATCTTTTCCTGTGTTCAACGAAGGGGAGAGTTGAATTGGAAACTAACATTTCACCAGTCATATCCCATGTAAAATGGGGCGAAAATAACAGGTCTCGGTACCTAAGTACAGTAGTAGTCTGCAGGTGCGTTTGCAATTCAATTTGCTGATTCATGAATCTATTCGAGAAAAACAATACGTATCACTTATCGGTGTTGATTTATCGCTGATATCACTGAACATCCTGAAAGAACGTTCTATTAAATTCTGAAATTCTTGGAAACTCGACGCAAGTAGGTTATTTTGTAAATGGAAGTTTCAACTTTAGTTATAGTTGTCCTCGGAGTGCCAAGTCAAGGGTTCTATGATGTGGATTGCCAAATTTTACGTTAATGCTCTTTTTACGGTTTTGACTGTTGATGTTTAAGAAAAGTTCTTTTACGCTACGAAGTATTTATGTTGAGGGATCTGGCTTAGTCGATTACCGAAATAACTTTTCTCAAACAGATAAATACAATGTATAATTATTGAGGGTGCTTACCTCATGGCAATTCCAAATCAGAAATAACCGTTTCCGTACGAAACCCTTTAAATTTACATACACACATAAACTTACGACTTTTAAACAATACGCCACCTGCTACTGCAACTATCTTTACATTCTCCTTTCGCTTCGTTCTCGTTCATACAGATGGCGATACACACGCCGGTGACGAGTACAACGCACCTAATCTATCTGAAACTCATAAAAAAATCAGGAAAAATAATAATGATTACAGTCCCTCAAGTTCACCGTAGAGTTTCTAGAACAAAAAAATCCCTGCATTGAGTAAACTGGGACTGAGATTCACTTCATAGATAAACCATGTGTTTTATAAATAACCCTGGCATGTTACACGGTTCGGCCGAAGGTCACGCCCCACGCGTGTCAAACTGCGACATACGATATTTTTGATGGCGATGATACTACTTGAAACTTCTACGAAGTGCCGTTTCTGGGGATTCTTGAGGTGCGTGGACTGCGTTACTAGCCTATCCTCTTAAGTTATCTGTCATCTAAACTAATATTATAAAGAGGAAAGATTTGATTGTTTGTTACTCAAAAACTACTCGACCGAATTAAAAAATTCTTTCACCATTAGAAAGCTGTATCTTTACCTAGTAACATAGGCTATATTATATCACAATTTTCGCGGAAAAAATTGCGGGCGATGTTCTATTCATTATAATGAAGCGGCCATCTTTGCAGGTTATCGTCTAAACAGTCCACTCACTCAGTTATTTTCTATCTATGTCAAAATCGCAGTGATCTGTACTGTCGTTAGTTCAGTACTTTCAAAGTTAATTTATGGATAGCTGTTAGGGCCGGACTCTATGGAAGCGGGGACGAGACAAGAGGAGAGATGTGTTGTAAACGACCAATAGAATTTCGTTATTTACACTCATCTCCGTTTAGCTTTAGTGGAGCATAGCGGAGACGTGGCAGCGTGCGGTGAGCGGTGCACATCTCCTCTGCTCTCCATTTTACAGATCTCCGCACAACTTCGGTGGAAACTCCCTAGCTCTTACGCATCTCATCTCCGCTTGCACATCTCCGCTCGTCTCCGCTGTGGTGGAGTCTGGGCGTTACGTTAGCTAACCTGAGGTTTAAATGATAACGCTGTAGAACTTTTTTATTACACAAAACTTAGTTTAGATAAATTAATAGTTAGCAGTAAATTAATTGTGATAGGACAGTATTAAGAGGTTAGGTTGCTTCCACTGAAAAGTATGTCAAGATGATAGTAATCTTTATTCTGTTGTTATAAAGTTACTGTTAGATTACAGCTGACATAGATAAAATAAGTTTGAAGATACTAGCAGGGGTCGGCAAGTAGTTTTAGGTGGGGTCCGGATACTTTGGGAAAATTTCAACGAGGTCCAAATAAAATAACATAATAATTAAGTGCTACCTATTTATTGTAGGGTTTCAAATAAAATTCTGAGTTATAAAACAAAAGACCTAAAATTAATGTGAGAAACTAAACCGACGGTCTTGAGCCAGTTTTTTAAAGTTTGGTTCTCGAGAAGAACAGCAAATTCGAAGTGTGTCTTCTATGTGGCGTCCGTTTATCTCGAACGATATTTGTTTTTCAAAAAATTCATTCAACTAATCAAGGTATAGTATAACTTATCTACGTATTAATTAATACTTGGTATACAATACATAACAATGTTTGGCGGTCCGAGGTTCCACCTTTCGCGATCCACAAACGGACCGCGGTCCGCCTGTTGCTGACCGTTGGACTAGCTAGACTGTATTTTTCCAAACTACCCTCGCGATGTAGCTAAAGAAAGATACACTTTCTACAGGTCTCATAAGGTACTGAGTAAATGGCATAGCTAATATTTGACTAAAGTATGCATTCGAGAAATACTTAGTTTACACAGGTTGGCTTGCAGCCAATATTAATCCAAGTACCATTACATTTATACGACATAATTAGCAGGTATAACATCTTTATGAAACTGCACTGCAGATGCCACAGAGTCTAAGAAATCAGATAAGAGGCTTACATGAAACAAGGTCTAATTATTTCTGTATTTACTTAAGAAATCATTATATTATGTCATTGCTCAGAAACGGCGTTATCAAACTGGCATTGTGCTTGGTATATGATGATTATACAATAATACTTGTACATACATGAGTTTGGCACGTGTTCCTTGTGGAATAAACATTAGCTTTAGATACAGTGCTGGTAAACATGATTTTATAATGAGTTTACAATTTACATGGAATTGTATAAATAAACAACTAGTCAGTTTATTATCTAGGTGTATGCGGCCCCGGTTGTTTTCACAGGGGAATTGTGGGGGCAAAAAGAGGGTGGTTTCCCTATCGATCTTGCCTTGTTCCAGTTATTAAGGTTGGCCCCTTTCCAATCAACTCAAAAAGTCTGACAATAACCACAAGAACTGGTTCGTTGGGTTCCCCGCAACAAAATATTTCAACATATAGAAATCAAAGCATTTCAAATAGATCACTCTCACTCTTTCTGTGTGGTGGTCTCTTTTGGTTCTGTGTGTCGGAGTAAAGAATAGCACCATCCCATATCTTCCCGTGGGTGTCGTAAGAGGCGACTAAGGGACTTACCAGAGGATGGGCAGCAGCGTTCTCTGTGCTTTTGTTACAACCGTACTGTGATCGCACACCCGCCTGCCAAGCGTGGCGATTATGGCAAAACCCCCCTCTTCTTGGGGGAGGCCTATGTCCAGCAGTGGACGTCTTTCGGGCTGAAATTATGATGATGATGACTCTCACTCTTTAATCATACGGTCTCTCGTCTATCAAATTCGTCAGTCGCCGTAGAAAAACCCGAACAAACCGCTATGCTTCCACATTTATTGTGCCAAAAGCTAGTCTGTGAAATTCACTGCCGGCTTCTCTATTCCCTGAATATTAAAATCTGGATCTCTTCGTTCGAGTGTATCGGTCAGGCAAGCATCCTCCACCCTAGACTGCATCATCGATACACAACAGGCGAGTTGCAGCCAAACGCAAGCCTATATTAAGCGCAATAAAAGAACATATCAGAAAAAAAAAACTATCGAATAGTTTGGTCCCCTCTGCTTACACTTGGTTTCCGCACATAGGCGAGTGTTGACGTTGACGTAAAAACGCCTTCCGCACAAACGGACAGTCTAGTTTCCGTTTCGTTGAAAACCGGCTTGAAACATGGCATCAACAGCAAGCAATAATTGGTAGAAAAATTTAGCTTCATCTGAAAATATACTCTTAAGTGCCAGCATACTATGCTATAGCCATTTTCTTTTGGATTGAAACCATAGCCAACTCACGGCATGCGGCATATTTTCAAATTCATCATCATCATTCTTCTGCTCTTATGTCAATTTATTTGAAGGCGACGCCTCATACGTCTTCTTCTATACTTCTCAATTCGTTGACGTCGACTTAGTAGATTCCCCTTTATTTCATCATCATCTGCCTAGCCTTTTCCCAAATTATCTTGGGGTCGGCTTCCAGTCTAACCGGATGCAGCTGAGTACCAGTATTTTACATGAAGCGACTGCCTATCTGACCTCCACAACCCAGTAACTGGGTAATACGATACCCCTTGGTAAGACTGGATGTCAGATTTTTAGCGTCTGACTACTCGTAACGACTGTAGATTCCCCTTTATTTATTTAACAATTTATGTACACACTTAATACAGAAAATAGGTACAAAAGTGATGCTTGTTTCTAAAGGAATCTCTTCCAGCATACCTTCCCTTCCCTTTCTAACCATATCATCTTTCTCTCTTTCTTTCTTGTGGTCTACAGTTGCTACACCGCGGTCCATCTGGCATTATGCTGGGCTAAGGTTCTTTTAGCATTAATATATTAGTTTTTAGGTGGTTTTGTTTGCTGTAATTCCAATAAACACAATTTATTTCTTTCTTTTAAAGTCCATCTTTTCAAATTAACTGTTTTTTCCTCTCTGCTAAATTTATCCTTTCATCTTGCGTCGTGCAAAGAGCATTGGACGATCTTATGACTTCAGTGATCGAATTTTTCGCTTTATATGATTTTGTCTCATATAGTACTATTGATTATTACTATGTATACGCTTGGCTGCTATTCTGGAAAAAAAAAATGGCGGAAGTTAAGAACGCCAGACCTCATACAAAAATATTCAAACCATTTTTCTTATAAAACACAACATTATGTAATACCTACACGTATGACAATATCTGGTCAAATTACAGCAGATAACAAACCCACTTTTTGTATATAAAGATAAGAGTCATAATCTTTTATAACTGAGCAGTTAACACACAATTTAATAATCGTCCGCTCCTATCGCTTCAGGAACGTGATTTTTATATCTACTGAGATGATACAGTACAATCTGAGACAAAGGCATTAGTTATAATATGGCTATAAAATATTTAGATTACTATTTGCTCGCAGAATACCGTCTTGTCTTCCAACGTGACTTTAACAATTTTCTGGAATATTTGGCATGACTAAAACTAATCTTATACGTGCCCAAATAACGATCGGCAAATTTAAAAGTATAAAATTTAAAAAAAGAATGATAATGTAGTAGGTACTATCGCCAAAGTGCCAATAGGTACATTTTTCAAACCAAATCCCGTGCACTCGAAGACCACATCTGTTTAACACCCTTACTGCTATTGGTCCGCAACTCCGCACAAATAGTTTGCGGACCAATAAACGCGACCCTTTTTTTAAATACCTTTTGTTTAAAAAAAAATCTTAGTCTCTGTTAATGATCCCAGATGTTTGACCACCGTTTTTCGACCAATAGGAATAAAACAAAAAAAGGGACAAAGAAATAGAAAGTTTTTAACTGTTTTAACGCTGGAAGCAAGGATAGTCCTTACGGGGGTCCGATACAGAATTAGTTGACTGTACATAGTATATTTTGGCCACTATTAGAGGACCTCTGCCACAATTGATTCACAACAAAACGTTATATTCATTAAAATATTACAATACATCGTTATATTCCATATTTTCGATCAATTGCCAAAAGAATATGGGACTTTTTCCAAAATGTGGGTAAACTTTGAGAGCAGCGGTGGCCCAGTGGTGGCAGCCCCGACTTACGAGCAGTAGGCCATGGGTTCGAACCGAGGCAGGCGCATTACTTTGTGTAATTTACTTCATCACCGCTGCCCTCAAAAACGGTGAAGGAAAACATCGTGAGGAAACGGCATGTCCTAGAACTAAAAATTCGAAGACATGTGATATCTACCAACCCGCACTGGGCCCGCGTGGTGGATTACAACCCACTACCTCTTATAGAGAGGAGGCCTGTGTCCCAGCAGTGGGAACGTTATAGGCTGATGATGATGGGTATACTTTGACTTTCTTCGGGATTGAGTGCCGATATCTGCTGTCATTCCATACACTATTTCATGATGTATTAGCTTCTTTTGAATTGATGCCGCCCCAAAGTACGAATTTGGCTTCCGTTTTTATACGAATTCATTTTTTACAAAAAATCGAATTGTTTACACAATAATAATGCCAATCTTCTGCTTTTATTATCATTTGCGTGATTTTATTATAATAACAACAATAAGCGACTGAATACGATAGTCTTTGGTTCCAATCACGTGAAGATATGGATAACACATTTTTTGTCCGACCTTCCGACCTCCGCGTTGGATAAAGTAATACACATTAAAATATAACAATCTTGCTTTTGCCATCGGATTCGCTTAGACAGGCACGCAAATACAAGGGCCTGTGGACGGTGAGTAATGGGCTAGCTCACCGTCTGTCCGTCTTATGACGACAGGCCGTATCGACGGCGCGTTTGTGTTCCACGCGAGCGTCAATGACATGTCAGTAAATCGGAAGGGGTCCGAGACGGCCGATGCCTGTCGGGGCTGCGGGACTGTTCGAAAGGGATACCGTGGCCTTGGAACACAAAGTTCTAAGAAGGAACATGGATGGGTTTTAGTCAGTACTGACACTCCCTTCCGCTCCGCCCAGAGCGGTAGGGGTCATTTGGTGATTTCCCATCCGCTCTTCGATTACTATAATATGAACTTTATCTAGTTAACTGAATTAGTCAAACTTGTTGGGAGTTGGCATCATTAGAATAACTGCCTACCTATCTGGCAACCTGACAATTAATATCTTAGTTTTCCGTATGATTCGGTAGCTAATAGAAGAACAATGATTGTTGCAGATTGTGCAATGATAATGATCAGGGTACATTAATATAGCCTCACCAGACTTTCCTGGAATTCCCTGACTCACTCGCTGACTGACTCTTCAATGCCCTGCCAAAATCCATAGATCTAGCCTACATAAGACCGTAAGACCTTAGCAAATTTAGAGTAGAGAATACAAGTAATAAAACAGGACATACCCATACCCACAGGGTAGGGATAATAGGACGCAAGAAATTGCCAGTCAAGTGTAAGTAAGCTTATGCTATTTATTTGTTTACATCCGGGTCCCAATCACTTTAGAACATAAAATAACCTGGCCCCCTATTCACAAAGGCTCGGATTTGAGTTCGATTCGATAAGTCGTAGGTCTATCTTGTCTTGGCATTACGAAAGCGAGCGAGATAGACATACGATTTTCCGAATCGAAAACGAATCCGAGCGTTTGTGAATACGGGGGAAGGTAGGCTTAGAACTTTTCTACAAGTTTGTCGCTGTCATTGGGGTTCATCAATTCCCGTAGCGTGAATGCTAGCAGCAATGAGCAGCTAATTTTGTAGTTCGTGCATATAGAAAAACTGATACCCGTGACTATAGTCTTTCTATACTGAATAACTGATAAAGAATACATTAAGAAAGCAATAAAAATACGGCTGATTTAGTTTGCAAATGAATTTAATACTACTCTTTGATGAAAATGAAACCGCGGGAAAATTAAATTATCGGTACGAAAAACCGTCTGAAGTTTGTGAATGTTCACAACCGACTCCTGAAATTCGTTTAACCTAGATTGAGAGTGCGAAGCGCTCTACAAATGAGTCGGTCAAGGTCAGGAAAGGTAAGTCTTGGTAACGTAGTTTTCAATTCTGGGGGTTAACCGTGAATTCTTTTAGTATTGTAACCCTGAACTGTTTGGAGGGAGTTCAAAATGGCCTCTTGAATGAAGTTGCGAGGTTTTTTTAGTTTAAGATTTCAAAATAGGGGGGTTTTTTCATTGAAACCTTTGTTGTTTAAATCATCAGAACGATTGGTTGGTATGAATAAGTAATAATAATATTTATGGTCTCGATTTAACGAATACTTCGCACAATAACGTGGTGCAGTGGCTGCGGATGATGATGATGGCACAGGCAATGTTATTAAATAATTATGTGTCTTTCTGAAAGTAAATAAAGAGAACCGTTTCCTGTGATACTAACCAATCTTAGCGATGACTAGCCTTGCAAAGGGGCATATTGTGGTGTACAAGTAACTGCGCAACAAACAGGTGCGCTCACTCTGTCTCTCTCTCCCCTCACCCTCTCTTGTGTAGCCCAAGCCCATCCAATCAATCGAAAAAGCACCAAGGAGAACAGTGATATCTGCGTTAAATTATCGTATTGACAAACATGATCGATATTTTTGAATTTTTCATAACCTTACACGTCAAAGTATTATAAAGTCACATCTAAATGGCGCCCAACATGAAAAAAACATTATGTGCAATCACAATAGCCGAAAACGGTGATTACCGTTTCACGATGCAAAAACTGAACAAGGTAAATACTTAGAATAGGTATATTGTGTTGTTTATGACAACGTAGTAAACAACTGCGTGTTTATTGAAAATCTTATCAAAACGAGAAACAAAATAAAATCTCAAGGGAAATCGCTGATAAACACAAATTACACACATCCGTAACAATTGTCACGTGCCACGTGGTTGTCGTAAAATGGAGTTCTGAGAAACTGCGTATTTATTTAAATCGTAATGTAATAAAATATAATGTAGACTACTTCAAATAATAGTTACTTTCATGACCACACATGAGTCATGAACTCAAGTTTTTTTTATATAATAATAGGTACATGGTAAAATTGTTACAATACAATTCTATTATATTATTTTTTATTAAATGGCAAACAAAGCGGACGTCGACTATTCTGCCTTGTTGTGTGCAACAAGTGCGCATGATAAAATAAAAGAAAAATAAAAAAGAAACGACTGAAGACGAAGACACAAGTTAAATTCTTCGATTGAAACAGTTGAACACAATGGATCTTGGATCTTGTAAATACAATGATTTAGGTAACGCACATGTGAAACATGAAAAAAAAAATTGCACGATATGGACTAAGGACTTGCATGCCAGTGACCGGGAAACAAAAAACACCTCTAGGAAATTTTCTCCACTTTAGAATAAATCTAGGAGATACAGAACCTATTCGGACATTGAAACAGGCTCGTTAATTTGTCCAAAAACCATAAAGAACCAGACCATTAAGAAAATGAATAAATCCAAACACTAAAAAGTAAACGAAACAATAGTTACCCAAGACATTTAAAAAACAGTTAACTGAACACGAAGTCTCATACAAAATCTATAGCAGCAAAGTAGCGACAAACACCGCAAGTACAGCTAAATGTCTTAAACTGAATAGCCGCAAGAATAGCTGAGCTGTGTCATTTTCTATTGGTCACGCCCTTACCGAGACCCCCCCGTCAGACAATCACAGATTAAAAGGCCAAAGGCTATCAAACCAGGAATTGCAATTGTAGATATTTAGACTTTGTTTGCAAAGATCTATTTGTGGGAAATTCCAGATGGTCTAATAATAAGGCCATATTAACTTACACTAGGAAGTTTCACGATCCTGTTCTTGTTTTCGGGGCGAACATGACCAGAAATCGCACAAGGTTGTGAGGTATAGATGGAGAAAGGCCTTATTCCAGCTGTGGGACAAATTGTAGAAAGCTGAAATTCGGATGTTGTAGAAGTAGCTTATTTTGTAGTCCGTAAAGGAGTATTTTCGTGTTACTCATGGTAATTGGGTTGTGGTGATCCCGTAGGCAGTGACGCCATCTAAAATACTGGTATTCGGGGTGCATTCGGTTAGACTGGGAGCCGAGCACAACATCGGGCCCCCTATTCACAAACGCTCGGATTCGATTTCGATTCGATAAGTCGAATGTCTTGTTTTGGCATTACAAAAGCGAGCGAGATAGACATACGAGTTTCCGAGCGTTTGCGAATACGGGGGCAGATGATGATCATAGGACTATGTCCAGGAGTTAACTGGCATAGGCGCACCGGTCTAATGGCGCAACACACAATTACGATAGATTTCATGATCATGATTTTAGTTCCTGGGAACACGTTGTTTTAAATAGTACGCAATTATCACTTCTGTTAAAATTTAAATGACTTATTGTGATTTTTAGCGCATAGCTCTCGAAATTTAAAACTTAAGTAAGGTCTAAAATTCTAATACCTAATTCAGAAACTGGCGATTTGCTAAGCAAGCAAATCGTATTGCCGTTTAAGCACCAGGCAGCCCACAAAATGATAGAACATTCTAACTCGGATGTTTACAAATCTCTCCTTATTGAAGGACTTCTGGCTAGCGGAACCGCGCAGATCGATCGGAGAGGTCAAGGTCATACTAACGTTGCATTGCTGTGTGTACAACTACAGATATCTCTTAGCGATGTTATAGATCTACAAGAATGTTTTGGCGCTCGTATTGGAATTAAGTGGAAAAGATGGCGACGTATGTCCAAATTTTTGACTCACGTGCTAATAGATCTTCTTTGTACATTTGTACTATCATCTGTCATATAAGTCCGAAAAACTGATAGAAATCTTGCATCTTTTTTTACTCGTTTATATTGAGAGCAAAGTCAAACAACGACAAACACTTTTTATACTCCTATAATGTTACTTAATTACATTAATGAAATATATTTTAATTTTGCTGAAAAACCGATCATTATTTAATGACATACTACGTTGACAACAATTGTAATCGACTGACGACGCCATAAATTTTGCCCTAATTGAGGCCCCTTAAAACAAGATAATGAATAAATTCAAATATGTAGAGCTACGTAACTGAGGATTAGCTAAAGATTATTGTAAACACATTTGTTTATTTACGAACTTGAGAGAACGATTGACCCCGCCCCCTAGCTAGACCTTAAAGATCTGGCTGTGCTGGGACAGATTAGAAGCGAAGGATAGGGTGCTGTCGCGTAGCTTGGGAGAGGTCTTTGTCCAGAAGTGGACTGCATTCGATTGAATTGATTATAGTTTAAAAGAGAGCTTAGGAAAAAAAAATTTTTTTCGGTTCAAGGGCAATCGGAACCAATCATCCAATGTACTCGCTTAAACAAACAAATTGATGTATTGTTCAGATTTCTTTAGCCACAATAGTTCTTTTGAAAAGTCCTTCAGAGTCTAAAGGGCAGGCAAATAAATAAGACATTTCAAGACCACGTCTTACGGCGTAATAAATTTGTGATAAAAAGCATTGAACTCGTTTTATAACACTTTTTACAATTATCACGACATTAACATGTTTTCCTTAAAGTCTAATCAAGTTAATGCGTCGTGATTAGCCCAAAACAAACAGTTTGAAGACGTACCGGTAGGAAAACCGCACGGCACAACTTGCGCTCGTGTAATCCACGTCACCAAAGCGGTTCGTAGCAGTGTAGACGAGGTTTTACAATTACATCAGGCTATAGTACTATCACTCGTGATAACTGGGCCATCCCACGAATCCTGATAACGCGCCGCATAAATACAGGAGCGGCGGCCATTTTTTATCAGTTTGCCGCCATCGCGCGACTGTGACAGATCGAATTTTCGTTCGGAAATCAAAGTTTTATCGACGGTTGCTCTTGCAACGTGTTTGCTCTTTGAGTTTTATTGTTTCGTTGTTTTAGCAACAACCCTGAGGTTGTTGCTTTAAAGTGGAAAGAAAGCTTTGAGAATTACGCTATTAAAGGTGAGTTTTTGCGTTATTTTGTTATAATTATTTCTAAATATTAACTTCTAAACTATTAAGTACATTTCCTTTATCTCAAATGTAATTTTCTATTAAACGCTTGGTTAATGATATTCTTTTATGTCTTTAAATTAATGAATTACATTCATGTCCGTTAATCCCACAGTATTTATTTTAAAATAAATTTATGTATTACAATATTATGTATTTATAAAATATTGCAGAATTGAATGTCAAGTTGCTAACTGGATAAGCTGATTTCAGGAGCAAGTTTCTAATATTTTTTTATCAGCATGGCGATTTTTTCTGTTAGATTTTATAACATAGGCAATTAGGTTTTTTCATGGATTTCTAAATTATTCGTTTATTAGTTCCTACTTTGTAAAGTCTGAGTCTAAGTGTGTCTTTCTAAAGTTGAGTGTACTCAACTTTAGCAACTAGATTAAAATCAGTTAGGTAGAAAAATATTCCAATATAGATTTTATACAGTATTGAGTACCTAGTGTGTGTTAGCTTGGTTTGTTTCTATTTTCCAGTCACTTGCAGTTATAATAGTCAAAATCTTTCTCAAATAAGAACAAAACATATCGTAAGCACTGCCGAGATCACTGACCGTCTACCACTATTCACCCTTATGCCCTAAGTAATAAGGTTGAAAAGTGGTCGACCGTCAGTGAACTCAGTAGTAGGTACTTATTCGTTACAGCCAAATATTCCTAAACCGAAATTGTCACCACAGAATTCAAAATATCGGGGAAAATTTATTCAGCACACATACATGTAACGCGCGTAATGGAATTATCTTTTACCACATAACATTGACCTTGCGCACGCGTTGATTCAACATGGCGCCGCGTGACGTCACCAAGCGACTGTTGTGTCTGTCACGGAGCGATTCTCGTGAAAACTCCGTTTCATGACTATTTGTTTAATTAATTAATTACCATAAAATTGTGTAAGTTGGAGTCTTATTACTTTATAATTTTTCCAACGGTTTCTGACGTTTCTAGTTGGTACTTAAACCCCAGTCGGCCCTATAGAGTTTTTAAATGCCATCGGCATTAAAAAAGTATTTGTTAAAATTTGCCATTGTCCTGCTATTGCTATACCTATATTTTTTAATTTATCAATGCACATCGAAATGCCCAAAAAGTTAAGGCATCTGCCCTTAGTTACCGAACTCAAAAACCAACCCTGTACTCATTTCTTACTCTGTCCATTCCCACCACACATCCCCCTTAACATTCTCATCTCAGCCACTTGTAAAACAAACAGATTCAATTGTTGCCACTTAATATTGTTACCATGCATGATTTTGGATGTAAATTCAATTTAAACAGGAGTTCATGAGTTATTGTTGTTAGCATCAGTGCAAAACAATTAAAGGTACTGTTAGCATAAAAGTGTTAACTGTAGCTGTCCTAAAAGTTTTTTTTAATCAAATAAACTTGTTTTTCTATTAATGAGGGTAAGAACAAACTTATAGTACTAGTACTAGTAGTAGTAACATAGTAGATAATTATTATACTAGATTTTAAAAAAAATTGCTACTTTATGTAGGTACTCAAAAATAAATAAAACCATTTATCCTCATAACTGCGATACAATTATAATTTAAAATATTGAATACTAACTGTCCGGCGCAACTTCGTTTGCGTCACATTTTCCCCGTTTTCGCAACATTTTTCATTACTGCTCCACTCCTATTGGTCGTAGCCTTCCTCGATAAATGGGCTATATAACAATGAAATAATTTTTCATATCGGACCAGTAGTTTCAGAGCCTATTCAATGCAAACAAACAAACAATCAAATCTTTCTTCTTTATAATATTAGTTTAGATATTATAATTTAGGTCATAAGCATAATCACGCCTGGAATCCCCGAAGGGTTAAGCTGAGGTGTATATAATAGTACAATCTCATCTCGCCAGTTATGTTTAAAGTACCATGTAATAGGGGGCGTGCCTATTGCCATCAACCGGGCCCAAAAAAACCGTAGCTGCTGAGAAATTCCTGATGGAAAAACCCAACAACAACTTGCCCGTCTCGGGAATCGAACCAGAACCTTAAGCTCAGCCGTCGGCCGCCAGCGATTAGAAAATAACGAGATAATATAAATAATTAACGTATTTATAACTAGCTGTCCCGCGCAACTTCGTCTGCGTCACTTTTTACCCGTTTTCGCAACATTTTAAGTGAAAAAAAAAAACAAATCGGACCAGTAGTTCCTGAGATTAGCGTGTTCAAGCAAACAAACTCTTCAGCTTTATTATTAGTACTAGCTGTCCCGCAACTTCGTTTGCGTCACATTTTCCCCGTTTTCGCAACATTTTTCATTACTGCTCCGCTCCTATTGGTCGTAGCGTGATGATACATACCCTATAACCTTTCTCAATAAATGGGCTATCTAACACTGAAAGAATTTTTCAAATCGGACCAGTAGTTCCTGAGATTAGCGCGTTCAACCAAACTCTTAAGCTTATTATTAGTATATATGTATTAGATTAGATTTTAAATAACATCATTATCATTATCCTCCACAGCCCGAATTCACCCACTGTTGGGTATAGGCCCTCTTTGTTTCTACCAATCTCCATGTTCTAGTGCCAGTCTAATCCATCTTTTACCCGTAAATGGCAACAATGTCGTCTGCCCATCTCAGCGCCGGACGACCAACACTTATCTCTTTCCAGTCCTTGGACGCCTATCGGTCACAGCTTTAAGGCTGCGGTGCCACTGAAGTGGAGCGGAGCAGAGCGGAGACGAGCTGTGTCGCGAGAGACCAATCACATGGCTTGAAATCCACATCTCTTCTCCACACCGCCATGTGATTGGTGAATCGCGGCACAGCTCGTCTCCTCTCTGCTCCGCTCCGCCTAAGTGGAACCGCAGCCTAATCCACCCGCTGTCACCACGCCTCGTTAGGCGTCCTGCTACATCTGTAACTCCATCTGTCAATGAAACGTAAATTTTAGTCAGACAAAAAAAACAAAACATTTAATACTAGCTGACCCGCGGACCAACCCGCACTGGGCTCGCGTGGTGGATTAAAGCCCACTCCACCTCATTGAGAGGAGGCCTGTGTCCCAGCAGTGGGTACATTATAGGCTGATGATGATGATGATGATGACCCGCGCAACTTCCACTTCGCCAATCTCAAAAGAAATAAATGGTTGCTCCGCTCCTGTTGGCCGTAGCGTGACGTAATATAGCCTTCCTCGATAAATGGGCTAGCCAACAGTATAATAATTTTTCAATTCGAACAGACAAACAGTAGTTCGAGATGCGCGTTCTAACAAACAAACTATTCAGCTTTATAATATTTGGCTGGTTTTTCTGACTGTACATAATGGACACGCGACAAACACATGCGTACTGGACCCCAGTAAATATGTACGTAATTTATCAATGGACTTTGATATTCAATCAATTTATAAACGAAAATAACACAAAGAAGAATTTGGGATACACTTATTTGACAAACTATTACAGCTTGTAATTGTATCTGTTTCATTGGTCTAGTCATGTAATGGTATGTAATGTAGTTTTATTTGTTATTAATGACGTAAAGAATAGTGCCATCCCATACCTTCCCGTGGGTGTCGTTAGAGGCGACTAAGGGACTTGCCAGAGAATGGGCAGCAGCGTTCTCTGTGCTTTTGTAACAACCGTACTGCGATCGCCAACCCGCCTGCCAAGCGTGGCGATTATGGCAAAACCCCCCCCTTCTTGGGGGAGGCCTATGTCCAGCAGTGGACGTCTTTCGGCTGAAATGATGATGATGAATGTACTATTATATGTATATTAATACGTATTCATACACAATATTAACACAAACTACAAAACTGTTTTACGTCTGTCTCGTCACTGTCTCTCGGGTCCAGTTGAAAACCAGCGTCGGGAACTAGCTGCTCGGCAGTTTGCTGAACTGGGCCTATTTGGCGCAGCCGTGAGACACACAATATTTTCTTTTTATTTTCTGTTTATATTTAAGTTTTTTTACTTTATTTTTTATTGTGTGCATTTGTGGCATGTGCCAAATAAATATGTTTTCTTTCTTGCTTTCTGGAAGCGAACGGCTTGTGCCAAACATGAGGTTTCCATTCAATTCCCGGTTCGAGCACTTATTTATCTGGTTTTTCTACCCCGAATTTCTTAATAGAAACTATAGGGTCTTTATTTTGGTCCGGTTTATTACAGCCACAGAGTAGGCTGGCTTAAAAACAACTATAGTTGCCCACTGCTGGGCAAAGGCCTCCCCTATGGCTTTCCAATTTTCCTTTACATTTGCCTTCGACCAATCCGTTAAGATTGAGTCCAGCTGGCCTTCGTGACGTCTTAAAACATTATTGTTTTACTCCTTATCCAGTGTGGAAAAGAGATGGCGCTAGACATCCTGTATAGCTCCGTCTCTTTCCCACACTAGAATAAGAGTAAATAATAATGTTTTAAGACGCCACGGTAGGCCAGCTGATCGTTACGCCATTAATTACATGGGAATTTAAAATCACTAGCGAAATGTGTGTAAACTGTAGAAATATATAAGTATAGATACCACTCTGTTCAAAAAGAATATGCTATATTTGAACTGCCCAACCCTTTAGAAAGAACAGGCGTGATGTTGTTATATTTCACCTCTAAAGAAGTGGTTTTTTTTTAAATATGAGATTGCTGAAGGTTCGGAAAATCAGTTCGGCGAACACTGAAGCATTTCCGGCATAAAATAAAAAAAGGCGTGGTACGTGGTGTTACCTAATAATGACGTAATATTATTATGTAAAAAATAGTAATAATAATCAATAATTATTATTTATCATTGATTTCTTCAAAAGATTAGAATAAGTATTCGACTTCATCACGCCGCCGGCGTCTGGGTTTAAAACAATAAAGATAAAATCTAAATTGTGACGGAAATAGAACTCGTAAGATTAAGTGCTCGTTTCCGCTAAAATTAGGCGACACCTAAATGAATTCCTAAATAAAAACAAGCTGTTTAATTTTCAACGCTCAGCTCAACGTTGAGAGTTGAAAGTCGCAACAGTGCAAATGTATTGAGTTATTTTTTTAGGTGCCGCTTAGTAAAAACGGCCATTAATCGTTTTGTAAGTCTGTTACTAAGTCGATGATAAGATAAATAAATCGATTGATAATTTTACGATATTTCTACTATTAATAATTACGTGAAAATAGTAGGTAGTTTAAACACTTCGCCGATCAAGACTTTGATTGTAGGGAGTGCCCTAATTATTATTTAAGTCTATATCAATTGGCATCACACATTTAATCATAATCATCATCTGCCTAGCTTTTTCATCATTAATGATGCCACTTGTGTTACTGACAGGGACAACACTTGAACGCGGTTTAGGTTGGTTCGGCTGATCGCGTTCAGATGCTAACTGCCCTGACACCCTGAATCCTATTTCTAGGGTTCCTAAATTCAGATTTTTTTTATTAAAAAAAATAGTGCGTGACGTCCCTCCGCGCGGAAGAAGTAAAACTTAACGCAACAGTGCTTTCATACCCCCTCCATGGTAGCGTTAAACGTTTAACGCAACCTTGTTCTCATACCTATACAATAGATACCTTATACCGGATGTAAGGGACACTGACGCGAAAACGCATGCCACGTACTCGGTACACCATTCTGAACCCCCCCAACCAACTTTATGGTGGGGCAGGCGTGTAAATAGCCGTTCTCCGGTGCGGGATGAGAACTAATTACGACTCAGCACGTGGATGCGTGTGAGTCCAACTTGTCTGTGGATAGCCTGTGTGTGGATCGGGGGGCCATTCAACACCAAAACCAACGAGAAAATTGCCAATCGCTTACCGAAGCTGCTTGAGCGGGGTCAGTCGCTCCAGCTGCTAGTACATTCCCGCTGTTTTCTTCATGGTGGCCACCAGTGTTCCGAATGTCCAGTCGCACTATACACTGCTGGTCTAGGCTATCTTGGGTCATGCTGATGCGGGATTAAGATGCGCTCCAGTATAGAGATGATTTTCAAGATAATTAGAAAACCAAAGTCGACACTCAAATCGAGCGTGCTTGCGAGGCGAGACACATAAATGTATGTTCTTTAAGGGTTCAGACTGATGTACTAAGTACGTGGTAAGCGTTTTCGCATCGATGTCTCTTACCTTCTTCTTTGAGTATATTTACGATGTATTTCAAATTCGTTTCTGTCATCACACGTAATTTTAACTCTATCGATAACTGTCGTCAACCAACTTATCTTTTCATATCAGTATTCAAAAAGTACCAAGTGACTCAGTTCAAGGCTCATCTCTGATACAAGAGCGTGTGATAAAAAGTGTTTATTTAAAAAAAAGGTGTCCATTTTCACATTAAGCGCCAATTGTAAATATTTTATCGACTAGTTTACGTAATCGGTCAGCGGATCGCTTTGTGAGGTAATAAAATAGTTGTTTTATGTCTTTATCGCCATATTATTACTAGGCTCATAGATGGTTGTGGAATAGCTATAAACAGCTATGATAATATCTGGACTGCCTCGTTTTCCTAGTGATCGCAATCACGACTGCTGAGCATCATTCCCGAGTCAGCCAAATTACAATATTGGGTTTTTCCATCAGGAATTTCTCAGTACCAGCCACGGAGTCTTTATTTGTACCTGGTTGATGGCAATAAGCTCGCCGCGTATTAATTATCGAATCTAATTGACTTAGAAGCCCACTGGGCCGTCATAGTTTTGTCTTCAGATACTTACTATCGAGTTCACCATAGGGCTGTTATATAGCTATTGAGAGTCTGTTTTAAAATCTAAATCTGCTGTCAAAAATCATGATAGCATATTTATAAGTAGAAGCACGAGTTTTGAGTGTTGTGTTGTGAACTTGTGACTGCAGATTTATCCGAATAACGTTCTAGAAATTGGTATAGCATACCAAACGAAGAAGCGTAAAAGTCTGCCAACCAGTCTTATGTTTCCTAGCAAAACGTTTTACAAAGGTTGATACATTGAGCCAATAGGCTCACCCGCTTTACTATTGGGTATACCTGCCTAATCCTTCGGGGATTACAGGCGTGATGTTTATGTTATGTGATATACATTAAGTTTTCTGGATGTCTGTGATATGTTGACCTTGTTATTTTCTGACTCTTATCGACCAAAATCCATGTCCCTTCACTTTCTGACGTTGTTTTCTGTTTGTTCCAGGGAGCACCGGGCGAGTCCGGCGCGTCTACAAGTGCCGGGCGTGTGCGGCTGAGCCGGCCGCAGCAGGCCTCGCGCCCGCGCCCCGCGCCGCTCTGTTGGCGCCGCGCCCTCAACGTCGACCCGCCCTGGCTGCGAGCCCGGGCCCGCTGACGCCAGCGAGACATTACGTGAGTCACTCAAAACTTATGAGCGCCTGGTACTCGGATACCCGTGCAGTTAATTGATGAATCATTGAAATTCTGGAATTGTTGTAACCAGAGAGATATTATGTGATTCTCTTCAAGTTTATGAGCGCCTGGTACTAAGATTCCCGTGCAGTTAATGAGGATTGTCCGTTTTTACAAAAAATGCTTATTGCTAAACTATTTCAAAGAATAAGGTCACTAATCATTTTTTTCTACTAAAATTTAAAAATATTCCCGATTTATTTACATTTTTAAAGAAATGACGTCATCTCAAGAAGCAATATCGAGAAATAGTATGAGAGCCCAGGACCAAAACCATGTCCCATCGTTTTACCGCCAAAACCGTGTTAAATTAGTTAGACGAATCTGAAACCTGACAAGGTGGGCAGTACAATCAGAAACGTCGGAGTTTTATGGGGGTTATGTTTCTGCTATGTCCAAAAATTAAATAGGCAGACGGTTTTATCACAATATGTCTGACATTCAAAATGTACATTAGGTTTCGACATTTTACTACCAAAAGTTTTAGTATTTTTCTAATCTAAAAAAGATAGCTATCGATACTAGTTTAAAAACGATTAGACAAACATTTTGGTTATTGGCTCTGTAGCTTCATATGGAGTTAAAAAAGCAAACTGTCACTATAGTGTCACTCCCTTTTTAATCGTAGAATGGTCAAATGAATTTATTACTGTAATGACGTCATCAGCCCGAAAATTTAAGTTTTAAAAAAACAATTGTCTTATTGTTCCAGCTGACACTTGTGGACTAGCGCAAGTGGGCCACCACAACCCGGCTCGAACACCTGACACCGACCGCACCGGCCCGGACAGGCAAGCGCAGCATAGCCGACCCCACGCTCCGGCACTGCCGGGGCTAAGTCGGCTCCAAAGTCAACGTAACAAGGCTCAAAATCCCAGCCAAAATGAAGGTCATAGAAGAAGAACAGCTTATCACTGTGATGGACGGGCCGTGGTCTCCGACGGAGCTGATCCGCGAGATCGTGGAGACTGGTACGCAGGAGGACCCGTTCTATGTGATGGATCTGGGGGAGGTGGTCGCCAGGTACCATCGCTGGAAGGAGCTCATGCCGCGCGTCGAGCCCTTCTATGGTGAGTCCGTTCAAATTAAAAAAAAATTGATCTACACAGTAAATAGTGGTCGTAATTTTATCGTAATTGCTGAGCATGACGTCCTGGGTTCGATTCCCGGGTCCAGCAAATTGTTATTGGGTTTTACCCCTTAGTACACCCCACATTTCAACAGTTTAAGTCTCATGTAATAGGGGGCGAGCCTATTGATATCAACCGGGCACAAATCCTGACTCCGTGGCTGCTACAGACAAATTCTTAAACACCTGAATAAACAGTATCAGACTTGTCTCGTCATCATCTTCCTGTCCTTGTCCCATTTTATTTGGGGTTGGCACAAAACGTTTTCCATCAGACGTGTCTAAGGCTGCCCGCCCACGTCCGAGAATCGGTGACCGATTTTTTGTAGGTGAGAAATAGAACACACTGATAGCAATAGTGCAACGCACACGTCCTACAAAAAGTTGGTCAGAAATCGAGGAAAATAATCAGAGGAAAAATCGGCCCGATTATCTGTCCTACAAAAAGTCTGACGTGGGCGGGCAGCCTTATACTGTTCATTGATATAAAACTAACACGAAGTATGTTTTGTTCGTAGCGGTGAAGTGCAACGACGACAAGCTGCTGGTGAGCACGCTGGCGGCGCTGGGCACCGGCTTCGACTGCGCCTCCAAGGTCGAGATCGAGCTCGTCAAATCCATCGGAGTCGCGCCCGAGTGAGTACTGCAACGTCTTCTATCTTATAGGGATCGGACCCTCTTACCCTGTTATCTACGGGGTGTAAGAGGGTACATCAAACTAAGTAACTTACACAAAAATAATTGCTCGGAAATAACTTCTTTTTTGGACTGTGAAATCAGCTTCAAAAAATTATTAAGAGCGTTTATACCCTACGGTATTTCATACAATCTTTCAAGTCGTTATTTTCCGAAATGACTGAACAGATTTTAATGAAACTTCCTACGCATAAGCAGTATACATAGGTCTAAAAAGTTACTAAAAACATTTTCGAAATGTCTTTTACAAATGAAGATAATTGGACATTTCTGTTTCTATAGAAAATTAAAAATCGGTCTAATTTCGCTGTAACATTATTTTTCGAAAATGTTTTTTTGTAACTTTTTAGACCTATGTATACTGCTTATGCGTAGGAAGTTTCATTAAAATCTGTTCAGTCATTTCGGAGAATAACGACTTGAAAGTGTGTATGAAATGCCGTAGGGTATAAACGCTCGTAAGCTACTTAAATAAAATCGTATCTTAATGACAATTACTGCAGTAAACACTTTGACTTGTTTAGAGATACGGCTGTTTAGAGTGTCTATGGCAATAAAGTTTTTTTTTTTAATGAGACTTTTCCCCACATAGAATTTATCCTGTATCGAGGATGCATTTACAAACATTTAAGTTACACAAACAACTAGACCCGTAACAACTATCAGCAGGCCATAAAAATGTTTGTTCCGTGCAGGAATTGAAACCGGCACACCCAGCATACCAGTCAATCGCTCAGTCACTGCGCCAACCGTGCTGTCGTAACTTCGTCGTTAAAGAAAGAAAATTCATTTAGCACTTGGCATAAGTACACACAATATAAAACCGGAAAATTAAATTATACGTAGATCTGAAATAGAAAGATAGAAAGACATAACGGCTGTGCCAAATATGCCCAGTTCATAATAATGAGTCCAATAATAGTTAATGGAAACTGAGATGAAAGCGGCATGTCCTAGAACCAAAAATTTGAAGACATGTTACATCTATCAACCCGCACTAAACCCGCGAGGCGTATAACTGCCAACTCCCTATAAGAACACAGTAATCTGATCAACTTTTTAAAATGTCAAAAGGAACATTGATCGTGCTATTAGATTATCAACTTACGGCACTCGGGTGAACGTTGTAAATCCAGTGATATTACAGGCTATTGTTAATAAATCATATTTGTTACAGTCGTATTATCTTCGCGAACCCAGCTAAGATGGCGTCGCATATCCGCTACGCGTCGGCCGTCGGCGTCGACGTCATGACGTTCGACTCCGAGACCGAACTCATGAAGATTAAACAATACATGCCGCACGCACAGTGAGTACTATCCCTTTATACGAGCTTTCTGGACAAAAAACCGTATGTGTCTTCAAGGTTAAGCAGCGCTTGGCAAGGTCAATCCGTGGATGAGCGACCATCTAATACATACCGAGTTTACTCCGTGCCTCGGAAAGCACGTTAAGCCGTTGGTCGCGGCTGTCATTTGTAGATCTTTGACAGTCGTTAAAGGTAATCAGTGTCCCGAAAGGCTGACCAGTCTTACCAAGGAGTATTTTATTACCCCAGTAACCCAGTAACATGGTTGTGGAGGTCAGATAGGCAGTCGCTCCATGTAAAATATTGTTATTCAGCTCTATCTGGTTAGACTGTAAACTGATTCCAACATAGTTGGAATAAGGCTAGCCAGATGATGTTGAGTTGTTTGGTCTTACCTTCAGTGGTCGACCTGGAAGTCCCTAAATCAACGCCTCTGTGATTATCGGCCTAGTTTCAATAACCGAGTTAAGATTTTGATGATGCTGTATGCACGTGCAGGCTTGTGATCCGGATCCGCTGCGACGCGGCGTCGGCGCAGTGTCCGCTGGGGATCAAGTTCGGCTGCGACCCGGTCACCGAGGCGCCGCGCCTGCTCAAGCTGGCTGCCGTGCTCGGACTCGACGTAAGTAACACTTATATCTTCATTTTAATTACTTTGAGGGTCGCCGCAACACGCTTTTCTTGTTAAATTCTCTCCTGTCGAACGTTACACAATAATTTGTAGACAAATCTTCGACAAAATATAAGTTTGACCCACCTACGGTTTCCGGCGGTCGCTTTAGTCACCCGTCAATCATTATATTGATAACTAGTACTTTGCCCGCGACTTCGTCCGCGAAAATTGTTATATAATATAGCCTATGTTACTTGGTAAATATGTAGTTTTCTAATGGTGAAAGAATATTTAAAATCGGTCAAATAGTTTTTGAGTTAAATCTTAACAAACAAACAATCAAATCTTACCTCTTTATAATCTTAGTTTAGATGATTTGGAGTTCTTATTATTCGACGTGTTGCACATACCCCAAGTAATATGTGACAAGGTCAGGAAGATGATGATTTGAGCTAAGATTTGAGATATATTTAAAGTCTGTCGGACTTATGTACGCCCATCTTAACCAAGTCTCTTTGCACCGTCTTAATGCTTATGTATGGTTCCTATCCTTCTGCAGGTGATCGGCGTCTCATTCCACGTGGGCAGCGGTGCTATGGAGACGGAAGTGTACGCGCGCGCCATCGCGCTGTCTCGTGCGCTGTTCCACGTGGGGCACAACGTGGGACACAAGGCCATGCGTCTGCTGGACGTAGGGGGCGGCTTCCCGGGCGGCTCGCACTCCTCCATCTGCGAGGTAAGACTGACTAGCGACCTAGCGTACAATCTATACAAATAAATAAAATTGAAGTGTCTGTTTGTAATATTAAAATAACCGCTTTTTACTACATGCATATGAATGTTTATTAAGTCCCATTAAAATCGGTCCTGCCGTTCCAGAGATTAGCCGGAACAAACAGACAGACAGACAGACGAAAATTTTAAAAAATATATTTTGGTATATGTACCGTACATATACCAAAATATTTTTTTAAGGAGTTACTTAGGCTACTACTATTTTAGAAAACATCAAAACTTATTAAAAAAAAGTTTTGTTAAATTCCACGCGGACGAAGTCGCGGGCACAGCTAGTTGGAAATAAAACACTACGAAAAATAATTTTATTTTATCCCGCAACATATACATTCAGGGTTGGATGCAGAACGCAGCACCGCCCTCGCTCTGCAACATGCTAAGTGAAGTTCCTAGGGACAAACATTAGCCGACTGCCCAAAAACAATTGAATTATGTAAAGGTGTAGGTTCCAAGAGCAAGTTAAGTTTTTGATCTTGTATGAAGGTACCGGCTCTGCATGCAATCCAATAGCTTTGGGTTGCATATGCATATTGCATTATATACAAGGTGTAACATAATAAACGCAAGACCTCCCGTGTGGTCTCTCTGTCCATGAAACTGAACAACTTTTGTTCTATGACTTTTGGAATTGCATACCTCTCTTTTTAGTTTTACCATACATGTTGATCAGCTGATCGCGTCAGTTTCTATGGAAAGTACAATTTTTGTTTTGTGAATTTCAAGAACTCGTAGAACAAAAGTGGCTCAGTTTCATGGTCCGAGACCCCACACGGGAGGTCTTGCGTTTATTATGTTACACCTTGTATAATAACCGCTCCTACTGCATGTGCATATTTCGCTTTAAAACATATAACTTAAAATTTGCATTACTTATTTAAAACAGGCAAACTATAGCTCGGTACCCATAGTATAGTTTACTCAAGTTGTACGGCTTTTTTATATTTACCGAGACTTAGTACTTGTTACATAATTTTGTTTTGCAATTAGCAGGTTTAAAATATGTTTCGCGACCGTATCAAATATGGCGTTACTGAGTTATAATCATTAAAATTATCGATACAACCCTCGTTACTTCAATTAAACCCCATTGAATGACTTTTTCATGAACCCCGTACCCGATCATGGATCAATACAATAGGGGTATAATACTGGGTAAAGAAAACGAAATTCTATTTTGTCCGTCAGACAGGTAATACAAAAATATTAGACACGTATTTTTTGTTTTATCAAAATATCAAAAAATCACTTAGTTAAAACTCATTGAAGTTGGAGAGTGGGGGCTCACTACGTCACAAGTAGGCATAAAATCACCTACAAGTGACGTCATGCGCCATTGCAACTCAGTTTATCTCCGTAATTTTATGACCACGTGAAAAAGGAAAAAATACGTGTCCAATACCTTTCAATAATCTACCCGACAGACAAAGAAAAAAAAATTGTGATCATCCCCTATTGATGACTTTAATGATTCTAAATCCCGGGGTCTAGAATTGGGTCAATAAAAAATACAGTACACAAGTCATGAAAAAAAAAATCATCTCGTTTCTTGCTACTCTTGGGATTCTACTCTAGGATCCTTCGCTGCTATCGAGATCCAACTTTGTCCCTCGAATTAAATTACCTTTTTGAAGTGAAAACATCTTCAGCCGCGTGAGCGATTTTTGGTAGGGGAAAAACTATGGGTTCGCGTCACCGATGATCTCGACATGCTCGTGACGTAATGCGCACGACTAGCGACGCGCGGCTTGTACTGTGTATAGATTTAAAAAATCAAAAAAAGAACAGTAATTCCATTGTTTTGATTGCCTCTTTTGTTTTTTTTTTCACTTGCTTTATCTAGTATTGTCGTTGTGGTCAGGTGGCGTCGGTGATCAACTCGTCGCTGGAGGAGCACTTCCCGGAGCGCTCGGTGCGCGTGATCGCGGAGCCGGGCCGGTACTTCGCCGCCGCCGCCTACACGCTCGCCGCCATGGTACACGCCAAGCGAGAGGTACGCACACCATCATCATCATCATCATCATCATCTTCTTCTTGCCCTTGTCCCATGTTATTTGGGGTCGGTGCAACACGACTAATATTCCAACTAATAATTTTTAGCAGCGTTGAGCGATTTTTGGTAGAAAACTATGGGTTCGCGTCACCGATGACCTCGACATGTTCTTAACGTATTGCACCAGACTAGCGACGCGTAGTATAGTGGCCTGTGTACTGTGTACAGATTTAAAAATTCAAAAAAGAACACAGTAATTCACTTGTTTTGAGTTTTCACTTTTGTCGGCAGTCCTTATGACTGCCGCTGTGTTTTTTTCTTATTTACGGAAATCGGTAAGTGTGAACCACCCGTGTCAAAACGTGGCGCGTCTGATCCTCGCCCTATAACCGAGCTCTCACTCACATAAACAAACTCAAACATTTATTCGATAAATTGTTGTTTCCGGAACCACGTTGAGGAGTTTATTCTGGAATACTGTCAAATTAAAACAAAAAAGGCGCGTTTGTTAATTATTGACAGGGTAACGTAATATAAATCGATTATTTTTGTCTTTTGTGACAACGTCCTGAATTTGGACGAGGATGCAAAACGTACCTTGTATAGCCGGTCTACTTAGCCTCTATATGCTAACCCTCGTCTCGTCCGCTAGGTGGCGTCGAAGGAGTTCGACGAGAACGCGGAGACGCACACTATGTACTTCATCAACGACGGCGTGTACGGCTCGTTCAACTGCGTGCTCTATGACCACCAGCAGGTCGTCGCTGAGCCGCTCAACGTAAGTATTAACCTCTCTTACACTTGTTTAGGAGACAGTACAGACGGCGTCAGTATGCGCTAACAGTCTCCCTCTACAGTCCGGCCGAGTACGCCAGGGGGGTATCTACTTAATGACGCTGTCTGTACGAGCATAATTTCGCTTCACTCAAGTAAATAGCATAGAAATGAGAAAAGAAAGAAAAATATTTATTTGGCGCAGAGACATGAAGTGCATACAAAATTAACAAAAATAAAACAATGGCGAGCATGAGCGTTTATGTGCGCCTTCCATTTCATTTTTCGACTATCTGGTAGGCGCATGAAAGTGCAGTAATCCTTGGATCTCTGTTGTTTTGGATTATCTAATCGATTTTTTATTAATTAAGCTCTAATTAAAAATTAATCGCTCCATGTGTACAAAGTGTAAACGGACCCTTCACGAATTCTTCAAAGCATTCTGTACGTCCAACTTAGTAAAAAATACGGGGTAACGACTTTTATTGCGGTGAAAAATCACTCTTCGCGGTAGGACAATGTAATGCACTGAAAACATTGTGCGATAGAATAATAGAACCATTCTATCATTGAATGGGACAGGAGTCATGGAACATTAACAACTTGTATGATTTTTTTAACTTGTGAAAGGTTGGAACTTTGATTTCTAATAACAAATAGAAGGTTCCCAGGAATGGTCCAGATAAAAAAAAATCGCAATGATGAGGAGAACAAGTGTGTTTTGGCTTTGTGAATTCCGGTCTTTTTATCCATTACCTACACATCTACGTTTGTTTTTTTTTTATGCTAATGCCACCCGGCCTCCCCCTCCTTAGGACAACGGCTCTGCGCCGGCGCAGTGCTCGGTGTGGGGCCCGACGTGCGACGGGCTGGACTGCGTGCTGCCGCGCACGCGCCTGCCCGCGCTGGCGGTGGGCGACTGGCTGGTGTTCCGCGACATGGGCGCCTACACGCTGCCCGTCGCCTCGCCCTTCAACGGCTTCCCGGTGCCCACTGTCCGCCCCGTCGTGGATGCCAGGCTGGCGTGAGTATTCCTTTACTTAGAGAAGCTTTATTATACAGGTTTTCGATTAAGTCACTTGCATCCGTCGAGGAGGTGTTTGTACCCGTCATAATAAACATATTTAGGTATGAAGCTACTTATGGAATGCGTCAATAATGTCGATAGCTGGTCAGTCCCAAATGTGTGACGATATCTTCTTTTAGATTCACTCCAAAGCCCAAACAACAGCTCCACTACTATAACGACCCTATCTCTCTATTCCAGTTGCATACTCAAGGAGCTTCGTCCGCTGAGCGCGTCACAGTTCGCAGCAGGCCGCACGGGGGCGCCGGGCCCCTCGCTGGGCCCCGCACCGGGCCCCGAGCCGGCCCCGCCCTCCCCCCCCGCCTCGCACGCCGTGTTCGTGGAGTGCGCGCTCAAGTGACGCGAGGACTCGCGAGACAAGCTTCACACACACCACACTGTAACCTCGCACACACACACGCTCACTCTTGTCAGGTAGCAAATGATGTACAGGACGAGGATCTGTTGGCGCACTAACGACGCCATCTTGTTTTGTTAGAGCGGTTTCAGATTAACGTATTTTGTAGCGCGTATAAGTAAAAGGCGCTTGAATATGCACCTACACCCTTATATGTTAATCTGAAACTGCTCATATTAAAATTTCCCAAACACATCCAATGTGTTTACCAATAGCGCTCTGTGTACGATCACCAATAGATCCTTGCAGGACTGTAACGTTACGAAACAGTGACACATCTGCCGAAATTAGTGCCGTAAAGTCGAATTCATGTGTTATCCAATCACAGCGTGCTATTGATAAATCGATTCCTGAATCGATTTGTTTCATTGGTGGATGATGAGACGATATGTCAGTATCATGAATCTGGCCAACATCATAGTGATCTTAATAAACGTAGACATAAGGTCGGTATTGGTTTCTGCTGCCAAAGGCGAACTTTCACCTCGTAATTCTGTAGATGTGTCGCTACAATCAAAAGTATCATTTTTGTTGACATCGATAATTAATGTCATTGTGTTAGGTCGGCCTCACACGTACGCAACCATTTGTCAGGTAGCAAATAATGTTAGGAAATTATAGTTTTATTTTTATTTGTCAAGCATTATATGTGTTAAAATTGCTTGTTTTGTTAATGCCGTCATTGAATTTGCTTATTACGGACTTTCAAGTTGGTGTTCAACTTGCTTAGCGATTAATTCCCCTGATGGCACATAACCTCAATATTCACGGCCTCATTTCAGTACGAATCGAATCAGAGATTTTATCAAATAGTTACGTCACAGTCGAATAAAATGTGACTATTAAACCAAATGTACTTATACTGGTAGTGAATGAAATATCAATTCTATGTCTGTAGCATATTGTTTATAATGCGTAATTAAAAATGGAATAGTAAAATTTTTCTGGTACTGATAGGACCTTCTTTTCATTGTTGTACTGTAACTATAATTAAAAAAAAAAACTTCGTTCTATGTGTGTGATAGCGTGTTGTCTCTTGCAGAAATATAGTAAACGTAGAAAAACTTTGCATTTCAGTAACTTTTCTATTACAACTTTTCAGTAACATTCTATTTATAATAATCTCTCATCAAAACATCTGGGCTCATTTCTTTATGTACTTAAAAAAAAATGTAAAGCACATTGTACTTAGACGTTTTGTGGAGGGGTGTGATCGATAGAAAATATTTATATTATTCTAAAATTAAATGTGGTATCGCTTTTTACGCGAAATTGTTAATCTTTATATTGTTTTTCGCTTACTAACATTGATTTAATTTGTGCAAAACTGCCTAAGGCACCGGTCCCACCGTCGCAGATTAGAGAAAAGCGAGGATCCTGTATATTGAAACATAGACTATGGTCCAAATACTGACCTCAGTGACGAAATTCTTCGTCGGCGATGGGACAAGGTCCTTAATGTATATAAAACTCACGGTGTTTTCCTTTGCATATTTTCTTAAACGTAAAGTATTCACTATAAATGTATTTCGATGTGTCAGTTACCCACATGTATAATGTGATTTATGAATTTTTCAAAGTTAAATGTTTCATCTCATAAGATGGTTTCGCAATAATATTTGTGGCAATCTTGCTTTTTAAATAAACATTTGTGGAATGTGAGCTGGTGTTTCTTTTTTCCTATCTTTCAGTATATATATGGTTATAAACAAAAGAAATAGGAAAAGCTATATTTTCTATGATATATTCTAATGATAACAAAATTTTAAAGGGGCAAGCTGAAAGGGGTAGGTAATTCATAGCATTTTGTATTTTTACCCGCTTTAGCGAATATTATTATAGTGCCCGGACAAAACTACCAAAAGTGGAGAGATTTAACGTGTTTTTTAAGAAAATCTTTACACATTAACATGCAATACAACTTCAAATATTTTTATATAAATGAAAACATCATTAATTGCACAACGATAAAGTTGATATTCCTTGAAAAAATTACTTCAATTAGAAACAAGGATTTGTAACTGCCTTCGATCAATAATATTGATCGAAGGTAACTGCTATAGCTTGTGTGGAGGTTCATTATTTACAATTCTTTACGTATTGCTCCAAGAATGTTAGCCTGCCGTTTTGTTCTTGAGTTCGGTTATCAATTTCTCGAAGTTTTTCCATTTCTTCTTCATGGTATGTACACTTAAGTCCTGAAGATGACAAACTAGGAGCTGAAATGCAAAAATAGGTATAGTACTTGAATATAAATTAGAATAACGGAACATAGGAAAATATAATATTCAGATCCAGCCTGTCCCTTTGCTGCCCTCCCCCAGGGAAGCCCTAAGCCGAAGCTCGTACCCCGCAGGAGGTGCCCTTAGCGTGTTTCCGGCCAGTCTATAAGTTTTTGCACTGGCTCGAGGCCTAACACTCAAGGCAACCAGATGATGGTCCGGTTAAGCTGAAGCTAGCCTCATAGGTTGAAATGCAAGATGCCATTACAAAAAAAAAATGAAAAACATGTACCGAGTGAACCGAGATTCCGAGTGAACGGTCACTCGGAATCTCGGTTCACTCGAGTTAATCGTCTGATGTCGGCATAAAGATTGTCAAAGATCGATAGAATATGACAGTCGGGGGCGAGCCGACAACGGCGTTACGTGTTTATTGTGGATGTGGGTCTCAGCTGTTACTACTTATAGTCCGGGGCTTTTAGATTTGAACCCTGCATTAAATATAAACAGCGATTTTTTTCTTGAATCGTGTACTTGACCTTAGCTCTTCATATAATAATAAAAAATTAAACATTTTCCGAGACCGGATCAAGCTGAAAAAGACGAAAACGCGTTTTTGTGAATAAAAACATGGGAAAAAAAGTTAACAGGACAAATTTAGTTACTTTAGGTAAAGAATTGGTGACAGTAATATATTTTTTCAGAATTAAACATTTTCGTCCACGGAAATTACGGTAAAAAAACATTTACGAAATTTTTGGATTGTACTTAAGGCAAAAATATAAACAGCGGTTTTTTTACATAAAATAACTTAAATTAATATATTACACCGCCAATAAACAAAATTAAACAAATTGTACTACCGGAAGTTATTATTACCAGTTTTTTTACAATAGCGGTTGAGGCAAAAAGGTAACAGGGTTTAATTTAGTTTAACTTTCATCTAAAGGCTATTTCTAACCTATTTACACGAAAATTAAACACATTAAAGCAAATCGTGAAAAAAAATCAATTAATGTTTACGTAAAATACGTCTGCAAGCTTTATTCTTGTATTTGGCGCAGCACTTTCATAGGAATTTGATCTTTCTGAAGTAGAAATAAGGTGTACATTCGCGTAACTCAATAAAACACCGACTCAAACAACAACACAGTCATACGCACACAATGAACGCAGCGCTTATCTTGTTTATGCACACTAGCACACGCCGTACGCCGCACGCTGCTTAGCGCTGACACCGTGCATCGTAATTTAATTTTTACTTTGACAATATTAATTATCGCTCTAATTTGTTTAATTTTGGGGGATTAAGGTTTGGATTTATATATTTCTCATTATTAAATGAATTTAAATCCTGTTACATTTTTGCCGTAAGTAGTATTTAAGATTTTTTGATTTTCTTGATTTTCTGTGAAATCCGGAGCAGAATTTGTTTAATTTTCATAACAATAGTTAGACATGGTGATATAAATCGTTTTAGCACTATTTTTGTCTTGTTAATATTTTTGCCTTAAGTACGAAGTCAAATTATAAGATTTTTAAAAAAAAACGAATGTTCCGTGGACGAAAATGTTTAATTTTCTGACCTACTTGTAGTACTCAATCTGTTCTACAAATACTCCAAATAAACATACCTGTTTATATTTTTTTTCACCAAGTTAAATACATATTAGACGTTTTCTTAAAAAAACATATACGCGGAGGTGAACTTTTCGCGGGATACAGCTTAATATACTCTCTTGTCCATACCCTACACATTCAATGAAAAAAATCGCTGTTTTTAATTAATGCAAAGTTAGCCTAATATTCGGCGTAAATTCCCCGGACTATTAGGCAATTACCCCCCATGAGAAATTCATAGTAAGTACTTTTTTTTTTAGTAAAGCCGACTCCAATGCCGTGCAGCCGTGACGGCAAACAGCATAATAACACCGTCATACCGTGATGCTGATGGAGACTCTTGCCCAGTGGTCACTGTGCATGCGGCTGACGTGACCAGCCCAATCCTATTTTAGCCTGGCAGTACATTTTAGTTAAAGATAAACTTACCAAAAACTAAAGAACAGTATACTAATAATACCAACGTTACGTTAAATAACTTCATCTTGATCTTAAATAGAACACACAGACACCTGTTTTCCTATTCCACCGCCGACAGTGAAATAAATAAAGTCAAATCGTTTTAACGTATTAATCCAAATAATTCACCCCTCCCTACCAACGTACTCCTATTTGCAAAAGTGATACATCCCATTGTTCTGCGTATCGTACGAATTTACTGTCGCTCGTGTATTGTGGTAGAAGCCAATATTGGTTTCAAGGTCGTAGAAGAGCTGCTAAACGTAAAATATTTTTACAGGTGAGAAATTCTTAGTTTGGAAACAGATGATATTTGTAGGAACCATTAAATAAATCAGACACATCATTATATTTAACAGACAAGAATATTGTAACAGACTGTAGGCAAGGGCGGGCGTCGCCAGCTTTAGAGGCAGTGGGGGGGGCAGGTAGGAGGTTGCGAGTAAAATGGAAAATGCAACACCCAGTTAAAAAGTGTTTCGCAGCGCGTTGGTAACATTTTCCATACTTGTTTATAGAGAAGTTAGGTACTAATTTTGAAGAGTTATTTGAAGAGTAGAAACTCAAAAGAAAATGTGAGCTCTCCACTACAAATAAGTTTGCTTTTCTTTAGGTTTTTATTCAGAAATAGCGGTAAATCGATTTAGGGAGACAATTTAAAGAACAAAAGGAACTAAGGGTGTACGAGAGAGAGCAAAGCGAGCTCGAAAATTCTATCACCCTACCTTGGACAGGTTAGAAATTGTTTCAACCCTTCATACAGAAGTTACTTGGTCAACTTACAGACAGGATAAAAATTCAAGAGGAACTAATCTGAAGAGCGAACGAAGCGAGCTCGAAAATTTGAACACCCTACCTACCTTGGACAGGATATAATTGTTTCGACATACCGGAGTTACTTGGGCGACTTTCAAACAAAGTTAGATTCAACCTGGTATAGGCTATCCTCTATTTTATTATAGACGCGCCCGAGTGAGTACCTACTACAATGTCTTTATCTCATAGGGATCGGTCCTTCTTACCCTGGTATCTACGGGGTGTAACGGACCCTACATGGCGAACGTCAAGCTAAGTAACCCTACACAAATATTATTGCTCGGAAACAACTTTATTTTTGGGCTGAAATAGTACATTGTTACCCCAGGGGTGAAAGTAACTTATTTAGTCCCGAGACGGGGTTTGGCGCCCGAATGAAGTGAGGGCGCCAATAGTTCGAGGGACTAAATAAGTCTTTAACCCGAGGTAAACACTGTTCAAAAAAAAAAACATGAATTAGCTAAAGAAAATATTAGTAAATTTTATTTCGGATTCCGCTTTCCCGCCTGTTTTGTTGTTTTTTCTGTGGCCAGCCAGCTATTCAGCCATTATTTTTCATTTTCATCATTGAAAAAATGGTAAATATTTTGCCCAACTCTTGTTATTTTAGAGAAATTGTTGAAACGAAATTATAATAAAGTTATTTAAAAAACATGTATTCTTTAATCAATACTTAACTTTAAGTTATTTCAATTTTACATCGTGGCTGCATATAAACTTGTAACATGGTTCAATAAACATGTGTAAATAGAACTAGTTTTTTTTTATAATTTGACATCTGTCAGTTGAAAGCGATTCTCCCTAGGGATGAAAAGTATTACTTTCATCCCGCTCCTCAGGCTACTTCAGACCTACTTTCAGAGTATGAGTAATGAAAAATCTTGTTTTACGGTAAAACTCAATGTGACACGCTCAAAACATTGTGATGATTGATGCATTGAATAGTAGACGGGTCATGGAGGTATTAAAAGTAAAGTTATAAACTTAAAAACTAGTATTTTTTAAAAAACTTGTGAGAAAGTTGGAACTTTGACCTATGTAACTAGAAGGTAAGATCCAGAACAAAAAAAAAATGCAATGACGGACCGGACGGAGAGAACCTATATCTCTGTAACTAGACGGTAAGACGTAAAACAAAACAAAAAAATGCAATGACGGGGAGAACAAGTGCGAATAAAAATAAAAAATATAAACTATTATAAAGGGTGTGTATGAATACACACCCTTTATAATAGTTTTCTTAATAATAGTTGCTTTCTGGTGTGAATTCGCACGGGTGTCTAAGGTTAAGCAGCGCTTGTCAAGGTCAATCCGTGGATGGGCCACCATGTATTACATATTTACCGAGTTTCATACGTGCCTCGGAAAGCACGTTATGCCGTTGGTCCCGGCTGTAACTTGTAGATCTTTGGCAGTCGTTGCAGGTAGGCAGTGACTCGAAAGGCTGACGACCAATCTTACCAAGGAGTATCGTGTTACCTACCCGGTTGTGGAGGTCTGATAGGCATTCGCTCCATGCAAAATATTGGTATTCAGCTGCATCCAGTTAGAGTGTAAGCCCATCCCAACATAGTTGGAATAAGGCTAGCCAGATGATGTTGAGCTGTTTGGTCTTACCTTCAGTGGTCTACCTGGAAGTCCCTAAATCAACGCCTCTGTGATTATCAGCCTAGTTTCAATAACCGAGTTAAGATTTTGATGATGCTGTATGCACTGGCAGGCTTGTGATCCGGATCCGCTGCGACGCGGCGTCGGCGCAGTGTCCGCTGGGGATCAAGTTCGGCTGCGACCCGGTCACCGAGGCGCCGCGCCTGCTCAAGCTGGCTGCCGTGCTCGGACTCGACGTAGGTAAGTAACACTTATAACCATAGATCGGAGTAGGTAGATTGAATTGGGGTCATTGATCCGAAACGTATATATTAATATGAACATTCCTCCGGAATTGGTTGATTTGATTGAAATGTGAAACAATTTATAAAAAGTTGAGGCCATAATAAAAGGCTACAAATAAAAATAATTATAAATGCTTCAAAAATCTGGGCTCATTTTTCTATATACATAAAAAAATAATTGTAAAGAGTAATAGTGCTTAGACGTGATATATAGCCTATAGCCTTCCTCGATAAATGAGTTATCTAACAATGAACGAATTTTTCAAATCGGACCAGTAGTTTCGGAGCCTATTCAATGCAAACAAACAAACAATCAAATCTTTCCTCTTTATAATATTAGTTTAGAAATATAAATTATTTACATTATTCTAAAATTAAGGTGGTATCGCCTTTTACGCGAATCTTTATATTGTTTTTCGCTAACAATGATTTCATTTGCGCAAAACTGCCTAAGGCACCGGTCCCACCGTCGGAGATTAGAGAAAAGCGAGGATCCTGTATATTCCAACAAAGACTATGGTCCAAATACTGACGTCAGTGACGAAATTCTTCGTCGGCGATGGGACAAGGTCCTAAATGTATATAAAATTCACGGTGTTTTCCTTTGCATATTTTCTCAAACGTAAAGTATTCATTATAAATGTACTAGCTGTTACCCGCGACTTCGTTCGCGCGGTTGATATAAATTACTATTTATCCTTCTACAGGCCCAAAACTATTATATATTTTAGAAAGTTCGGTTTAATGGTGAAGCCGTGAATAGGTGAGACCTTTAAAATCAAACTCAAAATCAAAATAAATTATGTATTTCAAATAGTCAAAACAAAAACCCACAATACAGCCCTAAGTAATTTAACTACAGTGTCCCATTCCAAACATTCAACATATTTTATTAAGTAAGAACGATGTAGAAACAGAACATGCACGTTAAAAGCGTGCAGATTAAGAAAATATGATAAAAACACAAAAAAATAATACAATCAATGAAAAAAAAAGAATCTAAGTTAAAACATTTTTAAAAACATTTTTGGTTTTGCCACCTTTAGAAGATTGACATGAAGATTTTTCGGGCTGGATACTCTTGAGAACGACACATAAAGTTGCCCATGGGAAAAACAGTTTTTCTCTAAATGCACGCCTGCTACTTGTAATGTTTGTCCTTGTGATTTGTTTATTGTCATTGCGAACGCTGTTTTGAGGGGGAACTGCACTCTTTTAAATTGGAAAGGTAAATCTGTTGGTATTGTAGGTTGTGTGGGCGAAGTTTAAAATAATAGTCCCAATAACAGTGAAAGGAAGAAAGTTTATTCCACACACAAATAGTCACATATATCACGCACACACAAGAGTTCCACAAGACAGAATGAGTGGTAGAAAGATAGATGGAAGAGAGAACAGAATGGAAGCGAGAAACATAAACAAAGTTACATGTAACAAGCGCGGCGTAGGCTAAGCAGAAAGGATAGCTAACTCGCGTGGCAACAGTCGTAAGCTCACTGGCCGAAGTGGCCGACCGGGGCGAGGCATGCGCGCTGCGCGTGCGGTAGGCCAGAGCGTGACGGACGATCGTGCCGTCCCGCTTGCGCCACAGCCCTGCGCCCTGCGCGTGCAGCGCGAGGAGGACAATGACCGCGTCATAGCTTCGCCGCTCGTTTTATCTAATGCGAAAGAGTTTGTCCACTTTGTTTGTTTGTACATATTAGTTAAATCTGTAAATACACGCTAGTGATTTTTACTTGTTCTAATTAATGTAATGTTAAGTTGATTCGATATAATATTACTGTTTATTTTATAATGTATATATCTGAAGACAATTGTATGTGATGTAGTGACCACGTGTATTTATACTTACTTAGATTATCTATTATATAAAACTAATTTAACTTTAAAGCACACAACCTACATTGGTGACCCCAAAGAACACGACGATTGCAGAGAACAAAGGCCACACGAGCCAAGATGACAGCGGCACAGCGGAAAGTTTTCGTGTCGGCGTGCGCGTGCCACCCTTTAACCCGGAGAAGCCCGCGCTGTGGTTCCGTCAAATGGAAGCACAATTTTTTCTGTCCAACATTAAATCCGATGAAACTAAATACTATTTCATTACGGCAAATTTGGACACAAAATACGCAGACGAGGTGGAAGATATTATAGACAACCCCCCGCCTACCGACAAGTACATCAAGCTTAAAACTTAGCTCATCAAGAGACTCTCAGCGTCGCGTGAGAAGAAGGTGCAGCAGCTCCTCATGCACGAGGAACTAAGCGACAGGAAGCCGTCGCAGTTCTACCGGCACCTCCTCAACCTGGCTGGTCCAGCTATTCCGGAGGAATTTTTGAGGACCATCTGGACGACCCGTCTCCCCGCTGGCACTCAAGCGATTGTGGCTTCGCAGTCGAAAATGGACCTTCCCGAGCTGGCTGAGCTGGCAGACAGGATCCACGACGTCGTCGGCACCCAGGTGGCAGCGACGGCAGCCATCAACACTCCCGCATCCTCGAGCGCCTCAAACGGCGACGTAAACCCCGAGATCGCTGCGCTTACAAAACAAGTGGCGATGCTAGCGGACAAGGTAGACCGGTTGTCCCGGCCTAGAGGTAGGTCCAGTAGTCGCACGCGCTACCGATCAAACTCAAGCTCCAGATCGGCATCCAGCTACAAAAGGTACCCGCAGTGCTGGTACCATCTAAAATTCGGGGACCGAGCTAAGAAGTGTGTGAAACCGTGCGACTACCCTAAGTCGGGAAATGTGCAGGGCAATCAGTAATGGCGACCGATGATTGTCCGAGTGCCGGTCGCTTATTCGTCACCGATCAAAGGTCCAAGGTGCAGTTTTTGGTCGACACCGGCAGCGACCTCTGTGTCTACCCTCGATCGGCGCTCTCACGACGAACGGAAAAAACCAGTTACGTGCGGCGAACGGAACGACGATACAAACATACGGCTTCATAAATGTATCGCTAAACTTAGGCTTGCGCCGCGACTTTGTCTGGCGATTTATTGTTGCCGATGTAACAAGGGCAATAATAGGTGTGGATTTTTTATGTTTTTATAATTTAGTTATTGACTGTAGAAACCAACGCATCATCGACAATTATACAACGCTCTCCACCCCGGCTTCGGTTAAAGTAAGTCTCGGTGATTCCGCGTACACACACATACTACGGGAATTTCCCGACATCACCCGTCGACCCGGCCATACACCGCACTCCCAAACACAATACGGTACACCACATCCGCACTACTCCTGGGCCACCAGTATCTGGTTCACCCCGTAGACTGGCCCCTGACAAATTGAAAATCGCGAGGGAAGAATTCGACGCCATGCTCAAGTGTGGCACCTGTCGGCTGTCCGAGTCACCCTGGTCATCGCCTCTGCACTTAGCGCCAAAGAAAATAGATGGTTGGCGCCCCTGTGGCGATTACAGGATGCTGAACGCACGGACCATTGCAGACCAGTACCCTATCCGACACATCCACGACTTTGCTCACAGCCTGTCTGGCTGTACCGTCTTTTCACAGATTGACCTGGTGAAAGCTTACAACCAGATTCCAGTCCACCCAGACGACATCCCGAAGACTGCGATCACGACGCCGTTCGGTCTTTTCGAATTCCCGTTTATGACTTTCGGTCTTCGAAATGCCGGGCAGACGTTCCAACGCTTCGTGGATGAAATGCTCAGGGGTCTGGACTTCACGTACGCATACTTGGACGATTTTCTGGTATTTTCGAAAGACCAGAAGACCCATGAGCTCCACCTGCGTCAGCTCTTCACCAGGCTCAAAGAATACGGTATGGTCATCAACAGCTCAAAGTGTGCCTTTGGAGTGTCAGAGGTAAACTTCTTGGGCTACCATATTTCAGCCAAGGTCACCAAGCCACTGCCTTCCAAGATCGAAGCCTTTTACCATAGGTTCATTCCTGAGGCAGCTACTCATCAAGCACCCCTGAACGCTCTTCTTACCGGTTCAGTAAAGGGTTCACACCCTGTTCACTTTTCACCGCAGGACGATGAGGCTTTTCAGGCATGCAAGAACAGCTTGTGTGAAGCAGCATTACTGGCCCATCCTGACTGCAACGCAAAGATGGCGTTGGTCACGGATGCGTCAGACAAAGCCATCGGAGCAGTTCTGCAGCAGCTGAACGAGAAGGCATGGGAGCCACTGGCATTCTTCTCACGTAAGTTGACTCAGGCACAGGTTAAGTACTCTCCTTACGATCGGGAGTTGCTCACCATTTACGAGAGTATTAAATATTTCATATCTGGGAAAAACAACGTCGTGGCGGACACCCTTTCGCGCATTGAGGAGATTGCTCAACCTGTGCACGCTGAGAGGATTGCCACTGCTCAACTGGAGGACACAGAACTGAAGCAACTGCTAGCTGGTGATACATCTTTGCGCCTGCAGCAAGTTACAATTCCAGGTTCAACCTGCCAACTATACTGCGACGTCAGCACTTCTACACCGAGACCTTTTGTGCCCAAGGAATTGCGCAGGACTATTTTTTCAAGCCTGCACTCCTTGAGTCACCCGGGTACCAAAGCATCTGCAAGGTTAGTCGCAGACCGGTACGTCTGGCCTGGAGTAAGGAAGGACTGCCGTGAGTGGGTTCGTTCTTGCCTGAATTGCCAACGTGCAAAAACCACACGACATGTCTTTGCCCCAATAGGCAACTTCAAACTACCTTCATCAAAGTTTGCCTTTATCCACATTGACCTCGTAGGTCCTTTGCCGCTGTGCCAAGGATTCCGATATTGTCTCTTCGATTGCTTTACGCGTTGGCCTGAGGCAATACCGTTAGCCGACATAACCGCTGAAACAGTGGCAAAGGCTCTGCTGAGTGGTTGTATTGCTCGTTTCGGCTGCCCATCGGATATCGTAACCGATAGAGGTAGGCAGTTTGAGTCAGCACTTTTTAAATGTTTGTCCGGTATTGTTAGTTTCCAACACCGCAGAACCACAGCCTACCATCCAGCCTGTAACGGATTGGTGGAGAGATTCCACCGCCAGCTCAAGCTGCTATAACCTGCCACGCCAATGTCAGTTGGGTGGAATCTCTTCCACTAGTCTTATTAGGCGTTCGCAGCGCATATAAAGAAGACGCACAGGCTTCTGCCGCCGAACTTGTGTATGGCCAGCCAGTGCGCCTACCAGGTGAATTTTTCGACCCGCAGGCTGATGAGACCATTGACACAACTGATTACTTGTCAAGGATTGGAAATCTGGTTCGAAAGCTACATCCATCACCAGCAGCTAGGCACAACAAAACGAAAACCTTTATCTTCAAAGAGTTAGCAACATCTACTCACGTTTTCTTTAGGGACTGCACTACCGGTGGCGGTTTCAAACCGGCATATTCCGGTCCACACCAAGTCATCCAACGAGGGGACAAGGTGTACAAGATCGTGGTAAACGGTAAACAGGTTACCGTAACGATAGACCGCATTAAGCCGGCCTTCATACTGCGTGACCCAGATACACCATCATACTCACCACCTACCACAAACATTCATCACTACACATCACAAACACCTCCTAGCAATAACACTCATCACAACACTCCAAGTGGGTATAAACGCGACTTACCTGATGCTGACGATGACGTCATCAGAACCCGGTCAGGCCGCCGCGTTAAATTTCCCAACTATTATCGCCCTTGACGGTCTCTGGAGGGGGGTGATGTAGTGACCACGTGTATTTATACTTACTTAGATTATCTATTTTAAAAAACTAATTTAACCTTAAAGCACACAACGTACAGTATGATTGGTATTCGGGGTATGAAAACGCTTTCACTTTTTCTATTCCAGACATTATCGTCGCTTTTACAATATTCTGGCCGAGGTATTTAATTTGTAGCCGCGTGCCATTAGGTACATAATCTTGGCGCATCTAGATTACGCATTAACAGCACCGGGACACCAACTTTCAGCCTCAGCTTATGGGAAGGCATTCCTGATAACTCTAAAGAGTTGAGAAACTCGACAGGGTACGATGTTACCTGTTCGGTATCTATGACATTATCCACTGAGAGATACTCCACAACGTCACTGTACGAGTCATGTATCGTACATGGCACGCGCGCATTGCGCATAAAGATGTATGCGCTGTTGAATGGGTCGCACACACCTTGGGTTATAGCTTGAATGATAAGTCACGGATAGTCAAAGATGATGGTTTATTGAATATATTTAACTACCACGTAACTAATGCTATATGAATAATGCGTGAATGAGTACAGCTGACTATGAACGCTGAATGTGTACTGTCGCTTTACACTATAATTTGTGCAAGGTGACGGAAATGTGCTGATCTATGCAATGCGCGCGTGCCATGTACGATACATGACTCGTACATATTCCCGGGCGAAAGAGATGCGAGTGGATGATGAAAATGGAGTTACAGAGTGCTTAAATGCTAAACTTATAAATTTCATCCAAGTTACAAAACATTACTTATAACTATTCTTAGCCATAACTAGAATTAGTCGCTGTCACCGGACACCGGTGTGGCGAATGTAGTGTCCTCTTGTGTCTCTTGATGCTGCTGAGTAATCTCGAAAAGTTTCTAAACTCAACCGCCTCTTCTGGCTTCTTCGAGTCTCTAGTGCGTGGCGGAGCGTCGACGACCTCGTGCTGTGTACGCACCAGCGGCGCTGGAGGCTGCATCTCGAAGTCCGACTGTAAGTTGGCGCTTCTCTGCCGACGACGACAGAACCACCGACACAGATAAACTGCGACTGCTAGTACAGCGCATGCCAAAAACACGTAGATAGCTGAATATTGGTGGATGTCGTGGCTTGAAATTCCCGTGTTCAAAGCGCTTTCTGATTTCATCTGCTCGATCTGTTCTTTGATGTGTCGCAATGCGGTTTCGTGATCAGTGACGTTTATTTATAAATGTGGCAAGGTGACGTTGATGATATGGTTGATAGGTGCGATTTGTTGCGATTCCAAGTCAACCGCAGTTTTTAACTCTGTGTATCCCACCTTATGTGAAAAAACAGTGAAGTCTTCTCCTTTAATTACGCAATCTGAATCCAGTGCTATGACCCCGGCTTTAGCGATTTGTATTGCGGTAATCTGATGCTCGCATATGACACGAAGTGCGCACTGTCCGCAACAATAATAAAGGTAAGTATTTATTTTGTTCAATTCCATCCAATTATTACGGCATGCTGCTATGTTTGTGTAGCCACAGATCATCACAGCACTTTTACCACGTTTTACGACGCCTCTTGTTAAAGAAATATGGAAGCAACCAGCTCTGAGAAGAACTATTGGTGTACGTACACAGCTCTGAGAAGAACTATTGGCACGAATACAGTTCTGATGAGAACTCATACCTTTTGACGATTCTTGCTAAAGAAATATAGTTCTGATAAGAACTTTTGTTTGTACGTTTAACGATTCTGCAAAGAAACAGCAACACCAAGGTTGACCAGCTTCGATTCGCGCCGTCTTCGATCTCCGCGCTCAAGAAACTCACTACACAGTACACACATCTTCACTCGACGGCGGCCGCCTCAGACTAGCGATGCGCGATGGCGAATGGTTTTATTCGATTGTTTCGATTGTTCGAACATCTCGATGGTATTCGATTATTTCGACTTGGACTCGAGTCCGACTCGGTCTGTTATTGCGACTGGCGCATGGCGCGTTCATTCGCGAATCGCGAGTTGTTCCTCGATGGTTTAGTTTCGCGAGTGCGTCCGACTTGCGTTGTGATTGTGAATCTAAACTAATTCTTTCAACAAGAGCAATCGAAAATAATCAATACCGCGACGGGCATAAAATGTTAGTAGTTAACTTATTTACGTACGAAACGTACTTACATAATTATAAGGAATCATGAAAATAAATAAAACATATCGAAAGTTGTTAATGAATCTGTTTTTTATTAAATAATATATCTATCTACTTTAAATTTATTTTCTGGTGCAGTTGGAGTTTGTTCTTCTAATGCTTGCGATAACTGAATGGGATGTTTCCTTTTTAGGTGATCATTGAGGTTACTTGTATTGCCGAAGTACTTGTAAACAGTTTTACACAATTTGCAATCCACTGATGTCACTTTACCGTCTACCAATTGTTTATTAAAAAACTCCCACAAGATTGATTTTTTAAAAATTCGTGGCATTGTTATGAATTTAAAAACTCTAATTAAAAATAAAACAGTGCATCGTAAGTAATTTCACAAATTACGCGCGGCTCACTCGATTCGAGTCTGGCACGCTCACGCCTCTAACTAACATGCACTTCGGCTCGCTGCATGCAATCGACTGACCCCGGTGACCGAGCGAGACTCGGTGAGTAAGAGTGACGAATTCGAAAAATCCAAAGTAGCGGTCGATTCCGTTGACTCGAAACAATCGAATAACATCTCGATTGTTTTGTAGAACGGCGAGTCGATGGTTGACTCGATTGTTTAATTTAACGACTCCGAATCATTCGATTGTTAAAACATCTCGGAATCGCCCATCGCTACCTCAGACTAAAGGCGCGCGCGCGCTCGTCGCGTATATTTATTTCGTCAAGCTAAACGCCACGACGCGCGCGCGAGCACATTGGCGCCCCCGCGCGGAATTCATTCTTCAACAGGCGTTGTGTTGTGATTGGTTAAAATTGTTTTATTTTTATTGGCTCTATTTTTGTAAGTTAGTAATTAAAATTAATGTACATGTTTTTATTGGTTAAGGCAAATATTGTAAATAGTATAAAAGACGCGCCATTTTAGAAAATATATCTGACATCCGCGGGGAAAGGGCTTGCCCACATCCCGCCCGCCACGCCCCCATGTCGGGGACGTTGCGATTGCTCGAACGTACGAAAATATATCAATTAGCAATTATTCATCAAGAAGTATTTCTTTACCCTTCTGATATCTCCAAGTCTCCAAAGTTCTCCAAATTTGTAAGACATCTGTTTGTGCCCTTATCTTTGATACACATGCTGTCTTCTGACTTAAATTGGAAGATGGGTTTTCTGGAGTGACAGAGGCGAGTAGATTCGTCGTATTGGACACATTGTTGTATGTCTCTCGCCGTCATTGCCAGATAGGTGTCTTTGCGTAAGTTGATTGCGATGTAATCTGATATCGGCACGACGGCGACCGTAGTGTTACCATGTTGTTGTGGTATTGATATCAGTTGATATAAATCATAACTCTCTCTGTTGACTAGTGGTATTCTAATTTCAAATATGAGGTACTGCTGTGTTACTCTTGTTTTGACCTTCAGTAGGTGGTAAATTTTTGTTAGTTCTGTCTGTATGTTTTCTATAGGTAAAGACAACTCTCGCGATAATTGTCCTGAGATTATGCTGAGTTCGTCTCGTAATTGCTTCGGTATGACAGCTTTATGCTTCTTACACGTAATGCATGCATGTAAGCGCTTCTTAACAGCTCTATTTCCGCCTAATATCCAGTAGTTTTGTCTGATACTCGCGAGCGTCATCCGAGCCCCCGCATGAAATGTGCGGCGGTGGGCTTGGTCAATAATAAGGTCAGTAACGTAGCTGCTGTGTGGTATGATCAGTGGATGCTTCATATCTTCGTCAATATTTGCATGCTTGAGTCTGCCTCCCACTCTCAAAAGTCCATCCTTGTGCAAAAAAGGGTTAAGGCACAAAGTTTTACTTTTGTTATGTACTTGCTCCTGATTTCGCAGCTTGCTAATTTCTTCCGAAAATTGCGTTTCTTGTACATATTTTATAATCATATGTTTTGCGGCTTTTAATTCATTTCCGGTCAAGTAAGCAGTGCGCTCGCTGTCACGTCGTGTGATACGTAGCACCCAAGCCAGCACTCGCACGGCGCGTGTCAAATTACTGTTTCTATGTAGAATGGATTCTATGACGGCCTCGCTTTGAGTCTGACGAACTATTGCGTTGCTTTGTTTACATTTTCTTTCCTCTTGATCCGTGACGTAGACGCTCTTCTCCGCTACTGATGACTCATCGAATCCGGACAGAAATTCTGGGCCGCTCCACCACAAATCATGTTGCTTCAATTGCTCTGTTGTGATGCTACGGCTGGCACAATCAGCTGGGTTGTCAGCTGATTTTATGTAATGCCAATTATCTGATGGTATGAAGTCTTTGATTTGTTTGACTCTGTTTGCCACGAATGGTGTCCAGCGATTGATATTGCCTTGAATCCAACCGAGAACTGCTGTGGAGTCACACCAAAAACTTTGATTTTGCGTCCGTTGAGGGCTTGCTGTATTTTCCGCATGAGTGTTGTAAGTAAGAGCGCCCCACTCAACTCTAGCCGAGGTAAAGTGAGCTTTTTGTTTTCTGGCACAAGTCTCGTTTTTGCAGCGACGAGTGTTATGTTGGTTTCAAGTTTACAATACACGACACATGCGTATGCTGATAATGATGCATCGCAGAAGCCGTGCAGTTGAATTGTGTCTTGCTCTCCTGTCTGATACCATCTTTGAATTTTAAACTGGCTGATGTTTTGTAGTTCTGCTTTGGTTTTTTCCCACTCGGTGCTTATTTCAACCGGAAGCTGATCGTCCCATTGAATGTTCGACAGCCAAACTTGTTTGAATAATAATTTTAATCTTGTTGTAATTGGAGCTAACCAACCGAGTGGATAAAATATCTTTGAAATATCTGATAGTAATGAACGTTTTGTATGTTTTTCTGTTGGTTTGGTTTTGCTCATTTTAAGTTCGAACAAGAATGTATCTTCATTGGGGTTCCATTTCAACCCGAGCGTCTTTGTTGATACTGCTTGCTTGAAATCAAATGATGGTTGATTTGAGGACGCTCTGCTGACGTTTTGAAGTAATTCTTCCCTGTTGCTCGACCATTTGCGTAAATTGAAACCTCCCGACTGTAGTAACATGACCAAATCGGTTTGCAGTTGTTTGGCCGACGACAACGTGAAGCTTCCACTTACAAGGTCATCCATATAGAATTCTTCTTGCAACGCTTGTGCTGCCCTGCTGTGCTGATACTTGTGGCCTTCATCGGCTGCCAACTGTTTCAAAGTCATCATGGCTAAGAATGGAGCTGATTTCATGCCATAAGTGACTGTCGTGAGCTGATATTCACGTAAACGTTGGTCAGGACAGTTCCTCCATAGTATCTTCTGATAGATTTGATGTTCAGTGTTGCAGAGTATCTGTCGATACATCTTCTCTATATCCGCCGTATATGCGAACTGATATTGCCTCCATCGCAAGATTAATGACATGAGGTCTTGCTGTAAATTCGGGCCACGCTTCATGAGGTCGTTCAAAGTATAGCCCGTCGATGTTTTTGCCGATGCGTTGAATACTACTCTTAACGCCGTAGTTGCGGAATCGGCGCGCTGAACACAATGGTGAGGTAAATAGCAAGTCGGTGTCACGTTACTCGTACACTCGACCATATGATTCAGTGTTTGATATTCGTGAATGAATTGCTTGTATGCTTCTGCTAATTGTGGTTGTTTGCTAAATTTTCTCTCCAGTTGCCTGAATTGTGCCAAAGCCATGGGTTTCGTAGCTCCGAGCTTTTCTTGAAAGTTTGGTTCGAACGGTATTTCAACAATATAACGACCTTCTTTGTCGCGAGTCGCCTTCTTTGTCGTGTTCTTGTAGTGTTGCAAACAATCCAGGTCATCCTGTGACATTCCCGAGTTTTCTGCTATGTCTTCTACTGTCCAAAATTGTTGAATGTCTTCGATGTTATTAATCACAACGTTACATTGAAATGTTGTTTGGACGTTGCCACATAATATCCAGCCCAAACGTGTTTGCTGTGCGACTGGTTGTGAATTTTCGTGCCTGATGATACCTTCTTGTATTATGCTTGAGTATATCTCAGCCCCGAGTAAAATGTCTACAGGACGACTCTCATGAAAATCTGGATCAGCCAATGTGATATTTTCTATAAATGTCCACGATTTTGGTTTTGTGAATGATTTATTAGGCAAATTGTTGATCAAATTTCGCATAATGAAAACATCGGTGTCAAATGTATAATCGCCTTGAATGGCACTGCACGTGATTCGTATGATGCCTTTGCAATTATTTTCTTTTGCCCCGACACCAAATATGACACCTTTGCAGCGGCCACGGGGTATGCGTAGTTTCTGTGCTGCTTTTTCCGTTATCAGGGATGTTTGTGAACCCTGATCTAGAAGCGCTCGTAAAGTTATCAGTGACCCATCGTATGCTTGCACTTTGATCAATGCTGTGGTAAGCAGAGTTTCTGATACATCTTCTCAATCTTGATATGTCTCAACACGTGGTTGCTGCTGTCACTTGTTGCTTTCTTGCTATCAGTGCCTGATGTTGATTGCTGCACTGAATTGCTGTTTGATTTCTGCCCACCCCCTTTGCCGTAAGCGTCGTGAAGCAATGTATTATGATCTGAGTTGCAGACGCGGCAATTTTTTCTTGACAAACATTCGTTGCTATTTGTATGTAAGTTTAGGCAGTTTTTGCACAAATTATATTTTGCAACTGCCTTCCGTTTTGCGTCCGGTTGTAATTCGAGAAATGTTTTGCACGAAAACAACTTATGCTCTTGATTGCAATGTGGACAGTTTGTTGCACTTTCATTGTCTTTTGTCAATGAATTTGATTTATATTTATTATTCTTGTTCTGATTTGCACTGAATGCTTTATATGAATGAAATTTCTTGTTTGTCTGTGCAGGCTCCGACTGAGATGGTTTTGTGGTTTCTGGCCTACGACGAGATGATTCCCATGATATAAATTTTCCTTCCAGAAAATCGAGAAATTCTTCTATGTTAGGTAGCTCACGTGGCTCCGCCAGTGACTCTAGGTAGTCGTTATGAGTCACTGTATCCAACTTTTGTGAAAGCAAGTGTACCAGCATTGGGTCCCATGATGACGTGTCTACACCAAGGTTCTTGATGGCATTAATACATTCTTTTGTCGTGTCGTGGAGTTGTTTGACTGATGCTGCTGATAAATGTTGAGTGGCAGGAACAGCGAGCAATGAATTAAGATGTGACGTGAAGATCAGTTTCCTGTTGTTGTATCTGCGGTTGAGGATTTCCCATGCAGTCTCATAATTTTCCGAGCTGATTGCTGGATGCTGAATGAGTTTCTCGGCTTCGCCTTTCACTTTACTTTTGAGAAATTGCATTCTCTGTGCGTTAGAAAGAGACGGACTAGAATGGATGGTCTCTACAAATAAATCTTTGAATGCTGTCCAGTGTTCGTAGCTACCATTAAAGGCTGGAATTTCGATCTTCGGCGTCGACTTCTCCCGGTGAGTAACTGACCACATTTTGGAATTGATGGTTGCTTTCATTTCGTTGTAAACGAGTTCGCACGTATTGTAAAACATCTCATATTGTACATTTTCTTGACTGGGCAAGCTGTCAAGGTCCCAGTAAAGTGAATCCACTGCTTTCCATCTGGACTCTAGCACTTTTAAGGCGTCTTCAAACTGCCAATTTTCTTTGAGGTGGTCCACGTTGATGTTTGATGCGGTTCTTTGGAACGCTTTGATGTTGCTCCTTTGTTTGCGTAGCATTTCGTCTGTTCTGCTGTTACTTGCGATCTCAGGTTTTTCCGGTACTTTTATTGAAAGGGGTGACTGGTTACCCCGTTCAGCTCCACCTTGCTCTTGAAGGAGTCTTGGCTCCGATGACTGCGAGGTCGACGGTGCGGGGTCAAAGGCAAAGCCTGCTGGCTTTAATACGGGTGAAGCTGGTTTTTGTTCTTGACTTAAATACTTGACAAAGAATTCCCTAGTGCTTTTGTAAAATTGTTTTGTCTGTTCGTGGGAATTTTGCACAAAGTATTGATGAGAAGAATCTTCGCACTCACTAATTTTCTCGTGGTTATTTTGAAATTCTGCCCAATACTGGTCGAGGAGGTCTATTTTTCTCTGCACACTGTCGGGAGTCTTACGGCTTACTCCTTCTTTTTTGAAATTGATAAGAAGTTTCTGCATTCCTTCCATGACTTGATATTGAGTTTGAATAATTTGCTCCATGATTGGAAAATTAATGATATATAGTTAGAGTCACCAAAACTGTTCCTGACGACACCGCCGATGTTCTTCTGTGATCTCTTGTATGCGCAAAAAATGTACGGGCAGCAGCTCCGCACACTGATGATGTTGTTCCCGAACCACCAATTGCTGATGTTTCCTGTGGCGATCACAGGGTCCGAAGGAATCTCTCCGTACGATATTGAGCGCCTTCTCAATCTGACTGGGGCGATCCGCTTGTGGAAGACCAGTCAAACCGATTCGCTATCGTAAGTAGAAACACTTCGTACCTGTGTGGCTTGTGTAGCACTGTTTGCTCCAGGACTGGCGATCCGGCTCGAAGGACCATAAAGATGTATGCGCTGTTGAATGGGTCGCACACACCTTGGGTTATAGCTTGAATGATAAGTCACGGATAGTCAAAGATGATGGTTTATTGAATATATTTAACTACCACGTAACTAATGCTATATGAATAATGCGTGAATGAGTACAGCTGACTATGAACGCTGAATGTGTACTGTCGCTTTACACTATAATTTGTGCAAGGTGACGGAAATGTGCTGATCTATGCAATGCGCGCGTGCCATGTACGATACATGACTCGTACAGTCACCTTCCACATGCGACATTATTCTTTCGTTGATGTGTCCCACAGTCTCATTAGTAGGTGCTAAAATTGCCCTTTCACATAGCCATTCTCTATTCCCCAAATTAGTTGGCAGATCGGGATACACGTTATTTTTGAGATCTGTGCTTTGAACAATGTTACAAAATTCGTGGTTTGATGTAATCATGCCGTTATCATCTGTATTCATTCGATTTTCGCCAATTTTTAAAAGTGCTGCAGTATATTGTCCGGATTCTGTGTCATTGTGCAGTTGCACTCTCATGTTTACAGTCAGACTCAATTTTTGTACATGCACCCATAATGGAGATGCCTTTAGGCATGCATTAATCTCATCTGCCGGTGTGCCCATATTTATCACTGGCAGAGTCTGTCTAAAATCGCCGGCTAACAGTACCACCATCCCTCCCATGATACTTTGATTGTTCTTAAGATCTTTTACTGTCCGGTTCAGTGCTTCGACGGCTCTTTTGTGGGACATCGTGCATTCATCGCAAACCAACATTTACATTGCTGCAACATTCGTCTCCGTGCGCTCTTTTTATAATGTTACAAACCGGCATTTCCTCGTGATCTAAGTTTAATGGCAGCTTAAGCACCGAATGTGCGGTTCGACCACCATTTAACAGTGTGGCGGCTATTCCTGATGAAGACACTGCAACAGCAACTCCTGTATCTTTTCGTATTTGAGCTAAAAGCAGATTTAAAAGATAAGTTTTACCAGTTTCTCCCGGGGCATCTAAAAAGAACAAACCTCCTTCACCGGTTTCGATTTTTTGCACAACATTATCAAAAATGAATCTTTGTTCTGAATTCAAACGCGGAACGGACTCTGTTATGCGTTGTTATAGAGCGACGGTATCGTAATCCAGCTCTCGTATTAAATCATCACTAACTTCCCCGGTCCTCTGTGGTCTGCTCATGCCAAACTCAGATAAATCTTTCCCAGTAATATTCATCACTTGGTCTTCAATTTTTGTTAAGGCTTCATTGTAAATTAAATCGTTGTATGTGACAATCGGATTATTTTCTTGAAAAAGGTGTAAAATATCGTCCGACATATCGATTTTGATTTTTTTCACAGATGTTTTGTGGATTTGAAATTCCACATGTAGCTATTAATATCGCAAAAAGTTATCTCAACGGGATCGCTGATCTACATTGTACTGCCTCTTCAAGTGTTACGTTCCAATGATTGTCATTTTCCATCAACCCTTTTGCCTCACAGGTGTCCCTAAATGTGGAGAATTCCTGATTGTTGTGTTTTTTGAGATCGTTGAAAGAGGTTGGTCCTCGCACGTGGTGTAGAAGCATTCTCAAACAAAAACATTCCATGTTACTTACATGCACCGTGTAAACCCTACCTAAAGCTTCTCCAGATTGAACACCAGGGTAATTCTGAACAGGAATCCCTTGAACTCGACGTTTCCATTCTTTTCTCGATGCATTCCAGGTATAATATCTCGGTACTTCAACATACAGCAGAGTTCTGGCAAAATCATCTGTTGTGCAAAGATCAAGGAAAGCAGTGAGTGTAGTTTTTGGCCGCGTGGATACTCGCTCGCGGAAATTATTTTCTGTGAAATAGACCCGTTTGCCATTCTCTAAGTGCACATTGAGGTGTGTAACCGTAGGATGCCTTTCGTGTAGTGAAAACCCGAAAAGCCGCCACACAGTTTCGTTGCTGTTGACATAACGACCAGATTGATATGTTTGTACCTCATCAACGGGATTTGCGACCTCAGTATTTCGAAAATTTAAAATAGCTTGATCACTGCCTTTATTAACATATTTGCAAATATATTTTATTGCACGTACTGAACTGCAAGCTTCTACATTGATGTGGGCATGAAATATTTTGCATAAAATCGGCGAATAGGGGACCACCCAACTATTATCAACAGTAAGATGACTGCCATTTCGGAGTTTCACAGATGCCATTCGACCTCCGTCTGCTGGTGCTCTTCTACGATACAGTGGGTATCCATTTTCATTGTGGACTGTGTCTTTATTTAGTTTATGTGGAAATTTTTTCGTACATTTCCCGGCTTTCATGCAAGGGCATTGGGGATTTTCAAGCCCGCATGGTTGATGAATCATATTTTTAACAATAATATCATGGAGTGCTTTGTCACTGTTGCTGTCGGGTATTTCAGCACTAATTATGATATCTAATCATCCCTTATTTTATCCCCATGGTGGTTGAATTTATCAAAATCCTATTTAAGCGGACGTCTTCATCATAGTAGCTCCAATCTTTAATTTCAGTTCAATCAGTCGAAAATCTAAGAAGATTTATATAAACTTTCATCTCCTATTTTATCACCTTAGGGATGGAATTTATCAAAATCCTTTCTTAGGGGATGCCTACGTCATAATAGCTTTATGCATGCAAAGTCTCAGCCCGATCAGTTTAAAATAGACAAAGATTCATACAAACTTTCATCCCCTATTTTTCCCCTTGGGGGTAGAATTGATCAAAATCTTAGCGGATGCCTACGTCATAACATCTACCTGGGCCCGCAGTCTCGACATAGATAGCGATGCCATCGCAAACTACCGATCGTTAAATATTAACGAAAAAATTCGGTTGCCGTAACGATGCTTTCGAGAAACGCAAGTCTCTACTTACAAGATAGCGAGCAAATTCGTTAATTATATTGACATAACAATGTCGGTACGCTTGCGAAAAACGTATTCATAGTTCGGGTATTTCATTCGCCTTTTTAAAATCTCCTTGAGTATGGGGAAAATCGAAATACATGGTTCAGTCAAAACCCTTTTTTTCTTGAAACTTAAACTGAGACTATATAGACCTTATAGTGAAAACACTATTTTTCATGGAAACTCGTAATTAGAGCTCAAAACATTTTTAATAATTGAAATAGATGAACAAATATTTAAGGAGATTAGAATTTGTCTCCTTGCAACATTGACTAAGTGCCAAACTTGTCAATGTGTCAAGTGAATATTATGGTCTTGTTTATTGGTTGTCATTGGAAACCAATACTTGTTGTCCTTTTATTTGAAATGGTATTTTCTCAAGGATTTTCTTTAATATAGCCAAGACTACAGTAACTCTGCTAACCTATTTCTGGCTAAAGCTGCGACCCCACCGGATATATTTCCTCATTCAAGTTTAATGTAGCTATAAAGTGATACTGGAATTCGACAAAAAGCCCGTAACGCCGTTGTGTTTAAAGAGATGGCTGAAATTCATCTAGGACCTCCGTGAACAATTGTCTTGTTAGTCCGTTACATTACAGAGATAAGCAAATTCGAAGCTTTTCATTGCACAGCGTCTTAACGATTACCGACACTGCAGGCCTTAAAGGAGATATCTGTCCTCCTAGTAGGTTGGAAAATAAATACTTGGAGTTTGAGTTTGGTGTGTTGTGATTAGTAATTTTCATGCCGTTAGATTATGGCGAAGCACAGAAATAACTGGATTGTCCTATTTATTTCACATTTAATGCAAATAAAGATACTTAGGTACATACTTACGAGTTTCATTTCATGTTTTATACATTTACTTTTTAGTAGGATCTAAATTTAAAAATGTGTGAGTGAACTTATATATATGTACCTAATAAGAAACTGTATGGTCACGGACGTAAAGAATAGCACCATCCCATATCTTCCCGTGGGTGTCGTAAGAGGCGAATAAGGGACTTGCCAGAGAATGGGCAGCAGCGTTCTCTGTGCTTTTGTAACAACCGTACTGCGATCGCCAACCCGCCTGCCAAGCGTGGCGATTATGGCAAAACCCCCCATGTTATGTCAATGTGGCGACACTTGGGGGAGGCCTATGTCCAGCAGTGGCCGTTAAAAGGGCTGAAATGATGATGATGATGATGAATAAGAAACAAGATGATTGTGATGAAGATTAATAAAGTCGAAAATAAGAATCGATTTCATGCCTTATTTTTATTTAAATGAATCCTCCTCCTACTAATGAATATCAACGACGCCTATTCTCACATACTTGCGGAATCTATAAGGCCGTACATCATACTTCGCTACAGACAATAGACTTTCGAGTACCTATGTATTTTTTCTTTCGTCCGGCTCAATTTAGTTAATAATCCTCTAAAAAAACCCAATAAATTAGCTTACGATGCTACCGTATCACTTATCGGGCTGTCAAAAATGGTCGCAAGTAAATTCGCTAACATTACGATAAATCGTTATCTTAGCGAAAATATTCGATAAGTTTGCGATGACAGTCGGTAGCTTTGGCAGTTGAGACTACCGAAAATCGTTATTATCGGATCGTTAGGACGTAGCGACCGATTTTTGTCGCAAAGCGATCGCTATCTATGTCGAGACTGCAGGCGCTGCATGCCAAATTTCAGCCCGATCCGTCCAGTGGTTTGGGCTGTGCGTTGATAGATCACTATGTCAGTCAGTCAGTCAGTCACCTTTGAGTTATATATATTTAGATATATTTGTAGTTAGTAAATAATGTTTAACTATATGTACAACTAGGTAAAACAAATTAAAGAGTGAATAAAAAATATAAACAAACATAAGAGAAAAAAAAGTGATAACAGTAACAATACTCATACAAGAAAATTCAACTTAAATGTGTGTGCATTTGTGTGGTTGTGTGTGTGAGTGAGATTAGGAGTGGTGTCGGTTTATGTGGTCTCACTACTTTTGTAGCTATTTGTAGATAATCCTTTCTGTTTTGTCATAGGAGAGTGTAAGGAGCCAGTTCTACGACCTTTTTACACTGGGATATTTTGAGGTCTATTATGTTGCAGTTCTTTACAGCTTCGTTACCTATATATGCGTGGATATAAATAGTTAGAGGAAAGTCTTGCCATAAGAGAGTTTGCTTGGGGAATGGGTATCCTAAATGTACGTTTTGAGATTATCTCTGTGTAGTCTGATCTGGATTTGATTTTTTTGTGTGTTTTAAGGACTGCAATTAGGAGAAAAAGCTGTCGGAAACGGAGGACCGGGAAATCCTTATAGAGTTGGTCGGTTGAATACATTAAAGGTTCCTTGAGCATTACTTTAATTACGGCTCTTTGTGCTCTTTCGGCTTCAATAAATGCGGCCTTACCTGCGCCACCCCAGACAGATATACTATATTGGAGGACGGACTGGCAGAGACCAAAGTACACAGTGCGCAGTATAGGAGTGGGTGTGCAGTCACGTAGTTTTTTCATGATCTAGACAAGTTTCCTGATTCTGCCGGATAGTGCGTCTATTTGCGGTTTAAAGGATAAGTTGCGGTCTAAAGTAATTCCCAAATATTTCATGGATTGTATACGCTCAATCATAGTGCACGAACAGCCCGCAGGTCGAGGGTTAGAGTTATGGGAGCAAGTATGAAGTGTGAGGTTTTGCGGGGGCTCGATGTCTTGGTTTTATAGAAAGTAATGAACTTAGTCTTTTTAACGTTTAAGGTTAGTAAATTCCTATCAAGAACTTAAGTAATTGTGAGTAGTCCTTCTTCGGCAATGCATTACACCTGGTCCCAATTTTTACCATGAAATATGATCGCTGTATCATCTGTATAAGCTATTATTTCAGCGCTGGGAAGAGAAATATTTAAGATATCATTCATATAAAGTAAAAAAGCGTCGGACCAAGTGCACTACCTTGCGGGATTCCATAGTTGATAGAGTATGCTGCTAGAGATATCACCGAGCTTGACAAATTGGCTTCTATTGGACAGGTAGCTTTTAAGTCAATCTAGGGTAGTACCGCGTATACCTGCTGCTTCCAGCTTTAAAAGGAGATCTATTGAAACAGTGTCGAAAGCTTTAGCCAGGTCTAGGAAAACGCACTTACTGTGTTCTCCTTTATCATCAATTCATGAATCATATTTAAATGAGAGACCTTTGTGACGTGGAAAGTACGTACAAAAAATTGACATTTTATGACAAGAAGCGTTTATTATACAAACATTTCAGAGATTACATATACAGTACAAAATAAACATTAAGATATCACTGTATTTGGAAACAATCAAAATGGCAACGCTTAGCGCCGCCCGGCACTAACATAACATTATTATAAGTTATAACAATCATACGTCTATCCACACTCAGACTTGGGGTTGCGCCTGATCTATCAGGTACGGAATCTAAACCGTCGCTTCAGCGCGTCTTCTTTCTTCTCGCTCATAACCATCACTTGCTAGAGCGAAAAACAGGTCAAAACGCTCGAGCGACAGCTCTAGGCAGAATCGGTGTGCGCTAGGCAGCAGGATAGAAGCATTGCAAATGCGATTCCGTGCAGACATATGAAGCGCAACCCTTATAACAAACAAGAGAATACTACATTTTACAATAACATTATTTATGAGGTTGACAAATAAAAACAATTTGTTTATTGTATATTAGTATACAAATTAAAACCAACATTGAAATGCGTTAGGAATACATTTATTTGACATTGTGGAATAATGTTAATGTATATGAAACCAGCTCAATTACATTTATTTCATCATTTATTCTTCACCATTTTTACGGTGATGAGGTGATTTGTTCACCGATATTAATATCACTGTTACACTAAGGCTAGTATTCTTATTCAATATGAATACTACTCATACCACAATCATTTTAGCCAACCAAGGTATTTAGACAACAGGGAGTGTTAATCTGTACAAATATATAGACCCCTGTCTACCAACTTTTCTTGCTCATAGAAGGCTGTTGGAGGGGTCCCGTACCGAGCTGCAGGAGCCCGCATGGCTAAGAGATGTGTCACATGTTGTCGTGATCCTCAGCATTGAGGGAGCGACGAAATAAAGAGTTGGCACCACTGAACAGTTATCTCATTATCTTGGTGGGCTAGTTACTATCAATCATTCTTTAATTACATAATTTATTCAGCAGTCTTTTCGTTAACACAAGTGTTCATATTCTTTCTTGATACACGTTCAAATTTCAAAAATTCAAAGTTCAGTTTTTACCCATTCCACATCAGAATTATAACCACTTCACTGTTTGTCGAAATCACCTAAAGTCACGCATGTATATTACCCACATTTTGCGTAAGTTATGTATAAGTCTTATGTAATAGGGAGCGAGCCTATTGCCAATTTCTGGTCTTGGGATAGATGGATAACTTTATAATTTCAAGTAAATATGATCCTTTTCTTCAACAACTGAGACGGTTTGCTTTGACTAGCAGGATATTTTCTTTTTCTCCCATCTTCCATACAGCACTAGCAACAGTTATTTTTTTAAATTGACACCAGAGGAAACTTGGTATGTTATGGATGTTCAACCATCCACGGAACAACCTTGACAAACATTCATCTTTCATTAATTTTCTTCGTTGAAATGTCACTCCCAAAGTTCATTCTTCATTGATTCCGGTAGAGATGGGTTTTCATCCTCATGTCCCTCCGCCTGGTGACGTTGGATCAGCAGAGCTGTACGCTGTACATGTTGAGGTAGGCCTGCAGCGCCTGGTGGTGCGGCGCGTCCAGCGCGGCCAGGCGCGCGGACAGCGAGCCCGGCGCGCGGGCCGACAGCGAGCCCAGCGACACGGCTAGGTACTTCACTGGGGACTCGATACCTGGCGAAATAGACCGTGGGTTTTTAAAAAGGCCATGTCTTGTTACGAACGCATAAAAGTCATTGAGATATACCTATGGAGACGGCATATTCTACTATAGGAGGAATAGTTATACAAATATCTATAACATTGATACACACATGAGGAAAACAGTTATGTCTCTTTCTATTAAAGCAGTAGCTGCATAAGACAAGAGAGACAACTAGTTTGTTACGTGCTCATTTTGGCAACACTTTCGTGTGGTATATGGTCTATACGTGACCGCGTCGCCATGTTTTGCGCCGGTATTTTTTGTAGATCTGCTGTCAAACAGTAGCGCGCTAAAAGTTTTTTTCTTAAATGATAATGAATAAAAATAGCGGCAATTTTGTGCGCTACATTTTTGTAGGTACTAAAGCTAATTCTGTAGCCTAGTATGCCCAGTCCATAAGCTTTTAAGTCAGTGATAAAAATCAAAATGGTTTCTCCGAGCACAGGTTATATTGTTGTACGTACCAGCTAGTGGGTCACCGGCGGCTCCCTTGGCACAGGTGAGTTGTGCGTACTGCGCCTGGTAGCCCGGCGTATCGTCTACCTCTATGAAGTGGTCATCAGGCAGGGCTGTCTCGTCCGTAGGGAGCTCGAACAGAGAGATGAGGGCCTGTGGAGCAGATCACATGTGAGCAACGCATAATACACGAATATCATTTAATTATTTCTATTAACCCGAACGATCGCATCCGGAAAGAAGTGATCCGACAGAGAACCAGAGTAGTCGATATAGCTCACAGAATAAGTAAGCTGAAGTGGCAATGGGCCGGCCATATATTAGCCGTAGAACCGATGACCGTTGGGGCAGACGTGTTCTTGTGTGGAGACCGCGAATCGGCAAGCGTAAGGTGGGACGCCCTCAGGCTCGGTGGAGCGACGATGTTCGCAGGGTGGGTGGTAGCATGAGAGTTGCCGAGAATCGAGCTAAGTGGCTAGCGTTTGGAGAGGCCTAGGCCAGCAGTGGACTGTTGTAGGCTGATGATGATTAATACTTGTACTATTAGACACATCTCTGCGTAACCTTTCGGGGATTATAAGTATGATGTATGAGTGCATGTGTATGTACCTGCAGAAGCCTCGGCCACAGCGGCGCGAGCGGGCCGGTAAGGAAGTGTTGGCTGTCCGTCAGCAGCTTGACGCAGCCGACGGCCGCCGCCTTGCGCTCGAGCGCGCCCGACACTCGCTGCAGATCCGCTATTAACACGCGTTCCACGTACATGCCGAACATTCTGAGGATAAACGGTTATATTTGTAATACTAGTGCTGTCCCGCGCAACTTCGTCTGCGTCACATTTTCCCCGTTTTCGCAACATTTTTCATTACTGCTCCGCGCCTAATGATTGTAGCGTAGTGATATATATTGTAGATAGCTATAGCCTTCCTCAATAAATGGACTATCTAGCACTGAAAATATTTTTCAAATCGGACCAGTAGTTCCTGAGATTAGCGCGTTCAAGCAAACAAACAAACTCTTCAGCTTTATTATTCGTATAGATAGATATAGATAATACAAAGTATAAAACAAAGTAGCTTTCCGTCTGTACGCGTAGATCTTTTAAACTACGCAACGGATTTTGATGCGGTTTTCTATATACAGGATTATTCAAGAGGCAGGTTTATTTATTTATTTGAACTTTATACAATAGTGATACTTAGGCGGACTTAATGCCACAAGGCATTCTGTACCAGTCAACTTTTGGATTTATATGCATTAATTATCCCTGAAAAACACATCAAAACTTCCACGCGAACGAAAACGCGGGCCACAACTAGTTTTAATAAAAATACATCTATACTGGTATCATAAAGCTGAAGAGTTTGTTTGTTTGGTTGAACGCGCTAATCTTGGGAACTACTGCCCGCCTAGCATAACCACTGTAGAAACGACTTTTATCTACGGAAGAATCGACATGGTGACAGTTTGTTGATAAGACAGACAATGGCTAGACAATGGCTCAGTTTGTCGATTCTTCCGTCGACATATCCCGTTTCTACGGCGGTCATGTTACGCGTGTTGGTTCGAATTGAAAAAATCTTTTAGTGGCGGATAGACCATTCATCGAGGAAGGTATATAACACCATAGTGTATATAACACCACACTACGACCAATAAGAGCGGAGCATCAATGAAAAATGTTGCAAAAACGGGAAAAATGTGACGCAGACGAAGTTGTTCAGGTCAGCTAGTTATAATATTTACTTAAGTAAATTGGTTTCAGAAACACTCTTGCCCTCTCAACTCTTGCAAAAGCAGTTACATTCTTTGAGTTATTGTATAGGATCCGTCTGCTACTTCAAACTCAGAGGTCAAAATCTCTTTTCAAGTTTAGACAATCTTGGTGAAGATATTAACACTTGAGGATTATCTAAGGTACGGTCTGAGATTGGTTTTTTGCAGAAAGAGCCACACAGGCGTTACAATGTTAAAATGTTACGTTACCCAGCTTGTACGGAGTCAACGAGGTCGATTAGCGGGTCTGCTCCGAAGTGAGCGGCGTAGAAGCCCAGGAAAGCGATCAGACCTCGCACGTACTTCGTGGTCTTCGAAGAGGAGAGTCGCTGGAACAGCAGGGTCATTATCTGCTTCGTGTATTGGGACATCACCTCGCTGAGGAAATAAAATGTCATTGTGTAAAAAAAAAACAAATTACGGTAAAAACAGTTTGAAAAGCAAGAAACCAGCACATTATAAATTTTATAAAAGTTGAAGCAGGCGAGACTCTTTTTGAATATTTCTTTTTAATTTTTATAAAGGGTGTAAAACACCTCTTAACGAAGCCGAAAGGCACTGGTTCTCCCTGTCATTGCGATCATTTTTTTGTTCTACACCATACCTGGGAACCTTCTAGTTACGGAGATATTAGGGGTCAAAGTTCCAACTTTTTGACAGGTATTTTTTTAAATACAAGTTTTTAATGGAAATTTTTACTTTAAACACCTCCACGACCCCCGGTACTGTTCAATCCGTCCATCAGCGCAATGTTTTGAGTGCGTTACATTGAGTTCTACCACAAAACATGATGTTACACCCCCCAAAAAAAGTCGTTTCCCAGCAATAATTTTTGCGTAAAGTTACTTAGTTTTATGTACAGAATGCTTGGTTGACGGCTTCGTGATGAGGTGATTTACACCCCGTATATTATAAAACAAACTCGCTTCCTGCCGTCTCGTCTGCACAATAAGATCTTTTAAACTACGCATCGGATTTTCCTTCAATGTCTCGCCAAAAGAACCATGACGCTTTATAAATGGACATATTACTTACTTTCCGAATTTGAACAGCATTGTCTGAATGAGATAAAATCCTTCATGATCGTTAGTTTTCGACGCGATCAATTTCTGGAATACTCCCAACATTGCGTTCTGAGAACAAACAAAAACATTGTAGAATAAGTTTTAGCTTATTTAAGTCCTATGTACTAGCTAGAGAGGTACGGTCAGTAGAGATACATTTATTAATCAATATTAATTGATCATATACAGCCCATTGCATCCTCGTCTAATTCAAGAAGGTAACTATGCTAATGATTCTCGACACGAATCAATAATAAAATGGGTTTTTCTTAAGTTTTTCTTAATTTACTAAATCGGTGAGTGTAAACCACCTGTATTTTCGCTCGTTTTGACTCGTTTGTTCCTTTCCCTATAACCGCGGTTTCACACACACAAACAAACTCATACATTTATTCTCTAAACCAATAGCGCCCTTGCAAACCACCTAGCCACATCCCCGCGGCCCCTGTAACTTATTTATATAATTTATATTAGTGTGGTTGATGTCTCCGCCGCCAGTTGCCGGTCCTAAGCCCGGTAAGTAAGAAGGAACATTTTTTATTAATGGGTTACGGTAATCTAAACTGATTTATTTATATCTTTTCCATCACACTTACACGTAAACAGTATCTAAACATACAGGTTAACTTGGCCGTAATGCCCCATATAAAACCCTTGAGCTTTCTTTTTGACATGAAACCCAAGGCCGGTAAGTATTTTTTTTTAAATTTATTCCATGGCACAGCACACAGGTCAAGCAAGTTCAAGCAAGGAGTTTACACGCAATTGAAAAATTGTCTTAAAATGTTATCTAAACAGGAATTTCATTGCAATCTCGCTAGATGTTACTTAAATACTCAACTAATGTTCTTAATAATCGATAGGTTTTTGTATCAAAACGTCTTTTTTTTTACGTTCCGCCGTGTCTGTATGCCTACGTAAGTATTTGCCCTTAACGTTTCTGAACGAAACATTGGTATAATCTGTGGTGTGGGCAAAAAGCTCGCCATCCGCTTAAAAAAAAGTTCACGTATTTCGTTATAATAGTTGTGCTGACTTGTGTATTAAAGCTATAATTCATAAATATTTACTCGCAAATGTGATGAAAAACATTGTATGTTTCACGGGCGGTACGGGAATTACGAACCTCGACTCAGAAAGCCCTCAGTCTTCGACTTCGGGCTTCTACTAGAGCCTCGATCGTAATTTCTTACTTAGCGCCCTTAATACACAATGTACTATTAGGTATGACAACCTCCTGAATTTTGATGAGGATGCAAAACTGCATGTTGTATTAATAAATGAAGTTGCTGACTGTTCACACAAAATGTTGTGTGCAACCAACATATTTATAACATCAGTAGGTGACTCACCAGGCGGCCGGACTGCAGCACCTGCAGGTCCCGGTGCACCACGAAGGCGCACAGCAGGCGCACGAGCGGGCGCACGTTGGCGCCGCGCTCCCACAGCGCCGGCGCCACCACGCACGGCAGCAGCGCGCCGTACGTTATAACATCAGTAGGTGACTCACCAGGCGGCCGGACTGCAGCACCTGCAGGTCCCGGTGCACCACGAAGGCGCACAGCAGGCGCACGAGCGGGCGCACGTTGGCGCCGCGCTCCCACAGCGCCGGCGCCACCACGCACGGCAGCAGCGCGCCGTACGTTATAACATCAGTAGGTGACTCACCAGGCGGCCGGACTGCAGCACCTGCAGGTCCCGGTGCACCACGAAGGCGCACAGCAGGCGCACGAGCGGGCGCACGTTGGCGCCGCGCTCCCACAGCGCCGGCGCCACCACGCACGGCAGCAGCGCGCCGTACGTTATAACATCAGTAGGTGACTCACCAGGCGGCCGGACTGCAGCACCTGCAGGTCCCGGTGCACCACGAAGGCGCACAGCAGGCGCACGAGCGGGCGCACGTTGGCGCCGCGCTCCCACAGCGCCGGCGCCACCACGCACGGCAGCAGCGCGCCGTACGTTATAACATCAGTAGGTGACTCACCAGGCGGCCGGACTGCAGCACCTGCAGGTCCCGGTGCACCACGAAGGCGCACAGCAGGCGCACGAGCGGGCGCACGTTGGCGCCGCGCTCCCACAGCGCCGGCGCCACCACGCACGGCAGCAGCGCGCCGTACGTTATAACATCAGTAGGTGACTCACCAGGCGGCCGGACTGCAGCACCTGCAGGTCCCGGTGCACCACGAAGGCGCACAGCAGGCGCACGAGCGGGCGCACGTTGGCGCCGCGCTCCCACAGCGCCGGCGCCACCACGCACGGCAGCAGCGCGCCGTACGTTATAACATCAGTAGGTGACTCACCAGGCGGCCGGACTGCAGCACCTGCAGGTCCCGGTGCACCACGAAGGCGCACAGCAGGCGCACGAGCGGGCGCACGTTGGCGCCGCGCTCCCACAGCGCCGGCGCCACCACGCACGGCAGCAGCGCGCCGTACGTTATAACATCAGTAGGTGACTCACCAGGCGGCCGGACTGCAGCACCTGCAGGTCCCGGTGCACCACGAAGGCGCACAGCAGGCGCACGAGCGGGCGCACGTTGGCGCCGCGCTCCCACAGCGCCGGCGCCACCACGCACGGCAGCAGCGCGCCGTACGTTATAACATCAGTAGGTGACTCACCAGGCGGCCGGACTGCAGCACCTGCAGGTCCCGGTGCACCACGAAGGCGCACAGCAGGCGCACGAGCGGGCGCACGTTGGCGCCGCGCTCCCACAGCGCCGGCGCCACCACGCACGGCAGCAGCGCGCCGTACGTTATAACATCAGTAGGTGACTCACCAGGCGGCCGGACTGCAGCACCTGCAGGTCCCGGTGCACCACGAAGGCGCACAGCAGGCGCACGAGCGGGCGCACGTTGGCGCCGCGCTCCCACAGCGCCGGCGCCACCACGCACGGCAGCAGCGCGCCGTACGTTATAACATCAGTAGGTGACTCACCAGGCGGCCGGACTGCAGCACCTGCAGGTCCCGGTGCACCACGAAGGCGCACAGCAGGCGCACGAGCGGGCGCACGTTGGCGCCGCGCTCCCACAGCGCCGGCGCCACCACGCACGGCAGCAGCGCGCCGTACGTTATAACATCAGTAGGTGACTCACCAGGCGGCCGGACTGCAGCACCTGCAGGTCCCGGTGCACCACGAAGGCGCACAGCAGGCGCACGAGCGGGCGCACGTTGGCGCCGCGCTCCCACAGCGCCGGCGCCACCACGCACGGCAGCAGCGCGCCGTACGTTATAACATCAGTAGGTGACTCACCAGGCGGCCGGACTGCAGCACCTGCAGGTCCCGGTGCACCACGAAGGCGCACAGCAGGCGCACGAGCGGGCGCACGTTGGCGCCGCGCTCCCACAGCGCCGGCGCCACCACGCACGGCAGCAGCGCGCCGTACGTTATAACATCAGTAGGTGACTCACCAGGCGGCCGGACTGCAGCACCTGCAGGTCCCGGTGCACCACGAAGGCGCACAGCAGGCGCACGAGCGGGCGCACGTTGGCGCCGCGCTCCCACAGCGCCGGCGCCACCACGCACGGCAGCAGCGCGCCGTACGTTATAACATCAGTAGGTGACTCACCAGGCGGCCGGACTGCAGCACCTGCAGGTCCCGGTGCACCACGAAGGCGCACAGCAGGCGCACGAGCGGGCGCACGTTGGCGCCGCGCTCCCACAGCGCCGGCGCCACCACGCACGGCAGCAGCGCGCCGTACGTTATAACATCAGTAGGTGACTCACCAGGCGGCCGGACTGCAGCACCTGCAGGTCCCGGTGCACCACGAAGGCGCACAGCAGGCGCACGAGCGGGCGCACGTTGGCGCCGCGCTCCCACAGCGCCGGCGCCACCACGCACGGCAGCAGCGCGCCGTACGTTATAACATCAGTAGGTGACTCACCAGGCGGCCGGACTGCAGCACCTGCAGGTCCCGGTGCACCACGAAGGCGCACAGCAGGCGCACGAGCGGGCGCACGTTGGCGCCGCGCTCCCACAGCGCCGGCGCCACCACGCACGGCAGCAGCGCGCCGTACGCGTCGCCGCCGGGGACCGTACTCGACCCGCGCAGCTCCAGCAGGAGGGACAGCATTTGGAACACGTACGGCATGAATTCTAAGACAAAAACCAAAATCAATAGCTCCTGGACTGTGCGAACAACAGGGCAGTCAGGTATGACACGATATTAGTGCTCATTTACGGAGACGTGACGCGACGGGTCACGCTAATCGTTGTGCGGCGCAGCGCGCTTTGAATTCAAACATATGGCGATATATGAGCGCGTTTACGGAGAAGCGGTTTTACGCGTCATTATTTGAAATGTAGTATTGCCCGCGGCGGGCCACGCGGCGGTGCAAGCGATGTCAGTGTCACACGCTCCTGTTGCAACCAGAGCTTAATACTACTCTGTCAACGTACAGGTCCTAATTCTGGTTCAACTACGATGTTCAAACAAGAAAATTACTGCTTTAACTGTCTGATAGGATATGAAATCTTAAGATTCACTAGTAAAATCTAACATTTACCGTTTTACGGGTTTTTACAGTAACATACAAGGTGGAAACGGACCTTTCGCGAAGCCGCCAACCAAGCATAGTGTATATCAAGCTAAGTATCTTTACACAAAAATGCTGGTTCCGAATGCTTTTTTTAGGGTAAAAATTCCGCTAGGGCTCAATATAACGAACTCGAAACGTTGTGCTGTGATAGTGCTCGAAATACTGCATCGTGCAATTAAGCAGCCACACACACACCAAACATATGGCTGTAATTTTCTTCGTATTTTCTTTCGAGGCTGCTCAAAAATAAGCGAGGTTAAATCACAAAAAATAGCAACTACATAAATTCCCAAAATTTTACAATCGGTGTTTCTTTACGTGATTCTCGAGGACGCCGAAAAATCTAATAAGGGTTGAACATAATGTATGCTAGATCGTTAGTTCTGGGATAGGCAATCCATTGAGCGCAAGGTTATACTTATAACGAATTAAAACAAATTCTTACCTTGCACATCATTCTGTAAGATCTCTTGGAATATCGGGAACAGGGCGTCTTCGAACGCTGATATGGCATTGGGATTGGATTTCGTCACCAACCTGTGAAAATAAGTTAAATCAGTTCAGGATTCTTTTCATGAAACACTGCAACAAACAAACAGCATGTTTCACAAAAGACTATCAAACTGGCCAACTTTCTCTGTGGGATCCACATCATCAGCCAACAGCAGTCTACTGCTGGCCATGGGTCTCTTTAATGGCAAGCTACTTCCGGCAACTCCACATGGTGAGGTCCAAAAGTTTCCGGCAAAGGGAGACTATTTTGAACAACAATATTACTTTTTACCGTGGGGTACTAGAGTAAACTACTGTAATATGATAGTTTTGTATCTCTTATCATCAATCATCTAATTAAATCTCATTAGATTTAAGTGCTAGTAGTCTATAATGGTAGTATAGTATATATAAGATATATGTTTTAGTTTAAGGTTTGACTTTGTCCTATTTTTTCTTTATTGTGTGCAGCGCTGTGTTGTTCACACTCCTTTTTGTTTTTACATTCTATTATTTATAAGCGAAGACTTGTCATTGGCTGTCTCACGTACTATCTTTTAATGTGTTTTGTTAGTTGTTAGTCTTCCATAGTTGATAAATAAATAAATAAATTTCTGATTAATATAATGAGAGGAGGTCGGAAACTTATGGGCCTACGTGATAACGGATTCTCGGCAACTCTCATACAGTGGCTACCCAGCCACCGTGCTGCTATCGTCGCTCCACCGGGCCTATGGTGCCCCCCGCACCTCACGCTTACAGTCTTCCCTCAACAACACGTCTACCCCGACTGCACGGCGGCGCTCGGTTCTACGGCTAATATGGCCCATTGTCATTCAGCTTGCTTTTTCTGTAAGCTATGGCGATAATTTTCAAAATTTCTAATTGGTCTTCTTCGAAATATTAATCTTGACTACTCGAATGTATTAAGCTCTAAGTTTTCTTAAAATTAATAATAATAATTTGCAAGTAACTCACGACACAGCCAGCGACAGCGTTTCGAACAGGTAGTGGTTGAAGTGTGGCTTGCAGGGGTTCTTCGCTACAACGGACAGCATGTGCGCCAGCTTGGGCAGCGCGTCGCCCAGGTACGCCAGCGAGCCCTCCTGCAGGCACGACAGCGTGCGCAGGACCGCTGCCAAACCATAACAAAAATAACTGTTCAGTATCAAATGTCATGTTACTTTGTATTTTAGTTACCGTAGCCATGAAAGATGGCGTTGTATATTTTTGACCTTACGCGGGCTTAAAATTTTGTCATTTCATGACTCCTCTGGTACATTTGGATGGTGAGCCCAGAGCCCATTATAGCCGAGTAGATGGGGCGTGATGAGAGAACGCCAAAACTACATATAAATAGGGAACAGGTAGTTTTTGGAAAGAGCGGTTTGCAGGGCTTCTTAGCGAGCACAGATAGCATGTGAGCTAGCTTTGTACTTCTCTATGTAGTAGTGTGACACGTACCCTTCATGACGTACTCGTTGTGGTCGAGCGGCGAGTTCTGCTCGCCGAGCGCGGCGAACAGCGCGGCGAGCAGCTCGGCGGCGTGCGGCTGCAGCGCGGCGCGCGCCAGCATGCCGCCCGCGATGAGCTTCTCTATGGCGCAGGCGCCGTACGTGCACACCACGCCGCGCCCACGGATGTGCGCGATCTGCGACACAACACAAAACTTCTTTTAGACGGGTTCGGAGTTCCCACTGAATGACTTTCCAAGTTAATTTCTCCAAATCTCTGTCGTTATTCTCCCAGCCACATCCATGATCCCAGCAGCATTTCAGTTGTTTAGTACGTAGTGACAGTGAAGGGACATAGGAGTCTAAGGACTCCCGCAAAATACAAATGATAAATGATGTTTATTTTGCAAGTAGGTTTTTACAAACACTTTTACAAGTCAATTTTTTTAAACTAGATGGGGCCGGTGTTTCGTACCTGACTACTCTGAGAAGAAACAGCCGAAACAAACTCAGAGGTCACAGTCTCTTTTAAGGTCCAGACAAAATCTTGGCAAACTCACATGAGGACTATGCAGATACGTGTCTGAAATGGTCTTTTGAAGAAAGAACCACACAGATTTGAGTGGACCTGTCCAGTCAGTGCAAGCATTTGTCAGTTATCGTGTAGCTCGACTTATAACTCAAGGAACTCAACGTAACGACGAACAATACCAAAGAAAGGACATTTGGGTAGGTCGCTTAAAGTACTCAAACTGCCAGATAGTGGTGGGAGAAGATCAATAAATTGAAGAAAAAAAAAATGTGACCTACATGGTCCTCACATTCACAATAATCAAATGTAATTAATAATAATTAACGAAATGAAATGAAATTAAAGATTAGCCTTTTTCGTATGAATATACCGACCGAGCCTGAGGCTAGGACTCCAAGAGATGTGCATGATTCGACGAATTACAATTACGACGACAGACGTGATGGAGTTACAAGCAATGTGATTGGTCGGTTTCAGCAAGTCTCCTACCCGCTCCGTTCGTCTCCGCTTTGGTGGACTCAGGGCTGCGCGGGGATCTTAGCATAAGCAGAACGGACGGAGGTCCTAGCACAATTGCGACACGTAAACGTAAAGTAAATTGGAAGAACTTTTCAATTAAAACCTCCACAAGAGCATTTTCATGCATGCTCAGTTTTTTATTTATTTTACTTTTCATTTATTTAATATCATCTGATGTGTTTTTAATTTTAATTCTCTTAAACTTTTTCAATATATTTTAATGGTGTAATAATTTTGTTAACTTAAATGTAAATTCAATTATGCATGCTGTGGTCTCCTGTAAGTGAAGGAGTTCACCGACGTGATAATTTTAACTTCATTATTTATTTCACATGATCTGTGTACATCCTTTGTTGGAGATCCTAAATAAATAAATAAATATTTATTTATACTGATATTCAGCTGCATCTGGTTAGACTGGAAGTCGACCCCAACATAGTTGTGAAAAGGCTAGGCTAAGGGATGATGCTTAGAGCATTTTATTTCAAATCAAAGCGTCAACTTTACGTCAACATTATATGAATATCACAAAATGATATGATTAAAGCTTTTAAAGTTAATAATACGTGCGAAACGAGCTTTATTTTTATTGTACACTGTTACGACGCTTCTTTTTTAAAAGCAGGGTTTTGAAACTGTACTGTACGGGTACGCTCGAAAGATGTACGTTTATGAGCCGTAAGAAAAGCATCAGTTTAATGTCCAGAACTGCGAACATTAGCATTTTCCCAAAACAATCCTAAATTGATGCAGGCTAAAATGCTGCAAATTAGCTCTAGTTCCACGTATTACAAGGAATGCTGCCAATTACCTGGTGGTTGCTAAATAAAATGTGTAAGAAGTGCTTACCAGAAGAGGCACGGCGGCGGTGATCAGATCCTTAGGCAGCAGGGAGCGGAATGTCATGACGTACTTGATGGCATCTGCCTTCAACACGGGCAGCTCGGTCACTGTAACAATATGAACAAGTTACTTACTATACAGATTACGTTAGATAGAACCTCAACATTACACCTGAAGCGTAGTCCACGCTCCTGACCCCTGCAGGTAGATCTTTGACAATTGTTGCGGGTGGTCGGAAACCCAAAAGTTCACGTTTTTACCAAGGGGTAACTGATTCGTGGACGTTAGAGAGGCAGTTCATATTAAGATACTGATATCTAGCTGGCTATCCGGTTAGACTGGAAGCCAAGACCAGTATAGTAGGGAAAGGGCTCGGCAAATGATTATAAGGCCGCCTGCGTGACGTCACAGTACAACTCATACACTACGGCCCTTAGTCTGGGGCGTGATCGGCTAGCTCGGAGAGCGTCTGCAGACGGGGGCCAACATCCTTAGCGGTAGGATGCGCCAACAGAGTCACCTCCGTCGCTGGTCGTCATCCGCTGGGCCTCCTCCGGGCAACCGGAGGTCTCACCTGGCGGTGACAGACCGCCGAGGTGGCGTGAAGAAAGCGGCGCTCGCTACGGTAACGTTTCGCCATACCTAAGGGCGCAGCACTAGCGCCGCTGGCGCCTCCTACCGGACAAAATGCCAACTACTCACTGGCAAATCGCGCCCTTTACACGCGCTCGCCACCGTTCGTGCCTAAACCGGCAACCAAAGGAGGTGCCCGTATTTACGGGCACATATTTTGATCCCGCGGGGCAAGGGGTCTACCCATATCCCGCCAGCCGCGCCCCTCTACGGGGGCGCAGCGACAGCTCGCGAGTCACAGTACATACGGTATGACATGCTCACCGTCTGGTCTCTGCAACTCGGGCAGTACGTGCGCGAGCGCGAACTGCGCGAGGTCGACGAGCGGCGAGGCGCGGGTGACGCCGGCCGCCTGCGTGCTGGCGCGCGACGCTAGTGACGTCACGAGGTACATGGCCGCGTCCTTGCCGCGCCACGCCGACGGGCCCAGCTCCGCGTACTTAGCTAGCATCAGCTGTCAAAAAACATTGGAAAGGAGTCAGTAACATAATGGAAGCAGTTAATATTAAAGTTTTAGTTGCATACTGTGTTATGAAAGGTGCATTAGGGTGGGCCAATTCAACTGTATACTTTATCATGCCGTGCCGTACTGAAAACACTGACGGTCGACCATTCTACTACACCCTTACACGAAAAATGCCCGTCAGAGTCTTCTGAAGTTATTAGCTTTTTTGTATAAAGGTTAATCGGGTTGCGTAATATCAAGTGCATATATATGAATAACATGTTGGTCGTACCTGCACGTATTGTCCGAAGATATTCATCATCTTGTCCTCGTAGTGCACGGCGAGCGTGCGCACCAGGTCGCAAGCGGCGCGGCGTCGCGTGTCCACGTCCGAGCCCTCGATGTCGCGCCGCACGTACTCTTCCGGGTTGTCTTCGAACAACTCCATGTCCGATTCTAATCACAAAAAACAAGCGTTAGAAACACCATCCAGCGCTCCATAACTCAAGTAGCTGATGTTGGAGACACAACAGATAGGCTGATGTGGGAGTGTGCAGGCCACGTCGCAAGGATGCACCCGGAGAGATGGGCAAAGATCGTCACACACTAGACGCCTGGGGAAGAGCAGCGCCATCGAGGTCGGCTGCGGTGAAGGTGGCGTGACGATCTCATTATGTTGAGATGAGCGCACAGGATAAAGAGATTTGGAAGGAAAACATAGTTTTCAGAATATTCCCTGTACTTGTAGCATAAGACGATATTACTTGCTCAATTTCATAGTTCTTTTCATTTTTTCACATCTTCAAGGGACTGTAGACTTGAGTATATCGTTTTAATTTCAACTCGATACCTCCACGCGTTCTCGAAATAAAGGGTCTTGACAGATAGACAGACGGACCACAAAGGGATCCTACAAACGGTATAAGTATACAGCGAAACTGCGACAGTAAGTCACCGAATTTAAAAACACAAACGTTTCTTTACGCAAAGCATCGGTAAGGACACAAAAAACTTTAAAATGTATACTGGTTGGAAGGCACACCGACGCAAAAACAGTTCCCACAAACTCAGTACATCATTCTGAAACCCCACTGTTCAATATTACCTTTGGACATTGACTCAGCAGAATGATTTGGTTGCATCTTACACGCATAGGACACATAAAGTTTGTTTAATTATCCGGTGAAATGTCCGCGGTAGCCATGGCTACCCCGCGCGCACGCCGCGCGCGCATGGAAAGTTTTTGCCGCGCAAGCCCCCCGCGCCACTTCCCATTTAAAGCTTATTTTCTCGTAAACTATTGCAGCTACACCAAAACAAAAAATACGTGTGTATAGCTGAAACTATACAGAATCTAACTACGTAAAAACTAATTACGACAACTAGATATAAGTATTTCGAAAAAAATGTGAACTTGAGAATATATGTTGAATGTCAGTTTCTCCAATAAGATTCCAAGTTTTACCAATTAGAATTGTAATTGGAATCAATAAAACCTATTTATAATTAAACTAGACTATATAAGCTTCGTTTTAATACCCATATATCCTTACTTTGGCACTTTCTTAGTAGCACAATCACCCAAAACAATCAACCCTCCTCGCATTCTATTCGATACCTACTGATTTTGTCGTGTTTACGTAAAAAATTCGATAAGATTTCGTTTTATTTTACTGTTTTATATTGCGGAGACACTAATAATTACTTAATTGAAGTAATTTTCATAATACGAGCACTTTTTTAACTATTTTTTCAATAATTTCAAAAAAATAATGATCGAGGCGTATAAGTACGCCCGGACGTTTGACTTACCTGAAAAAAAATTAGGCGTATTTGGAGGCCCGAACGTGATATTCTTAGATATTCGTAAAGCTTGAATAATGAAGTTTATTTTAATATATAACACTATTCACACTGGGTTATAAATAAAATAGTATTTACGTTTTAAAACCAGAGAACATAAATCACAACACGGCATTACGGTAAAATTAGACAACTGACTTTTAAAACTTTTTTGACATTTAATTTTGACGGCTGATATTGTCGTTCTTTGTGCCACAGACGCAGAATTTAATACTGTATCGATAAAAGGGGACCATAGACGGTACATTTAGAGATGTTACCAGTTTTAGTAAGTTTTTTCGAAGTTTGTTCGATACAAATTTAGATGCAACAAACGGGGCCTAAGCACTGGACCGGAATATTTTTTTGGTCTTTTTTAGGGCGTAATCGTTTCATCGGTGTGTGTTAAGAAAAAGTAGTACATAAACAGAACATTTTGTAAGTAAATCAGATTTGAATTTTATATTTTTGTCTCATTACCCCTCACTATTGCCAAGACACCTTTAGCCATCTCTGATCAGTCTCGTGAGTCTGCGTGACTGGCAGTGAGTGTACCCTTCCCGAACCTGGTATTCCTGTCTACTATCCGTCTATAACCTTAGGTCGCATGGTGCAGACATCCTGAACTTATTTATATATTTATTTATCACATACTAGGTATATGATAGTTTAGGGCTTATAGGGCTTAGGGTCGTAGGGAATGTTAGGCTTGTAGGTCTTTGTAGGTTCCTTTAACTTACCATATATTTTCATGTACCGTCACACCCTTGACAGTATTACATTAGTACACCCACCATAGAAATATTTCATCCGTAATACCCCGGTCAAGAAAGATGTACTGAGTATGTGATAATCGTTTTTGCATCAGTGTTTCCACCCTGTATATCTCAAAACTGCTATTTCTGAGTGTGAGTATGTGGCTTATCCTGCCAGGGCTGCGGGACTGTTCGAAAGAGATACCGTGGCCCTGGAACACAACGGGCTAAGAAGGAACATGATGGGTTTTAGTCAGTACAAGTCTGACACTCCCTTCCGCTCAACCCAGAGCGGGAGAGGTTATTTGATGATTTCCCAACCGAAAAAAAAAAGGATGTGGCATATGACTACACCTTTCTAATAAATGCTGCTTAATGGGTTGTATTAATTACCCACTTTAAGATCTGTATTACTATTGTCTATGCAATGCAGCTTAACAATAACACTTGTAACAGGATATCTCTATGTTTATTATTTGAAGTTCCTGACATCTACCTATATCTATATATCCGATTTCTATGCACCTTTGTAACCATTTATATGCACAATCCTATCTTTATGTATATAATGCTACTGTATGTGTGTATGTCACTGAACTACTCCTAAACGGCTGGACCGATTTAAATGTTTTTTTATGTATGCGTTTTGGTGGCCGCCCTGGATGGTTTAGATCTATATATCATCACGCTACGACCAATAGGAGCGGAGCAGCAATGGAAAATGTTGCGAAAACGGGGAAAATGTGACGCAGACGAAGTTGCGCGGGACAGCTAGTGAAATATAATTCAGTATTACTCTGGCATTGACTCGTTTAATTTACCACCAAAACCGTACATTACAGAAGGAAAGAAAAAATAAATACCTCTAAATTCCATGTTGGGTATGACAACCTTCTCACAAATACTGCTCAGTGTGGCGGGGTCTTCGAACAAACTCTTGTAATTATTCTTCTCCGCTATTTTCGCGAGGAAAGTCAGTGCGTTGGATACTAACTGAAAAATATCATTATGGGAACATTATAATTATGACGTACAGGCTTCCTACTAAACAATAACGGAGATGTACCATCACCAAACTGGGTATAGGAGCACGGTAAGGACTATCCTTGCTTGCAGCGTTAAAACAGTTATAAACTTTCTATTCCTTGGTCCCATTTTTTTGTTTTATTCCTATTGGTCGAAAAACAGTGGTAAAACGGACTCCCTAGAAATACACTGACCTGGTGAGGCTCTTCAGAAAGGTCAGGTGCGAAGTACTCGCAACTGGCGTGCGTATATGACTAGATGTATGAACATGGACGAAGCATGAGTATGTTAGGATACATGGGAAATCATCAAATGACCCCACCCCCTACTCTGGGCGGAGCGGGAGGGAGTGTCAAACTTGACTGACTAAAACCCATCCATGTTCCTCTTAACATCTCTCAACATCTGGGATCATTAACAGAGCCGGAGTTTTTTTTTTTAAACAAAACATGTTTAAAAAAAGGGTCGCGTATTTTTCGGTAAACGTTTTTTTTGTTTAAGTACTATTGGTCCGCAAACTATTTGTGCGGACCAATAGTAGTAAGAGTGTTAAACAAATGTGGTCATCATGTGCACGGGATTTTGATTGAAAAATGAGCTTATTCGCATTTTTCTGATAGTACTCGGTGGTCTGGTGGCCGCAAGCGCAATTGCTGAACATGAGGCTTCCTGGGTTTGATTAGCTGCCACGGTTTATTTTAATTACTTTATTTTTGAATTACTGATTTAATCTTTAACTCTGGACGCTCTTAACTTGCCCGTATTTCACATCGTTCTCACATATTTCTAATTCTAAACATAAATGATGTAACCAAGATTTTGTAACATATTTTGATTTAAAAGAGTGTCCATGGAGTTTCTTGCCCATTCTTCTCCATAGAGATCTACGCTTTGGAATGGGCAACTACAGTACTTTCACAAGTTATTATGCCTTGTGACTGGGACTGTAGCATCGCGTTTTGTTTTTTGACTTTCAAAAGTGCCTGTAATGGTCTAATAATTTAAATTTAATTTTCGATTATTGAAATAAATGCTTTGATTTTGATTTCTAGGTTGGGCAGAGTGTTATTGGGTTTTTCAGGAATTTTTCAATAGCAGCCACGGGGACTGGATTTGTGCCGGTTGATGGCAATGGGCTCGGCCTGGGACTCACAAATATAACTGGTGCAATGGGTTCACCTCTGCCTAAACCTTCTGGGATTAGAGGCGGGATGTTATGTATGGTACGCTTGCCGCTGTCGGTCCGTGGATGGGTGATCACAATTAGTTCGAAATAACTGGTTCGAGTAATACAAGCATAAGTTACACACATTTTCGTGTGCTTGCTGACATGTGGTAGTTAATTTAAAGTTATATACATCAAAATTAATACTTCGTATATTATTGTATAAAATATAAATCTTTTACCCTAACATACAAAATTGTTGCTAGATTTGTTTGTTCCGCCACTTCTTCCCAGCTAGACGTGGCAAAGGGCGGGCGTTTTGTGGGACTGTCTTTTGTGCCATTCAAAAAATGCTGATTCCCAGTCTAATTTGAACCTTCTCTTTATGTTGACAAAGATAAAATGCCTTGAACTAACCGCATCGTATTTGGGCTGTGGGCCGGTGGCCAGGAGTACAGTCCATACGCACGTGACAAAGGAAGGCGCGTGCGGCCCGAACTCTTCTTCGTACTTCAGAGCATACAGCGCCGCGCATTCACACACCTCCGTACGGAGCTGTTCCATCACGCCTGGTTTTTCATCGTCATCCTGTGAAGACACGTGTATGATAGATCAAACGTCACTTAAAGGAGTTAAGTACTTTAAAAAAAAAAACCGTTGCCCCACTCTAGAAATTTCTCCTGTATCGTGGGTGCGTTTACAAACATTTAAACTAACATACACAAACATCCAGACCCGGAACAACTTTCTGTAGGCCATACAAATAATTTTCCGTGCGGGGATCGAACCCGCGTCACGCAGCGCAGCAGTCGATCGCTTAACCACTGCGCCAACCGTGCCGTCAAACTTACCATCATCATCTGCCTAGCCTTTTCCACTATATTGGAGTGGGCTTCCAGTCTAACCAGATGCAGCTGAATATCAGTATTTTAGGGGATTATGGATATTATGGAGCCACTGCCTCTTTGACCTCCACAACCCTAACCGGGTTGGGTCATATGATACCCTTGGTAAGACCTTCGGGCCACTGACTACATGTAACAACTGGCAAAGATCTACAATTGACAGCTGGGATCAACGGCTGAACGTGCTTTGCTTTTGGAAAGGGCTAGGCAGATGATGAAGAATGAGCACATTTTACTTTGGCCATCATTTGGTATTTGAAATAAAGGAGATTCGATTTCATAATTTCATGGTTGACCTGCAGTAAAAGTTGTTTATTTTCATGATTACTACACAACCTAATACATGGTAAGGTCCAAAAGTTTCTGGCTTACACACATTACATTACATTACTCAGAGATACAAAATTATCATGTCACTAAATTACTGAAGTTTTCTGTAGTTACAGTCATATTTTTTTTTCAATAGTCTCCCTTTATTTAAAACAATTTCTGTTTGGATATTAATCCTAATGAATATATTTGATTGAAGCCAGAAACTTTTGTGCTGTGCTGATGTCCATTTCGGGGTCACCAGTTTAGGGTGTGTATGAGGAACAGGGTGTAAAGTTCTTCGATACTCCATTGGAAAGGGCAGGGTGGACATTACAGATACCTTGCATAACCTTTGTTTAACCCAAAAGGTAATTGTTATCATGATTAGCAATTTTTACTAGGCAACAACCCTAAACGGGAAAATAAGTCAGTAAAATGTTAGGAACATATGATTTTTCCCAATTATTTTATACTCACATTAGTCTCCAAGCAAGGTACTTTGACTTGCAACAGATTCAGTAGGTTTGGCATCCAGATAGGCATGTTATCTTCAAAGAATTCTGGCAAGTCTTGATAGTTTAGAGAGTAGAACACTTTGCATATAAGTACTAGGGACCCATAGATCACACGCAGTGCTTGTGGGTTATCGGCGTGTTTCGACGTCAAGTCTATTGTTGCCTGCAATATAAAAATAATAACAAAGTTTACGAGATTAGAAACAAAAATGTATTGAAAAAAAAAACTGTCTCGAAGGTCTAGCGGTCGTAAGCATTAAATGTTACATTTTACTTAAGTTTGCCGTATGTCATCATTTCCCAGTATTTTCTCCATAGCAGCTACACTATTGAATGGTATAATAAATTACAGGCTGTTTTTTTTTTCAAAATCAACAGGTTCGATTCCTAGCTATATATTGATTTTTCAAAATTCAAATGATGCAGTTTTATTTTTCATCAAAATCTGGCTCGATACTAAGGAGTCTCGAGCCCGAATTTTTCTAATGGGCGTGGATGTGTGGAAAGGTCCACATATCCACACTCACTTGAAAAATTCAACCTGTATAGGTACAAGGCGCTGAGAGTCTCACAGCTATGCTACACGGAGGGAAAGTACCTTAAATATTGGATATAGGAAGTTTTACTGAAATAGACTTCATTTTGATTTTAAAAACAATTTGAATTGCATAAAAAAAATTGACCTTTTCTTTGACTTGCCTTTTCGAGCGTTATCGTAAAATACATGTTTTTCGATTCCCGGTATGTGTAGACGATTATTTAAAAATCTTTGAATGCAGTTCATATTTTTTATAAATCAAAATGAAATCTTATTTCAGTAAACCTTCCTATATACAATATTTAAGATACTTTCCTTCCGTGTTCCCTCCGTGAGATGCCCTGTATATATTTGTACCTATTTTTATGTTCCTTTCTTCTTTCCTATTGTTAGTGTCAACATAAAACTGTTACATAAACAAAGTATACTTACAACAAATAAATCAGTCAGTGGTTTAGCGAAGTTCTCAAGGACATGTTTAATCTCTTCCCAAAGCTTTTGCGATTTAAACTCATATCGGTAACGCTTGAAAAGGGAATGGGCTGTCCTTAACACGCCATTGATCACGTGGAAATCACCTGTAACAAACATATTTATGAAACATGAGCTAGGGTAGATGGGCTTGAGGCTACTAATAACTACCACACGTAGGGGTCTCTGCATCTCGGAAAGCACATAAGCCACCATTGGTCCGTAATGATCATAATCCGACATTTGTAGATCTTTGACTGGTGCAACGTGAGAAGCCTGAAAGTCTGACAAACGATCTTACAAACGGATATTGTGTAACCTAGTAATTGGGTAGCGGAGGATAGAAAGCATTCATCATCATCATCATTTCAGCCCAAAAGACGTCTACTGCTAGAGATAGGCCTCCACCAAGTGTCGCCACATTGATATTTTGGGGGGTTTTGCCATAATCGACACGCTTGGCAGGCGGGTTGGCGATCGCAGTACGGTTGTTACAAAAGCACAGAGAACGCTGTGCCCATTCTCTGGCAAATCCTTTAGTCGCCTCTTACGACACCCACGGGAAGATATTGTATGGTGCTATTCTTTACGTCCGACACCATACAGAACAGAAAGCATTGGATTCATGTAAAATCATCATCATCATCACTCTTGTCCTATGTTACTTGGGGTAATGCAACACTTTTTTTCTTCCATTTTCTTCTGTCAATGATCACACTATCATTTGCTTCAAGTAAAATATTGGCAGGTATCCAGAGACATTCAAAGAGGTTTTAACTTTTTTGTATGGAAGCAGGCAGAATAGCCTAAAAAAAACATGTTGTGAAAACTGCAGCAAATACAAAGACAGACTTATATTACATTATAATGAATTGGCTAAGATCCTATTAACTCCACAGGAAGCAGTAAATAGCCTAAATAGATGGCGAAAACTAGCAGATTGCAGATAAAAATTCTACAAAAAAAAGTGTTTTCTTAGTGGGAACATACACATATAAAAGATACTCACCAGTACCGAACTTTTCAACCATCTCTGGTATAAGGCTTGGCCACTTCTCCGGGAAGTCGCACTTCCCGATGATAGAGACGGCATCACTGAACTGCCTCTGGATGGCTTCAGGAGACTTCAGCATCAAGGACACTATTAAGGTCTTGATGGTGGCTCTGTCTGAGGGATGGATGCGGTCCACACCATCATCTTCCTGTTAATTAAACAAATAAAAATGGTTTTTATTTCTAATCTCAAGTAATTTAACAAACACTAGCTGTCTGGCGCAACTACGTTTGCGTCACATTTTCCCCGTTTTCGTCACATTTTTCATTGCTGCTCCACTCCTATTGGTTGTAGCGTGATGATATATAGCCTATAGCCTTCCTCGATAAATGGGCTCTGTAACACTGAAAGAATTTTTCAAATCAGACTAGTAGTTTCGGAGCCTATTCAATGCAAACAAACAATCAAATCTTTCCTCTTTATAATATTAGTTTAGTCTATGATAGAACAAACTTTTATCACAACATCATTCATACATACATCACACAGGCAGGCAGAGTTTTACCTTACAAGTACACCCAAATTTCACCAGTTATGTTTAAGTTCTATGTAATAGGGGGCCTATTGCCGTCCACCAGGCACAAATCAAGACTCATCATCATCATCATCATTTCAGCCCAAAAGACGTCCACTGCTGGACATAGGCCTCCCCCAAGTGTCGCCACATTGTCATTTTGGAGGGTTTTGCCATAATCGCCACGCTTGGCAGGCGGGTTGGCGATCGCAGTATGGTTGTCACAAAAGTACAGAGAATGCTGCTGCCCATTCTCTGGCAAGTCCCTTAGTCGCCTCTTACGACACCCACGGGAAGATTTGGGATGGTGTTATTCTTTACGTCCCACACCATACAGAGCCAGACTCAGCGGCTGCTATTGAGAAATTCCTGATGGAAAAACTGATTAACACTCTTACCCGACCCGGGAATCTAACCCAGCACCTCATGCTCAGCAGTTGCGGTTGCAACAAGGAGAACAGTGAGGCACTCACTACTTGATTGATAATCAAGACTGTTATTTGTGTCAGTTAACCTATCAATTATTTTTGATGTGACATCTTGACATTGGAAGACTGGTACTAGAGTGAGTGTGCAGAAAATATAAATCTGTACTAATAATATAGAGAGAGGGAGTGAGTTTTTTGGGTTGTTGTGCAGAGGGTAATCGCCACAGTACCTATTTGAAAATTCTTTCACCATTTAAAACATACATAGGTACGCGATGGACATAAGCTACTTTTATGTTCAGGCACAACACAAGCGAAGGAGCCTGCATGGAGAAAGATAAGACAGCAGCCCACGTGCTTCTACACTGCCCAAAGGTTGCATCATACAGTAATTCAGTAACCCAGGTACTCTCTGTGAGCTCATCAGCAACACCAAGGGGCCTTTCTTGGGGAACTAGGGTGGATCAAATAATATTCCCAACTACCGTGCACTAAATTTGCGCTTTAGACGTGGAGTTGCGGAAACCAGCCCATTTTCATCATCAGCCTATAATGTTCCCACTGCTGGGACACAGGCCTCCTCTCAATGGAAGGGAATGGACTGCTAGGCCATTATACAATACAATAATACACTTACACAGGCAAAGCCCTGCACAGAAGCTAGTAAATAATGATCACAGTTGCTATACTTACAACAGGCCAGTTTCTTTTGATGAGGTTCTTGAAAGCAATTGCAGCCGCAACCCTGATGGTGAGGTCCACTGTCTCTTTGTCAATGAGGTGCAGCAACAAGATAGCATAATTCTGATTTACTTCTACGCTTTCCAAAAACTTTTCAGCTGCAAAGAAGGTTGATAGCAAAAATCAGCAAAATTATGGTCACTTTATATATATTACTACAAATTTAAGACAGTTGTGGCTTTTTAATAATTAAATTTATAAATATGGTAATCATTCTTTTTTAATTTGAATTTAAGGATAAGGCGAGTACAAAAAAATAACTACAAATTCCTAGAGTACAAAAGCAAATTCAACTAAACAAGTTATGAGATTTTTTTCAGCATATTAATGGCAGTTTAAATAGAATCGACTAAGAACATGGTAAGATTCGTGAGAAGGAAGTAAGATAAGTAGCAACTTGGGAGTGAAAAAAAGCTAGAAAAATACTGAACAAAAAAAAATCTCACTTCAGGGCACTTGCCATAATAACAATAACTATAGTTCTTTAAAATTGGTTTATTATTGTCACTATTTTAATATTAAATCAAGAGAATCAAAGTTGCCGTGAGTAATTTCACGAGTTATGCTTTGGGGTTATCATTCATTAATATTATAATTGGTGACAAATTAACGGGAATATTGATTCCCGCTGTTAATCTGACTAGTAAATGCTACTAGAATAACATCTCGGCGAAATTAGAGACATTTAACGGCTATTATTTTGGTAAAAAACAAATAAATTTTACATACCCGGTCGTCTTACGTTGGTGTCTGGGCTTAGCGTCTGTTGAAGGTAATTCGCTAGGGTAGCTAAGTTATCATCCGTAACCTCCATATTTGTAATTCACTTGAAATATTATGTTCTATGCAGATGCGATTTTTTTTTTTGAAAACGTGACGAAGTTAGTGGATAATATTCAACGGACAGCAAAACGAGCAATGAAACCACAGAATGAATCAAAATTTTAAATGACAGCAAGCAAACGTTATGTCAAATCAGCGTTGCCAGACGAGTTCGAAAGAATTATCGTATCAAAATTCGAAAATTTTCGTACCAGATGAAAAATTATCGTACAACTGCCAGAAACGTGTTTTTTTGCAAAACTAGAAATATGATACGAATTTTAGAAAGTTGTGAAATTAGAGAAATAACTTATTTATTTCCACCTCTGCCAGTCGTTTTTGAACAAAGGACTGCTGAAGTCATTAGAGATATCATTTATTCAGTTGGTTTAAAACCATAAAAGCATTCTTTTGATTATTTTTTTTACGCATTGCGCTGAAAGTAAAGCCCCTTTAACAGTTTTTGTTGCAAGTTTGTTTCTTATTCTGTTTTTTTTTTTTCAAATTATGAGACTCCTCATTTTTCCTTTCTGTTAGAAATTATCGTACCTCGGAGTACGATAATACATATTGTATCGTACATCATACCGGTGTTGAAATTATCGTTTATGTTTGATAATTATCGTACGTCTAGCATCGCTGTGTCAAATAAAAAATATGAATGAATGAGATGTCAGTCCACTACTTAGTCTATGAAATGACCATGGATTGCTGTAGACGATCAATCCGGCATCTATTTCAATCAGTTTTTAGTAACTATGTGTGGATGGAACATTGATATATAAAAAACCCAAGATACACACTCAGCGTCTCAAAAACGTCCCCACAAAATGAGCGCACAATCACAAATTGTGCGCTCATTTCAAATAGTCTCTCGCCGCCGCCGCTCGCGTCCCTGCACGCTCGTTAAAAATGCCGAAGTGTTCGTTGAGAAATTGCAAAAATATTACGTCAAGAACGTTAAAAAAGGATGGGATTTCGTATTTTCGGTAAGTAAAAGTGTTTATTGATTTATTTTTGTTGTTTTTATAACTTAATAATAAGAGCAATATGTGATTTTGATTTAATTTGTTTCATAACTTCACTCAACGGTCCAAATATAATACGGCAAATTTTAATGGCCGCTTTGTCAGTTTAATAACGATGTATTACAGCCTTCTTTTATTTTAGTCGCATAATACACGTGACCCTGTTCTTATTTAATGGAGTCGATTTTTTTTTATTGTGTTTAATTATTTTAATTAATATGTTTATTCACTTTTGAACTTTTTTGTTTTGATTTTTTAACAAATATTTATACCTATACTTTAATTAACTAAATATATATTTATACTTTAATTAACTTATTTCTTATGAATTATGGGCCTGTAGAACAAGACGAGTTGTTTTATTTGCGTATTTTATTTCTAATTTTTATATTTTAGTTTTCCTAGTGACCCAAAACGATGCGGAGAATGGACTTCAATCGTCAGCCAACAAAGGCGTAAAGATTTTTTTACCTATTTTTAATACCTTGTGAATCAAAAATTTAAATAAATGATTTTACCAGTAAATATTTGTTTCATATATACATGTCCTACCCAGAAACATTTACGCCCAGATAAAAGTATAATTATGTGTTTAGAACACAATTAGACAAACTCTTAAAATGTTAACTCAATAATGCCTATAAAAAAAGTATAATAAATATTCGTCTCCACTCCATGCCTTGTCCTACCGGCTAACTTCGGTCGTAAAATTTTATTGCTTTTTGTAGACTGCTTTGTAAAAACAACTTTAAACAATTCGAGTAAGGTTGAATTTGCAAAAAAATATGTTTATAGTATTAACAATAACTACTTATGTAGTAGTGCGTGTATTTGTGAGTGTTTGGTGACAGTTTCGAGTGTTACTTTTGTTCGGGACTGTGCATCTAGGGTTTTTATATATCAATGGGATGGAACAAATATGTACAAACTACGTACATACATCTGGAATATGTTCAACAAATTCATGTGTTTATATCTATAAAGCAATTAGCCCGGAGGCAGAGTACAACAAATCGCACCTATGTTTTAATTATGAAAATAATGTTGGTTAGTTTATTGTTATAAGGAATAAATACAATTGCAGTCGCTCATATTGTCGTTATTACTGACCAGCTTCACTGGTCACAGTCTTATCTTATTGTGAGTTGTTTAATTATAAAATTATTCAAGTAGATGAAAAATAAAGTGCAATACAATTTTAAATGTTGTGTATTCATCATTAATTTTGATGATGATGATGATGAATTGATGACGATAAACCACTCATTGGTTGTGCCACATTACTAGGACTTTATGTTTAGACTTTTTTAGTCAAGGGCCACATAGCCCACAATGGACAATGTGTGATAGTTCTGAGGGAATTGTATGTGTAAACTAGAAACGCAGGTGCAAGTGAATGTAAAAAAATAATATTTATTTGAGATTTTTATTAGAAAGGACAACATTTAATAGATACATAATGAAAAAAAATAATTTAGGTAAACTTTGCGAATTAAGATGTTGAATGTTTTTAATTATTTCTTCTATGTCGACGTCTTTGGGACTACATGCAATCCGCATGGTGTTTTCTAAATGATTGGGAAGGCGATTGCGATTATTCTTTTGTAAAAAAGACATTTTCATCAATCAGTATTATTTGTAAAATTATTTTGCTTAGTCGTGGGCCGCACAAATCCCAGCGGCGGGCCGCAGTTTGACGACTACGCCTCTAATGTGTGTCTTAGTGTTTTTTATTGCGTAGTTTTTTTTATTATGTGCGTTTGCAGCAATAGGATGCATGTTTCTATATGTAATTGTCCCGTGCACGTAGTGTGCAGTATATGTATATAGTAGTAGTAATAGTATGTGATACCTTCGCCTCTTGCAAAAAAGGCTGAACTTTTTAGGGTTCCGTAGTCAACAAGGAACTCTTATAGTTTCGCCATGTCCGTCTGTCTATCTGTCCGCGGTTTAGCTCAAAAACTATTGGTACTAGAAAGTTATAATTTGGCATGAGTATATACGTTAATGACGCCGAAAAAGTGGTAAAATAAAATTTTGAAAAAAAAAAAACAATTATTTGGGGTACCTCCCCTACATGTAAAGTGGGAATGATCATTTTTTTTTTCGTTCTTTCCGTAGTGTGGGATATCGTTGGATAGGTCTTTCAAAAATATTATAGGTTTGGGAAGACCGTTTTTTGATTAAGTAAACAGTTCGTGACTTATCAAGCTTTAAAAAACCAATTTTTGTTAGGGTAAAGTGCCCCCCCCCCCCTCTACAGACTAAACAGTTATAGTTAGAAATACAAATGTCACGGCAGTAGTACTTATATATAACGAAGTTTAAAGGAAAACTATCACACTTAAGTGGGCTTTAGAAGTTTATGAGTAATAGTCGACCAATTGTATTTGACTCGAAAATTTCGAACAACTCCATAGAAATGTCGATAGATGGCGCTAAGCGCCAGTTGTATCGCACCGTTTCATTAAAAACAAAAACAGTTGTTGTTGTTTGTATAGGAAGCCAAATTAGGTAGGTAGTCATGTTTGGCTTTTAGTTAGAGCATGGTACGAAACTATCAGTCAGCGAATACGACCCGCACTTGGCTGTTATAAAAACTACGGAACCCTACACTGCGCGTGGCCCGACACGCACTTGACCGGTTTTTTTCAGCGATTAGCTCTATGCCAACTCTAGAGCTTTTCCCTCTACGTCACTGATAGTTTAGGATAATCTGCTCTAGTTCAAGTAACTAACTTTTGTCCACGAAACATAGAATGCACGCCTAGGCAGTAAAAGCGACACGTCTGCAGTAACGGAAAATATTATTGCGCCCCCTCTAAGCCACGTAAAATCAATATTTTCCTATTACAATAAAGTTTATTTTAGATTGAATGTTGATCTTGTTCTGTCTTTAAAAGTTCCACTTTCAAATATTTCTTTCTTTCTTTTACTCCATATTACAGCTTGGCAAAAAAAAGTCTGACGCGGTGACAGTTGGAACTAAAATTCGTACTGGACATTGAAGCCTTCCATGTGTTGCGGGGTGTTCCTTCAGATTAATAAAATACTCAGAAAATCATTGCACTTCTTTCAATTTATTCCCATCATGAAAAGCTCTTACAAAATATACATTTCTATCAAAGACCTCCCGACATGTCAGCGACACAAAAGCTGCTAGACTGTACTGTCATTATATTTTCTTTTAGATCGAACAATCCCGAATTAAAACAAAGAGTATTGAATTAAAACCAAACTTCCCATAAACAATTCAACCTGCCAGTAATCTTCTACATTACTTACTATTTCCATAACACCATGGTGTTTGCGTAACGTCCGAGGGACTGAACCACCCACTTGGAATTGGGATCATATCCCTAAAAATAACAAGTATCAAAATCTGTCTGTTGAGTGGTAGTATTACGGGTTGCCACAGTTGCGATACTGGCGACCTCATTTATTCCACACTTTTTTTTTGCCAAGCTGTACCAAGGTTTTTTATTAATGATACATTCTAGATAAAATCATAAAAATAGATGTTTCACATTTGCGGGCGTCCCATAACGGCCAACTTTTTTATTGTATGTATTTTCAAACTGCAGTAGAATACTTATGTCATTTTTATTTTCTCTTTGGGATATGGGATATATATTCTGTGGTCTTCAGGTCTTGTTCTTTGTTAGTTTGTTCGTGCTTCGTGTTCCTTCTTTTCCTACCAAGCAAGCTGTGTAGTGTTCATGTGCTGTGGTGCAATATTGATTGAAATTTTGTTGATATATATACGGTTACTATTGTAAATTAAAATGGAAACATACTATTCCCAGAACACTAGCATAATCTCTCTCAACTATTGTACTTCATCTCATCAGCTGGCAGACTGGCTTTCTTACCTTGTTTTGACTTGATCTGTGTGTTTTTAATGGTTGGTTGGTTGCTTGCCTCTTCAAAAGTTTCAAGCATTAAAAGTTTTGTTTACGTTGATGGCTACTGAATTTGGTTTGGTTTGGTGTTTCGTTATCTACATGAATACACATCAAGCATATCGTGTCTTGGATAATTCAATACTAGGTTGAGGAACTGGTCCTGAAAATAACGTTCTTTTTTGGAGTTCTTGTCTATTTTATTCGCAGTTTCTCACATTCTTATCGTCGCTTATCGTCGTGAATATACATATTTCAATACGTTATATTTCATGTCAGTAGATGGTTTTGTAACATAGGTACCAAAAAAAAAAGCTATATAGGTTGGGGAAATTATTTGTTGTTTGGAAAATGTTAAGTTTTTTTCTATTTGGTTTGGTTGGTTCTGGTTTGATAGATTTGATAGATAGGATTTTGATAGATTTGTTGTTGAAGTTTTCATCAAACAACTAGCCATAGCATTCTTAATCGTTGAAAAAGTCTGGAATGTATCAATTGGTAAAATCTGGTTGTGAATGAGAATAGAGGAATATATATGCTTAGTGGCATTACAAGCAGCAAAAGAAAAATATTTCGTTAGCAAAAAACTGGAATTTAAGAAAAAAATAGGACCTTTTTTTATGAGAAGGTCAAAAGGAAAAGGTCAGATCAGTGAAATTTGATGGAAAAAGATCAGTCAGATCATAAAACCTTGTATAAACCTTGTGAACGGATTAAATGCCACTGAAATGGCATCTCCTGGTCAAGGATAGGCTAAGCTCTAGGATATTGTCATCTGCTTAGCTTTTGCTGACATTATGAGCTGAGATTCTGTATTCCATATTTTTTTGTAACAAATGTATTGTGATATTATATACCTATTTTCTTAAATAAAGTGTTAGCCGTGGTTCTATTAATAAAACTTGAAATGGAATATTTACCATGTTGACTATTTCTGTTGTGTGAGTCACCATGTCAGTTTAAAAACACAATTTTATGTATAAAACAAATACAAGGCTTTATTTGTTTTATACATGAAATTGTAAATGGATCTCTTTTGTGTTAAAATGTCAAATGTTTCCATGACATTGATCTCGATCTTGGGCAAGCTTCATGCACTTTTGTTTTAGGCTTGTCGACATTACTATGTGTTAATATAGGCTCATCTAAGGCAGAGTCTTTCCCGCTATAGATTTTTAACGAATTTCCTCATTTGAACTTTATTATATTAATTTGGTAGTTAAAATAAACACAGATTTATGTTTTATTTTTATTGTACCTGCAAGTACTTTTTCTAATGGTTTAGGCGCAGAACGCCTAATTCCCAAAATGGCAACTGAATCATAAAAGGACTAGTTCTCAAATTGGCCAATTCTCTAAAAGCCTAATTCTCTGAACGGCAAATTCTGTAAAAGCCTTACTTTCTGAATGGCCAACTCTCTCACATTATCTATAAATAGGAGTAATCTTAAAATTAAAGATTACTTAATATCTCATGTGTTTGTTTAATCAGAGAGTTGAAATTGTAAAATTTTATAACGCACAAGAGTAAATACTAAAAGTGTTGGTTCAGACAAAATCAAGCCAATTTTAAGTAATACTTTTGTTTATTTTCAAAATTAAAGAAAAAATTACGTATCAAAACCATTTCGAAAGCTTTAAATAAACGGAACGAACAAAACTATGGCCAGCGCTTTTACTCCGTGACCTAAATAAATTCAAAATGTACAAATGCCCTGCGTATTAAAAAAACAAAGAAATATAGTCAAATTAACGCACATTTACGAATTATGTAATGCGTATTATAGAGTGTTTTCTTTTTTAACCCCCGACCAAAAAAGAGGGGTGTTATAAGTTTGACGTGTGTATCTGTGTATCTGTGTATCTGTGTATCTGTGTGTCTGTCTGTGGCATCGTAGCTCCTAAACGGACGAACCAATTTTGATAAAAGTGGTGTCGTTTGAAAGATATTTTAATCGAGAGTGTTCTTAGCTATGTTTCGAGAAAATCTGCTCTGCCGTTTGAAGATCATCACCTCTTTTCTAGTTGATGTAGGGATATAACCAACTTTCATAGGTAGTCTATTTGAAATGTTGTCGCTTGTCACCATGGGCATTGCTGAGGGGGGGGGAGGGTGCACCCCCTCCCCCCCCAATATTTCCATTTTTTTTTTAAATCTATATCTGTCTTTAGTAGTTGTAGGACAGTCAAGGCTAAGAAAAAATAAAATAAGTTTAAAAAGCATGAAAAAAAATTAAATTAAAAATTTAAAAAACCCCCGACACTAAAAACCTCTAAAAAGCCAAAAATAAATTAATCCAAGCGTCGTAGCGTCGGGGGACCGCTAAGAAGACCACTTAGTACAAGCACAGAACAAAGCGGACCCCCGACGCTACGACGCTTGGATTAATTTATTTTTGGCTTTTTAGAGGTTTTTAGTGTCGGGGGTTTTTTAAATTTTTAATTTAATTTTTTTTATAAAAGTAGCTGGTAATAAGTCATGTTACTCAAAAATGCATTAACTGTTGTTAAGCACCATTTTTCAGATTTGTCAACACTTTTTATATTTATTATCAAAATTAATGTCCATGTTCCGCCTTCTTTTTTGGCTCCCAAATGGGTTATTTCTTATTTTGGCATCAAAATGGTTGGGTTCTTGTAAAGTTAAGATTTCATGGTTTTCCTTTCATCTAATTTATCATGTTTATTCGAGAGATTTGATCCTTATTACTGACCTGGCTATCGATCGATAGCATAAAAGTAGAGAATGTTATTTTTTTCGGCCTTACTGGTTCGATTCCCGAGTGCGGCAAGCGAATTTTCGAAATGTTCGTATGTTTTTTTTTTTAAATAAACGAATGTTTCCTTTGAGTCAAATTTGGTATCTCCAGTATTTAGAGTACTTTCCCTACAGGTGGCGTTGAAAAATACCACCTTGTATTAAATATATTCAGAAAGCTTTAATTTAATGACTAGGTACTCCAAATTGTAGATAATGTGCCATTTAGAGAATTTGGCTTTTAGAGATTTGGCCATTCAGAGAATTAGGCTTTTAGAGAATTGGCCTTTTTGAGAACAAGTGCTTTTGCGACTCAGTTGCCTCTTTTGGAACTTTATGTAATCACAATTTTAGAAACTTTGATAGAAAATACAAAACTAATGACATAAAATCTCGACTTCCTATAAATCAACAAAACAGATCTTTTAATCAATGATTGACTTTGTGGTATTCAAGGAAACAGTTTTTTTTTTTCATTTATACACAAAAATACATTGCAATGAGAACGTTTGCTGTGCGGTTGCGACTGAATCTTCTTTAACTACAAACCTCACACCTCCCTATATTCTCAACATATGTAAGCCAATGTATGCCTCTGTTACCCAAACGTACGTCGTTCAGAGTAGAATAGTCAGATTTGCGTCTTTTAGAAGGGCCACCCTTTGAAGCGGTATCAGTTGAAATTTTTCTTTTCTGACCAGCATCTTTCATTGTGATCAAACCTAGCGTAACAGAGCGTCGAAAATCTTTTGCGGTAGTCTGTTCCATTAAAAGTCCGTGAATGACAAAAGCATTGACAAATGCTATGTCCAGAAGACCCCAAAACAATCTGTGCCACGATTTCGGAGATTTGAGATCTACACAGTAAAGGGCTCTCAAACGATCGGCTGTATCTACGTCGCCCATATAACTGTTATAATCTATGACAGTAGCAGGGCATGGAACTATAGAATTCCATCCATTTTTTTCTACCATAAACCACAACTTGGAAACTCTTTTTATTGGTTTCATGGGTAGATATTGTTTCAAGACAGACCTACCCTTGAATTTAATCTAGAAGGTTGCTGTTGACGAGGGATGTGGTCGGGATGTTGTTAGTTCTCCCACTCCTCTGAGCGTCATCGAGTGTCGAGTTTGGTCTGGGTTGCTCGCTGTTCGGAGGGAGCCAGTTTCTGGCCGGTTGGTCTCGTCCTGAATATAAAGATTGTCCTCGGAAGAGTGGGGTCAGTTTGAATCCTGAGACTTGGCTGTACATCCCTAATGCTGCTGAATCTATTTGCTCTTTGAGATCTGCATTCATCGAAGAGGTCCACATGGCTGCCTTGGCCCCTCCAGTCCCTGGAGCCGAAGGATTCTTCAGGTCAATAAGGCAGGCCATCAAATAGCATAGCTCTTGGTTCCCTTTGAAAGCCAGATCTGAATGGTATTTCTGGTGTACGTGTTGACAAAACGGGAACAATTTCACGGTCTCAGTCTTCATTCTTGGTGCAAAGATTGTAGTAGGCCAGCCGAAGAGCAACAATCCTTCCAATACTAGCCTCAAAGTCTTAGTAGGCCAGCCACTTGATGGTTTCCCACTCTCCCTTGTTATAGAGAGTCTTGACTGCTAGAAATAAAGTTGCAAGCGGCAGTCCGGATCCTGCAATATGCGTCATGTAGGTGGCCATCTGTATTGCCTCAAGTCTAAAAGTTTCCTGATTCAAGTAGCCTACAGGTTTATCGCTGGTGGATACGGTACACTCCTTCATTAGATGTAGGATCATGGTTCCAATGTGACGCCCTGCTTCCGTGTTAGCGGAAACGGCTCCTGACATAGCGTGGTTGTGACTAGAAGATGGAAGAGGAATTGCAAATCCGTAAGGATCAGGTACCATCTCGCTATAGTGAGGATAGATGTTGGGTCTGCTAAAGGCCAATATGAGATCTGAGTCCTGCTTTGTAATCCTCTTTAGGAGTACCTAGGTGAGATAGGTTGATGTCAGTTGGAGGGGCCGAAGAGCTAAGATATGATCGGCGGTTTTCTCGTCCTCCGGTTTACCAGCCATTACAATTTTGAACGCATCTTGTACACCTCTTTTGAATTCAATCACTCTCTTTGATGGTAGGTATCTCGACCACACCATCAGCCTCGCTGGTTGATGCGAAACTGGGCTTCTGTCCGTCTTCTCCCACCAACCGAGAGGTGTGTGTCTCTAGAGGATCTCGAATCATCGACACGTGTAGTCTGATTTCGCGAGCACCATGATAAAACTCTTGTTTTTTTTTATTGAGTGCATCAACCAACGGTCTAATATTATACGGCTTATCTTTGCAGTCTTAAGGCATTTGGATAATATCATTGCAGTGTAGGTGGGATAAAAGAATAGCAAATCTATCTCATGGTATTGTTTTGCATATATGTGGATTGTTTAGATCAGATGCAGAAGAATAATGACCTGTCCATGCCGGTCGAGTATACTCTCAAGAAATTCATACCTATAAATGTTAAGAGTTCCTCCTTTTTAGATTCATTATCTTGCCTTTCTGTGTAGCTTAATGGTTGCTTCGGTATACAATATTATCCAAATTATCATCAATCATTACTAGGAATATGTTAGTCGGTGTAATACGACAAAAAAAATCTACCACTTCAGTATGTTTTCGGGTCAAATTGTATCTAATTGTCGCTTTTTCCATTTACGTTTTCGTTCTACTACCCTCTGTCGGCTAGATCTGGGTAAAGACGTACTTGCTGTCGGATGATCTATGTCATCACTGGAGCTAGGTATTGGAGATGTGGGTACCTGATCTATAAGGCAATCTGATGGGACATCTTCATTTGTCGGCGATGATGGTTGTATCTCGGCTAAAACCTTGTCCAGAGCTTCCCCCAAAACCTCATCGCAGCCTCTTGGTGACGGCTGTCGTTCGGTTTCTTCGCCGGAAACACCTGCATCAGACTCTTCGTTACAGTCTCGATTCTAGAAGTTCTTCTTATAACAGGGCTTCAATTAGTGCAGTATTGTTTGAAATATCCATTACGGCGTATCTAAAACAATAAGTAGATAAGATAATATTAAAAACAATAATAAAATAATCTTATGTAATAAAACAAAATACCCGATTCATCGTGTATCATAAAATTGCTTTTGAAACTAAAATCACCTGACGGTACTTGTTAGTCCTCATCAGTTCTTGTAAAGTATTCATATGCAATAAAGTAACAATACATCATTCAAGTTTTTAGAAATATAGATGATGATATACATAACCTAATTAATCAAAAATATTAGCACTTACCTATGATTTTCTATTTATAACGTTTTTACGAAAACTCTGCAAAGCGAAGTGACTTATTGAACCAGACGTTGTAAAATGCAACTTAAACGCGATCTTGAACGTTTACATATATCTTCCGCCTGTGGCTTCCAAGGTAGTGGCTGTCAATTAAGATTCCAAAAAAAATTGTACTGTTGTTTCTTTTTCTATAGTTCATTTATACAAGGTGTTGTTTTGCAACCTCGTCAAATTCTAGGAGGTAACTATGCTAATGATTCTCGACCCGAATCAATAATAAAATGAGTAGGTAATTTTCTTTTTTTTATTTATTTACTGAAATCGGTAACTGTGAACCACCCGTGTTTTAAACACGGTCCGTCTGATCCCCGCCTTATAACGTCGCTTACACACAAACAAAAAACCTCAAACGTTTTTTCGATTATTTCATAATCCCTAAACCACGTTAAGGTGGTTATTCTGAAATATTGACAAATTTAAACAACAAAAAACCGCAGTGTTTTTTAATAATTTAATAAGTACCGTAATTTATATTGATTCTTTATGTCTTTTGTGACAACATCCTGAATTTTGACGAGGATGCAAAACAACACCTTGTATATTGGTATTATCTATATGCAATATCTATACCTAGAAAATCTTAAATTCGGTGCTCAAATAGTCACCTATTTAGGTCAAGAACTCCGAACAGCCTACGAATTGGCGACAGACGAATACAAAGAAAAAAAAATTCAGGTGACAGGCAACATTTCTACTTGAAAAGCTGTATTCAATGGTTTATATCTTCTTCCTATTGGTTGTCAATTTTTTTAAAATTCCTTGTATCATTTCCATACCTTTCTTATCTTTCCTCGGGAGGCAATAAAATTTCGGGCTGCAATGCAGCAGCAATTTGAAGAAGGGTTGCTGAGTGAGATACTATGCATCCCAGATGACAGATATTCTATGGCTGCTGCTTGCCGTGAGAGGATTGCATGAAGAGAGTCCGGGCGGCTCTTCGACTGCTGGGGCGTCTGGGGAATTGAGGACTGTTCTTCCTAATGCTCCTCTATTGGTGAAGCAAGATCTTCAGACGCCTAATAAATAAATTAAAAATGAACATTTCTATTTATATAGATATTAGTCACAAAACTGTTCATCGTTCATGTTGTGTTTCAGAAGATGGACATAATTAGATTGATATTTCAGAAAGTAGACATATTTCGGGCATATTTCAGAAGGTGGACATATTCCAGAAGACGTGATTATATCAGATGCTAGGCATATTTCAGAAGGTGAACATCTTTCAGAAAGTGGACGTATTGCTATTTCATTCATCATCCTCTGTTGCTCTGTAATTCGGAAGCTCGTTAGTGAGTTTAATCTGTCGTAAACTTTTCCAGTTACTTCTTCTTATTCGATTATATATAATTATGTCGACTCATTATGTTAAATCTGGAGAGGTGAACATTATTAGTCGGCATATTAATTGTTTATAAATCGCTGAGGGCCCCTTAATACTCCAACATTTTTAAAAGGTCAGACTCAATTACCAGGCTTAACAGTGTTAAAGGATAGAACTTTAGCAAGTAAAAGAGTACACATTGAACGGTTGATTGGTCTTACTAAAACTTATAAAATGCTCAAAAGTGAATTAGATCACAATTATATTCCTATAGCAAGTAAAATATTTTTTATTTGTGCCATGTGTTGTAATTTTAGAGAGAGTATAATAAAAAACGCAAAATAAAAGACAAGAATATTCTACTTTTGTTTTATTAAAGAAGCATAATTTTTATAAAAATGTTTGTTAATGATTTCTGGTTTTAAATCACATTCATAGAAATTAACAAGTCCTCTTACCATCTCCTCTATATATTCATCATCTCGATTGATAAAACACACCTTGATTTCTTTAAAAGTATACAGGGTGTTTGGAAGGGAGCTGTACATACGCCTAGGGTAGAAACTAGGGATAGTCTGCTACCTACCCCCGCCCATTATATTGACCTTGGCCTCAAGGTTTTTTTGTAATTTATTATTATTTTTTATTTGACTTTTTTATGATTTTTTGACTAAAACTACCTGTAGCTCAAAATCTATCCATGGGACCGGTCGGCTAATGGTCTTGTTTTAATCGTTAGAGTCTTAGGGTCCTGCAAAAAATTATTTTACACCAGAAAATTGTGGAGAAGAAAAGTTATGGGGCCTGAAGTACCGTAGTAAGGTAAAGAAATAATTTTAAGGGCAACTTTCTATGGGGTTTAAAAAAAAACTAACAGGGTTGGAGTTCTTCTGATTTTTTTAAAACATCCTCAGTCCATGCCCTTTCTAACGATATGCTAAAAGTGTAATTATCACTTTTAGTTTTAAAGTTATTAATTAATTTCCGTAACTAGGGCACTTCAAGCAAAAATTTCAACTAATGAAAATTAAATGTGTTCGATCGTAAAAGGATGGCAAATGAAACAAAAAATTTGGTAATGACTAATGTCATTAAATTACAAATTTTAATTAATTACTAATTTTAATTAATTACAAATTTTGTTCAAATTGATGACCATTGACCTGTAAACATGCTCGGCACCTCTTCCTCATCTCCACGGTCACCGTTCTAAGCAGCAGTTCCTCGCGCATTGTATCGAATGCGGCGTGGATCCTGTTAATTAGAACCTCCCTTGTTGGTACTTCTTCTGCGTACACCAACTCTTTCGCCCTTCCCCAGACGTAGAAGTCGAGTGGGGTAAGGTCAGGCGACCTTGGGGGCCAGGGAATTGGCCCACCCCGACCAATCCAAGAATTAGGAAAGCAGTTGTCCAGAAGCTCCCTCACTGCTAGGCTCCAATGAGCAGGACAGCCGTCGTGCTGGAAGACTATGGGCCGAACTTCGTCAAACACTTCTTCCGCTAAATCAGGCAAATCGTTTTCGAGGAAATCTAAGTAGTTTTGCCCGTTTAGGTTGTCTGGCAAAAAGTGCGGCCCTATCAACCGATTACCGATGACGCCTGCCCATACGTTCACGGAGAACCTTCGTTGAAAACCTCTGTGCCTCTTGACTCTCGGGTTTTGATCTTTGGGTGCCCAGTGATGGAGATTGTGGTAATTTACAATTCCTTCCTTGTCAAACTTGGACTCGTCAGTCCAGAGAATACTCCGTAAAAAATTAATATCTTCCACGTCCGTATGGAGCAAGTGGCGGCAAAACTCCACCCTTCTTGCATAGTCGTTATCCTCTAAGCCTAAAACAATAAAAATATCAACGTTAGCGGTTTCCTTATGAATTAGTAGCTATGTAACATTGATTGCTATCTCTGTCTTTCCATTTCTCTCTCTCTCACACACATGCTCATGTTAATTTAAAAATTGCCTATGAAATTCACATGCTAGTTCATTACAGAGCTAAAAACAAAAACTTTATGTAAAAAATTACCTTGAACAGGGGTGTAGTGGAAAGGATGACGTCCACTTTCGCGAAGAACCGACCAGACTTTCCACACGCTTAAACCAAGCGTCCGGGCTACGGTTCTTACGCTTCTGGTCGGATCTTCCTCAAATTCAGCCAATATGCGTTCTTCCGCAGCCAAATTTGGTTGAAATCTGTTCACGGCTGGTTCCCGGAAATTTAAATTTCCGGTTTCTCGCAGACGCCGATAAGTTGAGCCAAACGTTTGGTGGTTAGGCACTCGCCGGTTAGGATACCGTTCTTGATAAATCCTCCGTGCCTCGCGCCCATTGCAATCAGCCATTCCATACACCACCAGCATGTCGGTGTACTCTTCACTGGTAAATCCAGCCATTTTGCCAACAACAAGGTAACAAATAACAAAACTTAACAAAAACGAAGTAATAACAAACTCAACAAAATTAACGAAAACAGTGGAGCGTCGTAACGGCAAGTACGTAAGTTAGCTAAGATGGGTAAATCTCGACTGACTAACAAAGACCCCAACGAGTTACCTGCCCGGCCCCGTCGACCCAAGAGCGAAAGAGACATGACATGACGTGTTTTGTCTCTTACATGTTGCTCTCGTGTAAGAGTGAGACAACAAATTTGCCAACTGTAGGCCAAACTGGTTTAAATTCTGGAAATTACATTTGTCTTACAAATGTCGACTCGTGGTGGTAAAAGTGCCCTAGTTGCGGAAATTAATTAATAACTTTAAAACTAAAAGTGATAATTACACTTTTAGCATATCGTTAGAAAGGGCATGGACTGAGGATGTTTTAAAAAAATCAGAAGAACTCCAACCCTGTTAGTTTTTTTTTTTAAACCCCATAGAAAGTTGCCCTTAAAATTATTTCTTTACCTTACTACGGTACTTCAGGCCCCATAACTTTTCTTCTCCACAATTTTCTGGTGTAAAATAATTTTTTGCAGGACCCTAAGACTCTAACGATTAAAACAAGACCATTAGCCGACCGGTCCCATGGATAGATTTTGAGCTACAGGTAGTTTTAGTCAAAAAATCACAAAAAAGTCAAATAAAAAATAAAAATAAATTAAAAAAAAACCTAGAGGCCAAGGTCAATATAATGGGCGGGGGTAGGTAGCAGACTATCCCTAGTTTCTACCCTAGGCGTATGTACAGCTCCCTTCCAAACACCCTGTATATTATTAAATTACAAAATTTTCTCCCTGTGCACAATAGTTGGCCTTGGATTTGTGCATAATAGGGGTGGTTTCTTTTTAAAGATAACAAACCATTACTTTTTTCTAAATATGGTTCAGTAACTGTATTAATAAACATAAACCTTGCACTGTAGGGGCACTTGACCTCTACAACCGTCTCTTTACCTATGAGCCCATCTGGAGAAGCTGCAAGGAAGGGATATTGCAGGCATATAAAGAGACCACACTTTGTTACCTTAATCCCAAATTCTTCTTCATATTTTTTTATCGCAATAGGCTCGTTAGTTTTGCCGTGAACTAATGATCGAGAGAAAATTTTCTTCGGTTCAATATTTTTTCTATCAGTATCTTTTTTCCAGTTTTGGCATGGCAAATTGCATAGAACATGCTTGCTGTGGCTCTATAGGATCCCAACTTATGCCAATCAATAGATTCATCTTGAGCCCTTGTTTCAATCTCCACATTATCAATTTGCTCTTTTGTCACATTTTGCAATAATAAACTATTCAGAACATTATCTTTGTAACCAATACTTGAATAAGTATGATCTTGTTCGAAACCATAGGGATTAGCTGGTCTGAATATTTGTAATAAAGGCATTTTTGTGTCTCCAAAGTTTATAGCTAAATTGCGAACATAATCATTGTAGTTGTCCATTTCATCAGCCTTTGGCAATGGATCAAAGTTAACATTTACTCTTCTTTTTTTTCTAATCGATGGCAAATGTTGAGCAAGAATGGGTGATTTATAAAATACTTTGCTTGGTCTTTTGAAGGTCATTAAACTTTGAGTACAAACCATATGCAGGATAATAGTTTTAGTTCTAACCATATCTTCTATTGCACAAAGCAGCAATGAAACATGTTTGCAGTGTGCTTCAATACCACTGCCTGCCGCACATTCACAATGACATTGTTCAATATCGCCTTCATTGTTCAACAGAACATTTACAACATACACAACTTTTTTCATTTGGGCCTTGCATTGACCCTGTATGAATGTGCTTGTACCTTCAATGCAATACCGTGCAGTCAACAAACACCTGGCTTCGTACATAGCTCTTCCGTTTGGCTGAGCATTGAATCTGAAAGAAGTAGAATAGGTTTTTAGGCACTTTGGTAAGTCAATGTACCAACTATAATACTAGTCTTAGGGTCTAAATATAAAAGTATTTCTAAAGACTCACTATAAGACATTTTATGAACTCACCTTTCGAAGTACGACTGTATTTCTTGCCTATTGAGAGCAGGAATCGGCGAATCGGCATTTATATCTCTGAATGAAGAAGTTGGTGGGCATCGATATACTGGGTCACTGCGAGATGTGCTAGGCCCCGGGTTGGCACTAAAATTAAAATTTCGGTCATATGCTGCCAATCTGGAAGTCAAAAACATACATCTTATTAAATTCGAAAAGAATATCGATTATTTCTCAATATAACCTTAAAATTATTTATTGCTTACCTCTCAATTAAAACCGCTTTTTTTCCGGCTGTTGAGGCATTTCTTTTACGTAACTCGTCTTTTAATTGTAAACCAGTCCAAAAAGAATACATTTAACATATAAAATTATGGGAAAACAGCAATAACAAATTCGCGTGTAAGTCAACACAAACTTGACAAGGCAGAGTCGATGCTAGCGACACCTATGTCGAGCTTTGAGTTTTTCTCCCCATTATTAATTAATTATATCGATAGGTTTGAGGTAAACTCTCGAGTGGCGTATTCCATGCTTCTTCTCTTAGCGCACTCATAGAAATTAACCGTTTCTGTTTACTTAATCGATATTTGCATTTTAGCAATAACGTACACATGTACGCTAAGACTTGATGGTTCCGCGGCTAAACTTTTAAGATACAGCCACTACTGTCACATCTGAATATGGAATTTCAGTCTGAACTCTCCGAAATGCGGTCGGGAGGATATTTGATATGTATTTCTTTCAATATGAGTTTTAACCACGCAAGCGGCAGTTCTGAAGATACTCTCGCGTGTGATATGAGCCATACTTGCGATCTTTGCAAGAAGTTGGTGAGTGAATTTCAAAGTTCAAAACGTTTAAACATCATATAGAGCAAGCAGTGCATAGCCTGATTGATCAATTTAAGTAAGTATATTTAAAATTACAACCGCACTGATCGATCTTCAAGGTTCACCAACGCTTGGCAAAGTAAAGAAAGGTAATAGCGAAAGGCTATACAACGCAGGCTTAAAGTGAGCCACAGGCAAATATTACGTGCCGTATACGATCTCACGGTCAACGGCTCGGGCACGATGCGCATGCGCTGCATCGTTTTTCTCATAAAGTTCTTAACCAGTGATTTTTCTATCTTCTGAAGATACAAGATACATATTGAGTCCGGTGGAGTTTTCTACACGACGGTACTCTTTCATTGAAAATATATCTTTTATCCCAGCAAGTACATTATACTTACTAACGTGTTTAGGCCCCGTCTTAACCTCCTCGCGGCGGCTGCATCCCCTGGGTCACCTGCCCTAGAGGTTGAAGGCGTTGAGCCGATGGGGGCGGGCGTGGTGGGCTGGACAAAATGTATTACTCCGGCTAGAGGTGCTGTAGCAGGGGGGACTCCCAACTGATTAAGTAGTCTCTCTCCGGGCTGCTTGTAGAGACGTGATCCGTTCATTAGCTGTGGTTATCTTCGTCTATATGCGTACTATGGGCCAAACTTAAGCATGCTCAGTTAAGAAAATAGTTCTGCGAAAGCGCAGATAGTGACAAACCACGCCCCTTCCTTGCTCCACCCAATTAGAGACAATACATATTTGTGTGAGTGCAGTAAGTGCGTGCGACAAAAAATATCAACAAACATTAGCCAGTGCCAATTTGCATCTCGCTAATTGTTCACGCTACCTGTTTTCATCCCAATTTTATTTTACGACCTGTTTATTTCTATCGGACTGATTGCCTGCCCAACTGTGACCTTTGCTTTGTATACCGGACTGTGATCGTGGAACTCTTTTTGACCCTTGCTCGTATCCTGGACTGTGTATCGTGCGTGACTACTGCGGGCTGTGTTTTGTCAATAACCATGACAACCCGAAACCTTAATGCAGAAGAAAGGAATGAAATCATTGTCTTGCATCGACAAGGATTGAATATATCCCAAATTGCGCTGGAGTTAAATCTACAAGTAAGTTATTTTTTGTTTTTATCCAGAGAGAGATAATAGAAATAAAAGAAATGCGTGTTGGTTTCCTTTACTGAGCTATATTTTTATTGTTTGCATTATTATATAGATCTTTTTTTTTTCTTCTGTTACCGTAATTCACAGTCCCAATTAAAAGTTATTGTTTCGCGAGCCGACGCCAACGTCGCCGTTGGCCCGAGAACAGAGCTTGACATATTAAATTGTGGGTTAAAAACAAATTTTTAATAATTCATATTATATTTGAATGCCTAAAAAAAACCTACATGCACTTTTTATATTTCTTATATTTTTTTTTGTTGTTATTACAAATTTTATTCTAACGAAAGCGTGTCTTATTGAGTTTCTGTGTAAAAGAAATACACAAATATATCCATAATTGCTTACTGCAAAAATTTTTCATGTCAAATCTCTACCTCGAGTCTCTAAATACTCGTAGTATAAGCAAAATCGCTGTTTCTGTCTATTCTGTGTGTCTAAACAATGCAACGGATTTTGATATGGTTTTTACTCTCATTTAGAGAATTTCTTTTGGAAGGTTTTTATGCATGCAAATTATTATAGAGCAAAGCCGAGAATTTTAGAGATTTGTAAGACCCGTGCGAAGTCGAAGTAGATCGCTAGTTTATGATAAATATGAATAAAATAAATAACATATAATTTTGAAAAAATTAAATAAGAAAAAACTTTTATATATTCAAAATATTTTTAGGTTTTGTTTTTTTTCCTTTCTTTTTTTTTAATATCGGCGCGTTCAAAGACGTTGTTTGGACATTTTATGACCCGATAACAAATCTTTCAACACTTAAACAATGGCTCTTCTTTTAAGTCATCACTGCATTTTGAAATTGAGTTATCGCACTTAGGTCGTTAACAATAATGCACAAATTTGCTTGGGAGAGTTTTACACAATATTGGAATCTACTACAATGCCATTGTTAAATATCTGTTTGTGGTCTACTACCCATATAAAATACAGATAACAATGTTTATACCTAAAATAGATTTTTAAAAAGTTAGGGTTTATTTGTTACCAACTTAATCTTTTTGCACACTGCTAGTAATGTGTTTTTATTCCTATATTATGTGACAATTCGAAGCTAATTGTTCCTTTTTTACAGAGAACCACAGTGCGCCGTTGGGTGCGTAGATACGAAGAAGGAGAAAGTCTAACTCAACGCGTTCGTGCACCTCGACCTCGGGCTATAAACGAAGGGCAATTAGCCAATATGCTAGCTACATTTCAAGAAAGCCCATTTACACCTACTCGCAATTTCGCGCAAGAATTTGATGTGTCAATGCAAACTATCCGGAACGAGTTGCATAGAGCTGGAGTCCATCACAGACGTCCTGCAAAAAAAATTATTTTGACTGAGGAACAAAAAGCTGCTCGCGTACGATTCGCTCGGGACTACAGAGACTTCGATTTTTCTTACGCCATATTTTCCGATGAAAAGAGCTTTAGGTCTAGCCAACAAGGTCGTCGGAATTTATGGCGTATAGATAACACAAGATACGAACCTCGAAATGTTATCCCAAATGCAGAATCAGGACGAGTGGTCGTGAATATGTGGGGCTGGATGAGTGCTGCTGGACCAGGCGAGCTTGCTTTCATACCGGGGAGGGCAAATGGCCACACATATAAAGATGTGCTTGAAAATATTATGTTACCAACTGTGCGCACGGTGTATCCAGAAATGGAGGTGCCAGAGTTTTATTTTTTTCAAGATAATTGCCCGATACACCGTGCGCTAGTTGTTCGAGAGTGGTTGCGAGACCAACCACAAATTAAATCAGTGCCATGGCCCTCCCGATCGCCAGACTTAAACCCCATTGAAAATTTATGGGGTTTTATGGTCCAGAAATGGGATAATAGGGCAGAAAGAACTAAGGAAGCACTTGTCACCCATTGCGAACAAGCTTGGGATACATTAAGGGGTTCAGATTTGTGCGAAGTCCTGGTTAGGTCCATGCGTAGCCGGTGCGATGCAGTTATAGACGCTGGAGGAGCAGCGACAAAGTATTAATAATTTAATTTAAACATTCAGGTGGCCCAAATATTGACGTTAAAAAAATTGATTTGCAATCCTTGGTAGTTATCGAGTTGTAATATTTTTTTTAATCTATTGATTCTTGATAATTGTTACGAGATCCACTTTAAAAATCTTTATTTTCTATTATGCAATTTTTGTTGTTTAGAAGAATCCTCTATATATATATATATAGATATATATATAAATTTTGATCGATAAGAAAGAATTTATGTTCGAATGATACAGAATCGAAACTTTTACTTCAAACATTTTTTTTAAATATTACCATTTATTAAACTAGAAATTAGCAAAGCAACTTGAATGTAAAGAGGCGTGTAAAGGATATAGAATTTTTTAAAGCGGTATGCTTAAATGTTTTCAAAAGATTTAAAAAAATATATAACTCGTAACAATCAAGAATCCGTAGAGTATTTTTGACGACGCTTGGGCATGGGAAACCTAATTTATTAGTTTATGACGTCACTATTGGAACCAGCACATAAAAAAATATATTATTCACTCTGAAATTTTAATGGTTGTTTCTCCGCGACAGAATGATTTGCCCTCAGTTAAGTAGTACTTTCAAAACATAGAGCAAACTTTAAATATTAAAGATGTTTTTGTTTCCAAATAATAATAAAAAATCATCATTATAATATTAATTGGTTCGAGAGAGATCACTTTTGAGTTTTTTTTAATCACATTTCATTTTTTTTATATGGATTTTGCTATCAAAATAATATAATTTCTCTGCAGGAAAAAATCTTTTATATTTCACAGTGGTGTCACTTTGATGTGTTTTTTTACACCCTATATTTTAGTATATTATTTCAATCATTCTAACTCGTATTATTCTAATTCATTAATAATATTGCTATAATTTTATTTTGTTTAATGATTGTGCCAGTTATTTTGAAGTCGTCCTGTATAATCAATATAAATAAATGGGTACTAATAATATAGTAAATCTGAAGATTTGTTTGTTTAATCGCGCTGATGAATGGAACTAACAGTGTTATTGTATATGATAGCCAGATTTAGGAAGAATATTATAAACAACGTGTTCCTTAAATGCCTGTTCATATTTAACACACACACACTACGTCTATACACATATATATCAAAATAAACTATATTAAGTTTTCGATAACTTTACGAAATATATCGAAATAATGGATGAGGCAAAGAAACACCAAAATTCAGTAGAGTTTGATATGGGAATTAGGCTCTCTATCAGATACTCCAGATTATCACCTTTAAATATGACCACGCATTTTTGGAACACGTTGTAAATATCACGCTCATCACGGAGCAATAACCAAAGACGCGGGGAAACCGCGCGTGACAGCTAGTAATTGATAAATAATATAATAAAGTAAGTGTAATGTATAATATTATATGGTATGTTAAAATAACGTGTGTGTAATAAATAATAAAGGATATTATATAATTTTGAAAAATATGTTTCATACTTTTGTGTTAATAATTAGGTAATAATATTGTTGTATTATTTATTAATAGCTAACAAGACAAATGTTTTTCGCGCGGTAGTGGCGCATTATTTCTTATGTGTAGGTATATATGATATAATAATATATATATAGGTAATAGATATAAGTGTAATAATAGTAAGTTATTCATGATCTCCAAATTTTGATTATTATGTTAGAACTTTTATACTGTTATGTCTAGAATTCTTTTAATCCTATTAAAACTTGATCTCATAAAACAGGTCTTCATCTCTCCTACCCTTTTACTGTGCCCTACAGGGTCCATAATGATCTCAATTATAAAGTGTTACCATCTAAGAATACTTATGGAAAAGCAATAAAGATATTGACTATTGTATTTATTTTTAGTGTTTTACACTTACCAACTTGTTTTTATTTTGCTTTTGTATACAATTTTTCTTAAGTTGTGTGCGTCATTTTCGTGTAAATAAACAGTTTTTCTTTATTTTTTTTTCTTGCTATGTAATTTTTTCAATATATATCTGTAATGTTTTCTTGGACAATCTTGAAAAGATGCATAAAAACAAAATAAATTATAATTTAAATTGTTGTTTTTTTTTCCTGTCCTAAGTGAATTTTATAACGATGAAAATATTTAATAACTGCCTATTATAAATAATAATTAAAAAATACTAAATAAACACTTTAGTACCTATATAGGTAGGATTTCCAATATTTTCTAATAGAGTTAGTTACAGATGAAACTAATAAAAGCGTGTTAATAAAATACCTAATTCTAAACAGTTTTTACTGGTGTTTTTTATTAGACAATATTTGTTTTCAATTCTCCGGTAATAAATGCTCTGTAAGAATAGAATTTTCAAGCGAATAACATTCTTATAATAAAACATAAACATATAATAAAACAGTACCCCGCGGCCCGCCGAAACGCGTCTCAAAAACTGCTATACTACTGATTTTCGGGGGATTTTACCAATATACAGAGTTCATGAGAAAGATTTAGGTGTATAGGTAGTATTTACATTATATTAAAGAAAAACCGAACGTTTTAGTGATTTATAACACCCGTGCAAAGCTGGGGTGAGTCACTAGTAGTTATACATATCTTAGTATGAAATATTTTTTTTTTTGTGAACTTTGGTAATAGTTAAATAATACTAAATAACACATTTTCTAAATCAAACATAATATATTATTATGAGTACGAAATAACTTCTTGTCAACAATGATTTATAAAAGAGCTCACGCGGGGCATATCTTAGTTTGAAAACGAAACGCCAATTAGGATTTGTGACCATTGAAAATATATTTCACAAAACAAGGGACACAGCTTACTAATGTGCGCCCCTGCACACTAGTGAGAGTGTCCACTTCTACACATCATTGTATTACGACGAACACAACTAAAATTCGCTTCCTATTGGTCAAAACGCATGCATACGGTGATCGAGTCGAGAGTCGTGCTATGCGATTATCGCCTTAGAGGTGAGCATGCGAAAGTTTGCTCGATAGTACGTTAACGTACGCAGCCTAAGTGCAATATTTTTACCAAGACCGGATTCCTAACCAATTAGTTCCTATAGGAGAACAGCGATTCTATCGAAGATTCAGCATCAGTCGTTGGGACGTTACAGCCGCCATGGCATCGCGAAAGCGGTCAGCCTCGACATCAACCTCCTCCGCCAACCTCCTCCGCTGGAGGCTGCGAGAACAGCCAAGCCTGAAATATGGCTGCTTCCTCTAGGTCCTAGAGGATTAGCGATGGCAAACCTTATGTATCGACGTGCCATTTTTATAAAGAAAAGTTTAATCAGGTCATAGACGTGCCATAAAATAATTTTGTTTCCGTAATTATTGGAAAAATAATAATAAAACATAATATCTACTCAAAATTCTTTATTTATTACAAAAAACAGGGACTTTTTCAATGTTTAAATTATCGTGTAATTTAAACAAAAGTCAAATTAGTGTGACTTCTGTTGTTGCAGATTAGAGGACAAATAACTTAGGGTTGTAAGAAGTTTCTTTTAGTAGAGTGCATGCTGAACTGGAGTCATCTGTCAAACGGTTTCTAACTCAGTTTTTAACGTTATTCATCTCTCAAAATAATGACTCGCAGGCATAGGTTGATGAAAACATTGTTAAAATAGCATAAGCCAGCTTCTTCAAACAATTAAATGTGTCTGGTAACAGATTCCATGCTTCCAAAATTGTGTTATTAGCATTTTCACTTGTATTACCTAACAATAAGAAGAGCTAGAGGAGCTTCCCTCTCCCCCCCCCCCCAGTTTGACTCCGCCTTATCTCCGGCACTGCGGGAAGAGCAGCTATTCCGCCCTTGCGTGCCGAAGCACGGCCACTCATTCCCGCGCTTGGTCACAGCGGGCGAGGGTTGCTCTCCCTCCGCGCCTCCGGTTTTTATATAAACTAATGGAAGGGCAGACAAGACCACGTGGAGAGTGCGGGGCTCTGATTCGGTTTTGGGTATTTTTTGGATTTTCATATACTGGGGATAAAACATGATGAACTTTATTATTGTCATATTTAATCAAATTTATAAAAATATTTTATAGCGTTTAATAATTCTTCGTAGGCATCCTAATGGTCTACCATTATCCTACGCCTCCATGAGTATTCGCACAATCAGTCTGTGAAATTATGCTTATTTTGTTGTTGTCGAAATTGCTTCTTTAAACCTCTCCAATGGCTCTCTATACGCTGGGTGTGTGTCCCGTCTGGTGCCACGAATTATTTGTTGGGTCACTATGATTTACTCTTTTATGTGTATATCCGTGCTGAGAAAGGCTCAGATACGCTCTCAAATAATCTGTGTGAATGATGCCTTCCTCAACATGATTTTTTATTAAAGGCACTAATACGTCCGCAGACCTTTCATAATCGGGACACACCTCCAGCCGCAGATCGTCGCTGCCGTCTTCTATCCTTCCAATTACCCAATGTCCCTCTATGTGTCTATTATATTTTCGTTTTCCAAACTTCGATTCGTCAATTTGCACCACTTTATTAGGGCCTCCTATATTACCTTGGGCCCTTGGATTTACCACCTCGTATATGGCGATCGTCTCCCGGATATAACTAAACCAATCTGCTACTGTTCCCGTAGAAACTACCGGACCATCATCATATGCTAATTCTTTCCTCGTTTGATGAAAAGTCAGTCCCTCATTAAAAGCATACATGATTTGATATATCAACGTGAGGGACAACCGTGCGTTTTCAAACCTTGTCCCAATAGCACGAAAGATTCGTTTCGTCCGGCAGTTACTTTTTCGGCATCTAAACTTGCCAACTTGCCCAGATTCTTTCGACAATGTCATTGGCGAACGGTTATACGAGCACATTTTTGTCTCTGGATGAGTCGTCTCTCCTTCGCAAATTGAATGCACTGGTCGAGTGTTTCCAATTTGCCGAAGATCTTTCTCCAGTTCCACATAGATCTGAAACAAATAAATAGTGATTAAAATTAGTGATTGTTGCACAAAATATCATTTTTTTAACCTCACAAATCCTAACCTATTTAACCATTTTCAATCTAACATTTTTAAAGGTTGATAAATGTTAGGTTGGAAAAGGTTTGGTACCTTAACATTTATCAACCTTTAATAAAAAAACGGGTTAATATAAATATATACAATCAATCAAAACTTACCTTACTCATCAGAGTAAAGATTCATTCTTCTGCCAGATGGCCTAATAGGCCTGGGCATCGCAGGAGCAATGTCCTCATCCTCGTCCTCCGAAGAACTAGCGATAGCTGGTATGCTACCACTAGAGCCAGCTGCTACTCCACTGGGACCAGCCGTCCCACTGGGACCTCCAACCGGTTCGTCGAGGGCCGACGACACACTGGAGCACACGTGGCTCATCTGAGTCCAACACTTGCACATCACACAGCACAGCATAGACGGCTTTCGGAGACGCCATGGTAGTCAAACGATCTGAACTGCAATGGCAACAAACGATGACTGAGACTGACGGCTAACAGATAAAAAGATGCTATAAAACAAAATGCCGTCGCTTCGTTACGTTCACAGTGTAAACTAAAGTTCGTTATTTTTTGTGTAAAAAACTAAATGTAATTGCATAGTACAGCACGGTTATTGTGTACTCTAATTACACACCAAATTAAATTCGTCAATACGTAAAAATAAAATTCTATTTAATTAAAAAATATGACAAAATTAAATTAAATACACCTCTACCGTCAACGGAACGTGAAATGTCAACTTTGACGTTTACCATGACAATTTATCCAACCTAAAAATTGCAAATGGCGTGATATACTTAATGCAATTTGCATGGAAACTTTAAATATAAATGTAGTAAACCGTGAATTCCCGCCACTTAATAATTTGTAAAAACCTTTCCATTTATGAGTACTATCTACAAAAAAAATTAAACTTCCAAATCAACGGCCCATGATGGAAATTTTATCCTAATTATATTTCCGAGTGCAGCTTTCCAATCTTTAACTTTGTTCAATAACACAACGTCCCATATTTTTTAAAGACATTGTATGTATTGCACGGGTTTTAAAATGGTCTCCATACGTTTTATTTCCTTCTCAGTAAGACCGGACACCCGATTAGGTGGAATGAACGAGTGACCGGGAATTGGGAAACCTAGCTCGACTGTTTTAATATGGCACGGTGCCTGAGTCAGCCATTAAGCGCACATACCGACCATAATACTGTTTTTGTTCTGGGTGCCGCATCCATCCGCCACCAGTCGAACAGTTTTGACATTTTCATTGTGCACTGTTTTTTGAAGCGGCGACGGCGGACGCTATTTCGCCTTTATTTACACTTCATCTTCAGTCCAGGTGTACAGCGTTATCCGTTGTCCCTATTCCGGTTCTGGTTTTATTCAGTACTAGATGTTGCCCGCGGCTTTGCTAGCGTAATTTGACAATAACCGTCTCAGACACGTGAACCATCTATTATGATAAGAACTTTATTGTTGTTTTCCTCGGAAACAGTACTTTTTTCTTATGTCCATTTCGGTACACCTGACAGCGAATATGCGAGTTTAAATTATTTGGCCTCGCGATATGATGGATGAAGGTGAAGACCAAGCGAGCCTTACTAAGGACAACACAGTTGAAAAACCATTTTACCAGCAGAATGGGACAGCCTGGACGTTGAAGGTATGCCTTCGGCTATCGGGATGCTAGCTTCGACCATTACACACCGTTCTGGAGATGGACGCCTGTTGAACAAAAAAAAACATTAATCTATGCACACAACAGTGCAAAACTTGGTAAACTTCTTTGCAGCTAGGACTTCAGAGAACAAGACAATACAGAAAAATATAAATTACCTTGCTGCCCGCTTGCGTGGTGGCGCATCGGGCATAACCATATCCGCTCAAGCTGGGCGCGCTGCTTTCTATCTTTCAACTCTTGCCGGGCTTCGGCTGACAGAGCTTTCACCCGGTGGTTGTCTACAAGCCGCGCAGCCCTAACTTGAGCTAACGGATCCTCCAGAACGGCACTGCCAAAAATTAAATAAATATAACATATATGACTTTAAACAGAGTAAGTTGGACATATTAATGTACTGAATAAGATACGTACGCCTGTGCACCTCCCCCTCTGGCGCCTCTACCTCGCCCTCTTCCACGACCCCTTCCTCGCCCTCGCCCCCGTCCACGTCCAGGGGCTGGTGAGACCGGGACATAATCTTCATCAGACCTAAAAATATAAACTTGACATAGATTCCATAGTTTATATGACACACATGCACACACACAAAGGGCCACACACAAGTGTGAACTGAAGAAAAATTAGATAGTTTCAGGTAGCCTGCCCTGCTAGCGTCAGTAATTCCATCACCAAAAGCATTAAAAGACGTAAACCAACAGACAAAACATGCAACAACCAAAAACGACGTGAATAGGAGGCCTTATTGGTGATCCATACGTGTGTAAACCAAGTTGTTCAAAACCGTTACAACGGGTTTTCAACATGGCTTGGGGAACGAAATTATCAACACCTAAAATATAACATGATTTCATTGTATTTTACTGTCTTACTGTGTGTAAATACTAATAATGAACTAATTTCCATATTACGAGTATTATTTTAACAGTTTTCGCAATAAATCCAATAAAAATAATATAAAACTTATCGAAAATGCGCGCGCTCAACATGGCGTCACTTATTCATGTTTTCATTTTAAAATTATCGTTTCAACAGACTTTGAACCTACGATATTTTTAGACAATTGTAAAGCTTGAATCTTGAGGTTTATTTTAATATATTACACTATTTAAATAGGGTTACAAGTATAATTTTACTTACATTTTAAATCCAGGAGCACCTCCGCGTCGGTCCAGAAATTGAAAGAATGAGCTACGTGACGTTTGACATTTTTATACTCGACAAATTTGCGGTCTTGGATACTCGGTCTTTTTGCTTTTGACGCGGAATGTCATACTGCACCACAGATGGAAAAGTTATAGAGAGACTTTTAAAGGGAAGCCTTTTTTTTTACGGTTTTTTTCGGATCATCTCTATAGGCCTAATGTTGCCTGAGCAGTTAGCCGAGTTAAATTTTAGGCACTTTTTTGGGACCTAGTGCCACATAGAGATGGTGAAAAGCGTGATTTTCCTATCACTGTGACTGTCGTTCCGGTTACAAAAAAGTCACAGTGATAAATCACTGTGATAAATCACTGTGACTTTGTCACATGAGTGATTTAACTATAGTGCGCCGGCCGGGCTTTTCGTTTGGCTAACGTATTTTATACTTATACTGCTACTGCGAATACTGCGATAGTTGATCCCAAACACCTTCACACTTTTTACAGGCTTAGGACTGTCACACAAAGATGTGTGGCGTGTTTATTATTTGGATCAACTAATATACATTGATTTCATATATACCTTATGCACAGTTATTATTTACATTTATTTACAAACTTTGTTTTTTTGTGTATTTTATTTAAAATGTTTTTTTTTGTTTTTTTTTTTTTGTTTTCTAATTTTTTTAATTTATTTATAATTAGAGTTTAAAAACAAAAGCTGTTGAACTTTGCGTACACCTAATCTTGTACGCCTTTCATTTATTATGTTGCCCGCCTTGGAAAATAATCTCTCGCAGGTTACAGAAGTTGCAAGAAAATGTAATTTAGTTTTGGCTAAATTCGATAAATGTGGAAAGCTGTGACTAAAAGTCTTCCACCACTCTAAGGGATTTTGTTTTTTGTCCAGCAGTGGTAACTCCAAGTACCTTTGCACTTCTAAGATAGCCTGAGAAGTAGGGGTTCCTTCAGGACGCGCTGTTGCGACAATGGAGTCGTATTCACCCCATATGTCGAATCTTTTTTTTTTATTTACAGGTTCGGCAGCCTCAGACTCCGTACAATCTTGCTGAACAGAACTATTCGGCATTGTTTTCTTAATATTGTAAGTAACTAGCTCTGTTACTGTTTTTTTTATTTCTGCTATATTATTTCTGTTTTTGAACACATGTAATTTGAAACGGGGGTCAAGCATTGTAGCAATACCAATGGTTTTACTTACTTCGAGATTAGGAAATCTTCGCTCAACCTCAGAACGTAACGACGAAGCAACTTTTTTTGATACCTCATGCAAGGTGTCAACGAAGTCCTCTTGAAACGGGTCATCTGTGATTTCCAACATTTTGTTTAGAGCTGAAACTAATCCTCTTGTTAAGATAAGTATTTGACTTCCAGTCACATACTTTTCCCCACTCATTACCTCTGTTAATTGATCAAATGGCTTTAATATGATACATAGTTCTCGACATATTCGCCAATCTTCAGGTGTCAAAGTTTCCCATTTGTCGTCAGATAAAGCTATTGTGGTTTTAATTGCCTCTTCCAATAAGACAAAGCGCTCCAACATTTTTAAAACAGAGTTCCACCTAGTAGACACATCTTGAAGCACCTTTAATGGAACAGCTACACCGTTTTGTCTTTGATACGTCACTAATTTCTCTGTCGCTTTCACACTTTTTTTATAATGGGAGACAATGCCTTTAACTTTCCCGATTACGTCTCGTACTTTTTCGTCAGCTGTACTTTCGACTGTACAGTGTTTAACCACTAAATTTAACGAGTGGGCGTAACAACCAAAATGTCTGTAGCCCATTTTTTCTACTGCACTTTTCATGTTGCTGGCGTTATCCGATACAATAATTAGATTTTTTTCTTTTAACTTATAATTAATTATGGTACGAACCAAACTGTCTTTTATATTATCCGCAGTATGCGAACCTGGTAAAACTGAACAGTCCAGAAGCACTGATTTGAGTTCAAAATTATTGTCTATATAATGCGCCGTGACCCCTAGGAACGCATCATTCACACTGGATGTCCATATATCAGTCGTCAAACAAACACTTTCAGCGTCAGTTTCCACTTTATTTTTTATATCTGTTACGCAGGACTCATAAAGTGCCGGTAAATAATTGTTGGACAACATTTTCCGATCTGGTAAATGGTATGAAGGATTTAAGCCTTCCACAAATGCCTTGAAACCTCTATCTTGCACTATCGAAAATGGCTGATAGTCATAAATAAACAATAGCATTAGTAGCTCATCAAGCTTTTTCGTTTCTGTTGGTGTAATTTTTTTTTTTGATGAATCTCGACATCGTTGTCTGATGATTCACAATATTTGGATTTTGAGCTATTGGCGCACTTGAAGTTGAGGTTTGTTCATTTTTAGCATTATCATTGCAAGTGGATGGTCCAGGATTCAAATCCGTATTACAAGTGGATGGTCCAGGATTCAAATCCGTCGATTGGGATGGAAGAGTTTTTGTAGAAATGAACTGCACGGTTGGATGTTTATGTTCTAAATGTTTTTTCAAGTTTGTTGTCGAAGTTTTATAGCTTAACTTGTTTTACATATATTACATATAGCCACTTTATTTACACTGTCACCCGAGTCTTCAAAACAGTTCCAAATGTTACTGGTTTTCATTTTACGTGTATCCGTCATTTTTTTATTTACACAACTAGTCAATAAATACTGAACACTTTTATTTAAATTTTTAACTGAACGTGTATTCAACACTTATTTACAGATTTACACTACCTTTCGTAAAACTAAACAAAACAAAAACGAATTATCGCGAACGCGCGAAAAAAATATGTGCATTGGATTATTATTACTTTCCAGATAAAGTGCACTTGACACAGTGACTCATTTGTGTACGAAATCAAGGTCAAAGAAATGCATAGTATTAAAAAGGGTTAGAGTAGAAAATACAAAAATAATACATTTATGATAATAAACAGATATTAATTTAAAAAACAAAAATACTCCTCAATATTATTTGATAATTAAATAAGTATTTAGATATTTTCATTTAAAATAAAAATAGGTACGTAAAAATTGAAATTTCATAAAATTATAGAAGAATAATTTCACGTAGCATTATAAAACAGAAATGTTTTGTTTCCGTAGTTATTTCTACAAACAACTATCATCATAATCTTCAAAAATATGTATTAATGAATTTATAAATTAACTTGAAAATTAATCGAAGAAATAATTTACGCCTTCCGCCATATCTGACAGTAACTATGTCTATAAACGTAGACCTACAAGGCGTCCACGAGTGAACGAGACAGAAACAGGAAAACAGTCGCTGTCACTATCACACTCATAGGCTAGTCTATGTTCACTTCACAATCCGCACTCGACAAATTTCGTTTCGCATCGTGACGACTCGTGACTTTTGTTATTGGACGATTGAGTGAACGCAGTGAATGAAGTGACGAATGTGTTTCATTTCACACAAACTTACCTAAGTAGTGATTTTGTCACGTTGCTATTTCATTACCAGTCACAGTGATCATTTGAGGAGAGAAATAGCAACGTGATTATTGTCGTGACGTGATTTATCACTCATCTCTAGTGCCACAGCGGCTTAAAGTGAGCCACGGGCAAATATTACGTGCCATATACGATCTCACGGTTCTGAAAAATATTGAGACCGGTGGAGTTTTTTGGCAGTTTTTTGTTCAAACAATCTTGCTAACATGTTGTAAGTACTGTTCCATCTAAATTCAATATCCTTAATTAATGAGTGTACTGTTAAGCATTGATTTTGCCATTCAGAAAATTTTCTAGAAGCCTGTTCGCTTCATTTGAAGTTCCCTACTATATGTCTGCAAGTTTTAATGACTTGTTCATGTTCTTCCTCCGAAAACAATGCATCTTTTACTACCAACTGTAACGTTTGTGGCATGCAGCCTAAAGATTCAAATTGACCAAGCATAGGGCTGACCATATTTTTTGCATTGTCACGCAAATTTCTCGTAATTTTTCTTCAATGTACGATCCGGTGTAGTCATTTTCGAGTACTTGAGCACCTAGTATAAGTTTGAGGCGTTTTGGTCCAACAATGAAATAGCCAGCGAGACTTAAGTGTGAGCATGTTTTAGGAGGATTTATCCATATATCACAAGATCCACTCACATTTAGCAATCCAATCCTGTACTTTTTTGTAACTTTTTCATAAGTCTGTGGCATTAAAGTGATACTAAAATATTTTTCGTATTTAAATTGTACTTTTGGGGAATCGTAGATAGAAATTGTGAGAAATGGTTATGTTAATACGATATTTTTGTGATTTTACCAGCGGCCCCATTCCACCTTCGACAGAAATAATCAAACACTCCGAATATTTTCTATAGAGTACCTCTGAAAATTATTTTTAATTTTTGTTCTCTGTGGATAGCTGATATAATAAGGATATTTATATCATGTCGTCGGCCATAATGAACAAGAAAACTGACCAAATTGGCATTTAATGGATGCACACAGGCCACACTGCTCCGCCGCAATATAAATTCGGCGAATTTCAAGTTACTTATGGACGAAAAAAAAAGTATACAAAGGATTTCTTTTTTTTAACTTTGTTTTTCAATCTTTATCTTTATGAACTCAATAAAAAAGTCCCATGAAAATACGACCACTATTTTTTTCGTTCCACCTTATTGTCTATTTGCACTTGTGGCGATCCTTAACACATACGTGGGACACTCAGAAAGTTTTGCGAAACTAAAAAAAATTGTTCTATACGTACATATATTTTTATTAAATCTTTTCAAAGTACTTTCCACCAGCCTCTATACAAAGATTCATGCGCCTAAACCAGTTTTCAAAACACTTTTTCCAGTCCGCCGCAGACACCTCGTTTACAGCCTGCTCGAACCCAGCCAGCGCATCTTCCGGCGACGAAAATTGTATCCCTTTGAGCTGATTTTTTATTTTTGGGAATAAAAAGAAGTCACACGGTGCTAGATCAGGGCTGTAAGGAGGGTGACCCAGGAGTTTGACTGGCGTGCTGTCCAGGAAGTCCCTCGTTTTGAGTGCGGTGTGCGCAGGTGCATTGTCGTGGTGGAGCAGTAGCCCGCGGAGCCCTGTGTTTGGTCGCTTGTTGCTTATAACAGAGAAAACTTCTGGCAAACATTTGGAAGTATACCATTCGGCATTAATGCTTCTTTGATCCCGTAAGGGAATTGATACCAAGTGGCCAGTCAAATTAAAAAAGCTAGCGATCAAAATCTTACCCCCGCTTCTAGATCGCTTCACTTTGGTAGGCGTTGGCTCATTTTGAAACACCCAAACAGTCGACTGGCGCTTGGTTTCTGGGTCGTATTGATAAATCCAGGACTCATCACCTGTAACGATGTCGTAAACACGCCGAGACGAGCCTGCTTCAAATTTGTTAAGCATATCACGGCACCATTCCACCCGGGCCTGCTTCTGAGCATCGGTGAGGTTGTGCGGCACCCAGCGTGATACTATCCTCCTCACGCGAAGATGGCTGTGTAGAATCTCGTGAACGCTTCCCGATCCAATCTTCAATATGTGTTGAATCTCCTGATATGTAATTCGCCTATTGTCTTGGATTAAATTTTTCACTGCTAGCACGTTTTCTTCGGTAACAGCCGTCAAAGGGCGACCGCTTCTTTCGTCATCCCCCAAAGTTGGTCGACCGCGCTTGAATTCGTTATACCAACGATACACGGTTGCCTTGGAAGGGCCTTCATCCATGAATGCCATTTGAAGTCTATCGTACGATTCATCCGGTTTCAGGCGACACTTGAAATCGTATAAAATCATAGCTCTAAAATGTTCCCGGCGCAGATCCATATTTCAGTGAGACACAATACTTTGAATTAACTCGCAAAAAATGTGGAGGGAAATTTTGAAATTGGAACTTACTTATTTTTACTTATAAATAATCATATTTTCGAAAAACATAATAACTGGCCAGTCTCCCATATATAAAAACTTTTTTTCGCAATACTTTCTGAGGGGCCTGGTACTTTAATAATTTTGATATTGTTTATATTTGCTATAATTTTCTAGTGCCTTGTTTTGCTATTTTCTATGTATCCTACCAGCACTGTATATCAATAGGCTCAAAGCCAACTAAGTTTCTGTTTGGTACTAAATTACCAGGAATTAACGCCTCTGGCAATGGTACATAATTGGCCTGATTGTTCATTGAAGCAGTGACTCTGTTTGCAGTAACCAATGGTGAAAAATAACATTCATAGGTGTTGTGGTTATTTGCGACTAATGGGCCGAATGAGCCGCTAGGCTGTTCAACGCCATCAATAACAACTGGTCCTAGCGGAATAGCCGTCGCTGGTAAATTAATGCGTACTTCTTTTCCATCCTGTGTAATTACTGGTGCTACATGCGAAATGTAGTCAACTACTGCTTGTGGGAGTACCTGGTAGTCGGGAAGCACTTCTCTAGCGTCAGTCCTGAGATTGAGGACGTTCTGGCCCGCTTGACGAGCTGTCTCTAGAATCTCTAAGTTTAAATGAACCACCATAGCGTGGGTGAAGATGCTAAGTGGTAGACGTTCATGCAGGCGAGGATCAATACCGCGCATCTTTTCATACGTCTCATTTATCAAGGGTAAAAACCCCGAGAATTCAAAATTCTGGCAATAGACGTCGGGAAGTCCTTAATGGCTTGCACCTTGGACTCTAAGGGTCTGGTTCCGGCTGCGGATATACGGTAACCTAAAAATGTGACTTCGTCAGCTCCGAATACACACTTCGAGGTGTTGATGACTATGCCATATTTCGGTCCTCATGAAGTAGTACAGAAAGGCGACAAAACCTTTACTATAATTGTAAAAGGTAAAAAGGTCACAGTTTCCGTGGACCGCCTCAAACCCGCCTACTTATGGGTTAACACACCGACAATCGACCAAGATGTTCAAGAAGAGGAACAACAGCCACAGGACACTCCGGTCAGAACTACTAGGTCTGGTCGAAGGGTTCGATTCCCAGATTATTATCGCCCGTAGGACGGTCTCTGGAGGGGAGTGATGTGGCGATCCTTAACACATACTTTAATAATTTTGATATTGTTTATATTTGCTATAATTTTCTAGTGCCTTGTTTTGCCATTTTCTATGTATCCTACCAGCACTGTAAAATCTATGCTTGAAGTAGTTGCCTAGCAACCAAAACAGTTCTTGGTAACAACGGTTGTCACTTCCATATAAAATATCCTGTTCAATAAAACTCTTCTAAGTTAAAATACTATCACCTTTTATTGCCTACTCGATAATTAGTGTTCAAACCACTAAACACTCAACTAACGGTAAACCTAACGGAATTGATTTTATGTTTTATAAAAAAGATAAATTTCACCTTTGGAACCTTTGACGTATACTGCAACGATGACATCTTTCCTGTTTTTATCAGCCTCTTTTTCCATTCTAGGCAATTAAATTGTTTGAGGTGGTTATTATTCTATCTTTACGGAGTTTTGCCTTGCCCCCATCATGTATGTATACATATGTAACGTTCACACAGATCGCACAGGTCTTTCTTAGGAATATAAAAAGAAATATTGAAACTCCTCATTGAATATGCTACTGAAGCAGGAGTTCAATTATTTTGCTCTCAGAGTGTTTTGTAATCTCCATACAAGTCTGCCAAACATTTATCACTTGAGATATCATCACATGCATGGCAAACTTACGAATCTCCAGAAAACATCCATTTTGGTTTCATGCTCACCATCGAATGTAATTTGAATGGAAACTGCACAAATATTTCTCTTACTGTTTTTATTTCAGTTTTCAGCACATCACTTTTCAAATGTAAAACTCTATACTTTAACATTGAAGGGATTCTTCCAATTGTTTAGAGGGATAACAACATTATGTCAGGAAAATATTCTTTTGCTGCAATGTAGGAGTTTTTATAATTTTGTACTGAATAAAACAGTTTTTCTGCATGTTTTGCAGCTTTTTATAATATTTTTGAGACATTTGCTCAAGATCCACCCACACACATAATTTCTCTGCCCTAAATCATTCGGAGGTTTTACATCTTTTAGTACTTCCTCTCTAAGATTTTTCTTTTTTTTTCCAAAACGCTGTATTAGTATACTGCCCCAAAAACCGTTTCCGAAAAAAATATGTAGCGATTGTAAGAAACAATTACTATCTTCTTCAAAATTTGCCTGAGATGAATAAGCGTTTAAATTATTTAGTAGAATCGTTTTCAATGCGCCTTCAAATTACATTGGGTGGAATAAAAATAAATAAAATTCTCATCGGGATCTTGATTGCAATTTCTCGTCTACATTGAGTCGAAAAAATATTTTTGTGATAAAATTTTCCACAATTCTTGAATATTCCTTCTTCAATAGTATTAACATTTTTTTGCGGATTGAACACCGATTTTAAATTTTTGGATATTATTCCCTACCTTTTTGCTTGATTGAAAATTTATACTTTTTAGATATTTTTTTGATTGAAACCACAGCTGATGGTGAGGTGAATTCCTTCTTACAGGCCCATTTATGAATTTTACCATTCGGAATTTCAAAAGTATTACAATTAAGGCTATCAAATAATTTATCCACTAATAGAGTAATTGGAATAAGAGAGCGATACTCTTCGCTAATTCGTAACTTTCCTCTAGGTATTAAATGGTCTATGGTAACCGCCATACTATGGCTAAAAATCTGCCCTGTAGTCTTTACACGCATTTTCTTTATTTATTCTGGAACGACGTGTTCTTCTGTTAACTTATGGAGTCAGCTCAGCTCTCTACTAGATTTATCTGCAGCATATAATAGCTGGAAATATTCTCACTTTATTGATTTAATTTAATTATCATCTTCATAATCAACATATGTCATAGTTTTATTGAGAAGATTGTTTCGTAAAACTTTCAATAAATGAGGAACATTTGGGGCACTAACGTTAACTGTAGTTTGGTTGCATACTGTGCATAGTACGTTTAGACCAGTTTCTTACATAACATCCTTTATAGGTTTTAACTCGATTTTGTTCAAGGCATTAGTGAAGAAATAAGCAACAGGTTGTTTGTAATGCTTTTTTATGCCCTTAACCATTAAAATTAGAACATGGTTTGCGGTTTGGTGTTTTCAATGAACTTCAATTCATCATTCGATGAGTCATAGTGAATTTGTGGCATTATGGACATCTTATCGAATATGAGATTTTTTGGTTTTAGAACGTACGATTTCTTGAATAGTTTTTCGGCATTTTCCACACGCGACTTTAGACCTTTTCCCCGCTTCCTAGATGACACATCTGTCTTCTTAAAGGAGATCGGATGATAGCGGTTCCAATGGCGTCGGAGAATGAGGCCTATATTATCTTGAAGCTGATTGAAAGGGCGTCTTTTTTTTATTGCGCCTAATAGATTGTACTAAGGAAAAATAGGTTAATTCATATTTAATGGAAAATGTAAATTAAACTATGTAACTAGCGATTGCATTCATTACAAATAGCGTCGGTGATTAAGACAAAGACGTACATAATTTTAAACCGCGTTAGGTGATGAGGGTTTTTTTTATTGAAGACATAAGCAAATCGACGCCCGGAGAGAAAAAGTTACACGCCATAATTCTTTACTTTTTGTTGATGATTCTGCTTGCATTGTGATTTATAATGTCATGTGCGTTTGCATGTGTGTTGCGTTTACAACGATAATGTAAAATTACTGACAATAAAATCGTCTCATTCAAGAGATGCACTTGACTCGTCAAAGTTTCTAATTCGGCCCAAAATTCAGTAGATTTATATCTGCAGAATATTTGATACTCAAATTATCAGCATGTTTTTTAGTTCTTCAACTGGATACTTGATGTGTTCTACTGTCAAAAAAATTAAAGAACTGTGTGCTTAGTGCAAGTTTTTTTACGTATACGCCGAAAAGTATGGCGCTGGATACGTGAAAACTAGTTTTAAAATTTACGTCATCGATAGTGACAATTAAGGGCCTCGTGAAAGTGAGAACCGTTTCGAGCACTTCGATGACGTTTGCACGTGTATCGCGAGTGTAAGTTACAATTACCAACCTTCAACCCCGAACACGTCCCGTTTCCTCTATGCAGACGACCTTGCCCTCACCTCCCAAGCCACCACCTTTGAGGAGGTCGAGGTCCGCTTGTCAGATGCTCTCGGTGAATTATCCACATTCTACGTCGCTAATTCACTCAAACCCAATCCGAGCAAAACACAGTCTTGCATTTTCCACCTGCGAAACAGAGAGGCTGGGCGCAGACTTAACATCGTCTGGGGTGGAGTGCCTATCGAACACAGCAACTTTCCAAAATATCTTGGGGTTACTCTGGACAGATCATTGACATTCAGCAAAAACTGCAATACCATCAAGCAGAAGGTGCACACTCGCAACGGTCTCTTACGGCGACTAATTTCTTCAAAGTGGGGTGCTTCGCCTCATGTCTTGCGGACTTCTGCGCTGGCGCTATCTTTCTCAGCTGGCGAATTTGCGTGCCCCGTATGGAGCCGTTCAGCTCATGCAAAGTTAGTGGATACAGCTCTGAATGAAACGTGCCGGATCATCACTGGTTGCCTTAAACCGACACCGGTACAGATGCTGTACCCACTGGCAGGGATAGCGCCACCAGAAATACGCCGAACAGTGGCAAGCTGTAATGAAAGAGCCAAAATGGCTTCAGATACACGACACCTTATGCATTTAAATACCCTCGTGCCGCAAAGGTTGAAAAGCCGAAACAGTTTTTTGAAGTGTGTCACCCCACTCACTGGCGAGCGGTCTACGGAGAGACTAACGCTGTGGCGAGGTAGTGCTTCCTTACCTAACCCATTCGTTCCACCTGCTGAAAGTCTTCCACCTGGACATGAGTTGCCATGGCTGACTTGGAAGTCTTTAAATAGACTTCGGACCCAGGTTGGTTGCAGCAAGGAAAACCTGCTCAGGTGGAGATTCATTAATGACTCTGCCCTGGAGTGTAAATGTGGTGCCGTTCCACAAACGATGCGACACTTAATATCGTGTCCTGCGTGTCCTGCTGTTTGCTCGTTACGGGAACTGATGGACGCTACTGAGAGCGCCAAACTAGTGGCTCAGTTTTGGGCTGACACAATTTAGATTGCCATCGACACGCTAAGAAGAAGAGTTACAATTTTGACTGTTAAGACCGCTCGAATAAGAAACGCCGTCACTTGCGAGCGCGTAAAGTTGTCACTAAAGAATTTGTGGTGACAGCGTCGTAAGAGTGTTGAAATAAAGTAATTTATTTTTATTTCGTACTGTGAATAAAAATTATAATGGCATCTCGTATGTATTTCGCTTGGAGGATGTTTGAGACCGCGAGAATACAAGATGAGCGTAATTTAACGTCCATTGGTCGTGCAAGAGCACGTAATTCGAGAAACCCGCCAAGAGACCTTCCGGAGGCCGAATTTAAGAGAAGATTTAGGCTTCCTAAGGCAGCCGTCAGGTTTTTGTGCCGCGAGCTGAGGCAGCTGGGCGGTTTGAAGTCTTCGCAACGGGTATCCTTGGAAGATAAGGCAATGTATATGTACTTTTGAAACACTTTTTTCAACTTGCCCCCTCCTGGCAAATGTCCTTATTTTCTATGTTTATTATTTTAGGTTCTTACAGTCCTGTTTTTTTATGCAACTGGGTCTTACCAGCTCCCAGTGGGAGTTGCTAAAAACGTCTCACAAAAAATGTGCAGTGTATATATTGAAGAGGTTATGAAGGCTCCAGAACACATAAGAACGTGCAAAGAAAATGACATGGCCAGAATTTGTATAGAGCTGTGCCCTAACAAAAAATATTCATGTACATTGACATACAGTGCGTCATAATAAAGCTTAGAGGTAAGTTTTATGATCAGAGAAGAAGCGAGAGACACTATAAAAAGGAAACAAAAAAAAATGCCTAATCATTTTGCTGTCGGTACTTACCACATTTAAGTGACAGTTGACAATGACAGTGACAGTAACAGCCTTTCAGAATAGGGATGGGCAAGTGAAAAAAAATATATCGATATTTTAAAAACGTATCGATAAGGGCAAGTGAAAAATATCGATATATTCATACAAATTCCCAAAACATTTAAAATACTTCAAAATAGTAGAAATGAAGAAAATAGTATATTTTATTAGTGCTCCAACTTAAATAGTTATAAATACACACATCAACACGGTCTAGCGATATTACATTAGGGATATTATATTACTAGGCATTATGCATAATGCCCGTATTAATCACTTGGTCCATTTCTACTTCTAAAAATTTTACAAACATTTAAAAAAAAAACATCACTGCAATTACTCAGACAAGACTTTTTCAATGTTTTCATCCACTTTGAAGCCTATTCTTCTTCAAATATCAATAAAATGTTATCGAGAAATGAGGCTGGTGCCGTCATATTTGCTTGATGCCTGGCCCAGCCCAAATACCATTACAGCGTCATGACATGGCAACAACACCCAACTGTCCGATTTCCAACCAGGCAGCTACAACAATATAAAAACAATATAAAAGCCTAAAATGGCATCCAAGGGATTGGGCGGCCCCAATGGCTGTCAAACAATATATACGAAAAATATTTTTTCCAGCTTATATGCCGTGACTTAATTCTTCCCCTCAAAAGATAACAGCTATTGCCACGCACTTGTGTGCAATAATATTTTGCGCATTTTGCAATTCTGGACATACTTCCACTTCGTAAATGCCATTACTTCTAACATGCTCACCATAGTACGAACGGGCTTGTTTTACTTGATAAGGCCCAAGAGACACTAACATTAATTGCTTATAACTGAATTGATGGAAACTTGCTAAGTCAGGTATGTTTGCATCAATTCTTTCAAACATTTCTCGCCGTTTGTTAAGATTTTCTTCAGCAACATACTCAGCTAAATAATTACGGGTGTGTAAGTGTTGCCTAACTCTATTTATTATATCTGGAGCATCAGACCTGTCTACGATTAGAGGATGGAATATATTGATGAGGGCTGCACCAATTTTAAAATCAGTCATTAAATGCTTAGATGCAACATTAAAAAATTCTTGTCTGAATAATTTGTAATCACGCTTGACGCGACCATTTACCACCTCTACCACCCATCTACACAATGTGACACATCGGCTTTTGTTAGCCTGCATAGTTGTTAGTTGTTGTTGACCTGGGTCAACAGTTTCAGGCTTATGTATTCTAAAATTGCAAGATTCTAAAAATGGTATCGCATCCCTGAATCCTCTATCCAAAATAAAAACATCATTTTGCCTGTAGAAAGTCCTCATTGGGCTTTCTGGATTTTGAAATAAATCAACCATAATATCCGCATCAGTTTTTGTGGCAGCATAAGGCCCTATAACATCTACTATATGACCATCTGTACACACTATCATGAATGGTTTAACCAAGTTGTCATATTTGTGAAGACTATATGTTTGCTTCTGATACAGATAGTTGGCGCTTTTTTTAATAAATATATAGGTCCCATCTCAAACTGAAATAGCAGGCCTAGCTTGTATTGGAAGCCCTTGATTGCCATATAATGCATTAGGAATAGATAGATTCCTTTCTGCTATTTGCTGTGGTGTTATATGCTCTAATCCAATGTGCCTTGGTACAAAATGTTCGGTTAAACATGACCTCACTTTGTTCATGTGTGACTCTAATGTGGATCGGGACATGTTAAATAGTGAGGCCAGTCTCCGATTACTCTCCCCAGTTCGAAGTTTTATTAAATAAATGGCTAATGCAGTTTTCGGTTCACTAACTAGATTTTCCAAAGGAATTTCTTTATACATTGCTAAGAACTCTGTCACTGTAAGTCCTATCCAATAGTGACAAATGTGATGTGGCATTTGATTCACATTATTCAAATCAAAAGTCACTGGATCTCTTTTTAGAAGTCCTATTAAATCTTCTAACTGCTGAACGGTAAAATAAGATGAGGTATTTGTATTCTCAGGTAATAAATGCTACTCATTAGCAAATAAATGCATCTCACATACTCGGCATCTTATGGGAACATAATAATTGTGTTCTTTAAGCAAAATTACCTTAACAATAGTAGGAATTAAATGGCCTCATTGATTTTGACACATCCTAAAAATACAATGGCTAGAAGTATTCGGAGCACGTTTGTAACTAGGCAGATAATTCATTTGGCCAATCCTTCCTGCTTCAGCTGGATTATCAGCTGGTGGAGGAGGCGGTGATGGTTCATGTGCAACTCTAGGATTAGCGGCTGGTGGAGGAGGCGGTGGTGGTTCATGTGCAACTCTAGGATTAGCGGCTGGTGGAGGAGGCGGTGGTGGTTCATGTGCGACTCCAGCATTAGCGGCTGGTGGATGTGGAGGTGGTCCGAGCAATTCCGGTTCATTTTCCTCTAGTTCTTCAACCGGTCTTTGTGTATTCAGTACTAAGTACCTATAAGCTCGCATCCAACAGGGATGACATGCTTGCAGATTCGTCCTCCGATACTGTAACAATCATCATTAATTTTAAAAAAGAATTTGCTTTATCTGACTGACCCTCGGGTCACCCAGATCTTACATAGATGTTCTCTCTAATGAGTGAACGCCAGTATAAGTCCGAAATTACGATCATGACAATTCACAGAGGAGTTTGGACTTCATCATATTTTCAGCATTTAAAGTAACATAAACAGTTATCAAGGAAAACACTCCAATCTGTGGAATGTAAATTGCATCAAGTGGAATGACATCATAAATAACTCGAGTGACACAATTTCACAAAAAAAAAAAATTGCCCTCTTGGAGTAAATGCAAACTATTTTTGTACCCCTCTTATAAGAAACAAACATTTGAAGAAAGCAGAATATGTAAGATAAGCGCGATTCTGTGTCGCTGAGTGTATAATAAAGCTATTCTAAATAAAATAATAATACCAGCCTGTAACCGTCCTACGACTGGGCCTCTATCTTATTTCTGTATTAACAGGAACCTTGCTGGTAAATACTGTAAAACAGAATTTTCGTAATTAATCTTTACAATATTTAACAGCTAGTCTTTCCAAAACATTCACAAGTCTTCCGGCTATTGCTTGCCAGTCCCTCTGAGCCTGTACCTCCAATTCCCTAATTCGATTTTGCTCTCTTTTCAAAACGATGTTATCTTTGTGCTGCTGTTCTTTGAAATTTCTCCAAAACAAATCAGCTTTGAGAAAATGTTGTGCCGCCTGCTCAGTGTGTGCTGGCCTCGCTCGCCTATGAGATGAACCTTGAGTTCTGCTTGCACGACGAGGAGGTGTTTGCACAGATGGAGCATGTCCGTGCCCAACTGGAACTTGAGTTGACGGCCTAGTTGGGGAGAGCAAGCCCGTCTCTGTAAAAATATAATAAAAGTAATTAATATTCTCAATAATAATTGTTGTCTTCAAAACGCTTTTAAGTTCTTCTATTTCTCTCTTTAAATTTAACCTTACCTTCCACTAATGTAGTATGTGATGCAGCAGTGGTAGGTCTATCAGATGGTGAATGTGCTGGGGCAATAGATAATCTTGATGGGCCAGGCTCATGCCAATTAGGTTGAGAACCTAAAATATAAAAAAACAATAAAGAGGTGTCTGCTGCTGCCACAAAACTACACCTCAACCCAAATTTATCAAAAATACTTTAATTTTTTGTACCAAATTGACTTATTTTTAAGTAAAACTACATATATATATATTATTCATTTATTATTTTTATCATATATTATTTGTGGTTATGTTATCACTGCTTTGTTATGAATTTCATATTTATCTGAATAAATTGGTGTATATCTTACTTTCAACTCCTTGCTCCACAAACATAAGAGGAGGAGAAGATAAAGCCCGCTAGAGTGATGGTGGCGGTGGTGACTGAGCCGATGTCTCATCTTGGTTCACATTCTGAGGATCTGAAACAGAAAATATATAATTATGTATGTTTTATTAGAAACCATTTTACCAATTTATTTAGAACATGGTTATATTCCAGGCAAGTTACTTTCTTCAAGCTGATGGAGAGTTAGTATGCCTTGTTCATCATCATTGTTATGACTGGGCTGAATGTGAACTTCCTGTAACAGAATACAATTTATAAGACACCAATGCAGGTACCGCAATGTAATAGCCAAGTATGTAATATAGGTATAAGAATTTAAAATATACCTGTGACAACTCAGCCTCTTCCACTGCCAAGCCTGTAGCTACTTGTTATATATACAAATATGAGGGTGGTTGCATCCACTCCTATATAAGTATGTTATTCGACAAATTAGGCATGGGTTATATCGCTTTTACTCCATATCAAATCGTATCTATATATCGGTTTGGAATATCGGATATCGCATCTATATATTTCAATATCTATATATTGGCCGAATCAGTGTGGAACTCTGAAACGAAAGTAGTACTGTGATTTTTAGGTTTCGGTTTTGTTCGAATCATGTACGTGATTGTATGTATTTTATTTGTAACTGTATACTCTCGAAATCAGTGTAGTCTTTGGTAGTCTTGAGAACATGGCACTCTGAAACGTTTATGAAATTAGTACAGTCGTTTTGGTTTTTTAGATTCATATTTGTATTCATTATTTAATTAAATAGGGCAAGTTTTTATCAGTGAATTGAACTTTCCTTCATACTTTTCTCAGGCTTAGGACTGACTGCAATACTATAAGAAAACTGTTAATAAATAAAGGTAATGCAGGCGTATTTAAAAGTCATAATATATACATTCTATCAATTATCTACAAATATTTACAAGTGGTTTGGCCTTTTTTTTTGTTCCGGTTTTCGGTTATCTTGAGTATGGATGGAATCTATTTTGGTCTAAATTGACGTTCAAGAAAGTGAGTTGCTTGACTTTTAGTGATGTTAGTCGCGTCCGACGGTCACTGATGATGAGGCCCGTTTTACTAAATATACGTTCACAGGGGACAGATGAGGCCATTATATTGCCATATTTTTGAACAAGTTTGGCGAGATGCGGGTAGGTAAATTTGTGGCCATGCCACCACTCGAGAGGACAGCTCCATTTGTCTCCGTGGAAGGTTGGCAGCGGATCATCGTTAATATAAGTGTCGATCTCTTTAATGGCCTTCGACAAAGGAGTCCCAACTGGATGTTGCCTTTGGCCTACAATTTCATCTAGTATAGCCCGAAATCCATCAACAGTGTTGCTGCTACCGGCTGATGCTGACGAAAGAGACGTCGCCTGTTCTTTTGCACTTTCTTCAGCAATCATCGCTACTAACATTTCCTGCACGTGACTTTTGGTGTTTCTGGCCTCATTCTGATCGCCAAATACAGATAATTTGTATCTGGGATCTAGGAACGTGCAAGTAGCAAATGTTCTGCTTCTTTCAACAAGGCCGAATCTTGTCACCAGCCCTGTTCTCAGGCGAAATATCACATCTTTTGTCGCCTCATGGAATGACTCTACTATAAATTTATCACACGCTGTTAAAAGGCAGCGTGTCATTACAATGACTAAGCTCCCAGTCATGTATTTTTCACCACTGATGGTTTCTGTGGCTTGGTCAAAGGGCTGTAAAATTTTTGAAAGTTCCGATAGCAACAACCATTCCTCGTTGGTGATAATTGGTAAATCTGTTCGTAAAACCGCCATTGTGGCTCTCACATACTGCTCCAGTTCTACGAAACGCCTAACCATATGGTAACTAGAGTTCCATCGCGTGGGTACTTCCTGTATCAGACGTTTTGGGATGGAGTCCGCCTTGTCGACCGTTTGGGCCTTCAATAGTTTATCTAAAGCCGTGCTACTGGATTTGTAATGCCTAACGACTTTTTTTACTTTTTCCAGTAGAGGCTGAATGGTAGCAAGGGCAGTTTGCACTATTAAATTTAGGGAGTGGCCGTAACATCCATAATGTTTCCAACCGATATTATTGATGGCCTTTTGGATGTTAGCTGTGTTATCTGATACCGCGAAATTTATTTTGTTAGTTAGTCCCCATTCGGCCACAATATTTATGAGCATTTCTTGAATATTTTCACTGGTATGGGAGTCTTGAAAATTACGACAATCTAACAATATATTTTTTAGCTCTAAATCGTCTGTCATATAGTGACCAGTAACGGCTATGTACGACTCGTTGGATCTCGAAGTCCATAAATCGGTGGTTAAGCATACGGATGTATTGAATTCCGGGCCTGCTAACTTTGTTTTTAATTCTGCTTTGGTTTGGTCGTACAAAGCAGGTAACATGGTAGTAGAAACTGTTTTCCTACTTGGCAGTTGGTAGCCAGGAATCCACCGAGCAAACTTTCTAAAAGCTCTTTCTTCCACCATAGAGAACGGTAGGTAGCTGTCTATAAATAGATCCATTAAATCTCGATCAATTTTTTTTTTCGTTTCGTTCGAAATTCGTTTGTTAGCACCATAACTTCCTATTGTCTGTTGCCTAAGTACCGGCATTATGGGAAGACTAGCAGCGGATACGGAAGTTGACGTACCGGGAGAAGCACTTACAATAGCTGATGATGATGTTCCGGGAGAAGCACTCACAACAACTGATGATGATGTACCGGCAGAAGAATCGTTCACAGCTGTCTGTACCGAACATTGTAGGGTTTGGCTTTGCTGAATCGGCCTAGATTCATGCTGTGCCCTGGTCACTGTCGTAAACGCATCTAAATGCTTTTTTTTTAAATGAGCCTTAAGGTTTCCTGTAGAGCCCTTGTAGCTGTACATTTCGCGACAAATACGACATTTTGCCTTTTTGTCGACAATATTGCTTTTGTCGAAGTAGTCCCATAGTATGCTCGTACTTGGACGAGACATATTTGTTACCAATTTTTAAACACTTAGTCACTGCTCTAACAAGAGTTTTATTTATAACTAGAAATATACCTATTTATTGTTATTTAACACTATTATTTATAATGTATTTACACTATTAAGACACGTCATGAATATTATCCCTACTAAGCACACAAAACTGAACAATTACGCACTTTAACTTTGGAAAGTAAAGAAAGCTAATCTCTAAGAGTTTTATTTAGAACTAGAAATATACCTATTAATTGCTATTTACACTATTATTTTGTAATTTATTTACACTATTACACATTATGAATATTATCCCTATTATGTACACAAAACTGAACAATTACGCACTTTAACTTTAGAAAGTAAATAAAGCATAAGCAAGCAGAGAAATTCGGTCAACTGCAGCTAACGCGACGCGCGACTAAAAATAGAACACGAAAAGAACGAAAACAGTAAAGTGCAATCGCGATCAAGGTCAAGGGTCACGTAAAATGAATGCTAAACTATTTTTAGGGTTCTGTAACCAAATGGAAAAAAACGGAACCCTTATAGATTCGTCATGTCTGTCTGTCTGTCCGTCCGTATGTCTCAGCCATTTATTGACATAATCCGAAACTAATAAGACTACACAGTTGAAACTTGGTAGCTAGATGAAACGCTTGACGATTTTTATACATTTTTTTTTTTGCAGTAAACAAAACCGACTTCAAAAAACCCTAAACGCACTAAAAAGTTAAAAATAATACTATAACCTACCTATATTAATAAACCTAACCTAACCGACGATTAACCTATAATAAAATTTAATATTACTTTGGAGTCGGTGCCAAGCAATATAATTTGAATTAATTCATGAATTAATATTTAGAAGCTGTAAGATGTTTTGTTTTTCTGGCCTTAGTATGTATATAGTCATTCAGGTATCGTATATTGCTTGGCACCGACTCCAAAGAATTATTTTTTTATTACAATTATTACAAATCGGTTGGTAAGCGACAGAGTTATGCGCGAACAAACATAAAAAAAAATACAAACATTCGAATTGAGAACCTCCTCCTTTTTTAGAAGACGGTTAAATATTAAAAAAAAACATTAAGGATTTGATGTTAAGTTTTTGAGATATGGGACTTTTTCATCAAACTGCAGCAGTAACTTTGTTTTTCATTACCATTTTATAAAAAAAAAAAACAAATTTAGTTTGCTGTTGATTGTAATACATTACAACGAGAGAATGAGTCTTCAAAATATTTTTATTATATTGTTTTGTGCTACGGAACCCTGTGTGCGTGTGAGTACGACTCGGCACTTGGGAGGTTTTTTATTGAGAATTCCTTTGACGTTTATTGATGGTTTCAAGTGTTTAGAAAATGATGTATTCGGTATTGAGCTCTATGCCTCTGTTAATAATGTTTAAAATTAGTATTAGAGGTTAGCGTATCGCACTCTCTCGCTCGTTCATATGTAGCTACTTCACTCCCGCCCGCATCGCAAGGACAAGGTACCACCGTACTTGTAATACCCGAATCAGTTTGAACCGAATATCATACATCATTCAGTACGATATCGGTATAGTGTGTGGCCTGTGACTCATCGTGCTATGTTCGCTATAGGTACGCGGATACCTGATATATAGATGCAGTGGCGTCCGATATATAGGTATTGGATATTGTGCCGATACATAGATATTGTACCTGTATACGATTTGTATCGCCCACTCCTACGACAAATACAAGTCAGTGTGTTTCCAGCCACCCGTTGTTTCACTTGTCACCTGCGTTCGCATACATATCAGTGGCGACGAGTACCCGATAGAAAAAAAAGACTAAAATAAAAATGTCTCATTATGGGATTTTATCAAGTTTTGACCACAATATCCATACGTGGCAAAATTACAAACAAAGAATCTCTCAATGGTTCATCGCGAACGATATAGACGATGCAAAGGATTCATCAAGTGTGAAAAGACGGGCGATATTGCTGAGCGCACTCACAGACAGCACTTACAAGCTAGCGGCTGATTTAGCGTTACCGAAAGAATTAACACAAGTGCCGTATGAAGACATTTTGACACTCCTCGACAAGCACTTAACCCCAAAAAAATGTGGTTTTGGAGAGCGGTACAACTTTTATGCAGCTACTCAAGACGCGGAAGAAACCTACCCTCAGTGGGCGGCGAGACTCCGGGGGCTTACTACTCATTGTGGATTCCTGAACGTGGAAGAGGCGCTCCGTGACCGGTTTGTCATGTGAATGCAACCGGGCCCGGAGAAAGACAAGCTGTTTGCGCGTGACCTTCAGGAGCTCACACTGGCGAAAGCTGTGGAGCTGGCGGAGAGCGTGCGCAGCGCACGTAAGGGAGCAGCTGCATCATCGTCGTTGGCGTCGGCGCAGGGACAGCCGCCGAGCGAGGCACTGTTCAAGATCGCGCAGCAGTGTTCTAACGGACCCAGTGCTAAAGAATCGAGTGTTAAAGAAGTGTGTGCGGTGTGCGGATATAAAAATCATAAAACGTCGCAATGTCGGTTTGCTAGTTACACGTGTAAAAAGTGCAATGTAAAAGGGCATCTACGCCGAATGTGTAAAAAAAATAAATTTCGTAGGTACCGGCGAGTCTAACGAGAGTGATGATGACGGTAAAGTAAAAAAAATATGCTCGTATAAAGGTGAACCAATGACGGTATTAGTATTACTGCAGGGCGTTCGGTTAAAATTCGAGATCGATACCGGTTCGGCGGTCACAGCGATATCGGAAATAACATACCGAAAATATTTCGGAAGTGTACCATTATCGCTAACGAGCGACCAATTGTTCACGTACACAGGGCGTGCAATACATTGCTTGGGAACTGTTAAATTACCGGTTACCTACTTGGATAAAACACATGATATAAAGAGACGTGTGATACGCGACGGTGGCCCTCCAATTTTAGGTCGTGATTTTATATGTCTGTTTAAGTTGCAAATGTTACAAATAATTTTTTTTAATCAATCGCTTAACATAGCCGAACAGTTAAAGTCGAGATATCCGAAAGTTTTCTCAGACGAGGTAGGAATGTTTACAAAATATCAAGTGAAGTTGCAATTAAAAGACGACGCAAAACCGGTTTTCTTTAAAGCACGTCCGATCGCGTTTGCGCTCAGAGATAAGATAAACAGTGAACTAGATAGGTTAATACGAATAGGCGTTCTCAAACCGGTTCAGCATTCGAATTACGCGTCACCTATCGTGCCTGTGTTGAAGCGCGATGGGTCTGTTAGACTGTGCGTTGACTATTCTGTTAGTGTGAATAAACAGTTGGTCGTTGAACAGTACCCATTACCAACTGCTCAAGAACTATTCACGAAATTACATGGGGGGCAGCAGTTTAGTAAACTAGATTTGACACAAGCCTATTCACAATTTTTATTAGACGAAGCGTCCCAAGAGGTAACTTGTATCAATACCCACCGCGGACTATTTAAGTACACAAGGCTAGTTTTCGGTCTCTCTAGTGCTCCCGCTATATTTCAACGGGCAATGGAATGCTTACTGTCCGGGTTAGATGGTGTTATGTGTATGCTCGATGACATTTGTATTACGGGAGAAACTAAAATGCAACATTTAGAAAGGCTAAGTGCAGTCTTACAAAGGCTACAAGATGCAGGGCTGACACTTCGTAAGGATAAATGTGCATTTTTCGAAGATCAAATTGAATACTTAGGTTACACCATCGACAGAAACGGGTAAAAAAAAATCACAACAAAAAGTAAAAGCAATTTTCGATGCGCCTATCCCAACCCCTCCGACCCTTGCTCGACGAGCCAGCCCGCGCCGCTGAGCATGTAACGTTAAATTCCCTAAATAATAATATTATGACCCAGCCTGTCCCTTGCTGCCCACCCCTCAATGACGCCCTAAGCCGAGGTCCGAACCCCACAGGGGGTGCCCTTAGCGAGCGGTCATTTAATTGTACTTAGTTTGTAAGCCCTGGCTGGGGGCCTTAAATTCATTTGAGGTCACCACAGGATTGCCCGGTTGAGCAGAAATAACCTTAGCAGGTTGATCTGCGAGTGGCCATGTCAAAAAGCGCCTATCCCAACAAACGTAAACAAATTATAGTCATTTCTTGGATTAGTAAATTATTACAGAAACTTCGTTCCCAACGCGTCCACAATATTGAGTCCGCTTTATTCATTATTACAAAAGGGTAGTAAATGGACATGGGAGGACGAACATAGCAATGCATACAATGAAATTAAAAAAATGTTTGGCTTCGGATCAGGTACTAGCTCATTACAATCAGAATGCTAAAATTATTTTAACAGTTGATGCGTCACCCAGTGGTTTAGGAGCGATATTGTCACAGATAGGATCTGACGGTGTGGAATGTCCCGTATCGTTTGCCTCTCGGACACTGAATGCTGCAGAAAAGAGGTATTCACAAATCCAGAAAGAGGCTACAGCAATTATATTCGGAGTGCGGCGTTTTCACCAATATTTGTATGGAAGGGCGGTTCCGTTTGTACTCCGTACAGATCACAAGCCCCTGTTGTCGATTTTTGGTCCCTATCGTGGTATTCCAGAAGTCTCAGCAAACAGATTGCAGCGTTACGCTATGTTTCTTAGTGGCTATAATTACACAATAGAATACATACGAAGCGCTGACAACAGCGCTGATTATTTGTCGCGCGCAAGCCTGCCTAACGAGGAATCGACAACGGCGAGGGGGGAGTGTGGCCACGGGGCCGACAGCTGTAGCAGTCTTAAGCCCGTAGAGGATCGCGCCTCGTATATCAACTTTGTTATAGATGGTAGTTTGCCGGTAACACTCGATGAAATTCGTAATGAGACGTGTAAAGATGAAATTTTGAGCAAGGTTATATCATTTATTGAAAATGGTTGGCCAAAACGATTATCAAGTAACTCAATTCAACCGTATTTTTTATGTAAAACGCAGTTGTCGTCACATTCAGATTGTCCTTGAAGAGTTTCAAAGTCCTATTGTAAGCAACTGAGCTGGGGACACTCCTTCCCAATATAGGATCCCAGGTCTGCCTTCCCTTCGTTAGAAAATCAGAGTTTTAAGACATGATTTTCTCCATTGTTGAATTAACCACCCCATCGATTATGCTTTGATGATTCGTCAAGAATATTTGGATCATCTTATGAAACTCACAAGGATGCCAGTTACTTGTAACTTCATCGAACGGATAGTCAGTCTCAGAGTCCCAGTGTAATTGCTCTATTCTAATGTTGAAAATGTACAAAGGGGTCTTATCTTCCTTTCGATTGAACTCCCTGGTCCTGTTGACGGTCTCAGCTACCTTAGGAGCGGGAGTTCCATATCCCATGGGAGGGGGATTTGTGTAAAGGTATAAAAAGCTGACCGAACCAAGGTCCTTGCTTATTTCACTTAAGTCTTTGGTGTTTGACATTTCATCATTTGATGCTTCTTTAAACAAAAAAGTTGTTAGCAAACTAGAAACTTTGATTCCAGAGTCCCTCATCTTTTTTAATTTGGATTCCATGTTCAGTACTTTTCAGAGTCTGTTTATACTCTGTAAACCCATCAAATTTAGAACTCTTTGCTCTAAATCTGATAATTTGGCAAAAACTGCGGGCCCCCCACCAGTACCACTAGCTGCTCGACGCAAACGTGCAGCTTTTTTTTTTGGTATTATTTTTGAAGTCACTCCAAGCCTTAAACCATACAAAGATGCCAACACTTTATTCCCCACCACCACACCCAGTTTAAACCAAAATGGGTTAGCAATAAACCTTTTGACTAACCTTCTTCCTTTTCTCAGTGGTTTTAGTGACACCAGCACCATCACTGTTCAATAATGATGTCAATTCCTCCCAATTCCGTATGCTCGTTATCCGACCTCGAGAATTAGTAGATAATTGGCTTAGATCTCCATGCCTAAAAAGTAACTAACTTAGTTTTACAAAGTTCATATATTGGATCAAGTTCACTACACACCAAATTATATAAATTACACTTACTGAGCAGTAAGTGTAATTTATATATTTATTTATATATGTCACCAGCATTTCAAATTGGGACGGGCTAGTCTTCATTTTTATGAATAATATTAAAAACTTTACGCAATTCACAGACACACACTTTTGTAAATACAAAATATACGTCAAACTTCGTTGTACAATCACCACTAATTGAATAGGCAGTCGCTTCTATTATGAACACAAAATACGAATGGCAATTTATTTTGGCCGGTTACTACGGTCCGTCAGTTGTTCGTTTCGTTCGTTCAACATTCGTCACTGGGGGTCTACTCTCTTTCTCCGAAACGCAACAACGGCAACGAACGAAAATTAAACGTAGTCACGTCTGTGACCTTATTGTATGTCACTTACGGACGCACACAATAAAATTTAATACATTCGTTCACGTAAATTGTCTGTGAATTCGAACTTCTTGTGTGCGTCCGCAAACGATATAGATTAGGGTCATAAACGTAACAACGTTTAATTTTCGTTCGTTACCGAACTTACGTTTCGGAGAAAGAGAGTAGACGCCCTGGTCACGGTGAATTAACGCGATACCAATGGTTGTATGATTAGTATCTCACACTCGCAATTTAACGATAGTCGAAGTGCTTGACGTCAACACGATTTACGCGTTCGATGCGATAATCAAAGAATCATGTCCACTTTCTATACATTGATTGACCTGTCACTTGATTTGTTTTACAGGTCGCGTCTAACTACAACTAGTGTTGTATGAAAACAATTATTGTTTATAATAACACAATAACTTGCCATCTTTTCATTTAGAGGCCAGGGATTAATGCAATTACGTAAATAAGTTTTTGAGGTTAAAACAGCTGTCATACGAGATTTGACAGCTGTCATAACTTCAAAAATATAAGTTAGATAAATCGAATTGTATATTAGAGAGAGAGTATCATTTTACAAATAAATCTCCCTCTAATGTAATATCATCTTTAAAACGACGCACAGTCGCAAACAGCAGTTATAATCTCGTAATAACCCGCAGATGCCGAGTTTTAGACTTCACGTCTGATGTTATTCTATCCCTGTATTCCAGACTACACTTAGTGCAAATTAATTTAGGGAAGTATCGATTAAACGACTTAATGAAATTAAACCTCTGGGCCATCATGACATAAGTAAATAAATAACTGAAAGAGCTGCCTTCCTACATGTTTTTGGGGAGAACAGGGAAATTAAATAAAAAACTGATTTTGTTTTATTATTATTTATTCAATCAATGTCTTCTCTAACAACCACTTCATCTAAAAATGCCGCTGGGGCTATAATATTGGTTTCATGTCTGGCCCAACCTAGGTACCACACCAAGGTCATAACATGCGCACAACAACCTACAGTGCGACGTCCTACGATGCAGTTACAGCAATATTCTATAATGCCTTCTCGTCCATTAACACCATTTGCTACCAAAATATACACATAATACTGACGTCTTGAAATATGTCTTGATTTTATTTTCCCTTTTATAAGCGAATTTTCCCCACTGCCTAACTCCGGTATACGATTAGTATCTAGACAAACTTCTATTCTATATCCGCCATGGAAACGTACATGTTCACCATAATATGAACGTGCTTGACGAATTTGGTACGTTCCCAAGGCGAATAATATTAATTCACTGAATTCTAGACGGGGGAACTCAATATTAGCATTATCTGCTGTAATGCTATGAAAAAAGGATGCCCGGCGATTTAAATTATATTCTGAAACTATATTTGATAAGTTATTTATCAGGGGCATCCTTTCATTTATTATATTTAGAATTTGAGCAGCATCAGCTCTATTGCGAAGGCGAACACCAAACTTATTAATTAAACTGGCAGCAATTTGGAAGTAAGCCATCATATTTGGTACAGTTTTATTAAAATGGTCAAACCTTAACAATCTAAAATCTCTTTTAAAATATCCATTGACAACCTCCACCACCCATCTGCATATAGTTACACATCTACTTCTATTTGCTTGGGTGGTGGTTAACTGGTGTTCACCTTCTATTAGTGACTCTGGCATATATTATGCCTTATAATTACAATTCTCTAATAAGCTGATGCTATCTCTGAATCCCCTGTCTAAAATAAATATGTCATTATCTTGAAAGTACTGTCTCAGTGGGGAATTTTCATTGCTGAACAAAGAAGACATTATTTCTGCATCAGATGTGGTAGCCTTGTATGGGCCAAAACAATCTAAAATGTAACCGTCACAGGCTACTATTAAAAATGGCTTTAACAGATTTCTGTATTTATGTAAAGAATATGTGTCTTTTTGAAACATATAATTGCTACTTTTATTTAAAAAAATGTATGTTCCATCGCACATCACAATACATTGTTCATTATTTTCATTATATATTCCATTTGGGATCATGAGATTGTGTTCAATCAATTGTACTCTAGACAAGTGGTTTATTCCGAGATTGCATGGAACAAAATCTTGCAATAATATTTCTCGTGCTGTTTGCATTAACCTCTCTAGTGTAGTGCGAGGAACTTCCAGTAAGATGGATATTCTTAAATCAGAATCACCTGTTCGCATCTTAATTAATACAGCAGCTAGACCTAATATACCCCTGTGTTTACTCAATAGTCGGGGAAGTTCTTCCAATAAATTAAGGAATTTCGCTTTTGTTAAGCCCATCCAAAATCCAAATAAATGGTCATCAATTTCTTGTACTGATTCTATGCTTGAAAAATCGAGAAAATGTTTGTATTTTTGAACAAAAGAAAAAACGTGCTCAATGTGTTCAACAGTGAAATCGCTCATGCTGTTTTCACTGTCATAAAGGGAATCCCAACTGTTTCCATGTAAATGGTCTGTGCATACCCTAGCCAATTTGGGAATATAAAAATTGTAATTGGACAAAATGGTAGAACGCAGTTCATCTGACACAGTATGCAGATTTGCATTCTCACATGCATAAAATGCACAATGAGATGCCGTATTGGGAGCACGTTTATAATTAAGTAATGTTATGTTACTTGATTGTTGATTTCTCACTATCACTGGTTGGGTTTGAGATTGTTGCGAATGGACCTCTGGAGCTGGAACTGATTCTACAAATGATTCCCTTTCATTTTCCTCATCTGTACTTGCACGGAGCGAGGGAGGTTGTATTTCTTGTAAATGGACTGGATCAACAGATTGTTCTACTTCTTGTTCTATTGTTTCACCTTGAAGAGTCTCGTCACCGTCTAAGCCTCTTCTCTCATCCTGTTGCTGACTTTTAAGAGCTTGTCTTTTAAATCGCAACCAACAGGCATGACATACACGATCAGATTGCGATATCTGTCAACAAAAACAGTATATTTGTATTAAATGCATTAACACACCCAGTAACATTGTTGATTCAAATATAATAGAGTAGGCCTAAGCCCTGCAGTGGTAAAACCCAAACTAATATAAATAAAATGAGTTTGAATATTTAAATACAAACCTGACGAGGTGCTACAGCAGTTTGAATTAAGTTGATCATCCTTAGTGTGAGTCTTGATGCATTTTCTTGAAGAATGTGGTCACTTTGACGATTGAGCAATGATCGCCCACAAACGGGGCATACTTGAGCATGACCACGGCGAGATGAACTAGCAGATGCATCACACTCATTGCTTCCATGAATCTGAGCATTAATAGTTTGCATGCATATATCAAAGCACGCCTCACAAATGTAATCTTCTCTGTAATCTGAAAAACAAATCAATTATAAGAAATAAGTATATTTAATTTATATTTTTACATGTTTCGATTTAAATAGCTGTGAAAAAGAATACTTTAGCTAAAAATATGGGGAAATCTACATGTTAGTAACACATAGTGGTGAGTATTAGTTCTATTTTTCTGTAGGTACCTACTTAAGTGCGTCTGTTGATTGAATACTAAACGTAACGTTAGTTACCTACTTGATTGTTATTATACTTACTATTACTGGAGATATCCAAGTGCTAATTAGCGAGATGACTCTGCTATCAAGCTGAAGGGCCTGATAACGTCGAAGCGTATTAACATTTATGTTGCAATTTATACAAAGCAATCTCGTAGAAGGCTCCATATCGCTTTCCAACAACAGCGATAATGTCGTAAATCCAAATCAAAAAGCACTGAATCGGTATCCGTATAACACAAGCCAAAGTAATCGTAAGTGGTAGGTATCGAAGTCCGTGAAAAATGCAAAAGTCGTAAAGATATCGGAAAATCTAAAATCGCACAGTACAACACGTAGCAAGAACAAACGAACGACTGCAAAACGTCAATCAAATGACAGCCTGTCATTCACAGTCGGCGCAATTCGTTTTACGCGTAACCTGTCAAAGGTTACGAATTGCGCCGACTAAAACACTTTTTTCTTTCCATACCGTAAGATAAAACCTTAAATAAATCATAGTTTAATAAATTAACAAGTACAGTTCAAAAAAATACCAAATGGTTATTTTGAACATTCATTTAACCACAATGACGAACGAAGCAGTTTTTCGTATTCCGTGAAACGTAACGTGCATAAAACGCGTTCCGTTTCCAAAAGTCTATTGAGGTTAAATGTTGATAATAAACATAGTAACAACGTTTTTTTTCCTGGGTTTACTTGAAAATTCAAATAAGCAATACGAAAAAAGCAAAAAAATTGCAATTTTTTAAGATATTATACATCACTAGACTCGTCATAAAATTTTCAGGTCAAAATTGGACATGATTCTTTTATTATGACACTCGCACTAAGCATACAGATGCTCGAGCTGTCGAACAGTATAATTACTTACCTACGTTTCATTTGAAATAAACACTGTGCAGCTCGAGCATGTGTGCAGTTGTGCGTGGTGTGATGCGTACGTAGTAAAATTATTTTTGTTCACATAGTTTTATAATATGAGCTGTGTCCACGAGAACACTGCCGACAAACTCTCCTGCAGTTTGGCAGAAGTTTTGTAAATTAATCTTAAATAATTAACTTTGTTGAAATAAATAAATAAAAAAATGGATTTCGGTAAGCAGTGGTATAAATCGGGTTACCACATAGTTCATCGCATTTTCACCGGTTTTCCGTTCACTTTTACGCACAAAACGCACTTTTAACATTTCACATTTACGTTATTCTTACGATATCACACATTTGGTTTAAGCACGAAATCTTCTTTAGGAAGTGAAGGCCCAAGCCCAGGACTGTTTGAACACGACGTACACCTGGTATTGAACGCCGAAAATCTATTTCCTTCTGCAGTTCCTCTACGCCCACGGCGAGAAAAGGAATTTCTCAAGGTTTGACGAAGTATTTGGTCATTAATCCACGCGTGATGGCAGTTCTTGTAGCATTTGTACAGGAAATAGGCTGCCAATATCAGCAAAAAACCCAAAATTATCATCATCACAATGCTTATTGCAGAAAGATGAAATTGTAGCTGGTCGGTAGTAGCCACATTAGAAGATCCAATCCCATTCTGGTTTATTATAACTTCTTCTCGTTTTGGAGTGTTAGAATTGCACATTGTAAAAGTTTTTGAAAGTTCTCGAACAAAATTCAACAACGCAAGTAACACTTAGGACGATAGTCTGCAACTGCTATAATTGCTGCTGCAATTACTGTTATACATCGTTATTTATTTATCGTACACGGAATTAGACTTTAAAAACGACCATATATTAGCTTATAATATTGGTGTCCATCATTGCCAATGAGAAAAGTGCCACCTTTTCTTTGGATAAATACCGAGTTCAGGGTTGCTTACTTGTCGGTATTGTGGTAAATTATAAACCGAGAAAAAGAGTTTGCTTAACGTAGTGAACGTTAACTATTTATGTAATAAAATGAATTATAAAATTAAATATTTCTGTTTTACCTACCTTTCTAAAAATTTTGTTACGTAATGCCAAAACAATGTGTCCGTTTGAAAAATGTAACAGAAAAGCATATAACCTTTTATCAGGCCGAAATAAGTGCGTGATTTCAACGGTTGGGTCATGCCGGTTTTTATGTAGTCTTTCGGCATACTCAAATGGACTGAAACAGAACTAGACGCCCTGGATAGGGTCCGTATATTGTTAACGGCATTTCGAATGCATCACCCACGTTCTTCGGTTATGGGACTGTATATCCCGCGGAGTTGTGGATTTCGAGGCTTTTTAAACGCTTAGACTCTTCACAATCTCGAGATATGCAGTCTCAGGGAATATTTCCTAGAAGCACTATTTTGACTTGGCTCGCGAGGTTGTCGACATAAGGCGCAGGCCAGACAGAAGAGACGTAAGACTTGGACGCGTCGCAGACAGGGCAGAGACGAGTTACGGACGCGACTGTTAAAATTATATAGAAGAGATGGGGCGCGAACGCGACGCAGTCAGGACTCTTTTCGGCATTCAACAGTCTGATTTTTACACGATGACATGTCTTCTTTTGAAGATGAACATGTACACACATGTGTGCACTGGTGCATCTCGCTAATATACAAAGGGTTAGACGTTACTGAGTACATCCGGTATGGCTAAGCAATGAAGGCAATCGATTTTTTTTAAATAATGGAGGATCTACACAATTACCCATATCGTTGTGTCACAGTGTATAAAATGACTCCACAGTGTTTTAATATTATCCTGTCCAAACTGAGAAATGCTTTACAGTGAAAGCACATAAATTGGATGGAGAGCATCTATTAGTGCTTAAGAAAGATTGTTTATAACGTTAAGGTAAGTGAAATACATTATCTTTATTAATTACTTTAATATTAACTGAAAATTTTGTTACATAATAAGGTTTAACTTTTGAAAAATGTGCACGCTCAAACATCGGATTACTTTGGTGAAGAAAAATTATAAGTGTAGTTCAGAGGTGATTCTTCATTCAAAATAGATGTATTGGTGATGTTTGGAACCGAAACTGAACTATTTGTTGAATAGGGTGATAGAGTGAAGAACGTTGGGGTATTCTTATCTTGCCCAGATGTTGATGGAGATGCAATATTTTAATTTTGCTCTATTGTCGATGGAGGTGCAACATTTTGATTTTGCTCTATTGTCGATGGAGGTGCAACATTATGAAACGGCTGTTGTATCGAAGATACTGTGGCTATGTTGTTTTGAGAAATGCGGGTGGAATGTACTGGTTCTGATTTCGATGTTGCCTTGTTTCCATCTTAAGATATGCACCGACAACTGCCATCTTGAACCTTCGTTTTTGATCAAGATTCATGGCCTTCATACCAGACAACATGCTTTGTAGGAAGGCAAGATCTGTATCAAGAGGTTGCATTTGTTCCTCGCTATTTTATCGTTTTCTGTTAAAGTAATCAAAAGCAGATTGATTGACGTCTTTCAATGTAGGCATTTAAGTTTTTTACAAGAGTCCGATGATAACGGCGCAGGATGATTTTGAGCCTGTGGAAAGCACCCTCCTCACCCTCGCACACACACACTCACGCATACACACAGCCCCACACACATACAATACGCAGAGACAGATTAAGAAAAAATACATTAATCTATTGGTTTATACTAGAACTTGTTCTTTACCATGAAAAATACATAATTGCAAAACAATTATATACACGCTTAACAATTTAAGTGTCTTTGCCGGGCACAAACTCTTCGTCTTGTAGACGATGTCTCCAACGCCATTTTAAAAAGAATGGCAGATTATATTTGACGTTTTTATTTTATGCCATAGGCCTAAAACCAAAATACAGACGTCCCCTCTGTGCAGTAACCAATGCAGCAGATTCACTTCGTCGTTCATTATAATCGCATTTAATGTTGTTCTTGGGAATGGGCCCAATACATCTATAATGCATCCATCGCTGCTAACTGACAAATGGTTTTAATAAGTTACGGAACTTACGGATAATAAAACTTTTCATCTGGAACTACTATTCTGGAATAAGTAGGTACACATAGGTTGCATCTGCGATAATAATTAATTTTGTATTGTCCTCATTTCCGAAAATATGTTTTGGTAAAAACAGATTTCTGTCCAGCACTTCTTCTCTAGAAATATAACCTAGGCCAAGATGTCTTGGAACGTATTCATTTGTAAGACATTGTCGCGCTATTTTTAGGATATTCTAATACTTGACTTATTACACCGAAAAGGGTAGCAAGCCTCTCGTTTGATTCTCCGGTTCTTAGTTTTGTTAAATAAGCGCCGAGAACTGATCGCGGACGTCTACTTCTAAAGCCTAGTTCGGACTACTGTAGTAATTCAGTAGAGTATCGTGTAATTTAGTTGCTAAACTACTCGCTACTGCACAGAAATCGTTCGCATTACGGTCCAGTTCAGTACATAAGTGAGTGGTGTTTTGCAAGATGAACGGGCTGCAACGCAATAGAGTGAATAAACTGATTAAGCTAATCGTAATCGCTACTTTAGAAGAGGTGGATCAGGAAATTTGTGTGAAAAGAAAGAAAAAGCAGTTATCGGTATGGAAAATGGATCAATAAAAGAGATAAACTAGGAGCTACTAATTGTCTTCTGAAGGAAGTAGCATTGGAAGATCCCAAAGAATACTTCGATAGTTTGAGATTGTCCGAAAGTTGTGTTAATTTTCTGATAACGAAAATAAACTCGCGAATTAAGCGTAAAGATACCCTTTTAAGTGCGATTCCTGCGGTTACAAAATTACAAGCAGTTCTATACTTTCTTGCTACTGGATGTATTTTAAGGACACTCGCACATATATTTAGACTCGGAAAATAAACTATTTCCGAATTCACCATCGAAGTTTCAAGATTTCAGTTGAAGACCGACGTGTTTACCGAAGACCTCAAACTCATTTTGTTCGACTGTTTTTGATGATTTCTTTTAATTAGTCAACCATGCTTGAGAGCTGGGCGATTTTCCTCTTTTTTGTCGGACGTGGAGGAGGTGTAGGTTCACGAAAAGTATCCACTAACTATTTTGCTCTGTATCTGTATCATCAGAGTGTGAACTATTGGAAGCCTGAAACAAACAAAATGTTATAAGTAGTATCAAAGAGTATTCATGATCATAAATATTTTTTTTCAGATTCCTACTACTGCATCACAGACTGGAAAATAATTGAAAATAAACTTTCCAGGGTGCAGTGGAGCAATCGACGGCAAACATATCGTCATTAAGGCACCCCCTGAATCAGGAAGTTTATACTACAATTACAAAGAGACAAACAGAATTGTCTTAATGGCTCTTGTAGATTATAAATATTGCTTTAGTTTTACAAGGTGTTGTTTTGCATCCTCGTCAAAAATCATGAGAATGTCACAAAGGACATAAATAATCAATTTAAAATACGGTACCTAGTTAATTATTAATAGACGCTGATTTTTTTGGTTGTTTAAGTTTGTCGGTATATCAGAATAACCCCCTTAACGTGGTTTAGGGAATAAGATATTATCGAATAAACGTTTGAGATTGTTTGTATATGTGGATGCGCGGTTATAGAGCGTGAAACAGACGGGCCACGTTTAAAACACGGGTGGACAACACTTACCGATTTCCGTAAAAAAGAAAAAGAATAAAAAATACCTACCAATTTTATTATTGATTCGGGGCGAGAATCATTAGCATAGTTACCTCACTGAATTTGACGTGGTTGCAAAACAACATCTTGTATAGACGTTGGGTGTAATGGAAGGGTTTCTGATGGAGGCATATTTCGTAACTGTAGTTTGTACCAAGAATTAGAAAACGGTGTTCTACCAGTGTCATGTCCTAGTTGGCGACAATGCGTTTCCCTTAAAATAATATTAATTAAAACCTTCTCCAGGAAATCAATTAACGCTACAACAAAAAAAAATATTATCGTTTGTCTCGGGCTAGAAGAATAGTCGAAATTACGGCAAGATGGCCGCTGTAAGGCCTTTCATAAGGGAGAAACCACACGGTGCGGTGCGGCGCCGCACCGTAAACATTTTGCCGCATCACTGTACACATGTGGTATGCGGCGCCGCGTCTCGCTCAATCGAAGTGCGGTGTGACCAGCGGTGCGGCGCCGGAACGCAACGTCTGGCATATCATTGGGCCAGGCCACAACAGTGCGTTGCGGCGTCGCATCGCAAAAACAACATTGCACAGCTATGCGATGCGATGTCGCAACGCAAAAATTTCATCGGATACGACATCGTACGACAAGACGCTAACCGTCAGTTCAGTTTCTAGTGAGACATGGACCGCACTGCGCGTGTTCTACTTCTGCTTGCGTTAAGGCGTATTAAGAAAAAGAAACAGAAAAGAAAGTACTGGGTGCACCCATTACTGACAATTATGAATAAAGATGGAAACCACTTCAAAAGGAAATATGAGGCGCTAAAAGTGGACGAGGTTAAATTTTTCGATTACTTTAGGATGAGTGTAGTAAGTTTTGAAGAACTTCTTAGTTTGATAAAGCCTCATTTACAAAAGAAATACATATTTAGAAAACCCATCGAACCTCTGGAGATGCTGGGATTAACTGTAAGGTAAGAAAAAAATAAACTATTTTTACTATAATCATACTGTTTAATCATTTTCATAATTTAGTGTTATTCAAAACTCGTATTCCGATTGTGTGTCATTCGTCAAATTTGTTAGTTCCTCATCGAAATGAATTTGTTCTGGCTCATTTACATCATCATTCCTTGGCGTTTGTGGAGACGATTGCATAGGTGCCGGTGATGTTTCGCATCCGCTTTGGAAGGCACTGCGTTGAATGGATGTTTGATAGCCACTCTGCATAGGCATTTGAGCTGATTGGTAGCCACTCTGCATAGACATTTGAGCTGTTTGATAGCCAGTCTGAACAGTTGATTGAGATGTTTGATAGTTTGCTTGGACGGATGTTTGTGAAGTTTGATAGTGGCTGGGATAGTATGATGGTTGGTGTAAATCACTTAATATCTGTAGGACACGACTTTGGAAAATTATTGTTTGATTATCATTCAATTTTTCCAATGATGGCAAAATTCCTTTAAAAAAAGATAAATGTCTACTTTCAGGTGTTTTTAAAGCAGCTATAATATTCTTCTCAAATTCGTCTTCGTCAATTTTTCTTTTACGCGATGCAGGCTGGTAACGTGGCATGACAGGTTGCTGGCTTTGTTGGGTTGAGGTGCTTGGTCTTATTTCTTCATCGTCAAGACTTGATGTTGTTTTATTTTGAGAATTCTTTTTCAGAAATAGGAGCTGGTCGTATAGATGATATTGTTTAATTTTTTTGGCCCCAGCTCCGGATTTGCTCGTTTAATTTTTTTTCGTATTTTGTAAAATTATCCTTGATTCCTCTCCATTTCTTTATGACATCGTTACCTAAAAAAATATGACGAATAATGATTTATTTTGTTTTCTTTCAGGTACCTGGCGACGGGAAATACTTTTAAAGATACCTATGCATTTCACATATTATCGTGGAAAATCTACAATAACAGGAATAATAAAATTTGTTTGTCGTATTGTATGGAACATTCTTAAAAGGTTGGAATTACCAAAAATTACAACAGAGCTGATGGAACAAATTGCTCAAGAGTATGAAAAAAAGACCAACTTTCCTAATTGTATAGGAGCGCTGGATGGAAAACACATTCGTATATTGAGCCCGGATCACAGTGGATCCCTATTTTTCAATTATAAAAATTATAATTCCATTGTTCTATTAGCACTTGTTGATACGAATTACAAATTTATATATGTCGATATAGGTGCATATGGTAAGGAATGTGACTCCACTGTTTTTCAGAACTCAAATCTATACGACTTAAAAAAAGGTCAATTATCTATACCTCCGCCAAAACCGTTACCTGGCTTTCAAAAAGAAATTCCTTTTGTCTTCGTGGCGGATGAAGGATTACCACTGACAAATAATATAATGCGCCCATATTCTGGGAAGTTTTTATCGATAGAAAAACGAGTTTTTAATTATCGTTTGAGCCGAGCCAGACGATATGTTGAGAGCGCTTTTGGCATACTCGCAAATAAATGGCGCATATTTCATCGACCCATTAATGTTTCTTACGATTTCACAATAGACATTATAAAAGCATGCTGTGTATTACACAACTTTGTATTGAATCGAGATGGCGCACAAACGTTTGAAGAAATGATTATTGACGATTCTTTGCAAATTTTACACGAAACAACACATGAAAGTAGAACAGGAGCTAACATAATCAGAAACGAATTTTGTAATTATTTTAATAGTAACATTGGAGGTCTTAGTTGGCAGTTAACAAAAATATAAATGTTTATAATTACTTACCGAGTTTTGTTTTTTCAACACTATTTAACTCCTCAAAATTTGAATATAAACTTGTACACACTTCCCTCCATGCTTCTGTTTTTAAAAATTTGTCTTTGAATTGTTATATAGTTTTGTCCCAAAGGACGGGACGTTCGTAAATTAAAGATATCAGGTGGTCGACATCGTACTGCGCCATATCGCTTAAAAAACACGTGCAGGTCGTTCAAAGTATGGACACCGACTAAACGGCAAAGCGTTGTCGCATCGCAGATTTGTACGCTGCGGCAGCGCATCGGAAATTTCCACGATGCGTTGTGCGGCGTCGTTGATTTTTGCGATGCGACGCCGCAACGCACTGTTGTGGCCTGGCCCATTGATATTTATAAGCAGGCCGCCGCAGCGACATGGCTCCGGCGCCGCGCCGCGACCGCACCGCACCGTGTGGCTTCTCCCTAAGCGAGATTGCAGATAATTTATTTTATTGCAATTATTTAATTTTAAGATTTGTGTTGAAATAAGACAATGATTGCATATGGTATTTATTTAATATTTTACAATGTACGTATAGAAAATGATAATAAAAAAATTACAAGGAACATGTTTTTTTTTATTACATCCAAAATAATTGTACATCACACCAACAAACTGTAATACAAAATAAATGAGCTAGCAAAACTCCGAATTCTGATATCTACAAAATTACAAGGAACATGTGTAATCGCAACATACCATAATAGCCAAATCGTAACAGTACGTAGACATTACTTCTCCAAGTCGAAGTTCTGACTTGGAGGGGTCAAGGTCTTCACTGACTCGGGAACGAATTCCCGGTTCAGTCGAAGAGTCCCGAAACAGTCAGTACTTGTGCTACGTTTCAGACTCCGAAATAATAACACATAACAGTAAAAATTGTCCATTATTATGGTGTGTCCTAGGTGAAGCAGCGGCTCGACCAAGTCGAAAACGAACTTGGCGGTAGTGTTTGTAGGACGGTCACCGCTACCGACAGTCGTTATATCAGTCGGTTCGTCGTCATTGTCAAGTCCGTCGTTTGTTTCGTCATCGTCCCTGTCTTCTTGTCGTCCGGCGGAGGTCTCAGCTGTCCTCGTCGTCGGTTGAGCTTTTCCAGTGTATACAAAAAACTTCCAAAGTGCGCTAAGACATTGTCATAAAATCCCGGAAGATTCTTAATTTTTAGTAATAAATGTTTTTCTATAGAAAGAATGGCTAGATCCGATAATCTAATAATTGAAAATAAACTTTCCAGGGTGCAGTGGAGCAATCGACGGCAAACATATCGTCATTAAGGCACCCCCTGAATCAGGAAGTTTATACTACAATTACAAAGAGACAAACAGAATTGTCTTAATGGCTCTTGTAGATTATAAATATTGCTTTAGTTTTACAAGGTGTTGTTTTGCATCCTCGTCAAAAATCATGAGAATGTCACAAAGGACATAAATAATCAATTTAAAATACGGTACCTAGTTAATTATTAATAGACGCTGATTTTTTTGGTTGTTTAAGTTTGTCGGTATATCAGAATAACCCCCTTAACGTGGTTTAGGGAATAAGATATTATCGAATAAACGTTTGAGATTGTTTGTATATGTGGATGCGCGGTTATAGAGCGTGAAACAGACGGGCCACGTTTAAAACACGGGTGGACAACACTTACCGATTTCCGTAAAAAAGAAAAAGAATAAAAAATACCTACCAATTTTATTATTGATTCGGGGCGAGAATCATTAGCATAGTTACCTCACTGAATTTGACGTGGTTGCAAAACAACATCTTGTATAGACGTTGGGTGTAATGGAAGGGTTTCTGATGGAGGCATATTTCGTAACTGTAGTTTGTACCAAGAATTAGAAAACGGTGTTCTACCAGTGTCATGTCCTAGTTGGCGACAATGCGTTTCCCTTAAAATAATATTAATTAAAACCTTCTCCAGGAAATCAATTAACGCTACAACAAAAAAAAATATTATCGTTTGTCTCGGGCTAGAAGAATAGTCGAAATTACGGCAAGATGGCCGCTGTAAGGCCTTTCATAAGGGAGAAACCACACGGTGCGGTGCGGCGCCGCACCGTAAACATTTTGCCGCATCACTGTACACATGTGGTATGCGGCGCCGCGTCTCGCTCAATCGAAGTGCGGTGTGACCAGCGGTGCGGCGCCGGAACGCAACGTCTGGCATATCATTGGGCCAGGCCACAACAGTGCGTTGCGGCGTCGCATCGCAAAAACAACATTGCACAGCTATGCGATGCGATGTCGCAACGCAAAAATTTCATCGGATACGACATCGTACGACAAGACGCTAACCGTCAGTTCAGTTTCTAGTGAGACATGGACCGCACTGCGCGTGTTCTACTTCTGCTTGCGTTAAGGCGTATTAAGAAAAAGAAACAGAAAAGAAAGTACTGGGTGCACCCATTACTGACAATTATGAATAAAGATGGAAACCACTTCAAAAGGAAATATGAGGCGCTAAAAGTGGACGAGGTTAAATTTTTCGATTACTTTAGGATGAGTGTAGTAAGTTTTGAAGAACTTCTTAGTTTGATAAAGCCTCATTTACAAAAGAAATACATATTTAGAAAACCCATCGAACCTCTGGAGATGCTGGGATTAACTGTAAGGTAAGAAAAAAATAAACTATTTTTACTATAATCATACTGTTTAATCATTTTCATAATTTAGTGTTATTCAAAACTCGTATTCCGATTGTGTGTCATTCGTCAAATTTGTTAGTTCCTCATCGAAATGAATTTGTTCTGGCTCATTTACATCATCATTCCTTGGCGTTTGTGGAGACGATTGCATAGGTGCCGGTGATGTTTCGCATCCGCTTTGGAAGGCACTGCGTTGAATGGATGTTTGATAGCCACTCTGCATAGGCATTTGAGCTGATTGGTAGCCACTCTGCATAGACATTTGAGCTGTTTGATAGCCAGTCTGAACAGTTGATTGAGATGTTTGATAGTTTGCTTGGACGGATGTTTGTGAAGTTTGATAGTGGCTGGGATAGTATGATGGTTGGTGTAAATCACTTAATATCTGTAGGACACGACTTTGGAAAATTATTGTTTGATTATCATTCAATTTTTCCAATGATGGCAAAATTCCTTTAAAAAAAGATAAATGTCTACTTTCAGGTGTTTTTAAAGCAGCTATAATATTCTTCTCAAATTCGTCTTCGTCAATTTTTCTTTTACGCGATGCAGGCTGGTAACGTGGCATGACAGGTTGCTGGCTTTGTTGGGTTGAGGTGCTTGGTCTTATTTCTTCATCGTCAAGACTTGATGTTGTTTTATTTTGAGAATTCTTTTTCAGAAATAGGAGCTGGTCGTATAGATGATATTGTTTAATTTTTTTGGCCCCAGCTCCGGATTTGCTCGTTTAATTTTTTTTCGTATTTTGTAAAATTATCCTTGATTCCTCTCCATTTCTTTATGACATCGTTACCTAAAAAAATATGACGAATAATGATTTATTTTGTTTTCTTTCAGGTACCTGGCGACGGGAAATACTTTTAAAGATACCTATGCATTTCACATATTATCGTGGAAAATCTACAATAACAGGAATAATAAAATTTGTTTGTCGTATTGTATGGAACATTCTTAAAAGGTTGGAATTACCAAAAATTACAACAGAGCTGATGGAACAAATTGCTCAAGAGTATGAAAAAAAGACCAACTTTCCTAATTGTATAGGAGCGCTGGATGGAAAACACATTCGTATATTGAGCCCGGATCACAGTGGATCCCTATTTTTCAATTATAAAAATTATAATTCCATTGTTCTATTAGCACTTGTTGATACGAATTACAAATTTATATATGTCGATATAGGTGCATATGGTAAGGAATGTGACTCCACTGTTTTTCAGAACTCAAATCTATACGACTTAAAAAAAGGTCAATTATCTATACCTCCGCCAAAACCGTTACCTGGCTTTCAAAAAGAAATTCCTTTTGTCTTCGTGGCGGATGAAGGATTACCACTGACAAATAATATAATGCGCCCATATTCTGGGAAGTTTTTATCGATAGAAAAACGAGTTTTTAATTATCGTTTGAGCCGAGCCAGACGATATGTTGAGAGCGCTTTTGGCATACTCGCAAATAAATGGCGCATATTTCATCGACCCATTAATGTTTCTTACGATTTCACAATAGACATTATAAAAGCATGCTGTGTATTACACAACTTTGTATTGAATCGAGATGGCGCACAAACGTTTGAAGAAATGATTATTGACGATTCTTTGCAAATTTTACACGAAACAACACATGAAAGTAGAACAGGAGCTAACATAATCAGAAACGAATTTTGTAATTATTTTAATAGTAACATTGGAGGTCTTAGTTGGCAGTTAACAAAAATATAAATGTTTATAATTACTTACCGAGTTTTGTTTTTTCAACACTATTTAACTCCTCAAAATTTGAATATAAACTTGTACACACTTCCCTCCATGCTTCTGTTTTTAAAAATTTGTCTTTGAATTGTTATATAGTTTTGTCCCAAAGGACGGGACGTTCGTAAATTAAAGATATCAGGTGGTCGACATCGTACTGCGCCATATCGCTTAAAAAACACGTGCAGGTCGTTCAAAGTATGGACACCGACTAAACGGCAAAGCGTTGTCGCATCGCAGATTTGTACGCTGCGGCAGCGCATCGGAAATTTCCACGATGCGTTGTGCGGCGTCGTTGATTTTTGCGATGCGACGCCGCAACGCACTGTTGTGGCCTGGCCCATTGATATTTATAAGCAGGCCGCCGCAGCGACATGGCTCCGGCGCCGCGCCGCGACCGCACCGCACCGTGTGGCTTCTCCCTAAGCGAGATTGCAGATAATTTATTTTATTGCAATTATTTAATTTTAAGATTTGTGTTGAAATAAGACAATGATTGCATATGGTATTTATTTAATATTTTACAATGTACGTATAGAAAATGATAATAAAAAAATTACAAGGAACATGTTTTTTTTTATTACATCCAAAATAATTGTACATCACACCAACAAACTGTAATACAAAATAAATGAGCTAGCAAAACTCCGAATTCTGATATCTACAAAATTACAAGGAACATGTGTAATCGCAACATACCATAATAGCCAAATCGTAACAGTACGTAGACATTACTTCTCCAAGTCGAAGTTCTGACTTGGAGGGGTCAAGGTCTTCACTGACTCGGGAACGAATTCCCGGTTCAGTCGAAGAGTCCCGAAACAGTCAGTACTTGTGCTACGTTTCAGACTCCGAAATAATAACACATAACAGTAAAAATTGTCCATTATTATGGTGTGTCCTAGGTGAAGCAGCGGCTCGACCAAGTCGAAAACGAACTTGGCGGTAGTGTTTGTAGGACGGTCACCGCTACCGACAGTCGTTATATCAGTCGGTTCGTCGTCATTGTCAAGTCCGTCGTTTGTTTCGTCATCGTCCCTGTCTTCTTGTCGTCCGGCGGAGGTCTCAGCTGTCCTCGTCGTCGGTTGAGCTTTTCCAGTGTATACAAAAAACTTCCAAAGTGCGCTAAGACATTGTCATAAAATCCCGGAAGATTCTTAATTTTTAGTAATAAATGTTTTTCTATAGAAAGAATGGCTAGATCCGATAATCTATCTTGTTTTTGAGAATTTCGCATGTACGTATGAATTCGTTTTAAAGCCGAAAATGACCTCTCCGTGGATGCTACAGTAACAGGAAGTGTCAAAAATAGCCTACATAATGTTGTGACTTGTGGAAAAGTGTCACCTAATAATGAATTTTGAAATTTTAGATAAAGCTCGTAAACATCTAATTTGTTCAAAGATGGACTTGTGTATAAGACTTTCAAATCGTTCTGTAAAGAAGCAGTGAACACAAATATTTGCGGAAATTGCAATAATAAAGAAGATAATATTTCATCTGGAAATGATCCAGTGTAAAAACTATACTAATACTTATTGAGTAAATTAAGAAATCTCATTTGAGAAAGAGATTGGTACCTGTATTGTATTTGCGTCTTAACATTGTCTATTATTTAAATAAAAAGACGCCGATACATAGTTTTAGCGTCTACTTCTGGATTTACCCGTCTACGCTGTCGCGGCGGTTCATAGAATTTCTGGACGCTGTCATAAATAAAATCGAAATTAATTATAAAGTCATTTGCAAGCCAACTATTGAATGAATTTATTTCGCGGTTTGCTACTTCGATATCAATCTGTTTTGATTGCAATAAATTAAAAAGAACGTCTGTTTTTTGAAAAATTACTGTACAATATCTGCAACAAAAAGCAAAACTGCATGTTTTTTAACTTACTGAGGTAACATTCTGCCAAGGAAAGAGATTCACTATCCTAAGATTGCGTGTTATCTAATATTGAATTGAAAGTATTAACCATGTCTAATCTACAGTTAAAAATTACATTAATAATGCGTGAGTGATAGTGCCAACGGGTTTCTGAAACTCCCGGCATACGGCGGGCAGCTATTTCTTTCAATAGGTTGGACCGTTTAGTTGATTTGTTGAAAAACCGAACAATACTATCAACGTGTCCAAAAAAGGTTTTCATTTCCTGAATATTTTCAAGGGAACGGCTCAGTACTAAATTTAATATATGAGCATAACATGGAACAAACATTGCCATAGGGAAAGCATCGTGAATTTTCGCTTGCACTCCACCGTGCTCGCCAGACATAACTGCCGCGCCATCGTAAGACTGACCAACTAACTTATGCCTACAATGATACTGGTACAAGTATTTCTAAAAACTGATTAGAACTTCAGCAGTTCGACTTCCGCTAACATCGTAAAAACCTAGGAATCGTTCTTCTATTCCAGTTTCAGATAAATACCTAAAAATTACAGTTAATTTCTCCCTATGACTGACATCGGGAGTTTCGTCAATCATTACAGACAGAAATTGAGCTTTATTTACCTCAAGTCTAATCTGGTCCCGTAAAACGGATGCAATACTATTTATTAAATCATTTTGGATGTCACTAAAGAGACCAGAAAACGCGGGGTTCTGAACCGAAGAACATAAATCTAAATGCGAATCCATTACTGTATCATACTTGCTCAGATAAAGCAAAGTTTCGATGTAGTTACCGCGGTTATTTGAATTAGGTCCTTCATCATGGCCGCGAAAAGCTAGTTGTTGTTTACCTAACAAAATAACGGTGTCAATAAATCGTTTCATTAAATCTCTATTGCGATTAACTTTCCTGTTATGGTCGTCATGCGAATTATCTAAAAATGATTCTATCCTACTAGTCCCAAACGCATGTAATGCTAAACAACTACATATATGCTTTTCGGTCTATGTTTCCAAGATGAATTCGTTAGATTATTAATATCGGTATAACCCCCTTTATTCCATAAACTCGTTGCATCGTATAGTATTGGTTTACTACAGACACTTTATACTCACACTTATCATCCATATTTATACTTTTATTGGTTTTACATTAGCATTTTACCAATCGTTTAAATTTTTATAAATATTTTTCTTGTTATGACATTTCTTACATCAAATATGTCAGCTGTCACTGTTACTTTTTACTTTAATTGTTACCAGCCAAATTCTCTATGAAGGTTTCATTTAGATTTCATATTACTAAACTGATTATCACCAATACGTGAGTTCAATTGTTGTATTTTATAAATAATTACGAATATTTGCTGTGTAAAGATATTCTAAGTTGTATTTATGAAAATATTATGAGCAAGGTTTTTGACCTATTGTTACTGGCTGTTTTGAATACTGGCTGGTTGCGTTTTGATGAGCGCAACAATTTTGAATCCATGAAGAAATAAATTCGAAAACAAGGATCAGAGTTGCCACAGGAGATTCAAGTAAGGAGTTGACAGAAGAGATTCAAGTAGAGAGTTGAAGGAGATTGAAGTATCGATCAGAGTGGACGGCAACAACGTCCTGCTCATGGCGGGAGTATCCCCTGGACCTCACGGGACTGCCGAGGAGGTACAGCCAGCAAGATTTGCAGGTTTGTGGAGGAGGCGCCGTGAAGACGTTCGGTGTCTCCGCAAGACTTTGGAGGCTCAGGTGTCATACTTGGAGCGCCTGCGTATCCAGATCTCTGCTCTCATGTCTCCGCTGGATTCCGACAACTTCAAGGTGCGACTAGCGATGAAGGAGCTGGAGTGATTGAAGCAGCTGCTCAAAGTTATGGAGCAGGAGAAAACTGTGCTGGAACGAGAGAAATTGGCTTAAGAAGACGATGTTTGCGCTGCAGATGATCGTGTTTCAGAGACTATATTGTGTAAAATAAGCAGGTTTTGATAATTCTAATAAATTCATTTTCCCCTTTTTAATTTATTCAATGTACAAATTAGCTTATTTCCTCCTCACTCATAAAGGAATAAGCTAGTTTGTTACAATCGGAAAAAAGTGAACATGGAAAACAGTACATTTTATTTAATTTACAACTGCCAGTTAACCATTGATATTTATCGTAAAGGGAAATATTAAAATGTTTGAAAAAACCATAGTATCTTTTATAATTTATAGTCATATCAGGGCGAGCACGGCGTAACTGAACTACATGTTTTTTATTTTCAAAACTTAACCTTGAAAAGCATGTTTCCTCACAAAGCAAATAATCTGTCAAGCAACAGTCTAAAGCTATTAATGCGGCCATCCTACTGCTTACTTTGCAAATCTACAACCCTAAATTAGTATGTAATTACAACTTAATAAACTATCTACTTACCGCAAATACCTAATTACAACGTACGTCTACGTAACTGCTTTCACTACACACATGTCACACAACACAAATAACAAAAACAAAGTCTAACTGTAATCACTATTTTAAACCAAGAAATAAATTCTAATAGGTCTGACTAATAATTTCAAATACAACGTGGCGCTACAATGGTGACATTAATTTAACACACGGGTAGGGCTAGTGGCCAATAATCATATTAGAGGTATTCCTCGTAGCGCTCCCGTTTTGAAACGCTCCCATCTAAGCGCTCCCGTTTTGTTCCTCCAAGCGCTCCCAAAAGGAGCGCTTCGAGGAACGATTAAAAATATTAAAATTTATTTCCTCGAAGCGCTCCCACGTTTAAAAATAGGGAAAAGCATGAAGTAATGAATTATATCGATAATTTTTAAAAACTCATGTGTGCATCATCGACATCGAAGTTGCTTAACCAAATTACGAAATTGAGAGAATAATATCTTTTTGCTTTCGGCACTCTTATGTGTATACAAGGACCAATGTTATTGTGTAGGTATTCAAAGAGGATGTTATAAATAAAACGCATAGATATACTTAATATAAATTATATACATATAATAATCACATTGCAGTAGACCTACATAATAATTACATTAGTACTTTGTGTGTACCACTGGCGACGGGGTGTGGACGAACGGGAATAACCCCTGGCGACTAGCTCCACGCCACGGTACTGTGACGTCATACGCATTAGCGAGTCTGCCAGCGCGACTGAATATTTTTCGAAACTTTAAATGCTAATAAAATAAAAACTACTGGGTATTTTTGAGAGGAACAAAAAGTTGTTAACTTGTATCCATACAGGCTATATTATGACAAACTTTCAGGCGATTTGGCAAAGTAACGTTATCCATTACAAATAGGATATAAAAACATATTCCAAGTTACAATCACATTAAAACAACATTAATACTAAGAGTAGTATAAGTATGTATATTATAAAAATCTTTAAAATTAAAAATCACAGATCGTTTCATAATCTTAATTATTACTGACTAATTAATAAGTGTTCATTGGAGTTGCACAATTTGATCCCGCCAAGTCCGTTCCATCATCGGACCACAAGACGTACGGCGTTGCGCCACCGTTACATGGTCGACATCCCACCCATACGTACAAAGCGTTTTGGGAACACATTCATTATGCGTACAGCTAAGGAGTGGAATTCCCTGCCGGAGTCTGTGTTTCCTGATAGCTACAACCTAGGAGTCTTCAAGTCTAAGAGTGAATAGATTGCTTCTAGGCAAGCGTGCTCCATCGTAGGCCATATCATCGCTTAACATCAGGTGTGATTATGGTCAAACGCGAGCCTATCGCCAATAAAAAAAAAAATCACAGATGGTTCCTTCATGTTTAACAATTACAAATTACAAATAGGATATAAAATAATATTTCCAGTTACAATCACATTGAAACAATATTAATCTTACTAAGAGTAGTATAATAATTTAAAAATCTTTAATATTAAAAATCACAGATCGTTTCATAATCTTAATTATTACTGATTAATTAATCATTACTAACAGGTGCAAAAATACTTATTAAAATCTTAACATCTCTAGGCAATGTCCTATAGAAATAGCGCCAGACACGTATTGATGTAATATATTTTCAATTACATTGTTTCGTTCTTGGGCATGTTTTTGATTTTCGGAAATGTTCATTTTTAATCTTATTTTAGCAAAATTGTTACAATAGTTTTGTAAGTACCTTAGCAGTTTAGCTAAATTTACACCTTGCTTTTGATTGATTTTTTTATTAATGTCTGAATAATGTGATTCCACGAAATTATTTGTTTTATTCTTTTCACCGTAACATGTAAATTTGTTTTTCCAAAATCGGTGTTCTAACCATTGGGAAACCATATAATCATTGAATTTTGTGATATTTTTGTCCTGTGGAGACTGACTCATTATATAAAGAAATGCATCATCTAAATCTGAGGCAGGTAAATGAGGTAATACAGTACACAAAGCAACATGCTTCCTAAAAATACTATTTTTGGATAGACCTAGGTCTCGAGATTTTCTTTTAAGCGCTTGTTTGTAGTGAAAAATACACCCACTTGCAACTGCATTTGGAAACTCTGCTAAAAAACCGCTGATTGCGGCTTCTTCAAAGTCGCTTTTAAAAAAATCAACCTGCATATTTGGTACTGTTGTTTTCAACAACAGAAATAATAATTTATATGTTGACTTCTTTTTATCACATAATAGAGCATATACTAGTGGCTTCACAACGCCATCGATTTCTCCATGGATGCTGTACAGCTGCTTAAATGGTTTTGGCACACTTTTGAAAGTCCCGTCGCAGTATAAATGACGACATCTTCCTAATTCCCCTCTACTCTTCTCGGTAGCAAACAAAAGGATCCTCCTTTTACCATCATCATAATCCGCAAGGGTGAAGTTGTGAAATGATTTTGGCACCTAAAACAAGAAATTTATGGTCATTGGCAGTGATCGGTATTTACAAAAACTTTGACGAAAATAACGATTATATTTAGATAAACAAAATTTATCTAAACATGATACCTACATAATTATAATATATATAAAACACATGTAACTTTTAAACATTTTTTTTATTTTACCTTCATACTGACCTCTATTTATCTAGATGTGTTGATAAAAAAAATAGTTAAAACATAATCACAGTTCTCAATAACATAAACACAAAAAGTTATGTTAAATTAATTTTATCGAAGAGCAGCCCTGCGATTGCTGCGGGATCGCTCGGTGCGAAGCAATTACAACTGTACGCTTGAGTATTTAAGCACATTTAAGCATGCAGTGGTTGCTGACGCGACGGAGTAGGCTAATATAGCAGTAGGTTTTATAAATTTTCTATGGAGTATCTGTACGTAATCTGTGCTAGAGCATAGATTAATGCGACTCTTAAGGGCCAGGCATCAAATAAAATATACATATTTTTATATTAATTACTTACTTGCACATCTGTTAGACATTTCCCAAACAAACGCTTAACTCCAAAACTTTTATTTCTTTTATTGTAAAGTCCAGTTTTAATATTTTCAAACTTTGGTATTTGATTTGTCAAATTAATTCCCTGGTCTAATAAACAATTAAGTTTTCTTTTATAAACCTCAGGGAGAGGGTCTAAGGTGGACACGGCTTCTTGGTGAATATCCTCCACTACTTCTCGCACAAATTGTGATGCCTCATTACGCCGACAAGAATGTTCGTTCTTTTTTAAAATATCTTCATATTTATTAAGAGTTAGGAAGGCACCACACGTCTTTATTGTACACCGCCACACACTGTTCCCATTCTTATTAACTTTTATAGGTCTGTATATATAATTATCACATAACAACACTTTCTTTCCTTTTTTACTTTGGACGTATTTAATTAGCATGTTTCCAGTACTTGGTTCAGCAATTGGTTCCATGCTCACACAATTATTTCACAAACTTTATTAGTAAACAAACTTGCTTCCGTGACACATTCGCGCAACTTGCGATAACAACAAAACGCAATTTTACGTAAACACAAGTTCGGGCAATGCTCGGCTGGGTTCGTGTGAATTCGTTAAACGCGACTCTCTAGGATACAATGGGGAGGCGGGGTTACGGTTTGTATGTGTGTGTGCAGGACTCACACGCCGCGCGCGCCGCATCTTTAACTCTTAGTTAAGAAGTTAGTATCGCTATTTTTGGCAAAAATTAATTATAAAATTGTTTTAACCATTTTATCAATCGCATAGGTAGCATCACCGTTGAGCGCAATACGTTACTGGATCCCGGCTCAGAGCAGGTGATTTTAGTCAGTAGGTGGTTTTAGTCAGTAAGAGTCTGACACTCTCTCGCCCCGCCTAGGACAAGGAAAGTCATTTCTACCATTGACGTAAACGATAGACACCTCATTGCCTTATTTCTACGAAAAACTTCGGAAAAAAAAACATTGAGGTGTGCGGGGAAGGGGGTAGTAATGGGAAACATAATGGAGAGAAATCATAAGCTTTCTAAACAATAAAAAAATATGAATAGGTACATATGTCGGTAGATTATATTCATCTATTTGGTGGACTAAAGGATTTACAATAAAACAAAAAAAAAATTACCAAACCCGTGCTAACAATGTGTTCTACTTATTATCGATAATTTCAGTTAGTATAGTCCCATCTCTATCCGAAAGTTAATCATGGGAGCGCTTCGAGGAAATAAATTTTAATATTTTTAATCGTTCCTCGAAGCGCTCCTTTTGGGAGCGCTTGGAGGAACAAAACGGGAGCGCTTAGATGGGAGCGTTTCAAAACGGGAGCGCTACGAGGAATACCTCTCATATTACTTTTGATAATTTAACATAACTAGTAAATAGAAAATAATAAATTTCAAACAAACTAAATAATAAAAAAGTAGCTACAATTAAGATCACCCTTGCAAAAATTCATTCATGAAATTACTTACCTAGCTGGCTTACGTTAACTCGGAGCGGCAACGCGTCGCTTCGCGCGCTGGCAACCGCGCAACGCGTCTTGTACCTACTCGTAATCGGACTGATACTTTGACGGCATATTATCAAAGCAACCGACCGGCGCAAGTGGTACCTACAGCAGAGGTGCTTACTCAACACTTATCATATCACCCTCTTTTATTACTATTAGTTATAACTGACATAGCACTGTTTTTATTTATCTTTATTTTAAATTTTCTTAGTTTCAATGAGACCACCTGTAACCTTATTAGCTGTGTGTGAGATTATATAAAGCCACCTAGGCCAATGTAGGTGTGTATTGGAACAAAATTAAAGGTGTGTTCTCCTAAAAATAAAATATAAACAGGATTTCGGGCGCCTTGGAGCACACTAAAAAAATAGCCAGATAGTCAAATCGAAGGGATCGAACTTTTAAACTGCAGGGAGGTAGCTTTTTTTGTAATAAATTTTCAATGAAACAAGCAAAATATACCCTTGAACATTTTAATTTATTAAAGCCTATGATTTTAGATTTTTCTTAAATTGTATTACTAACATCATTTTTTGTGTTGTTATTAATTGCATCCTGTAAATTGAATTAAAAAATAGGTTACTCAGCAAAAGGCTGTAAAATGAATTTAAAAGGTGATCTCAGGCATTGAATATATTGTCGACACGTGGATTGGCAAGAACTGCATCGGAATTTAACCCAGAATAACCTGAATAAGACCGGAATAAAACCGCCAGCAGCTGCTAGCTGCAAAAGAAATACGGAAACGATGAGTAACGTGTTCTGCCGAATCTTTGGACCTCGTGGAAACGTGGCGATTCATAGAAAGGAGACTTACCGTTTATTCCATCAAAATTGAGTTCTCCCAATGCACCTATAATATATATTAGGTGACAGAGTCATTGAAGAGACGCACAATGGGATCTGGAAACAATAAGTTTAAATCGTAACGATGGAAGAATTTGTAGGAGAAGAAACCAAGAATTTGTTCGAAAGCATCAAAACTCACCAGGAAATCCGAATGAACAATCCTTCCACCACTCCCTGGGTCTTTTATATTATATAAATGGCATCTCAAAGCCAAAAGTTATCTTGGATTCAACCAGATTGAAATTAATAATTTTCAGACGACATTACGACCGCCAGTTAAGGACGCAAAGTGACACATCCAAAATTTGACACTTCAAACCTTCAGAAACTAACATAGATTAAAAATGACAGCTAGAAAAATTCGTTCAAAAATCGACTAATTGGTCAAAGACATGTAACGATATAATAAACTCGTTACACACCGTGGTGGCGGATACAAAGAGCTAAACGGCGTTTCATGTTTTGCCGCACATTTGAAAATAAATTGTCACTTGAAGCCATTTCCCTCAATTTCTCAAATGCATTTATTATTCGATGGCGTAATTGTTCCACCGAATCCACGTTCTCCGCGTACACATCGACTTTGATGCACCCCCTGAAAAAAAAAATCGAGTGGCGTGAGGTCTGGCGATCTTGCTGGCCACCTACGAGGTCCAAATCTGCCAATCCGTTGTGCACCAAACGTGTCAGTTAGCCACTGCCTGGCTATTGTTACAGAGTGTGCTGGCGCGCCATCTAATTGGTACCACATTCGTTGGTAACGGTGGACGTTTAGATTATTTGTGTATTCTGACACCGTATCATTTAGTAGGTTAACAAACCTTTCTCCGGTTAAGGACCCATCAATGAATACAAGTCCGATGATGTTGTCTCTGTGAATAGCTGCCCAAACATTTACCGAAAATCTGTACTGATGGGCTGACTCACGCCAAACGCGCGGATTTTGATTTTTGGGTGCCCAATGGTGCAGATTATGCTGGTGCCACATGCCGTTTCTGGTGAACGTGCTTTCGTCAGTCCAACAAATTTAGGAAAGAAAGTCACTGTCCTCTTCAATTTTGCTCAGTAGCCACTGACAATAATGCACTCTAATAAATTTATCACGCTCTAACAGAGTATGTACTTTTCTAAAGGAGGACGGGCAAAAATGTATGGAAGCCAGCCTAGGAACCAATAACAACATGCGATATATCATTGTAAAGGTTTTTTTATGTACTTTAACTATCGTTATGGCGGGAAGTCCCAAATCGCTGTGTGGAAAAAGTTATTGCTAAATAAAGCCAGACTTCATTCACAACGCACACCCTCCCATCGGGGGATGGAAGGGTAGTGTGGGACTCCCCGTCCCCGGTGAGACCGGTATACCCACTAAAACGACCCAGCGGCATTCCCGCTTCGTCCTAGTGGCGGGGGACTGGGAAACCGGCACAGCCTTAACGACCAGTCCTCCGCCGACGATTGCCCTTCATGTGGACCCCTCACGCCCCCCCCGTGGGGAGGAGGAAGGGCCCGGGAATGACCAACGAAGGCAATGACGGGTGCAATGCGGGCGAAGGCACCCCCGCACCTGTCGCCCGCCCGTCGTCACCATGAGGAGTTAAAGGACCCCAACCAGGGCCATAGCTCCCCACGCGGCGGCCACGTATCCCGGTCCCCTCTCCAAGAGCGAGAGGGGAGGGGGGGGAGTCCGTGGAAAACCGCGAAACGAACGCCACCAAGCTAAGGCTCGGCGACCAACAAGTCCACTAACCACTCAGCCATGGTCTGCTGATGCAGATCCTAGTAGGCTGACCTGTGATGGTTGGGGTTCACCTGAGGGATGCGATGTTCGACCCTATCCTTCAGTCGGACATCGCACTCCCCTCCGCAGCCGTCGCTGGAGCGGCGGTGCTAGCGACAGCATCAAACCCGGACGGCATCTGCGCTTTGCCCCGCTTAGGGGGAGGATTGCAGTTCCTCCCCCTCATAACGTGGCCTGCTGGGCAGCCACTGGCGGCACACACCGCGCAGTGCGGCGTGGCGGCCTCGCAGGAGGCGGCCTTGTGGCCCTCCTTGCCGCAGCGGTAGCACGTGTCCGTCCTGTCCACCGTGGACGGACACAGGGGCCGGGTGTGTCCGATGCCGAAGCACCGGAAACACCGTAGAGGCTGGGCCTCGAGTGTCCGGACTGCACACGAGCTGAACCCGACCAAAAGACGTCCCTTGGCCAGGACGGCTTTGGCAGTGGCGAATGGTGCCCATGCCGCCGCGGCCAGGCCTTATGTCCCGGCCTCGGACCGCCGCGACGCCACAGCCTCCTATCGCTGCGACCGCCGCCACGACCTCCTCCTTGGTGACGGAGTCATCGAGGTCCGTCACCTCTATGGCCGCCGACTTGACCGGTCGGGCCACCCTGGCCGAATCCGCGATGACCTCTTGCAGCTTCGCTGCGAAGAGGTCCGCATGGGTGCTCCCCTCTGCTCCCGGGAACTCGAAAATTCGAGCCCCGGCTTGGGTCCTTCGGCAGGACACACTGCCGATCCCCAGTTGGGTGGGATCGGCATTGGCACGCGCCCGCACCAAAATCGACGCGTACGTCTCCCCTCGCCCTTCAGCCTCCGCGGTGAGCGTCACCACGACGGCCGCGGTTTTTGGGGGGACCAGCTGCCTCCCTTTCGCTTTCCCCTTCCCCTTTCCCTTGCCGGTCGTCTGCGACTGGCTGGGAGCGGTGGTGGCGGCGACGGCAGGGAACCTAACCTAACCTAACCTAACCTAACCTTGGCTGTAGGCTGAAGCTAGCAGCACTAGTAGCATAAGATGAGTGAGAGCGAGATATGACAAATCTAAACGTCAAATCCATAAAAAAAACTCAATCGAGATATGTCACAAGTAAAATGATATGTACATATGCCTACGTATATTTTTATCAATTGATAAAAATTGTATGGATTTGACGTTTAGATGTGACATATCTCGCTCTCACTTTTAGCTCATGCTACAAGCGCTGGTATGCTTAAACTCGAAGTACCTACATACACACATACACTACTTTATCCACACATTTTGTTTCTGAGAAAATAAGTAAGGACTGGAGACCCTAATATTGCTCTAAAAAAATAAAACAAACAAGTGAGAAAAAAACATTTTTGAGATTTAATATCAATAACAATGAAAAACGTTTTACAACATTATACTCTGCTAAAGAAACATTTGAGACGGTCATTAGTGACAATAGATACAAGTTAAAGGATTTAAAACAAAAACAAAAGTTTTAAATACTCCAGCGCACCCTTACATGCCTTATAAATATACAATATAATAATAAATCAAATACATATTATTTTCATTAGTTAAGTTTTACAGTTAGATAAAAAAACTCCTTTTCAATCTTCATCAATTATGATACCAATTAAATCTCCCGCTGGAGGATTAAACGGCTCATGCCTTCCGAAACCAAGATACCAGACAATAGAGGTAATATGGGCACAACTCCCTATTGTCCGGCGCCCTGTCAAGCAAGTGCAATAATATTGTGCTATCGCACTAATGCCAATTGCGTCCCTAATAACCAAAAGGTAACAAAGATATATTTTTGCCCTTACATGGCGAGACTGTATACGGCCTCTTAACAACCAAACATTTTGAGGCATATTGTACCGTTGCAAATCCCCAATTATATCATCTCTTTTCACTTTCAATTATATATAGGCCATTGTGCAAATGCTCTGCACAATATGATTTCGCTAGTTTAAGCTGATATGATCCCAAAGTGAAAAGCTTTAAATCACTTTCTGTTAAACGAGGAAAGTAATCTAATTGTTGGTTTACATCTATCGCCACGAATGCGATTCTTTGTCTATTAAGATTGTTGTCATTTACATAATTGTATAAATGATTTGGTATGTTGATCCTTTCATTAATTGAATTTAATATCATTTCCGCGTCTACATTATCAGTCACAGGTTCACGAAAAGAGTTAATAAGTGCACCTGCAATTTTAAAATCTGGAAACAGATTCCGTAGTGTTGTATTAAAATAATCTTGACGCAACAACTTGAAGTCACGTTTAAAACGACCGTTAATGACCTCAACTACCCACCGACACAAAGTAACGAGTCTCGATTTGTTGGCCTGTTCGGTAGATAGTTGACTGTCATTTCTGTCTTTTGTTGGTGGCAAATGAACATTATAACCGCATGCTTCTAAACCCGGAACACAATCACGAAAACCTCTATCGAGGATTAAAACATCATTTCGTTCAAAAAACCAATGGAAAACGCCGTTTTCATCATTAACAAAGTCGGACATGATGGATGCATCGGACTTTGTGGCAGCAAAAGGTCCTAAGATATCTATTATATAACCGTCTGAACAAACAATTAAAAAGGGTTTTAACAAGTTTTGGAACTTATGTAAGCTATACGTTAAACGCTGAAACAGAAAATTGGAACTTTTCTGAATGTATGCATACGTTCCGTCGCAAATGATCATAGCTTTAGTATTTTCTTGATTTCCAAATATTCCTTTATGTATTGTTAGGTTACGTTCTAAAACATCATTTCTTTGAATGTGGTCAAAGCCCAAGTGTTGTGGCACAAATTCTCTTAGTAAGCAATATCTTACTATCTTTAATATTCTTTGTATACTTCGTCGAGACGTATTGAATTGACTGGCTAGTCGTTCGTTTGACTCTCCGGTTCGTAGTTTATAAAGGTAAATACCCAATGCCAACCGCGGTTTTCTATGACTTTCTAGCAAAGATGGAGTTTCTTGTAGGATTATATCAAATTGCCTATTTATTAGATAGCACCTACAGTTTCAAAGTCTAATTGTTTACCATGTCGAACTGCTTTGGTTAATATATCGCAAATATCGTCGAATTGAGCACTGTTAAAGTGTTGTGTAACATTACAGAAATTCACTAATTCATCCCACGCATTGGCTAGGAGATGTTCTCGACACGAACGAGCATTATGCGGTACATACAGATTATGTTCACATAGTAAATATACTTTTAACGCTTCTGTTATATGTGAGTTCGCTTGGTTACGACAGTTATTAAAAATGCAGTGTGCACTCGTGTTTGGTGCTCTTCTATAAATAGCAGATTGAATGGTGGCAGCTTCATTTTGTTCTGGGTGGACATTTTGAACAGTTCTTCTTATTGCATTTTGAGCCCTTTGCCAGCACCGGTGGCACACTAAACGCGTATTATTGAATATAACCTGGAAAGAAAACAATCAAATTCTTAGTTAATCCTCTTAGTGAGTGTATGAATCGGCTTAAATACCATTCAAGTCGTAATTCGCAGAAAGCGATAAGGCCGCCCATTGTATATTTTGTAGTTTTTCAATATTTTTTTGTTATATATTTTTGTGGTGTAGGTTTAAATAGAATATACTTATATAAATAAATTATTCTAGATATAAATAGAAAAAAATATTAACTAATCCAACTTTTAACTAACATTTTTTATTACCAGGTAGGTCTACACGTATCGGCCCGGTGGCCCGATTTCTGTACGTAGTAATCGGTTCTCAGGGCTTAATTACTTAAAAAAGGCACCGTTGAATGACCATAATTAATATGTTTGCGTTTAATCTGTCTTTAACGCTATTTATGTATGAATAGAAGATGAACGAACACAATATAACCCTATTATAAAATATCTACTGTAATAAACAAACAACAAACCTCCAATAGTGCATGTTCCCGTAAATAATCTGCAAGCTCAGGTCGATCTTGTGGAATATTTTCAGCCAAAATGTGACGCTGATACCTTCTGTTGTGCAGCCCACGCTGGCACATAACACAATTGTTGTGGTATTCACTCATGACTAAATAGGCCTTATTTAATAGCTTAGTTTTGAGTCCGATAAACAAAGCCAGTGGTATAACATTTAACAAATCACAGTGTCCGATAAACAAAGCCAGTGGTATAACATTTAACATATCACAGGGTCCGATAAACAAAGCCAGTGGTATAACATGTAACAAATCACAGAGTCCAATAAACAAAGCCAAAGGTCGTAGTCGATTGATATGATGACGAATGAAAATGGTAGTAGTAAAACGTACTCGCTACACTCAAATCAAAATAACGACTAACGCGCGGGCCATCTGTGTTGGGCGCCGTGGCTCACTTTCCCCTCACCCCCGCAAACACCCCTTGCCACTCGCTTACTGGCTGTCTCATTGAAGGCGATAAAGTAAACATAAGAAACCAGTGGTATAGACAAGTTGCAGATATTTTAATATACATTTTGTATGCGCCCGCGCATATTGACGCAGGTTGATATTTTAGTCAGTACAGACTGAGTTGTAGTACCTAAATAAAATGACATATTGCTTGTTGTTATATACCACTTTAATATTACGAAATGCCGAAAAAAAAAAGAAACATTTTTTGCTCTTGAATGACTTTATTGTGCAATAACTTTTTCCACACAGCGATTTGAGACTTCCCACCATAACAATAGTTAAAGTACATAAAAAAACCTTTCCAATGATATATCGCATGTTGTTATTGGTTACTAGGCTAGAATGCCCGTTCTCCTTTGAATGGGTGCCACTTTTCACGCTTCAATATCCTATGGATGGTTCTGTGATGGACATGAAAATGTCTAGCGCACTGGCGGAGGCTAGCTTTGGGTTGGTCATCGAAATATTGTAGCACATTTCCAGTTAACTGGATTGGGTTTTGTCGTGTAGGCGGTCGATCTGGGCGTTTAGACCTAGGATCCACTGGCCGGTTTTCGCGGATGCGCTGGAGAGCTCCTACAATAGTGCGAGGATTAGTAGGACATTGAATTGCCATATCTCTCGCGATATGTCCTTATCGCAAGGGCGGCATTTTGATGACATTCTCCGTAAATCAGGATCATGTCTGCATATTCAGCAGCTGTGTAGTTCGGATGTGTATTTGCCATCACGATCACAAGTACTGATTGTCCTATTTTCAAACGTTGGTTGGTTGGTTGTATTCCAAACTTTTCAAGGGAAGCTGGTGGAAATCGGCTCATAGGGCTTCGAGCCTGCATTCTTACATTTACCAGCTTATTATGCCAACAAAACAATAACTTACAGTAAATCACCTCCACATAGCAGAGGGGGCGGGTGAGGTCTGTAACAATAAAGAAAAAATGTTATGGTAATGTAGGCTATTAAACATAGTAAATTACTAAGGACGAATCAGGCAAAGCTGTACCTTCTGCTAGCACCACCGGTAGTTCTTCCAGGTGTTCTGTAACAAACAAGACAAGATCTTAATGTAGGCTATTAGACATAGTAAATTAACGACACACGGACGACACAATCGAAAAACTATCTTACCAAGAAGACAAGACATTGTGGACGTCGTAGGCACACCTTCGGCTGCCCATAGGTCCTGCAGGTGTTTCGTAACAAACAAGACAAGATCTTTAATATAGGCTATTAAGCACAGTAAGTTACTAAGGACAACACAGTTGAAAAACCATTTTACCAGGAGAATGGGACAGCCTGGACGTCGAAGGTATAGCTCCTGCCGGGCTTCAGCAGAAAGAGCATTCACCCGGCGTTGCGTTGGAAGCCGCGCAGCCCTAGCTTGAGCGAGCGGATCCTCCAAAACGGCACTGCCAAAAATTATATGCAACATTAAAACATAACATATTAAAGTGAAAAATATTATATCTTTTCACATTAAACCGTACGCGGCACTTTTTCACTTACACGGGTATATCGGCCAAATCATCACGGGGAGCGTGTTTCTTGAAATACACTGAGGTCTGCCTGCGATGTAAGGACCTGCGGTTCATCTGCCTCTCCATCCATTTGACATGCATCTTCTTGTAATAATAACAGATAGCATAGCATGCCGCCGCCAGAAAGACGATTGTGATCAGGGTGAGGAGAATATTTGTCGTGCTGAAGCTGGAGTAGCCCAGCCCATCACCAGCAGCCGTCTGTGCGATGATCGTTTCTTCTTTCGTTTGAGTAGTCCCCAAGTTTTATAAGTTCATAGTATACACATTATTTACAACACAAAAACACTTCTTTCTTCTTTTTAATAATGTCCCAATTTAACTGACCAAATTCACTCGCGATGTGACCTTGAATGGCAGGGTCGCCATGAAGTGTCGTGGTAAATGAAAGACATCTGCTCTGGTTAACGTCTTGATTTATTGTCCTTTACATAGATTCATCGAACATGATGTTAGTATATTGTGTTGTACTTCTTAGCACGACCATGAAGGCATTCATTATAACTTTAGATGGTAATAAAATCCTTTTAATTTATACTATTTTATACTACTAATTAGAAATTTTATACCTATCAATTATCGTAAATAAACAGGTCGTGCTGGGAAGTTTCCTTCCCAGAATCTAGTGCCAACGCCATCTAGTGTCAAATATAAAAATCATATACAGGCTTTCAGGCAGCAAATGTTTTTTTTTGCTTTTCTAACAATTTATGACAATTTACCAGCAATGAAATAAGAGTACATATTGAGTAATAATTTTTAGGCATGCTCCTGTTTCATCAACTTTTATTCCAGCTAGAATATTAATACTAAAAATACAGGTCGTGCTGGGAAGTTTCCTTCCCAGCACGACCTGTATTTTTACGATAATTGATTTGGCTAATCCTAAATAAGGTATGGTAACACACACTTACATACTATGATAATTACTAACATACACTTCAATATGACTTTAAACATAGTTTATCCTAAAAATATACTGAACAAAATACGTACGCCTGTGCACTTACACCTCTGCCGTCTCTCCCTCGCCCTCTCCCTCTACCACGCCCCCGTCCACGTCCAGGGGCTGGTACATCCGAAACATATTCATCATCAGACCTAAAAAATAGAAACTTGACATAGATTCTTGTTTTTAAAGACACTCATGCACACACACAGGGCCACACACAAGTCTGAAGAACTGAAGGAAAATTTGACAGTTTCAGGTAACCTGCTGGCGTCTGTAATTCCTTTCCCAATAAGCATTAAAAGACGTAAACCAACAGAAAAAAAACATCCAAAAGCATTGAAAGACGGAAAATAATTGACAATACACCACGTGAAAAAACGTGCAAGAAAAAAAACAAAACCTTCTTTTTTGGTTCGCCGTAGGTCGGATAAACCAAAAACGGTCAGTGGGTCGTCTAACGATATTTGTAGGAGGCCTAAGATGTTATCCATACGTGTGTGAGTCCAAGCCGTTCAAAACCGTTACAACGGGTTTTCAGAATGGCTTGGGGAACGAAATTTTCAACACCTAAAACATTACATGATTTCATTGTATTTTACTGTCTTATTGTGTGTAAAAACTAATAATGAGCTAATTTCCATATTACGAGCATTATTTTAAAAAAAATGCAATAAATCGCTCAACATGGCGGCATTTTTTCATTTTAAAATTATCGTTTCAACAGACTTCGAACCTATAAGATTTTTATATATTCGTAAAGCTTGAATTTTGAGGTTTATTTTAATGTATTACACTATAAACATTGGGTTACAAATTAAATTATACTTACATTTTAAAACAGCAGTCTTGCGTCGGTCCAGAAAATGAGACACTGAGCTAGTGACGTTTAAAATTTTTGTTCTCAACAAATATGCAGACTTGGATACTCGGTGTTATTGCTATTGACGCGGAATTTAATACTGCACCACAGATGGAAAATTTATAGAGACGGCATTTTTTAGAGCGTTTTTTCGGAACAACTCGAAACGGCTACCATGGTAGTCGGGACCTTTCACAGGACTGTGCTGTCGACCTTGAGCTTCTGCAACATTGGGGGCTTCTTGGTTGTCGGCATCTATTTGGGGTTCTGGTCCTGGTCCTGGATCTTCGACGATAAAGGGAGCGTCCTCATGGCGTTGTGGATGAACGGCAGTATTGGCTCTCTGCCAGCATCTATGACATACTGCCATGACGTTATTGAATAATACATCAAAAAGTACTTCAAAAATGTAACAAAGAGCATCGTAAAAACGCCTTGCTTGTATATTCTAAGTCTGCTTACTTAATATAAGAATTCAGAATACTTGGTAAGAATCTCTAGTAACCGTTCCCTATAATTTCCAGATACTGACGTATTTACTTGATCGGACAAAGAAATCGTGTTTACTTGCATAACATCGTTTACGGTCACTTCACTACGAACTATATTGATGTTAACCTGACACTGTAATATCGACTCCAGTCTCCGGCAGCAGGCGATTTCTTTCATCGGTCCACTGGCTCGACATTAATGAAAATACACTTTCTACTGTAGCGTTGTGACCAGGTATCGCAAACAAATATTGGCATAATTAGAGCATTTATCATTTTCTTTCAGGATTTTCTGTAAGATTGAAAAAGTAAATCCACTTCTCTTCTACAGAATTTTTGGAACTCTTCCGTGTCAACTGCATCCTCCAAAAAGTTTTTCAGATAATGATATTGTTGAAAGCAACTGTCGCCCAAAATCTCTACACCATTTTCATTTAGGTATAAAATAGTGTTTTCAACTGCTGTCCATTCTGGGATTTCAGATAGCATTTTTTTATTTGGCCACTCGCAGATCAACCTGCTAAGGTTTTTTCTGCTCAACCGGACAATCTTGTGGTGACCTCAAATGAATTTAAGGCCCCCAGCCAGGGCTTACAAACTAGATGCAATTAAATGACCGCTCGCTAAGGGCACCCCCTGTGGGGTTCGGACCTCGGCTTAGGGCGTCATTGAGGGGTGGGCAGCAAGGGACAGGCTGGGTCATAATATTATTATTTAGGGAATTCAACGTTACATGCTTTGCGTCGCGAGGGGCCTCGACGGCGAGGCCGGAATACGGATCAGTTTCTGTTTGTGTTTTCTAAGAGTGCTGGTTTCCCTACTGCTCTCTTGAAGGAGGGTAATGGGGTCATCGGGTTCGACGAGGATATGCCTGGGTCGGTGAATCTTCCCTATTCTGGTGGGGACGTATCGGGCGGCCGATACGACGACTAGTGGGTTGTGGTGTTTCTCAGCAGAGTCTAGGAAACGCTTTGAAAGGCGTTTAAAGACCTGTTTGACGGATGGGATTTTAAGATCAACATGGAGTTGTTCATTCCAAACGAACCACGGGGCTTTCGTGGCCTTTCGGAGAAAACGGTTATGGAGGGTCTGCATCCTATCCTAGCCTTAGCTTGTCCGAAAACTGGGCAAGCGTAGGTCAGAATGGGACGAATGCACGCGGTGTAAATACGCAATTTGCACTTAAGGGACAATTTGCTGCGTGCATTCAGTAAGGAATGAAGTCTTCCGAGAGCGAAAGCGGCGCGCGAACGCATCGTCTTTATGTGCTCCCCGAAGGTGACACGTGGGTCTAGGATTACCCCCAAGTATTTGGCTCGATTTTCCCAAGGGATCGGCTGGCCAAACATGGTGATCGGGATGGGAGTGGGTGGGAGGATTTGGCGCGGCCTACAGAAGGGAACCGCCTGACTCTTATCGGGATTGACTTCTATTCTCCATTTCCGGAACCATTCGCCTAAGGCGTTTGCGGAGGATTGTGTAACAATTCATTTAGTAAATGGCTATTGTGTGGCCGGGTAGCGCCCTCTTTTGAAATAATAGCGTACTAACTGCATGGGAACAGCTGAAGCCGTACGAAAAGTGCAACTAGATGGCGTTAGCGAGAAATATAATTATTTTCTCAACAACGCAAATTACAAAGAAAATATGGGAGGCTCGTGTCGACACTCGTTCGAGCAAGACGTGTTTTCTGTTAAATCTATTAGTCATAGTTTTCGATAACTGTTGTTTACGCGCGAAGTAGCTGTGGCCCTCGCTCCACCCGCCGGGTAGCAGAGGTGGGGCGCGGGCGGAGTGCATAAACTACCTGAGTTAGGGCGAACATTGATGATTTATTTGATGAGACGCAATCCATAGAGGAGGCCAGCGGGATGGGCGATGCCATACAACAATAAGAGCGCGGAGATGAGGAGGTTACCAACAAGGCGACAAAAAGAAATCGAAGAGGAGAAGAATCAGACGAAGAGTGGAAGCTAGTGGGACCAAAGCCAAAAGAAAAGCGATTCAAGAGATTGAATTCTGATGAAGATATACATAAGTTGGAAGTGACTTTAAAATGCATGGATAAACTTCCGAAGTCATTTGCTTTTGCTAAGCTTTTAACAACCTGTGGTATGAGCAATATAGTTCGTGTCAAATATTTGAGCCCGTTCAGAATTAGAGTACAATTTGGAGATGAAATAAATTTAAATAAGCTATGCACATGTGAAGCATTAATTACTAAGGGATGGAGATTTAATAAGGATATGGAAGTAAGTTACTCATAGGGAGTTATAAGGGATGTGGAACTAGAATTAGAAGAAAAAGAAATCCTGGATAACGTGTCCTGCCCTGGAAATATTGAACTCGTTTCAGTGATGCGATTAAATAAACGAGATCAGGACAAGGGTGGATGGATACCCAGCGAGGTGGTTAGATTGTGTTTCAAAGGTAATTCATTGCCGGCTTACGTTTCTACAGATGGTCTAAGCCTAAAGGTTGAACCATATATTTATCCAGTTTCTCAGTGTTCACGGTGTTGGAAGCTAGGACATAAAATTAAGGCTTGCCCATCCAATAAGATAGTATGCCCTAAGTGCGGAGCTAATCACGAAAACTGCGAGACTAAAGAATATAAGTGTATTAACTGTTCAGGTAAACATATGGCTTTATCTAAGTCACGCCCGACATTTTTAAAAGAAAAACGATTGCGGGAAATTATGGCTGAATTCAACTGTACATACAAAAAGGCCATAACTATGTACGTTTTACCGAATACCCCAGAATCTGTTCCAGAAAAATCGATGGATAATCCTGTTTTTAATACACCGGAGTTAAAACTCAATAATATACCTTCGTACGCAGAGATAATTAAGACTACCGCAGATATACACTAAAAACCACCTTCTTTTAATGTACGTAAGTCTAAATTGGCATCATACAGTAAGACAAGGTTCTCTAAACAAAATACACAAGTAAATACATCGGATTGGTACAAATGTAACGAGGAACAGTGTGACTCATCACAGCTTAATGACACCAGTATTGGCGATTGTAACATAACTACAGATAAAAACACAGAAGGTAAATCGGAATCTAAGATAACATTTGATGAACTGCTTTCGCGGTTACAAGAGGTTATATTTATGAAGAATTGTTCAATCAAATTTAAATTTAAAAATTTAAAAAAGTATTAAAATTATGCATCGAGTGGTTTATACTTTTAGTAGTTGATAGTGTTGCAGATTCTTCAATGGTAGGTTTAATTAAGAACATTTTTAATGGATAGGACAGACGATATCAAATTTAAATTTTTACAATGGAATGTCCAGAGCCTCAAGCCTAAATAGTTAAGTTTTACGCAATTATTAGTACAGAACAAAATACATATTGCTGCAATTTCAGAAACGTGGTTATCATCTGACAAGCCAGTTAAAATTAGTAATTATAATATTTTCTGTCAAAATAGGGATGACTCATACGGTGGTGTTGCGATTATTGTTCACCAATCTATCAAGGCTCAACTTGTAGACTCTAATATGTTTGCTTCGGGAATTGAAATGATCCACGTTAAAATTTTTAATTACCCTCTAGTAGAAAATGTAATATCACTTTATTGTCCTCCTTCCGTTCGGACAAGTCACGTGGATTGGCTTAAATTATTTTCTAATTTTAATTGAAAAACAATAATAATGGGTGACTTTAACGCCCATCACACCAACTGGTCGAATAAGACCTATTATAGAGGGGTGCAAATTTTAGATGCTTTGATAGATAGTAATTATGTGATATTAAATAATGGTAGTAGCACTAGAATTTAATTAGTTAACTGTGTTTTGCAGGAATCATCACCTGATTTGTCCTTGGTGACGTCAGATATAGGACTACACTTTAATTGGTCCGTGTTAAATGAATCGCTAGGTAGTGACCATCTCGTAATCCAGATGTATAATGAGTGTCAGTTAGATAAGAACTTTGTGATTAGAAGAAATTTAAGAAAAGCAGACTGGATATCTTTTAAGATATGCCTCGAAGACATGTTTTCCAGTCTTGAAGAGCTCCCTGATGATCTTCAACGAGCTTATGACATATTCGTTGACTATATTGGTATGGCGGCAGATATTCATATACCTGTAATAAAAATATCACAAAACCATCAGTCAAAATTTAAGCCAAAACCCTTTTGGAGTGCAGAGTTATCAAAGGCTGTGGCAGTTAGGAAGCTAGCGTTAGGAAATTTCCGTGGTAATCCAACTCCATCAAATTTAAATATTTTACGGGATAATATACGCGTAGCGCAAAAACTAATACGGAAAGCTGTACACGATAACTGGACACAGTATTGCTCAACCGTAGATCATTCAACTTCGGCTTCCGAGGTTTGGCATGGGATGAAGTGGGTAAAGGGTCACAGGTCACCAAGAACTGTCATAGACAAGGTGAAAGCCAATAACTTGCTTGTTAGTTTGACACCTGATTATGTTTCTCCAGATCAACCAGTATTCTCGATCCCGAATAAAAAATTAGAAGAAGAAATCTCCATGCAGGAGTTGATTAAATCTATTAAATCAAAGGATACATCTCCTGGATGCGATGGTATCTCATACTCTATGATTAAAAGCTTACCTTACAATGGTTTATATATTTTACTGAATTTATTCAATCAGTTTTTACATTCCGGTTTTGTCCCAATGCAATGGCGTGATGTAAATATAAATGCTATCCCTAAACCTGGACGGGATCCTAATCAGACTTCGTCCCTGAGACCAATCTCCTCAATGTCTTGCCTTTGCAAAATTTTTCATTCTATTTTGAATAAGAGGATTGAGTGGTTTTTGAAGAAGCACGAGCTGCTGTCAGATAATATAGTTGGCTTTAGAAAATCCAGAGGTTGTTTAGATAGCTTAAGTTGTTTAGTTTCTCGCATTCAAAAAGGTTTTTCTGAAAGGTTAACTACTGTTGGTTGTTTTATTGACATAGACAATGCATATAATAACAACCTTATTAAATATTTTACAACGATTAAAGGTGGGGTCTAAAATATGTCAATATCTCTGGAACTTTCTGAAATTGAGAAATCTTAAGATACAAACTAATGACGGATATATTATATCTAGAACTAGCCGGGGCTTGGCACAGGGGGATCTAATATCTCCTTTATTGTTTAATGTGGCCATACTTGATGTGTGTAAAACTATCGAGTAGGAAGTCTATATTTCGCAATATGCTGATGATTTGGTCTTATATTCCACCTGTCAGTCTTTGAATTTATGTACTCAGATTTTACAAAATGCATTAAATGTATTAAATGAACTTTTATTTAATTTAGGATTAGAAATATCCCCAAATAAAAGCAAAGTATGTGTTTTTAAAACTAATTATAATAGACAAAGTATAATTTTAGCAATTAATGAAATACAATTAGAAAATGCAGAATGTGTAAAATATTTAGGTGTATGGATTGATCGTCATTTGAGATGGGGTAAAAACATTAATGGAGTCGGAGAAAAAGCTATGAAATTTTTAAATATATTTAAAATATTGACGGGATCTGGTTGAGGTGTTCACCCTATTCATTTAAGGAGGTTATATATATCCATTGTTAGAAGTAGGCTAGACTACGCAAGTTTTTTATATGACACTAGTTCCATGAGTAATTCTTCAAAATTAGACAAATTTCAAAATCAATACATGCGTATCATAGGTAGTTTTATTAAAAGCACACAAGTTCCTATACATGTTATGGAATCAGAATGGGTCTGACAAACGTTTTTTACTAGACATGCCAAATAAATCTACAAAAAAAATACGAGAAAAACTGTGTTTTTACTTCTTTCATATCTTAAATAATGGCTGAGATATTTACGATCAAAGTGCGTATTTCTGGCCGAAGGTTTTTAAAAACGCGGGCGGGCGCTTACTATCTGATGACGTCACAGCCACAGTCATTCGACAATCGCGCTCTCGTTCGCACGCCGTGCACAGTTTAATCAAAATTTTAAAGTTCTGTGTGGTAAAAATTAATCAAAAATATCTGGTTTAGTATAAAAATATAATAATAGGTGTATAATACATCACTACATAGTATCCGCACCCCTCTTTTTTGGTCGGGGGTTAAAAACAAAGTCGCTTCCCACTGTCTGTCCGTATGTATGCTTAGATCTTTAAAACTACGCAACTGATTTTGATGGGGTTATTTTTAATAGATAGAGTGATTCCAAAGGAAGGTTTATATGTTGTGTTAGATGCATAATATAGTTAGAAAAACTGATATTTTTAGAGGTTTCCAATGTGATGTCGTATATAAACACTTTTTTTTCGCTCACTTTGCAAACGCTGGCTGAACCCTACAGGATAGATCAAAATAATGTACTACAATATTGTACACCTTAAAAATTATTTTATAAGATCAAATTTTTCACTAAGACTTATTGTATGTAATTAAAAACGTAATTCAATTAAACTTATTTGTAAATGGATCAATGTTATATACACATACTATTTATAATATAAGTAGGAAATATTTGTGACCAAGACTTGTACACTCCTTTATTATGTATTTATTAAAAATAATGCAATGAAACTTAAGTCTAAATTAATACATACTTAAAACTCTAAAGTAAAACTTAAATTTGATACATTACTCAAATTGATATAAATTGAATTACAGCCAATTTTGTCTTAGGGCATCAGCAATGTTAGAAAGAGCATTTGCCACAGTTTGAGAGCCTTCTCTTATGGCAGTCGACAGTAACTCCATCTGTTCTACAGCTTGAGATAAAGCCCTTGCTGTGATATTTTCTGCTTCAACCCTCTGCCTCTCTGTCTCTGCGAATCTCTCCCGGTCTTGACCAACATAGTCCTTGGTCTGACTCTCTGTCGCGGGGGCACAGTTCTTCTAGGACTATTTTCTCTTGGTGTTGTAGCTGAGAAATAAAAATAGAATAAATAACACTTAAGTAAGTTATAGCTATCATCATGATGGATGGCAAACAAAATTTGCATTGTAGTATTTTTTTATTTTGTTTAATTTAATAAAATGTTGTATAGTTCTTTAGTACTTATTCTTATGTAACTCTCATTTTATAATATTTGTAAGTGCATGTGTGTATTGTATTAGTATTAACCGGTAACTTGTATGTGTTGTACAAACTATAAATACACTTTACAATATATCAATTGGTTGTTATTAATAAATAAATAAGAAAGTTTAAAGGTTTATCTCTCACATTCTCTTCATTTTGGACAGGAGAAGCAGGAGGCTCCAGCTCCAATACATACGCATCCATATTAAAATCTTGGGTTGGAAAAATTTAAATTTTTGATTGGATGTTATTCTGGCTTTGGGTCTGCAATGATTTAACAAATATGTATGAGTACATGAAAGGAACATAACTTCACTCCTGTATTCCTTGAAGGGTTATAGGTGTAGTATACCCACATTTCGACAGGTATGTTTAAGTCCCATGTAAAAGGGTCGTGAGCCTATTTCCAACCAATGACAAATTCAGACTAGGCTGCTACTGAGAAATTTCGATGGAAAAACCCCAATTACAGATTGCCCCACCCGGGAATCGAACCCAGGGAGCCAGGGAATCAAACCTAAATAATAAAACTGACTTACTGTAGATGGAAATGGATTGGCAGCAACGTGGCTGTCTCCTGCAGCAAATTGAAGGCCCCCCATCACTGCCACTAGGCGTTGATCGATGGGTGTTAATTTGTATTAGAGTGATGTAAGCAGAATAAAAGAGAACTGTTCAATTCGACGATTCGTGTAATAATGCCCATAATTAGTGTGTGCAGTTACAAATATAAGGTTAGGTGAGCTGCACACTACACCTTCCCATTTAAAAAAAAAAAAATGTTTTTATTACTTTAGTGAGTACATAATGCATTTTTTTAACTTAACACAATACAACATCAAAAGTAATACACTTTTAAGCCTAATATTATATAAAAAAACATCTTATCTTAGTATTTTAAGTTACAAACAGTTTTGTATTATTTTTATGAATTACATATTCTTTGTCATCTTTTAAAATTTTTACATTTGGTGATACATCTTCAATAACTCTGTATGGTCCTAAATAAACTTTATCTAACTTATTACCTACTTGATTTTTAATTAGAACTAAATCTCCACTCTTATATTTTAATCGATTTACATTTTTATCAAAATTATTTTTTCTTAATTCCTTACTAACTAATAAATTATTTCTAGCTTCAGCTTGTGCTCTTTGAAGTCTGTATTTTAGCTCCAAAGGGTATGAATCAGGATTATATAAAGGATCAACATATGAATTTTGTGCTATATTAGAAGGTAAATTACAATTTTTTCCAAATACTAACTCAAATGGAGTGTATTTTGTCTCAGAGTGAATTGTAGTGTTAAAAGAAAAGCACCAGAATGGAAGCCAACTGCTCCAATCTGTTTTGTTGTTGTCACACTGAATCCTAAGATAAGCTCCTAGAACCTTATGAGTATTTTCCAAACCTCCTAGAGTTTCATGATGATAGGCTGTCGAATGCAGTTTATTTATATGCAACAAATTGCAAATCTCAGTAAAAACTGATGACATAAACTCTGTTCCCTGGTCTGTTATTATCTCTTTAGGGATACCATACCTCAGAATAAAATTGTTTACAAATAACCTAGCTACAGAAATAGTATCTTTCTTTTCTAAAGGATAAGCTTCGACATATTTTGTTAAATCACACTGTAATGTCAGAATATACTTATAGTTTAAATTATCTACATCTAAAGGACCCATTAAATCTAAACTAACTCTTTCAAAAGCGGTGGATGCCGTGGATGTGATAACCATCGGCTCCTTCGTATGCCTATTGGAATGCTTTTGAATCTGACAACTTCTACACTTCTTTACGAATTCTGTTACGTCATTAGTCATTCCTGGCCAATAATAGTACTTCCTAATATTATTTAACATTCTGTTAACCCCCGCGTGACCACTCGTAGGTAACAGGTGGAAGTCATTTAAGATCACAGTTTTCGTGTCTTTGTCAGTAACTCTTGTCACATCTTTAATAACAAGTAGCTTAGGAATATCATTTAAATGACTCATTTCCTTTATAAAATTGTTTACAAAAATTTCATTGCGCTTGCTTTTGATTATTATGAGCTCGTTTAGTTTGATTTGCTTACAAAAACGTTGTAATTCTCTCGCTAACACACTTACGGTTGGTAACGATCGAGAAATCACAAAAATTGCTGATTTTTCTGGCACGTATTTGCAGTTTCCATTATCGCTTGTGGAATGTTTTGTTTTTTCTATCTGATTTATTGTATTTTTATTAGTGCATAATATCAATTCAACGCTGTGAATTGGTCGTTTGAGGATTTCCACTACCTTAGGTTGATCAGGCCTTGAAGTAGAGGATACCTCAGTAGTCATGTCGTTGTTGTCACAGTTAGTATGTAACCTTCGAGTCTGTGCCCTTGTCATGACCGATACTATATGCTTGTTCATATCCTTTAAGCTGTTGGATGTAATAGGTATCCGGCTCAATGCATCTGCAGCTGCGTTGTGCCGTCCTGGGACATAGCTGATTTCAAAGTCATATTCCTCAAGATATAATCTAAACTTTGTTAACCGGCTTGAAGGATCTGTCATATTAAATAAATAAATCAATGGCTTATGGTCCGTCTTTATTTTAAACTTTTTGCCATATAAATAAGGTCTAAAATGTCGAACTGCCCATACAATAGCAAGTAATTCTAACTCAATCACCGGATATCGTGTCTCAGCTGGTTTCAAGTTACGGCTGGCATACGCAACTACCTTGCTATTGCTATTAGACAGCACGGCGCCTAATCCAAGTTTTGATGCATCTGTTTGTAACGTAAAAGTATTATTGTCGCTAAAGTCCGGATAGTCAAGTATAGTCGGACTAGTAAGGATCTGTTTTAGCTTGTAAAATGCTCGCTCGCATTCATCACTCCACACGAACGCTACATCTTTCTTACATAACGCATTCAATGGATAGGCTATTTCAGCAAACTTTGGAATAAAACGCCTATAATAATTAGCAAATGCAACAAATCTCTTGACTTCGTCTACGTTCTGCGGGACAGGGTATTTTTGCAGGCATTCTACCTTTGATGGATCTGGGAATATACCTTCTGAAGTAATCTTATGTCCTAAATAAACGATTTCTTTGCGTAAAAATTCACACTTAAGAGGATTTAGTTTCAAATTCACTCTTCTTAGGCATTCTAAAACTTTTATAAGATTCTTGTTATGCGTTTCAAGACAATTTCCTACGACAATACAATCATCTTGATATAAGAAACATGATTTATAATTTAACCCAGACATTGCTATTGTCATGAGACGAGCAAAAGCACTAGGCGATGTCTTAAGTCCCATTGGACATCGTTTCATTTGATACTGCTTGTCTGTTGTAAAAGCAGTAAACTTCCTAGACTTGTTTTTTAAAGACAGTTGATAATAACCTTGACTGAGATCTAATTTTGAAAAATAGATGCTATTAGATAACGAATCTAGAATCTCAGTGATGTTGGGTAACGGAAATTTATCATCCTGTATCCTATTATTGAGTTGGCGATAGTCCACTACAAGTCTCAATTTCCTTTCTCCTGACCTATCTGTCTTTTTAGGTACTAATAAAACTGGACTTGACCATTCTGAAATTGTCTCTTCAATGATATCGTTTTTAACCATTTCATCTATTTGTCTTTGTACCTCGCTTTTCAATGCTTTAGGCAATCGATAAGGCTTCACGTACGCTGGAGACGCATTTTCCTTTAATTTTATTGAATGTTCTATTAAATTAGTAGTAGTGAGCTTATCTCCTGGCAAATGGAAAACATCAGCATATTTGGCACATACGTTTTCAATGCCTCTTTGTTCCTCTTTATTTAAATAGGTATGGAGTTGTAAAGTAGTAAGCAAAGTTCTGACTCTATCCACTGATTTACCATCGTGGTCAAACTTGCAAACATAAAAATTATCTAGGCTACTAATAATTAAATCTGACATATTTATATTAACTGAACTATCAGTTGTATTTAAAATCCTAACAGGAATAATTCCATTATGTGGCTTCGATACTACACCCGCTGTGAACACACCCTTATAAATTTCTTTTGACAAAATTACGCAATCACTATTGTGTGACGTCGGGATGTGTTTAATTACTTCGCAACGGGGCGGAATTGTAAATACATTCTTATTAACATGAACACTGACAGACTGGTCTCGGGTTTCTAAACTCAGAGTACCATTTTTATAATTTAATACCGCGTTATATCGCTCAAAAAAATCCTGCCCGAGTATACCTTCTGCGGCGCACGATAAGTGTTCAAAAATGTAAAATTTTTGTCGGAAAAACACATTATTAATTTTAATATCTAAATTAATATATCCCAATGACTCTAAATTACCACTAATTCCTTTAATAACTATCTTATCCTGTTTTACTAAATTCATTAAATTCCTATGTCGCGACAACCATTCATACTTAAGCACACAAGCTTGCTCCACTATCAATCAGTAAATTAAGATCTACATTACTATTTTTTAATTGACAATTAATTATACAAAAATTACTAAAACTATGAATTGTATGAGTGTACGGTTTAGGTACGAAAAAATTCTAGTCTTTCGTGACTATTTGTGTCATCATTGCGCAAGTTTTCTTGGACATTGGAATGTTGCGCGTTATGCTGAACACGCTGACAATGCACCGGACGTCCGCGTAAATGCTGACGCTGACTACCTGACTGTTTGCCTCGATTTACACTGTATGAAGTTCTTTGACCTGTGCTATTTTCATGGTTTTTGTTTGAGTTTTGATTAAAATATTTATTGTTATAAAACTGTCTATTTCCTCGGCCTCGAGAACCTTTATAGCTTCCACGTTTATAGTTTTGGTTAGCCCTAAATTGCATAACCTGGTCTTGTGGCTGGACAGACATGGATTGCTCATCCACCGCAGCCGTAATAGCTTCAGACAACGACGCAAACTGTCGTGATGCAATTATGGTGCTGAGCCGCTTATCGGCCAAACCATCGCTAAATCGTTTAATTGCAGTCTTCTCGTTGAGTGGTCGCAAAACCTCATAGGCATCGCGCTTGTCGTTAGCCTGTGCAATCGTGAGATTCACAAACAACTCCTCGATCTCTGTACCGAATTTTTCTATACTCCTACCTACGGCCTTGAGTAGCCTTAAACAATTGTGTTTGTAAAGCTACAGACGATTTTTTCGGTAATAAATAAATACGTATGTCTTCTACCAAACTTTCAACATCTGTGTAATTAGTTTTAAGACGCAGTTTTGCATTAGGCGAGAGACGCGTTTTTAGCACAAACTGTATCAATTGAGTTTTACTGGCATCATTGATAAGCGAACTATAAAGCAAGGTACCATCAATAAGCTGATTGGTCACCTGCTCCTGGCCATTCATCACCGGCAAAAGAGAAATTGCCGTTCTAATATCGAATGCGTCAGCCATTTTTAGACCACAATCTGAATGTTCTATAAAATCCTTAGAATTAGTTTGACTACTACTATCTACTAAAGAAAGTAAACCCTTTATTTTCTGAAAATTTGATTGAACCTCCTGAATTAATGTTTGGAAAACCTCACAAGCTTCTTTGTCTAACTTGCGATCTTTAACTTCGTGATTCAACTGAGTCAAAATACAATCCAGTTTATTATATTCTTTTTCTGCTTCTATTAGTTTCTTATAAGCCAAATCTTGTCTACGCCTATCTGGACCTAGTTTTACTAAATATTCTCTTAAATACTTTAATTTTGCGTGCAAATCTTGCAATTGTTGGGACATTCCTATTCTCCAAAACTAAATATTAAATAATACAGCATACTCTAATTACAATAACATAAAAAAATTACAATAAATATAAATATGTTTGCTGTGCAAAACTTACATTGCAGTAGGTACATTTTTTACTGACAACGTATATGTAGGTCACGACGTTTCACGTGGCGTGGATGAACGGACTTGGACTCGAGCTGACTCCCAGCGGCTCCACATCGGACCCGAACAATTTATCTCCCGGCGCCCTGCATATCCTCTCATCATAAGGCTTGAGCATTCTCCCGGCACCCGGCACTCCGACTTCTTATTTCATTTAGTTATTTGTTTTCAGTTCTTCATACAATTCTTCTGGTATGATTCTGTTTCTTTTATAAACTTCTAAAATCTTCATTGCTTTCTTTCTTCTAATTTTCTTCGTCGTCACAAACTTCCATCAGTATAAATCTTGGTGATTTTTTTTTCAACTTCTGACATTTTCGCTTTGCTCGTTAGTTGCAAAATTTTAATTGCTGGCTAAGGGTCGCCATGTATTAGAGTGATGTAAGCAGAATAAAAGAGAACTGTTCAATTCGACGATTCGTGTAATAATGCCCATAATTAGTGTGTGCAGTTACAAATATAAGGTTAGGTGAGCTGCACACTACAAATTCATGCAAATTGTCTGCAGATCCACCACCGGTACGCCTCATTGACTGTGCATGCTCGGCACAAGTCCTCTTTAGGCTACACTTTTTGTCAGCCCAATACTAAAAAGGAAATAAATGCACCAGTTTATTATTGCAACTGTTGACATAAAATTACTGAGAAAAAAGTGTATTGGTGTACACAGTAGGTACGTACCTTAGCCCAGCCTTTGCCATTTTTCTGTGCACCGCCAAGGGCATTTAGGGATACTGCTATCTCGTCCCATTTTCTCTTTGTCTGCTGCTTAGCATGAGCAGTGCGCAAGAGCCCCTTAGCAATTCCGGGGTTCTGTGTCAGGCAATCCACAAGAGTCTCCAGCTGTTGATGTGATGGCCTACTCATACTGTAAGAGCAATCAATGTTTGTTTTAAGCAAAAGGGAATAATATAAAAATTTAAAGGAATTATAAATATTGTATAATAGAATTGAGCCATACCTTGATATTTTCGTCTTCGTTGGTGGAATACTTAAGTACAAATAACTTAAACTTGTGTATAAAAACGTACTTTAAAATATTCCAAAGTAAACACTTGAAACCTTTTCTTATCTAAAAGGTAATCGCTATGAAACTTTGTTCATCACAACACAAATCATATTCACAGTTCGTAATCAAGGAACCAATAAGATTCAAGTGGTTGACAAATGCGCGGGAAAGTTTTGTAGATTATGACATACAAAATTGCCATTTGAGCCATTCCTGCTTAAGCAATTAGTGTTTAAATACATATAAATGAAAGCAAAGAACACTTGAATGATAATTTATGTAAAAGTAAAGATTTATTTAATGATTTGGCTATTAATTAAATATTTTTAAATTTGGTAATTAATGTTTTCATTTATATGGCCACCCTGTGACAATCAGTGTAGTCGAACATGCAGTCGATTCCAATCTCAATCTCGATTTCGTTCGAGAGTGCCAATTTTCTGAAGATTGGAATTGAAACTGGATCGAATTGGAATACGTTCGAGATTGAGATCGAGTGTCGAGAGTAAGGCTGCTGAATAGTCACGCATGGATGACCATTCAAACCGAGTTGGAATCTCTGTCCCAACAAACAGAGCCTCGTCCTGACCAACATCAGCATCTAAAAATTCACCTTCTGCATTTTGATCATGCGCTACATTTTCTGGCCTTTGCCTCCTCACTCTCGCAACTTCCCGCACTCTCGCTGCCTCCCTTGCGTTCACCACTTTCATGACCATCTGCCGCAGCTCTTCTGGCACGTCCTCATCGTTCACGTTTACCTCAACTAGCCTGACACCCTTTTTCCATTGGGACTCACCTTCTTGGCCCCATCCTGCCCGACCTGCTGCTCCCCTCGCCCGGCCGCTTCGGCGTGATCCGTGCCCGCGTCCTCTGCCTGGGCCCCGCACTGGTGTATCCAGGCGCTACTGACCTCGGCTACCGTCGCTTAACCTTGATCACCCATCCACATACTGACCTCGACTACCGTTGCTTAACCTTTCATCCACATACTGACCTCAGCTACCGTTGCTAAACCCTGATCACCCATCCATATACTGACCTGGGCAACGGCCGCTTAACCTTGATCACCCATCCACATACTGACCTGGGCAATCGTCGTTTAACCTTGATCACCCATCCACATACTGACCTCAGCTACCGTTGCTAAACCCTGATCACCCATCCACATACTGACTTCGGCTACCGTTGCTTAACCTTGATCACCCATCCACAAAATATAATTTGCACGCCATCTTGCGTACCTAGTAGAACTACGTAGTACAACAACAAGTACTGCCATCTCTGTGTTTTAGAAATAGCGTAAACGTTAAACTTATTGGAAGTCGCATAAGAAGTTTCACTTCAAAAAATACAATTATATTTCGTGATGTAAATGTAAAACGAGAAAAAGTAAAATTATAGCTTACTCACCATCACGCGCATCAGCCTCATCCTCCGCAAGGGTAGGCGCAGGCGACCGCAGAACGCGTGACGGGCTCAGCCTAACAAAATGACAGGTTTTAGTTATTATAAATAATTATTATGACTACAAAACATTTCGATGAAAATGTGTTTTATTACTTACGATTGCATCGCACGCTGCGGGCTTGATGTTGCCAGAGGAGCAGCTGAGGAGATCGCAGGAGGCGCTGAACTGGCCGCAGGAGGTAAAGGACTGGCCCATCGAATAAAAGGTTTTTGTTTTTACAAATACTACCGACTATTCAATATTTATTTCGGTGAAACTTACATGTCTATCAGCGGTGCACTCGGAGGAGGGTAAAGAGGGATCTCCTCTCCCTCGGCCGTGTACAGTCCGAGGATGGTCGGTTCGGAGCAGTTATACTGAAAATCCAAAGCCACCACACCTCACACAAAATAACAGCAATGTACATAATAATCACCCTGCACAACACAAAACATGCAGACAAAAAACAACCTACATACATATGTAAATTCAACAACGGAGCCTGGTCTTCTGTAATACGAGTATATATAATATCTATGAATAAGGATGACAGATCTGATTACAACAGATGCAGTAATTTAGTCAAAACAATGAAAAGGATTTACCTCACAAGCCGGTTCTTCAAAGAATTCATCGTCGAGAAATTCCGGCTCATCATATACCTGCTCCTCCAACACATCCTCCAACATGTCCGGTTCGAGGAACTCCCGGTTTTCGCCCTCTTCCTCTGAGTCGCTCTGCCGCAACAGCTCCTCAAAATCGTCTGGGGCGACATCTCGTCCGACGTTCCAAGACATTTCTAAAATAAAAATAATCTATTTGTTTTATTTTTTCTCAACCTGTAAAGTCCCACTGTTGGTGCAGAGATCTCCCAAAAATATTTTTACTTCATAAAAAAACTAAAATAAAGTCATCGATACTATCGATAACTTTTTTCGATATGACCTAAGGCCTAGCGGTCATTGTAGTCACGTTTGAATTTGACAGTTACCTGTTACGTAAACAATACATGAGAAAACATCGAAATATGAATAGTAATAGAATAAATACGCCTCGAATACATGAAATTATGAATTATCATTAGTTTTTAAAATAATAATATAATTAGTTTTTGCTCTGTATGGTGTCGGACGTTAAGAATAGCACCATCCCGTATCTTCCCGTGGGTGTCGTAAGAGTCGACTAAGGGACTTGCCGGAGAATGGGCAGCAGCGTTCTCTGTGCTTTTTGTAACAACCGTACTGCGATCGCCAACCCGCCTGCCAAGCGTGGCGATTATGGCAAAACCCCCAAAATGTCAATGTGACTTCGGGGAGGCCTATGTCCAGCAGTGGACGTCTTTTGGGCTGAAATGATGATGATGATGATTAGTTTTTACGTTGTTATATACCTTACAAAGATACTAATTCATTGAGAATTATTAGAATTCATAACAAACAACGGCGATGCGGACGAACTTTTGATTGCCTCAATAGAGTAGTTTTATGGTATTGTTTCAAGCAAACAATTATATACACACTTGCATTAGTACTGAGCACTTATAGTTCTATCACTTTTTGTATGATTTTCACACCAAATCTAATTCTAATTCAAAAAACAATATACGCCGAGTTGGTTTGGCGGTTGACAATGACCTTCACTTGAAAATACAAGGTGTCCAGAAAGGGTATCGGGTATTTGTAAGTTCAATGAAACAAAAATTATTTGTATGCAATAAAAAAGTTTATTGTTTATTATTAGCATATGAATTGGAGAATTATTTGGAAAAGATGATGTTATCCAAATGATGACCGTTACGTAGCTGGCACTCTTCTAAACGGACACGAAGATGGGCGATAACACGTTGACACATAGCTATCGATATTGCTGCCATTTCTGACCTGATGTTTTGCTTTAACTGGGTTAGATTCGTCGGATTGTTTTGATAAACCTTACTTTTAAGGTACCCCCATGCAAAATAGTCAAGCGGGCTAAGGTCGGGGCTTCTGGGAGGCCAGTTGATGTTACCCCTTCGCGAAATGACTTTATTAGGGAATAATTCGTTAACAACTTCCATTGAGTCATTTGAGGTATGGCAAGTGGCCCCATCTTGTTGGAACCACGTTCTTGAGTTGAAACCTGCAAACTCCTGCAACTCTGGGACCAAAAAATTTCGCAACATATCGCAATAACGGTCACTATTCACATTAATTGCTCGGCCTCGTTGATCTTCATGAAAATAAGGACCAATTATGCCTTTAGCAGACATAGCGGCCCAAACAACGACCTTTGGGCTATGCAGGGGTCGTTCATGCTTTCGTCTCGGATTCTCCACTGCCCAGTACCGACAATTCTGCTTATTAACATGACCATTCAAGTGAAAATTTGCTTCGTCACTGAACAGTATGTTGTTAAAGTTGTTAAATCGCTGCAGCATTTCGTCCGCAAAATTCAGTCGATTAGCATAGTCCGTATCCTTCAATTCTTGAACCAATTGAATTTTATAGGCTTTTAGATGTAAGTCTTTCTTTAAAATCGAATGTAAAGACGATTTTTTGATGTTCAACGCTTGGCTTCGCTTTCGGATGGATAAAGACGGATTTTGACGAACCGACGCCTCAACTTCTTCAATTGTTCCTTCATCGCGAACTGAACGAGGACGACCAGAGTTATGAATTTTAACTGTCGCACCTGTATTCTCGAACATCCTGATCCATTTCCTAATGCTATCGTCACTTGGCGCGTGGCGTGTACGATATTCCGTACGATAGAGACGTTGAGCAGTCACTATTGAATCACCATTACGATAATACGCTCGTACGCAAAATGCGCGATGCGTCCCCGAGTACTGTTCCATCGTGTCTAAAACTCCACAAAATGGCGGACGCCACGAACCCCTCCCCGCACCCTTTAGACGCCCCGTTTCGAAAATGGCGCGAAAACAAATACCCGATACCCTTTCTGGACACCTTGTACTTGAAATATCAATAAATATGAATAGATATGCCTCGATTATATGAAATAATTAATTATCACTATATTTTACGTTGCTACTAATGTTTCCAACACCATATTTCATTGTAAAAGCGTCAAAGCTCATATTTTCATTTGTTCATTCCATGGAGACTGACAGACTCGAAACTTTGTTTGCTCAAAAAAATAATTTTTAGTATTTTTTTCAAGCAAATGATTATTTCAAAGTTGTATTATACACTTATAACATACTATACATTTACTTACCAGAGTTTTACGTTAAAATCCACACAATAACACAATCACAAACTCGCGTCGTAACGGCGTTCTGCACATTGAAAATTTCCAACGACAACGTCGCGTTCCGATATTTTTTTACATAATTTACAGAAGCACTATCTGCGCATAGCGATGATACTGATGCCCAGGATAAGCCGTTTTCCTGTAAAACTTTACAGAGCTGTGTTTTGATTGCTTCACTATTTTCAGTAGGGTCTTGATAAAAGTCAAGCAAACCCTGTTTTAACCCATCTTTCAGTGAAAACCATTGCACCGTAACTGGAAACATTTTTAAATTTCCATTGTTAGAGGAATCTGTGCCAATAGAGAAATACGTTGATTCATGCCATTCGGATAACAGCATTTCTTGCGACAGTGGACCTAGGCCATTTTCACAAATAGATGTAGTTTTAGTTCGACCGTACGCTACTTTCTTTGCTACTTCTGATCAGGAAATATCGTTCGAAAAAACTTATTGTTACAGTCTTGACTTAAGTAGCTGTAATGATGTTTAACTCCATGATACACAGATGTGACTTCTGCGGCAGTTACAAGATCTTCGTCTCGTGAATGCTTTTGTACAAAAAAACCAGAAACTGATGGTGTCGAAGATTTGTTTCTCAGAAATAACTTATGTTTCTTACCTTCTGAATGCACAATCAGAGCCCTTTTACCTTCATATTTGACTGAAATATCTGTATTACATAATTTACATTCAGCGGTGAAATCATCTCGTTTTTTAATCCAAGAACTAAACTGTGAATCGTTCAACCAGTTCATATCAAAGCTCGTGTGATATTTAACTTTTCTCTTTTTCGGCGGTGTCTTTTGCATTGAGCTTTCCGAATCCGACGATACGCTTTATTTAGACAAACAGGTCGCAAAGAAAATTCGAATTTGTAACCGCGCCGGCCGGCCGCGCGTACGTACAGCGACAGACTGGCGACTGGCGACTAGTGGCGACTGGCGGCTAGCGGGCAGTGTCGTGGCGGGGCGGCGGGGGCGGGCGAAGCGGAGAACAGTTCGGCGCTCGCGCCCCACCTGCTCGCCCGGGAGATTTTGGCTGGTTTCCTGGAGCCGGGAGATTTTAAAATCTAATGCCTTTTTTCCGGGAGAATCCCGGAATTCCGGGAGAGTTGGCAACCCTAGCTATGATCCGTGTTGTAGAGGACTGAGTGTGTTCTGTCTGCTGGTTTACAAAGTTGTTTTACAATTTCTTCAAATTGTGTTTGCATTTCTGAAAGTTATATAACCGATCTGAAACTTATATAAAGGTATAAACCGTTAATCTAACCGATCCGTCGTGCTTAAGCACGAGAACAATATGCGACGCGTACTCAGAGTGCGAAACTGGTTTAAGAACACCTAGATTAGCTGTTCTCAAACTTTTTTGTTGGCAGAACCCTTTTGAAAAGCGAAATTTTTGAGAGAAACCGAAAAAAAAAAGAAGTTACGTGTATTATTCTTTAATAATAAGTAATGATGTTACAATGTATGCCTATACCTTAATTATAATAAAAAAATAATCTAATGGGATGTATCAAACTATTTCTTATTTTTCATCAATCGATTGATATTTGGTTTAATCGAAGAGAGTTGAAGTCTCATATCAGGTTCGGCATCCAGTCTATTGCAGTATTTTGTTTTGGTAGCTGCATAGATCGAGAATCCGGTTTCACACTTATGTTGTTGGGAATGGAAGAAACCATTCAAGGCCATTGTGGCAAGAAGTGGATATTCATCACGGATTCTGCATAGGGATTGCAATCCAGCGGCGTTTTCAATCCAGCTGGATTCCTGCTGGATTGACCTGAATCCAGCTGGGTCCAGCGGATCCAGCAAAATCTGGAACGAAAATAAAAAGACGACATTTTTCAGGCTTTTTTTATTAATTTGTTCTTCTTATCTATGAAATCTTTCACTCATTTGGTGATATCTTATATCAATTTGCTTTGGTTTCTTTGTCATTTGAGATCAAAAGAATCCACTTAAAATTAAATAACAAACATATAACCTCATATAACATTTTAGATAATGTTTCTAAGTATAAACCCGAAAAACTTATAAAAACCAATCTTTATACACATGACACAATCAGCCAATTCAGCAATCTTGTTAAATAGCAACAATACACACACTCACAAACTCCTAAATAACTAAATAGTCCACTGTTGGATATGTACCTACTTCCTGCAATTAAAGGTAGGTAATAAAATAAGATCGGTTTAAATCATCATCATCATTTCAGCCGAAAGACGTCCACTGCTGGACATAGGCCTCCCCCAAGGGGGTGTTTTGCCATAATCGGCACGCTTGGCAGGCGGGTTGGCGATCGCAGTACGGTTGTTACAAAAGCACAGAGAACGCTGCTGCCCATTCTCTAGCAAATCCCTTAGTCGCCTCTTACGACACCCACGGGAAGATATGGTATGGTGCTATTCTTTACGTCCGACACCATACAGCATAAATATGAAAACAGAAACAAAAAGATTTCGCGATGTGTTGACGACTGTCACAAAACGTGTCTTCCTCTTCCTTCTTCGAGAAAGTAAGAGACATGAATCAAATCAACATTAATACTAAATTATTTAAAATAAACATTTTACTTCACTTACCATTCAGTCTCGCAGACAACAACCAATACGAACTCAATATGCACTTTAGTGACACAAAAACATTTCCTATCGAGACGAGAGCAGTTAAATTAACTGTCTTTGATTTATAAAATAAACAAAAAAAAAACTAAACAATAGAAATTGATACGTTTGCGGATCCGCATACGTATCAACTGAATCCAGCATGTTTAAAAAGGCGCTAGATCCAGCTGGATTGCTGTATGCTGGATCCAGCAATTGCAATCCCTAATTCTGCACCAAAAAAAGGAAATTGCCTCGAGATAACCATCTGACTTCTGTATGGAGCAGTAGTGGTTTACGTTTGCTGCCATTATCTTCACAAAGTAATGAGAAAAAACGGGATTGTAGTGAACGGGATTTGACGAAATTATTTCATTCAAAACCAATTTTTTGATTTGGCGGCATTTTCTTCATCGCAAGTGCCTGTCTATGCAGGATACAATGGCTGGAACTACAATCAGGCGCTTTACTTTTTATTCGTGTTTCTGCTCCCGTTGTTTTACCTGTCATCGCCTTGGCCCCATCAGTACAAATGTCAATGCAATCATTCCAATTCTCAAAAAACATATTTAATTTATTAAAAATGTCCTCTCCTCTCAGTGGGTCCTAGGTCCACTAAATGTGTTATCTCTTTGTCGACTTTATCGCGTAACGCTAGCGCATTTGACGCGCTTTACAGATATCGGTGTCACGTTATCCTTTAATTTTTATTTAACACGATATTTATTAAATTTACACAGCTTTCCCGAAAACAATTCAGGGAAACGCGATTGCAATTGATCCACCATACTCTGCTCACCCTTCAGAAAATGACAAGGCGTCAACTTAATTTTTTTTATTTTTTTTTGTGAATGGCGTCTCGCAGTTCAACCTAGGAGGTTGTCGTCTGCTTAACCGGACTATCCTGTGGATGCCTTAAGAGTAAGGCCTCCAGCCAGGGCATAAAACTTACAAACTAAGCGACTACACGCTAAGGGTACCCCCTGTGGGGTACGAGCCTCGGCTTAGGGCGTCGCTGGGGGAGGACTGCATGGGGACAGGCTGGATCTGAATGATATCATTATTAAAGGGGCTGATTTAAAACTACTGGCACAGCATCGCGGGCTGGGTCGAGCGAGGGTCGGGGAGGGCATGGACCGGGACGTCGCGACGGACCTCGACGGCGAGGTCGGAAAGACGGCGGTTTGTGTCTGAACTTTTTAAGAGTGCTAGTCTCTTTGCTACTCTCCTGGAGGAGGGTGATAGCATCATCGGGAGTGACGAGGGTATGCCGAGGACGGCGTACTGTACTAATGCGCGAGGGTTCGTAACGGGCGGCCGCTGCGATCAGGGGATTACGGTGTTTAATGGCGTTATCGAAGAAACGCTTCGAAAGACGTTTCATAAACTGAAGGACGGTGGGTATTCTAAGGTCTACGTGTAGACGGTCATTACGGACATAAAAAGGGGCTCCCGTGACTCTACGTAAGAACCGGTTCTGCAAGGTTTGCATCCTATGGATGTACTTAGGCTTGGTGTGAGCGTACACGACGCAAGCGTACGTCATAATGGGGCGGATCACCGCGGTGTAAAGGCGCAACTTGCACTTGAGTGACAACTTGCTTGTTGTCGAAATCATGAAATGAAGCCTACCTATAGCAAAGGCAGCTCGGTCGCGAGCTGCTTTGAAGTGCGCCGCGAAAGACAGGTGGTTGTCAAGTAAGACTCCTAAGTACTTGGCTTGCTTCTCCCAAGGGATAGGCTTACCGTACATAGTGATCGGGCTGAGCACGGGTGGCTTATTTTTACGCGGTTTAGAGAAAAGAACTGCCTGGCTCTTGTCGGGGTTCACCTCGATTCTCCATTTCCGGAACCAAGCGCCTAAGACGTTGGCTGAGGTTTGGAGGGTGCTGTAAATAGCGTCGTGACTACGGCCAGTGTAATAGATGGCCGTGTCGTCCGCGAACAGGGCTAACTGTGCCTTCTTGCTCTTGGGGATGTCACTGGTGAACAGAGTAAAGATAAGGGGAGAGAGCGGGGAGCCCTGAGGGACACCGGCTCTAATGGGGTGAGGGGAAGACAGTGCCTTCCCGATGCGATAGCGGAAGGTGCGATCCGACAAAAAGTCTCGTAAGATGAGCACGAGACGGTCTGGCACTCCCAGTTTGTACAGCTTATATAATAAGCCGTTGTGCCAGACTTTGTCGAATGCCTTTGCTATGTCAAAAAACAACACACCCGTCATCGCTCCACGCTGGAAGCCAGCGCTCAAGTGTTCTACGATGCGGTGGGCCTGTTGAATGCATGAGTGTCCGGTCCTGAAGCCGAACTGTTCGTTGGGGATGAGACTCTTAGCCTCGGCGAAGTCTTTGAGTCGCTTATACATAAGTCTCTCGTAGATTTTTCCGAGTGCATTCAGGAGACTGATAGGTCTGTAGCTCGAAGGATCAGACTTGGGTTTGCCTGGCTTGGCGAAGCCGATGACCGTGGCCTCTTTCCATATTTGGGGAAACGCGTTGTTGCTCAGGGCGCCATTGAAGATGGCCACCTATTAACACGACGAGCTGAGCGGGGAGGAGTTTGAACACCCTATTGGTGATTCCGTCGGAGCCGGGTGCTTTCCGCGGTTGAAGTTTGTTAATGATGTCTTGCACTTCGTCAGCTGTGACCGGAGGCAGAGGATCATCAGGGTCTTCTTCGGGGGGCAGGGCGGTTCTACGTTCGACGAATGCGTTTACCTCATTGAGAAATCGCTTGTCTACTGGTTGAGAGCTGGGGGAGCACTGGGACTCCAGGCTGTCGCCTAGGCATTCGGCCTTCTCAGAGTCGTCGAATGCGACGCTCTTATCGGGTCGGGTGAGGGGAGGCATCGAAGCCTCTTCGGTGGAGCGCAACTTGCGTTGCAGCTGCCAGAAGGCTAGGTGGGTAGGCTCGAGTTCGCTTAGCGTTTTGTCCCATTGATTATTACGAAGCTCACTGGTGCGATCCTTTACAGCACGCTGTAAATTACGCATGTGGGCTTTGTTTGCCTCGCAGGGAAAGCTGCTGTAGGCACGGATGGCCGCGTTCTTTTCGGTTATCAGTTCACGTACGTCAGCGGGTAGTATCCAGCGTTGATCGCTCATTGCTGGGACTTCCCGTGAGCAGTCCTTCAGTACGGATTGCACGTGTTCTGTAAACGAGTTGATGGCGGCCGTCGTGTCAGCGACTGAGACTATGTGGTCGGGGATGGCCTCCAGGTGAGGCGACGTGGTGGATTTCAGCTTTTCGCTGACTTTCCTCCAGTCGGTTATCACTTGGGTCGGCGGGGGCTGGCTGGGGTCAGAAGGACCCGAGCGGGGAACTAAGTGCATGAGCACTGGTCGATGGTCTGAGTTAAGCTCATGTAAAGTCTCGATAGAATGCAACTTAAGGTTGACATTCTTGAGTAGCGCTATGTCGAGAACGTCCGGACGTTGGTCGGGGTCGTGGGGATAGTGGGTGTGCTCCATAGGAGCGATGGGATCGAAGTTGAGGGACTCGCCCAGGTTATACACGTGACGTCCTCTGGCAGAGGTCGTCGTGCTGTTCCAGGCGGGGTGTTTGGCGTTGAGGTCGCCCGCTATGATAACGGAGTCGCTCAAGCCGAAGAGGACGGCAAGGTCTTTGGTGAACAGAGTGTGCTCCTCGGACGTGCCGCCGGGAGGGATGTACGCAGACGCGATAGTGATCGGTTGATGGCCGGTCATGCCTAGTCGACACACTGAGGTCTCGAGTAGAGACTCCATGGGACCCCGGGATCTAAGGGGATGCAATGCAGTTCTTTTCTGTAATAGATTAGAGTCCCGCCCTTGTGGCAGCGTGACCGATCGTTGCGAACTATGCGATAGTTGGCAATTCTCGGATCGCGGTGACTGGGCTTGAGGAAGGTCTCCTGTACGAGGAGGATATCAATTTGATGGTCGCGGAGGAAGGTGGCGATCTCATCACGCTGGCCTCTAATGCCATTGGCATTAAAGTACCCTAATTTTAGGGATCGGGGTTTGGTGCACGTTAATCTTGTATTATCCATTGGAGTTAGTCGAGATTAAGGTTGCGGAGGAGGTCGCCTAACTTTAGTAGGGACTTGAGGATAATTTTAAGTTTATCGCCACCAGTGTTAGCCGCCCTGAGATCAGCCGCCATGCGGTCTGCTTCGGGGGTGACTAACTCTGCTAACGATTCTAAAATTACGTTGTGAGAGGGGTCCACGGCCGCGAGGCCGGGTGGCGTGGGACGAGCGGGCGCCGGTGCGCTCGCTTGGGCCGCGGGAGTGGGGACAGGGGCATCTAATAGCCCGGGGATGGGGCTGGACTTTGCTTTACTGAGAGCCGGGAAGGCTTTCTGGTGGTTCAGCGTGGTCCAGGGAGAGGGCCTCTGAGGGCTGAGTCTCTCCGGCATCTGGGCAGAAGGTAGCCTCACCGATGGGCTTTCTCTTTGTTGGCGGGCGCTTGCACGCTTCACCAGGTTAGAGGAGGAGCCTTTGGGGGCTTTTGAGCAGCCGCGGTAGTTGGCCGTGTGGCCCGACTGGCCGCAAAGCACACAGCTCGGTGGCTCCGTGCAAAGCGACTTGTCTTTGGGACGGGGGCAGTCTGCCGTGCCATGGTCGCCTAGACACTTTACGCATCTGTGCGGCGCATGGCAGTTGGCTTGGCTGTGACCGTACATCTGGCAGCGGTGGCACTGTCCGACTACGCTTGAGCGGTAGGGCTTCTCTATTGAGATGCCTGTCAGGGAGCAAACCGACTACACTTTGAAGATCGGGTGGTGACCTTCTACTGGGTCACAGATGACCAGTACCATATCGTAATGGTCTCCACCTCTGGCCTTATGAAGGCGGTGGACGGCTGCGACCGGGATGTCCTGGCCTAGGAGGTCATTGAAAATGTCCTCCGTGGGGATTTCCTTCGGGATCCGCCTGATCACCACGCGGGTGGGCTTCTCCTCTGGAAGAGAGTAGGTATGGAAGGCTATGCGCCTACCGATCAATTGACGGGTTAGTTCCCTGAAGTCGGTGGTCGTAGGGACCACCACTTTGATACCCTGTTGGGTGCTTTTTGCGCTTGTATATTGAATGCGGCGCTCATTACACATTTTGGACACGTCTGTCCATTTCCCTTTGTCCTGAATGAACAACGGGGGAGGGGTCTTCAGCTTCTTTGACGAAGCGGCTGAAGGGTTAGCCTTAGGGCTTGTTGGCCTGCTGGTATGAGCAGCGGCGGACTTTGGTGCGGGGACCGGGGAGGTGGGACGGGACGCCTCGGGAGAGGGGGCAGAAGGGAGCGCGACGATCTTTTTGGCCATGGCGGCCTGGGATTTTTTGCCCTTCTTCCTCTTGCCCTTTCCGACGACTTGATAGTCGTCTTCAGAGGATGAGGAGGCAGAGCACGCGTCTAAAATTGACTCTGAGTCGGAGATTGGCTCAGTTGTGTCCATGTTCTCAGAAACGGGAACAATGGACGCAGGTTCGGACTGATCCTTTGTTTGCGAAACAAAAGGTTTCGAAACAATGGGTCTCGGTTTAGCCGGAATCGCGGCGGCGACGACTGACGGTAAGCCTTTGTCCATGTTCTCGGAAACGGGAACAATGGACGCAGATGCGGGCTGGACCTTTGTTTGCGAAACAATGGGTTTCACAAGAATGGGTCTTGGAGTAGCCCTAATCGCGGCGGCGACGGCTGGCGGTAAGCCTCTGGCGGCAGGTGGCGGCGACAAAGGGCTCTCGAGCGCGTCACTGAAGTCAGTGACGGCAATACTGGATTGCTGCAAGGCAGCGATATCGGACCCATATTTCTTTAGAAAATCTTTGTCTTTCAGGACAACGCGTTTGAAAAACGCAACAAGGCGTTCATCATCCGCGTCAAGGGCCATGCTATCTGCTAAGAGTTAGCAGACATTTGAGTGAAGCTCAGCGCGCCTAACAACCTAATTCCTTGCACAATTATGTAGGGAATTTACTGGGTCCAGCGACTCACCCACTTCAACCTTCCCGCAGCCACAGTCCGAGGGTCCGGGCTTGGTAGCAACTCCAACTCCAGTCCAGGGAACTTTGCTTTCAGGAACTTGTTGAAACGGGAAACACTAGCACAGTAAATCGGCGGCGCACACGTTCGCGACGGAGCCCAATTGTTTCACCTAGACCCTGAAGGGATTAGGCGGGCGGATTGGGTCACCACCCTCTCTTGGTTTCGTTGGCACCGTTAGGTTTCCCACCAAGAACCTCGAAAACTGAGGACTTTTCCCTGATGGGGCAAAGGAAGTTAAATCGGAATAATATCCGAAGCAAAATGAGCAAGTGCTGTCTTAATAAAAAGACAACAATTGTTCGGGGGTGTAGTCAAGGGACTACTGATGACGTCACGACACTGGGAAGCGACGAACCGATGACACACACTGATAGCGAGCGGGAATGCGAGCAGGTAGCGGCACGTCCGTACGCGGTGGCGGTCAGGCGGAGAGTGAGCGTCAACTTAAGTTTAAAATTTTGCTATTAAATCTCTGCCTAATAACGGAAGTCCGCCATTGCGAATGACGTACATGTCCAAAATGTGAGAGAGTCGTAAGTACCTCTAATAACGTAAGCTTCAAATTTTCTTAACGAGGGCTATTACAAAATAAAAGAACTAAGTTTAGGTAAATTAGACGACGTGCGGCAGCGGATGCGCATGTGTGCGTCTAGCGAAGCACGCTACGCACTCATAAAAAACCCCTGTTAACACTTGGTCCCACTGCTTAGTCCGACTGCTTAGTCCGATCAATCGGACCACGTGAACTTTTTTTCATTTTGGGACCACGACGTCTATAGTCATTTTAGAACACTAGGTCCGATCGATTTAACAACGCGAACTTTTTTTCCTTTTGGTTCGATTAAGGAGTCGGACTATGAGGTATATCGTTAAGAACATATTGTTCGACCGATCAAAAGACGAACTTTTATTAGCTTTTATTTAACTTGCCGTATTAGTTTGTTTGTTAAAATGTATTGGTGGCAATACATTTTATGCGAGTCATTACTTCATCCTGCAGCCTCGATCGTCTCGTCAAGATGGAGCTCCTCAACGGTTAATAGAATGGAAACGAAAATAGTAGATTGTTGCATCGAGCGAGAAGTTAACGCACGAGTGTTTTGTTGGTGCCCGAGCGCACGCGAGGGCACTAAATTAACACGAGTGCATTAATAACTCACTTTAGCAAGGTGCGTAATCTACTTTTCTTTCAACTACCGTGACAAAATATACCTACTTAAAATAAAAACTGAAAATAATGAAACAAAGTTTAATTCATCTTCACTTCAAACATACAATTATTAGAAGTGCAGTTATTAATAGTAGATTATTAACCAAGGGCTGTATGACATCAATTGCATACGAGGTTTTTGGCGCCTGAGCGAAGCGAAGGCGCTAATTAACCCGAGTATGCAATTGATGCTTACGCCCGAGATAAATACTCGCTCGCTTTACATATCGATTGTGAGGTTAGTAAACAACAAGACAGCAGGTTTCAATGAACATTTATTAAGAAGAAAAAAATGTGTATTTAATTAAAATTAATAGTAAAATTATTACAATTTGTAAGAGATATGGTCACGTTCTTTTTAGGAATATTTATAGTTTGAATATGAGTTTGTGATGATAAGACTTGAGTTTGAGTGACTTGAGGTTCTTGCATCGTAAATGGCGGCAGTTGACTGGTACTATTTTCTTCATTAAAAAATGGCTCAGATGATGTGCTTTGACGTGGTGATTTCAAGTTTATATTTTCTGTTATTTTAGAAGTAATTTTGCTTTTGTTTGCCATCGAATCTTCGATATAACCTTCGGCCACTTTGCTGGACTACCAGCCGCCGTGCCTTTTTAACAGAGTGAGGTTGGCTCCCGAATCAGCCAATAGAGTCGCTGATGTTCTGCGAAAGCAATGCCCGGTGTATAACTCTACGTTACTCAGTTTTAAATATGTGGCTATTTGCTTTGGCATGCCTGTAAATTTGTTTTTTCCTATTACTTGTCTGTGGCATTTTCCTTTACTGTAATTAAGAAAAAAACGATTTGTATCCACGTTTTCAGGCCGAAGAGCTTGATATTTTTCAACATAATTTGCAAATTCTTCATGCACAACAAATGACCGGTCAATTTTAGTTTTCGTGTTAGGCAGTTTTATGAGTAGTAATTGGTTATGTTTTTCACATTTTCTATTGTCAAGTTTGTCAATTCCACGGTTCTGCAGGCTCCCGATATCCCAAAAATTAGAACAACCTGTAAAAAAGAGAAGTTGTATTAAAGGCACCAAATTCGCATAGTATTTTGTGAAATATTTTGGTAACTTATTAAAAAGGGCAAGTAAATACGTAGGTACCTTTATTGCTAAATAAATTTCATCCGGAGCTTCATTTAAGAATTTCTGTACTTCTTCTGCAGTAAATACCTTCGATTTCTTGCTTTTAAAGCCGTCAGACTGCCTTTTCAAGAAAGCAGTAAGTTTAGAAAAATCTTTCAAATTCACGTCATGTTTTGTCACATTATTTTTTCAGTTTCGGTCGCGCACTCGGTCGTGACGGGCGCGTGTAATCGTCAGTGCTAATTACCTATATCGAGTTAAAATGACGGACGTTCTCAAGTGCAATTCTTGTAACATCGTAATCGATGAAATGTTATCTTACATTCAAAATAAAGTGTCAGTTATTGACGAAGTGACGCTGGTGCAAATCTGTAAGTCGGCATTCACCAGTGCCGAGATCAAGTTGTCGAAATCTCTTCTGTATGACGCGATTCGAAGTGACTTGCGTAAAGTTATTCGCAAAAACAAAGGCAAAGAGGAACGTGACCTAGCAGATATCATGAAACTCTTCAAAACACATCCGGATGAACTACCAGTGTTTGTGGCTCGGCAACTGGAAAAGTTACCGCCCATTACTTTTGACCACCTAGACTGCACCAAACTACTTAAAGATCTCATGCGAATGCAAACCTCAATTGAGGAAATTAAGTCGACGTATGCTACGCGGAATCATTTGAATGATTTGAAGGATGAGTTTTTAAACCTTAAGAATGATTCGCTACCCCCTACTTCCGTGTCGAAAGTGAATGCCAAGCGTGGTGCTTGGTTATTAGATAGTGGTCCTGTGGGATTATCCTATTTACATGATCCACAAAATAATAATAAGGATTACGGTTCTAATGAAAATACACCTCAATATCGAGACATTGAGCGGGTAGAAGGTGAAGAAACAGAACGTAAATCATGTTCGGAGCAACGGCCATCGACGACGGCGATGACGAGCGTAACCGAAACTGGTTTGACAAGTTACGTATCGGTGGCGCGTACAGCGCAGGCGGCGCGGACGGTGACGTCATCGCGCTCGAGCCCTGTTACGGTAGCATTAAATGCGTGTCAGCTGTGTCCCACTGATAACGAAAACAGTAATAATAGTAATTCTATAATGAAGCAGCCGCGTTTGGATATGGTGTGTGAGGACGAGACAGATTTGATGATAAATCCTGATAATGAAGGATGGAGAAAGGTGACATATCGTAAGAAACATTCCAACTATCGTTATTTGGGAAAATCGGGCATAGCGAGTGACGTGAATTGTAACTTCAAAGCTGCTGACAAGAAAGTTCCTGTATTTATAACGAATATACATAGTGAAACCACTGAGAATGACATAATTGTATATATACGCGGTAAGACTCAGGAAACGGTTTCTCTAGAGAAAATAACTATGGAGAAAGAAAAAGGACACAAGGCATTCAAATTCCTAGTTTCTGAGGCAAAATTACCTATTTACCTAGACGAGAACATATGGCCCAAAGGTATTATATTCAGACGTTTTATGTATTTTAAACGCCGTTATCCGAGCAGATTTTCGTCTGCGGCCGGCCCTAATGAAAAACAATAATGGATACATCTGCTTATCGCTTCGCTAGTTTCAACTGTAAAAGTGTGAAACGCTCCATTGATAGCGTAAGGGAGTTATGTGACACATGTGATCTGATTGCCTTACAAGAGACATGGTTGCTACCGGACGATATACCATATCTAAACACGATCAACAGTGACTTCGGGTGCACGGGAACGTCTGCGGTCGACACGACCGCGGGCATACTACGCGGCAGGCCGTATGGCGGTGTCGCTCTGTTGTGGAGGAGTAGTGTTTTCCAGCAAGTGTCAGTGTTGCGGTGTGACAGTGCTCGAATATGTGCTATTAAGATAACAAGTGTTCGACCAGTGATTGTAGTAATAAGTGTCTATATGCCAACGAATTCGGTGGAAAACCTGCCTGATTTTACGGACTGTCTAAGTACTGTAAGTGCGATTGTAGATGAGTATGGCATTGAGTCTGTATTTGTGTTAGGCGATTTCAATGCTGATGTACATGAATTGTTTTTTAGCGAACTTGGACATTTCTGTAGTGAGCAGTGTTGGTCGTGTGTAGATGTTGATTTTCTGGGTACTGATTCGGGAGCTTACACTTTTATTAGTGAGGCGCACGGGTCATGTAGCTGGTTGGATCACTGTATTGTGACTCAGGCGGCCAAGCGAGCTGTTGTGAATGTTTTTATTGAATATGACACTAATTGGTCTGACCATTTTCCCCTAGTGCTTGTATGCAACTTAAATCTATTGACACCAAAGTTACCCAATACTACAAGTACTTATAACAACGTTGTGTGGGGTGTTAGGAATGATAAACAGGTCGTGGAATATACCAATGAGTGTCATAAACGTCTGAATTTAATTGATTTTCCTGCCGAGTGTTTGAGTTGTGCTGATAAGCATTGTAATGACTGTGGTCACTCGCGTACTCTGGACAGTTTGTACTATGACATTGTGTCTGCCCTTCGTGGTGCGTCTTTGGTGAGTCGAGGGGGCACCAGGGCGGGTGGTAGTGGTCCGCGTGTAGTAGGATGGAACGAGCTTGTTAGAGAGGCTCACAGGAAGGCGCGGTTGAAGTTTTCAGATTGGGTAGCGTGTGGTAGGCCTAGGTCTGGCATCATGTATGCAGAAATGTGTGAGACCAGAAGGGTGTTTAAGTCACGATTGAAGGCATGTCAAGATCGTGAAGTACAGATTAGGATGGATACCCTTGCTGAGAAGCATTCTGGTGGTGACTTCCGTGGGTTTTGGAAACACACGAGCAAAGCAAACGGTAGGCCGAGTCTTCCTGTGAGCGTTGATGGAGTTAGCGACCATAAGGAAATTGCGAACGTTTTTAGGGAGCATTTTTCCATACAATCCCCTCTGGGAGCGGCAAGTGGAGTGTCCAGTGCTGGGTTGTCTAATGAGGTGGTTGGGGTTCGATACTTGGCTAAAGACGTGGCCATAATTATCAAGAATATGACGCGAGGCAAATCGCCTGGGCATGATGGCCTCAGCGTTGAACACCTGCAACATGCTGGCCCACATATTAATCGCGTCCTCGCGATGTTTTTCTCACTGTGCGCGAGCCACTCTTACCTGCCCTTGGATCTTATGAGGTCTGTGGTGGTGCCTGTTGTGAAAAATAAAACCGGTGACCTTGCTGATAAAGCCAACTATAGGCCTATCACGCTGGCCACCATCATAGCCAAAGTGTTTGACGGTTTGCTTAATACACAGTTGAGTAAGTATGTAAACCTGCATGATAACCAATTTGGCTTCAGACCACAACTATCTACGGAAAGTGCCATACTGTGTCTTAAGCACACCGTCAGATACTATACGGACCGTAGGACCCCGGTATATGCGTGTTTCCTCGACTTATCCAAGGCTTTCGACCTGGTTGCGTATGATATCCTGTGGGATAAGCTTGCGAGCATTAACCTGCCTCATGAACTTGTGGCTATCTTTAAGTATTGGTATACGCATCAGGTCAACAGTGTCAGGTGGGTGGAGGCAATGTCAGAGCCGTATCGGCTGGAGTGCGGTGTGAGGCAGGGCGGCTTGACTTCGCCCACCCTTTTTAACCTCTACATAGATGCACTCATTGTCGCGCTCTGTAGTGAGCATGTTGGATGTCATGTTGACGGCGTATGTGTCAACAATTTAAGCTATGCTGACGACATGGTTCTGCTGAGCGCGTCGGTTTGTGGTCTGAGGAGGTTGGTACAAATCTGTGAGGATTACGCGGGTGAGCATGGTCTAAAATATAACGTATCAAAAAGTCAATGCATGGTCTTTGCGGCCAGTGGTGCTAAGTGCCCAGAAACGGTACCTCCGCTTTTTCTGAATGGTGTACCTCTGGATAGAGTGGATCAGTTTAAGTACCTGGGGCATTTGGTCACGTCTGATCTCGGGGACCATGCGGACATCGAACGGGAGCGGAGGGCGTTGTCGAAAAGAGCAAACATGCTCGCTCGCAGGTTTGCACGTTGTTCTAATCCAGTTAAAATCACCCTTTTCAAGGCGTACTGCACCTCTTTATACACGTGCAGTCTGTGGGCTCGCTACACAAAAGCTAGCTACAATACCCTCCGCGTCCAGTATAATAATGCATTTAGGGCAGTTTTGGGGCTGCCTCGTTTCTGCAGTGCCTCGGGCATGTTTGCGGAAGCGCGCACCGACTGTTTCCACGCCTCCATGCGCAAGCGGTGCGCGTCCTTGGTGCGCAGGGTGCGAGCCAGCTCCAACGCTGTCCTGGCAATGATTGCGGGCAGACTGGATTGTCCCTATATAAGGCACTGCTGTAACCGACATGTGGTTAAAGGGTTATTGGCTATTGTTTGATTTAATTTAATTGATATGAAACTAAATGTACTAATTTCTTTTTAAATTGTAATTTCTTATTTTGTAATTAATGATGTAATAATATGAGTATTTCTTTTGACATTTATTCCAACTTGACATTTATTCTAATTTGACATTTATTCTTATTTGACATTTATTCGAACTTGACATTTATTATAATTTTACTTTTAACTTTTAATTCAATTCAATAATGTAACTTTTCAATCTGGGATAATCAAGCCGACCAATAATGTATGTGTGGATTTTTATTTGTTTTTGTTTTATATGGGTCACGGACCTGAAATAAATGATTATTATTATTATTTCCTTTATTCATCTTTATAAACAAATTTTATACATTTTTAAATATTTCTTACAAATAATAAAAAAATAAAAAAAAACATTTAAAAATATACAAAATTGTAGCCCACCGGTATCGGGAACAGGGTCCAAGCTACCGGCGGTCAGGGCTCCAGAGAGAGGAACCTCCTAACAATACGAGCCGTGTCCAGGAGTACCGCTTTCTGAATCAAGCCCTTGATCCAGCTGCCTAACGAGAGCCTCATCAGATGTTGGTCGAGGCTCTTGGCAATTAGGCCATTGGCTGATACGACTATCGGCACAATGATCGCTGAGTCAACAGGCCACATGTCGACAACCTCGCAAACCAAGTCAATATACTTGATTTGTTTATCTTTCTCGGCCTTCACGAGGTTCTCGTCATGTGGAACCGTTATGTCAACAATCATTGCGCGCCGCTCTGATCGATCCACCACCACTATATCAGGCTTATTGGCTACAATAGTCCTGTCAGTGATGATGGATTGATCCCAATACAGTGTGATATTGCCATTTTCGAGAACTGGGTCGGGCACATACCTATAGTAGGGCACTTCCGATTCCACAAGGCTGTATTTCAGAGCAAGTTGCTGATGGATAATCCTGGCTACAAGGTTGTGTCTATGCAAGTATTCTCCGTTAGCTAGACGAGAACACCCGGAGATAATGTGACGGATCGATTCGCCCGGACGGTGGCATGCCCGACATATGTCAACCGTGCCATCCTTCACAATAAATTTCCGGTAGTTTTTCGTCATCATAACTTCATCCATAATTGCACAAACAAAACCTTCGGTTTCTCCAAAGAGTTCCCCGGAACGTAGCCAGGCTACGGACGCTGCATGGTCTACATCAGGTCCATGCAGGGCACTGAAGAAGCGTCCGTGAAGCTCCTTACTCTGCCATACTTCCCTGCGGTCATTAGTGTCTAGCACTGCAGGTTTGCGCCAGTTCTCTTTAGCCAAGGAGAGCGGGGTGAGGGCCTTGTCCATCGCGACCACATCTCGATGCATCCCCACGTCGGCTTCTAGGAAATATTCCCTGAGACTGCATATCTCGCGATTGTGGAGAGTCTTGGCGTTTAAAAAGCCTCGACCTCCACAACTCCGCGGGATATACAGTCTCATAACCGAAGAACGTGGGTGATGCATTCGATATGCCGTCAACAATGTACGGACCTTCCTATCCAGGGCGTCTAGTTCTGTTTGAGTCCATTTGAGTACGCCGAAAGAGTACATCAAAACCGGCATGACCCAACCATTGAAGGCACGCACCTTATTTCCGCCTGATAAAAGACTATTAAATACTTTTCTCAGGCGGCCAAAGAAACGCTCCTTCAACGATTGCTTCACGTCAACAGCATTGATGCCCAGCGCTTCCGACATACCCAAATACTTGTAGGTTTCGGTTGCTGAGAGGGATCTATATTATTATTATTATTGTAGATTTTAGCATGGAATAAAAGCACCATAAACTGGAAGGTTGTGTAGCCTCTTAGATAATTCATCAAAATATGATATAAAAACACTTTCAGAAAGAGATTTCACTTTTTTTTCTGACCGCCATTTCATAAATTCGTCGTATTCCTTTACATATCTTTCTTTCGAGTTCGGCGGTAATATATTTTCGACAACTGTTTTTGCCCTTTCTTTAATCAAATCGGGCGTTAGATCTATGTCTTCGTCACTAGACATGTTTAAAACTTTTGAAAAAGAACTCAAACAAGAAAATTAATTATTTTCGCGATGCTTTCGCGCCTACTAGTAGACTGCCTTTTTTTTTTTCACGCACGAATTAAGTAAGCGACAACGGAAGTATTTAAAAAAATAACTTTATTCCGACAGAGTTACAGCGAAACAATAATTGCCTAAATCAAATGAAATATCGTTCTTATATACTAACTTAATTGCTAACGTAATACATCCACAACGTGATCAGATTGACGCATGTTCTAGATAATTATAAATGCTGATCGCGCAATGGGAAATTGGGAAATAATAATCTAATGAATACTTATTGGCTGACAAAGCTGATATTGGTAGGTTGGGGTTCCTTAACTCCTCCCTCCCTAAGAGAGAAATTATCCGAAGGTGTCGCAGACGGTTTCGGAGAATTTCGACAAAAGTTTATGTACTGAAATTTATACATTATAAAGAAAACTATTGCTATTACAGTAACTACATACTCTAAGATGGTCCATATACTAATTTCTATTGTCACTGATTGTGTCGTATCGTCTATTTCACTAAATTTTGCACTTTGTAACACTTCTTTCACATCACTGAAGTCCACATTTCTTAAATCCACTTTCTTTGATCTTCTCTGGATGTCCTGTTGTAGATTTGGTATCTGGATCAATGGCAGCTGGAGACTGGAAACTGTAGTGTTTGTGGTAGCGACAACGATGACTTCACCTATTTGTGTCTCGCATTGTTGGCCAGGTGTCACGATATACGTCCCAAGAATAGTGTATTTCAGAATTTCTGTATTGCAATTCTCGGTGATGAGATTTTCCTCTGAGTAAACCAACCATTGGTTGTCGGTTACTTTTTGTATCTTAGTTTTTTCTATTTCAATATGGTTCTGTATGCAGTTTTTGTAGTTGTTCTTCATCAGCATTATTTGTTCAATGCAGGTCTCAGTTGGAAACTGGGCTAAATTAGTTTCCGCGCAAAGTAATTTGCCATTTTCAATCTCAGTACATGGGCTTACCACGGGCATGTATTTCAATCTATTCACCATCAGGTAAGGGTATTTGGGTATAATTGTAAAGGTATTTGGAGAATGGAATATAGGGATGGGTATAACCTTGTAATAATTATATGTTTCGTTATTTATTAGGGGAACTTCTAAAACAAAAACTAACTTGTTGTTATTTATATATGATTTAAGTATGATATTACGTTCTAATTTAATTAAATTACGTTTGCTTACTGGATATATTGTTCTAGCATGTCTAGCAATGACTTCTAATGTATTATATAATTCTGTACTATTTATAATGGATTGGTGCAATGTATTTAATTTGCTAAAGGCTATTGCCGTCTCAATCTCTTGTATGTTTTCGTAACAGGTTCGAAAGTTATTTAAAATTTGATACATAGTATTCAATATTTGGAAAAGTTTGTTAAACCTGAACTCATGTTCAACTAATTTTTCCATTTCGTTGGTATGTAAACCCAAGTTTTTAATATTTGAATTTATTATTTCGGAGTCATTTACTAATTTATCAAAAGCCTTTTGCATTGATGATACTTTACGTTCGACTACATGCTCTTTGTTCTGTATCCTTTGGATTTCTCTATCATATTTAATTTCATCATCTTCATCTAAATTTCCTGAAATAGCTTTTACTAGTGAGCCTAATGGATTAAACAAAGCTCTTTTATTCCTATAATGGAAAGGTAGGATTTGAAAAAATCTATCCTTAGTTAGTTTAATAAGGTATTCTATTTGACTTTCTATTCCTATAGTTTCGTTACGAATTCTATTTTCCTTAATTTTAATTTTCAAGTTATTAAAATCCCGAATATTATTATCTATTTGTAAGCCTAATGATTCTAAATCTACAATTTTATATATTGTCCAATAACTATTCCTCTTCACTGCTACTCCCTGCTTTATCGCTGCTATCCCCGGATTCTGACCGAGGTTTTGAAGGTCCAGTGTGAATGTTGGTACCAGAAGTACCAGGCACGATCTGTGGAGGACGTTTTACATTTTTTAACGCTACTCTAGTTTTCCTTTTCTTTACTTCTACTGGCACTATATTTCTTTCCACTTCACCTGTAACTTTTGCTTTTTCATATCGCGGTTTTTCTTTAGCTTTTCTAATCTTAGTGTCTTTCATGTAAATATTATCGTTTGGTTCAAGTATCGATGTCGTTTCGCCACCTTTTTTATTAATTACTTTAATTTTATTGGATTCTAATTTTTCTGTTATGAATTCATAAAGTATTTTAAGGCGTTTTCTATGATCTAACAATAATTTCTGAGTTAAGTTCTTCTCTCTATCAACGTTAAATACGTTATCTGAATAAGTGTGACCAAATACTAGTTCAAAAGGCGTAAAGTGTGTTGCTGAATGAATGGTATTGTTATAAGCCATGATGGCATAAGTCATAACTGATGCTGCATCTAAATCGCTTTTATCGTATTTTGCTATACGGTAAATCTCAATAATGGTAGAATGAAACCTTTCTACTACCGCCATTGAACTGGGATTATTTGGTGTCCCAATATGAAGTTCAATTTTGTACAAGCTTAACATTTCTTTAATCAAAGTATTATTGAATTCTGTACCGGAATCATCCACTATAGTAAAATAATATTTTCCTTCGATAAATAATAAATCCATAAAAGCTTCCTGAAAAGGGGCATCCTGCGTTTGTGTTAACTGAATGTGAGGTTTAATCGGCTTCCTGTCATATTTCATGCGTTTACATGTTTCGCAAGCATTTATGATTGCCGTAACTGTCTCTTTCATATTTGCCCACCAATAATGTCTTTTAAGTTTGGTTAAAGTTTCTTTAATACCTCTATGACACGTTTTCCCGTCGTGGTATTTTAAAATAACTTCTTTTTGATCTTCTTCAGATCCTGTCAAATTTATAACTCTTTCTGTACACTCGGTTAACTTAACTGAATCCTTTTTAAATAACTTAATTACCATGTTTGAAAAAGTTTTTCTAAAAGATGGATGTTCGAAGTATATAAAGTACTTATGTTTTGGATCTATATACTCTTTCAAAAAGTCTTTAACTAATATATCGTTATTTGTTGGTAAGTGAACTTCGAGAATTTTTTGTTTATTATTAGAAATATCCTTTATGGCTACTTTATCTCTAAACCATGTATGAATTAAAATCTGGTTTGGTTTAGTATCGACAGCTTCGTTTAAAATAGGAATGCCTTCGTGTTCTCTATTTGAAATTGAGTTAGCAGTGACCCCATCATCAGAATCCGAAAGTTCTATCGGTTCTATTGGAGTTTCGAGGTCTTGCAATTCGTTTTCTATAATTTTTTGTATACGTTCCTGCCTATCTCCTACATTTACGAATATTGAATCTAAATCGTCTTCAATCGCGTTAATCCTAATCCTAGATAAAGCATCTGCATTCGTGTTCTGAGGGCCTTTCTTATATTTTATTTCGAAATCGTACTCTTCTAACCTTAGCCGCCATCGCGTGAGTTAACTATTGGGTTCTTTCAATGAATACAGCCAAGCTAATGGCCTATGGTCGGTAAATATGGTAAACTTATTACCATACAAATACGGTCGAAAGTGCTTAACAGCCCATATAATGGCTAAAAGTTCCTTCTCAATAGTGCTATATTTTACTTCTGTGTCACTCAAGGTTCTACTAGCATAGGCTACAGGCTTATCTGAACCTATTGTTCCTTGTGACAATACAGCCCCGATTGCAAAATTGGATGCAACAGTGGTTAAAATAAAAGTTTTATTAAAGTCAGGAAACTGCAACAGGAAGGTGCATTTGTTAAAAGCTTTTTGCATGTGTTAAAGCATTCTTTATATTCCTCATTAATAACAATTTTGCGACCTTTCTTTAAACAAGCTGTTAACGGTCTAGTTATTTTGGCAAAATCTTTGATGAATTTCCCATAATAACCGATTAGTCCTAAAAAGCTTTTAATCTGTGTAACCGTTTCTGGTATGGGATATCTAAGAACAGCATCTATTTTATCATTATTTGGTTTCAAACCCTCACTCGTAATAGTATGCCCTAGGTAGAGTACTTCCTTTCTAAGAAAATGAGACTTATCTAATTGAACTTTTGAATTTGTTTGACGGAAGCGGTCAAAAACGGATCTAAGTTTTTCTACATGTTCAGGAAAGCTTTAGAAAAAATGATGACGTCATCGAGATATACTAAGCAATGTAAGCCTTGAAGACCTCGTAAGACGTTATCCATCGTTCGCTGAAAGGTTGCGGGTGCGGTCTTTAACCCAAACGGCATTCTGTTAAATTCATAATGGCCTGAAGGTGTGCTAAACGCGGTTTTAGCTCTATCTTCCTCCTGAACCTCTAATTGATGATACCCGCTAGCTAGGTCGAGCGTTGTAAAGTAGGTACTATTACCTAGCATGTCAAATAAATCGTTAATGTTGGGCAAACGGTATTTGTCATCAATTGTAATTTCATTGAGCCGTCTATAGTCAACTACCATCCTCCATTTTTGTTGGCCTGATGCGTCTAACTTTTTCGGCACTAAATGTACGGGAGCACTCCAGGGAGAATGAGATTCCTGGATAATGTTATCCCTTAACATTTTCTCCACTTGACTCTTGATCTCTTTTGTTTGAATAGGTGGCAATCTATGTGCCTTAATGTTTATTGGGTCTTCATTTTTTGTTCTTATTCTATGTTTAACCTGATTTGTGAAAGTTAACGGAATATTTTCACAATAAAATATATCTTTGTATTCTTTACAAAGTCCCTCAATAACCGTACGTTCTTCTGAATTCATATGATCTAACTGTAATTTTTCTAAATTCTTTGTTAACAATCTGTCCACTTCTATATTATTATCTATGAAGTTAACACTAACAAATGGGTCCTGTATATATGGTTCCACTTGAAAAGGTCCCGTAACTACTAATTTTCTATTTTCATGGCTGTAATTCTGAATAACAGTTGTTGCATAGCCTTCAATACACGTAACTAATGCGGCGGGCATTCGAATCCCTTCCGTAAATTGCTTAAAATCTAACACAGCTTCCCCGTCCAGTAAGTTGACCGGGAGCCTTACTCTAAGTTCACTACGAGATGGTAGATTATATACCTCTCTCATAGGCGGTGAATATATGATAGGAATATCAGTATTTTTTAAATGTAATATCTGATTTTCCATATTAATCTTTGCCTGTAATTGCTTCAGCAAATTGCTACCTATTAATCCATCATACCTATCGTCAACACTGTAGACATAAAACTTATGGAACTCTTTACTTCCAAAGGTAACCGGTAATGGAATAATAGCCGTTTCACTATGAACACTCGATGCGTGAGTGCTAACAACTTCGAAGGGTTCATACTGTAAATAATTTTTAAAGTATTTATTCGCTATATACGGGCTTATAAACGATCTAACACTCCCCGTATCTATCATAAGAACTGCTTTTAATTCTGGTATAACTATATGTGGTAAATTTAAGCGTTTATTACAATTTATTTTTATTCGTTCTCTAGGGTAGAGGCCGTTATGCAAAAATTTCCCGCCCCGGGTTCTTCAGGAGAAAATTCTTGGCACTCATTGTACGAATTACTTGAACGTTCATTATTACTAGAATTATTTATGTAATTAACACGTCGCGAACTTGCAGTACGCATGGTGACATCAGTATTCGCACCCGACGTAGATGCTTGCGCTGCAAAAGACGGCATGCCCGGTGCATGTGTCGCAAACTGTTGGTTCTGTTGTGCAACCGGAAAAGATGACCTACTTGACTGCGGTGACGCATTATTGTTTTTTGTACGATTAAAATTGTCTTGATTCCTTTGAATATTATTATGTTGTCTATAATGTCTGGACTGATGCGAATTGTTCGATGTAGATGTGCTGTTTGTAGCACTATTCGGTACATGTGTACTTGATATGCTATGTGAATCTTTCTTTTGATTATTAGATTCAAATGCATTTTGGTTATTAGACAAATTGGGTTTGTTAGTTCTACTAAAATTACGCCTGTCGTTTGTTTTCGATTCATAGACTGCCTGGAAGTTTTGTTCTTCTAAAACTACTTTTAATGCATTCTCTAACGTTGTGACGTCGCGCAAACGAACTAATCTAACTAGAAATGGTGGTAAATTAAACAAGAAAACATTCATTGCTCTGTTATTATAAATTATTTGTTTTGCCTTACGTAGAGAGTCATCAATGATAGTTTCTGCTATTTTAGCAAATAAAATACTTCTCATCCGCTGTATTCTATGGCAAAAATCTAAATAACTTTCACCCTTATTTATTCTACACGATTCTAACTCCATTGCCAAACAATCCTCAGTGCGTGGATCACCGAAGTGTTGATTTAACAACTTCTTTAGCTCATCCCACGTACCTATAGATTCTCTTTCGCCTACCAGGCTGGCTGCTTCGCCCGATAACCTACTTGTTACTACATGAAATAAATATTCATTTTGGGCTGCGTTTCCTAAGAACGTAGTCAAAATGTATTCACATTTTTTTACAAATAAAGGCAACATTCTAGTGTCACCACTGAATATTGGTATGATGTTAACCAGTTCCTGTGGGACACGGGTTACGTTTTCCATTGTGAAAAGTTATGAAAGTAACAAAGGCAAGAAAAAAAATCACACTAATGTACTACTAAAATATCACTACTCTAAAATATTGGTACAATTAAAATCTATGCAAATATTATTACGGCGTTGTCCAATCCCTAATAATACACGAACACATAGACTATTACAAGGTTGGGATATAAATGGGAGAGCTGAGAGGAAGGTGAAAAGATTTACTCACAATTCCGCAGCTAGCTCCATGCTCCCTGAATTACTGCTGTGGCTGGTCCTCTTCCGTAATTCGAAGTGGCTTCTTAATGAATTTATTTGTTCGGCGATCTCTGCTAAACCGTAGACACGGACGTCGGCTGCTCCACGTAGAATTGTATACACGGCAGACTGACTACAGAGATCCTACCGGCTGCGCCAATTAAGTAAGCGACAACGGAAGTATTTAAAAAAATAACTTTATTCCGACAGAGTTACAGCGAAACAATAATTGCCTAAATCAAATGAAATATCGTTCTTATAAACTAACTTAATTGCTAACGTAGTACATCCACAACGTGATCAGATTGACGCATGTTCTAGATAATTATAAATGCTGATCGCGCAATGGGAAATTGGGAAATAATAATCTAATGAATACTTATTGGCTGACAAAGCTGATATTGGTAGGTTGGGGTTCCTTAACTCACGCAAGCGCGTCATCTTGCTGGCCAGTTTGATTTTTAAATCGATTCCATCTAAAATACGATGTGGAAACAAATAGTTCCATATTTAAAATAAAATCTTTAAAAAATAAATTGTCTAGATTCCGATTCGAGTAATTAATCGATACCGAGAAATTAAAAATATTCTTCGTGCAGTATGAGTATGACAGTTCTTTTTTCAAATTCCAAAACCTATGCTGTAATGATAGTCATTGTAGCGTAAATAAAAATAAAAGTCGTCACTGCTACATGTTAATACGTATAATTTTTCCGATTTTTTAAAATAAACCTAATACAATTTTTTATATAAAATTTAAAACGATCAAAGAAAGAAAAAAATAATTGGCGACATACAATGTGATTTTAAGTAAAGCAGCGAAATGGGTTGTTCAGAATCGTATAAAATCTGTGATTTTGAAAATTAAAACCAGAAGGTGAGAAGGGGTTGCATCACCTATTCAGCCCTAGGCGCGATCAAATTGTATCCGAGCTTAATTACTACACCGGAAAAAATACATTGCGCGACCTTTTGACACGAAGGGCTTAAATATGTTAGATGATGGTACAAAAAACTACACTATTGCTATAGATTATAAAAAAAAGGATTAGAACAAAATTTGTTCTTGAAATTTGACACCGTGATATTTCTCCCTGAAGGTCAGGATCTTCGCTCGAAACCTGACTGTTGCTCCGGGTCTTAGGTGGCAAGCCTCGGAGTCAACCGCTAGCACGCGTCTCCCGACCCCTGGTCGGTATATTGACGCGGCGCCGAAAGTATTCGGGTCACTAGTTCTCAGCTAGGTCTAAAGTCCTAGAACCGATTCTGAGCGAATCGGTTCTTTGTAAAATACACTTATAGCTACCGACTATTCAGTACGGCGCTACAAAATTCAAATTATCTTCCTTAGGTAGATGACTTTAAATTACAAATAATTTAGGTATTTAATTACGAAACGGAATAACATGTCTATTTCCAAAGATTCGTCGCCAATATCAGAAAATTTTCTTACGTGACATCCCAAGGAATCGTCATATTTTTAAATTTGAACCGAAGTAAGAAAAAGTAAAATGATTAGAAATGAGGTCGACTTACACGAACAGAATAGTTTTTATTCAGCCGAATCAATAAACAGCGTGATAATGCTGCATCATACACCCCGGCATTCAGGGGTGTAAGGGTGTACTTACAGAGCAAGAGATATGTAAAGGTCATTAACAACTTCATTTGCAGCTGTTTTATACTTTCTGGAGTTGAATTCATATCGCTATCGCTGTCAATTTCCATGTTTTTTTACCTTTCTTATTGCTAAATAAGAAGTATCAAAATTTTACAATGGTACAAAATGCGCTCCATTTGTTTTTTTTTCACCAATCCTGTTTTATTCAACCGATTTTTACTTTCAGCCAGTATCTTTTTGATCCAATGCATACATTTTATTAAACTTTATAGGAGGCATTAAAACCTCTGTGGTAAATTTAATTCTAAATTTTAAATTTAAAACAGTGCAGTAATGAAAAACAGTGCAATAATGAGATTTCATATAACTTTTCTGCACTGGTTTGGTTCTAAGCAAAAAAGACATCCTTTATGATCGGTTTTGTAGTGATAAATGATAACATTACTGCGTAGTTGAAAGAAAATTATATTTGCATTCAGTTTTGATAGATAATTCTATGCTGATCTCATCCTGAAACCAGGATCGTATTTTACCGAGGGAACTCGTCAAAAATAAAATTGGGAGAATAGAGAATATTCCGTAAAACAAATTCTAGAGGAAGCTACTTGACCATTGAGTGATTTTGATATTTACGAGCGTTCTTGATGTTTCAAAATTTTAGTATCCTGTTAATGGAGAAACTATAAATGAGAAAGAAACCATTGGAAAGGAGTAAGTTTAAGTAATAGAGCCGTGACACCCTTCAGATTTCTTCTAACTACAAACCCATAATACGGAACCGTTTTTAAATAATTTGTTTCGGTAGTATTGTCTACCGCTGTACAATAATACTAATCCGCCTTTGCGTCGTAGGAATATTATTTCTTCGTCCGTCATAATTATTTACACTTGACGTAAAATTTTGCATTGACAACAAATCAAATTCAAAATTCAAATTCTTTATTGACATAATTGGTTACAGAAACTTGTTTGAAGCCTCTGACTTCTGAACTAGGTGTACCTGTATGTCAGGAGTCAGCGCCCTCTCCCGTTTTATTTGGCTTAGATACTAATGTCAACATAAACAAACATATAATTACGTGCTACAAAAAAAAAATTAAGAAATTTCAGAAACATTCGTTTTCTAAGGGCGCTTGCTTTTTTATTATTTGTTACTGATAAAACGGTTTTAATTTCATCGGACTAAAAGGAATCATAATTCCTCTTTGTCTGATGAATCGGACCAAAGGAAAAAAAATGTATTGTCCGATCGATCGGACTACGAAAATCTGTGATTCCGCTTTGTCCGATGAATATGGCCAAAAGGAAAAAAAGTTCACGTGGTCCGAGTGATCGGACTAAGTAGCGCGCCTGCGCGTTTTTCAGACTTTTACCAGGTGCTAGCGACGCTTCTGCTTGTCCATTCAATTTACATAACTTTGTTCAAGTGCGGCGCGGCGCCTCTCTGCGTTCATTGTGTATTGCTATTGTTTCGAGAGCATCAAAATAAAGGTCTGTAAGGGTGTCTACAACCTAGTTATTTCGATTTTTACATATGATATTCGGTTGTTACAAAAGTAGGTAATATGTTACGAGTGTCAGGTGGAATAATATTCGTTGGTGGTGTACCCACCACAACTCGCTTTTCGAGTCGTGTCTATACGTAGCTAATTATTGACATTGATTTGTGAGCGTGCAATAAAAAAAAAAAAACTTTAAATAATAAATTTTATTTTTTGGTTTTTTTCCCACGCCTTTACCTTTAGGCGTGGGTAATGCCGGCCGTTGGCATGGCCGTTTGGCAGCGGTCTCGTCTACTAAGAGAACGGCTCGCTTCGCCGCCCTCAGCAAAGCAGACATGCTGGTGCCTGCCACGCTTCCCCCGGGCCCGCCGCTTTCCTCTGCACTGGTTCGCCCGGGCCCGCAACTGCCCGCGGAACCGCTTGGCCCGGGCCCGCAACTGCCCGCGGAACCGCTTGGCCCGGGCCCGCAACTGCCCGCGGAACCGCTTGGCCTGGGCTCGCAGTATTCAGTTCCCGTCACTGCAGTCTGTGTTACTGCCTCAGACTGCAGTGACGGGACCCAGTCACTGGGGTTTGTGTTGTCTTCTTGCCTAACAAAAAGCTATGAATATACATGTAATAGGCCCTATTGGTTCGATAATTATATCTATGGCACTAATAACGTCAAAGAAAACTACTTAAATCACTCATTATAAACATATTACAGCTAAATCTTTGTATTTGTGGTTATACTCAAAGCATTTATTTCAATTAGACCATTACAGGTATTTTAGAAAGTCAAAAAACAAAAAAATACACGAAGGTACAGTCCCAGTCACAATAATAACTTGTGGAAGTACTGTACCTAGTTGCCCATTCCAAAGCGTAGATCTCTATGGAGAAGAATGGGCAAGAAACTCCATGGACACTCTTAAATCAAAATTTTGTTACAAAATCTTGATTACATCATTCATGGTAAGAATTACAAATATGTGAGAATGATGTACATATTAATATGATTAATAATGGCAAGTTAAGAGCGTTATAAAATTATGAATACTCACAGATATTCTTCTATTTCCATTTATTTGTTTTCTTTTTGAAAGTCTTCATTTCATGAAAGTATATGTGATGGAAATTAGATTTAAAGGGCAATAAAATAAAAAGACTTGAGGAAAAGTTCATAGTTTATTGGGGGAGCCCTGATGAGTCGCTTGGTCAAGAACAATCACCAGGGCTCCCCATAATCGACACGCTCTTGGAGCCACATCTCATAGATGCTGCGAGCTGGTGGAAGCGGTGGTGCTGCTCCAGGCCGGGGTCTACAAAAAAGGAAATAATGATTTGTAGATTAAAAAAAAGAAAACTTCTGCCTATATTCTTGGTAGATCATGTATATGCAGTCAATCAAATCCAATTATTTTACCGGGGAAGCCACATGTGCTGAAAGAATTATTGCCAAACTTCCTTGTCTTTTGCTTTTTCTATAAATGTTTGATGTGGGTTTTAAACTTTCCATCGCTAAGTTCTGTAACTGGCTTTGGCAACTTGTTATAAAAGTAGATACTGTTTTTAGACTTGCTTGCTTACTGCATGTAAATTTTAGTGCACATACAAAATACTTTCTAAGATATAAAGAGTTGAAGTATGTACTCACGTCATGTCCACGTACTGACCGTCCTCCGGCCTGTAGAACAGCAGCGGGTGGAGGTTTAGCTCCAACCGCCGCATGCGATCCGGCACGTCGGCGATTGGAACTAAAAGTTCCCGCACCTGTCGAAGGAAAAGAAATAATGAAAGTAGGTATGTAAGAATTGTAGCAGATAGCGTTCTGCGGTTTTTGGGCTTCACCCATAGGAAAAAGGAGTGAGTTTAGGTATGTAAGTATGTACGTTTCGAGTGACCATAAAAATGTAGCGTGTAAAACTATTGAATTATTTAAACAATCATTAACGGTATATACCTGTTCCACCGCCTCCACCAACATACGCAGCGTGCCCGCCGCGTCGTGGGCCTGGTGCTCACCATTCACGTTTGAATAAACGGGTCTAAAATTAAAAAAAAAAAACAATTTCAAAATAATATTAGGTACTTATTCAATACAGTTTTGCTTACATGAAATATTCAAACAGATATCAAATACTTACTCGTCGGTTCCTGGTGCTTCAGCACCAAGCCCACAACAAAAGACGCGGCGGAAAATGTGGCTCCAAGAACTCATTATTATATTTAATTTATTACCCAAGAAAATTTTTTGAGGTTAGGTAGGTAGACGAAGTTCACGAAGTCCGTCCAACGGTCCAAGTGAAATGTGTGTCAAGTGTCAATTTTAAATCGTAGCTTGAACGAGTGAATGAATGACAAAACAAAATAATGTTACCATATAATTATTTTTTAGTATTACTAACGATTGGTTACGTTTGAATCCACTACTAGTTGGCCATAGAGGTAAATTTTTACAAACGATTTTGATCCTTACTTAACGTTACATTAGGGCTTAAGTTTGCTGGTACGAGGGGTTCCGTAAGTGGAACGCCGGGGTTCAATTATGGGACTCCCGGATCTTAAAGGTGACCACTAATACGTGTGGAGAAATTGGTTTCAGTTGAATATTGTATTGTTTTGTCCAAGTTATGGGGAGTCTTATAACTCATATCTTCTACAACACACCTTTTCATTTGATAGGTAACATAAAGTGCCGCGCAGGTGATTTAGAAGACATTTTAAACAAAGGGATTCCGCCGCAGCCGGAACCCTTTTGTTAAAAATGTCTTTTATATTTACTGGACTACTAACCTATGGCGATTGTATTAATTTATCTTTTGTAACCAAAACTGCCGGAACCCTTTTGTATAAAATGTCTTTTATATTTATTGAACTACTAATCTATGCCGATTGCCTTAAATTATCTTTTTTAACAAAAACTGCCGGAACCCTTTTGTTTAAAATGTATTTTATGTTTGTTGGACTACTAATCTGTGCCGATGATATACAGGTACCAATCTCTTTCTCAAATGAGATTTCTTAATTTACTCAATAAGTATAAGTATAGTTTTGACACTGCATCATTTCCAGATGAAATATTATCTTCTTTATTATTGCAATTTCCGCAAATATTTGTGTTCACTGCTTTACAGAACGATTTGAAAGTCTTATACACAACTCCATCTTTGAACAAATTAGATGTTTACGAGCTTTATCTAAAATTTTAAAATTCATTATTAGGTGACACTTTTCCACAAGTCACAACATTATGTAGGCTATTTTTGACACTTCCTGTTACTGTAGCATCCACGGAGAGGTCATTTTCGGCTTTAAAACGAATTCATACGTACATGCGAAATTCTCAAAAACAAGATAGATTATCGGATCTAGCCATTCTTTCTATAGAAAAACATTTATTACTAAAAATTAAGAATCTTCCGGGATTTTATGACAATGTCTTAGCGCACTTTGGAAGTTTTTTGTATACACTGGAAAAGCTCAACCGACGACGAGGACAGCTGAGACCTCCGCCGGACGACAAGAAGACAGGGACGATGACGAAACAAACGACGGACTTGACAATGACGACGAACCGACTGATATAACGACTGTCGGTAGCGGTGACCGTCCTACAAACACTACCGCCAAGATCGTTTTCGACTTGGTCGAGCCGCTGCTTCACCTAGGACACACCATAATAATGGACAATTTTTACTGTTATGTGTTATTATGTCGGAGTCTGAAACGTAGCACAAGTACTGGCTGTTTCGGGACTCTTCGACTGAACCGGGAATTCGTTTCAGAGTCAGTGAAGACCTTGACCCCTCCAAGTCAGAACTTCGACTTGGAGAAGTAATGTCTACGTACTGTTACGATTTGGCTATTATGGTATGTTGCGATTAAACATGTTCGTTGTAATTTTGTAGATATCAGAATTCGGAGTTTTGCTAGCTCATTTATTTTGTATCACAGGTTGTTGGTGTGATGTGCAATTATTTTGGATGTAATAAAAAAAAACATGTTCCTTGTAATTTTTTTATTATCATTTTCTATACGTACATTGTAAAATATTAAATAAATACCATATGCAATCATTGTCTTATTTCAACACAAATCTTAAAATTAAATAATTGCAATAAAATAAATTATCTGCAATCTCGCTTAGGGAGAAGCCACACGGTGCGGTGCGGTCGCGGCGCGGCGCCGGGGCGATGTCGTTGCGGCGGCCTGCTTATAAATATCAATGATATGCCAGACGGTGCGTTCCGGCGCCGCACCGCAGGTCACACCGCACTTCGATTGAGCGAGACGCGGCGCCGCATACCACATGTGTATAGTGATGCGGCAAAATGTTTGCGGTGCGGCGCCGCACCGCACCGTGTGGTTTCTCCCTCATGAAAGGCCTTACGGCGGCCATCTTGCCGTAATTTCGACTATTCCTCTAGCCGGAGACAAACGATAATATTTTTTTTTTGTTGTAGCGTTAATTGATTTCCTGGAGAAGGTTTTAATTGATATTATTTTAAGGGAAACGCATTGTCGCCAACTAGGACATGACACTGGTAGAACACTGTTTTCTAATTCTTGGTACAAACTACAGTTACGAAATATGCCTCCATCAGAAACCCTTCCATTACACCCAACAACGAATTCCCGGTTCAGTCGAAGAGTCGCTAAGACATTGTCATAAAATCTCGGAAGATTCTTAATTTTTAGTAATTAATGTTTTTCTATAGAAAGAATGGCTAGATCCGATAATCTATCTTGTTTTTGAGAATTTCGCATGTACGTATGAATTCGTTTTAAAGCCGAAAATGACCTCTCCGTGGATGCTACAGTAACAGGAAGTGTCAAAAATAGCCTACATAATGTTGTGACTTGTGGAAAAGTGTCACCTAATAATGAATTTTAAAATTTTAGATAAAGCTCGTAAACATCTAATTTGTTCAAAGATGGAGTTGTGTATAAGACTTTCAAATCGTTCTGTAAAGCAGTGAACACAAATATTTGCGGAAATTGCAATAATAAAGAAGATAATATTTCATCTGGAAATGATGCAGTGTAAAAACTATACTTATACTTATTGAGTAAATTAAGAAATCTCATTTGAGAAAGAGATTGGTACCTGTATTGTATTTGCGTCTTAACATTGTCTATTATTTAAATAAAAAGACGCCGATACATAGTTTTAGCGTCTACTTCTGGATTTACCCGTCTACGCTGTCGCGGCGGTTCATTGAATTCCTGGACGCTGTCATAAATAAAATCAAAATTAATTATTAAGTCATTTGCAAGCCAACTATTAAATGAATTTATTTCGCGGTTTGCTACTTCGATATCAATCTGTTTTGATTGCAATAAATTCAAAAGAACGTCTGTTTTTTGAAAAATAACTGACAATACGTGCAACAAAAAGCAAAACTGCATGTTTTCTAACTTACTGAGGAAACATTCTGCCAAGGAAAGAGATTCACTATCCCAAGATTGTGTGTTATCTAATATTGAATTGAAAGTATTAACCATGTCTAATCTACAGTTAAAAATTACATTAATAATGCGTGAGTGATAATGCCAACGGGTTTCTGAAACTCCGGGCATACGGCGGTAAGCTATTTCTTTCAATAGGTTGGACCGTTTAGTTGATTTGTTGAAAAACCGAACAATACTATTAACGTGTCCAAAAAAGGTTTTCATTTCCTGAATATTTTCAAGGGAACGGCTCAGTACTAAATTTAATATATGAGCATAACATGGAACAAACATTGCCATAGGGCAAGCATCGTGAATTTTCGCTTGCACTCCACCGTGCTCGCCAGACATAACTGCCGCGCCATCGTAAGACTGACCAACTAACTTATGCCTACAATGATACTGGTCAAGTATTTCTAACAACTGATTAGAACTTCAGCAGTTCGACTTCCGCTAACATCGTAAAAACCTAGGAATCGTTCTTCTATTCCAGTTTCAGATAAATATCTAAAAATTACAGTTAATTTCTCCCTATGACTGACATGGACACGGGAGTTTCGTCAATCATTGCAGACAGAAATTGAGCTTTATTTACCTCAAGTCTAATCTGGTCCCGTAAAACGGATGCAATACTATTTATTAAATCTTTTTGCATGTCACTAAAGAGACCAGAAAACGCGGGGTTCTGAACCGAAGAACATAAATCTAAATGCGAATCCATTACTGTATCATACTTGCTCAGATAAAGCAAAGTTTCGATGTAGTTACCGCGGTTATTTGAATTAGGTCCTTCATCATGGCCGCGAAAAGCTAGTTGTTGTTTACCTAACAAAATAACGGTGTCAATAAATCGTTTCATTAAATCTCTATTGCGATTAACTTTCCTGTTATGGGCGTCATGCGAATTATCTAAAAATGATTCTATCCTACTAGTCCCAAACGCATGTAATGCTAAACAACTACATATATGCTTTTCGGTCTATGTTTCCAAGATGAATTCGTTAGATTATTAATATCGGTATAACCCCCTTTATTCCATAAACTCGTTGCATCGTATAGTATTGGTTTACTACAGACACTTTATACTCACACTTATCATCCATATTCATACTTTTATTGGTTTTACATTAACATTTTACCAATCGTTTAAATTTTTATAAATATTTTTCTTGTTATGACATTTCTTACATCAAATATGTCAGCTGTCACTGTTACTTTTTACTTTTAATTTTAATTGTTACCAGCCAAATTCTCTATGAAGGTTTCATTTAGATTTCATATTACTAAACTGATTATCACCAATACGTGAGTTCAATTGTTGTATTTTATAAATAATTACGAATATTTGCTGTGTAAAGATATTCTAAGTTGTATTTATGAAAATATTATGAGCAAGGTTTTTGACCTATTGTTACTGGCTGTTTTGAATACTGGCTGGTTGCGTTTTGATGAGCGCAACAATTTTGAATCCATGAAGAAATAAATTCGAAAACAAGAATCAGAGTTGCCACAGGAGATTCAAGTAGAGAGTTGACAGAAGAGATGCAAGTAGAGAGTTGGAGGAGATTGAAGTATCGATCAGAGTGGACGGCAACAACGACCTGCTCATGGCGGGAGTATCCCCTGGACCTCACGGGACTGCCGAGGAGTTACAGCCAGCAAGATTTGCAGGTTTGTGGAGGAGGCGCCGTGAAGACGTTCGGTGTCTCCGCAAGACTTTGGAGGCTCAGGTGTCATACTTGGAGCGCCTGCGTATCCAGATCTCTGCTCTCATGTCTCCGCTGGATTCCGACAACTCCAAGGTGCGACTAGCGATGAGGGAGCTGGAGTGATTGAAGCAGCTGCTCAAAGTTATGGAGCAGGAGAAAACTGTGCTGGAACGAGAGAAATTGGCTTAAGAAGACGATGTTTGCGCTGCAGAAGATCGTGTTTCAGAGACTATATTGTGTAAAATAAGCAGGTTTTGATAATCAATTGTGATCTTCTAATAAATTCATTTTCCCCTTTTTAATTTATTCAATGTACAAATTAGCTTATTTCCTCCTCACTCATAAAGGAATAAGCTAGTTTGTTACAATCGGAAAAAAGTAAACATGGAAAACAGTACATTTTATTTAATTTACAACTGCCAGTTAACCATTGATATTTATCGTAAAGGGAAATATTAAAATGTTTGAAAAAACCATAGCGTCTTTTATAATGTATAGTCATATCAGGGCGAGCACGGCTTAACTGAACTACATGTTTTTTTATTTTCAAAACTTAACCTTGAAAAGCATGTTTCCTCACAAAGCAAATAATCTGTCAAGCAACAATATAAAGCTATTAATGCGGCCATCCTACTACTTACTTTGCAAATCTACAACCCTAAATTAGTATGTAATTACAACACGTACGTCTACGTAACTGCTTTCACCCTGTAATACTAATCACTATTTTAAACCAAGAAATAAATTCTAATAGGTCTAACTAATAATTTCAAATACAACGTGGCGCTACAATGGTGACATTAATTTAACACACGGGTAGGGCTAGTGGCCAGTAATCATATTACTTTTAATAATTTAACATAACTAGTAAATAGAAAATAATAAATTTCAAACAAACTAAATACTAAAAAAGTAGCTACAATTAAGATCACCCTTGCAAAAATTCTCCATCCATTTGACATGCATCTTCTTGTAATAATAATAGATAGCATAGCATGCCGCCGCCAGAAAGACGATTGTGATCAGGGTGAGGAGGATATTTGTCGTGCTGATGCTGGAGTAGCCCAGCCCATCACCAGCAGCCGTCTGTGCGATGATCGTTTCTTCTTTCGTTTGAGTAGTCCCCATGTTTTATAAGTTCATAGTATACACATTATTTACAACACAAAACCACTTCTTTCTTCTTTTTAATAATGTCCCAATTTAACTGACCAAATTCACTCGCGATGTGACCTTGAATGGCAGGGTCGCCATGAAGTGTCGTGGTAAGTGAAAGACATCTGCTCTGGTTAACGTCTCGATTTATTCTCCTTTACATAGATTCATCGAACATGATGTTAGTATATGGGAACTATATTTCTTGTCACCAAAATTTATATTTGTCATCAAAGTTGTTTCACCTAGTAAATAGATCTATCTCCACGAAATATTTTCGTTCTCAGATAAACAAAAAGTGTTCCCAGGTATGAATTATCAAATAAATGTTGATACATGTGTAAAATAAGAGATGGATTACCAATAAAATTGTAGTGCATTAGATGAATATAAACTTCGTTCTTATAATAATAGTTTTATTACTTAAATAATAGCTTTGTGCTCGGAATGGTAGATCTGTCACCAAATAAATAGATCAGTTCCTTATTTCTATGAAGAAATGCTTTATACGAGACATTGGGCACACCGACTCGGACAGGTTAGGTTCGAAGAGGATGGCGGGGTCTAGTGAGCGAGCGGAGCGAGCGAACTAAGACCCCGACATCCCCTTCGTGTTAGGTTACTGTAAACCCTGCAGACAGAAATAGGAGCCCCGCGTAGCGGGGCTACGTCGACAACGCCTTAGTTTTTCTAGTAACATAATATGATTTATTGGTGATCTCTTTAAATTAGTTTGCTTAAATACTTATTAGGACACACCTATTATAATACATACAAAAACATTTATTTGGTACTAGACCTTATATCTCAGGATTTTAGGTGATTTATTGTGGAACTGATTTTGTATTGTTTGGTGACTACATTTTGGTGACAGATCTACTATTTTGAGGACAAACCCTATTATTTAAGAAACACAAAACTAATTAAATTGGTGATAGCTTAAATGATACCCTTAGTATATTATGTTGTACTTCTTAGAACGACCATGAAGGCATTCATTATAACTTTAGATGGTAATAAAATCCTTTTAATTTATACTATTTTATACCACTAATTAGAAATTTTATACCTATCAATTATCGTAAATAAACAGGTCGTGCTGGGAAGTTTCCTTCCCAGCATCTAGTGCCAACGCCATCTAGTGTCAAATATAAAAATCATATACAGGCAGCAAATGTTTTTTTTTGCTTTTCTAACAATTTATGACAATTTACCAGCAATGAAATAAGAGTACATATTGAGTAATAATTTTTAGGCATGCTCCTGTTTCATCAACTTTTATTCCAGCTAGAATATTAATACTAAAAAAACCGTTTAAAAAATACAGGTCGTGCTGGGAAGGAAACTTCCCAGCACGACCTGTATTTATACGATAATTGATTTGGCTAATCCTAAATAAGGTATGGTAACACACACTTACATACTAATACTTATGATACTAACTAACATACACTTCAATATGACTTTAAACATAGTCTATCCTAAAAATATACTGAACAAAATACGTACGCCTGTGCACTTACACCTCTGCCGTCTCTCCCTCGCCCTCTCCCTCTACCACGCCCCCGTCCACGTCCAGGGGCTGGTACATCCGAAACATATTCATCATCAGACCTAAAAAATAGAAACTTGCCATAGATTCTTATTTTTGAAGACACATGCACACACACAGGGCCACACACAAGTCTGAAGAACTGAAGGAAAATTTGACAGTTTCAGGTAGCCTGCTGGCGTCTGTAATTCCTTTCCCAATAAGCATTAAAAGACGTAAACCAACAGAAAAAAAACATCCAAAAGCATTGAAAGACGGAAAATAATTGACAATACACCACGTGAAAAAACGTGCAAGAAAAAAAAACAAAACCTTTTTTGGTTCGCCGTAGGTCGGGTAAACCAAAAACGGTCAGTGGGTCGTCTAACGATATTTGTAGGAGGCCTAAGATGTTATCCATACGTGTGTGAGTCCAAGCCGTTCAAAACCGTTACAACGGGTTTTCAGAATGGCTTGGGGAACGAAATTTTCAACACCTAAAACATTACATGATTTCATTGTATTTTACTGTCTTATTGTGTGTAAAAACTAATAATGAGCTAATTTCCATATTACGAGCATTATTTTAAAAAAAATGCAATAAATCGCTCAACATGGCGGCATTTTTTCATTTTAAAATTATCGTTTCAACAGACTTCGAACCTATAAGATTTTTATATATTCGTAAAGCTTGAATTTTGAGGTTTATTTTAATGTATTACACTATAAACATTGGGTTACAAATTAAATTATACTTACATTTTAAAACAGCAGTCTTGCGTCGCACATACGTCGATTTGGCCAATTTAGGCGGCCAAAAGTGAATTTGCAATGTGTACCCGATAGCAAAACAAGTTATTACCTGCCCTAGCAGACAGTTCCAGGAACAATACCCTACCACTCCCTTCCATTATATTGCGCGTGAGAGCGGACCCAGGTAGTCGGAAGTTGATCGTCGCTAGTGGTGTACGTATCTAATCTCGGTGCCCTCAGCGTAAACAACATTTTCAAAGTGAATATTTTAATGTTAGAATCTGAATTTCAAAAGAATATTTATGGATTCTAGTACTTCAGGTAAGCACCTAACCTATTATTATATACTTTTCAATTATATTTTTCAATTTGACATATCTATAGATCCTTAAAAATAATCTTGTTACCGTATATTTTTTGCAGTAATTTTAGTTTTAAAACGGCATTTTGTTGTGTATCCCTGTCCGTCCGGATCGTAAATTTATTTTGATAAATTTATTTGAACCCTTAGCTAATATCATTCCAAAATTTGGACTCCGATTTTCTCCGTTTTTCAAATTACAGCCCTCCAAAAATATTGGTACCTAATTAAATAAATTTGTTATTTTTCCTTTCTTTTTTTAATATTGACTTTTATTTGTTTTAGGCTCACCGGACACATCTGGTGTAAAAGTAGTGACTCGTAGATATCTATTTGAGCAGTTGTATGAGCAAAATCTACCATCGATTAATGAAAAACTCGAAGTTTTAGAAAATAATCTCCTTTCGAGTTATGGTGACACAGAAGAGTTTAAAAATCTTCTGAAGCATAGATTCTCATATTTTAAAACCGACATAAAACAAAGATGGTCAAAAGCGCATAATAAAAAAGAAACGTTTTTGAAAAACAACGATTCTTGGTTGGATGGGACATTTGAAATACCTATATCGACGCAAAATCGCCCAGGTCGACCATGCAAATCATTTAGTGAATCGAGCGAGAGAAGCAAGAGAAGGAAGACGGAAGAAGTTCGTTCTGTCATAGAAGATGGAGTAATAATCCATGCTGCCCAAGTGATTTTGCAAAAAGGTGGAAATAGAAATGCGTCACAAGTCCTAAAAGACATTACGAATTCTCCAGCAAGTGCAAGTGAATATAAAAAAATGATCATGGTTGACGGTAAAGTCTGCAATGCAGCAACCGACACAACATCAACTAGCAAGTGTTACATATGTAGTGCTACATCAAAGTTTACAAACTTTAGAGTTTGGTATTTCCGTGCTACATGCACGAATCAGGATATTTGAAAGTATCCTTCATTTAGCTTATAAATTACCGATTAAAAAATATCGCGAAAGGAAGACACAAGATGAAAAAAATATAGAAGCCAATAGAAAAAGAGAAATTCAAGAAAGGTTTCGCCTCGAAACAGGCCTGTTAGTGGATATGCCAAAATCTAATTTTGGTAACACCAATGATGGTAACACCAGTAGACGTTTTTTTGAAAATCCGCAATTGGCTGCTGACATCACTGGAATTAGCTTTGACCTGATATACAGGCTGAAAATAATATTGGAAGCTATATCAAGTGGACATAATATAAATATTTTAAAGTATGATCAATACGCATTAGAGACGGCAAAGCTATATGTTGAATTATATGGGTGGCATCCAATGACTCCAACCATGCATAAAGTCCTAATCCATGGTGGGGCCATCATAGAAAATGCCCTCCTGCCAATCGGGCAACTCTCAGAAGAGGCAGCTGAAGCCCGGAATAAACATTTTCGGTCTTACCGCCAGAATTTTGCTAGAAAATTTTCTAGAGAAGAATGCAATGCGGATATATATAGTAGATTACTATTAAGCTCAGATCCGCTAATGAGTAGTATGAAAAGGCCCAAAAAAACATCAATTATGACATTTTCTCCCGAGACAATTGACCTTTTAATACCTGCCCAGCCAAATGAGGATGGTCAAGAATGATATTTTTTTTTTTTTTTTCATAAATATATCTTATCAATGACAAAAAACCATGTATTTTTATTTAAAATCTACTACCGAACCTTTATAGTCCGTCAAATAATTTTGGCCGCCTAAATTGGTCAAATCGACGTATGTGCGTCGGTCCAGAAAATGAGACACTGAGCTAGTGACGTTTAAAATTTTTGTTCTCAACAAATATGCAGACTTGGATACTCGGTGTTATTGCTATTGACGCGGAATTTAATACTGCACCACAGATGGAAAATTTATAGAGACGGCATTTTTTAGAGCGTTTTTTCGGAACAACTCGAAACGGCTACCATGGTAGTCGGGACCTTTCACAGGACTGTGCTGTCGACCTTGAGCTTCTGCAACATTGGGGGCTTCTTGGTTGTCGGCATCTATTTGGGGTTCTGGTCCTGGTCCTGGATCTTCGACGATAAAGGGAGCGTCCTCATGGCGTTGTGGATGAACGGCAGTATTGGCTCTCTGCCAGCATCTATGACATACTGCCATGACGTTATTGAATAATACATCAAAAAGTACTTCAAAAATGTAACAAAGAGCATCGTAAAAACGCCTTGCTTGTATATTCTAAGTCTGCTTACTTAATATAAGAATTCAGAATATTTGGTAAGAATCTCTAGTAACCGTTCCCTATAATTTCCAGATACTGACGTATTTACTTGATCGGACAAAGAAATCGTGTTTACTTGCATAACATCGTTTACGGTCACTTCACTACGAACTTTAGTGATGTTAACCTGACACTGTAATATCGACTCCAGTCTCCGGCAGCAGGCGATTTCTTTCATCGGTCCACTGGCTCGACATTAATGAAAATACACTTTCTACTGTAGCGTTGTGACCAGGTATCGCAAACAAATATTGGCATAATTAGAGCATTTATCATTTTCTTTCAGTATTTTCTGTAAGATTGAAAAAGTAAATCCACTTCTCTTCTACAGAATTTTTGGAACTCTTCCGTGTCAACTGCATCCTCCAAAAAGTTTTTCAGATAATGATATTGTTGAAAGCAACTGTCGCCCAAAATCTCTACACCATTTTCATTTAGGTATAAAATAGTGTTTTCAACTGCTGTCCATTCTGGGATTTCAGATAGCATTTTTTTATTTGGCCACTCGCAGATCAACCTGCTAAGGTTTTTTCTGCTCAACCGGACAATCTTGTGGTGACCTCAAATGAATTTAAGACCCCCAGCCAGGGCTTACAAACTAGATGCAATTAAATGACCGCTCGCTAAGGGCACCCCCTGTGGGGTTCGGACCTCGGCTTAGGGCGTCATTGAGGGGTGGGCAGCAAGGGACAGGCTGGGTCATAATATTATTATTTAGGGAATTTAACGTTACATGCTCAGCGTCGCGAGGGGCCTCGACGGCCGGAATACGGATCAGTTTCTGTTTGTGTTTTCTAAGAGTGCTGGTTTCCCTACTGCTCTCTTGAAGGAGGGTAATGGGGTCATCGGGTTCGACGAGGATATGCCTGGGTCGGTGAATCTTCCCTATTCTGGTGGGGACGTATCGGGCGGCCGATACGACGACTAGTGGGTTGTGGTGTTTCTCAGCAGAGTCTAGGAAACGCTTTGAAAGGCGTTTAAAGACCTGTTTGACGGATGGGATTTTAAGATCAACATGGAGTTGTTCATTCCAAACGAACCACGGGGCTTTCGTGGCCTTTCGGAGAAAACGGTTATGGAGGGTCTGCATCCTATCCTAGCCTTAGCTTGTCCGAAAACTGGGCAAGCGTAGGTCAGAATGGGACGAATGCACGCGGTGTAAATACGCAATTTGCACTTAAGGGACAATTTGCTGCGTGCATTCAGTAAGGAATGAAGTCTTCCGAGAGCGAAAGCGGCGCGCGAACGCATCGTCTTTATGTGCTCCCCGAAGGTGACACGTGGGTCTAGGATTACCCCCAAGTATTTGGCTCGATTTTCCCAAGGGATCGGCTTGCCAAACATGGTGATCGGGATGGGAGTGGGTGGGAGGATTTGGCGCGGCCTACAGAAGGGAACCGCCTGACTCTTATCGGGAAGGATTGTGTAACAATTCATTTAGTAAATGGCTATTGTGTGGCCGGGTAGCGCCCTCTTTTGAAATAATAGCGTACTAACTGCATGGGAACAGCTGAAGCCGTACGAAAAGTGCAACTAGATGGCGTTAGCGAGAAATATAATTATTTTCTCAACAACGCAAATTACAAAGAAAATATGGGAGGCTCGTGTCGACACTCGTTTGAGCAAGACGTGTTTTCTGTTAAATCTATTAGTCATAGTTTTCGATAACTGTTGTTTACGCGCGAAGTAGCTGTGGCCCTCGCTCGACCCGCCGGGTAGCAGAGGTGGGGCGCGGGCGGAGTGCATAAACTACCTGAGTTATGGCGAACATTGATGATTTATTTGATGAGACGCAATCCATAGAGGAGGCCAGCGAGATGGGCGATGCCATACAACAATAAGAGCGCGGAGATGAGGAGGTTACCAACAAGGCGACAAAAAGAAATCGAAGAGGAGAAGAATCAGACGAAGAGTGGAAGCTAGTGGGACCAAAGCCAAAAGAAAAGCGATTCAAGAGATTGAATTCTGATGAAGATATACATAAGTTGGAAGTGACTTTAACATGCATGGATAAACTTCTGAAGTCATTTGCTTTTGCTAAGCTTTTAACAACCTGTGGTATGAGCAATATAGTTCGTGTCAAATATTTGAGCCCGTTCAGAATTAGAGTACAATTTGAAGAAGAAATAAATTTAAATAAGCTATGCACATGTGAAGCATTAATTACCAAAGGATGGAGATTTAATAAGGATATGGAAGTAAGTAACTCATACGGGGTTATAAGGGATGTGGAACTAGAATTAGAAGAAAAAGAAATCCTGGATAACGTGTCCTGCCCTGGAAATATTGAACTCTCCACTATACTGCCTAAACGCCCCATACACATTTTCAGATGCGACAACAGGTCCCGTTTGTTCAGGCAGAAATTGCTCCCTCTCACCTGAATAGTCACGCATGGATGACCATTCAAACCGAGTTGGAATCTCTGTCCCAACAAACAGAGCCTCGTCCTGACCAACATAAGCATCTTAAAATTCACCTTCTGCATTTTGATCATACCGCATATCGCTACATTTTCTGGCCTTTGCCTCCTCACTCTCGCAACTTCCCGCACTCTCGCTGCCTCCCTTGCGTTCACCACTTTCATGACCATCTGTCGCAGCTCTTCTGGCACGTCCTCATCGTTCACGTTTACCTCAACTAGCCTGACACCCTTTTTCCATTGGGACTCACCTTCTTGGCCCCGTCCTGCCCGACCTGCTGCTCCCCTCGCCCGGCCGCTTCGGCGTGATCCGCGCCCGCGTCCTCTCATCCACAGACTGACCTCAGCTACCGTTGCTTAACCTTGATCACCCATCCACATACTGACCTCGGCTACCGTTGCTTAACCTTGATCACCCATCCACAAAATATAATTTGCACGCCATCTTGCGTACCTAGTAGAACTACGTAGTCACAAGTACTGCCATCTCTGTGTTTTAGAAATAGCGTAAACGTTAAACTTATTGGAAGTCGCATAAGAAGTTTCACTTCAAAAAATACAATTATATTTCGTGATGTAAATGTAAAACGAGAAAAAGTAAAATTATAACTTACTCACCATCACGCGCATCAGCCTCATCCTCCGCAAGGGTAGGCGCAGGCGACCGCAGAACGCGTGACGGGCTCAGCCTAACAAAATGACAGGTTTTAGTTATTATAAATAATTATTATGACTACAAAACATTTCGATGAAAATGTGTTTTATTACTTACGATTGCATCGCACGCTGCGGGCTTGATGTTGCCAGAGGAGCAGCTGAGGAGATCGCAGGAGGCGCTGAACTGGCCGCAGGAGGTAAAGGACTGGCCCATCGAATAAAAGGTTTTTGTTTTTACAAATACTACCGACTATTCAATATTTATTTCGGTGAAACTTACATGTCTATCAGCGGTGCACTCGGAGGAGGGTAAAGAGGGATCTCCTCTCCCTCGGCCGTGTACAGTCCGAGGATGGTCGGTTCGGAGCAGTTATACTGAAAATCCAAAGCCACCACACCTCACACAAAATAACAGCAATGTACATAATAATCACCCTGCACAACACAAAACATGCAGACAAAAAACAACCTACATACATATGTAAATTCAACAACGGAGCCTGGTCTTCTGTAATACGAGTATATATAATATCTATGAATAAGGATGACAGATCTGATTACAACAGATGCAGTAATTTAGTCAAAACAATGAAAAGGATTTACCTCACAAGCCGGTTCTTCAAAGAATTCATCGTCGAGGAATTCCGGCTCATCATATACCTGCTCCTCCAACACATCCTCCAACATGTCCGGTTCGAGGAACTCCCGGTTTTCGCCCTCTTCCTCTGAGTCGCTCTGCCGCAACAGCTCCTCAAAGTCGTCTGGGGCGACATCTCGTCCGACGTTCCAAGACATTTCTAAAATAAAAATAATCTATTTGTTTTATTTTTTCTCAACCTGTAAAGTCCCACTGTTGGTGCAGAGATCTCCCAAAAATATTTTTACTTCATAAAAAAACTAAAATAAAGTCATCGATACTATCGATAACTTTTTTCGATATGACCTAAGGCCTAGCGGTCATTGTAGTCACGTTTGAATTTGACAGTTACCTGTTACGTAAACAATACATGAGAAAACATCGAAATATGAATAGTAATAGAATAAATACGCCTCGAATACATGAAATTATGAATTATCATTAGTTTTTAAAATAATAATATAATTAGTTTTTGCTCTGTATGGTGTCGGACGTTAAGAATAGCACCATCCCGTATCTTCCCGTGGGTGTCGTAAGAGTCGACTAAGGGACTTGCCGGAGAATGGGCAGCAGCGTTCTCTGTGCTTTTTGTAACAACCGTACTGCGATCGCCAACCCGCCTGCCAAGCGTGGCGATTATGGCAAAACCCCCAAAATGTCAATGTGACTTCGGGGAGGCCTATGTCCAGCAGTGGACGTCTTTTGGGCTGAAATGATGATGATGATGATTAGTTTTTACGTTGTTATATACCTTACAAAGATACTAATTCATTGAGAATTATTAGAATTCATAACAAACAACGGCGATGCGGACGAACTTTTGATTGGCTCAATAGAGTAGTTTTATGGTATTGTTTCAAGCAAACAATTATATACACACTTGCATTAGTACTGAGCACTTATAGTTCTATCACAATAAAAATTGACCATTATTATGGTGTGTCCTAGGTGAAGCAGCGGCGTGACCAAGTCGTAAACGATCTTGGCGGTAGCGTTGGTGGGACGGTCACCGCTTCCGCCAGTCGTTCTGTCAGTCGGTTCATCTTCAATGTCAAGCCCGTCGTTGTCATCGTCTTCTGGTCGTCCGGCGGAGATCTCAGCTGTCCTGGTCGGTTGAGCTTTCCCAGTGTATACGAAGAACTTCCAGAGATAGCCACTGGAAGACTCGCACAACTCGTAAGTTTTCACTCCGACTTGTGCGGCCTTCGTCGAAATCTTTTGCGCAAATGACAGCCGCCCATGCCATTTGAGCAGAGATTCGTCAATAGCTATCTCTTGAGAAGGCTTGTATAAACTGGAAAACTTGTCATTGAAATACTCGAGTACAGGTCTAATTTTGCCCAGTCTGGTCGTGTCAACATTCGTGTCATTGTCGACGAAATGGAGAAAGGATTTTAACAATACAAATCTATTGTATGTCATAATCCTGGGGAAATATGACAAGGTGCCGAACCCATTAAAGTGGAAGTACAACTCTTCCTCCGGTAATGGGTACAGCCCCTGCAAGATTTGGATTGCCAAAAAACTCGCCATTTCGTCCCTGTCAGTAGGAGACCAACTGTTAAACCGAGAGAATGGTTTTAATTGGCCTTCCCGCCTGAGAAAACCAATCCGTTGCTCGGCATAACGGTTTGGTCTCAGTTACCAACAGGTCGAGAAAGTCACCGGTAAACATTTTGTCGTATATGTCTACCGGTCGAGTCTGGTCAGTCACGTCGAATGTCGGGCCTGGTGAACCGGTGAACGTCTCTCGACGTCCGAGAAACGTCCCCCTGTCGTTGTCGACTGTTTTAATATGGCACGGTGCCTGAGTCAGCCATTAAGCGCACATACCGACCATAATGCTGTTTTTGTTCTGGGTGCCGCATCCATCCGCCACCAGTCGAACAGTTTTGACATTTTCATTGTGCACTGTTTTTTGAAGCGGCGACGGCGGACGCTATTTCGCCTTTATTAACACTTCATCTTCAGTCCAGGTGTACAGCGTTATCCGTTGTCCCTATTCCGGTTCTGGTTTTATTCAGTACTAGATGTTGCCCGCGGCTTTGCTAGCGTAATTTGACAATAACCGTCTCAGACACGTAGCGCCATCTATTATGATAAGAACTTTATTGTTGTTTTCCTCGGAAACGGTACTTTTTTCTTATGTCCATTTCGGTACACCTGACAGCGAATATGCGAGTTTAAATTATTTGGCCTCGCGATATGATGGATGAAGGTGAAGACCAAGCGAGCCTTACTAAGGACAACACAGTTGAAAAACCATTTTACCAGCAGAATGGGACAGCCTGGACGTTGAAGGTATGCCTTCGGCTATCGGGATGCTAGCTTCGACCATTACACACCGTTCTGGAGATGGACGCCTGTTGAACAAAAAAAAACATTAATCTATGCACACAACAGTGCAAAACTTGGTAAACTTCTTTACAGCTAGGACTTCAGAGAACAAGACAATACAGAAAAATATAAATTACCTTGCTGCCCGCTTGCGTGGTGGCGCATCGGGCATAACCATATCCGCTCAAGCTGGGCGCGCTGCTTTCTATCTTTCAACTCTTGCCGGGCTTCTGCTGACAGAGCTTTCACCCGGTGGTTGTCTACAAGCCGCGCAGCCCTAACTTGAGCTAACGGATCCTCCAGAACGGCACTGCCAAAAATTAAATAAATATAACTTATATGACTTTAAACAGAGTAAGTTGGACATATTAATGTACTGAATAAGATACGTACGCCTGTGCACCTCCCCCTCTGGCGCCTCTACCTCGCCCTCTTCCACGACCCCTTCCTCGCCCTCGCCCCCGTCCACGTCCAGGGGCTGGTGAGACCGGGACATAATCTTCATCAGACCTAAAAATATAAACTTGACATAGATTCCATAGTTTATATGACACACATGCACACACACAAAGGACCACACACAAGTGTGAACTAAGGAAAATTAGATAGTTTCAGGTAGCCTGCCCTGCTGGCGTCAGTAATTCCATCACCAAAAGCATTAAAAGACGTAAACCAACAGACAAAACATGCAACAACCAAAAACGACGTGAATAGGAGGCCTTATTGGTGATCCATACGTGTGTAAACCAAGTTGTTCAAAACCGTTACAACGGGTTTTCAACATGCCTTGGGGAACGAAAAATTTTTTTTATCAACACCTAAAATATAACATGATTTCATTGTATTTTACTGTCTTACTGTGTGTAAATACTAATAATGAACTAATTTCCATATTACGAGCATTATTTTAACAGTTTTCGCAATAAATCCAATAAAAATAATATAAAACTTATCGAAAATGCGCGCGCTCAACATGGCGTCACTTATTCATGTTTTCATTTTAAAATTATCGTTTCAACAGACTTTGAACCTACGATATTTTTAGACAATTGTAAAGCTTGAATCTTGAGGTTTATTTTAATATATTACACTATTTAAATAGGGTTACAAGTATAATTTTACTTACATTTTAAATCCAGGAGCACCTCCGCGTCGGTCCAGAAATTGAAAGAATGAGCTACGTGACGTTTGACATTTTTATACTCGACAAATTTGCGGTCTTGGATACTCGGTCTTTTTGCTTTTGACGCGGAATGTCATACTGCACCACAGATGGAAAAGTTATAGAGAGACTTTTAAAGGGAAGCCTTTTTTTACGTTTTTTTCGGATCATCTCTATAGGCAACAAATGTTGCCTGAGCAGTTAGCCGAATTAAATTTTAGGCACTTTTTTGGGACCTAGTGCCACATAGAGATGGTGAAAAGCGTGATTTTCCTATCACTGTGACTGTCGTTCCGGTTACAAAAAAGTCACAGTGATAAATCACTGTGACTTTGTCACATGAGTGATTTAACTATAGTGCGCCGGCCGGGCTTTTCGTTTGGCTAACGTATTTTATACTTATACTGCTACTGCGAATACTGCGATAGTTGATCCCAAACACCTTCACACTTTTTACAGGCTTAGGACTGTCACACAAAGATGTGTGGCGTGTTTATTATTTGGATCAACTAATATACATTGATTTCATATATACATTATGCACAGTTATTATTTACATTTATTTACAAACTTTGTTCTTTTGTGTATTTTTTTTAAAATGTTTTTTTGTTTTCTAATTTTTTTTATTTATTTATAATTAGAGTTTAAAAACAAAAGCTGTTGAACTTTGCGTACACCTAATCTTGTACGCCTTTCATTTATTATGTTGCCCGCCTTGGAAAATAATCTCTCGCAGGGTACAGAAGTTGCAAGAAAATGTAATTTAGTTTTGGCTAAATTCGATAAATGTGGAAAGCTGTGACTAAAAGTCTTCCACCACTCTAAGGGATTTTGTTTTTTGTCCAGCAGTGGTAACTCCAAGTACCTTTGCACTTCTTAGATAGCCTGAGAAGTAGGGGTTCCTTCAGGACGCGCTGTTGCGACAATGGAGTCGTATTCACCCCATATGTCGAATATTTTTTTTTTTATTTACAGGTTCGGCAGCCTCAGACTCCGTACAATCTTGCTGAACAGAACTATTCGGCATTGTTTTCTTAATATTGTATGTACCTAGCTCTGTTACTGTTTTTTTTATTTCTGCTATATTATTTCTGTTTTTGAACACATGCAATTTGAAACGGGGGTCAAGCATTGTAGCAATACTTGGTTGTTGGTTTTACTTGCTTCGAGATTAGGAAATCTTCGCTCAACCTCAGAACGTAACGACGAAGCAACTTTTTTTGATACCTCATGCAAGGTGTCAACGAAGTCCTCTTGAAACGGGTCATCTGTGATTTCCAACATTTTGTTTAGAGCTGAAACCAATCCTCTTGTTAAGATAAGTATTTGACTTCCAGTCACATACTTTTCCCCACTCATTACCTCTGTTAATTGATCAAATGGCTTTAATATGATACATAGTTCTCGACATGTTCGCCAATCTTCAGGTGTCAAAGTTTCCCATTTGTCGTCAGATAAAGCTATTGTGGTTTTAATTGCCTCTTCCAATAAGACAAAGCGCTCCAACATTTTTAAAACAGAGTTCCACCTAGTAGACACATCTTGAAGCACCTTTAATGGAACAGCTACACCGTTTTGTCTTTGATACGTCACTAATTTCTCTGTCGCTTTCACACTTTTTTTTATAATGGGAGACAATGCCTTTAACTTTCCCGATTACGTCTCGTACTTTTTCGTCAGCTGTACTTTCGACTGTACAGTGTTTAACCACTAAATTTAACGTGTGGGCGTAACAACCAAAATGTCTGTAGCCCATTTTTTCTACTGCACTTTTCATGTTGCTGGCGTTATCCGATACAATAATTAGAATTTTTTCTTTTAACTTATAATTAATTATGGTACGAACCAAACTGTCTTTTATATTATCCGCAGTATGCGAACCTGGTAAAACTGAACAGTCCAGAAGCACTGATTTGAGTTCAAAATTATTGTCTATATAATGCGCCGTGACCCCTAGGAACGCATCATTCACACTGGATGTCCATATATCAGTCGTCAAACAAACACTTTCAGCGTCAGTTTCCACTTTATTTTTTATATCTGTTACGCAGGACTCATAAAGTGCCGGTAAATAATTGTTGGACAACATTTTCCGATCTGGTAAATGGTATGAAGGATTTAAGCCTTCCACAAATGCCTTGAAACCTCTATCTTGCACTATCGAAAATGGCTGATAGTCATAAATAAACAATAGCATTAGCAGCTCATCAAGCTTTTTCGTTTCTGTTGGTGTAATTTTTTTTTTGATGAATCTAGACATCGTTGTCTGATGATTCACAATATTTGGATTTTGAGCTATTGGCGCACTTGAAGTTGAGGTTTGTTCATTTTTAGCATTATCATTGCAAGTGGATGGTCCAGGATTCAAATCCGTATTACAAGTGGATGGTCCAGGATTCAAATCCGTCGATTGGGATGGAAGAGTTTTTGTAGAAATGAACTGCACGGTTGGATGTTTACGTTCTAAATGTTTTTTCAAGTTTGTTGTCGAAGTTTTATAGCTTAACTTGTTTTACATATATTACATATAGCCACTTTATTTACACTGTCACCCGAGTCTTCAAAACAGTCCCAAATGTTACTGGTTTTCATTTTACGTGTATCCGTCATTTTTTTATTTACACAACTAGTCAATAAATACTGAACACTTTTATTTAAATTTTTAACTGAACGTGTATTCAACACTTATTTACAGATTTACACTACCTTTCGTAAAACTAAACAAAACAAAAACGAATTATAGCGAACGCGCGAAAAAAATATGTGCATTGGATTATTATAAGGGTAGGTTCAGATGACAAGCGCTCAGCGCGCGTTGAACGCGCGTTGAATTTTTGTATAGTGTTCACATGGTGCGCGCTTGTCAGGCGTTAAACGCGCGTTGTTGCGGCCAGTTTGAGTTCTACATTTGTCGAAGATGGACGTAGAAACAGTTTTATCGGTGATTTTATACAGACGGCAGAAACGACACAACAGAAGACGGAGATATTGGGTTCACCCAATTTTGTCAACCAGGCTGACTGAAAGTCAGTACATTATTTTATATGCTAAGTTAAGGCAATTTGAGCCCTAATTCTTTAACTACTTCAGAATGTCCATCAAGTCATTTGATGACTTACTGACTCTCATAAACGATGAACTCGTAGCAGATAAAAACGCTGTGCGATATAGCATTTCACCGGAAGAAAAACTCATAATTACATTGAGGTAAGTTTTTTAATAATCAACATAATCTATAAATCAAATAAATCAAATCAACTTGTTTAGGAACAATTTTTTTAAAGAAAAAATAACATTTTGTTACTCGCAGAATAACTCTAACTCTGATTCATTGCTGACATTAGTTGGTGCTGGCGATGGAGACCCCATTGCTGTAGTATAACCATAATGTGCAAAATTATTTGACACACTAGACTGCTGTGATCTATAATCATTAGGCATGGGTTATATCGCTTTTACTCCATATCAAATCGTATCTATATATCGGTTTGGAATATCGGATATCGCATCTATATATTTCAATATCTATATATTGGCCGAATCAGTGTGGAACTCTGAAACGAAAGTAGTACTGTGATTTTTAGGTTTCGGTTTTGTTCGAATCATGTACGTGATTGTATGTATTTTATTTGTAACTGTATACTCTCGAAATCAGTGTAGTCTTTGGTAGTCTTGAGAACATGGCACTCTGAAACGTTTATGAAATTAGTACAGTCGTTTTGGTTTTTTAGATTCATATTTGTATTCATTATTTAATTAAATAGGGCAAGTTTTTATCAGTGAATTGAACTTTCCTTCATACTTTTCTCAGGCTGACTCAGTGATCAACTGGGCGGCAATAAACTGGGCCACGTGGACCAGTTGTACATAATTAATTATGCCTACTATTTTTGTGGCCAACTGGGCCGAACGCGCTTTGATCTTGCGGACGTGATTTTATTATTTAATTTGCTGTGGTTAAGTGGGCCGACAATAAAAATTTAAGGCAGTTTGGTATAGTTACGAACACAAGTGTATCAAAATAAATTTGTCAAAAGGTAAATTGTGTTGGGACTTTGAGAGGAAAACAAAACATCATCAATCAATGTATATATTTCAAAAATCAACAAAATGTAGTTGTATAGACAAAGCTTAGCTTACAATAAAATGTTTTATATAACATGTAAATAATTTTTCTTATTAATCTAAGTTTTAAAATAAGGAATATAATTTTTAAAAAACAGTACTGCAATCACAAATTGACATATACACGATAAACATTCATATAACACAATACAAATAAAATTGGTTAATCCTAAAAATCACAGATCAGTTCAGTATAATTTTAATAGAACTACCTTAGCTTAATATAATTTAAGTCTCAATTCAAAAATTATGAGCATAACAGGATACAACATTGATTTTTTAATAAAAATATTTAAAATCACAGATCGGTTTTGTACAACAGTAATTATTAAAATCTTATAATTAATAAAAAAAAATCACAGTTTAAGTAATTTCCAATTTTAAAATAAAATCATAAAACAAGGCGCTCTATGCATAAATCAATATTAATGTCCCCTCTAATAAATTCCTCAATCGTCTGCGATATATGTTGGTCTATTTCTTGGGTTTCTGGAAGTTTTTTTCTAATACTAGTTCCGTTGGTATATAAAACTTCATAGTAATTGTTTTCCTTTTCAAGTATTGTTAAAAAAAGCGCAATGTTTTTTGGTTTACTTGAAATTTTTTTATTTAAAATCGAATGCCAATTTTCAATCATATTTGTTGTTCGATGCAAATGATTACTACACCATTTGTCTGCAAAGAATGACTTATCATTCAACCACGTTTGCACAAAGTAATCGTTAAATAGCACGACATTTTTGTTTGTAGGACATTGTGCCATTATATATAGCCAAGCATTGTCTATAGCCTCTCTAGGCAAATGAGCCATAACAGTGCATCGTTTAACATGTTTTCTGGCTAATTTTGATTTTGTGATATTTAACTCATCGGCTTTTCGCCACAAGCTTTGCGCAAAATGAAAATAGCAGCCATTGATTTTAGGCTTAGGGAAAACATGTTTAATAGCAGACATAGCTGCTTGTTCAAAGTCAAGTATAAATAATTGGGGTGAAAATTGGGGAATTTGACTTTTTATTAATTTAAACATAGTTATGTACGTATTTTTGTTTTTGTTCGGCAGTAAGGCATAAATAATTGGTATAATATTATTGTATGTGTCATTACTACCTAAATCTACATGTAAACTATATAATTGATTAAATGGTTTTAAACAAAATTTGAACGTCCCATCACATAAAATTGTTAAATTTGGATTAGTTAATATTTTTTTACAATCTCGATTAGCGAAAATTATAATTCTACTGGGTCCATTACTGTAATCAGCTAATAAAAAATGTTGATATCTTTCGGGCACAATTATTTCTTTGATAGAATTAAAACATATTTTTTGTACTCCAAGTGATTTATTTCTTTTACGATGGAGCTTATGCTTAATATTTTCCAATGTAGGTATTTTTTTAATGAAATTAATGCCACTATCCACGAGTCCCGCAACAGTTTCCCGATAAGCTCTTGGAATTGAAATAGTATAATCAGACTTGATTTGTTCACAGCACTTGTTAAATTGTATTTCTAATTCGTTTGAAGCAAAATCCGGCTCGCAGTCATGTTTGTCATCCCGTGTAATGGTATTATTATTGGCAATAATTAATTTAGCTTTACATTTTTTTCTTTTAGTGCAATTCCAAACACAGGAACCATCTTTATTTCGCCTTTTCTCATGGTATCTATGGCCTGCACGAAGAAGCACTCGTTTGCCTCGTTGCGATGTTACTATTTGCCACTGGATACAATTTTGTGAATTTGATGGCCCTGGTTCACCTGTAAATATTTTCATGGCATCTATATATGTATACAGGGTGTTTGGAAGGGAGCTGTACATACGCCTAGGGTAGAAACTAGGGATAGTCTGCTACCTACCCCCGCCCATTATATTGACCTTGGCCTCAAGGTTTTTTTTTAATTTATTATTATTTTTTATTTGACTTTTTTATGATTTTTTGACTAAAACTACCTGTAGCTCAAAATCTATCCATGGGACCGGTCGGCTAATGGTCTTGTTTTAATCGTTAGAGTCTTAGGGTCCTGCAAAAAATTATTTTACACCAGAAAATTGTGGAGAAGAAAAGTTATGGGGCCTGAAGTACCGTAGTAAGGTAAAGAAATAATTTTAAGGGCAACTTTCTATGGGGTTTAAAAAAAAACTAACAGGGTTGGAGTTCTTCTGATTTTTTTAAAACATCCTCAGTCCATGCCCTTTCTAACGATATGCTAAAAGTGTAATTATCACTTTTAGTTTTAAAGTTATTAATTAATTTCCGCAACTAGGGCACTTCAAGCAAAAATTTCAACTAATGAAAATTAAATGTGTTCGATCGTAAAAGGATGGCAAATGAAACAAAAAATTTGGTAATGACTAATGTCATTAAATTACAAATTTTAATTAATTACTAATTTTAATTAATTACAAATTTTGTTCAAATTGATGACCATTGACCTGTAAACATGCTCGGCACCTCTTCCTCATCTCCACGGTCACCGTTCTAAGCAGCAGTTCCTCGCGCATTGTATCGAATGCGGCGTGGATCCTGTTAATTAGAACCTCCCTTGTTGGTACTTCTTCTGCGTACACCAACTCTTTCGCCCTTCCCCAGACGTAGAAGTCGAGTGGGGTAAGGTCAGGCGACCTTGGGGGCCAGGGAATTGGCCCACCCCGACCAATCCAAGAATTAGGAAAGCAGTTGTCCAGAAGCTCCCTCACTGCTAGGCTCCAATGAGCAGGACAGCCGTCGTGCTGGAAGACTATGGGCCGAACTTCGTCAAACACTTCTTCCGCTAAATCAGGCAAATCGTTTTCGAGGAAATCTAAGTAGTTTTGCCCGTTTAGGTTGTCTGGCAAAAAGTGCGGCCCTATCAACCGATTACCGATGACGCCTGCCCATACGTTCACGGAGAACCTTCGTTGAAAACCTCTGTGCCTCTTGACTCTCGGGTTTTGATCTTTGGGTGCCCAGTGATGGAGATTGTGGTAATTTACAATTCCTTCCTTGTCAAACTTGGACTCGTCAGTCCAGAGAATACTCCGTAAAAAATTAATATCTTCCACGTCCGTATGGAGCAAGTGGCGGCAAAACTCCACCCTTCTTGCATAGTCGTTATCCTCTAAGCCTAAAACAATAAAAATATCAACGTTAGCGGTTTCCTTATGAATTAGTAGCTATGTAACATTGATTGCTATCTCTGTCTTTCCATTTCTCTCTCTCTCACACACATGCTCATGTTAATTTAAAAATTGCCTATGAAATTCACATGCTAGTTCATTACAGAGCTAAAAACAAAAACTTTATGTAAAAAATTACCTTGAACAGGGGTGTAGTGGAAAGGATGACGTCCACTTTCGCGAAGAACCGACCAGACTTTCCACACGCTTAAACCAAGCGTCCGGGCTACGGTTCTTACGCTTCTGGTCGGATCTTCCTCAAATTCAGCCAATATGCGTTCTTCCGCAGCCAAATTTGGTTGAAATCTGTTCACGGCTGGTTCCCGGAAATTTAAATTTCCGGTTTCTCGCAGACGCCGATAAGTTGAGCCAAACGTTTGGTGGTTAGGCACTCGCCGGTTAGGATACCGTTCTTGATAAATCCTCCGTGCCTCGCGCCCATTGCAATCAGCCATTCCATACACCACCAGCATGTCGGTGTACTCTTCACTGGTAAATCCAGCCATTTTGCCAACAACAAGGTAACAAATAACAAAACTTAACAAAAACGAAGTAATAACAAACTCAACAAAATTAACGAAAACAGTGGAGCGTCGTAACGGCAAGTACGTAAGTTAGCTAAGATGGGTAAATCTCGACTGACTAACAAAGACCCCAACGAGTTACCTGCCCGGCCCCGTCGACCCAAGAGCGAAAGAGACATGACATGACGTGTTTTGTCTCTTACATGTTGCTCTCGTGTAAGAGTGAGACAACAAATTTGCCAACTGTAGGCCAAACTGGTTTAAATTCTGGAAATTACATTTGTCTTACAAATGTCGACTCGTGGTGGTAAAAGTGCCCTAGTTGCGGAAATTAATTAATAACTTTAAAACTAAAAGTGATAATTACACTTTTAGCATATCGTTAGAAAGGGCATGGACTGAGGATGTTTTAAAAAAATCAGAAGAACTCCAACCCTGTTAGTTTTTTTTTTTAAACCCCATAGAAAGTTGCCCTTAAAATTATTTCTTTACCTTACTACGGTACTTCAGGCCCCATAACTTTTCTTCTCCACAATTTTCTGGTGTAAAATAATTTTTTGCAGGACCCTAAGACTCTAACGATTAAAACAAGACCATTAGCCGACCGGTCCCATGGATAGATTTTGAGCTACAGGTAGTTTTAGTCAAAAAATCACAAAAAAGTCAAATAAAAAATAAAAATAAATTAAAAAAAAACCTTGAGGCCAAGGTCAATATAATGGGCGGGGGTAGGTAGCAGACTATCCCTAGTTTCTACCCTAGGCGTATGTACAGCTCCCTTCCAAACACCCTGTATATGCATCAGCGGCGGCAGCCTAATTACACATTACGCTACTAATATGAACCCATTTCTAATAAAAGCCTTTGAGTTTTGCTGGATGATTAAAATAATTCTAGTAATTTGAAATCTAAATTGCTAGTAATCTTAAAATATGTGCATACTATAGCGCATACTATGTGCAACAAAACTTTTATATTAAAAGTAATGTTAAGCAAAGCAGAAGTATATTCTTCATCAAAAAGGTCGTATTGTAGAGTATTGCACAAATCAAAAATATGTTATCGCAATTATTGTATAAATCTAGTTATCCAAAAAAAAGAAACAGTAAATTTAGAGTAATCAATTAAGCGCTATAAGTTAAGCATATATTTTTAAGGTTTAAGAACAACTTTATTTCTCATAAAGAATACATAAATTCACTTACTGAGAAACAATTTAGAAACTAAAATTAACAATTGGAGTGCACAGAGGTACTTATATTAGCACGAACAAAAATATAAAAATAAAAACGAAAATGTGGGTAAACCGATAACAAACTCAAACGTAAGTTTTTAGCCAAGCATAACACATAAGCACAAATAATGTAAAATATACTTGGATAGTAAAACTGTGAAATTACTAAAATTATAACCGTAAAACATTCTTAGTAATTCTTAAAAATGTAATGACAATGTAATAACGACGCCACAAAATGGCGGCCGCCAATAAGAGCAGATATAGCTTCTTATTGAAATTTCTTTAACGTAATGAATGAAGTTTGTGATATTTTTTTATGCTAAGAATATGTAATTATATAAATCTTACCTCCACTATGTTCCATTATTTACACTCTCCACGTTGAATAGCATCAATGATATATAAAATTATCAAAAACACATTCACGCCACAGGAACATGAACCAGACTGCCGGCAAAGGGCAGCGCAGGCGCGCGCGTCCCATGATACAATAGTAGAAAGAGACAAATATATCGGGACCTTGTTGCCGTCTTACTTCTTTCATTGTAATCTGAGAGTCTTGTAGTAGCTTTGTTTATTTTCAAAGAAAGCGCACTCTACTTTCGTAACGGCTGTAGATACTGTATTTAAGTAAAAACAAAATGGTACCTACAAGGTAAATATTTATTCTATTTGAAATTACTGAAACAATCTGTATCTGACTGTACTGTATACTTTCGGCCCACTTAACCACAGCAAATTAAATAATAAAATCACGTCCGCAAGATCAAAGCGCGTTCGGCCCAGTTGGCCACAAAAATAGTAGGCATAATTAATTATGTACAACTGGTCCACGTGGCCCAGTTTATTGCCGCCCAGTTGATCACTGAGTCCCGTCGCCCAAGAAAAAGTGAAAGAACGCCACAGAACACTAATACCTAGCGGAAGAATGACAACTTTATACAAAAAAATGTGGACAGATTTCGAATGTCCTGCCCTCTAACTGAGTCCCACTACACTTTTCAAATCGGGAAGATTTGAAAGTGGTCTCTGATTAAAATTACAAAATTATTTTAATTGGAAACTAGAAACGAATCTGCAATAGTACTACCACGGAAAAGTTACATGCGCTACTTTTCTTATAGTACTAAATGAAATATTAGGTTAAAATCAACATCTTTTCTGTGTCTCTAATAACATGTTTGTGGTGCAACGTTTTAATGCACACATGAATAAAATTGATTTACTTTAGTGTAGAGAAAAAGGTCTAAAAACTCAAATAATCTATCCACAAATGTAGAGTAAATAATTAGCGAATGTAAGTAGAATAGATGACAGTTGGGAAATATGAAATGGACTTAATTTAAATTTCTGCGAAGAAAAGGAGTATACGTATCCTTACATACTATTTAAATATGTTTTAAAACGTCAATTTTTTTTTAAAGACCGGTTACAGGCGGCCTCTACATATTTTCGGTTTTGCAATGTGCAAAATCTTTTGACACATATGTGAAAAACACTACTACATAAAAAAATAATATTAATTTGGGCGTGTTGCTCACAATTCCTTAAAAAAGTAAAATAGACTTCGTCATACATTTTTTGCCTTATTGTTTTTTTTAAATCTGACTTTGATGATGACATTAAGAAGAAATTATTACATATTTTGGAGCATTCTCCAACGCATTGTATCAAATTTTTGGACGCGTAAATTAATCTTTTCTATATTCTTTCATTCTAAGAATAAATGAACATTTTCTATGTTTGTGGCTTTTAATATTTTTTCACAATCAGAACAAGCCACTTTTAGCTGTTTTAAGATAAACCCACAAACATAAGCACAAGCTTGCATTTCCGCAGTCTGTCAAACTTGCTTCAAACGTGTGATCCACTGAAGCTAACATGTCGGACAGATGTGGGTCTTTAGTATTTTCTTGGCTTACGGGGTGTGATGAGGAAAACATGTCTTTAAAATTACACATTATTGTATTGTAATTATCTTCTTCACAATTATTTCCTGATCCTATATGGGCCAAGTTTGAAATTATGGCTGTTTTCAGCCCACCAATAAATTGTGACGAGGTAGGCAGCGTTCCCACTACGCCGGACCGGCAGACCTGCCGGAAACCGGACACCGGACAGAGTGTTCACATTACATCGGATCCCGGAAGAAATTCAGACAGTCAAGTACTTACCTCAGTTGAATTTGGACCTGCGCGCACAATGGACGACGAAATTGTTGTGTTGTGGTGGTATCTTAATAGAAGGCAAAATAAAAGAAAACATTGGGTACACCCTATTTTACGGGACAGATTTTCACTTGGAACATTTGAAACATTAATGGGTGAACTTAGAAGAGACGAATCAAAGTTCTTCAATTATTTTCGAATGACAGCAACCACTTTTGACGATTTACTGGGACGACTAGACATAAGAGTACGAGATACAAGTTTCAGAGAATGTATTTGCCCAGAACAAAGATTAGCCATATGTCTAAGGTAAGATTATTTTATGCACTAGATTGCGTAATAATAGTTTTGACGTAGGTACCTACTTAAGACTGAATTAATGAATGAATGTTTGCTATGTATGTTTGTTTGATGAATGTGAATATATATAATGTGTGTGTGTGGGAGGGTGTATGTATTTGATAATCATTATGAATTAAAAATGCAAATAACTTATTTATGTATTTATTTGTACTCAAACTTAAAACCCTTCAAAATCTAAGTAATCTGAGTCTTGGGAATGTATGGAATGATTACTAAATGCTGATGGCGAAGCTGGAATCGGATTCGATGACTGAGATGAAGTTGATGGTATAGATGTTGTTGCCTGTTGATTGCTACTATTATATTGCGTAGAGTATCCAGGGTGGTGTTGATCTTGCGTAGGTGTTGCCTGTTGATTGACGCTATTATGTGTGTAGTATCCAGAATACTGATCTGGTCCGGTCATCTGATTATATGAATCACGCCAATGTCCGTAATTTGGTCTCTCATTATTCCTACTTTTAATTTTTTGCAACATTGTCATGACGCTAGCTTGAAATTCTAAAGTCTCTTCGATAGTTAAAGTGTTCAAGATTGGTATAATGCCTTTGAAGAAAGACAGATGATGGTTTTCCTTTTCTGGGTTTATTCTGGAGTCCAAAAACTTTACCATCCTGTCATTTGACTTAATCGTCAACTGGCGAGCGCGAATCTCGCGAGCGCGCGCGAGTTGGCACTTTTCGATTTTGCCTACTTTTTTTGTCGTCAACTCGCGCGTCTATATAATTTGATGTTTTAATGTATAGTCAGCTACAAAAACGTTATAACAAATTTAATTTAGTTAGGTACTTACCTACTTATAAATGTATAAGAAACTTTATGAAATTTGATTTTTAAAATAAAACAAAATATACATCGTTTTGAAATCAGTTTATTATAAATCAACAGGACAAAATATAAATTATTAGTAGTATTTCCCTTACTAATTATCAACAATATCACATTGATTTGAGAATTTGGCTTATTATCTTATTATCTAGTATGTAAATTGTAAAAAACTAAGTAAATAAAATAGAAACAACGAAAACACTCCCCTCACATACTCGTATACTGAATATTGGTAAGTATAAAATAGTAAAGCTAAACATAGTAATTGACAACAAACTGACTTATTATTGCTCCCTAATAAAATCAATCTTAGGAACCATAGAAAGAGTCTTAGAAACTATAAAATCACAGATCACATATGGTTGTAAATGATTTTTACAAAAAACGCTAAACACTATCAATAAGTAGATTCATCAATTGGCTAAGTTATTACTGACGACCTACTAATAAAACTAATCACAGACTATACAATCACAGATCATGGTTTGTTATAAATGATTTTTATAGCAAACGTTAAAATAAACAGACTATGCTAAATTAAATCAAAAATCACAAGATCAAAAGTTCGATACATAAGTCAATATTTATAACCCCATGGATAAATTCGTTAACAGTGTTGGTAATGTGCTCGTCAATAGCACAAGTTTCTTTACATTTTGCGGTTATATTAGACTTCTTTAAGTATAAAGTCTGATAATAATTATCTTCTTCTTTTAAGATGGTCAAAAAATGTGCAATACTTTTGGGTTTGCTATTATTTTTTTTATTTACCGTAGAATGCCAGCTCTCAACCATGTTCGTAGTGCGGTGTTGGCTAAAATTACAAGACCATTTGTCTGCGAAAATGGAAGTCTCATTCAACCAAGTTCTTACAAAATAATCATTAAATTTTACAATATTTTTATCATTCGGACATTGAGACATAATATACAACCAACCATTCTCAACAGCTTCTTTGGGCAAATGTGCCAAAACAACGCACCTCTTTATATGTTTTCTAAATAGTACAGATTTTGTTATGCCTATTTCGTCAGCTTTCCGCCACAAACTTCGCGAAAAATGAAAGAAACACCCTCTAACGCTTGTTTCAGGGAATATGTCTTTGACTGCTAACATTGCAGCCTTCTCGAAGTCTAGTAGAATGGTTTTGGGATTAAACTGAGGAATTTGGCTCTTGATAAGGCGAAACAAAATTTTGTAAGTTGCTCTTGTTTTGTTACCCAACAACGCATAAATAACGGGTATAATATTATTATGAGTTTTACTACTTCCTAAATCAACATGTAAAGTGTACAACTGCTGGAAAGGTTTTAAACAAAATTTAAAAGTACCATCGCATAAAATGGTCAAATTTGGTTTTGCTAAAATTGTTTTACAATTTTAACTAGCGAATATTAAAATTCTATTGATTGTTTGGTAGTCGGCTAGTAAAAAGTTTGCAAATATTTCGGGCACAGTAACATTCTTAATCGACTTAAAACATACCTTTCTTACCCCCAATGACTTATTCCGTTTTCGGTAAAATTTGTTTTTAATATTTTTATATGTAGGTATTTTTTTTATGAGGTCAATTCCTTTATCTTTAAGGGTTGAGACCGTATGTCGAAATGCATTTGGTATCATAGTACAGTCACTTTTTACTTTTTCCATGCACTTGTCGAAGTTAAGCTCCAGTTCATTTGATACAAAATCAGGCTCACAGTCGTGCTTGTCATCTCGTTTGATGCAGTTATTGCTATCAATAATTAATCTTTATTATATTTGTGTCCTGCACGAAGTAGTATCGAACTTCCTCGCTGAGATGTAATGATGTCGTGTCCAGTTACATTTCTGGACGAACCTGCCTGTGGTCCACTTCCTAAAAATATTGTTTTAATGACAAACATTTTCTAAAAACCTAAATCACAAAAAAATATAAATTATCTATATAAAAAATGGAAAATCAACGTATATGGGTCCTTCGCTGTTTGACACCATGAATTTTTGACACCACGGTGTCAATCGCAGAAGAACGTTTTTTGAATTGGCTGTTTAGGACCATTTCCATAATAATTTGCGACCGTGGTGTCAAACGGCGAATATCTTATTTTGTTTTCGTCGATTGACACCATGGTATAAAACTGTTGATTTGGATCACTTTCAACAATTTAAAGGTCAACTGTGATTTGTGTACTGGCGAAAAGAAAACGGTTATTAAAACAAAAATTACAATCAAATTTTTAATGGAATCTTGTATGAATAAATCTTGTATATGAATAAAAAGTTCTAACAAACAACAAAAAATCACAGAAAAGGTAAATTATTTTTTTTACTAATAACTAAGTACTAAAAATCACATACTTAATCATCTTATCTTATATATAAAAAGTTCTACTAAACAATAAAAAATCACAGATAGAAAAGATAAATAATCTTTTTACTAATAACTAAGTACTAAAAATCACATAATCATCTTGCCTTAAATATAAAAAGTTCTAATAAACAATAAAAAATCACAGATAGGAAAGGTAAATTACCTCTTTACTAATAACAAATAAAGATATAAAACATGAATAATGATATAAAACATGATTTTGGGTAAATATTTTTCTCTATATATAACTTAAAATTAAAGATCACAATCATCATTATCATCATCCAATAATTGGTAATTGCTTAGACTATATTACTATTTAAAATTTTTATCTTAATTTTTCTAAGCAATGACCAATACTTATTTGACCAGTCAATAATTCTTGGATGGTGTTATTAATTCTATCATTGATTTGCATGCTCTCTTTTTTTCTTTTAGAAATTTGAATAGGTCCTGATTGGTTAATTTTATTATAGTAAAATTTAGCGTCTTTTTCCACTCCACTAAGAAATTGACCAATATTTGGTTTTAAGGGCATTATTTTTTTTACTCTTCCATTCCACGACTCTACCATATTGTTGGTTCTATGACTTTCGTTAAAAGTGTTCCATACTTTAGATAGAACAGGGTGTTGGAGCCATGTTTGGACAAAATAGTCATTGAATTTCGTGATTTCAGCGTTATTTGGACTTTCTCCCATCACATACAGCCAGCCGTCATCTAATAAATTGAGCGGCAAATGTGACAAAACTGTGCATAATTTCACATGGATCCTGCCCAGTCTAGATTTTATTACTCCAAGCTGCTTGGCTTTACGCCACAAGCTGCGGCTAAAATGGAAAAAACAGCCAACTATTTTCACTTCTGGAAATAGACCTTTTATAGCCAATATCGCAGTCATTTCAAAGTCCATTGAAATGTGTGTGGGCTCCCATTCTTGGACTTGACTTTTTATCATTTCAAATAAAATCTCGTAAGTGACCTGTTTTCTATCAGGAAGTAAAGCATACAGCACGGGAACTATGTTGACGTATTCTTCATTGCTGCCTATATCCGCATGAAAAGTATATACTTGATGGAAACCATTGGGACAAATTTTAAAAGTGCCGTCAACAAAAAATCGTTTTGATTCTTTTAGATATTTGGTCATTTCTTTTTTTGCAAAAATTATTATGCGCTTATTTTTGTATGTATAGTCAGCGAATAATAAATCTTCGTATTTTTTAGGTAGTTCTAGAATTGTGGCGTTTTTGAAGTTAAGTTTTTTAGCACCTAGTGCTTTGTTTCTTTGATTGTATAGTTTGTTCTTGATGTTATTAAATTTAGGTAATGGACTCAATAAATTGATTCCTTTATCGGCAAGAGCTTCCATTGATTCTTCGAAAATTTTCGGTACAGGCTTATTGATATTGTTTTTAACAGCTTCAGTACACAATTGCATCTGCCTTTCTATTTCAATCACTGCATGATCCTTTGAACTATGGTTATGGATAGTTTCATGTAATATTGTAAAAGGGGGCGGGCTCACTTTGAGTATTGCATTACACTTGGTCTTTTTCTTTGTACATCTCCATATCTCTGAGCCATCTTTGTTATTTCGTTTCCAAATATAATCGTATCCACCTCGACAAAGCATTCGGTGTCCTCTCTTGGTTCTTTGAAATTCTAAGTTGTCAAAACCATGTGAGGTTGACGGGTGTTCAGACATTTTAACACCAATCCTTAAAATAAAAAAGTAAGCGTTAAAATTTCAGCTTTCGTAACATGTAAATTTGTTTCATTTTGGACTAGGTCTTGTACACCATTCAGAAATATAGAGAAAAAATCGGTAGTTCTTGGAAAACTACAGTTTTATTTTTCATTTGCGGAATCGCCAGCGCAAAATAAAATTAAAAAATTTGATTAGCAACACAATTTTATGTGCAATACTGTTCATACATTGAAATAATGACTTAATGAAATGACTACAGACTCACAGTATTTTATCATTTTAGAACATTAGCAAAGAATTTATATAGTACTAACGTACAGAAGGGCCACTCTCCGCCCCCCACCGATCCGCGATACCGCCAGGCAACATCATCAACACGCATGCATGAGAGAAGCATGGGTGACCTATTCATTCATCCATAATGTTCACGCACACATTCGCAGCGTGTACAAACGTCATTTCTTCAGTTTAGTTGTAATAGTTAATTATACCGCGTCGTTTCTATGGAGTGTTCCCCCTGTGACATTAGTTATAATAATAAACTACAGATATTCATAATGAATTACTGTGTTGGCGCTTAATGAAGCGATGGGACGCCACGACGTGACAGGGCCCGCTCCGGCTACGTAAGCGCAGTTGGAGTTTCTGAACGAATGCAGTTCGAAATTTCAACAGACCAAAAACAAAAGCCAAAAGTGGTCGTTTTTAGTTTCGTGGAATAATCTTACAGTATGTTTGGTTCGTCAATTATATTATAATTTTATGATATTAGCATCCACAATGTTTTCAGACAAAAAACACATAAAAATGTATTGTACAAGACCTAGCCCAGGTTCTATACATTTCTGAAACACCGCCTTTATATTTATTTACATTTGCACTTTATGATATATGAAATGCAAATGAATGTGCCCTACAATAAAATACAATTAACATTATCTTCGAAATAGGAATAAGTAAACTTTAATTCACCTTTTAAATTAACTGATTTTATATTATTGCCTGGAAGTTTCAAGGCCTTAAGATTAAAACTAATAATTTCAATGTGAAAACAAATCCAAACCATCCATTTTGAAGTGAGCAATTTTAATGTTACAAATTATCATTTAAAAATGCTTGGTATCAATTAAAAGACATACCTAACCAGTTGTAAATACCAAGTTTAAGTTAAATGAATTACTTTATTAACTTAAACTTGGTATAATTACCAGACCTAGGAGTTGTCGGGGCACGAACTAGGGATATAATTAGAATGCCTTGTACTATGAGTAAAAACACGTATTGCCTAAGGTATTAGTATATCCACAAATGACTCTTGAACTTGAAATAATAAGTTTTCAATATACACCACTGTAATTATCGATAAGTATGCATTTGTCAATAAGGTTATCTTATCACTAGCTTTTGCCCCGACAACTCCTAAGTCTAATAATTACTTAACACTACTCATACAAATAATATGAGAAGATAATGAACAAAATATTGCGAAATGTACTTACCAAATACTTATAACAAGAACAACACCTCACATACACTGTACCACTTTCAACGCACGAACGTCCTACTGTGACCTTAAGATTCGTAACTCAACGACATGCAAATAACCATACAGTTAGCATTAGCCAATCAGGAACGTATTGTTTACGGATGGTTGACATATTGATCGCTGATTGGCTAATTTTTTACAAAAGGGTTGCTTTTACCTGAGATTTTTGTTTGTTTTAACTCAGGTACTTCTACCCTTTTTTAAACGTTATTACCAACATTTTTAAGGGCATGTAAGTAATAATCATTTCTATTTAATTATTTTTTGCCTGCTGATATTTTGAACATCAAAATTAAATTTCAAGAGATGTAGTAGTAAAACGTAGTAGTTACTATCGGAATTTTTTTTATGGGTAACTAAACAGTTTTGCCATTCCAAGCACTTTAAGAAAAAATGTATAATTTAAATAAAAATCGTGTAAACACTTTTGTGCATGATTGTTATGTTATAATAAAAATGCCAATGGGCCGTCCTTTGCTGTTTTACATCATGGTGTCAATCAACGAAGCCAAATAAGGTATTCGTCGATTGACACCGTGGTCCCAAACAGCCAATTCAAAAAACGTTCTTCTGCGATTGACACCGTGGTGTCAAAAATTCATGGTGTCAAACAGCGAAGGACCCACGTATATTTTTTACTATGGAATAAATATACTGTGTAAAATTGCCACGTGGTATTTATTTTAAAGTGCAATCGCACTATAAGAAAGTAAACGACAATCAAGTTAAAGTGAACAAAACAATTAAGTAACCGATAAACTGCTTAAGGAAACAATTTTTTCCAAAATTGAACACCCTTGACTGCTTCTGGCAACAATCGTTTCCAACAACCAATTTTTACTAATCGACTTTAAACTTTATGTTGTAGTTCATAAAGTCCTCGTGAAACGTTTCTAAACCATAGACTGATATATCATCCGACCTTCAAATACAAGTTGACAACATTATAAATCTAATTCTTAGTACACGATACGAAATAAAGTTGACGTCGCCATTTTTTTTTTTCAAGTTGTAGTTCCCTTAATGTTTTAAATATTTTATTCCACATGAAATATATCCATGTGTTATTAAATGTATCTAGTAATTAATCTAGTTTATAAATAAAATAAGAAACAATACTCTTGTCGATCTTAGTTTTTAGTAAAACGCATTTTTCCATACAAGTAGCTAATATTTGGGTAGTTAAAGTTTCAAGGTACAACATTATTTCGATATACATTGTGTTCAGTCATATGAATCGCCAGCTTGAGTTGAGTTAAGAGTTTATTTTCAAATCATAATGCGGGTCTACGAATCTTGTCCTAGGTGTTGAGTAAATAACAACTAACTTATGTCTAGTTGTGTGTAGGTAGTGTTTACTGTTTTTTATTTGTTTCTTAACTACTTTAGGCTGTACTACTGGCACTGCTTATTATTTATTTTCTATAGTTTGCAAGTGCCACGCTCTAGACCACTTATACACCCGATAAGGCTGAGAAACGGGTCTACTACTACACAATTACTTAAATTGAAAAAAAAATGTCATAAACTAAGCAGATATGTCAGAATAAAAGCTCTTGAATACTTGATTTATTTTCTAAGCCCTTTAAGAAAGTGAAAAATGAATGAACACCTCATTTCGTAACACGGACGGCAACAGCTAACATGGCAAATTTATTAGATGTGGATAATGAGTTTACATATAGTGATTACGCAGAGATGTTAATTTATGAGTTATATTGGCCCTGGCAAACGGTGCACTATATTTTATTGGACAATTGTTTTTTATGTAATAGTGCAATTTCGGATGCCGGACGAACATACGGAACATACCATTTTATCATGGATATGAACGTTCAGCAAAATTTGGTCGACTTTTTGGATAATATTAACAATTGGTGTGAAGTGTGCCACGCGTGTGTATATACTCATTACCCGGTTGACGAGTGTGATGTCTGCGCCCAAAACTAAAGGTATGTGATTTTAAGTGAATTTGTTAAGGGTTAAAAACAAAATTAGTCTAAAGTTCATTAATTTTCTAAGTGAAATATTCATTTAATATACCAATTCTATGAAATATTCATTAAAATTATAATATTCATTCTTCGGTAAATAAAACTTGATACAAAAAAATACGAATTTTGCGGGTTGGTCTAGCGCATACCTGAAGGGAGTAAGTTTGCGAACAAGCTGTTGACAAGCAATGATTTGCACATTGATATTTTGTTTGGATTTTTATTTAGTTTAGTTTTATCTGGATTAGAAATATAAAAAATAAATAGGCTGATCGGATAGATTGGTAGTGAAATAAAAACACTTATTACTTACATTTCAAGTTATTTATTTGAGGGATATTTCACTTACTTACTAACTTAACTACTACTACAACTTACTTACTTACTACTCGTACTTTTACTAGGCGGCAGCGGCGGCGGAGGCGTGGAAGGAGGGCTTGGCGGAGGTGTCGGTGGTGGCGTGGGCGGAGGCGGTGGTGGCGTTGGCGGGTGGTAGCGGGGCGGTGGCAGGGGCGCCGGTGTGGTATAGGGCGGTGGTGGCGAGGACCTAGCCAAAGAGCCTAAGGACCACCTGCTAGACCACTTTGGCGGTGGCGAAGGGCTGGTTGGCTGCCGCTCTTGACCGCCGCAGCAAGAGAATGGCCTGTAATGAAAAGTGAAAATGTGAAACTACTTTGTTTGGGACATTCGTTTAGAGGCTGGTCTGTGCATCAATATGTTAGTCAATCATTCGATGTAGCTGCACAGTGCTATGATTATGATAATATTCTCAATTTTACGTTGTTTCTTTTATTAGTTTAAGGTGAAAGCGACAGGGTAGCGCGCGAAATTTAAATTCGCAATTTGCCGGACAGTGTCAGGTTTTATGTTGAATTTCGCGAACCACCCTGTCTCTACCGCCTTAAAGTGAAATTCTTTTCACTCTCTTTAAAATTGGATGGGAAACAGACCTTAATACAATTAATTATTATGATCAAGGAAAACCTGAATTTTATAAATAAAAATATATAAAATTGAAAAATACTTACCGACAGAAGATCCAATACATCTTCAGCGCTTTACGATATCAATTCGTCTTGTAGGTGTACTATATAGGCGGTAGCCAGCCGCAGGATTTGTAATTTACTTAATTTTATACACGGAGGAACTAAAGATAGCAGCCTCCGAAGGGATGCGTAGGCTGCGCAGAGTTCTGCGACTGATCCTTTCGCGGGTTCGGAGGCGTCTGCGCCTCTCTTCGAGGGAGACATCGGCACCAGTCGAAATATCAAAAGCTTCCAATGTCTTGTGTGGTGGTGTCCCTAGAACAAATTACGGTGGTCAGGATTCAGGAAAGAAAAAATATGGCTGTGTAAAGTGGCAACCTCAAACCCCTAAACAGAAAAAAAATGTTTCTTTATTTTATAATTTTGTATAGTATGTTATTTTTAATGTTAATAAGTATTTTGTTAGTTTTTAATTGAAATTAAATATTGAAAAAGTATCTTAATTTATTTTAAATGTATTAACTAAGCAATGAGTCCTAAATTTAATAAAAAAAACGATAAATTTTATTACCAAATATGGGGCAAGATACTATCCCGATTTTATTATGGAACCCTAATAGAACCACTTCGTTTTAACTAAATCGCTTTGACAACACATCCTTTGTTTAAGAATTAAATAAACGTTAAAAAGTGCTTACACTCTTAGAAAATAATAGGCCCGATATAACAGTTCTGTTTAAGTAAGGCGAAACAAAATTTTGTAAGTTGCTCTTGTTTTGTTACCCAACAACGCATAAATAACGGGTATAATATTATTATGAGTTTTACTACTTCCTAAATCAAAATGTAAAGTGTACAACTGCTGGAAAGGTTTTAAACAAAATTTAAAAGTACCATCGCATAAAATGGTCAAATTTGGTTTTGCTAAAATTGTTTTACAATTTTCACTAGCGAATATTAAAATTCTATTGATTGTTTGGTAGTCGGCTAGTAAAAAGTTTGCAAATATTTCGGGCACAGTAACATTCTTAATCGACTTAAAACATACCTTTCTTACCCCCAATGACTTATTCCGTTTTCGGTAAAATTTGTTTTTAATATTTTTATATGTAGGTATTTTTTTTATGAGGTCAATTCCTTTATCTTTAAGGGTTGAGACCGTATGTCGAAATGCATTTGGTATGGGTATAGTACAGTCACTTTTTACTTTTTCCATGCACTTGTCGAAGTTAAGCTCCAGTTCATTTGATACAAAATCAGGCTCACAGTCGTGCTTGTCATCTCGTTTGATGCAGTTATTGCTATCAATAATTAATCTTGCCTTGCAAACAGTCCTCTTCGAACACCTCCAGATACAGGAACCATCTTTATTTTCTCGGTCTTTATTATATTTGTGTCCTGCACGAAGTAGGTATCGAACTTCCTCGCTGAGATGTAATGATGTCGTGTCCAGTTACATTTCTGGACGAACCTGCCTGTGGTCCACTTCCTAAAAATATTGTTTTTAATGACAAACATTTTCTAAAAACCTAAATCACAAAAAAATATAAATTATCTATATAAAAAATGGAAAAGCAACGTATATTTTTTACTATGGAATAAATATACTGTGTAAAATTGCCACGTGGTATTTATTTTAAAGTGCAATCGCACTATAAGAAAGTAAACGACAATCAAGTTAAAGTGAACAAAACAATTAAGTAACCGATAAACTGCTTAAGGAAACAATTTTTTCCAAAATTGAACACCCTTGACTGCTTCTGGCAACAATCGTTTCCAACAACCAATTTTTACTAATCGACTTTAAACTTTATGTTGTAGTTCATAAAGTCCTCGTGAAACGTTTCTAAACCATAGACTGATATATCATCCGACCTTCAAATACAAGTTGACAACATTATAAATCTAATTCTTAGTACACGATACGAAATAAAGTTGACGTCGCCATTTTTTTTTTCAAGTTGTAGTTCCCTTAATGTTTTAAATATTTTATTCCACATGAAATATATCCATGTGTTATTAAATGTATCTAGTAATTAATCTAGTTTATCAATAAAATAAGAAACAATACTCTTGTCGATCTTAGTTTTTAGTAAAACGCATTTTTCCATACAAGTAGCTAATATTTGGGTAGTTAAAGTTTCAAGGTACATAGGAAAATACGGAAACAAGATCTATTAAAAAACAGACACAATGTTTAGGCTTATTTTAATGGCTATTCAGAGCAGTTAAAACATTTGAAGTGCGCTTCTGGAGCGAGTCACAGTCAAATTTTTATTACGGCGCGTCGTACGCTCAGATGGCGGTCAAAAATCACTGGCAAGCGACCCTCTTTGCATTTTTTTGCGAAGCAACCGAGCGGGTAAAGCCATATGTTAATTCAAAAAAGTAAAATAGTAAGAACAACGAGTTAATCTAAGGTTTAACTAATCAAGATGCCTGATAAAAGTAACAGAACACTTTGAGAGTATTACCCGAAAAGTTTAATTGTTATAAACTTACCCCCACAGTACATCAAAATCACTAAAAACTTCCACATTTTCACACCAAATGGCATTCTTATAGACTTAATAAAAACATTTATACTCTGTAAGTATGTTTACTCCGTAAGTGCACTGTAAACGTCAGCTTAGCTTACGTAACACTAACGTCACTAAAATAATAACTAGGGTGCTTACTCCTGATGAACTTCGAACGGCTAAACGATGTACCCGTCCCTGTCACACACACACATCACTTCCGCCATGTTAGACGTGACAGGTACATCGTTTGTAACTAAGTGCATAAGGAGTAGGCACTCAGTTTGCAAAATGAATTAGAAAGAGATAGCGCTATGACAGCTATACTGTTGTGCGCATGCGCGTTAGACGAGATAGTATGTGTCATTGGATGCGTTCCCCAGGCCTTCTCATTTCGGCCCTCTAAATCGTAATCTAAGTCAGTACTTCACAGAATCAGCTAACGCGGTCAATAAATAATTATTAATAGTTTTTGTTTTCAATCTCTTTTATTTGACTGTACTTTACATAGACGCGCGAGTTGACGACAAAAAAAGTAGGTAAAGTCGAAAAGTGCCAACTCGCGCGCGCTCGCGAGATTCGCGCTCGCCAGTTGACGATTAAGTCTGTCATTTACCTCTTTATTATCAATTTTTCTTTTATCTTTAATTAAAGGTGAACGAAAATCTGATTCCATGCCTACTTCAGTCTCGGTTCTTGCTTTTTTTGAAACTGACTCATGTGGTGGTCGAGGTTCGGAGACTTTTTTCAAAAACATTAATTGCTCGTGATATAAATAATTTCGTGTCTTTTTGGCCGAAGATCCAGATTTAGACTCATGTTTTTGTTTCTTTACTGTCTTAAGCCACGAATCTCGTATATTATTCCATTAAGTTGAAACCTGTTTTCCTGAAATCAATAAAAAAATATCATAAAACAATACAATTTGTTTCTTGGTGACGTATAAAGTAATAATGTATTAACAAAATATACTTTTTTTTTCAGATATTTAGCTTCAGGATGTTCATTCAAAGAAATACATTACTCATACAGAGTAGGCGTTTCGACAATAAGTAAACTAATAAAAGAAATGACCCACGTCATTTGGGAAAACCTAAAGACAGATTTCCTTAACAGCTTCGCTGCCAACTGGAATTTGGTGACGTCATGAGAAAATCCAATGTATTTTTTTTTGTAAAATATGTATGAGGGACGTTTCAATATTTTTATTTTGGAAATATTTAAATATTTTTAGGAGTTTTTGGTAAGAAAAAGCTAAAATAAAAAAATCCGCGAATTTGCGGACCTGGCACTCAGATTGACAATTTCAACCCCAGTGCCAAGTCCGCAATTTTGCGGAGTGGTTTCTTTTATGTATTATGGTTTATTTAAAATTATCTATGATATTTTAACACAAGATAATAATAGTTTGCTTAATTATAATACCTTTGGAAACATTTACTAAAGTCACAGATTAGTCTTACAAAAAATAAAAAAAAATCTCAAAGTAACATAAGATTGCAACAAAAATAGCTGAATTACAGCATTCTAAGTAAAAATTAACAGAAACGCCTCTTAAAATAATTACAGCTTCCTCAACACACAAAAAATTAAACTTCTAAATACTTACCTAATTAATAAAATCTTCTTTATATAATGTTTTGTTAGAACTTGTAAAATCAACTCACAAATAGCCCGCTGTAACATCGCGGTCTAAATAAACATTTTTTACTAATAAAACTCTAAAGCTAATCAGACTACTGATGACTACAAATACCAAATCTTTGGTAACTAAATAAAATAACCATAATTAAATTTAGATGGACAAGTGGTATTCATCGAAACATTCATAGCATAGACCAGGTTTGTCTTTACACATTTCGCAATGCCACATAGAGTCTTTTCGTTTTTTTTGTGTTTTCGAGCACATGCGGCACATTTTACGCTTAAGAAATCCTTTGGAATTTCTCTCAGTAATTTTACCGATTTTGTGCAGCACTTCTCTGCTATTTCTTGCTCTGCTTGAACCAGCAACCACAGAAGTATTGTTTTCGGGTAACAGCTCATTTATCACAGATAAACGGTAATCATAGAGTGTCATTTTCGGTTTGCCAGAATATTTGTTATAAATTTTGTATGAGTTTATAAAGAGAAGTTGAAAGGTATGGATCGCTAACTTCAGATACCAACGAAGTGTTTTTCTTTCACATGGATAAAATGCGAGCAACTGGTCTTGTCTATCAACTCCAGACATAAACTCATTGTATTTTGCTATAGCTTCTGGCTTTTCACTGATCTGGCCACGTTTATTGGCAACTGGCACCCTTCTGTCTTCATATTCTGTAGTGATGTACATCACTGGGCGTTTGTCTTTCCACTTTCCGATGTGTACACTTTCTTGAAAACGTGATATATTTTCACCTTTTTTCAGTGCTTTTTGGTACACTTCCTTTGGATTTTCCTTCAAATCTTTTCGCAAGGTTCCAGTGCAGTATGTTCTATTTTCTAAAAGACGCTTTGCCAAGTGGAAGCTATTGTAATAGTTGTCCATATATAATGAGTGGCCGTTCTGAAGATGCTTTTCCATCAATTGCATCACAACTTTTTCTGCGTGCCCTTTTCCTGCCACTTCAATGTCTTGGCTCCCTGCATAAACACGAAATTTGAGAATGAGACCATCAGGTTCAGTCAGCATGTAAAGTTTGACTCCATACTTATGTCTTTTATTTTTGATGTACTGTCTAAATTTAAGACGCCCTCTCCATAGCACCATACTCTCGTCCAAAGACAACTCTTTCGCAGGATAATAGCAGCTATCCATTTTTCGATTGAAATAATTAATAACGCTGCGAATTTTGTACAATGGGTCTGGGTCATTCACTGCCTCTGAGCTGAAGTGGAGACATCTCATTATAAGCAGATATCTGTTTCTACTCATACAGTCTTGGCCAAAAGTATTAGGCACACTACATTTTACTAAAAATAATAAAAAAGAAAACTTATACTTTTTTAATTGATTTATTACCATTAAATTACACAAAAAATAATTTAAAAAAACTTAAAATCTAGTCTGTCCACCTTTGGATTTAATTACTGCACTAATTCTAGCTGGCATGCTGCGTACAAGCTTAGTACAATCCTCCCTTGTAATGGCATGCCATTCTTGTACTAACGCATTTTTTAATGCCGTTTTAGATGTTATACTATGCTCTTTAACCTTGCGCTTCAAAATGCTCCAAAGCTGTTCAATTGGGTTCAAATCTGGGGACTGCGCTGGCCAATCCAACAAGACAATGTTGTTTTCAGTAAACCAACGCATCGTAGTCGCTGACTTATGACAAGGTGCGTTGTCTTGCTGGAATATGACTCCGTCTAAGTTGGTATCGCCAAAAATACTCGTTAGCGAAGGCATAAGCGCAGTTTCAAGCACTTTCATGTACTTTTCGCTGTTCATACGACCTTCACAGACAAACATTTCGCCAACCCCTTGAGCAGCCATGCAGCCCCAGATCATTACACTGCCTCCTCCATGCTTTACTGTCGGTACGACGCAATCTGGGTGGTATTCTTCGCCCACACGTCGCCTGACGAAGGTCACACCTGGCGTTCCAAAAACCTGTTGAAAAAAGAAAAAAAGAAAACTTTTTTAAACTGTCTTAACTTTTATTATTTTAGTTAGCTAAATAACTGACCATGATTATTAATAAAAAAAAGCAGTAAAATTTACTTACCTCAAAGTTAGATTCGTCAGACCACACCACATTGGCCCAATCTTCCTCAGTAAAATGTTGATGCCGTAGAGCCCATTCAAGTCGTTTTCTTTTGTTACCTTCTGAAAGCCAGGGCTTCTTCCTGCCTTTGCATCCTTTTAAGCCCGCTTCTTGAAGTCTTCTTCTGGTGGTCCGAGCACTTATTGGCTTTCCAGCCACTTCGGACAAAGTAGCAGCAAGCTCTGATGATGTTTTCTTCCGATCTTTCATAGATTCGCGTATTAATTTTCTATCCTCGCGCTTCGAAGTCACACGTTTTCTGCCTGTTCTTGGTTTATTAGCGTGACTGCCAGTCTGAGCAAACCGTTTGATGGCAGATTGCACGGCGCATCGCGAACATTTCACTAACTTAGCAATTTCTTTTTGCGACTTCCCTTGTTCATGGAAAAGTTGTATTTTTACTCGATTTTCAAAACTAATTTCACTTCGTTTCGGCATTTTTAAGTAAATTACGCGTCAACTTAATCTCTATATTACAAATAAAAGCTTGTTTACTCGTTAGAGTCCTGAACACAAGTGACCAAACATTGAATGATAATAACGCAAAAAACCAATTCCTTTGTTTTCAGTCACCACGTGTTTTATGACCATAACAAATAGATGCTTGCTTTTCTAGGAAGTTATTTGTGACCCCGGCATGCCATCTAAGATAAGCATTTATTCATTGTTCAATTGGTAAACATTAATTGTGCATTTTTCTGGGGGTGCCTAATACTTTTGGCCAAGGCTGTATATTGCCCAAAAATAGGTATTGAAAATAATCGGTTCGTTTTCCAATAATCTTGTAGTCGGGGAAGTTGAATGAATCCCATGTGGAATAATAAGCCCAAGAATATTCTCAGCTCAGGAATATTCAACTCCTTCCAAGCATTTATTCTTGAATTTGCTAATACAGTACTTCCTAACAACTTGGCAGCTTGAGCATTAGTTTTTTCGCAAATCATAGCAAGAAATTCATCTTCGAAGAAGAAGTTGAAAAATGTTATTGGAGTTTGTCCAGGGTTGCCGGAAAACGCATTCTGTTTAGTGAATTCTATATTTTTCAACTCACATGTTGTGGTCCAACCTACTGTAGATGTTGCAGTGGTTTCTGGTGGTTGCGGCTCTTCGGATGGGCTTGGAGGCTGCGACAGCGGTACCAAATCCATAGCCGCATTTTGCTGAATATGCCGCCGGTCAGCAGCCTCTTCTTCGTCATCTGATGAGACATCCAAGCCCTCAAAATGGTACTCATCATCACTTCCATCATCTCCAAAGAGCTGATCTTCAATATCACTGTCCGTAATGTTATAAGTTAGTGGCAATTTGCTTCGTTTTGGCCTGGACGGCCCGGCTTCGTCATCCATATTTGAACCTTATTTACTTAAAAATAAAAGTCAATTTTAAAAAACCGCAACTTGTAACGGTATTTTGTATTATTCAAGCGCAGAGCCAGCCTACAAACGTGTTGCCAAGCGCAGTGCCGGGCGCGTACTAATTCATAGAAACCAAGCGGCGCTACTCCGCATATTAGCGGGGCCGGCACCCCGCGCTCACCCCGCACCCCGCTAAATTGCGGAGCTGGCAGCGAAGTTGTTAAGCTGCCTGATACTGAGAGAGAATGGGAGGACATCGTTTCAGGATTCGAAAGAAAAGCCAACTTTCCTCACTGTCTTGGAGCAGTAGATGGCAAACATATCAGAATTTTGAAACCAGCCAAGAGTGGTTCTATGTTCTTTAATTACAAGGAGTATTATTCTTTTGTATTAATGGCAGTTGTCGATTCAGAGTACCGATTTATTTTTATTAGTGTGGGCTCATATGGCAAGGAATGCGATTCTACTATATTAAAGGATAGTACATTTTGGCAAAAGATCAATGATGGTACTTTAAATGTACCAAAGCCTAGACCGCTTCATGAAAACTTGCACGAAGAATTACCGTTTATACTTATTGGCGATGAAGGCTTTGCTTTAACACCTAATCTCCTACGTCCATATGGAGGTACACATTTGAATACTGATAAAAAGATTTTTAACTATAGACTAAGTCGAGCAAGAAGGTATGTTGAGTGCGCTTTTGGTATTCTGGCAAATAAGTGGCGAATAATCCATCTAGCTATAGATCTGAACGTAGACACAGCAATTCAAGTAGTTAAAGCTTGTACAGTCTTACATAATTTTGTAAGAGAAAAAGATGGTATAAATTTTGAAAGTTACCAAAATATAGAACATAGACAAGAACAAGAAACGACACCCATGAATCGGAATGTGTCAAGTCGAGGTGGCCCTAATGCCAACGCTATACGGACATCATTTACTAATTATTTTGTTTCGGATATTGGTTCCGTTCCGTGGCAGGCAGCAGCTATAAAATAAAATTTATCAATGCATTTACATTTTATCAATAAAACATTAAAAACTCACCGTACTGTTTTCTTTCTTTTTCATCCAGTTCATCGAAGTTTGGTTTCAGTATTAAACATACTTCACGCCATGCTGCTAACTTTAAGTTTTTGTCTTTATAGACGTCTTCGGTCTTATCCCACAGAACAGGTCTCTCTTGGACAAGCGTAATTAAAGTTTCTGCTTGAATATCCATGCTAAACGTCTACTTTTACCAGAAAATGCGAGCCGAATGACGTGAGTGGAACACGGGCGGGGCGAGGGGAGCACGAGCGGGGCGAGCGGGGGACAGATACCGGCACAAACTCGTTCACATTACTCCGGGCCCGGTCGTTCTACCGGCAATTCGTAGTGACAAAACGCTCGGTAAAAATGCTGGGCTCGGCAAAAATGCCGGACCCGGGATAATGTGAATAGCTTCATATAAATTGTACAGCCACTAGCCCTTCCGGCAGATTTACCGGCGCGGCAGATCTGCCGGTCCGGCGTAGTGGGAACGCTGCCGTAGGGTTGCTGTTTGCACCACAATTTGCTCTAATAGTGCCAAACAAATTCTCCAATGGATCCTGCTGGAGACGACGGGTTGCTAACGATATAATACCATGCTTTTCTTTTAGGGTTTTAAATATTTTTGTTAGACCATTCAAGGTCCATATCCAACCATCTTTAGAAGGTGGTGAGCTTCCGCACCCCACAAATTCTATTGTTTCAAAAAAAGATATCATTGATTGAAAATGTTTTAAATGAGGTGATGATGCTGTCGTATTCGTGGCATGAGGTTTACCTCTTCGGATATCAGCCGTATCACTATTTACAGAGTCAAATAATTTATTAATATTTGATATAACTTCGGCAATTGTAGTTGCATCAGCAGACAATTCTACTGAAAATTAAAAAAAAAAAACAATATTAATAATAGTACCTCAGCCCTGTTTGGAACACTGGTGTGCCATAAAACAATAGATTTCTTGGAAGCCGTGCTTGACGTAATAAACAGATATTTTAGGAGTCTGATGAAAGACTATATTCATGGGCTAAACATGAGAGCAGGCAAAAACCGGAGTTGATTTAATGTTATGGTCAAAAGTAAAGGTTTATTCATAGCTACAGCAGTGCGATTGGGTAATGGTGCAATCTTGACCATTGCTCAATTGTCTTTTTTCGACCTTTAAATGCATACTACATGCGTTCTAGAGGAGGCACGGACTGCAGTCTACCCAATATAAAATAGTAAATATACCTTGTGAAATTTTGGCAAACATGCCTGCTGCTACAGAGTGACTCAGCACCTGAGTTAAATTGACTTTATAACATTGGTTTCTTGGGGTTCTCCGCGAACAAGAAGAAAACAAGTTGTGTTAGGAATAGGTAATGTCTAATTAGGCACACAAGGTTTACAACAGAATACAGAATCAATCACAATAGTCGCGAGCGCGCCATACCGTGCGCATTAAGGCGCGGCCCCACCGCGGTGCACGGAGAGGCTACGCACGTGTCTTAAGCTTCGCTTTGTAAGAAAATGTATGTGGTTGTGTCCACTGCAACCCACGGAGAGGCTACGCATGAATTGACGTCATTGATACACGCGTGGCTTGCTCGAATAGGCGGTTACATAGCTCAACGCTGTCAACGTGGGTCTACGTTTCCACTGGAGTACGCGTTTCGTGTTTCTCGTATATATCGTATCGAGGTACTCATAGAATGGCATTGGTACTGACTTTGCTAGACAGTTCTTCTGACGATGAATCCGAAAGTGAGATTGATGATCTAATCTTGGGTGAATTGCAAAAGAAAAGAAAACACCGGTTCTGGATTGAAAATCATATTAAATTCAGAAATAAACATGGAGAATACAAAACATTATTTATGACATTAAGTGATGAAAAATTTGAAAATTACTATCGACTATCACGACGAGACTTCCAGATTATTCATGACATGATTAAAAGTAAAATTGAAAAAAGGAATACTAATTATCGGGAATCAATAAGTTCTGTTGAAAGACTCGCCATCGCCATTAGGTATGTTATTTATTTATTATTAAAATACATATATATATTTATTATTTAACTGGTGAAAAGTGGGTGTCTATGTGCACCTCTGCCTACCCCTTCGGGGATTAAAAAAAGACGTGACGTTGTGTGTGTTTATTTATTATTTTTGAATGGTTCGAGATTCAAACAGCTGGAAAAGTATCTTGAGGTTGAGGCAAGGGGTTGGCGTCAGACACGGGTCTCACATCAGGCAGGGGGCTGCTATCAGGCAAGGGACTGGCGTCAAGCACAGGTCTCACGTCAGGCAGAGGGCTGCAATCAGGCAAGGGACTGGCGTCAAGCAAATGGCTGGTTTGATAATTTGTTGCACTTCTATAGCCATAAGAAGACGAAGTGGAAGCCGTGGAGCAGTAGTAAGTATTCATTGAGTCATAGGACAATGCTTCTTCTTCAGCACGAGTAATTGTTTCAAAAAATTCTCTTTGGACTCGTAGTTGTAAATACTTTGGTAGATCACGTGTCTTTTGACAGAGACTTTCAAATAAATGAGATAATGCATCTTGTGGTCGATTAGCATCAGTAATATGCTTTCTTATTTCATCTCTTTCAGTTCGTCTTTGCTCGCGATTTTTCTCTCGGCGCTGAAGAATCTCTATCATTTCCAGTTGCTTGCTGTTCTTCTTCCCAGATTGAATTGTAGATGTTTCAGCCGGTGAGGGAGGTGATTCAACAACATCAGTATCCGTAATTATTGTATCAGAAGTGTTTTCAGTGTCGTTTCCTTGTATACGATCCGAAAAATTTGAAAAAGTCTCGTTATTTTCTGTGTGGCAGTAAAAATTCCATTAAATTCTCATATTTCCACGGTTTCATATTTTGTGCTGCCTGTCCTGTAGTAGTCTTACGTCTTCGAAGAGCTTCTCTATGACTATCTCTTAATTTATTCCAATGAGATTTCGCTTCCTTACCTAGAACAAAAAAAAACATAATAATTGTATGTTACAGATATATGGCAACAGGAGATTCATACCACACCATAGCTTACAGTAACAGAGTAGGAAAAACCTCTGTAGCAAGGATAATCGAGGAAGTTGCCGATGCTATATGGGATTGTTTAGCGCCTATATATTTAGAAGAAATTAAAGATGAACATAAGTGGAGAAATATTGCTGAAAATTTTAAAACTTCATGTGACTTCCCTCATTGTGTTGGAGCTATTGACGGCAAGCATGTCACAATAAAAGCACCTCCAAACTGTGGATCAGATTATTTCAACTATCTTAAAGATCACTCAATAGTGCTTTTAGCGGTTACTGATAGTAATAAAAAAATTATAATGATAGATATTGGATCAAAAGGCAAATTTAGTGATGGGGGAATATTACGAGAAAGCAACTTTGGTCAGAAGTTATATGCTGGTAATCTAAATCTTCCGCCTGATGAAGCACTTGTAGAAGGTGGCATCGAGGTTCCATATGTCTTTATCGGGGATGAAGCATTCCCTTTATTATGTAATTTGATGAGACCATTTCCCAGAGAAAAAAATATTACACAAAATAAAAGAATTTATAATTATCGTCTTTGTCGAGCAAGACGAGTTGTCGAAAATGCGTTTGGAATTCTGAGTGTCCGTTGGAGAGTTTACAAACGACCTTTTGAGTGCAAAGTAGATACAGCCATAAAAATAGTGAAGGCAACTTGTGTGCTACATAATTATTTAATGGAACATAGTTTCACCTACAATTCTGTGACAAATGAAGATATAGCAGCAACTCCAGTTGAGAACCAACTTTTTGATTTAACACATTCGGGATTTAGAAGTTCTAATGACAGTTTTTTTATCAGGGAAGAATTTTGCAATTATTTTAATCATGCGCATGTTTTGAGCTGGCAAAATGCCCGTGTCACAATTTAAACAAATATTAAGTTTGTGTCTACCAGTAGGTGTGTAATAAATAAATATTAAGTTTATAGATTTAAAAGTAATATTTTTATAATATTAAATTAGTAACAAAAAAATAAGTAAACAAGTATTTACTCACCATTCGCCATTTCACATTCCCTCGCAATCTTTTCCCAAGCCAAATCCTTTTTACCGATGTCTCTGTACAATATATCGCTCATTTTCCATAAACAGGGGTGTAGCTTGACTTTTTCAATAAATAACTCCATAATTAAACCAAATATTATTGACTAAATAAAAATAAAGCCGCCTGTCGTGGTCATCAAATGCACGCGTGCGCCACGAAACCTAGCAATTGACAAAATGGCGCAGGCGTCGCTCGCTTGCTTCCCCGCCCGTCTCACCTCCCGCAGTGAAGCCCGTGTCCGTAGATTGCAGTGGCATGTGTGTAGCCTCTCCGTGCGCCGTGCCACGCTAAACATCCAGTGGAAACGTAGACCCACGTTGTCAAACAAATGAATACACGCAGCTAAAATGCGCCGCGTGCCTTTCAACGGCTCGCGTGGGCGGACTGTCGCTTGTGCGGGCACAGGCAACCCGCGTGGGCTGCGCGGTACTGAAGCGGGGGGGAAGGGTAGCCCTCCCGTTTACCGCGTAAAGTAGGTACACAGCTAGGACGTTTGGACAGCGCGTTACAAATTTCATTTTTTGTCTATTATTTGGATTTAAGTGATATTTTTTTAGTGCTGTCACATGAAACTTGAATATTACTATCACACAGATTTTCCACAGGTAGTGCTTCAATTTCCTAAAAAAATAATGTTTGTTGAACTAATTAGAACAATGTAAGTTCCCCAACCAACACATTGGTAATACTTACTTAAAAGTAAGTGCAAATTTGAATTAATAAAAATAATTAAATTGAAAGAATTTATTCACCTCATCAAAATCAATCATATCTGGAACAGCGTGTTTGGATAATTTATTTTCCTCAATATTAATAAACTCTGAATCTTTAAAATGCGACGGCGTGAGATGATCCTGAAGTCTTCAGAAGACGCGTGGAAATACCGGCAGCTCAATAGACAGATCTCTAAATCCTTGAAGAGCGACCTCCGCCGCTTTAATACCGAGCGTATTAAAGACGCCATTGAACGGAATAAAGGCTCAAAGGTATTTGCAAGAGATCAGGCTATTGGGCAGAGCCAGCTCACGAAACTGAAGACCGACGATGGCAGAATCGTATCCGCCAAACCGGAGCTACTGAGGGAGATCGAGAGATTCTATGGGCAGTTGTACACGTCAACCAGGAAACCCGTTGTAAATCTAGCGAATGACCCAAGAGCTAGACTGACCCGACAATACACCGAAGACATCCCGGACATCAGCCTGTACGAGATTAGGATGGCTCTGAAACAGCTTAAAACAACAAGGCACCGGTCCAGGCAGTTTCTGAGCTTAGAAGCAAAGAATGTTAAGATCCTTTGCGGATTCATTTAGCGGTAACCTGGCTAGAGATCTAATCGATGACAATTGATGAAGAATAATGAATTCTGGTTGTCCAAATCGACTCTCTAAGGAGCCCATTACTTGTAAAGGATCCACGGCGGTCATCAATAGAGCCAAGACAGACTCGGGCGACCCCGAGCAATGCAGTACTAAGTCTGGCTAGGTTTTCTTCCGGCGTAAAGCTAAGCTCTGACCGCTTGAAAGCCTTCTTGAAGGAAAGCCAGTCAGAAACGCTACCATCGTAAGAAGGAAGATTGACACTAACCTGTTAACGTTTACTTCCTAGGTCCGTGATCACTTTGGCAAGCTTAATAAAAGAGTCTTGTGTCTCTACATTATTAGTGTTATTTTTGTTGTAGTAATAACAATCCGTAGTAAATTTAGTGTTTTGTGTACCTAATCGTAATGTGTGTGTAGTGTTTCCTTTTCCTTTGCCTTGCTGGTAATAATCACGGTGCGGTACAGACCGTGCGCTTGTAATGGCAGCGGCAGCGGTGACATGCTGAGTTGCTGGTTCTGCAGTAAAAGCACCGCCAGGTTCTAGGTCAAGGCTTTACTCAGGATTATTAATGCTGTGAGGGAAGGGCTCATTAATATCATGTTCCCTATCAGTACCCTCTACCAACCACTTGTTGAGTTGAGTTACTTTTTTCGGAAGCCGAATCGATTGCGGCAAGTTGTTGCAACTCTAGTGCAGCCGCCTTGCGCTCTTGTTCAGCAAGTTGGTCTGTGACCCTACGTTTTTCTTCAGCTAATTTTCTTTCTCTATCAACATTCATGCGAGCGTGCCTTGCAAGGGCAGCCAGTTTTTGCGTTTTGGTTGAAGCTCGCGATGATGGTAAGGAAAGTGTTTTAGAATGTATAGATTCTGGCAACGTATCACGTAATGAAGGTATTGAAATCTCCTCCTGTAAGAGAGCTCTATCGTTGTGAGGTTGAGCAGGCGTAGTGCTTGACGATGAGGCTAGAGGATTACCACTTACCTAAGTGTTTTTTTTTGTGTAATTAATCTAGTTACGGGCATTCTTCTAACAATTACTTCTGACACCAAAAATGTGGAGGATGGAAGCCACTAGATCCTAGATTACAATATAAAATAAAAACTTCTAAGATAATATTGTATATTTTCCTTTTGTTACGTTTTACATAGTTGTCATATAATCGTTCTCTTTTATCTTTTTATATTGACAAATGGGAAAAAGGTTTTTATTAGTCTTTACAAACACGGCCATTTCCAGAATATACAATGACGGAAATGTGAACACTTTTAGGTTAGGAACTTAAACTTTGGTTCGCAACGGTATGTGGTCTTCAAAAGTTCAAACCACACATCTCTCTAATGCAACGGTTTTGTGCCTTGAATATGTACTCCCTTGAGCTGCAATTGCCCCAGAAAATAATCCCAAATCTTACTGATGCTACCAGACCATGACAGGCTACTAATGTAATTTGAATGTTCTAGCTAAAGGCTTATGCTTAATAAATTACTCTTTGAGTTGCCACAAAGTTGTCTAAGCAATAGTTAACACACAAGCCAATAGATGGCGCTTAGTCTCTGGACAATCGATCCGTAGCTTTTTAGATTCTTTGTAATAATTGTTATGCCTACTCACAGATGGCATGGCAGGTTCATCAATATTATCATAAATACGAATTATGAGTTGGTTCTTAATTAGATTATTGTATAGTCTTAGCAGATAGACGCTCTTGCGGGGCGACATACATATTAAATCTAAAACAATATTAGTAAATGAGAAGTAACCATTCCTAATTTTAATTAAAAATTGTAGAGTTATTAGTAACAAACTAAGTACAATTACACGAAAACAACTACAGATAGTAACATAAAGCAACATCATTATACATAATTTATTATTGAGATCAATAGGATCATAGTTATTTATTGTCAATTATTAATATTTATAAAATTGAAAAAAAAAAACAGTTAAAATAATATTACAAAAACAAGTATTGCAATGAAAAAAAAAAGATAAGACAAAATCAACTATTATAATGAAAATAACAATAGAATCATTGAGTTTGAAGATCAGAGACTGCAAGCGACAAAAGAAATGAGGAGTTCGGTCAGCAGTTGGATGACACATAGTCATATACAGGAATTGATAAACTTAACGAAAACGTACCCCGCTGACTGCGTTGCCGTATTAAGTTTGTCAATTCATCTAAGGTAGTTGCAATTCGGTCAAGCACCACGTTTTCCCTGTTGTCGGATGCCAGCCTCTGTTCTTCCAGCTCGACAATTCTGGCTCTTAAGGAGTCGGCAGCGAGGTGACGCCGAGTGCGTGGTCTTGGTGAACGAGAATTAAATGCTGAAATAAATGAAATAAATTTTAGACAGTGCAATGTTTTTCAATTTTCAGAAACATTATTTACTTAAGCTCTTTTAAATTAAACTATGATACTTACTTTGCTGTATTGGAATTTCCTGCGCCTCATTTGCATTCCCTGCCTCCAGGGAAACGAGGGGGTCTACCAGATGTTGGGGTGGGTGCTGCGTTTTGCCTTACAAATGGATCGGACCCTCCATTAATAATCTGTACAACAAAAACACAATTATGGACGCAACCATTTATTTTAAATAAAACAATTACTGGCACTTTTAGAAAGATATTATTGCTGTAGTTAGCTGTTTTTTACCATTGGAATAAAGCTACTATCATAATGTATAAATTTTATTATTACCAATGGGAAAGCCGGGACTCTTCTCGGACGAGCTCGTGGTTAAATAGTATCAGCCGCACGGGTCGATCTTTTTAGGTTAAGCCGTGCTTACCGAGGTTGGTCCGTGGATGGGTTACCATAATTACATACCGAGTTTCCGAGAAAGCACGTTAAGCCCGGCTGTTATTTGTAGATCTTTGACAGTCGTTAAGTAAGTAGTTCGAAGCCAAAAGTCTGATATCCAGTCTTACCAAGGGGTATCGTATTATCCAGTTACTCGGTATTGGAGGTCAGATAGGCAGTCGGTGCATGTAAAATACTGGTACTCAGCTGCATCCGGTTAGACTGGAAGCCGACCCCAAGATAGTTTGGGAAAAGGCTAGACAGATGATGGAAAGCCGGGACTCTTGCACCTGTTTGTGGCTCTCCAAAACTCTCTCCCATAATTGATAGTACCCTCAATTCATTTTGGGAGAGGGTTGATGCTGTTGATGGGCCTCCACCTGTAGCAAACGCAGAGCTCCTAGAGGCTCCAGCAGCTTTCTTGGCCAAATGTTTTCGATCCACCTAAAATGGTAATTTTTAATATTTGCGAGTAAGTAATGTATTAAACTCACCCTTTGCCACTGCACCACGGACTTGTTGCAACTCCCCATCGAGTTCAGGGAGTTGCACAGGATTTCCCACAAGTTTTTGGCTCGCGAACGACCGTCGGCAACAACCCCTAACAACCCTCGAGCCAACTCTTCATTTTCAGTAATGAAATTGAGGAGTGTCTCTATGCCTCTATTTGACTTTGTGTTGCTGCTTGAGCGGTTGGGCCACGGGTTGAGGCCATTGCACGAAATTGTACGTACCATATTCTTTCTATTTGACTTTGTGTTGGTGCTTGAGCGGTTGGGCCACGGGTTGAGGCCATTTCACGAAATTGTACGTACCATATTCTTTCTATTTGACTTTGTGTTGCTGCTTGAGCGGTTGGGCCACGGGTTGAAGCCATTTCACGAAATTGTACGTACCATATTCTTTCTATTTGACTTTGTGTTGCTGCTTGAGCGGTTGGGCCACGGGTTGAGGCCATTTCACGAAATTGTACGTACCATATTCTTTTAAATGTACCCGCAAGCGAATAAAAACCACAGATAAAACTCTCACTCACATTTCATTTGACAATTACGCAACAAAGAAAAAAGGCAAAGGTATTAACAGGATAAAGCCACAATCCGGATAAAAATGGCAAAAATAGTTCAATTCTTCATATAAAGACATAGTAAAAGATATTTTCTTTTAAATGTGGTCATTTTCTAACAACAACAATGTAATTATTTTGTTTTAAAGCTTTCTTTAAATCACAAAGTAAACCGGTAATGGACCGGTAAAATAGCCCAATTCTATCGCCATTCGCAATTCGTTCATTAATATTGTCTATGGTCCCGTTCGTAGCTCGTGAATCCGTTGTCATTAGGGAGTAGGGTTTATTTCTTAGTGACGGACTACTTTAGTACGAGCCCGTATCTTCGTTGACGGAGTTAGAGAGTTGACCCCCTGATAAGCTTTACGGTCACCACCGCAGCTTTCGGCCTCAGCCGCGGCGGCGAGCATTATAACAACCTGCTCCTCAGCTCGCAGGCCGCCTCGCCCCTCCCCGCCTACGCGGGCTTAGATAACACTTTAGGGGTAGGGCAGACCTCGGGTGTCACCACTGCTAGGATCGGCCGGAGGACACGGTAGAGCACACCGTGGAGCTCTGCTCCGCTTGGTCTGAGCACCGCCGTGTCCTCGTAGCGGCGATTGGCGGAGGCGACCTCTCGTGTCCGGCCCTGGTTCAATCCATGGTCCGGTGGAGAGGGAATGGGAAGCCGTCGCCTCCTTCTGCGAAGCAGCTATAAGCAGCATGCTAGCGAATGAGGTGGCGGAACGTGAGAGGGAGAAAGCCTCACGTCCGAGCCGCCGCGGAAGACGCCCCGGGCGTCGGGGGCCCCCGGCCACAGTAGGCGCGGGCCTGTGGACGGCGAGTAATGGGCTAGCTCACCGTCCGTCCGTTTAATGACGACAGGCCGTGTCGACGACGCGTTCGTGTTCCACGCGCACCTCAAGGAGATGTCAGCAAATCGAAAAGGGCCGATGCCTGCCAGGGATGCAGAACTGTTCGAAAGAGATACCGTGGCCCTGGAACACAAAGGGCTAAGAAGGAACACGGATGGGTTTTAGTACAAGTCTGACACTATTTGAAGATTTCCCATCAGGAAAAAAAAGGGGTAGGGCAGATAAGACTATGTGGAGTCGGTTTTGCAGCGATTTGTTTCTGTCACTAACTTTTGTAGCACAACATATTGGGTTTATTTAACACATTCAGAATAAATACGTAAAAATAACTCAAATTTATTTCCTTTATTTCATTGAATTGTATGCTTAAATACTATTATGCTAATAATCATTATTTTACATCATGCAAATTATATGTATCCCAAAACAAATTTAACCTTCAAGATAATTGTACAAACATAAACTTTTGGAGGTAAGTTAGAGAGCGGAATAATACTCGACAGTAATGGTCAATATTTATATTAAACTAGCTGTGCCCGCGACTTTGTCCGCGTGGATAACTTTTTATAATATTGTTTTTTCCTTGTCCTTATTACCAGTACTACACTCATAAGACTTGTGCACAAGTTTCCCGCATGTGTAGCAGGACATCATGAATGCGTTCTCCTGGTTCACTGAATCGGTGATAATCTTAGTTTCGGCATCTAACAGCCTGGCCTTGACAAAATCAAAACTCAACTTCTTTTCTAAGGCCTTAGAAGGCCTTAGGGGTTAATGTATGGGTCATATTCTTTCAGCAGTGATGAGAGTAGGTAGAATTTGACTTTCTTCATCTACTTTAACGTCGGTGGCCTCCAGGTCGCTGAAAATTGAACTGAACTTTATTAGATATTGTTGCAGCGGCTCATTGCATTTTAAAGAGATTAGTTTCCGTTTTAGGTGAAATCTGTTAAAAACACTCTTTCGTTGAAAGATATTTTCAAGTAGGCCCGTCATTCTTTAGCAGTTCTGCTATTCTTTATGATTTCTTTATATTTGTTGGACACGCTTTGTGTTTTAAGCGACTTTAGCATCGTCTTTCTTAGACTTATCTGCAGTAATTTCAACTTCCTATTATACGTATTCCACTTGCTTACTTGCAAAAGTAGTTTTAATCGGATTTTCCAAGCACGGCAAATTAGAAACCGCAGCGCCCGCCATTTTTCTTCACTTTCATTACGTGGATCGCACTTTTAATTCTCAACCAACCACGCTCGGCTACCATGTTAATTTAGGGTGGTTGATGACGAACACTGAATTAATCTGAACTCTGTTTATTTACAGAAAGCTTACATTTAAATATTAGGGGTTAAAGTATGAAATTGCCGATTTGTACTGAAACATTGAAATTAGTTCTTTCTTTTAATTTAACATTTTTATTTAATCAAAATAATTACCATAATTATCTATACATTGCTGCCATCTAATAGGAAGGTCAGTTATGCCTTTGCGATAGATTCGATAAACTGTGTGAAAGCATTTTTTACTGCCTCCTGAGAAGAAAACTTTTTATCACGTAGAAAATTGTCCAAATCACGAAAAAAAGTGGTCCGTTGTCTAGCGAATACGGAGGCTTTTTTTTTTTTTTTTTTTTTTTTTTAGGATGGGAAATCATCAATTGACTTCTTCCGCTCCGGGCGGAGCAGAAGGGAGTGTCAGACTTGACTGACTAAAACCCATCCATGTTCCTTCTTAGCCCTTTGTGTTCCAAGGCTACGGTATCTCTTTCGAACAACCCGCAGCCCTGGCAGGCATCGGCCCTCTCGGACCCCTTCCGATTTGCTGACATCTCCTTGAGCCGCGCGTGGAACACAAACGCGCCGTCGGCACGGCCTGTCTTCATTAGACGGACGGACGGTGAGCTAGCCCATTACTCACCGTGCACAGGCCCGCGCCTACGGTGGCCGGGGGCCACTGGTTGCCCCCGACGCCCAGGGCGTCTCCTGCGGCGGCTGCGACGTTCTCTCGGTAAGGTTCTCTCCCTCTCACGTTCCACCACCTCCTTCGCTAGCATGACTGCTTCGCAGAGGGAGGCGACGGCTTCGCATTCCCTCTCGCTCCGGACCATGGATTGAACCAGGGCCGGACGCGAGAGGTCGCCGCCGCCAATCGCCGCTACGAGGACACGGCGGTGCTCAGCCCAAGCGGGGCAGAGCTCCACAGTGTGCTCCACCGTGTCCTCCGGCCGATCCTCGCAGTGGTAACACCCGGGCGTTTCCTCCCGCCCGATTCGGTGCAGGAACCTCCCGAAACAGCCGTGTCCGGTGAGGACCTGCGTCAGGCGGAAGGTGAGGGCGCCGTGGTGCCTCTCCAGCCACTCCTCAAAGACTTATCGCCACTATTGTGGCGTGCCCTGCACGGGGTTGCGACAGTCGCTCCCTCCATGTCACCATGGAAAATACCCGAAGAACTATTTTCTTATAATCATGTTGTCTTCAATAGATGAAGAGCACAGCAATTTGTAATGACGATACTCAGAAACGAATATCGTCATTACAAATCCAGAATGCAAGACCCAAAACAGCTGGACCGTTGCCGTGGTCTTCATCTACTGACGACAACAGTATAGCAAAGAGTATATAGAGTATATAAGTAAATTAATGTAAGAAAATGGTTCTTCGGGTATTTTCCACCAGTGCCGACCGAATTTAACAAAACTGTTGCATCACTGAGTGATGCAGTAATTAATATTATTCAAACAATCCACAATTAATTATTTTAAATGTTTTATTTGAAGCCCACCTACGGGTGTGCTAAGTGGAATACTTTAGGTGTGCTTCGTCTGGGTGTGCTTCGTCTGGGTGTGCTTCACGGAATACCTCGTTTTTCTTGCTTCTATATTATAAAGGTAAACTGTACCTACATGTAAAGGTTCGGAGCGCGACGCGACAGATGTGTGGTTCGTACCAAAATAATATTAGTAAATTCGTACGTAAATCTCGTAGTTCCGTTATTGCATTTTAAAAAGCTGATTAAATTGCCGTCATCGATAATGAAAACCATCTTCCAGTCCTCCGATTTCTATTGATCGATAAAAACACTACGGTTATTTTTGAATGGTTGCCGCATGTTTCGGTTAAACATTCTTTAGTTATATTGGCACTGCACAAATACTCGAAAAGTATGTGTTCAAATATAAAAGCCATATTACTACGAGTATCAAATCCATATGTATTGTTTTTGCTTTTGTAATATTTAGTAATCTTCTTCTTCTTGTCGTATCGATGATACTTCTTTGTTAGATGGTTTGGGCCCAGTAGGTAGCCACATTTACTGCGGCGCCAGAGGCGTTATTTAGGTCGTCGAAAGTGCAGGTAAACGGACACGTGGGACACTCCAGCAGGTGGGGCATAGTCTGATCGCACTTGGTATTGGAGGAATCAATGAAACCCCATTTTGACAGATTATGTTTGCAGCGGCCTACTTGGGTACGCAATCGGTTTAAAGCTTTCCAGATAGGCCACTGCAGGTCACTACCGGGAGCCAGGTGTTCTTGGAGCTTCACAAAGTTGTGAGATGGAGGACATCTTTCTTCCCACAGCTTGCTTCGTTCTTGAGGTGGCCTGTTTTGGATTTCGAGAGTGAAGCGCAAGAAACTTTTGCGGCTTTTAAGTCTACCCGGAGTAGTTGTGTGATCGTAGAGGGGATGTCGGGAATCGGATTCTTGGATCTTTTTTTCCAGCGCGCATGTGACATCCCTTCGTACAGCCGGTGGTGCGATTCCTGCTAGCGGATAGAGCTTATTGAGAGGTGTTGGTTTTAGGCAGCCCGATATTATCCGACACGTCTCGTTTAGAGCAGTATCAACTTGCTTTGCGTGAACAGATCGGTGCCACACTGGGCACGCAAATTCGCCAGCAGAAAAACATACTGCTATGCTGGTGGTTCGAAGAACATCGGGCGCCGCTCACCAGCTATTTGCAATTAGACGGCGTAACAAGTTATTTCGGGTCCCGACTTTCTGTTTCGTTTTATGACAGTGCGACTTATACGTTAAGGCCCGGTCCAGCGTGACACCTAGATACTTTGGGTTTGAGCAGTGTTCTACCTTACTTCCTCGCCACGAGATGTTGAGTGTCCGATTCGTGTTCTTATTGAGGAGGTGGTATGCACACGACTTTGTCTTGGATGGGTTCGGCCGTAGAGCGTTACTGTTATAATATTTGCCTAGTATGTAGTATTTAGTTATATTGGCACTGCACAAATACTCGAAAAATATGTGTTCAAATCATCATCATTCATCATTTCAGCCCAAAAGACGTCCACTGCTGGACATAGGCCTCCCCCAATTGTCGCCACATTGACGTTTTGGGGGGTTTTGCCATAATCGCCACGCTTGGCAGGCGGGTTGGCGATCGCAGTACGGTTGTTACAAAAGCACAGAGAACGCTGCTGCCCATTCTCTGGCAAGTCCCTTAGTCGCCTCTTACGACACCCACGGAAAGATATGGGATGGTGCTATACTTTACGTCCGACACCATACAGAGCTCCGATACCATACAGAGCGTGTGTTCAAATATAAAAGCCATATTACTACGAGTATCAAATCCATATGTATTGTTTTTGCTTTTGTAATATTTAGTAATGATTTCCTCTCATTGTTTATAATCTCTACACACATCTTCTTCTTCTTCTTTATGGGGTTTTGGTTTCCGCACTTAGTCCGACACACTCTCTACACACATTATTAGCCCATACTTTTTTCTTCGATAGATAATCACGACTTCTACGCGATATCGTAATACAGCTAGAGATGGGTAGTGGGTTAAAACCCATTCTTCCCATTTGGGATAAAACTGGGTGATTTGGATTTTGACCCTTTTTTACCCACTGGGTGAAAATGAGTTTTGTTAATTATTAAACAGTGGGAGTAAAGTTCACTTCTACCTTGTCAAAAATAAAACCCAAACATAAAATCAGATACATTTATTTTTTATTTGAAAAATTACAACAAGCAGTTTAATCATCATCACTTGCATCGGAAATACGGTCACAATCAAAAAATTAAAAATTGTTAATGATGATGATAATGATAATGATGATATATTATGTCTCCGAGATTCCATATGTATTGGTGGTGAATCAGGCACGCAGTCTTATCACTTAAATCATCCACATGCTAGTGCAATAAATTCCAATTTTATGTTATATAAGTTAGTTTTGCTGCCCTCTACGCCGTGAGTCAATTTATTTTTTTACTATGTGTGTTACTATGAGCACTAAAGGACCGCTACAGCAGGAGAAGTGCACGGTGCTGTTAGAATACGGACAGTAACTTTGCTCAAGATAGTAGACCCACATATTCCTTTCCTGCCAAGTTTGTCATTACATTCAAACTGATACTTTGTCCCACTTCGGAAATAAACTCCATAGCCTCGACTTAAGTCGAGGCTATGGAGTTGTGGGCTGAACTTGACGAAAGTGAGGAAGTCGGACTTCCTGACTTTCGTCAAGTTCAGGAGCGGTACTATGACGTCTTAAAACATTATTGTTTCATTCTTATTCCAGAGTGGGAAAGAGATGGATCTAGACGACCTGTATAGCTCCGTCTCTTTTCCATACTGGAAAGACTGAAAAAATAATGTTTTAAGACGTAGGACGAAGGCCACCAGATCCTAAGTTTGTGGGATCTAATAAGTACGCTGCAAAGTGAATCTGTTTCAAACACATTTTATTTCTTTCATCGACGTTAATTAATATTTCATATTTTTTGTCGTTTTCTATTATTGTGACATCCGATAAACTGAAAAGTAATTTCGATTTCATGTTTTTAATGTTAAAAATAGCTTATGAATATTTTTGTCATAGCCTTCTCATGAAATATTGCATCAGAAATAAGTTCCACAATAAATTAGCACTGTCGAATAATTTTCCAAAAATTGTCACCCCACAGCGCTGATTTTTCCTCCGCAGGTAGAAGTACTTAGAGTAGTAGAACTTTTTCATGTACAGCTAAGGTCTGCAAGGCTAGTTTAGTGTTTTCGATACTTTTATAGCTGGTGGAATAACTGCCCCGTCGGGTATCGCTTGGCAACTTCAAAGTTTCACCAGCATTTTTTTCCGTGACAATTTTTGCAAGTAAAGATGTCAAAACTAGACTTTTTTTTTAATAGTTTTTAATTAAAACTATTACAATGTGTTAAATTAAATTAATTGAACATATTCTTACAAGCATTTATTACATCAATTCTAATAATTACGTTTACACCTTCCGACATTTCATACAAACATTCAAGTACTTACTTATTTTCCGAAATGACTGAACCGATTTTAATGAAACTTCATTCAAATTCATTTAATCATTTTGTGAACATAGGGTAAAAAAATATACAGAAGGCCTAGCCATATCACAAACGATTCGTATCTATTCTCTTTCTATAATTGTTGACGCCCCGGCGTAAGCGATTGTAGAAAGCGCTATGTTGGTAGCCAAGTTGACATCACTGAGTCGATCGCTCGTTCTACAATGACCTTAGAAAGAACCTATACTTTAGTCTATGGTGAGCGTTCCTAAAAACGTCAAACTAACGTCAAACTCGCAGTTGTGTTGTCCGCGGGCTGAACTTTTGTTTAGTATTGTTAGGAAGGTATTAATTATTGATATAGGTGATTTATAAGTATGCGGAATAATGATATCACAGTGCGGAATGTAAGTTTAAACATTACTGTGACTCGAAATGTTATGATCCTGCATTTGAATGAAAGATCGAAGTGCTAACTTTTATAGGATGAAATCTAGATCTTGAGCAAGACTGTAACAGTTTGCAGCTCTCATGGAATTCATGGCAAGGTACGTAAACTATTAGTTATTTCGTAAATATCTTCCTTTGTTATTTAAAATCTATGCTAATCTTGCCCTTGAACATTTGAAACATAAGCAATGACGTGATACGAGACAAGAGGTAATACTTACGAAACAAAGAAAACAATTGTGTTTGATCCTTTACTTTACCAAATTTCCAATAGACCCTTTGTTTCTCTGACATGGTTTTAACTTATGTTTCAGCCATGGGGATATAACAAATTAACGAGGCCCCAGAAAAGGCCACAAGGCCAAATAAAAGCTGACCGACTAGCAGGAACTGGGAGAATGGCTAGACTCCAATGATGGAGGAGTAATAAAGCTAATGGACAGATGGAAAAAAGTAAGATTTCACCTGTATAGAACACATAAACCACTAGAAAATAGTATATTTCATTGCGAGTGCGGAAAGCCTGTCATTGCAAAGAGTTCCGACAAATGTCTACCAGAGCCGAGGCGCAGCCGAAGGTGCGGGTTGACAGTCGGAACAAGTTGCATTGACGGTTCCGCACGTGTACTGAACAACTATTTTTAATACAGTTGCGAAAAAATGAAGCAATTTAATGAAGAACATTTTTGGAAAATGGCGCCAACCGTAAAAGAATATAAGCAGAGTTTTTTTTTGTTTTCTTCACCCATTTTGGGTAGGCAAAGGGAACTATGCCCATACAGCCAAGTCATCAGTAGAATTTTTTTATTGATATGAAATGAAATGAAACCTAACCTAACTCATTGAATCAAATCATTAAATCTGATATTAAAACAAATTAGTAGCTTCTTTTTAGAAATATTTGCATGAATCATTAAAACTTCTATGATTTTTTTTTTTAGTAAAGACTCCGTAGTTGTTTTTTTTCTTTTTAATAGACTTTGTTTTGACAGTTGGGAAAGAGAACGCACGAGTTCGGTAAAGGTAAAGAAAAAGCTCGAGTGTGTAATAGCCCACATCCCGAACGCTATACGACCCTGCAATACGCCACTTTTTGAGCAACTGTATTAAAAAATATATTTTATGGTTTTGGAGTTATTGTTCTACAAGATGTAGTACATGACTAAAACAAAGCAGAAAGCCATGGCAATACATTTTGAGGCTTCTGGTACTGGTGGTGGTCTAAGCAACAGACTAACTGGCACTAATTGAGAAGAGAGAGAGTCTTTGATGTTATGTTTGTTTTTTTTATGCTTATTACTATACTTAGTTTCTTTTTTATACAAGTGTATTTTTCTAATTTAAATTCTTTTAAATTTTTCAGGACCACCACCACAGACCAGAAATTCTGCACATACTGTCTGTCTGTCCCAACTGCTGCAGATGATAATGTTGCATTTTATTCTTTCTTATTCTATACAAGGTACCTATAATTTATTTTTAAAGATGCAATGTTTTGGCTAAATAATTCATTTGAACTTAATTTAATATAACTATAATTATTTATTTTCAGCAACAGCAACCATCTACCAGCCCTTCGCTGCCGCCACCAACAGTGCTAACGCCAATTTTTATTTTTATTACTTAATTTTTATTTTCTATTTTTGTTATCCAGTTTACTTTTCACTTCTCTAAACGAATATACAAATTGTATGTTTGTTTTCTTTTGATTATTATAATTGATCTTATAAAGTATTAAATAAAACCTATTTTAATTTAAACATTCATTGTGAGAACTGAGACTAATATTTATGTACAGTAACCGCAGGTTGATTTTTATGTTAAGTATTTTCTAACAATAATAGGTACTTAAAATGTATAGAGTGAATTGTAAATACCAAGTATTAGGTTACTGTAAATTTCTTCCTCCTTAACTACCGTGCACACCGCCACCAAATTATTATGAATGTCAGTGTATACAATAATAGTAAACTTGTTTGAAATAATAAAGCTGTTTTATTAATAAATTAATATCTAAGAACATAACAATCAAATTAAAATAAACTGGACATTTTCAAAATACTATCAATCATTTTTAAATAAAATAAATTAGAAATGTCAATGAATTCTTATTAAAGCTAAAATAATCTTACTACAACCCATTCAATAAACAACTCATCATGCAAGAGGCCTTGGATTACTTCACTCTGGCTACCCAGTCGCAGTGGGTGTGGGATCTTGCATGATTATTATCAACTCTGTTGTCACATGCATCAGGAAATGGTTGTGATGATGGTAAGCCAGCTCTTTCAAAGTTGTGTTGTGTTACAAACAACATGCCATTGTAATATTGCTAGCTACATGAAGATGAAGGTGAAGAACCCTGTCTCTAAGCAAACATCTCCACAGTCCTTCGAGTAATATTAAACTCAATCCAGTTACAGGCTTGCACAAGCTTTTGAGTGTATTGTTCTTCCCTAGAACCTTGAAGTACTTGGAGGATATGTGTCATTAGGGAGTTGTGGGTATCTAGGCACCTGTAAAAATTAGTTTAGACAAAACACCGGAAATCTCCTTTGGCATGATTTGTTCTTTTTACTTTGTATTATAAATACATACATAATAGCCATACTTGTTCATTATTTTGATGAAGTTCACGCATTACCTGCTTAGATGATTCAACTTTACTAGAAGACCATATACCATAAATAAGTGAATCATGTGTAGCTCCACCAAACTTTACATTCACATTTCAAGGAAGTTTTGTGCGGGTATTCTTGACAAAGGTCTTGAAAAGTCGATTTGTCAAGCCGAAATTGCTGCCCAAATACAGTTTCTGGCATTTCGCGTATTATCTCCATGCACTGACGAATTATGTGCCTTAGCCACACTTCTTTATTATGAGCGCACCACAACATATTTAAAGTATGCATTATAAATACTAAATGCTAAATATAGTCCAAAAATTAAGGTAAACAAACAAAACACTTCACGTTCTCAACACAGCTGTATCATATAGACGCCATTTTTTTAGCGTTTTCTATTGGGTCCGGGCGATCGCTAGTTGAGCGTACAAAAACTTCGATATCGTTTCGTTAGCGCTTGTCAAAACTGTGACATGGCTAGCATTTACACGGGATGTAGCAATCAACATTGTAGAAAGGATCACATTTCATTCTATCATTCTGAACGCTTGAATAAATTGTAAAGATGGCTACGAATTTTCTATTCGTTTGTTCTGACCACGTGATTTAGCGTTGAGATGACGTCATTCCCATACATTTGACTAGGTTTCTATTAGCGTTAACGATTGTAGATTGTCAACATGGCTAAGCCTACAGATGTTATAAATAAATGTTGGTCCATACTATGTCCCGCCAGAAGACATACAAAATAGTAGTAGGTAATTGAAATGTCAATTAATTAAAAGGTAAGAAAATGTCATAATTCATTCCAAACACTAAAAGTATAATAATAATATATCAATAAATTAAGACGGCACATAAACAAGTATACATTTTTAGTCCCAATTTCTTATATAATAATAGATGCAATATACTTACAACATGTCAATAAAAACTATCAGCCTTATCATAAGCAACAGGGAACAACATTTTATCGACAGATTTAAAATTATATAAAAATTACTTTAATTTGTGATGAAGATATTCATTGACAGAGTAGAGTAGAGTATTGACGCCTTGTCATTTAATAATTTATAATGCCCACGTTTAAACTCACTCATTCATTTCATACGCATAAGCAGGTATGTATCCTGCTTATGCGTATGAAATGAATGAGTGAGTTTAAACGTGGTCTAAAAAGTTACTAACACTAACACTAACATTTTCGAAAAATTGTTTTACAGCTAAATTAGACCGATTATAAGTTAAAAGAAATTTCCAATCATCTTTTTTTTTAAAGAAATTTCGATAATGTTTTTTAGTAACTTTGTCCTATGTCTACCTACTTGACCTATGTATAAATTAAGTTTAATAGCTTAATTTATTCTAAACAAAAAATCACTCCTATCACTATTTATTAAAATAGAAAATATGAGCATTTGTTTGGCCTAAACACTGAATAAGTTGGCATCCTGATCTAAATAAAACTGTTAGAAGTTTTAAAATACTGGGCCTTTTTTTTTGCTGCGTTATTTCATATGTAGTTAGACCCTTCTACAAAATTGTTTGTTCGGTGGCGATTCCCAAAACTGAACCATACTTATATAAAATTACTGTGAAGCCACTGAGAAATCATATAATTTCTAAATTCAGCACTTTGGCTGTCATCTGGAGTCTCGTCAGCAATGTAAAACCTCCCTTCAGGAATACGATCTTCGGGCAACAATGGAAGCACTACAACAAGCACCACACACACAGCACTAGAGCAACTTTGCGACACAGGTTCTTGCTCATTGTAAGTCCCAATTCCCGACCTTTATTTTCCATAGGGCTTTATTGAAGTGGAGATAGGAACCATGAAGAATCATGCCCGGAAAAACATCGACGACGACCATGGTTGCTTTTACGAAATCGCATGTGAAAGATGCCAACCCGCCTGCCAAGCGTGGGGATTATGGCATAATCCCTCTTCTTGGGGAAGGCCTATGTCCAGCAGTGGACGTCTTTCGGCTGAAATGATGATGATGATGTGAAAGATGGATAGATTCCAGTCAGGAATTTGAAACTTAATAATTTTAAAAAGTATTTTTAATGTTTTTGTTTTTCTGTTTGTCATTAAAGCGTACACTAATGGAGTAAGTGTATTGGTTTCATTGTTGCTTCCTAAATCAGCACGTATGGTATATAGTTGCTGAAAATGTGATGAGCAACTTTTAAAAGTGCCATCACCGAAAAAATACTTTAAAGTCACCATTCTATCCCTCATTTGAAGCGAATTAAACATGTGCAGCGGCGCAGCTGTAGCACCGCTGCACGCGTTTCTTATTTGAAGGCAGCCTTAGAGTGTAAACAATGGTGCCAAATGCAGACCAGCTGCTCTGAACAGTGAGCAGTTCCCAGTTGATAACTAGAAAAAAGTAATCAATCGACCTGAATAAGTAGAAGATTTGAGCGACTCTATATAAAACTAATAAATGGGTTAATTACCTACCTTTTTGTAGAAATGGTGGAATAGAATGGATTAGAAAATAAACAGCTATTTAAACTGAAAAATGTATTTAACTTGTTTAAGTAAGTAGGTAACTAACCTTACCTACTACCTTAAAAATTTAAGACGTTTTAGGAAAAATAACATCAAAAATTTCAAAACACAACCATTGAGAGGCTGACCATCAAAACACTTTTTAAAGATATAAAATCTATGTATTCGCAGTCAACAAACTTGTGTGCGATCACATCGCACTAGGTTCAGCAAAAATAATAATTTTCATCCAAACAAAAACGGAAAACTTCCCACCAAAAACTTAATTTTACTCCAAAAACTTAAAGATCTTCGTTGATTTTTCATAAACACCTCTACCTTGGGGAAGACCACCGTCAATGTACTTCGCTCGCTCACGACTTTTTGAAAGATATAAAAACACTAAACTTCGTCTTGAAGACGGTTGTTTCTTTTCTTGCTCAGTATCCTGCAGATAATGAACAAAATATTTTAATTTAGTGCCCGCATAAAAAGTTTTCACTTCAAATAAGAAGTATTTACATATTTAAGTAAACCTAACCTTTTTTTTTTGACGATTTGGAATTCCGCACGGATGGACTCCGCCTGGGGAGGGCGGAGGGGTCTGTCAGACTCTAACTGACTAAAACCACACCGGTGTTCCCTTGCACTTGCGTCGTGGGGCAGCGGGAACGAATGTGACTTCCGCTGCCCCGGACTAGTGCCGGCCCGCTTGACCAGTGCGGGCCTCGTTCCTGGGGCTCCCCCCAGGGATGAGGCCCGCACTGAGGTGTACTCCCCCCGTTGCGTCATGATAGGCGCGCGTGGAACACAACGCGCCGCCGTCTCGGGTCCAGTGAGATGGGGGGCGACGATATCCCCGAATCCGTCGCCGCTGGACCTGTTTAGGGGGGCCGGAAGAGGGCGTTGTCCGCCCTCTGCTGACGCCCGGTGCGTCTGCTGCGGGATGGGGGGAGCTCGTGATCTCCCTCTCCCTTTCCGCAGCTTCCTTCTGCGACATGACGGTTTCGCAGAAGGACACCACCGCGTCCTAGGACTCTGTGCTGCCGACCATAGAGCGAACAACGGTCGGCAGCGACAGGTCTGCTCCTACCTCGCTTATGAGGGCACGGCGCGGCTCGTTCCACGTGGCACATTCCGCCAGCGTATGCCGCGCCGTATCCTCCAGACAGTGGACGCAGTGATGGCACCGAGCGTCCGGCTCCCTGCTGATGCGACACAGGTACTTCCCAAAGCAGCGGTGCCCCGAGAGCACCTGCGTCGTATAGTATTGGCTTACTACAGACACTTTATCTCACACTTATCATCCATATTCATACTTTTATTGGTTTTTCATTAGCATTTTATAAATCGTTTCCTTTTTATAAATATTTTCTGTGTTGTGACATTTATAACATCAAACTTGTCAGTTGTCATTTACTTTTATTTTTAATTGTAACCAGCCAAATTCTCTATGAAGGTTTTATTTAGATTATTTATATTACTAAAATGATTATCATCAATACGTGAGTTCAATTGTTTTATTTAATAAATAATTACGAATATTTGCTGTGTAAAGATATTCTAAGTTATATTTATAAAAAATATTAAGAGCAAGGTTTTAGGCCGATTGTTGCTGGCTTTTTTGAATACTGGCAAGTTGCGAGCGCAACAATTTGAATCTGAAAAAGAAATAAATTGGAAAAAGATTGAGGAGAAACGGAGGATCAGAATGGAGCGAGAAGTCTTTTCGGACGGCACTGGAGAGAGTAAAAAAGCAAAGTCAGGCTTGAGCCAAGGAGTCTGGAACTGAATCTGACGGACTTGGTCACTGCCCAGGAGATCTCACTGCGGTCTCCTGGGACCTTTAATACTAAAACTTCGGAGGCTGCCTTGCATCCCTGTCTGTATCCCCAGGGACCTCTACTGCTGAAACTACGGAAGTTGACCTGTATTCCTGTCTGTAGCTGCGGATCATCGGGAACTATCCTGCGTTCCTGAATCGTCTTCTAGCCTCTGCTATTGAGTTTGCCTTTAGGGACGTTAAGTGTGTGGGTGTTAAGTGGTTTTTTTTTAATTAATTGTATTTGCATGTCATCATTAATATATTCATTTTCCTTTTTTAACTTTTTTAATGTACAATGGCTTGTTTTCTTTTCAACATCAAGGAATAAGCAAGTTTGTTACAGTCGCCCGAAACGTCAGGGAGCCATGCTTCCTCCCGAGCCAGTCTTCGAGTACTGGCAGGATCGCCTCGATTGTGTCGAGGCCGGCAGAGGGATGGTCAAGCCTCCTCCGCCATTCCGCCACCATGACCTGTCGGTGCTGAGACCGCTGCACCAGCCTTTCGCCCCGATCCTTGACGTCCTAACGCCACTGGTTTATTGTCGCGAGGGCTTTCGCCTCCAGGTCCCACGGCGGGGATCCGGCCAGTAAACAAGCCGCCTCGTAGGAGATCGTGCGATATCCCCGTATGACCCTGACGGCCATCGCTCTCATCGCTCTCTGCGGTTTGACCCTGACCAGGGCCATGTCTCCCCACGCGGGGGCCAAATATCCTGGTCCTCTCTCCAAGAACGAGAGGGGAGGGGAGTCTGTGGAAGACCGCGAAACCAACGCCACCAAGCCGTCGCGGTCGCCCAGCCAACGGCCAGGGACCGAGTAAGGCTCGGCGACCACCACCAAGTCCACCAACCACTCAGCCATGGTCTACATCAGCAGATCCTTGGCTGCCCTACAGTGGTTGGTGTTCGCCTAAAGGATGCGATGTTCGACCCTATCCATCAGTCGGACATCGCACTCCCCTCCGCAGCCGTCGCAGGAGCGACGGTGCTAGCGACAGCAGCAGGCCCGGACGGCACCTGTGCTTTGCCCCGCTTAGGGGGAGGATTGCCCCCTCATAACGTGGTCTGCCGAGCAGCCACTGGCGGTACATACCGCGTAGTGCGCTGTGGTGGCCTCGCAGGAGCCGGCCTTGTGGCCCTCCTTGCCGCAGCGGTAGCACGTGTCCGTCCTGTCCACCGTGGACGGACACAGGGGCCGGGTGTGTCCGATGCCGAAGCACCGGAAACACCGTAGAGGCTGGTCCTCGAGTGTCCGGACGACACCCGAGCTGAACCCGACCAAAAGACGTCCCTTGGCAAGGACGGCTCTGGCAGCGGCGATTGGGCACTCGAGGCGATTGGAGCCCATGCCGTCGCGGCCGGGCCTTATGTCCCGGTCTTGGACCGCCGCGACGCCACAGCCCCCTATCGCTGCGACCGCCGCCACCACCTCCTCCTTGATGACGGAGTCATCGAGGTCCGTCAACTCTATGGCCGCCGACTTGACCGGTCGGGCCATCTTGGCCGAATCTGCGATGACCTCTTGCAGCTGCGAAGAGGTCCGCATGGGCGCACCCCTCTGCCCCCGGGAACTCGAAAATTCGAGCCCCGGCTTGGGTCCTTCGGCAGGACACTGCCGATACCCAATTATACGACATTTTGCAAGCTTCTCCTGTTCGATCTCTTGCAGACGTTGTTCTAATACACCTACACGGGTTTCCATGTTATTATTTTTATTTATTAGTTACGCATTCTTACGCTCAATACGCTCGGCCTTGATAGTCTGCTTGAAAGCTTCCATAGTCTCCATTGCTTCATCAAGTTTATCGCTGTGGAACTGCAAGGAATTGCTTAGTTGAGCCATTTCACTTTTAATTGCTTTTTCAACCTCTTTAGTGATATTGCTTAATACAGTTTTTGCATTAATTTGAACTGGTGTATCGTCCTCTTCCTCGTCCTCTTCAGGTATAATGATGGATGAGTTACGTCTCGGGGATTCCTGCTGGCAGTCTTTGCATGTCCACTCCAGGCTGGATGCAGCTTTTAGTGCAACGATCTGTTTGTTGGTTAATCCCGTACATTTTGGGTTCAAATGCACTATTCGCTCGCACTTACCGCACTCTAACCCCGGTGAACTTTTAGTTATATTTTTTTTACAATTATCACACTTAGACATGTTAATTAAAGCTGAGGGTATACGTATAAGTTAGCTTAGCGTCCGCGCGTGCGTCACGTATAGTAGTCCGTCGATAACTCCAAGTCTGACTCGCACTGAGATGACTCGCATTGGCACACGCCCGCACCAAAATGGACGCGTACGTCTCCCCTCGCCCCGCAGCCTCCGTGGTGAGCGTCACCACGACGGCCGCGGTTTTTAGGGGGACTAGCTGCCTCCCTTTCCCCTTCCCCTTTCCCTTGCCGGTCGTCTGCGACTGGCTGGGAGCGGTGGTGGCGGGGACGGCAGGGACGGCCGTCACCGACTTTTTGCCCTTCCCCTTTCCCTTGCCGGTCGTCTGCGACTGGCTGGGAGCGATGGTGGCAGGGACGGCCGTCGCCGACATTTTGCCCTTCCCCTTACGGACCACTTCCGTCCACACGTTAGGCGGGGTGGTTGAAGGCAGAAGGGCGTCTTCCGCCTGGGAGGAGGACGGCCCAGGCTCGCATTGCCGGCGGTCGGAGGCGTTGCTCCGGCAAGAGCCAGTCCTCAATCCCTGCAAAGCAGGCTCTTTTGAAGGCCCTCTCCTCCATTACAACCTTGCGGATCATATCCTCAAGGTTGGAAGCCGGGCCCTCTGCCGCAGGGCTCGACTTGGCTTGCCGGGCCGTGGCTTCAGCCAGCTTCTGATGAAGTTGGCTGACCTTCGGAGGCCACCGACTAGACGCGGCAACTGCAGGCGAAGATATATCGCCTGCAGTCGGCTGCAGGCGATATATTCGCCTGCAGCGATTAATATAGCCTTTCGCTGGACCAGCTCCGTGACTACACCGCGCATGCTCGCGGCCCTGCTTTTAAGGGCCTTCTGTAGGGTCCCCTTCAGGTTGGAGGACTTAGAGGCGACCTCCACAATCTCCTCCTCGTCCTCCTCCGCCATTCTCTCCAGCTCTGCCAGAGAATGTTCCGCGTATATGACACGGGACGCACCGTACCCGGACTTGGCCTGGGCGACGTGCTCCCATTTCTCTTTTGCGGCCACCCTCTCTTCCAGCTCTTGCTGGAGCTGCGCCCGCCGAGCCAGATCCAGCTGGCGTTGGGCGTCCACGAGCCCAACGTCATGGGTATACGAGGCTGCCGTCGGCTTTTTACCCTTCGACAGCCTCGTCGACCCCGAGGCCGAGGAGCCCTCGGACCTCCGGCCCTTGTCACGTGCCTCTGCCCCCGAAGTGTTGGCTCCGGAAGGTGACCCGCGACCTCTGCCCCTCCTTGCAGTCGGCACCTTGGCGGCCGGCAGGTTCTCCTCACTCGACTCAAAGCACGGTCGCTTCCCCCAAAACTTGGAGGGACCGGCTGCAAAAATTGTAGTGAGCCGGACTTCGGCAACACACTCACCCTCTCCAGAACCACTAGGGGCTCTACTGGAGCAACTGCTCCCGTCTTCAATGACGCAGTTCCAGAAACACACCTTCTCCACATGTTTTTTGTTTTCGTTTGTGTCCATAATAATTCCCACGAGTATGGGGGATATAAAATGTCCATCCGGGCAGTGCCCCCTGTACCCGGATAAGCCTTTAACATTTATAACCCGCCAGGGGGTCGGATGGGGTACCCTGGCGGGGGTCGCACTAAAGACTGATTGTTCCATAGGAACACCCGTCAGCCATACATCCTCTCACGGTGCGCCGCCGCTTGAGATTCGGGGTAACTTTTGAAAGAGGTTTTCTACCTCGCGGTCCGGGCGGTTAAGTCAAGACCCTCGGTCCCCGATTGAAGCCGCGAGACATGATCCACGACACTCCGATGATCGGATTACGAGAACGACAGGGACAGAGAAGGAAAGCGTCCCTGACTGTGTGCTCGGAGGCAGGGTGAGTGCACACCGAGCCCGTCCTTGCTCCTCCGCTATGCCCTCTGCTTTTCAGAGGGTCACGCGGAAAGCGCCCCAACCTAACCTTTTTTTTTTAATGATGTGGAAATCCGCGCGGTTGTCCTCCGCCTGGGGAGGGTGGAGGGGTCTGTCAGACTCCAACTGACTAAAACCACACGGGTGTTCCCTCGCACACTTGCGCCGGGGCGCAGCGGGAAGGAATTCGACTTCCGCTGCCCTGGACTAGTGCCGGCCCGCTTGACCAGTGTGGGCCTCATTCCTGGGGGGAGCGAGGTGTACTCCCCCCGTTTCGTCTATGAGATGCGCGTGTGGAACACAACGCGCCGCCGTCTCGGGTCCATTGAGATGGGGGGCGACGGATGTCCCCGAATCCGTCGCCCCTGTACCTGTTATGGGGGGGCTGGAAGAGGGCGTTATCCGCACTCTGCCGACGCTCGGTGCGTCTGCTGCGGGATGGGAGGGAACTCGAGATCTCCCGCTCCCTTTCCGCAGCTTCCTTCTGCGACATGACGGTTTCGCAGAAGGACACTACCGCGTCCCAGGACTCCTTGCTGCCAACCATGCTGCGAACAACGGTCGGCAGCGGCAGGTCTCCTCCTACCTCCGTAACAAGGACACGGCGCGGCTCGTCCCACGCGGCTCTTTCCGCCAGCGTATGCCGCGCCGTATCCTCCAGACAGTGGACGCAGTGATGATGGCACCTAGCGTCCGGCTCCCTGCTTATGCGACACAGATACTTCCCGAAGCAGCCGTGCCCCGAGAGCACCTGCGTCGCCCGAAACGTCAGGGAGCCATGCTTCCTCCAGAGCCAGTCGTCCAGTACTGGCCGGATCGCCTCGATTGTGTCGAAGCCGGCGGAGGGATGGTCAAGCATCCTCCGCCATTCCGCCACCATGACCTGTCGGTGAGACCGCTGCACCACCGCCTTTCGCTCCGATCCTTGACGTCCTCGTGCCACTGGTTTATTGTTGCGAGGGCTTTCGCCTCCAGGTCCCACGGCGGGGATCCGGCCAGTACGCAAGCCGCCTCGTAGGAGATCGTGCGATATCCCCGTATGACCCTGACGGCCATCGCTCTCTGCGGTTTACGCAGGACTGCGATAGTGCGGGCCGTCAGGTCCGTCTCCCATACCGGGGCCCAGTAAAGGGTTCGCACGATCCCCACATACAAACGCCTACAGGTTGTGCTCGGGCCCCCCAAATTGGGAAGCAGCGTTGACAGCGCGCCCGCCGCGCCCGTCAACTTGGGCACCAGCCGCTGAAAGTGGGGGCCGAAGACCCAGCGGCTGTCGGGCACCATTCCCAGGAACTTCATGGTTGACTCGACAGCGATCCGGGCCCCCCCGACTACAATGTGTGACCCCAGCGGCGGCGCTCGTCAGGGGCCATGAAAGGCAGTGGCCTCCGACTTGTTCAGGGCCACCTCTAGGCCCAGGCGTCGTATGCGGCTCACCACCTGTGAGACCGCAGCCGTAGCCAGCAACACTGCTTCCCTGTACGAGCTCCCCCGGGCGATGACCAGTGTATCGTCCACATAACACGTCAGGTTCACTCCCCGTGGAAGCTCGCACCGCAAAACCCAGTCGTACCCGATGTTCCACAAGGGAGGGCCCAGAACCGACCCCTGTGAAACACCGCACGACATCTGGCGACGCCCAACGCCGTCGCGTCCCATGTAGGTGACACTTCTTCCCGACATATAAGCACCCACAATGTTGCGGAAGTAAAGAGGCACGGGTGGTGGTAGCGCAAGGCCCTCCCATAAACAACCCCAGGGCAGGGTGTTGAAGGCGTTGGAGATGTCCAAAGACACCGCCAGCACCACCCCGCCCCGAGACCCTGCTTCCTCCGCCAGGACTCTCAACCTCATTATGCCGTCAATGGTAGAGCGCCCACGACGGAACCCAAACTGGCTGTCGTCCAGGTTCGGCCCTTCGTCCAGGTTCGGCCTTACCCCAACCTAACCTAACCTAACACGTCAAGCATTGCTTACTTTGGGATGGTATTGCATGCAATGTCTACATTTTAAAACATAGTTTTACCTTAGTTGTACTTGCTCCCAAGTATATTGGCAGGTCCTGCAATAAAACAAGACCAGTCAAGAACGAGTTGAGTTTCCTACATCACTAATAATTAAAATTAAAATGTAAACATAGCAGATTATTACATACCTGGTTACTGTATCCAACCAAACTCATGTTGGCATTTGCACTTTGTATAATCACATCATCATCTTCATCAAAACCCTGAGAAAAAAATATGACATTGAATAAATTTTGCCTTGGAATCCTTTTTGTCAAAGAGGCTGAATTCAATTATACAGGTACATCACATAGAAACTGGTTGTTACATTTTTCTATAGTCAAATTCTCATTTTCACGTAGTACAGTCCCATCATTGTCTACATTAAGGATCTAAAAAAAAATTGAGTTATGTAACACTGTTACAAGTCAAACTTTACGTCACACGCATATATACCTACCTAATAAAACGTAATCTATACCTATGCAAACTATTAAATACAAAAAAAAACAAAACTAGTGAAATATACATAGGCTCATAATTATTGATAACTTCTTATTTTATCCAATACCTAACTACCTAGCTCCTTTTTAATATTTTTTTTTTATTTATTTATTAAAGGTCTACCAACAATTGTTCACACTGGATACAGCGACATAATATGACTGTTTTGCGTAAAAACAAAACAGGTATTATATGTTGGAGAAAACACAGCAATGAGATGAAGAAGCAGTCCTTATGATTCTGTGGAAATACGAAAATATCCTCCCAAATCGGTAGGAATATTGAGAATACCTTCTTAATTCTGGCACCAGAGAGCGCCGTTTTTCACTTTACCGCCTTTTCAGCTGTCAAGCGTCATTGCAGTCTACATCGCTGATGTAGATGCAAACTCCTTGTTTCATTGCTGTGTTTTCTCCAACATATTATAATACCTGTTTTGTTTTTATGCAAAACAGTCATATTATACGTATTCGAAAACGCAGCAATGAGATGAAGACCTGTTTGATATCTGCTGGTGAACAGAAATAATAAAACACAAGAATGCAATGTGAATGCAAATTGTTAAATTAAACCCAAATAAAAAATTTTAATAATGTTTTATTTTAATATGAACTTCGAAGCAGTAGTATTGGGAAAAGAGATAAATTATTTATCTTAAGTCATTAACCTATCTGACTTAAATCTTATTCTTTTTCATAAAGTAAAGAAATGGTGCAGTTATTCATACTGCTTTAGTAGGTAAAACTCAATCATCACAAAAAAACTTAAAACTTATCTCTCACTCAAATCAAGGTATTAACAAAAAATAACATGAAAACAAAACAAGGTTCTGTTTTTAGAATCAACACAATAAACAATCTTATTTTTAGTTAAACAGTTTTAAAGTTGTTATAAAGCAAACCCGCATCTTCATTAACGGTACGGTGGTTTATTTCTTTGCAATAGTATTTTGAAAAAGTTTCAACTCTCTTCCAGTTTCCCCGCTCTAAGATTTCCTGTACTGGTCTATTGTCTAACCATCCTCTAGAAGCTACAGCTGATCTAATACTTCCTGGGGAGTCATTAAACTTGGCAATTTTAAAGGCTGACTGCACCCAACTCGCAATCATTGTCTTGGATGCAGGCCTGACTACTCTGAGATGTTACCTGACTACCCTGACAGCGTCTGGCTTCTGATTTTTTTATCAACTCTTTTACGTGATGATTACTGGACAAAGTTTAGGGTCTTGATGCTGTACGAGGTGCCAGCCTGACTGCCTGTGCGAACCTGTGTCAGTTTTTGAGCCAAATCTTGGCCAGAATGTCAGTGTCCTCAGTCTCTGCTAACCCCTGCTCACTGAGTTCTAAAAGAGTAAGGTCATGTAACCTTCGACCAGAGGCTAGCAAAAGGATCAATGCGGTCCGTCTGCTCTGGTCAAAGAGAGAATTTGAACAAGCAGATGACTTTAGCCAGTCAAATAAAATCATTACGTCCCAAACGGGGAGTTTCGTTGGGTGTGGCTTAGAAAGAGAAACAGCCTTTAAAACTTGTTGAATAAAAAAATTCTTTGATAATTTTTCTACTGTTGCTGCACAGTATGTTGAAATAGCTGATTTATGTAAAAGAATTGTACTATATGCAAATTTGTTCTGTAAATATAGATTGGCTAAAAACCTACCAACGTCCTTTCCCTCTGGGCACCTACTGTCTATATCATGTGACCTACTTCAATGTAACCATCTTTTTAATGGGGCACTATAGGTGCTCAAAGTAGAAGGACGCCAGCTACTTTTCAATAACTGTTGCTCTTCCCTACTCCAATCCGTACCTTGATCTTCCCACCCCCAACTTTCCAAGCCTGAAGTGTTAGCTTGTCTACTTGCGGAACCCTCCGCAAGTAGACAAGCTAACACTTCAGGTTAACCCCCGTCGTCCAGTCTAACAGAACCTCTATCGACAGGGGTGGGGCTAGCGCGCGTGCCTGGAGATCCGGAAACCAGAAGCATTGGGTCCACCGTGGCGCTATCACATAGTATGTCCCCACTGCCTTGTTTAGGTGTGCCAGGACCCTGGGTATCATGCTTGAAGGTAGGAATACCCACGCTGTTTGAAACACCCATCTTTGGCTGAAAGCGTCGCAGAAAAGCGCGGAGCCATCTCTTGAGTCTAGAGTCACATACCTTGGGACGACAGCGGTCTCTCTTGTAGCAAAGAGATCCACCTCGGGAATGCCCCACCGTCTGAATATTACCTCCGTGGCTGGTGGTAGCAGATGCCACTCGGGTAATGGTCTTCCCTTTGACAGGCAATCTGCGATGCCGTTTAGGTACCCTGGTAAGTGGAATGCTGTCATAGTTATGTTGTATTGACAAGTCACTTCCATTAGCCTGGTTGTCAATCGTAGTAAGTTTAGCGAACGAGTTCCGCCTTGATTTCGAATGTATGCTACCAGAGTCCTGTTGTCTCATTGTATTAGAATGTGGGCATTTCGTAAACGTGCACCCTGGGACCTGACAGCAAAAACGGCATACATCTCCTTCATATTGGAGTGCCAAGTTCTTTGGTTGGTAGCCCACTTGCCTGATAGGTATTGACTGTTCAAGTTCGCTCCCCAGCCCGCATCCGCTGCGTCTGTGGTCAAGAAATGCGATATTTTTTTCTTGTGTAGTGGGGTTTGATTGCCCTCTATCGCATCCAACCACCACCGCAAGTCCTCTCGTACTCTTGGGCAAAGCGCTCTTCTTTGCCTTCTTTGAGCAAACCTCCTCAGAAAGAGCTGTGCCGTTGCGTGTTGACTGCATGGTTGCCGAAATTTAAGATGCCCAACAAACTCTGCAGCTCTCTCAACGAGCAGCTGTCCTGACTCAACATGTTTGTCAGAGAGTTCTTTATATCCAGAATCTTTCGGGAGGGCAAAGCTATAGTCTGGTTCTGACTTTCCCAGACCAGCCCTAAGTATTCCAACTTGTGTGTGGGTTCGGTTATGGATTTCTGGTAGTTTACATGCCAACCCAAAGATACCAAGATGGCCAGCGTTTCCGCAACCTGTGCCATAAGCTTGGACCTGTCCTGACAAGCCAGGAGATAGTCGTTCATATTGATAGTCGGTCATTGGGTAAGTTTGTATGGACCAGTGGCATGATTTTTTTTTACAGCGGCCACAAAGAAAATCATTTCTAACGTATAGTGGAATACGTGATAAAAATTCTTTTAAGAGTCATCCTAAAAGAATTTTGCCGTAAATTATATCCGAACTGAAATATCTGATGTCAAAGTTGTGTTGTTCCTACTAACAGTTTGCATATGTATTTCATCAAAAATTAACTCTTTCCTATCGTTTGCCGTATGTCATTACTTCTCAGAATTTGATCCTTAGCAGCGAAACTATCGAATGGTGTAATAATAATACAGGCTGTTTTAATTTTTACAAAATTAACGGGTTCGATTCCTGGCTAGATATATTGATTTTTCAAAAAACCAATGGTGCAGTTTTTCAAAATCAGGCTCGTAATTCCTTTGAATGTTTTTCGCTATTCCTCATAGTTTCGGATTTGGCCTTCCACCCACTTGAAAAGTTCACCCTGTATATCTCGGCTCCGATACATTTTGGAAATAATAGGTCTTTACCTATGAAATTGCCGTATTGCAGTACAGACTTTTTCAAACAAAAAAAAGTTTTGATTGGCTATGAGTTCTAAATTCAAAATAATTTTGTTTTAAAAATATGACATTCTATTTACAAAATCAGTCTTTTGTTTATTGATTAGCGTTGTATTTTCATTACATTTCAACATTTTTCCTCATAATGGATACTTTGAAATTTCGTGTAATTATGGAATATGAGTTCCGTCGTGGCACCAACGCGGCACAAACGACCCGTAACATCAACGACGTTTACGGAGAGAACTGTACAAACGAACGCACAACCTGTTATTGGTTTGCTCGGTTCCGTTCTGGGAATTTTGACTTGAAAAATGAACCTCGTGGTCGTCCGGAAACTTTGGTCAACAATGATGAATTAAAGGTGATTGTTGAAGCTGATGAAACTCAATCTACAGCTGAGCTGGCAGCAGCTTTTGATGTTAGCATTAAAACATTATTGGTCCATTTGCGACAGATTGGCAAGATAAAAAAGCTTGATAGATGGGTGCCCCACGAACTTAACGATCGCCAGCGCAACGTACGCGTCGAGACTTGCCTTGCGCTGCTTAACAGGCACAGAAATGAAGGAATTTTGAACCGAATTGTTACGTGCGACGAAAAATGGATTCTTTTTGACAATCGAAAGCGCTCAGCAAGCTGGTTAGATCCTGGTTCGGTACCAAAGCAATGTGCAAAACGAAAAATGACCCCTAGAAAGGTGATGGTCACAGTTTGGTGGTCTAGTGCTGGTGTGATTCATCATAGCTTTTTACAAAACGGCGAGAGCATTACTGCAGATGTGTAAATTGAAGAACTGACCACAATGATGGCGAAACTCGCACGTCTGCAACCAGCTTTGGTCAATCGGTCGTCTCCACTGCTACTTCACGACAACGCGCGGCCCCATACTGCACAATAGACCGTCTCTAAGCTGCATGAGTTGGGTTTGGAAGCTCTCCCTCATCCGCCATACTCACCAGATCTTGCGCCTTCCGACTATTACTTTTTCCAAAATTTGGACAACTTTTTAGCGGGAAAAAAATTCAATTCCCGAGAGGCAGTACAAAACGCCTTTGAAGAGTTTGTTGTCTCCCGTCCAGCTGATTTTTTCAAGAAGGGCATCCATAAACTGCCACAGCGTTGGCAAAGATGCATTGATTGCAGGGGTGATTACTTTGAATAAAAGAAATAAATAAGTTCGAAAAAAAAATACTTTAACTTTTTTCAAACAAAACGGCAATTTCATAGGTAAAGACCTATGTTCATAAAAGAAAATGGATGTCTTATTATGTGTCTAATGAAATATTTTTCATTAGTGGCCGCAGACTTAAAAAAACATGCCACTTTTACCCAAACCCAAACCCCTTTATTTGCTTTTTGTTGAACACTTATTTTTTTATTAACAAACTAGCTGTCCGGCGCAACTTCGTTTGCGTCACATTTTCCCCGTTTTCGCAACATTTTTCATTGCTGCTCCACTCCTTTTGGTCGTAGCGTGATGATATATAGCCTTCCTCGATAAATAGGCTATCTAACACTGAAAGAATTTTTCAAATCGGACCAGTAGTTTCGGAGCCTATTCAATGCAAACAAACAAACAAACATACAAACAAACAAACAATCAAATCTTTCCTCTTTATAATATTAGTTTAGACGAGTCCATCATTTTTTGTCGCTTGCATTTTACAGCATCGTCAGAAGGACCCCTCAAATCTGATATGCCTAAGCGGGGAATGGGATACTCTTGCGGTAGATGTGGCACGTCAGGTACAGAGGAAGTCTACACCTGAGCATGCGATGCGACGGTAATGAACAAAAAATCGAAACATGCCTCTTTTTTAAGTGGCTTTTCAAATTCGCCGTAGTGGATTTATATGCCAATTTTTCTTTGCATATATTGCATGACGCTTTTCCACTAGATACATCCTTTTCGAAGTGATGCCATAATTCACTTGGATTAATACGTCCAGACATTTTATTTTTTACACTAAAAACGTTCACTGTACACACCCACTATTTATTTATAAGTTCAATTATCAAACTATTTACAATTTTACAAATATTTACATTAATTAAATACGTATATACAAAACCAGTTATCTTTAAACTCTTTTCAAACATTCGAAAAAGTTCAATACTTTCGTAAGTAATTAAATTATGCACTGGTTGCAACTCTGACCTTCAAAGCGGAGCGCGATTAGTAATTGAATTAGGGATGATCGATATTCATCGATGGTGAATAAACATCGATGTTTAGCTGGAAAACATCGATGTTTTTCAGCTTTTATGGAAAGTGCCACAATCCACCTACACAAATTTAAAGAAACGCACAAATACAGTCGGGACAAGACAAAGATGCCGCGCGTGCATTCGCAACAGTGGCGGACAATTCGAACAAGATTTGAGATTTCTTGACAAATGTCTTTTTTTTATTTCAAATTTTTGAAAAGTTGGTACCCTGTTTAAGAAAGAGATAGGACACTAGGCAATAGTAGATAACAGCATCTGTCTAGTTACTTGAGGCGTGTTATTTATGCTGAAATTACTGTTCTTACTGTAATATCGAATATCGGCCTAGTGTCTCGATTACACATTTTGTTAAAAATGAAACGGTATTAAACTTTTTTTGTCATATTGCATTCCGTTGGAAAGGGGACAGACTAGAGAACTTTTTAAAAGAAGTCGAAGATCCTGATCACTTTTAGTTTTTTATTTATAGCAATTTAAAGTTGAGTTTTAAGTTTATTTTTCCTTTTACAAAAACTTTACGATATATTAAAAAAGAAAGTAATTGTTACTAGCAAATAATTTTGAATATGATAGTATCATACAACAGTACACATCAGAAATTTTAGTCTAAAAAATGTTTTTATTTTTTGATTTGACCTTAAATTCTGAATTCTGGAATTTTTCAAAATTTAAATTAAAATGTTGTTATAAAAAAGCCGGTCTGGCAAGGAATTAGTTATAGGGTGTAAAGAGATAGCAAATGACCTCTCCTTTCGGCCTATTCAATTTGGCAAACGATGCACCAACCACCCTGTATACGTTCCATCACATACAAGAATAGCCGTCGCTTTATTTTGGTTGCCACCAAAAAAATGGCTCGGTATAGACAAGTTTCTGGCCACTACGCCTTCTCTGGTTGCATGATCTTAACCTAGATATCGGGGGTTAAAATCGACAGTTAAAGGATCAATCTCCAAAACGGGCGTATTCGTGTGATCAAATCGGGTTCTAAGAGTGATCCCTCTAATTATAGACCGATATCTGTGCTTCCAGCATTGAGTAAAATCTATGAAAAAATCATGCTGGACCTGCATGCTGCATGTTGTCTCACTTCAATTCTAATAGGATACTGCATAGTCAGCAGTTTGGTTTCACGAAGGGTAGGTCAACAACAGACGCGGGAGTGAAACTCATCAGTCACATTCTGGAATCCTGGGAGAACTCCCAGGACGTAATTGGCATTTTTTGTGATCTCTCAAAAGCGTTTGACTGCGTCGACCACAACACACTGATCTGTAAATTACATCACTACGGAATTCGTGGACAAGCTGCTGAACTTGTTCTTTCCTATTTATCTAACAGGCAGCAAAAAGTAAATGTAAATGGGGCGACATCCTCCGGGTCTTTAGTCAAGATGGGCGTGCCCCAAGGTTCAATTCTTGGCCCTTTCCTATTTCTTGTTTATATTAATGATCTCCCTTATATGATGGCCAAATTATCGGATATAATTCTATTTGCTGATGACACTTCGCTAATTTTTAAAATTCATAGAAAAGATACAGAAGTCATACATGTCAACGAAAGTCTAACTGTTCTCTTGAAATGGTTCGCAGCTAATAATCTTTTACTGAATACGAACAAAACTAAATGTCTAAAGTTCTCTTTACCAAATGTAACACAACGTGACCTTCATCTAAATCTTGACGGCAAAAAACTCGATGTTATCGCGGAAACTGTATTCTTAGGGATTACTATCGCTTCTAAACTGCAGTGGGGCGCACACATTAGAACTCTTTCGGGGAGGTTAAGCTCAGCTGCCTATGCAGTTAGGAAAATAAGGCAGTTAACTGATGTAGACACAGCTAGGTTAGTATACTACGCTTATTTCCACAGTATTATGTCTTATGGCATTCTGCTGTGGGGATCGGCAGCAGACGTTGATTCAATTTTTATATTGCAAAAGAGGGCAGTCCGCGCGATCTATAAAATGGGTCCTCGCGAGTCCCTCAGAGAAAAATTTAAAGAGATCGATATACTGACTCTGCCTTCACTTTATATCTTAGAATGTATTTTATATGTCCGCAAAAACCAAGGGCTTTTCAAAATTAGAAGCGACTTCCATGCGATGCGAGGAGATGGAGGGGTCAAAGTAAACTACATGTTAGTTACTACTCCAAGAGTCGATTACTCTTCCACCTTTAATTAGCAACATTATATACATAGTTACGACGTGATGTTATGTCGATAATCTACAATCACGTATTCACATACTATCTACCTTAGCATATTATACTGCGTGCTGTACGTGACGTGCTGATGTACGTGACATCACACCACATCACCCCCTTAAATTTAAAAAAAAAAAAAAAAAAATTTTTACAAGGTTTTTTTTTTTCCCATTACAAACTATTACTCTAACTCTTACAATACAATTTTGTTCTATTCTTATGTACTATATCTATCTTATTTTTATACTTAATCACAACATTTGGTGACTCGTCTTTTATAACTTCAAAAGGTCCATTATAAATACATTCCAATTTATTGCCAGTTTCATTCTTAATCAAAACTAAATCACCTTCCTTATAGGTTACAGAATTAAGATTCTTATCATAACAATGTTTCCTAGCTAATTTACTCGCTATTAAATTCTCCCTTGCATCATTTTGTGCCCTTTGCAATCTGTACTTAAATTCTAAAGGATAATCATCAAAATTATACAATGGTTCAACACTTTCTCCTTGAAGACTACTTGGTAATCTGCATTTTCTTCCAAACACTAGCTCATAAGGTGTATATTTGGTAACAGTATTAACTGTCGTATTATAAGAAAAACACCAAAATGGAATCCAAGAACTCCATGATGATGGGTTATTATCCGTCTGTATCCTCAAATATGCACCTAATGTTTTATGTACATTCTCCAAAGAACCTATACTCTCATGATGATATGACGTCGACATGACTTTTTTGATGTTCAAGATATCACATAGCTCTATCATTACTTTCGAAACGAATTCACTACCCCTATCCGTAGCTATTGTTTTCGGTATTCCATATCTCAAAACAAAATTCTCTGCCAAAGCTTTTGCTACCTCATTTGCGGATTTATTCTTTAACGGATAAGCCTCTACAAACTTCGTAAGTTCACATTGAAGAGTTAATATGTAAACATTGCCTCTTTCGTCTCTATCAAGGGGTCCTACTATGTCTAAATAAATCTTCTCAAACGATGTTGATGCAGTAGTCGTAATCGTCATGGGTTCCCTAGTATTCCTAGAATACTTTTGCTTACAACACTTATCACATTTACCAACGTACTCCACTACGTCTTTCTCTATAGAAGGCCAATAATAATACTTCTTTATATTATTCACCATCCTACGTATTCCTGCATGACCACTCGTGGGTAAAATATGGAAATCATTCAAAATAACCTTCTTCTCATCTTCCCCTTCTATTCTCCGTAAATCCTTCACTACACACAGTTTAAAATCCCCACAAATCGAACTTCTATTTTCCTTTAAATATTTTGCCATTCTTGTAATAAAATCAACGTTATAACGATTCTTCATAATAATTACTTCTTTAATGCCTTCTTCAATACAAAAACTGACTATGTCTTTCGATAACTCGTCTCGCGAAATTCCCGATAAAGATTCATAGTTTACATAAATACTCGAGTTTTCTGGCATATACACTAAATTGCGCGACTTTGAAAATATCTGCCTACAACCATTATTATTATTGTTGTTATTATTATTGTTACGTAACATTTTCTCCCAATCATCTAAACAAATCTCAATGTCATTTCCTTGCTTCTTAAGTACTTCCACGATCCTAGGGTGATCAGTCCCAGATACCACGGAGTCCCTACCACAAACATTTGGCTTTCCCAACTGCTTGTACTGCGCCCTCGTCATTACGGATATCGTCTTTTCCCGTATCAATTTCAAATCCTCACTCGTTATCACTATTCTAGAAAGTGCATCCGCTAGTACATTCTCTTTGCCCTTAATATATTCAACCTCAAAATCATACTCCTCTAAACACAAACGAAACTTAGTCAACCTACTAGATGGATCTGTCATGTTAAACAAATACAGTAATGGCCGGTGATCCGTCTTTACAACGAACCTCCGTCCGTACAAATACGGTCTAAAATATTTAACTGACCAAACTATTGCCAACAACTCCTTCTCTATTATCGGATAATTTAACTCACTCTTCCCTAACGACCTACTAGCATATGCGATGGGTTTTCCGTTCCCATTACACAACACACTCCCTATTGCATATCCAGAACTATCGGTTTGCAATATAAAAGTATTGCTATCAGAAAAATCAGGATAATCCAACACCGGTGGACTCATTAACGCTTCCTTAAGCAACAAAAACGACTTCTCGCACTCATCGGACCAACTAAATACAACACCTCTCTTACACAGCTTATTCATAGGTACCACTATATCAGCAAACTGTGGTATGAATTTCCTATAATAATTCGCAAACGCTACAAATCGCTTTACCTCATCAACCGTCGATGGACGCGGATAACCTCTAATAACTTCTACCTTCTCTAGATCTGGTGAAATACCTTCGGCCGATATTACATGCCCCAAATAAAGCACTTGCTTCTTCAAAAATTCACATTTAGACGGATTCAACTTTAGATTTACTTCCCTCAAGCGTGAAAATACTGATATTAGGTTCCGATTATGTTCATCTAAATTCCGTCCAAAAATAATGAGATCATCCAAATAAATCAGACACCTATCGTAATTCAATCCAGACATGGCCACAGTCATTAATCTACTAAACGAACTCGGACTTATCTTCAAACCCATTGGTAACCTACACATTTGATACTGCCCCTTGTCTGTTGTGAAAGCAGTATACTTCCTACTACTCTCCTCCAAAGCACACTGATAATAAGATTGTGATAAATCACAGTGACTAAAGTAAACTGCGCCTGACATCGAATCCAAAATCTCAGTTATATTCGGCAATGGAAACTTATCATCCTGTATCTTTTCATTCAACTGCCTATAATCTATAACCACTCGCCATTTCTTCTCCCCACTACGATCCGTCTTTTTGGGTACCACCAAAACAGGACTAGACCACTCACTAACCGCCTCTTCAATGATATTACTCTCCAGCATCTCCTGCACTTGCCTATCAACCTCCTTCTTCTGTGCATAAGGTATCCTATACTGCCTCTTGTACACCGGAGTAGCACTCTCCTTCAAGCGTATAGACTGCTCATATACGTTAGTGACAGCTAATTTATCACCCGGGAGATGAAAAACATCCGAAAACTTTGCACACACTTGCTCAACCGACAACCGCTCCTCGGCGTTCAAATAGTCGAGTTTAAGTAAAGAAAGTACCTCTTCTACACGCTCAACGTCCGTCCCTGGCTTCACGAAATTACAACAATCAAAATCACTCAACGGACAAACTTCCACACCGGACATACTACACACAACTTCCTCGGAGTTCGTATTTAAAATCCTAACGGGTACCATCCCGCCTTTAGGCCTTACTAACACACTAGCCAAAAAAACGCCTTTCCGCAATTCTTGCCTAACTACCACACAATCTTCCGCTCTGTTAACGGGGTAATACCTAACCACCTCACAACGCGGTGGAATAGTCAACAAGTAATCATAGGACTTAAGTGGCATCGAAACCACCCGTCGTCCACGATCCCTAAGAGAAAACCTATTCGCCGAAAAATCTATAATACCACCATACTTCTGCAAGAAATCCTGACCTAATATACCAACCGACTTACATGGCAAATCATCAAATATATAAAACTTATGCGTGAAAGAACACCGTCCACACTCCAACATTAAAGATACATAACCTATAGCCCTCAAACTACCTCCTACACCATTAATCACTAATTCTTCCTTAACTACCTCACAGCACAAAGCATTGTTCAACAAGAAACCACTTTTTACAGCCGATATCGACGCGCCCGTATCTACTAACCATTCCGCATTTATATTATTCACTAGAAAATTAACCCAATTAATACTATCGCAAGCTAAAATACGCTCAGTCTCGAAAAAACTGCAACTGGTGGTCAGTCGCTTCATTACGTCGTGACATTGACGTTCCGCCTGAGTCAGCATCACTACGCGCATGCTCGAAATACGCTACACGCTTCCGACCTTGTTGAGTCGAATGACCACGATGAGCATTATTGCTACGACCGCGCATTCCACGATTATGCCATGCGGTGGCATTTTTGCGCGTACGCTCAACAGCTGTCTTATGTTGCGCGTATCCATTTCCTACTGTAGACCGCCTATAACCATTTCCGCGACCTCTATTATCAAAACCACCCCTCGCGGGCCAACGCTGATACGCCATGACCTGTGCCGACGATGCACAACCTTCGTCTTCTGCTACCCTGATCGCATCCTTCAAACAAGTCAAATTCCGCGCCGTAATGATCGTACCTAAACGCTGATTGCGAAGCCCGTCAGCAAACTTCCTGATCGCGTATCTTTCGTTCAACGGCCGCAAAATCTCATATGCTTCCGAACTTTCCCCGGCTTGAGAAATAGTCAAATTAACCATTAACTTCTCTATCTCAGCCCCAAAATCCGCGACCGACCTATCATTCTGCCTAGCGCGAGCAAGCTTCGCTTGCACAGCTACGTCTGACTCTACTGTTAACAAATGCTTCTTCATATCAGCTAACAGACAATCTACCGTTGCGTAAGTAGAGGACAACCGAATCCTAGCACCCTGGGTAAGTCGTGTTGTCAAAACAAATTTAATTAAAAGAGCATTATCTGCTTCCACTAACATAGAACTATATAATCCTATGGCATCAATCAAGTCTTGCGTAACTTGTTCATCGCCACTCATCTTCGGGAGTAGGCCAACTGCCGTTCTCAAAGAAAACTTTTCCGCCGCCATGTTTTGTTCCGTTTCGGTTCCGCTCTCAAACTTAACAGTGTCTACGTATAACGCTTCTATCTTACATACCAACTGAGCCAGTTCTTCCGAGAACTTACTAGATTCTGAAACTATACACTTAAATTTACGATAGAGCGCTTTCACCTCACTGATCTTACTATCAAAATTTCTGCCTTTTCGCCTACTAGGGCCTAACTTGACAATAGATTCCCTTAATAACTTAAGTTGTACAAATAACGACGTTAACTCCACTTCCATTTAAATCAATGTCTCCAAATTTAACGATGACCGCAAGCACCGACACACACTTATTCACATTCACATAAGAAACACTCACTTCGTTCCTCCGACGGCTCCTGGTCAAACCATCTGTACAGCCTTCTGGACTTCCCGCTGTCTCATCTTTTCTTCAATCCAGTTGTGGTGACATCTCCGATACATGCGAACCGCCAAACCTATGATGACAACTGCCATACACACAGCCACAAACAGCAACACGGTCTTGATAACCGCCAGCTGCTCCTGCGTAGCCGTTGCGGTATTTGCACCACTCGTAGACGCCTGGGCAATAATCACCTCTTCCTTGGACGTCGTGCTCCCCATGGCCTGTGACGCGACGCGACTGACGTGATACTCAACGAAGACAATCAAACCGCGAACCACGAACCGTGACTAGCTCCTGGTCGGACAACTATAACGCCGTCCAGCCGACTGGCAGGGTCGCCATGCGATGCGAGGAGATGGAGGGGTCAAAGTAAACTACATGTTAGTTACTACTCCAAGAGTCGATTACTCTTCCACCTTTAATTAGCAACATTATATACATAGTTACGACGTGATGTTATGTCGATAATCTACAATCACGTATTCACATACTATCTACCTTAGCATATTATACTGCGTGCTGTACGTGACGTGCTGATGTACGTGACATCACACCACACCATAATATAAACACACGCAGTAAACACGAAATTGTAATACCCAAATTTAGATTAACAAAAACTAGCAAGTCTTTTCTTATAAACAGTATACGCTTTTATAATAAGTTGCCAAAGTCAGTTACGGAACTGACTGATGGAAAGTTTAAAAATTGCATCAAACGTGTCCTAATTAAAAAAGCATATTACAAAATTATGGACTACGTTGAAGATAAAGAAGTTTGGCTCTAGTTCCTTCTGCTCATGCGGCTTCCCTGGTAGCTCATAAACGACACAAATGTGTGGTCGTCTCTAACTATTCCCAATTTTATCTTTTCCATTCTTTTTATTATTCAGATGTTTTACAGTAGTTTTCAAATAATTGCATAGTTCATTAATTGTTCAGAATAGTTACAGCACTGATGACAACATCTGTGTCAATTGTTTAATTTAGTGTTCTTATAATGTTTTATTTTTACTTTTGTATAGATTCTTTTTCATTTACCTATTTTTTGTGAATGTGTGGACATTGTACGCCTTGTAATTTTTTTTTTTTTTTTTTTTGTTATTGTCCTGTTCTACCTTTGTAGTAAGCAACGACTGACGGATTTTAAAAGAGTAACCATGGAGTTTCTTGCCGGTTCTTCTCCATAGGAAACGACCAACCCGAACCGTGCATCTTTTGTCGACGTTTTATAAGTGCCCATATAGGCCTATGTAAAATAAAATATTTTGATGTTGATTTTGATCGCTCTGGTTCTTTTCAGATATTGATATATGTATCTCATTAAAAATAATGATACGAGTATTCAAATAGTATATGTTTACTATTGGCCTTCAATTTACACAAATAGTTATGGAAATATTTATTAAATATTTATTTTTGCAAAAAAAAACCAACTTCAAAAATCCCTAAAAGCACTAAAAAAATTAAAATTTTTTTGGAGTCGTTGCCGAGCAATATAATTTGAATTAATGAATTAATTAATTAAGAAGCTGTAAGATATATGTATTGTTTTTTGCTGGCCTTAGTCCGTATATAGGTATATCATTTAGGTATCGTATATTGTTTGGCACCGACTCCAAAAAATTATTAAATTTTATTATAGGTTAATCGTAGGTTAGGTTAGGTTTATTAATATAGGTAGGTTATAGTATTATTTTTAATTTTTTAGTGCTTTTAGGGTTTTTTGAAGTAGGTATTTTTTGCAAAAAAAAAAATTATTTTTTAATTTTTAGTGATATATTTTTAATCTAATAATATAAAATATGGGTAGGCCTAGTAAAGATGCTTCTATTATGAGAAAACGGCGTCGAACTGAAACTGAAAATGAAAAAGGAAAACGATTAAAAGAAATTAGGGAAAGGAATGATCAACGCATTTTGAATAAGAACCCTGATCAGCGCGAAAGCAGACTGTCAAAGCAGAGGACCTACATGTTACGTAAGTTGAATATGGAAAGTCAAGAAGTTAGTGGTACACCTGGAAAGTACAGGTCAAATTGTCATATTTTTAAAGGTCTCTGGAAGGCAGGAACTTGTTTGAGAATGAACTTCTGCACAATTAATAATGTTGAACTCATTTTCAACAAAACCTAGAGAGATACTGCAAACTGTAACACAAGATTGTGTTACAGTTTGCAGTATCTCTCTAGGTTTTGTTACCTTGTTGGTGCTTGTGGTTGGAGGACTTGGAGATGATTGAGGAACATTTGAAAGAGGATCACGGTTCTCAGATAGATAGATAGGTTCTTCAATTATTGGGAGCTCATCAGTTGGATAGGTTCTTCAATTATTGGGAGCTCATCAGTTGCTGGTAACTTATCAACTTTTTTCTTTAAATAATATCGTCAAGAACTCTGCCTACTTTTCTTCTTACGAACCTTTTGTTGGCTTGGAGTCAAATCACTCATTGGTAGTACTGTGCCCCGAGCTTTTTTCCTTTGGTAACTTTCTCTTGACTTTACAAGCCATTGTGCGTACAGATCTGGATATTTTTTAGGGTTCCGTACCTCGAAAGGTAAAAACGGAACCCTTATAGGATCACTTTGTTGTCCGTCCGTCTGTCTGTCTGTCAATACCCTTTTTCTCAGGAACGCGTGGAAATATCAAGCTGGAATTTATACCAAATACTCAGGTCTACTGACCCTTGGACCTGTGAAAAAAACAAACTACTAAGCCAACGTAATCAAAAGATACAGCCGTTTATGCCGCAAATTTTCGACACTCGCAAGGGAATCTAAACCTACAGGGTACTTCCCGTGAACTCAGAATCTTGAAATTTGGTACGAAGCAAAGTCTTACAGCACAGATAAAGGAAAAATTACGAAAACCATAATTTTTTAGTTACATCATAAAATAAAATATTTTTAATAATTTTCGTACGGAACCCTCGGTGCGCGAGTCCGACTCGCACTTGGCCGGTTTTTTTATCTTGGCCATTCTACGACGCCAGCCAATTTCTTCCTTAGACGTTTTTCTTCAATAGATAATTTATTTCGAGGCATGACATCAATCTGCTACAACAGCCATAAAATTTTAGAGAAAAAGGGGTTTTGGGTTTAGGTTAACCGAAGAAACCCAGAAAACTACTTAAAATAGATTTATAACGCATAATTAATGCAAAATATCATCGCTCTGGTCTTTTTGGACAAAGCAATCAGAGCCATAGCGATCAGAAAAAGTCACAAAATCATAAATATAGTCGAATTAAAAAGCAATAGAAAGTTGTGATTACTTCTCATAAAAAACATCATAACGATCACTTAATTCACATAACAAAGACATTCACAAGGTTACTATTGAATTTAAATAACGTGCCATAACAATCATAAAATTCGAGAACCAAATCCAGAGCAATCATAAACTTACCTTCGTAATTTTGGAACGGGGGAACGTGGCACACAGGTCAGCTCCTCGGCAGTTAGACTACTAATGGCGTTGCCCCGCGGGAGGAGAATAGAGTGTCTATGTCGCGTAACTAGGGATGAGCGCGATGTTTTACCTCAGCGCAGAGCGATGAGATAAAATGTCCGGTCACTATTTTAAATTAAAATTGTGGTAAAAGTATTGTTAATATAACTAAAAATATTTTATTACTATGAAGATTAACTATTTGTTATGTAATTTAAATAAGTTGTTTAGTATGATACTTCTCATTAAAAAGTTAAAGAATAATTTTTTTTCATCAATCGGGAGTTGGGTCAACCCAGAGCGATCAGGATTTTAGGGTTTAAGATTTTTTTTAAATATTTATAATAAACTTATTCATAATATTAGCCTTGTATCACGTAGATTAGACACCAAACTGTCTATAAAAATATTTTTAAAACGTTTTACGATTTTAAAATGGGTTTATCCTGCCCGACACGAAAAAAAATGCCTCTGGAGATCGACCCTAAACATTCTCGTGCTATTTGTAAGTAATTTTCTTTCCAATGTTCTTCTGGACATATTGAATTTGAAGTTAAACGCTCATCTGGTTCACCGGTTCTTATTTTCGTTAAATAAATTCCTAGAACGGTCTGTATGTAGTGGTATCGTACAAGCGTGTTTCTATATTAGGTTCCACACTCGTGGCAGGATGGTCCGTTCTATTATGCAAAAAAGGTGTTGGGATCAAAAAAGTGTTAAACTAATTTTTTGTAACACCTGTATAAAAATGCAATTCATTGTCATCAATCTCTTCAATGTTTTCAAAATCTAACATATTATTATTTCTTCGTTCATCGTTCCGATGGGACTTCCCATTTGAATAAGTTCAAAATGTCCAGTACATGAGCGCCATTGAAGTTGTCGAGTGTTGTTGTTTGATCATTTTGAAGGTCTTGCCAATTATTGCTCATTAAATGAGGTATTTAGATGCTCTTTCTCTTTGTTTTAATCGCTTCTCCTCCAATTTCTTTACTAGTGACCTGGGACTTCTCCCCAAAATAGCTCTATGTAATGTGGTAAGTGGGCGATTTGTATTAAATGATACCACAGCAGCGTTGCATCTTGAATCATAGCCTCGGCGTAAGGAAAAGTTTGTGCGTTTCCCACCAACAAATTTGGCAATAATGCTGTTAAAAGATTCTATTTTATTGCTATCACTATTATGCATCAGGCTTCGAGCTTTAGCTGCTGCAGTGTTTACTACAAACTTTATTCTATGCCATATAATACACGTCTTTAAAATTAAAGTAAGATCTTCACTATTATTTTGGCTGGTACAATAATATGGTTGGCAGTTTTCGTGGTTCCCGAATGCATGATTGTAAGATTTCATGATATCTGTGAATAGGCTATTTACTTTAGTGTCAAAGTTTACGTCTTTAGAATTGTGTTCAGTTATGGATGGCAAATGACGAGCTAGGATTCTTTGAGTAGTATTTTTTTTCTTAAATTGGAAGGATATTTAGTTTCCGTAGTTATGTTTTTTAGCTTTTTGCACATGTTTCTGAAAATGTGATTTTTGCATTCTACTTTTTCTACGGTGCAATTGGAATATGGACGACCTTCCAAAATCTTTTTATATGGGCTTGAGTCATCGTCCGCTACCATACGTTTTTATATAAGGTTATGCATGGGAATGGATTGTTTAAATCCATCTAACAATATTTCAGACTCCATACCCGTAGAAGAACCGCTATAATTTTATAACATACATGGTCGCATGGACATCAGTCCAGGCGACCATGTATGCTATAACCACCTTTACTTTCAGCTCGCGCACATATACAGCAATATTTGTTCTTCACCCCGATGAATAAAACCTCGCCGAACCTTTTCCCAATTATAGCGGCAGCTCCAAACAGGGCTGCAAAAATTTTGTTGATGGAACGTTTACTCCAGACACCATCTGCAATGACATCTATGCAAGCAATGCCGTTTTTAACTCGTCCTTCCGCAATAGCTGCATCTCGTTCCCGTACTGCAGCTGCCTCCATCGCAATTATAGCTGTTTCTCGCCAGTTATCATATATTTGATTGAACTTTAGCGTAATGATTTTGAGAGAAAGACGGACAATCCATTAATGCACATAATTCGCTAAATTGGGAATAGCCAATTCCAGAAGATATAATACCAGACGTTGCAGATTTGTTTAAGTCTAGGTTCGATTTAGGATCAGAATCAAGATAAAATATCAGACTACACATATTGCAGGCTAATTTATATTTGGAAAGCAGACCTTTTCTTTTTTCTGATACAATGTGAACGTTGCTCAATTGCCTTATTATGATTGCATATTTCTTGAAGTCTTCTATAAAAATCTTCTATGTCAATTATTCTTCGTCCTTCTACACGAAAACAGCTTTTCCCTTATACGGGATTCTTAAAACTCACTTCGTACCTGAAATGACCAGAGCAAAAATATTTGATGAATTCTTGCAAATCTGCATAAAATACAACTTTCTTATAAAAAAATCTAGTAATTACCAATTAGTATCATCATCATCACATTCATGATCTGACGTGTCGGACTGCGGAGGGTTGTGTGAATTTCTGAAAAAAAGATAGTTTTGGTATATGAAGTAAGAAATTATTATCCCAACTTCCTAACTAATATTATAAATGCGAAAGTGAGTTTGTTTGTTACTCTTTCATACTAAAACGGCTAAATGTCCTGGAGAAGGACGTAGGCTACTTTTTATCCTGTATGGCAAACGAAGTCGCGAGCAACAGCTAGTTACTAATAAAATCAAGAGTATTATTAATAAAAAGCTTACGCATCCAATATTCTTTCGTCACTATGTATATTTAGTGTCAGCTCATGTTCACAAGTGGTACTTGTGATCTGCAAGAAAACGCAATATTCATTATAAAAGTACACCCGGAAACAAAATTTTGTCAACATTAATAAATAATACGGAACCCTAAAAAGTCCAACATTATGAAAAGTTTTATCGTGAACTCGGCAGTTTCGTTATAGTACCAAGCGGTTGTGCCATGGGGGAACAGCTAATTTCGTGATGATCAAACACGTATTATACTTACAATTCTATGTTTTGTAATATATGACATAACTGAAATAACGCTAAATGCTAATGTATGAGAGAACTGAAATAACGCTATCGCAGCTTGCAATGGCGTCTAGAGGTAGTGGAAGTGGACACCCGGAACCGGGACCGGCTACGAGTTCGGGGCTTGGTGGAGCATCGGCAGTAAATGAAGACGTTTTCGAGGACGACGGGCCCTTTCTCGATCGACATCTCTACACAGAAGAGGTGCTTATAATACAAAAAGCGAGAATAATAAAAAAAATGGGCACGTTGAACTTGAATACGTAGGTATAATAGGTAACTTAATCCTAGACTGTTACAACTCTCATGATTATGTTGATGGCACTCATTGACATGAGAGCAACTGTGTGACTGAAGATGCCCTTCCCGCCTACGCGGAGCTTAGATAACACTTTAGGGGTAGGGCAGACCTCGGGTGTCACCACTGCGAGGATCGGCTGGAGGACACGGTAGAGAACACCGTGGAGATCTGTTCCGCTTGGTCTGAGCACCGCGATGTCCTCGTAGCGGCGATTGACGGAGGGGACCTCTCGCGTCCGGCCCTGGTTCAATCCGTGGTCCGGTGGAGAGGGAATGGGAAGCCGTCGCCTCCTTCTGCGAAGCAGTCATGCTAGCGAAGGAGGTGGCGGAACGTGAGAGGGAGAAAGCCTCACGTCCGAGCCGCCGCGGGAGATGTCGGGGGCCACCCAGGGGCCCCCGACGTCTCCCGGTCGGTTTTGCAGCGATTTGTTTCTGTCACTAACTTTTGTAGCACAACATATTGGGTTTATTTAACACATTCAGAATAAATACAATAACTCAAAATAACTCAAAAGTGATGTTCCAGAAATGTATGGAGCCTGGGCTAGCACTATGTACACTATGTGTAAATATTGCTAAATAATACAGTAACCGTTTTTTACTACCAATCTTCTTTAATTTCACTTCGTTTTAATGTACATTCAAATTAACTTGGTCAAAGAGAGCAACACAACATTAAAATTAAACATGGTGGATCAGATCAGCACGTGATCAGCAGGCGAAAAATGTCATTCTGACAATGACATTTGATTGACGTGTATTACGATACACGTCAATCAAATGTCATTGTCATAACTGCTTTAGTAAACAAAACAACTGGAATTTCTAAAATCTCGGGTTTTGGTTTGTTTTGTTTGGTTTGGTTAAACAAAACAACAAGTTCAATCCAAACTCAATGCAAAGAAAGACTCAAAGACGGCACTTCTTAAAACTGTCAAAGTCATTAAACGTCAAACAACTGTCATGGCTGCCCTAAAAATAGGGTTATCGTAGTAAAAAACTTTTCAAATGATAATTATTGTACGGCTATACCCTTCTTCAAATGTTATTTTTTGTATTTTTAACCCCCGACCAAAAATAAGAGGGGTGTTATAAGTTTGACGTGTGTATCTGTGTATCTGTGTGTCTGTCTGTGGCATCGTAGCTCCTAGAAGGATGAACCGATTTTGATAAAAGCGGTGTCGTTTGAAAGGTATTTTAATCGAGAGTGTTCTTAGCTTTGTTTCGAGAAAATCTGCTCAGCCATTTGAAGATCATCACCTCTTTTCTAGTTGATGAAGGGATATAAACAACTTTCACAGGTAGTCTATTTAAAATTTTGTCGCTTGTCACCATGGGCATTGCTGAGGGGGGGGGGGGGTGCACATCAAAGCCCCCCAAAATTTTCATTTGTTTTCAATTTATATCTTTCCTTGGTTTCGTTAATTAGCGAGAAGAGATGCAACACCGAGATAATTGGAAGGAAAGGGGGAGGCCTATGCCCAGGAGTAGGACAGTCAAGGCTAAGAAAAAATAATATAAGTTTAAAAAGCACGAAAAAAAAATAAATTGAAAATTTAAAAAACCCCCGCCACAAAAAACCTCTAAAAAGCCAAAAATAAATTAATCCAAGCGTCGTAGCGTCGGGGGACCGCTAAGAAGACCGCTTAGTACAAGCACAGAACAAAGCGGACCCCCGACGCTACGACGCTTGTATTAATTTATTTTTAGCTTTTTAGAGGTTTTTTGTGTAGGGGTTTTGTTATGGTATTCCTCCTTTTTTTTGCCTATTTATCTATGTAGTGTACATAGTGGTAGCCCAAAATCAAACGTCTCCTTTCTTTTTTCTGGATGAATTCTTTTAAGTGGAACATTGGTTGTATGCGACCTCTTCTTGATGTTTTTATTATATCAGGTACGTATATTTCTACACCACTGTCACTGAATTTCATATTTGATATCTTTATCATTGACAAAGTTTGAGCACGATGACCAGTAGTTAATGCCAGTATAGTGACCAATTTTCTGGTTAATTTTTCAAGTGATAACTCTTCATTTGGGTAGCATCCCGCTAGATGATTAAGTACTATTCCTGGATCCCATGTTTTGTCATATTTCGGCATTGGTGGCCTTGACCGAAAGATACCTTTAATCAACCGTTTTATCCTGTCATCAGATCCGATTCTGGGTCATCTTTGGTATTGATATAGGCAGCAAAGATCCAAATATTTCTATTTTCACACCATTGCCAAATCTCTCTTGTGATATTATTGAGGTGTGGAAATTGCAATCCTGAAGCATCAGTGTGTATTTCTACATGGAAGTTGTATTCTTTAATTGGGTTACTTCTGTTTGTATTATGTTGCCACCATTTCAATTCTGATTTGATTAGTTGAGAGATAACTAACTAACATATCAAAGAACCAGCGAAACGCCAATTCAGGTCGGATTGGATTGCCAAACTCTTCTGTCTCCTCTCCCTCTTTTCCTAGTGCCAGTAAAAACTCTTCTGGAAATTGGTCATTTTCTGAAAAAGATTTCTTTATTTAGAAAAGGAGTGAAATATTTTACGCTCAGTGATAGGCTTTGTCTAACCGCAAAGTGATAGCACCTGCTTTTTGTTTTAGGTTTGTTAGATAGTGAGACACTGTCTATCCACTAGTGATAGCGCTTGATGTCAAAATATATGTTCATACATATATGGCCCAGGCGTTTGAAGTTTCTATTAATCAATTATTTATTCTTAGAGAAATGTACTACACACCTGTATCAATATTTTCTGCTTCATTGATAATGACTGTTGGTGATTCCTCAACAACTATCGTCTGAGTTGCCGGCGGCGGTGGCGTATACTGCTGAGAAGATGGACGGCAAGGTGATTCTTCTTCGTTGCTATCTTCTTCTGAACCTTCAGGCAGTTTCCTTAGTTTGTCTTCCAACTTTCGTATCTTTTTCTTGAGATAGTAAGGATCTTTACTTTTCCTTTTCTCCATTTCAACTTAGAAAGTAACTAACACTGAACAAATTAAATGGAATTGCCAAAGTTTTTTTGAGTGCATAACTTACGAGTAGCCGAAAAACCGTTAGTTGTAAATTCGTTCATTCATTCATTTGAATCGGAACAGAACATCGGTTTTTTCTTAACTTATGGTCGCTTTCTAGATACTAATCTGTAGTATGTACTAATTAACCGGTATCCGGAAGCGGATATCTATTGGTTTATGATAAACATAGCATAATTTTTAGGTTAGACGTCGATTACTTACTTTATCTTAATTAGTGTCTAATTTCCAAGGGTAACAAGTAGTAACTTTTCAAAACGTACCTGTAACGCTGAATCCCACAAAGAATTCAATGTAATGTTTACACAACAAACCTTGACCTTCAGTGAGACGCTCACCATTTGTTGTTTGTTTTCCAGAAAACACGGTCGTTTTATTTTGTAAAACCGCAACACCATGTAACACTTTATAATAACACTTATTTATTATTGTTATAAGCTAATATCTTCGTACAAAACAATAAAAATATTTTTTTTTATCACGAGGAATAAGTGACAGCGCGGCACAATCTTGCAAAAAAAAACATTTCACACAATCCAAAACTATATAACGAGGGACCTAGTAAGAAACGCCAACATTTTTGAGATTACGACCCATGATCGAAATGTCATGTTTCATATCTTGAGTGATAAAAAAAAAGTTCTTGCATATTCCCAATCAGCAATTGATTATTCCAACTGTTAGGTATAGTTCAAATGTAATAAAAAACAGGGCAATTTTAAATTAGGGCAAATTTAATATTACCCTATTTTTTAATATCAAGTCTCAATAATCGTCTATTAGACCATACGTTAAATTGTGTAATGTAAGAGGTTGCTCAGAACTTGTGTGCGTTTCAGTTTTTTTATCGTCGTAACAAATCATTGTGGAATCATCTAGTAAGCAATGACTAACTGAATGTAATGGCCAATCAGTCCTACAACCGGAGGAACATATTGCACAGCACCTATCAGTATATATATATTTTTTTGCCTAATTTTGATGTGTTGAGGTATTTCTTGGAGAGTAATTTTATCTGTGCCATTTAGATTAAATAAAATAATGTTACTTAATTCGTAAGTAAATCTCGTAGTTTGGTTATTACATTTTAAACAGATTTTTAAAGTGGAGTCATCGATAATCTTCCAGTCCGCCGATTTCGAATAAATATATGATTTCAATATTGATTGATAAAAACACTATAGTTCTTTTTATGTGGTTGGCGCATGTTTTGGTTAAACATTCTATATTTAAAAAACTATATAAATACTCTAAAATTATGTGCTCAAATATGAAAGCCATATTACTTTCGCATTCATAAGTATTTTTTTGCTTTTGTTATATTTTGTGATTAATTGCTCTCGTAATTTATAAGCACAACGATTCTGCTATTATTTTTACAAATTTGGGGATTCATTTGCTTGTGCATGTATTAAATATTTGTTGACTGTGATCGTTTTGTTTGTATGCAAATGCTAACAAAAAGAAAGCTGAATCAAACGCACATGTATTAGTAAAGTTTATATTTTTATTGACAGAATTCACTAAATTCTCATTTCGCAAAAAAAGGCGACGGCGGCTATAAGACTGCTTTTCCGTAAAAATGGAATCTGAAGAAAATGATTATTCCGGGTTTAATTTAATTTTTTTACACTGCGTATTTATTTTTTGTTAACTTCCTTTTGCGGCCATTGTTTGTTTTGATTTTTGTGTTTTTTTGAGTTATATTAAGGTTTGTTCGCAGCTATTATTGTCTCCCCTAATATAAAATGATAGTGAATTTTTTTAAATTCATCCACTTGGTACTTATGCAGGCGTGTTTCAAATAATAAATGTTATAAAGTTAAAAGTTAAGTTAGTTGTTCTTCAGCTGTTGAAATAACTTTCAATAGCTGAAGATGTTGGTAACTTATTTTCTGATTCGTAAAAAAGACACATTACATTGCTCCACAGAGGCAGTTTGATCATTAACCTTTTAAGACTTGATACTAGATTTTACTAAGAGGGTATGTTCTTCTTTTTGAACAGCATGAGGATGGAAGATGTTGAAGATACCTCACTTCCTGTTGTTTCTTTTCTTGAGTGTTGGTCAGCTGATGTGGCTCTACATGCGGCATTACATGCCTTTTTTTACTCTATCCCACATTCCTCCGGTGCTGGTGGAGGCTTCAATCTGCTTCAACACAACCTGCGGTCTCTTTGATGATGCCATTAAAATCCTCCGGAATGTGGTAGAGGGGTTTGACTCATGAGGTCCTGGAATATCTAGCGGGGGGACTGATAGCACATCATTTGGGATTCTGAGCCGTTGTCGAAACCCCAATAAGAGAGCTTGATCTCTCATAGCTAAGTCGAAGTTGTCCATCTCCAGACTCGCATCCAGTGTCAGAAAGGCCTGGGAGTCCAGGCCACCTGTAAGCATAGAGTGCTCTGACATTCTCCTCCTGTAAGTGGCTTTGAGAGGGGTACCCATCCCGTAACATGAAAAGGCCTTGTATCGGCCTGTCATAAGGGCTCTTGGGAAGGTGCCAAAGTTTGTCGCCTCCATGTGTGTCAGGTTCTGAAGGATGAACTGTTCTAAGTCCAATCCGATATGGATGAGGGCGGCAGGTACAATAGCTAGGCCATGAGTCAAAGCACCTATAAGACCCATTGCTACTCGGATAATCCATTCCTCCTCCAGTTTGATGTTTAAATTCCCTTCGATTTCCAGGGAGATGTCTAGACCAAGATTCATAGGCCCTAGAACCTGATAAGAGGGAGCGGTGGGTAGTGATATAGACGTCAGAGAAGGGACGCCCATGGGAGGTTTGGGTGGTTTTCCCCTCCTGACATGATGGTGTGACATCCTGGGAGGAGTTTTTCAGGACTTGCTGCATGCAGTTGTGTTGCTGTTAAGATGGGGAGAGGGGTGGGGAAGACTTTATTGGATTTGTATTGATTCTAGATTGGGTAAGTAATAGTCATTTGGTTTTTCTGCTTTGTTCTTTGTTTGATCCAATATTTTTTCTTTATTCACAAGCTCATCAAACCAATCTAAAATATTGTAACATAATCATCAGAGAAATCTTTTTTCCCGTTTTTTCAACTGGGTCTGCTATATTGACCAACAACAAAACAATAAAAATAAAATTTTTATCACGAGAAATGAGTGACAGCGCGGCACAAAAAAACCGTAATGACAAGTAAATAGGGATGTGACACGACGAAACTAACTTTTTTTTTTATAGTTTTAAAGTTGTGACTTAGCGCTGGTACAAACAGCTTACTACACGTTAAACCGTCTCGGACAAGGAGAGAGTATAATTTACATAAATCACAGATTGTTTACTTGACTAAGATATATTTTTTATTAATACGACCTCATGGCCGAGGTCTTCCTCCAAGGAGCATTTGCCGAAATCTTGCAAAAAAAAACATTTCACACAATCCAAAACTATATAGCGAGGGACCTAGTAAGAAACGCCAACATTTTTGAGATTTCGACCCAAGAGGTCGAAATGTCATGTTTCATATCGTGGGTGATAAAAAAAAAGTTCTTGCATATTCCCAATCAGCAATTGATTATTCCAACTGTTAGGTATAGTTCAAATGTAATAAAAAACAGGGCAATTTTAAATTAGGGCAAATTTAATATTACCCTATTTTTTAATATCAAGTCTCAATAATCGTCTATTAGACCATACGTTAAATTGTGTAATGTAAGAGGTTGCTCAGAACTTGCGTGCGTTTCAGTTTTTTTATCGTCGTAACAAATCATTGTGGAATCATCTAGTAAGCAATGACACTTGTAATGGCCAATCAGTCCTACAACCGGAGGAACATATTGCACAGCACCTATCAGTATATGTATATTTTTTTGCCTAATTTTGATGTGTTGAGGTATTTCTTGGAGAGTAATTTTATCTGTGCCATTTAGATTAAATAAAATAATGTTACTTAATTCGTAAGTAAATCTCGTAGTTTGGTTATTACATTTTAAACAGATTTTTAAAGTGGAGTCATCGATAATCTTCCAGTCCGCCGATTTCGAATAAATATATGATTTCAATATTGATTGATAAAAACACTATAGTTCTTTTTATGTGGTTGGATCATGTTTTGGTTAAACATTCTTTTTTTTAAAAACTATATCAATACTCTTAAATTATGTGCTCAAATATGAAAGCCATATTACTTTCGCATCCATAAGTATTTTTTTGCTTTTGTTATAGTTTGTGATTAAGTGCTCTCGTAATTTATAAGCACAACGATTCTGCTATTATTTTTACAAATTTGGGGATTCATTTGCTTGTGCATGTATTAAATATTTGTTGACTGTGATCGTTTTGTTTGTATGCAAATGCTAACAAAAAGAAAGCTGAATCAAACGCACATGTATTAGTAAAGTTAATATTTTTATTGACAGAATTTACTAAATTCTCATTTCGCAAAAACGGCGAAGACGGCTATAAGACTGCTTTTCCGTAAAAATAGAATCTGAAGAAAATGATTATTGCGTGTTTATTTTAATTTTTTTACACTGCGTATTTATTTTTGTTAACTTCCTTTTTCGGCCATTGTTTGTTTTGATTTTTGTGTTTTGTTGAGTTATATTAAGGTTTGTTCGCAGCTATTATTGTCTCCCCCAATATAAAATGATAGTGAATTTTTGTAAATTCATCCACTTGGTACTTATGCATGCGTGTTGCAAATAATAAATGTTATAAAGTTAAAAGTTAAGTTAGTTGTTCTTCAGCTGTTGAAATAACTTTCAATAGCTGAAGATGTCGGTAACTCATTTTCTGATTCGTAAAAAAGACACATGACATTGCTCCACAGAGGCAGTTTGTTCATTAACCTTTTAAGACTTGATACTAGATTTTACTAAGAGGGTATGTTCTTCTTTATGAACAGCATGAGGATGGAAGATGTTGAAGACACCACACTTCCTGTTGTTTCTTTTTTTGAGGGTTGGTCAGCTGATGTGGCTCTACATGCGGCATTACATGCCTTTTTTTACTCCATCCCACATTCCTCCGGTGCTGGTGGAGGCTTCATTCTGCTTCAACACAACCCTGCGGTCTCTTTGATGATGCCATTAAAATCCTCCGGAATGTGGTATAGGGGTTTGACTCATGAGGTCCTGGAATATCTAGCGGGGGGACTGATAGCACATCATTTGGGATTCTGAGCAGTTGTCGAAACCCCAATAAGAGAGCTTGATCTCTCATAGCTAAGTCGAAGTTGTCCATCTCCAGACTCGCATCCAGTGTCAGAAAGGCCTGGGAGTCCAGCCCACCTGTGAGCATAGAGTGCTCTGACATTCTCCTCCTGTAAGTGGCTTTGAGAGGGGTACCCATCTCATAACATGAAAAGGCCTTGTATCGGCCTGTCATAAGGGCTCTTGGGAGGGTGCCAAAGTTTGTCGCCTCCATGTGTGTCAGGTTCTGAAGGATGAACTGTTCTAAGTCCAATCCGATATGGATGAGGGCGGCAGGTACAATAGCTAGGCCATGAGTCAAAGCACCTATAAGAACCATTGCTATTCGGATAATCCATTCCTCCTCCAGTTTGATGTTTAAGTTCCCTTCGATTTCCAGGGAGATGTCTAGACCAAGATTCATAGGACCTAGAACCTGATAAGAGGGAGCTGTGGGTAGTGATATAGACGTCAGAGAAGGGACGCCCATGGAAGGTTTGGGTGGTTTTCCCTTCCTGACATGATGGTGTGACATCCTGGGAGGAGTTTTTCAGGACTTGCTGCATGCAGTTGGGTTGCTGTTAAGATGGGGAGAGGGGTGGGGAAGACTTTATTGGATTTGTATTGATTCTAGATTGGGTAAGTAATAGTCATTTGGTTTTTCTGTTTTGTTCTTTGTTTGATCCAATATTTTTTCTTTATTCACAAGCTCATCAAACCAATCTAAAATATTGTAACATAATCATCAGAGAAATCTTTTTGCCCGTTTTTTCAACTGGGTCTGCTATATTGACCAACAACAAAACAATAAAAATAAAATTTTAATCACGAGGAATGAGTGACAGCGCGGCAAAAAAACCGTAATGATAAGTAAATAGAGATGTAACACGACGAAACTAACTTTTTTTTATAGTTTTAAAGTTGTGACTTAGCGCTGGTACAAACAGCTTACTACACGTTAAACCGTCTCGGACAAGGAGAGATTTACATAAATCACAGATTGTTTACTTAACTAAGATATATTTTTTATTAGTACGACCTCATGGCCGAGGTCTTCCTCCAAGGAGCATTTGCCGAAATTTTGCAAAAAAAAAACATTTCACACAATCCAAAACTATACAAGGTGTTGTTTTGCAACCTCGTCAAATTCTAAGAGGTTACTATGCTAATGATTCTCGACCCGAATCAATAATAAAATCAGTAGTTTTTTTATTTTTATTTATTTACTAAAATCGGTAACTGTGAACCAGCCGTGTTTTAAACAAGGGCCGTCTGATCCCCGCCTTATAACGTCGCTTACACACAAACAAAAAACCTCAAACGTTTTTTCGATAATTTCATAATCCCTAAACCACGTTAAGGGGGTTATTCTGAAATATTGTCAAATTTAAACAACAAAAAACGAAGTATTTTTTATTAATTTACTAGATACCGTAATTTATATTGATCATTTATGTCTTTTGTGACAACATCCTGAATTTTGAAGAGGATGCAAAACAACACCTTGTATAACGAGGGACCTAGTAAGAAACGCCAACATTTTTGAGATTTCGACCCAAGAGGTCGAAATGTCATGTTTCATATCGTGGGTGATAAAAAAAAGTTCTTGCATATTCCCAATCAGCCATTGATTATTCCAACTGTTAGGTATAGTTCAAATGTAATAAAAAACAGGGCAATTTTAAATTAGGGCAAATTTAATATTAACCTATTTTTTAATATCAAGTCTCAATAATCGTCTATTAGACCATACGTTAAATTGTGTAATGTAAGAGGTTGCTCAGAACTTGCGTGCGTTTCAGTTTTTTTATCGTCGTAACAAATCATTGTGGAATCATCTAGTAAGCAATGACACTTGTAATGGCCAATCAGTCCTACAACCGGAGGAACATATTGCACAGCACCTATCAGTATATATATTTTTTTTTGCTTAATTTTGATGTGTTGAGGTATTTCTTGGAGAGTAATTTTATCTGTGCCATTTAGATTAAATAAAATAATGTTACTTAATTCGTAAGTAAATCTCATAGTTTGGTTATTACATTTTAAACAGATTTTTAGAGTGGAGTCATCGATAATCTTCCAGTCCGCCGATTTCAAATAAATATATGATTTCAATATTGATTGATAAAAACACTATAGTTCTTTTTATGTGGTTGGATCATGTTTTGGTTAAACATTCTTTTTTTAAAAAACTATATCAATACTCTTAAATTATGTGCTCAAATATGAAAGCCATATTACTTTCGCATCCATAAGTATTTTTTTGCTTTTGTTATAGTTTGTGATTAAGTGCTCTCGTAATTTATAAGCACAACGATTCTGCTATTATTTTTACAAATTTGGGGATTCATTTGCTTATGCATGTATTAAATATTTGTTGACTGTGATCGTTTTGTTTGTATGCAAATGCTAACAAAAAGAAAGCTGAATCAAACGCACATGTATTAGTAAAGTTTATATTTTTATTGACAGAATTTACTAAATTCTCATTTTGCAAAAAACGGCGACGACGGCTATAAGACTGCTTTTCCGTAAAAATAGAATTAAAAGAAAATGATTATTCCGTGTTTATTTTAATTTTTTTACACTGCGTATTTATTTTTTGTTAACTTCCTTTTTCGGCCATTGTTTGTTTTGATTTTTGTGTTTTTTTTTAGTTATATTAAGGTTTGTTCGCAGCTATTATTGTCTCCCCTAATATAAAATGATAGTGAATTTTTGTAAATTCATCCACTTGGTACTTATGCAGGCGTGTTTCAAATAATAAATGTTATAAAGTTAAAAGTTAAGTTAGTTGTTCTTCAGCTGTTGAAATAACTTTCAATAGCTGAAGATGTTGGTAACTTATTTTCTGATTCGTAAAAAAGACACATTACATTGCTCCACAGAGGCAGTTTGATCATTAACCTTTTAAGACTTGATACTAGATTTTACTAAGAGGGTATGTTCTTCTTTTTGAACAGCATGAGGATGGAAGATGTTGAAGACACCTCACTTCCTGTTGTTATTTTTCTTGAGGGTTGGTCAGCTGATGTGGCTCTACATGCGGCATTACATGCCTTTTTTACTCCATCCCACATTCCTCCGGTGCTGGTGGATGCTTCAATCTGCTTCAACACAACCTGCGGTCTCTTTGATGATGCCATTAAAATCCTCCGAAATGTGGTAGAGGCGTTTGACTCATGAGGTCCTGGAATATCTAGCGGGGGGACTGATAGCACATCATTTGGGATTCTGAGCAGTTGTCGAAACCCCAATAAGAGAGCTTGATCTCTCATAGCTAAGACGAAGTTGTCCATCTCCAGACTCGCATCCAGTGTCAGAAAGGCCTGGGAGTCCAGGCCACCTGTGAGCATAGAGTGCTCTGACATTCTCCTCCTGTAAGTGGCTTTGAGAGGGGTACCCATCCCATAACATGAAAAGGCCTTGTATCGGCCTGTCATAAGGGCTTTTGGGAGGGTGCCAAAGTTTGTCGCCTCCATGTGTGTCAGGTTCTGGAAGATGGATAAGATGGGGAGAGGGGTGGGGAAGACTTTATTGGAAATGAGATGGACGGAGTGGCTAAATTTAATATTGGGTGTTTAAGATATTTTTACCTTTTTTTTAATTTATCGACACAAATACGGTAATGGGCTCAAATAAGGAAGGTAGTATGTTCATGCATTATATAATTGATACGTTTACTGCGACCATATCTAGTTTACGCTGCGCTTCCACTAGATACTGCCGTAAACGTCTCCTAAATGTGTCGATTGTGTTGATCTGTCTTATCGGCGGGGGCAGGTTATTTCCACACTTTGGAAGCTGCATAGCGAAAGCTGCCTCTGAAAGCTGCTGTATTATGTTGGCGCGACGAGAGTTGTTGCGAGCATTGCCTTCTCAAACATTCCCGTCTACTAGCTACCCAACTGAGTTTATTAAATAAATAGTCAGGTTTTTGAAATTTAACAACACCGAACAGAAGTCACGCCAGGTGTAGTTTTCGTTTGGACTTCATTTTTAGGATAGAATGATTGTTGAGAAAGGGTGTTACATGACTGCTGCGAGGAATGTTGTAACAAAACCGTGCGCAAGCGTTTTGTACCCTTTGAATGAGCCGATCTGTACGAGCAAGTAAGCGCGGGCCGTACACAGTGTCGGCGTAGTTCAACCTATATAATAGAACTAAAGTTTCCACGAGTTGTTCCCGTAGCGATTCCGATAAATAAGACCTCATCGTGTAAAAGACTTTTAGGCGGTAAAAACAATTTCGTACCGACTCCGCCACGTGTTTCTCAAAACGAAGGTCTTTGTCCATTGTGAGCCCTAGATTTCGCGCTTCATACACTCGCTCAATTGGTTCGCCCATAAGTTCCAACCCAAAAGTTATAGGCAGTCGAGCCAGCTGCTGCCTGGTGCCAAACACCATATACTTGGTTTTTGAAGGGTTTAGCGACAGACAATTCTCTTCAGACCAAACGGCGATGCGTTGAAGATCATCATTAAAATCTTTTATGGCATTGTCATACTCGTCAGGTCAAAAGGAAATATAAAGTTGGACATCGTCGGCGTATATATGGTACTTGCATTTCTGAAGGCTTCTTATTATGTCTGCACAGTACAGAATAATAAGTATTGGACCCAAGATAGATCCCTGCGGAACCCCTCTCTTTACAGGAATACGTGAAGATCTTACAGTAGTGCCGTCACTTAAACGTAGTTCAACTAGTTGTTCTCTATTAGTGAGATAGCTACGGAACCATTGGATAGCTTCAGGGTCGAAACCGAGTAGTTTAACTTCGCAAGTAATAAAGGAATGTTAATGGCGTCAAAAGCACGGGAAAAGTCTAGCAAAATCAATAATGTAAACATTCCCTTGTCTTGGGCAGATAATATGTTATCTGTTACATCAAGTAAAGCAGTGGACGTACTGCGCTGTTTTCTGAACCCGGATTGCAAGTCTGGTAAAATATTATTTTGCTCCAGGAAAATCGTTAGTTGGCGGCTGACGGTTTTCTCTAATACTTTTGATAGGCATGGTAGTATACTTATAGGGCGTAGGTCTTTTAAAGTACACGGATTTGAATTTTTCGGCAAGGGCCTAATGGATGCAATTTTCCATTGGTCGGGGAACGTTGACGTGACTATGGACCGGTTAATTATGTCCGTTACAACATATAACGTGTGCGGCAGTGTCATGTTAATCATTTCCAGGGTAATGTTATCGTAACCTTCAGCGTTACTACTGAGGCTAGAGATAGTGCGTGCTATATATTCCTGGTCCACAGGGATGGTGGTAAAAACTGCTTCACTATGTTTATGATCTTCATAATATTTAATAAGCGACGCGCTAGCCACAGTGTTACCGGGAACAATAAAAAAAATTACATTAATCAAGTCAGGATCTCTGAAATGCGACGGAAGGTCTTGTCTAGATTTAAAGGAAAATTACATTAATCAAGTCAGGATCTCTGAAATGCGATGGAAGGTCTTGTCTAGATTTAAAGGGAGTTACGGTCGATTTTAGATTTTTCCAAAGCAACTTAGGGTTATTTATTCTATTATTAATGTTTTGTTTGAAATAAGCAACTTTTTCACAGTAAAGTGAATTGATTACCATGTGTTTTAAGTCTTTGTAGTAGGCTTTTTTAGAATCAGTTTTTGTTTTCCTGTAGGTGCTTAGAGCATCGTCACGTAAACGCATCATAAACTTTAATGTATCTACATAAATACAAACTACTATTAAACCTACCACCTACTTCCACCAATTCACCAGGTCCCATAGACGACATCCAGCCCCAGTAGCCCAGGGTTATTCTACCGCTGGTTCTACAAGGTATCAAGCACTTCTCATTGTAGCGATCTCCTTTCCTTCGCCATAAAATTTTACGTCCATCTTTATCCGATTTAAATGATTTTTCATCAGTGAAGATCACAATATTTTCTTCCCAATTAAAATTTAAATGTTCCTGGGCAAAACGGACCCTTTCTTCGCGATGAGCAGGTCTCAATGCAATTTTCTGTGCTGGTTTATAATTTCTTATCCCAGCAGCGTGTAAATGCGTTTCCACTGAAATATGGTGGTTTGTAGCGGTTACACGAATTGGCAAAAATGGATTTTCAACATGGCTTGAAACAATAGCCCGGTGGCGTTCGAATTCGGGACTATACTTGATGGCTTTTGCTCGACGAATCCGCTGAGTATTTCCATTTTCTCCATAACGTCTTAGCCATAGTCTGACCGTATTTCTCTAAAAAAAAAAAAAAACTTTTTTGGAAACTTGTAAGGAGTGAATGTAATGGTAAAATAGCCAACTACGCGTTCATTAATCACAATTAATGAAATAAAATAGGTATAAAAAAACACTTACTGCTATATTAACGGCCGTTTTCAATAACCTATCTATCCTTAGTTCTAGTTACTATAGATAGACAAATCTATCCTTTTACGCTTACTTACTTTTCAATAACCTATCGACAGATAGCATTTCCTATCGAAGTTGTCTGTCTATCGTTGGGAGGACGGATAGGCTACTAGAGATAGGAACTCACATACTAATCGGTCTTACTTGCATTTCAATAAAATTTTCAAGTAACTCTTCGATAGACGTTCTGATTCGGGTAGCGGCATTTGTCTATCTGTCAAAATCGGCCAGTTACGCGGACAGATAGCCTTTTGAAAATAACTAGCTCTACATTAAATTCGTAAAAATGGAATATTTTAGCAGTGATGATAGCGATATGGAATTATTTCAAATTATAATAGATTGTGATGAAAGCAGTGACAGTGATACCGATAACACACCCATAACGAAGGAATATAAACCACGTGTTAATTATATGACTAAATTAAATGATTACGAATTTGCTTATAGATTTCGATTAAATAAAAGTGCTGTGAATCAGTTAATTCTGTTGATACAACCATATTTAAGTGTAACATCTAAAGGTAAGGTTTATTTTATCTCTAGGCATTAATATAGGGGTATATCAGCATTTAATCAAGTTTTTTTTTTCCAGAAATCATGGCATATCTGTCCTTCATCAGATACTTTTGGCGCTACGTTTCTATGCATTGGGTACTATGCTGGTGTCCGTTGCAGATTTTATCGGAGTGTCTATAGCATCTGCTAGTCGTATTGTCTCTGATGTGTCTAGAGCCATAGCAAGATTGTACCCAAATTTTGTAGAGCTACAAAATCACACTCAACAAGAGTTTTATAATATTGCTGGTTTTCCTGCTTAGAGTACATGGTGCCATAAATGGCACCCATATATTAATAGAATCACGAAGTAATGAACCTCATCCATACTCAAAATCTTGTACTTATTCATACTTCTAACTATTTAGAGCAGAAAAATTAATTTTTCATACTGTAATTATGTCTTTTACAGATTCAAACATAGGAGAAGAATTTCGAAATAGAAAAGGAACATTTTCTATCAATGTGCAAGTTGTGTGTAACTCCTCACTACTTTTTCTAAATGTTGTTGCTCGATGGCCAGGATCTACTCATGATGCAACTATATTTAACCACTCTAATTTAAAAGGTTACTTATTTTATTGTTTATCCTGTGAATGGCACTGTCCCTATAAATTTCAAGAAAATCTTACATTATTATATAACTTGCAGATTATTGTCAACAAGGTTTACTTGGTAATCGCTGGCTGCTTGGTGACAGTGGCTATCCATGTAAGCCCTATCTATTGACACCTCTACTCAACCCGAACACTCCATCAGAGCAGCGATACAATGAAGCACATATTAAAACAAGAAATACTATAGAGAGGTTTGTTTTGTTTAGTTATCATAGATGTAGTGTTGTGGGTTTAAACAAAAAGTAATACATAATGTAATTTCAGATGCATCGGAGTTTGGAAAAGAAGATTCCCCATAATCTCTTTGAAATGTAGGCTCAAATTAGAAAATATTCAAGCAGCTATTATAGCCACTGCTGTGTTACACAACATTGCCAGAAAAATGAATTTGGAAGAAATAGAGCCAGAAATATCCATTCCAGATACAACACAGGAAGAAAATGTAATTGATAATGACAATTCTTTAAATACATTGGAACGGCAATTGCTAATAAATAATTTCTTTAATGTGTAAAATAAAAAGATAAATACATATTTTGTGTACATTTTTATTTTCTTTCACAAATTACACATCACAATATCACACACAGAGAGTAGATAATAATAACACTATTAAAAAGTAAGGACAAAATGAATTATTAACTACACAAATTTTAATCTTTTTGTAATCTAAGATTTTCTAATCTAGCATTTTCTATATTCTAACTTAAGTTTAGATATATTTAACTCCTTTTCCTCATTTTCTAGCTCGATTTTTCTTTTTTTAACAATTAAAAGCTCTGTTATTGCATTGTCTCTAAATAATCGGGCCTTATGCTTTTCCTCTTCCATCTTCTGTTTCCGCTTCGCTGTAAAAATGATAAAAGTTATAAAAAATACCAAATATATGATCCCTTTTACTCTCCAAATAAGCCCATTACTTAAAAGTATTTGTTGTTTTATTTTTCATTGAAGGTTGAAAGAAAGGCAAGAAAACAAACAAATACTTTTAAGTTTGTTAATAATTCTGTTGATTATTATGGTAGAGTCATATGAAGTGTCGTCTTCTACATAATATTATAGCATGTCTCTAACAGGGATCAAATAAAACCTAAAATTTAAATAGATAACAGAAAATAGCACCAAAATGGAAAAAATAACAGCCACCCACCTAATGTGCCGCTGCCGCTAGCTCTATTTAGGAAAAAGATTTTCTGTTTAGAGGGAGGAGGAGGTGTCTCAAGAATTTGTATTTCTTTCAACACCTCCCTCTCATCACCACCTCCACCACAACAACCATCACCACCATCTCCTAGCTCAATAGCCGCATTCTCCATTTCACCCATCACCAAATTTAATTCTCCTTCAGTAGCATCTCCACCAAACTCTACGGAAAAACCTTGGCATGTGCTGCCTAACAGTGATGCTACTTTGTCTAGGACTTCATCTGGTGGAAAGTAGTCCTTGCCTCCTCCAGTCTGTAAAAAAAAAAAAAAATAGCACCACAAATTATTATGTTAGCTTACCGTTGCGTATCATTAACGACAAACAATCACTAACTAACCTTATTATGGCTGATTCTTATGTCTGCGCAGCGTTTGCGAGCAGCCTTCTTCAAATTTTCCCATTTTAAACGAAGCTGGGGTGGGGTTCGCCGGGAACTTGATACAGACGAATTCAATTCTATTGCTTAGTTTGCCAAGCCTGATCCTTTAGTTTGTTATTGCTGGCATTCGTTGCTTTCGTAGTAATAACTGCATTTGCCGCCACAGAAGTTGTACTAAGAGCATCGCCTCATCCTTGGTCATTGGTGCCGCTTTAGTTGACTGTAAAAATTGAAATCTTTAAAAACTTGAACGAATTATGTAATGTAAAAAACATCATCCATGTAGATACTTACAGAATTCATTTTAATTCACTTTTAATTTATCAGTATCACAAAATAAACATAAACACAAACAATCGACGCGGCAAAGTGAAGCGTGGGTGGCGTCGAAAGGATAACTTGCTATCCTTCGTTGACAACAGATAGATAGCACTTATCCTTGATTGTGAAACGCAAACTATGGATAGATAGAATCTTACTGTTAACCGGGGATAGCGATCTATCCATAACTAGAGATAGGTTATTGAAAACGGGCGTAATAAGTCGACGACCAATCTCTCTAATTCCAACATTCTGCTCATGTAAAAATATGATTTTATGTTTGGTATAGTCAATAAGTTGCGACATGATGCTTTTTACACCAAATTGCTTAAAAATACTTAACGAGTTATGTGAAACGATTTACAAATGTGTGTGCACAGTCACTGCTATTAGGCGTAGTGTAACTTTTGTCACTTAGATGAATTTATTATCTATCTTACGAATCAAATATATGTTTTACTTCGTATTCAACCATTCTTGGTAAAAATAAATTCTGTGAAGTTAAAGTTTTTTTTAATTTACCCACATGTTTACGTAATTATGTAGTGTGACTTAAAAGCTTTTCAACTTTAATGTCAACGAGATGATGATAAAAATAGCTTAACAAAATGATACACAATGCCGGTAGCTTCGACAATGTTGGGTGGGTTTACCTTAACGATACGTGTTAAAGATCATATTTGCGTGTCTGTATTGTTATTGTATTTGTTCATCGAGTTCTCGAGCGTGTCTGATAAGCTCATATAAATTGAATAAACCTTAATATTATAGACAGAGGGTCCAAATTCGTTTGTTTTTAGGGTAGGTCAGATAATATTGACAACAGACTGTACATAGTGGTAGCCCAAAATCAAACATCTCCTTTATGGTTTTGGGAATCGACTTTTACAAATTATTACAAACTCATGGCATAGTTTTTTTTTTAAATAATTTCATGGCCGCGCCGTCGAAACGGACACAAACTGCGAGGGCAATAAAGTAGTTTATTCGAATCCTCCTTTATGAGCCATCTTAAATATTATTATATTTTGATTTATCTTGATTACGGGGATTCTACAGTTAAAAACCTTAATCGTAAGATTTTTAGGTTATCTTGTTTATATATAGACGTATATCTCTTTAGGCTTAGCCATGTTGACAATCTACAATCGTTAACGCTAATAGAAACCTAGTCAAATGTATGGGAATGACGTCATCTCAACGCTAAATCACGTGGTCAGAACAAACGAACAGAAAATTCGTAGCCAACTTTACAATTTATTCAAGCGTTCAGTATGATAGAATGAAATGTGATCCTTTCTACAATGTTGATTGCTACATCCCGTGTAAATGCTAGCCATGTCACAGTTTTGACAAGCGCTAACGAAACGATATCGAAGTTTTTGTACGCTCACTTAGCGATCGCCCAGACCCAATAGAAAACGCTAAAAAAATTGCGTCTATATGAAATTGCTCTGTTGAGAACGTTAAGTGTTTTGTTTGTTTAACTTAATTTTGAACTATATTTACCATTTAGTATTTAAAATGCATACTTTAAATATGTTGTGGTGCGCTCATAATGAAGAAGTGTGGCTAAGGCGCCAAAAAAGGGACAAATCGTCAGTGCATGGAGACAATACGCGAAATGCCAGAAACTATATTTGTGCAGCATTTTCGGCTAGACAAAACGACATTCCAAGCCCTTTGTCAAGAACTCCGTCACAAAACTTCATTAAAAGGAACTAACAAGATTCCGCTAAAAGTTAAGGTAAGTGCTTAATAATCAAACTGGTGTATGTATTAGCAACTTTTTATTATTTATTACTATAATTTTCTTTTCTCAGTGTTTGTATTTTTGTAAGTGTTGTGCGCTCTTAGTTTCCTAGCCACAGGATCGTATCAGCGAATTGTTGGCGTCACTCAGCATCTTGCGCAACGCACAACTAGTCGGTGCATCAGACAAGTAGTTGATGCTTTGAACCACCCTGCACTCATGGCAAAATGGATTGAATTTCCGAAAACAAGACAAGACAGAGCATTTATAAAACAAGAGTGGGTATTTATAAGTGCATGTAATGCACACATGAAATTTTAATTAACATTAATTATTGTTTCAGGTTTCAAAGAAAATTTGGCCTGCCTGGTGTCATTGGGTGTATAGATTGTACCCATGTAGCTTTGGTAAAACCTAATGATGAAGAGCATCTTTTTTATAATAGAAAAGGGTATCATTCATTAAATGTACAAATGGTAGAGATAATATTTATTGTAATGTATGGCATGTTAAAGCTAGATAAATCACTTCTTAATCATAGTTTTGTTTTCAGATTTGTGATACAAATCTCATTATTTTAAATGTGAATGCCAAGTTTGGTGGAGCTACTCATGACTCACATATATGGTCTTCTAGTAGAGTTGAATCATATATGCGTGAACTTCATCAAAATAATGAACATGTATGGCTATTAGGTATGTATTTATTATAGTAAAAACATCTTGTCATGCTATAAAAGTTTTCCTGAGTTTTGTCTACAGAAACTAATTTTTCAGGTGACTCTGGATATCCACAACGCCCTTGGCTTATGACACCTATCCTCAATGCAGTTCAAGGTTCAACGGAGGAACGGTACACTCAAAGGCATGTGCAAGCCCGTAACTGCATTGAGCGCTGTTTTGGATTACTCAAAGCTCGGTGGAGATGTTTGCTTAGAGACAGGGTTCTACACTATCATCCCCATGAAGCTAGCTGTTGCTAGCTAGCTACAATGGCATGTTGCGTGTTACACAACATTGCATTGAAAGCTGGGTTACCACCACCACAACCACTTCCTGCTGCGCATGACGATGATGGGAATGATATAATCATGCAAGATCCCACATCCTCTGTGACTATGGGAGGCGAGAGTGAATTAATACAAGGCAGAGCCATGCTGAGATGTTTATTGGATAGGTTATAGTAAGATAATTTTAAGTTTTAAGATTTTATTGATGTTTTCATACTTACATACTTTATATAAAGTATTTTGTATTTTATTTATCTGATTTAAATTATGCATAATGTTTTTAGAATGTCCGATTTGTTTTATTTTGATTGCAATTTACTTAGATTGTATTGTATAGTGGGCTTGGTGTCTGTAACGTCACGTCTAAAGCGCGTTTTTTGCGTGCGGAATTTCTTAATTTACTTAGTTAATACATTATTAATAAAACAGCTTTATAATTACAAACACATTTAATTTGACTAAACTCAAACTCACATCGTTTATTTTAATTAGACCAATACAGGCACTTTCGAAAGCGAAAAATGCGTAGCTACAGTCCCAATCACAAGGCATAATAACTTGTGAAGGTACTGTAGTTGCCCAAGCCCATTCCAAAGCGTAGATCTCTATGGAGAAGAAAGGTCAAGAAACTCCATGGACACTCTTTTAAACCAAAATATGTTACAAAATCTTGGTTACATAATTCATGTTGAGAATTACAAATATGTGAGAACGATGTAGAAATACAGCAGGCAAGTTAAGAGCGTCCAGAGTAAAAGATTAAATCAGTAATTAAAATATATTTATAATATAAACCGTGGCAACTGAGAGATGACCAGTCACAACTGACAGCGCCCTAAAACACTGACACACTGGTGGTGTGAATGGTAGTTAAGGAGGAAGGATTTTTTTATTTACAATCCACTATATTTATTCATAGGAATTATCTTACATTAAAATCAATCAACAAGCCTATACAGTGCATAAATATTGGGGTCAAAGTTCTTACATTTCAAAACTGAATTAAAATAGGTTATATTTAATTTTATAAAAAGATCGAACTAACTAACAAAAAGAAATAAAAATGAGACATACAATATGTAAATAAAGACACATAATATAAATTATGAGAAGGGAAAGTTAACTGGATTGGAATAGCAAACAATTAAAATAAAAAGGATATGTATCTGATAATGTAGGCAATTAGAATAGTTCATAGCCCACAGCTGAGACCAGTATCACTACCTTAGACATTTAAGGAATAAATCTGTCGAAGGTAGTGATGATAGTCTTAACTGTGGTAAAATTTCTACCAAATTGTCTACAGTACCAGCCAGACGACTTAAAATTTGGCTTTCTTCCATTTCAATTCTTCTCGATTCCAATCGCAGTCTTTCCATCTCCCTCTCGTGATAATTCTTTTCACGGTCTGCCTCTAGTTGCCGCCGGCGATGCTCGACACCCACGAACTCACTCGTGGCTCGTTCGAAGGGCGTTTGTAGCCGGCGTGTGCGCGCTCGAAGCAGCCCGCGCCGCCGCGGCGTGTATATTGTAGGTGAAGCCGCAGGTGATTGGCTTGCCCGATTATGCAGCCGCTGCGCAGGCCCCCGTGACGTGGGCGACGTCGCTGAAGGCATCGGCGCGGATGCAGTGCCGGCGTTAGCACTGGTGGCGAGAATGGCATGAGGTTCTCCAGAGGGCACCACCCTCTGGAGAATAGACGGTGAAGAAAGGCCGCTAGATGCTGGTGTTGCTGAAAATAAATAATTATTTACATTAAATTGTGCCCAAATGAATTATTTAGCCAAAAAATAGCATCTTTAAAAATAATTAAGGTTACCTTGTATAGAATAAGAAGGAATAAAATCCAACATTACACCATCTGTGGCAGAAATTTGAGACGGACTGTCAGTTAATGCAGGATCTCTGGTTGGTGGTGGTAGAGAGTTTCTTTCAGATGGTGCAGCCTGAAAAATATAAAGAATATAAATTAGAAACAATTCACTTGTTTATATAATAAAATATGTCATTAAAACCTCTCTCCTCAATTCCAACTTGACCAGTGACAGCAGTCCAACCCATTATGGCTAACACCCTCTCTTCCGAAGCAGTGAGAGTTAATCTGCTGCTTGGACCACCACCAGTACCAGAAGCCTCAGCACGTATTACCAAGGCTTTTTTCTTTGTTTTAGTTTTCCAGTCTGCCCACACCTGAACATATTTGTCCGTTAAAATTTTTCATGCATGTTTTCATCAATCATTTCCTAGTCTATGAAGTAAGCTGATTCTTATATGTACTTCATATTGTAGGATAATAAATGAAAATAATAGGAAAACCAACACCACAAAATAATATTTTAACAGTGGAAAAAAGCAAGATCTCATCTAAAGATGAGATCTTACTTTTTTCAATTTGTCTATTGGCCTTTTCGCTCCTCCACCAATGGAGTTTAGTAATTCTCCCAGCTCCTGCCACAGTCGGTCAGCTTTTAGTCGGCCTTGAGGCCCTTGCTGGGGTCTCATTATATCCATGGGGATATAATGGGATATGATTCTAGCCATGGGGCTAGAACATAAATTTAACTATTTCAGAGAAATAAAGGGACTATTAATAAAGTAAAGGGGCAAAAACAATTATTTTGTAAGTAGTATTACTTCATGTTGCGTATCACGGTGACGTGCTACACTTACAACTGCACTTGAAATGACAATGAAACCGTCTATGATCGATTTTCAAATAACAAAGAAAGATATTTACGAAATAACTAATAATTTACGTACCTTTCCATGAATTCTAGTATAGCTGCGAACTGTTCTGGGCTAGCTCGAGATCTAGATTCCATCCTATAAAAGTTATCACTTCATCTAAGGTATCTTTCATTCAAATTCAGGATCATGTCATAACATTTCGAGTTACAGAAATGTTTAAAATTACATTCCGCACTGTGATATTATAATAAAACAATTGTAAGAAGAACTTGTTACCTTATTTTGCTTACTTTTTGTGCACGTAAAACAAATTATTCCCTTCTTAGATATCCAAAACAAAACTTCAGCCCGCGCACAAAGCAACCAACTGTGACTTTGACATTAGTTTGACGTTAGTAGGAACGCTCACCATAGACTAAAGTATAGTTTTTTTCTAAGGTCATTGTAGAACGAGCGATCGACTCAGTTTTGTCAAGTTGGCTACCAACTTGGCTCTTTCTACAATCGCTTACGCCGAAGCGTAAAAAATTGAAAAAAGAGAATAGATACGAATCGTTTGTGATATGGCTAGGCCTGCTTGTCTCCCAACTTTTCCGTCTTACTTTCTATTTAGTTTTCTGTTAGTCTTAAGTCGTTTTACAGCTATGTATAAGTTGCCTTAATGAATGCTACCTTTAAGAGTGGGTACCAAAATACATGCATCCTCGCCAGCGTCCTATAGCCACCAGTTTAAACACTAATGGAGGAGCAAATAAAGTTGGTCCAACCTGGGCTAAGGTACCAAATTCAAAATAATTAAGTAAGTAGTGGTCATTGTATGTGGATAGGTTGGACATGTACCTACTTTGTAGTAAATAAAGTGACGGAGCATTGAAGTTACCTACTTTGATTTCTACAATCGGAGATGAAGCATACGAGTTGCTCGTCAACCTATCGAGCCCAAGGAAACCGTCGGCGTTAAAGTACGGTGAAGCCATTAGCTTAATGCATCAGAACCTTCAGCCGATGCCATCTTCATTAGCGGAAAGATACCGCTTTCGACTGAAAAGACAAGGAGCGGACGAAAACGTGGCGACCTACGTCACATAGTTAAAAATATTAAATCGTCACTGCAGAAAATTTAAGCGAGAGCTTGAGTGACCAGTTCATATGCGGACTCAAGAGTGACGTCATCAGGCAACGACTGTTCGCGGAGGATGACTCAATAATATTTTCTAAGCCGTGAAGCTAGCGAACGCAATAGAGGCGGCTGAAAGAGACGAAGCGGTAGTGGATGGAACGTCCACATCTAGTCCCAAGGCGGAAGCGGTGCATTCGGTCACATCGAATAAGAGGGACGGCAGCGGTGCGAGTTGCAGCAGGAGCCGTGGCATTGTGCGGTCACGTGGGCACCGCGGGGCGGGCGGTGGCGACGGCGGGCAAGCCGTGAGCCGATTCAAAAAGATACACGATTATTTATACACAGCGAGGTCTGTTTCAGTATAATAGGATAATTTACGGTTTGTCGTCAAGTGTAGGTGTTTTCCAACGTACTCGTATAATGACGAATTTGTTAGGTAATATACCGAATGTGCAAATGTTCCGAGATGACGTCAAAATTGGCGGGAAAAATAAAAGCGAGCATTTATATGCACTCGAACAAGTCTTACAGCGACTATCTGAGAGTGGGCTTAAGCAAGAAAAATGTGTTTCTTGGTTGATGCAGTGACTTATTTAGGCTATGTTGTTTCTAAAGAAAGGGTCAAAGCCAACAAATCAAAAATAAAAGCGATAAGTAAACAAGAAGCTCCAAATAATATTAGGGAGTTACGTTCCTTTATAGGAATGGTAATTTTTTTTTCAAAGTTTATCGAAAGCTTCAGTTCCATGTTAGTAACCTATACACAGGTTATTACAAAAAGGCAAAGACTGGAACTGGGATGAACAGTGTGAGCATGTGTTAACGCAAATAAAACAAGCTTTAAAGGGTATCGAAATATTAGCACACTACGATCCCAACAAACTCTAGTGTGCAGCTCACCTAACCTTATATTTGTAACTGCACACACTAATTATGGGCATTATTACACGAATCGTTGAATCGAACAGTTCTCTTTTATTCTGCCTACATCTACTCTAATACAAAACCTCTAATCGGTATGTGTGACTCAAGCGCGGGGCGTTGGGTGCGTGCTGGCGCAGCCGGGGCCGGAGGACGAGCGCCCGATAGCTTATATGTATAAGAAAATTTCATCAATACATTAACAGAAGAAAGTTCATTTTACGCACTGATCACAAACCCTTAACAATGTTAGGCCCGCAAACGGGGATACCTACAATGACGACTAGTAGGATGCAACGGGTTGCACGACATTGGTCAAATCTGATATTCGTCAAATCGGCATAATCGGCAATTCGTGAAATACGCTATTGGTCAAGTAATTTAAGTACAATCAACTGTAAAAATAAAAGTAACTCTAGATTTTTTTTTAGTAACTCATTTATTCAATTCATATTAATTATTTACATAAAATTCATACCCAGCACAACTGTTTTGAACACTTTAACGCATCTAATTTTCCACTCAATAATTTTTCATTTTTTTTTTCTATTTTGGCATTTTTTATGATGTTGGATGTTTTCCTCTGCTTCTTATCTTCTCTTTTAACTTTTTTTAAAATAACAGTTCGCTTCTTTTTTTAAAATACTTCTGTACATGAAAATATTATGTTTTTCTTGTACTTTAAACCTTAATCTCCGATGCCAAGCCTCGACTGCGTTGGTGGTACGATGCGTTCATTTGCACAACACCACATGTCCTGAGAAATCCTTTTTATCCATTGCTCAGTAAAATATTTTTTGAAATTTTCCGCCCGACTGTCTTTTTCTGGCATCATTTCGATAGAAATGATGCAGAAATCATGGCGTATCTGTCCTTCATCAGATACTTTTGGCGCTACGTTTCTATGCATTGGGTACTATGCTGGTGTCCGTTGCAGATTTTATCGGAGTGTCTATAGCATCTGCTAGTCGTATTGTCTCTGATGTGTCTAGAGCCATAGCAAGATTGTACCCAAATTTTGTAGAGCTACAAAATCACACTCAACAAGAGTTTTATAATATTGCTGGTTTTCCTAGAGTACATGGTGCCATAAATGGCACCCATATATTAATAGAATCACGAAGTAATGAACCTCATCCATACTCAAAATCTTGTACTTATTCATACTTCTAACTATTTAGAGCAGGAAAATTAATTTTTCATACTGTAATTATGTCTTTTACAGATTCAAACATAGGAGAAGAATTTCGAAATAGAAAAGGAACATTTTCTATCAATGTGCAAGTTGTGTGTAACTCCTCACTACTTTTTCTAAATGTTGTTGCTCGATGGCCAGGATCTACTCATGATGCAACTATATTTAACCACTCTAATTTAAAAGGTTACTTATTTTATTGTTTATCCTGTGAATGGCACTGTCCCTATAAATTTCAAGAAAATCTTACATTATTATATAACTTGCAGATTATTGTGAACAAGGTTTACTTGGTAATCGCTGGCTGCTTGGTGACAGTGGCTATCCATGTAAGCCCTATCTATTGACACCTCTACTCAACCCGAACACTCCATCAGAGCAGCGATACAATGAAGCACATATTAAAACAAGAAATACTATAGAGAGGTTTGTTTTGTTTAGTTATCATAGATGTAGTGTTGTGGGTTTAAACAAAAAGTAATACATAATGTAATTTCAGATGCATCGGAGTTTGGAAAAGAAGATTCCCCATAATCTCTTTGAAATGTAGGCTCAAATTAGAAAATATTCAAGCAGCTATTATAGCCACTGCTGTGTTACACAACATTGCCAGAAAAATGAATTTGGAAGAAATAGAGCCAGAAATATCCATTCCAGATACAACACAGGAAGAAAATGTAATTGATAATGACAATTCTTTAAATACATTGGAACGGCAATTGCTAATAAATAATTTCTTTAATGTGTAAAATAAAAAGATAAATACATATTTTGTGTACATTTTTATTTTCTTTCACAAATTACACATCACAATATCACACACAGAGAGTAGATAATAATATCACTATTAAAAAGTAAGGACAAAATGAATTATGAACTACACAAATTTTAATCTTTTTGTAATCTAAGATTTTCTAATCTAGCATTTTCTAATTCTAACTTAAGTTTAGATATATTTAACTCCTTTTCCTCATTTTCTAGCTCGATTTTTCTTTTTTTAACAATTAAAAGCTCTGTTATTGCATTGTCTCTAAATAATCGGGCCTTATGCTTTTCCTCTTCCATCTTCTGTTTCCGCTTCGCTGTAAAAATGATAAAAGTTATAAAAAATGCCAAATATATGATCCCTTTTACTCTCCAAATAAGCCCATTACTTAAAAGTATTTGTTGTTTTATTTTTCATTGAAGGTTGAAAGAAAGGCAAGAAAACAAACAAATACTTTTAAGTTTGTTAATAATTCTGTTGATTATTATGGTAGAGTCATATGAAGTGTCGTCTTCTACATAATATTATAGCATGTCTCTAACAGGGATCAAATAAAACCTAAAATTTAAATAGATAACAGAAAATAGCACCAAAATGGAAAAAATAACAGCCACCCACCTAATGTGCCGCTGCCGCTAGCTCTATTTAGGAAAAAGATTTTCTGTTTAGAGGGAGGAGGAGGTGTCTCAAGAATTTGCATTTCTTTCAACACCTCCCTCTCATCACCACCTCCACCACAACAACCATCACCACCATCTCCTAGCTCAATAGCCGCATTCTCCATTTCACCCATCACCAAAGGACAATGGGCAAAAATGTATGGAACGTGGTACCCGCTCCAATATTCCTCATTAATATATCATTGAATAGACATTTTGATGCAGAAAAACGTCTACCATGGCGCCTGTCCCTATTCACGTTTGGAAAGCAATAATCTCACTATCTATACTTATTATTATAAAGCTTTAATCTCAGGAACTGCTAGTCCGATTTAAAAAATTCTTTCAGTGTTAGATAGCCCATTTATTGAGGAAGGCTATAAGCTATATATCATCGCTACGCTACGACTAAAAAGAGCCGAGCAGCAGGGGTGAAACCACGGGGAACAGCTTGTGTTTTATAAATGATGAAGAATTTATTACAAACTACTTATATAAGTAAAATAAAGCTAGAATAACATGATATAACACATTTAGGATTCTATTATTAAAAGAAGTAAGAAAACAAGCATTCTTTAAATACAAAACATATATTTTATCAATAAGTGAGTAGATTTAAAACATTACATATCGGTATCGACTATAACAGCATTGAGGAAAGATGCCGGAGCAGTAAATCCCGTATGCCTCGCATAGCCTAAGTACCATACGATGGACACTATATGTGCACAAGTGCCGATCGTACGTCGCCCGGTTAAACATGTGCAATACTGTTGGACAATATTCTTTGCACTGCTGATTAATATATAACAAAAATATGTTTTTACACGGACATGTCGCGACTGGATTCGTCCACGCAAAAGCCAGGCATCTTCGTGTATGCCATAGTCTGGCAGATCATCAAGTGCTCCCTCTCTGTACGTTTCAATTATATATAGACCATTTGATAAATGCTCGGCACAGTAAGATCTTGCCAGCTTGAGTTGGTATGTACCTAGCGCTAATAGAATTATATCCTCCTCCGTCATTGAAGGGAAATTTTCAATCTGGCTCGCTTCCATCCTCTGAAAATCTACTCTTCTGTGGTTAAGCCGTTTTCTCTCTACATACATATGCAGAAGATTCGGGGTATCTATTTTCTGCCTTATTATATGGACGAATTCGTCTACGTGTACGCTATCCACGATGGGTTGGTGGAAGTGATTCGTGATAGCTGCGGCAATCTTAAAATCAGTGAACATATTGGGCAGTGACTTATTAAAATATTTTTGCCGCAAGAGCTTAAAATCACGTTTAAACCGGCCATTTGCCACTTCCACAACCCACCGGCATAGCGTTACCGATCGAGCTTCGTTGGATTGTTCAGTGGTCAGCTGTGTCTCTTGGCGGTTCTTTGTTGGTGGGACATAGGATTCATACCCACATTCATCAATGAGGTCCAAGCTGTCCCTAAAACCTCGATCTAATATAAAAGCATCGTTTGTTCGGAGTAACCAATGTAATGGATGTTGTCCATCATTCATAATATCGCCCATTATTTGCGCATCTGTTTTTGTTGCAGCGTATGGACCCATTACATCCAATATACGTGGGACACTCAGAAAGTTTTGCGAAACTAAAAAAAATTGTTCTATACGTACATATATTTTTATTAAATCTTTTCAAAGTACTTTCCACCAGCCTCTATACAAAGATTCATGCGCCTAAACCAGTTTTCAAAACACTTTTTCCAGTCCGCCGCAGACACCTCGTTTACAGCCTGCTCGAACCCAGCCAGCGCATCTTCCGGCGACGAAAATTGTATCCCTTTGAGCTGATTTTTTATTTTTGGGAATAAAAAGAAGTCACACGGTGCTAGATCAGGGCTGTAAGGAGGGTGACCCAGGAGTTTGACTGGCGTGCTGTCCAGGAAGTCCCTCGTTTTGAGTACGGTGTGCGCAGGTGCATTGTCGTGGTGGAGCAGTAGCCCGCGGAGCCCTGTGTTTGGTCGCTTGTTGCTTATAACAGAGAAAACTTCTGGCAAACATTTGGAAGTATACCATTCGGCATTAATGCTTCTTTGATCCCGTAAGGGAATTGATACCAAGTGGCCAGTCAAATTAAAAAAGCTAGCGATCAAAATCTTACCCCCGCTTCTAGATCGCTTCACTTTGGTAGGCGTTGGCTCATTTTGAAACACCCAAACAGTCGACTGGCGCTTGGTTTCTGGGTCGTATTGATAAATCCAGGACTCATCACCTGTAACGATGTCGTAAACACGCCGAGACGAGCCTGCTTCAAATTTGTTAAGCATATCACGGCACCATTCCACCCGGGCCTGCTTCTGAGCATCGGTGAGGTTGTGCGGCACCCAGCGTGATACTATCCTCCTCACGCGAAGATGGCTGTGTAGAATCTCGTGAACGCTTCCCGATCCAATCTTCAATATGTGTTGAATCTCCTGATATGTAATTCGCCTATTGTCTTGGATTAAATTTTTCACTGCTAGCACGTTTTCTTCGGTAACAGCCGTCAAAGGGCGACCGCTTCTTTCGTCATCCCCCAAAGTTGGTCGACCGCGCTTGAATTCGTTATACCAACGATACACGGTTGCCTTGGAAGGGCCTTCATCCATGAATGCCATTTGAAGTCTATCGTACGATTCATCCGGTTTCAGGCGACACTTGAAATCGTATAAAATCATAGCTCTAAAATGTTCCCGGCGCAGATCCATATTTCAGTGAGACACAATACTTTGAATTAACTCGCAAAAAATGTGGAGGGAAATTTTGAAATTGGAACTTACTTATTTTTACTTATAAATAATCATATTTTCGAAAAACATAATAACTGGCCAGTCTCCCATATATAAAAACTTTTTTTCGCAATACTTTCTGAGGGGCCTGGTATATCCATCAGTACATACAAGTAGGAAAGGTTTCAGTAGATTCTGAAACTTGTGTAAACTGTAGGATAATCTTTGGAATAAAAAGTTCGAGCTTTTATTTATGTAAATGTAAGTACCATCACCAATCAATAATAACTTATCATTATTTTCATTTCCAAATAATGCTTTTGGTATAGTTAGATTTTTTTCCAAAAATTGTTGTCTGTCAATGTGATCCACTCCCAAATGCAGCCCGACATAATTGTTACTGAGACACTCCCTCACAATAACCAATAAACGTTCGAGCTTTCGTCGTGACATGTTAAATAATGTCGCAAGTCTTTCATTTGGCTCCCCAGAACGCAGTTTTGTTAGATAAATACCTAATGTAGTTCTCGGCTCTCTACATCTTTCATTTAGTGCAGGTGTTTGTACCAATATATTATCAAACTCTTCGCACTTGCGTCCTGTCCAAAAGTGCATTTCTTCGTTGGTTAAAGCGCCTCTCGTGTTGAAGTCTAGCCGAGGTCCACGTTGTAAGGCCATTCTTAAAATGTCACAAATGTCAGTAAACTGTTCTGTATTAAAATCATGAGTGACATTACATGTTTGAGGTAGCTCATCCCAAACGTTGTTCTCTAAGTGCTGTGTACACACTCTTGCACCATTTGGAATATAAAGCTTATATTCACAAAAGATGTGAGTTTTAATTGTTATTGGGATTCGATGGCGAGTTGCGTTTGGACAGTTGTTAAATATACAATGCCGTGGTGTGTTTGGAGCACGTGTATACTCTGAAACTTGAAATTCCTGAACATTTTGCACAGCTTCCGGCACAGCTTCCGGCACTGCTTCCGGCATTGCATCCGGCACTGCTTCCGGCATTGCATCCGGCATTACTTCTGGCACTGCATCTGGCATTGCTTCAGGCATTGCTACGGGCACGGCAGGGTTCGCATGTCTTCTCACTGCATTATCAGCGGACTGCCAACATCGGTGACACACACGTCGTGTGCCATCGAATACCACCTGAAAGTAGTAAAAATATGATTTAATATATATTTTTTTGGAACTAAGCTAAAAAACTGAGAAAACAACGTCACGTAAATACAAAATATTAAAGTGTCGATCGTAACCTAACAACACTTTTGTTATAGTAAGCGCAGATTCAACAAAGTCGTCGGGCCATAAATCATTTCTCTATGTCCATCTTGCTTGCACTTATAAAGCTTATGGAACGCTAATGCAAAATAATAGGGCATTGGAATAATAAAAGTGACTTTCGAAGGTCCGATGACTCCACACGTGCGCATAGTGTCCAGGTAGCTAATATCGAGTTAGAAAGGATAAGCCCTTTTCTTTGTACTGCTAACCATTATCTATTGTTATTGGTAATGACCGTCTTAAGTGGCAGCACCTGTGCTATACTTAGATTAAGAGTATAAACGGCACGGACGAAGGGATGATGAAATAAAACCACACCTTGATTATAATAATGGAAGTGCTTACCTCCAGAACAGCATGTTCATGAATAAACGCAGCGAACTCAGGGCGCGTTCTTGACAGATTAGTTGTCAAAACATGTTGTTGGTATCTTCTGGTATATAAAGCTCGCCGACACATTACACAGTTGAGACGTTCCATTGCGATATTCCAGTTCGAAAAGCAAATCAGTATAGTCCACAACACTAGCACAGGTCAGCGTTAATTAGAGCGGGTAACAAGTCCAGTAGGAGCGCAGGGGTCAGTAGTTAATAAAACCGAGTTATGAAAGCACAAAAGAAACTCAAACAGCAGCTAAACGTCGTCACGAGCGCAAAACGAACGAGCGACTGACGCAGGACGCGAACACGTCTGGTGTCAGTCGATCCCCTCCTCTCCCTCCCCCGCTGCTCTTGCGCACACCCCGCGCTCAGGAGAAACGGGACTCGAGTTAAAATGAGGAGTGCATGGCAAAGTCTTACGTAAAAACGTTATTAATAGAAAACATGAACGGAAATGCCGAAAATATTACCTTGGTACTCATTTTCTTACATAAATAAGTGGTAACTAATATACTCGTATATGTATGTTTATCGCCGGGGCCACGAGACTGTCTAAACAGGTTACTGTGGCCCTGGAAAGCAAAGGGAAACTGAAGGAACAGGGTTTTTATTAGTTAGTAAGACTGTCGTTTATCTTCAAACGCAATCAGATTTGAGAGTGGCGGCTATAGTAAAAATTGTTCCTCTTGGTAAGACCTTTTAAACGACACTACAATCATATCTATTGGAGCCGGGTACCATTTTGCTCATTCTCCTTTAATTCTCCTTCAGTAGCATCTCCACCAAACTCTACGGAAAAACCTTGGCATGTGCTGCCTAACAGTGATGCTACTTTGTCTAGGACGTCATCTGGTGGAAAGTAGTCCTTGCCTCCTCCAGTCTGTAAAAAAAAAAAAATAGCACCACAAATTATTATGTTAGCTTACCGTTGCGTATCATTAACGACAAACAATCACTAACTAACCTTATTATGGCTGATTCTTATGTCTGCGCAGCGTTTGCGAGCAGCCTTCTTCAAATTTTCCCATTTTAAACGAAGCTGGGGTGGGGTTCGCCGGGAACTTGATACAGACGAATTCAATTCTATTGCTTAGTTTGCCAAGCCTGATCCTTTAGTTTGTTATTGCTGGCATTCGTTGCTTTCGTAGTAATAACTGCATTTGCCGCCACAGAAGTTGTACTAAGAGCATCGCCTCATCCTTGGTCATTGGTGCCGCTTTAGTTGACTGTAAAAATTGAAATCTTTAAAAACTTGAACGAATTATGTAATGTAAAAAACATCATCCATGTAGATACTTACAGAATTCATTTTAATTCACTTTTAATTTATCAGTATCACAAAATAAACATAAACACAAACAATCGACGCGGCAAAGTGAAGCGTGGGTGGCGTCGCTGTGTCGAATTCGATATGCCAAAACTGTCAAAACGTTTTATTTCATTATTGAATTTGGTATAAAAATCAATTTGATGTTGATTCACCTTAAAATCTCCGAAAAAATATAAGTAATAAATAATTTAAGTAAAACTAAATAAGTAATTAATATTTGTTTTTAACATTAAATATTTGTGTAGCAGATAACTAAACGTTTCAAGAGGGAACGAAGGATAGCTTGCTATCCTTCGTTCCGCTAACTTGCTCTGTGAACGAAGGATAGCTTGCTATCCTTCGTTGACAACAGATAGATAGCACTTATCCTTGATTGTGAAACGCAAACTATGGATAGATAGAATCTTACTGTTAACCGGGGATAGCGATCTATCCATAACTAGAGATAGGTTATTGAAAACGGGCGTAATAAGTCGACGACCAATCTCTCTAATTCCAACATTCTGCTCATGTAAAAATATGATTTTATGTTTGGTATAGTCAATAAGTTGCGACATGATGCTTTTTACACCAAATTGCTTAAAAATACTTAACGAGTTATGTGAAACGATTTACAAATGTGTGTGCACAGTCACTGCTATTAGGCGTAGTGTAACTTTTGTCACTTAGATGAATTTATTATCTATCTTACGAATCAAATATATGTTTTACTTCGTATTCAACCATTCTTGGTAAAAATAAATTCTGTGAAGTTAAAGTTTTTTTTAATTTACCCACATGTTTACGTAATTATGTAGTGTGACTTAAAAGCTTTTCAACTTTAATGTCAACGAGATGATGATAAAAATAGCTTAACAAAATGATACACAATGCCGGTAGCTTCGACAATGTTGGGTGGGTTTACCTTAACGATACGTGTTAAAGATCATATTTGCGTGTCTGTATTGTTATTGTATTTGTTCATCGAGTTCTCGAGCGTGTCTGATAAGCTAATATAAATTGAATAAACCTTAATATTATAGACAGAGGGTCCAAATTCGTTTGTTTTTAGGGTAGGTCAGATAATATTGACAACAGACTGTACATAGTGGTAGCCCAAAATCAAACATCTCCTTTATGGTTTTGGGAATCGACTTTTACAAATTATTACAAACTCATGGCATAGTTTTTTTTTTAAATAACTTCATGGCCGCGCCGTCGAAACGGACACAAACTGCGAGGGCAATAAAGTAGTTTATTCGAATCCTCCTTTATGAGCCATCTTAAATATTATTATATTTTGATTTATCTTGATTACGGGGATTCTACAGTTAAAAACCTTAATCGTAAGATTTTTAGGTTATCTTGTTTATATATAGACGTATATCTCTTTAGGCTTAGCCATGTTGACAATCTACAATCGTTAACGCTAATAGAAACCTAGTCAAATGTATGGGAATGACGTCATCTCAACGCTAAATCACGTGGTCAGAACAAACGAACAGAAAATTCGTAGCCAACTTTACAATTTATTCAAGCGTTCAGAATGATAGAATGAAATGTGATCCTTTCTACAATGTTGATTGCTACATCCCGTGTAAATGCTAGCCATGTCACAGTTTTGACAAGCGCTAACGAAACGATATCGAAGTTTTTGTACGCTCACTTAGCGATCGCCCAAACCCAATAGAAAACGCTAAAAAAATAGCGTCTATATGAAATTGCTCTGTTGAGAACGTTAAGTGTTTTGTTTGTTTAACTTAATTTTGAACTATATTTACCATTTAGTATTTAAAATGCATACTTTAAATACACACATCAAAAGTGTCTAGGGATCAAGCATTTTTATGCGGATTTCTTGAGATTGAGATGTGGCTTTGTAATAAATTTATGATTTTATAAATTTATATGGATCCTTTTTGGTGCATTTCATAATTTGAATCAGGAACTGTGAATCAAATTCGAGTAAAAGATGAAAATCAGCTGTCAATATTTTCCCTATAAAAACATACAACGCATTGAAGACATTATTAGTGCTACTGTTTCCCTACTACTGATTAAAACCAACGTTATTATGGAGCGGCGACGTCATTTAAGCAGGGAAGAAATGCTCAGAGCCGTGGGAATGATAGAAGCTGGTTCCCGGCAACGTACTGTGGCTTTAGCTCTGAATACAAGTCAGAGTGTTATCAGTCGACTTTGGACACGTTACCGAAGCACTGGTACCGTGGCTGAGCGCCATGGAGGACGGTATCGCTGCACCACACGGAGACAAGACCGATACATTCAAATCTTAACTCGAAGAGCTCCAACAATAACCGCCATGATGTTAGCCGTGAGGCTTCATCACTCTTCAGGGAACTTAATTAGCGACCAAACAGTCAGAAACCGCTTGCATGAAGTGAACCTTCATTCCCGAAGACCGCTACGGGTACCACCTATAGCAATGCACAATCGTAGGATTCGATATCAATGGGCTCTTGAACACAGAAATTGGGCAGAAGAACAATGGCGTTTCGTGTGCTTTTCTGATGAGTCTCGTTTTGGTATGAGACCGGATACAAGACGTATACGACACTGGAGAACCCCTGGACGCCAACAGCGATTAAAATCCTGCCAGGAAGTCCATCCTTATAGTGGTGGAACCATCATGGTATGGGCGGGTATTTGGATCGGCGGAAGAACTGACTTGATTTGGATCAGAGGCAACCTCAACGCTCAAATTTATGCTGAGACGGTTGTATCAGACGTCATCGTTCCTCTACAAGTGCAAATCGGTCCCTTATTTCAGTTAATGCATGATAATGCACGACCGCACACCGCAAGAGTTGTAAGACAGACTCTCGCCGCAGCTAACATCAATGTCCTGCCCTGGCCTGCTCAGTCGCCAGACTTGAACCCGATTGAGCATGCATGGGATATGCTACAGAGAAGAGCTCTGCCGAATATGGAGGGTATCCAGTCGCAAGAAGACCTTTTTTTGTTGTTGCAACGAACATGGGCGGCCATTCCACAGCGTGATTTGGATGAACTCATTTTGAGTATGCCAAACCGATGTTCTTGTATTGTTAGTGTTCGCGGTAGAAACACGGATTATTAATTGTTTAAGTTACCCAATAAAATTTTAAAGAAAACTGTTATTTCAGTCTTTTTTTCGAACTTTAATGTTAGTGGTTCAAATGTCAAAAATCCCTTTATTAGAAAATGGCAAATTTCTTTATTAATGCAAAGGTGACTTGGTTTATCGTTACTGTGACAAACGAAAACACTTTATTTGATGAATCCTTAAAGAAAATTTTAATTAATATCAATCAGGAGAAAAGTTATTGCAAAAATATATGTTGATCCCTAGACACTTTTGATGTGTGTATGTTGTGGTGCGCTCATAATGAAGAAGTGTGGCTAAGGCGCCAAAAAGGGACATAAATCGTCAGTGCATGGAGACAATACCCGAAATGCCAGAAACTATATTTGTGCAGCATTTTCGGCTAGACAAAACGACATTCCAAGCCCTTTGTCAAGAACTCCGTCACAAAACTTCATTAAAAGGAACTAACAAGATTCCGCTAAAAGTTATGGTAAGTGCTTAATAATCAAACTGGTGTATGTATTAGCAACTTTTTATTATTTATTACTATCATTTTCTTTTCTCAGTGTTTGTATTTTTGTAGGTGTTGTGCGCTCTTAGTTTCCTAGCCACAGGATCGTATCAGCGAATTGTTGGCGTCACTCAGCATCTTGCGCAACGCACAACTAGTCGGTGCATCAGACAAGTAGTTGATGCTTTGAACCACCCTGCACTCATGGCAAAATGGATTGAATTTCCGAAAACAAGACAAGACAGAGCATTTATAAAACAAGAGTGGGTATTTATAAGTGCATGTAATGCACACATGAAATTTTAATTAACATTAATTATTGTTTCAGGTTTCAAAGAAAATTTGGCCTGCCTGGTGTCATTGGGTACCCATGTAGCTTTGGTAAGACCTAATGATGGAGAGCATCTTTTTTATAATAGAAAAGGGTATCATTCATTAAATGTACAAATGGTAGAGATAATATTTATTATAATGTATGGCATGTTAAAGCTAGATAAATCACTTCTTAATCATAGTTTTGTTTTCAGATCTCATTATTTTAAATGTGAATGCCAAGTTTGGTGGAGCTACACATGACTCACATATATGGTCTTCTAGTAGAGTTGAATCATATATGCGTGAACTTTATCAAAATTAGCTATGTATTTATTATAGTAAAAACATCTTGTCATACTATAGAAGTTTTCCTGAGTTTTGTCTACAGAAACTAATTTTTCAGGTGACTCTGGATATCCAAAACGTCCTTGGCTTATTACACCTATCCTCAATACAGTTCAAGGTTCAACGGAGGAACGGTACACTCAAAGGCATGTGCAAGCCCGTAACTGCATTGAGCGCTGTTTTGGATTACTCAAAGCTCGGTGGAGATGTTTGCTTAGAGACAGGGTTCTACACTATCATCCCCATGAAGCTAGCAACATTACAATGGCATGTTGCGTGTTACACAACATGGCATTGAAAGCTGGGTTACCACCACCACAACCACTTCCTGCTGCGCATGACTATGATGGGAATGATATAATCATGCAAGATCCCACACCCTCTGTGATTATGGGAGGCAGGAGTGAATTAATACAAGGCAGAGCCATGCTGAGATGTTTATTGGATTGGTTATAGTAAGATAATTTTAAGTTTTAAGATTTTATTGATGTTTTCATACTTACATACTTTATATTTTATTTATCTGATTTAAATTATGCATAATGTTTTTAGAATGTCCGATTTGTTTTATTTTGATTGTAATTTATTTAGATTGTATTGTATAGTGGGCTGGTTTCTGCAACTCTACGTCTAAAGCGCGTATTTTGCGTGCGGAATTTCTTAATTTACTTAGTTTATACATTATTAATAAAACAGCTTTATAATTACAAACACGTTTAATTTGACTAAACTCAAACTCACAACATTTATTTTAATTAGACCAATACAGGCACTTTCGAAAGCGAAAAATGCGTAGCTACAGTCCCAGTCACAAGGCATAATAACTTGTGAAGGTACTGTAGTTGCCCAAGCCCATTCCAAAGCGTAGATCTCTATGGAGAAGAATGGTCAAGAAACTCCATGGACACTCTTTAAAACCAAAATATGTAACAAAATCTTGGTAACATAATTCATGTTGAGAATTACAAATATGTGAGAACGATGTAGAAATACAGCAGTTAAGTTAAGAGCGTCCAGAGTAAAAGATTAAATCAGTAATTAAAATATATTTATAATATAAACCGTGGCAGCTCAGAGATGACCAGTCACAACTGACAGCGCCCTAAAACACTGACACACTGGTGGTGTGAATGGTAGTTAGGAGGAAGGATTTTTTTATTTACAATCCACTATATTTATTCATTGGAATTATCTTACATTAAAATCAATCAACAAGCCTATACAGTACATAAATATTGGGGTCAAAGTTCTTACATTTCAAAACTGAATTAAAATAGGTTTTATTTAATTTTATAAAAAGATCAAACTAACAAAAAGAAATAAAAATGAGACATACAATATATAAATAAAGACACATAATATAAATTATGAGAAGGGAAAGTTAACTGGATTGGAATAGCAAACAATTAAAATAAAAAGGATATGTATCTGATAATGTAGGCAATTAGAATAGTTCATAGCCCACAGCTGAGACTAGTATCACTACCTTAGACATTTAAGGAATAATATCTGTCGAAGGTAGTGATGATAGTCTTAACTGTGGTAAAATTTCTACCAAATTGTCTACAGTACCAGCCAGACGACTTAAAATTTGACTTTGGTTTTCTTCCATTTCAATTCTTCTCGATTCCAATCGCAGTCTTTCCATTCTCCTTTCGTGATAATTCTTTTCACGATCTGCCTCTAGTTGCAGCCGGCGATGCTCGACAGCCACGAACTCACTCGTGGCTCGTTCGAAGGGCGTTTGTAGACGGCGTGTGCGCGCTCGAAGCAGCCCGCGCCGCTGCGGCGTGTATATTGTAGGTGAAGCCGCAGGTGATGGGCTTGCCCGATTATGCAGCCGCTGCGCAGGCCCCCGTGACGTGGACGCGGTAGGCGACATCGCTGAAGGCATCGGCGCGGATGCAGTGCCGGGCGGCGGCGTTAGCACTGGTGGTGGAGGATGGCGTAGAGGTTCTCCAGAGGGCACCACCCTCTGGAGAATAGACGGTGAAGAAAGGCCGCTAGATGCTGGTGTTGCTAAAAATAAATAATTATTTACATTAAATTGTGCCCAAATGAATTATTTAGCCAAAACATAGCATCTTTAAAAATAATTAAGGTTACCTTGTATAGAATAAGAAGAAATAAAATCCAACATTACACCATCTGTGGCAGAAATTTGGGACGGACTGTCAGTTAGTGCAGGATCTCTGGTTGGTGGTGGTAGAGAATTTCTTTCAGATGGTGCAGCTTGAAAAATATAAAGAATATAAATTAGAAACAATTCACTTGTTTATATAATAAAATATGTCATCAAAACCTCTCTCCTCAATTCCAACTTGACCAGTGACAGCAGTCCAACCCATTATGGCTAACACCCTCTCTTCTGAAGCAGTGAGAGTTAGTCTGCTGCTTGGACCACCACCAGTACCAGAAGCCTCAGCACGTATTACCAAGGCTTTTTTCTTTGTTTTAGTTTTCCAGTCTGCCCACACCTGAACATATTTGTCCGTTAAATTTTTTCATGCATGTTTTCATCAATCATTTCCTAGTCTATGAAGTAAGCTGATTCTTATATGTACTTCATATTGTAGGATTATAAATAAAATAATATTTTAACAGTGGTTTAGATGAGATCTTACTTTTTTCCATTTGTCTATTGGCCTTTTCGCTCCTCCACCAATGGAGTTTAGTAATTCTCCCAGCTCCTGCCACAGTCGGTCAGCTTTTAGTCGGCCTTGAGGCCCTTGCTGGGGTCTCATTATATCCCCATGGCTAGAAACTATTAATAAAGTAAAGGGTCAAAAACAATTATTTTGTAAGTAGTATTACTTTATTTTGCGTATCACGGTGACGTGCTGCACTTGAAGTGCCTCACTCAGAAAGTGCTCTCAAGAAGTGAAGTGCTTTCGAGTGGCCGTCTATGATCGATTTTCAAATAACAAAGGAAGATATTTACGAAATAACTAATAATTTACGTACCTTTCCATGAATTCTAGTATAGCTGCGAACTGTTCTGGGCTTGCTCGAGATCTAGATTCCATCCTATAAAAGTTATCACTTCATCTAAGGCATCTTTCATTCAAATTCAGGATCATGTCATAACATTTCGAGTTACAGAAATGTTTAAAATTACATTCCGCACTGTGATATTATAATAAAACAATTGTAAGAAGAACTTGTTACCTTATTTTGCTTACTTTTTGTCACGTAAAACAAATTATTCCCTTCTTAGATATCCAAAACAAAACTTCAGCCCGCGCACAAAGCAACCAACTGTGACTTTGACGTTAGTTTGACGTTAGTAGGAACGCTCACCATAGACTAAAGTATAGGTTTTTTCTAAGGTCATTGTAGAACGAGCGATCGACTTAGTTTTGTCAAGTTGGCTACCAACTTAGCGTTTTCTACAATCGCTTACGCCGAAGCGTAAAAGATTGTAGAAAGAGAATAGATACGAATCGTTTGTGATATGGCTAGGCCTGCTTGTCTCCCAACTTTTCCGTCTTAGCTATTTAGTTTTCTGTTAGTCTTTAGTCGTTTTACAGCAATGTATAAGTTGCCTTAATGAATGCTACCTTTAAGAGTGGGTACCAAAATACATGCATCCTCGCCAGCGTCCTATAGCCACCAGTTTAAACACTAATGGAGGAGCAAATAAAGATGGTCCAACCTGGGCTAAGGTACCAAATTCAAAATAATTAAGTAAGTAGTGGTCATTGTATGTGGATAGGTTGGACATGTACCTACTTTGTAGTAAATAAAGTGACGGAGAATTGAAGTTACCTACTTTGATTTCTACAATCGGAGATGAAGCGTACGAGTTGCTCGTCAACCTATCGAGCCCAAGGAAACCGTCGGCGTTAAAGTACGGTGAAGCCATTAGCTTAATGCATCAGAACCTTCAGCCGACGCCATCTTCATTAGCGGAAAGATACCGCTTTCGACTGAAAAGACAAGGAGCGGACGAAAACGTGGCGACCTACGTCACATAGTTAAAAATATTAAATCGTCACTGCAGAAAATTTAAGCGAGAGCTTGAGTGACCAGTTCATATGCGGACTCAAGAGTGACGTCATCAGGCAACGACTGTTCGCGGAGGATGACTCAATAATATTTTCTAAGCCGTGAAGCTAGCGAACGCAATAGAGGCGGCTGAAAGAGACGAAGCGGTAGTGGATGGAACGTCCACATCTAGTCCCAAGGCGGAAGCGGTGCATTCGGTCACATCGAATAAGAGGGACGGCAGCGGTGCGAGTTGCAGCAGGAGCCGTGGCATTGTGCGGTCACGTGGGCACCGCGGGGCGGGCGGTGGCGACGGCGGGCAAGCCGTGAGCCGATTCAAAAAGATACACGATTATTTATACACAGCGAGGTCTGTTTCAGTATAATAGGTTAATTTACGGTTTGTCGTCAAGTGTAGGTGTTTTCCAACGTACTCGTATAATGACGAATTTGTTAGGTAATATACCGAATGTGCAAATGTTCCGAGATGACGTCAAAATTGGCGGGAAAAATAAAAGCGAGCATTTATATGCACTCGAACAAGTCTTACAGCGACTATCTGAGAGTGGGCTTAAGCAAGAAAAATGTGTTTCTTGGTTGATGCAGTGACTTATTTAGGCTATGTTGTTTCTAAAGAAAGGGTCAAAGCCAACAAATCAAAAATAAAAGCGATAAGTAAACAAGAAGCTCCAAATAATATTAGGGAGTTACGTTCCTTTATAGGAATGGTAATTTTTTTTTCAAAGTTTATCGAAAGCTTCAGTTCCATGTTAGTAACCTATACACAGGTTATTACAAAAAGGCAAAGACTGGAACTGGGATGAACAGTGTGAGCATGTGTTAACGCAAATAAAACAAGCTTTAAAGGGTATCGAAATATTAGCACACTACGATCCCAACAAACTCTAGTGTGCAGCTCACCTAACCTTATATTTGTAACTGCACACACTAATTATGGGCATTATTACACGAATCGTTGAATCGAACAGTTCTCTTTTATTCTGCCTACATCTACTCTAATACAAAACCTCTAATCGGTATGTGTGACTCAAGCGCGGGGCGTTGGGTGCGTGCTGGCGCAGCCGGGGCCGGAGGACGAGCGCCCGATAGCTTATATGTATAAGAAAATTTCATCAATACATTAACAGAAGAAAGTTCATTTTACGCACTGATCACAAACCCTTAACAATGTTAGGCCCGCAAACGGGGATACCTACAATGACGACTAGTAGGATGCAACGGGTTGCACGACATTGGTCAAATCTGATATTCGTCAAATCGGCATAATCGGCAATTCGTGAAATACGCTATTGGTCAAGTAATTTAAGTACAATCAACTGTAAAAATAAAAGTAACTCTAGATTTTTTTTTAGTAACTGATTTATTCAATTCATATTAATTATTTACATAAAATTCATACCCAGCACAACTGTTTTGAACACTTTAACGCATCTAATTTTCCACTCAATAATTTTTCATTTTTTTTTTCTATTTTGGCATTTTTTATGATGTTGGATGTTTTCCTCTGCTTCTTATCTTCTCTTTTAACTTTTTTTAAAATAACAGTTCGCTTCTTTTTTTAAAATACTTCTGTACATGAAAATATTATGTTTTTCTTGTACTTTAAACCTTAATCTCCGATGCCAAGCCTCGACTGCGTTGGTGGTACGATGCGTTCATTTGCACAACACCACATGTCCTGAGAAATCCTTTTTATCCATTGCTCAGTAAAATATTTTTTGAAATTTTCCGCCCGACTGTCTTTTTCTGGCATCATTTCGATTATTGCTAACCATCCTTCAATAATATACTGATAAGGCAGTAACGCTAGATTTGTGGTAAGGCTAACAATTTTGTTCAAATTATCATCAGTCACCATTTCAACTGCTTTTGCTTTTTTATAAATTGCTTGATTAAAATGAAAAAAGCAGTCTTCGACAAGAACATCAGGGAAAATACTTTTTGCAGAGTTAATGATTGTCATTTAAAACCACATAAAATATTTGAACACAAAACCGAGAATACTCTCTCATAGGTTTGCTGAGTTTTATTAGGCAAGAGGCAAAAAAATATGGGAATAATATTGGTGCTTGCTCTTGTACTGCCCACGTCTACGTGTATTGATAAAAGATGAAAAATAGGCCGCGGTACGGTTTTAAAAGTGCCATCTACCAAAATCAAATCCGTATTTAATGCTATCTATACCCTCAGCTATACCAATAACGAAGAATTTCGGTAACTCGTCTTTGTTTACATAAACTAAAAAATCATTTGAAAGTATTTCTGGAAATTTGACTGTATCCACCGTTGGGAACGCCTGTTTGTACGCCAATTGCTTTCTTTTGCATTTTGTTCAGACCATCACGCATTGATTTCAAACTTGGTATGTCCACAAAATCATCTTCTTCCTCAAGCTCACCCATAGTTTCTTCAAAAATTTTACTTACTGATTTCCATTCCTTCTTTACTCTTTCTCTGCATTTATTCATCTTAACGTCAATTAAATTTTTATCGAAATTAGGTTTACAGGTATGTCCACATTCCCTCAGAATTGACCCAGAATCACTGCTTAAAGTTATAGATCCATTGCACTCGCTTCTATTTACGCAACGCCATATTGTAGTACCGTTTTTTTTGTTGAGTTAAAATGGAATTGATATGCTGCACGTTTTTGTACCTTTTTCTGAGTCTGTAAATGTCAATACAGAATCGCTGCCTTTACTAGTAGAAGCCATTATATACACACATCGACACGCTCTAGGGATATTTCATACTCAATTAAATAACTCGAAAAGTACTGGCCGCATTGGAATCTTTTATATACCGATTTGTTTGTAATTTATCTCAGACTAATTCCAAATTCAAATGTTTGAAAATTCTTTTGTTTCGGTGGCATAAAAATGTCTGGATGTGTAGGAGAGGGAATTTTCATTTGTGCGAAATTTAGAAAACAATACGAATTACGTTTAATTACAGTTTTTTTTAATTTTTAAACGAAAGATAAAGTTAAAATTGAGGTATTGTAGCCATGCAACGCCAACATTTGACGAGGGCGGAGATGTCACGAGCTGTGGGAATGCTGGAAGCTGGGCCTTCCAGCGTAATTCAATTCAATTCCTTTATTTCAATCAACAAATTTGGATCATATCGACGGTTGAAAGGCTAATTGGTACAAGCGACATTTTTTGCGATATTGAGTTATATACATATTAGGAATCAGCAATTTTTTCTCCTTCGTTTGAGTCAGGTTTCAATTTTTTTTTTACTACTTTTATGGCGCTTAGCACCTACAGCAAAACATACCTCATTTCTAAGCTCATTGATCTATACGACACAAAATTAGGCAAATTTGAGGACTCGATGACTTAGGCTATTTTGATTTTTCGAACTTTTATGAGGAGTGTCGATTATGGCATTTGGCTTTTTCGCTGTAGTTGTGGTTTTGTCGTTTGGCCCATTTTGCATTCAACTACATTAAAAAACCGTGTCGTTTGAACCATTTTGCATTAAATTATATTAATTGACCTAAGCTTCAATATTTACTAATAATCTAGTAAGGGCTCATTTTGTTTCATCCTGCAGTCCCTCTAATGGGCATCTGCATCAAGCTACTTCACTCTGGTGTAACACCATCATGTTGCTTACAATCATTGTGCTTATTCAGCTGTCAGTTGACATGGCGCTCAATTCATTTTCTCTCGTATTGTTTTATTCTAAGTCGATACTTGAGCCAGTTTACTGTCAGCCATTTTTTTACAGCAAGCATTTGAACCATTTTGCCTTTCTCAAAAAAATACAAAATTTGATGCATTTTGGGCTAACCAACATAAAATTTCCAAAATAATACACAATTAACAACAGTAATAGCTTAAAAAGAACCTAGGGATTTACTGTATAGAATAAATAAAAGTCTATTAAATAGTTGTTATTTTATGTTTTTTTTTTTTCCAAAAATAAAAGTTTAATCCATCCTCCTACAAGTATTACTAAATGTCGCTTAGGTCAATTAGCCTTTCAACCGTCGATATAATAGGCACATTAAATACAAATTATTATAAAAATAAATAAAAAACAAACACACTTTCATTATTAATAATGTTGCTGACGCCATAGGGACCCACCAAAATGTAATTTCAAGATTGTGGACACGCTATCGTGCCACAGGTGAAGTAGCGGAGAGGCACCGGGGGCCAAGTCGCATCACTACCCCCAGACAAGACCGTTTTTTGCAAATTACTGCGCGAGCTCAACCAAATGCAACGGCGACTCAATTGGTCCAAAGGCTGCGAGTGCAACACCAAGTGCTTGTGAGTGACCAAACTGTAAGAAGGCGACTGCATGAAAGCAATCTACGCTCTCGTAGACCACTCCGGGTCCCACCTTTACGGAGAGGCAATCGTGGACGACGATTAGAATGGGTTCGGAACCACGTGGACTGGGGCCGTGAGCAATGGTCCAATGTGCTGTTCACGGATGAATCCAGGTTCGGCTTCCATCCAGATTCACGAAGGACGCGTGTTTGGCGAGTTCCTGGACGATGGAGCCGTCTTCAGAACCCTCAGGAAGTTCACCCATACCAAGGAGGAACAATTATGGTTTGGGCAGGAATTCGTCTTGGAGGACGGACGGATCTCGTTTGGGTGCGGGGCAATATGACGGCAGAACGATACGTCCAACAGGTGCTGGGGCCCGTAATCTTGCCCCACAGAACACAAATGGGGCAAGATTTCCTGCTCATGCACGACAATGCCCGGGCACACGGCGAGAACGGTAGCAGCTTGGTTACATACACACAATGTTAGGGCCTTAGACTGGCCTGCTCAATCGCCAGATCTAAATCCCATTGAGCATGCGTGGGATATGCTGCAAAGAAGAGCTCTGAAGGAAGTTCCTGAAAATCTGGCTACAGAAGATCAACTTTTTGCGCACCTCAGAAGGACATGGGACAATATTCCGCAGCAAGACATTGACAACCTTGTTCTGAGCATGCCGAATCGTTGCCGATGTGTTATGAACATCATGGGCGCTTTCTCAGACTACTAACTTCAAGTTTATAAACACAAATTAAATTATTTTTCCATTTTTTTCAGTTTTTACTCATAAATTAAAAGTTAATTCATATACGGTTTCCGTCTATGCTTCATTTTTTTTCCATAAAATCCTGAAATTTTAATCGAAGTACCTTAACCATTATTAAAAAATGGTAGAATATTAAATAACGTATCTTTTAAATATAAACATGTCATATAAATAATTAACACATTGATAGTAATTCGCTTTTTTTAAAAGATCCCTAGACCGTGTTGATGTGTGTATATATTTCACCAAACCGAAGACACGAAAATAAAGAATATAAGTAATTGTTGTAATTTACAAATAATGAAATGTCACATAATTGACTGGAAAACAAATGACGGCATAATATGTTATTCTATTAAGCCAGCATTTTCCGCCTAAATCCTACCTACCCTTACGGATTCATCGAAACAAATAAAACCTCAAAATCAGCATCCTCAACCTATAATGTTCCCATTGCTGGGACACAGGCCTCCTCTCTATGAGGGAGTGGGCTGTAATCCACCACACGGGCCCAGTGCGGGTTGGTAAATGTCACATTTCTTTTAATTTTTAGTTCTAGGACATGCCGGTTTCCTCACGATGTTTTTCTTCGCCGTTTTTAGAGGGCAGCGGTGATGAAATAAATTATACAAAGTGATGCGCCTGCCTGGGTTCGATCCCACAGCTTACTGTTCGTAAGTCGGGGCTGCCACCACTGGGCCACTGCTGCTCTCAAAATACTCAATTACACACAGCAGGCGGCTTTTCCTTTTGTAACTTCCTACAAGTAACTTATGTGAATTCGACTGTGTGCTTGTTGATGTGCTTGACCAATAGCGTATTTGGCAAATTTTGTGATTGGACGAACAGGCGATTTGACGAACTACAGCTTTGACCAAATTCAAATTTGACGAATTGCCGATTTGACGAATATCACATTTGACCTATGTCGTGCAACCCGATGCAACGATGGACAGTGATATTATCGGCACACGATTACCACATTGAATATATCCGTAAGAATGAAAATTGTGCAGACGGTTTATCACATCTGCCAGAAAATAATAGCGTTAAACCTGCACTTCGCACAAGACACGTTGTTCCTTAATTATCCCGAAAGCAAAATACAAACGGAGCGGCATTCGTTATAAAGTAAACTTTTGAACTACCTACGAGATAGTTGGCCTTAGGTGTGACATCGTGAACCTACAACCGTATTTCAATAAGAAAGCGGAACTGTTTTTAAGATTTAATTATGGATTTAGTTAAGACGTACTAAGTATATGGATAAATATGTGTAAGCTAGGCAGGTCAGGCGCCGGTCGCTGCCATCAGTGCTCTATAAAGTCAACCGTTAGCTCGTGTTTTAATAAGTGGTTCCGCCATACAAACATTACAGCGACGATGGGTGGACAAGAGTTTGCAACGGGTGATACAAGATGGACAGTCAATTATAGTCAATAATTTTGGGGACCGAACGCTTGATAAAAGAGTACCATACCTTCTCAACCGATTGCCTGCTGATATAAGAAGTCAGAAAATGAAAAGCAAGTTGGCCAAATCGCTTAAACTATTCTTTCTCAGGAGTCTATAAACCATATTTTTTAAAAAGGTGGTTTGTAGATTGTTGGGGGAAATTTTATATAACATTATATTAATATTTTAGAATAGATTATGAGAATAGATATTTTTAGATTTACTTTAACATTATCTTTAAAATATTGTTCCGTTCCCACAGACAAACCGTGGAAACGGTTTTGTGGGGCATAGATTTTAAATGAAAGTTTGTAATAAAATTGTATAATAAATAAATAAATAATAATAATAATCCATTTCCTCAATCAGTAATATATTTTAATATTTTCAATTTTATCATGCCTATAAGAGAGACGATAAAATTTAAAAAAAAATTTTATTAATCTAATAATTATCATTTCACTGTTTCAGACAATTGTGCCAGTGCAAGAAGACACTGAAATAGATTGTGTTCACATTTCCCCTATTCTTGGGATGTCACGCAATGATCCAATACCAGCATCATCCATAAGTAAGTCATTCGAATATGTTTTGGAATGTTTGTAACTAACATAAAGTTATTTTACCAACCTTCTATGGATGTTGCTTGTCCGAAATAAAAGTTATATTATTTTTAAACATTTTGAATAAGCCGTCCATCAGACACATAACCCAACGTAAAAAAAAACGTGTTGGGACAAGTGCCATTTTTTTGGATTTTTTATATTTTAGTACCTGCGCCTCCCAAGCCCCTGAGTACCATACCACTGCGACCCTGCCGGCGCCACTCTTCAATTCCGAGGCAGGTGAATACAAAATTTGGAGCAGCAGTTCACGACTATCGAAGCACGGCGCATTCAAGCATAGTTGATGACCGCGCAAACATTTACTCAATTGGCGGGACATGTTGGTAATATGACAATTGCTTTGACGTCAATTGCTAATGCAATTTCTGATGTAGCTAGAAAAATGCCTAGTTCATGACTTTGCCATTTTTAGCTAGGTACATAGGGGGTGTAAATCACCTCATCACGAAGCCGTCAACCAAGCATTCTGTAAATGAAACTACGAGTAAGTAACTTAACGCAAAAAATATTGCTGGGATTCGACTTATTTTTGGGGGGTTTAAAATCATGTTTTGTGGTAGAACTCAATGTAACGCACTCAAAACAATTATGCTGATGGGCGGATTAAATAGTACGGGGGTCGTGGAGGTGTTTAAAGTAAAAATCTTCCAATAAAAACTTGTGTTTAAAAAAATACTTGTCAAAAAGTTGGAACTTTGACCCCTAATGTTTTTCACGGGATGCCGATTCCAAATAAAACTATCATGATATCGCACACCAGGTGCAATAACGTCATAAATGCTAAAATTGCTAAAATGAGTTATTGATCACAAATGATGTCAAACATGCGTCTACATCCGGTGCAGCAATATCATAAATGTAACTCCTAAAATGACCCACTGAGGGCGTAAGTGTCGTTGTGGTTTTGGTGGGTTTTTGTGAACGCTAGTGCGAGAACGTTCTAATTGGTCAGTTGCGCGCGGCCCCCCGCAGGAAGTGTTTGTGAGTAGGAGCAACAACGTCATAAAGGTAATTATGACAAATATTTCATACAATTTTGGGGCAAGAATGTCACAAGTGAACACTTCTGACATTGTGGTTCTATTTCTATTATACTATACAAGCAGCAAGTAATACTGTCATTTATTACAATTTTGTCAATATTGTCCCAGAAAATGTACTAAACATAACCTATAAACCGTTGTCATTATTTTATTTTCAATGAAGTTCCGATATATTTTTTTCTACTGTAATTATAAATTAAAGGTTATGTACAGTACTTACAAAATGTAATACGTTTTGTTCTTATTTATAGCTAAAATAAAATTATGGAAGGACGAGGTAAAAAATTAGTGCGGTTGGTTCAACTAACCAAAGAAAGCCATGACGAAGGTGAAGTCAGGGATATAGAGCCAAGTAAGTTTTTATGTATTTTGTTAATTAAAACTTTTTCAGTAGGTAAATACCCGTAATTATTTACATGTTTTCATTTTTCATTTAGCTTTATCGACAGCACCGAGTTCTCCTTCCATTTTAAACCATCACGATGGTGATTTAATAAAACATTCCGTTACGAATGCTGTTGAATCTTCAAATATCCGTGATGATAAAACTCAGGTATGGTATAAGATTTTCTAATTCAGAACTATTAATTATTATTTTTTGGTTTCTGTTAATATTTTTACGCATTTTACTTAATTTCTTTTAACTTATTGTAGCCTATAAGAGTTTCCAACGATGGAAACTCATCTGGACATGCCTTTTCTGGAATTGAAGAAGAGCAATACGTACCTAAGCCGTCATCTAGCTCAAATATTAGTATTAATGCTGTTGAATCTTCAAGCATCCATAACGATCAAACTCAGGTATGGTATATTGAATCACAATGATATTTTTTGGGTCTTTTTTAATATCTTTACGCAATTTACCTACTTTTAATTTCTTAAAACTTATTTTAGCCTATAAGAGTTTCCTACAGTGAAAACTCATCTGAACAAGACTTTTTTGGAGCTGATGACGATGAGCAATACGTGCCTAATATCCGAGTTATCTGACGATAACTCGGATAGTAGTAGTAACTCTAGCAGCAGCTCTCCTAGCAGCCCTAGCAGCAGCTCAGGAAGTTCTTCGTCATCGGAATCTGACCACGAAACGCTTAGCACTGGAAATATTAACCAAGAGTCCGGACCATCGCCCATGAAACGTAGTAGAAAACGTACTCGCAATCCAAGAAAATGGAAAAAAAAATCCGCCAAAATGCTGAAAAATTCTGGTCAGCAATATACTTCATTAAAAACTGGTATGGTTAAACCCCCTAAAATAATGGGCCCGATTTGTTCAGATAAATCTCTTGCTCATCAAAATTTTCGACAGAAAACAGAACTAAGCTATTTGATGCTAATTGGCAGTTAGGCCAATTACAAAGGCAGCGTGATTATTTGTCATCTTTTGTGAGACTTTTAGAGTTATCGTATCGGAGAATAAAAGAATCTCATAAAAATAATCCCAGGAAACCAAATACAACTTTTTATTTATGCAATGATGGAAGAGAAGTAAGAGTATGCAAGACATTTTTAATGAATACCTTGGGTGCCACTGAACGAATTTTACGTACAGTTATAGAATGCAAGCATAAGGCTGAAGGCCATAACATTATCAAAGAAGATGGAAGAGGAAGACACGGCAAACAAATCAGATTGGACGAAGAAATAAAGCAATCTGTGAAAGATCATATTAACTCGATCCCAAAGATAAAGAGCTATTATTTAAGAGCAAATACTAGTAGACTATTCATAGAGGGAGATTTAACTATAGCAGAAATGCATATATATTACACGAAGAAGCGTCAGGAAGAAAATAAACCAGAAGCTTGTTACGACGCTTATGCTCGAATTTTCAACACAGAATTCAATATAGGATTTTTATCCCAAAAAAAGATACCTCTGTCGACTGTGAAGCTTATAAAAACGCATCTGTCGAAGAGAAAGCAAAATTGGAAAATTCTTATAAATTACACCTCGAAGAAAAAAGTTTATCTAGGATAGAAAAAGACGTGGACATGAGGAATTGTAAATCGGAGAGCAATACTTTTGTAATAATATACGATTTACAAGCTGTATTGCCATGCCCGATTGGAAAGTCATCTGCTTTCTTCTACAAATCGAAACTGAACTGTTACAATTTTACGGTAAGTTCTTACAGTCACTAATAATAATTTAACGGATAATCTATTATCTAATTATTACATTCATAAATTTTTCAGAAAGTGCGTGTATTCAAAGTGTAAAGTGCGTGTATTCAAACTTAACCGACATTCTTTACCAGACCAATTAGAGCAGATTTGTTTTCCATATGGGATTCTGGCACATTTGACAGTTCCAGGGTAGACGCCTTTGAGTTTCGCTCAAGGATCTCAATTTTCTGTTCCAGAGTTTTTATTTGGCTCTTGAATACAGTATTTTCAGATTGATGAAGTTTAGACAAGATTTCATCATATATTTATCTGACATGTATTGGATAAATTCAGTAATTTTTTCATTTTGTTTTACCAATCGTCTCTTCGTCAAATCTCAACGCCTGGGTTTTTTGTTGGAGCTGAACATCAGCCATATCTCTTAATTCAGCCAGAGAAGAGTCATCGTACTCAGTTCTGGGATCGATTCCCACTGCACAATTTTCCGTCAGGCCCTCAATGAGTTTGCAAATTTCTCGTTCATCGGTAGAAAGAAGGACAAGCGAGTTTAAAGACGTTGCAGGTGTTTGGTCACTCGTGTGGCAAGCTGTTGTAGATTTTGAAGTGGTTATTTTATTTGCCAAATTTGCTCCAACGTTCACAAAGAAGTTGTTGACATCGTTTATGTCCGCCTTGGGATTATTAGATGACAAGAGGGCTGACGAGACATCTGCCCTCTTGTCAGTCCCGGCAGATAATTTTTTAATGACATCCCATAACTGCTTTTTGTTACCCTTTGCATTTTCAATTTCCAGTTTTTCATACCTCTTCTTTGATTTTTTAAGCAGAGCGGAGCAAAAATTTCTATAGCGCTTATATGTCAATTTTAGTATCTCGTCGTCAGGGTTTTAATTTTTTGTGCAAGTTATCCCGATTTCTTATGCAACGAAGAAGTCCTTTAGTTATTCATGGTTTTGATATTAGTTTTCTTTTTGACGTTTTAACTGTACTGGTGAATTTTTTACTGCTGAAGATAGGCGAGCCACGAGGAGATTGGTCGATACGTTAGCGTCTTGACAGTTAAGAATAGGCTGGAAATCCATGTTTTGTATTATTTTATCCCGATTGTCAAAGTTAACCGAGCAATATGTTTTGTTTAGGTACTTCAGACGCGATTTAGGTCTACAGCTAATGGCTACACTCTCGTGGTCAGTGATAGATGTTTCGAAAACAAAACAGCAAGCATCTATTTTAGTTTTCAGCATCATGTGGTCTAGACATGTTAACCCATGCGTTGGCAGGGTATGAGCCGTAAGCAAGCCATTGCTAGCTAAGCTGTTCAGGTAGTCGTATGATCGTTTATCGGAACTGTTTGGAGCTATATTGATATTTATATCACCACAGAAGAAGATATTAAAAAAGACACAGATTATTTAGTAACGTGTTAATTGAGTCGATAAATTTTACAGTGTTTGACTAGGTGGGCGATACAATCCTACGATGCAAGTATTTCGATCTAGTTTCAATACAAGGCAATTAGCATCAGTAACTGTGGGTTCTTCAGATATTACATCCAGGAGCTTGTTATAGTAGATGACAACTCCTTCATTTTGAGTTTTGTGTGAGGTGGTCGCTATATGATTGTACGAGCATCGCCACATGATATAACTTGTTTTAGTTTTTACCTGAACAAGCAGTCGCTAATTCCCCGATTATTTATGTACATTCGGTTTAGTTGCATTAAACCGTGGATAACTCCTGGTCTCGTACGTTGTATAAGACACAGTGACAAACTGCACCTAAAATCCAAACTTGCACCGGATGACGTAATACTTTCTGTTACCTATAAAAGATATCGGAATTTCTGTAATAATCTTTTGAAAAAACTAAAAAACCAGTACGATAAACATGAACTACAGAAGGCGGGAAAAAATAGTAAACTTGTGTGGAAATTTATAAAAACCAATACATTGAGGTCAAAAAATTCCGAACATCCGCTTGATTTACTATCAACAGAAGTAAATCCATCCGAAGCAACAAATGTGGTAAACCACTACTTTGTCAACGTTGGTAAAAACTTGGCTGAAAAATCCTCAAATATTAGTCGTCTTCCTACTCAAAACCCAAGGACATATTCCACATTAAATTCGTTTGTTTTACTAGATACTGACGTCAACGAAGTAATTAGAATAACAAACGGGTTAAAGGAAGTCTGCGCAACTGGGTGGGATGATATACCCAATAATATACTTAAGAGATTTAAACACCTACTGGCCCCTCCCCTGACCCACATTTTTCAGCTATGTTTATCTCAAGGGATATTTCCAAAATTGTTAAAAAAGTCTGTGGTCACACCTATTTTCAAGTCTGGAGACAAAAGGAGTGTGAATAACTACAGACCCATTTCAGTACTAACGGGTATTTCAAAAATTTTAGAAAAAATCATTAACAGTAGATTGATAAAATATCTGGAAGATAACAAACTACTTTCAGATAATCAATTTGGGTTTAGGCCTAAAAAATCAACAAGCCAAGCAGTAAACAAATTGACTAATTACATTTCTACAAATCTAGATAGTGGAATGCACACAGTTGGGATCTTTCTAGACCTTGCCAAGGCCTTCGACACTATTTCCTGCACTACTCTTTTGCAGAAGCTTGAAACACTTGGCATTAGAGGAGCACAGCTTCTACTCTTGTCTGATTATCTAAGTGATCGACGGCAATCTGTAAAAATTGGCCCACATACAAGTTCTGACCTTTCAAATACTCGTTTTGGAATTCCACAAGGCAATAGCTAGGTCCTACATTATTTTTAATCTACATTAATGACCTGTGCTGCCTGCCACTCCAAAATGGTGTTATTATGTCTTATGCGGATGATACTGTTTTGTTATTTGCAGCTAAATCAAGAGCTGAGGCCTATGAACATGCTCAAAATGGCTTTAACATTGTGACAAATTGGCTCCAGAATAATCTTCTGACACTAAATGCTGAAAAAACAAAATACATTTTATTTACAATGAGAAATACTAACACACCGCTTACTAACCATTTACTCGCATAACTGTAGCACGTGCGCTGACACTGCATGTTCTTGCCCTACTTTAGATAAAGCTGACCACTTGAAATATCTAGGTGTCACTATTGACTCCAATCTTAATTTCCGTAAACATATCGAGTTACTGTGTACTAGAGTGCGCAAACTTATATATATTTTTAAGAATTTACGTAATGTAGCCGACTATAATTTAATAAAACAGATTTATTTAGCGCTGTGTCGAGTCTATTCTAACATATTGTATAATATCCTGGGGGGGCGCGGGAATTTCAATTCTTCTCCCTCTAGAACGTGCTCAAAGAGCAATTGTAAAGATTGCGACCTTCCGTCCTTTTAGATTCCCTACACACCTGCTCTACAAAGCATGTAATGTACTTACAGTACGGCAATTATTTATTCTGCACATAATACTACACCAGCACTCTACACTTCCCTATGACCCAGTTCCTTCTGATAGGAGAAGGAAGGACCTGGTTTGCACAAAACCTTAAACTAGACATGCTTTTGCGAATCGATTTTATGTGTTTCTAGGACCTTTTCTTTATAATAGACTTAACAAGATACTAAACATCTATAGTTTAAGTTATAAAAAATGTAGTTCTGTAATGTCGGATTATTTAGCGATACTTAATTACATAGACACAGAAAAACTTCTAGAAGTTGTAGTATAAGTATGTTATCCTCTCGTATTTATTTGTACATATGTATTTAGTTAATTAGCTAGTTTTAGTGTTTTTCTTTTGTACCAATTTGATTATACTTATAGTTAATAAGTGTACTTAAAGTTAATAGATTAATTTTATTTTATAATTTTAATGTCCTAATTAAATTGTGCTATGTAAAGTGATGGCCTGAAACACAGGTTTAAATAAACCAAGTTCGGGCAGGTCGCTACCAAACATCTGAATTGAACTACATATTATTACTTGCAACTTTTGAATATGTTTAGTTATAGTTTACTTATAAGTACTAATTTTACCCTTGTAAGAGAAATAATACTACTCTGCCTAAATGTAATAATAATAATAAAAAATAAATCTCCAGGGCCGGATGGACTGCACAACTTCTGGATCAAATGGTTCCAAAGATCGCACGCTCGCTTGGCGTCCCAGTTTCAATCAGCCTTAGAGTCAGGGTCGCTGCCCCAGTTCCTGGGGGCTTAGACAAAGTAACAATTTCAAAACGATAACGAAGTTAGAAAATACTAAAATGTATGGGATTGACATAAGCCGCGTTAAGTCACGTGGTCAATCGACATCGTTATCGCAATTTGGTAGACAATGTTATAATTCGCAACGAAACCATAAAGTATCGAATCGTTATCGTGTTTATCCCATACTAATGCGTAGACAAGCAGCGCTTTCAGTGTTCGCTTTCACCTCAATCGTGATCGTCAAAAAAGATAACGAAACGAATGCTAAAACGTTGTAGTTATTGAAACAATATGGCCGGATTTCATTCAGCAGCAGATTTTTGACATTGATTTGATTGATTGATGACATACTCATAGTATTTATTCTGTGCTAAAGGCGTAACTGCAGATCAAATAAATTACAAAATGCATTCTTTACGTTTATTGTGGGCTGCACACAATGAGAACACCTGGGAGAGGCGCCAAAAGCGATTAAGACAGCGTCGGCAATTGGAAACAATTGAAGATATGCCAGAATTGTTGTTCATCCAACATTTCAGGCTTAATAAAAGAGTCTTTAGGAAGTTGTGCAAGGACCTAAAAGTTCATGCCCGATTAAAAGGTTCCCCTGAAATTTCCCTGGAAATAAAGGTAAGAAATTTGACATTATTAAAACAATTTAATTATATGTATTGCAAGCAACTAGTTACTTATTGTTGTTGGTTGTTGCACTTTTGTAACTTGAGTTAAAGCATCTTCGTCTGCTTAGTTTATAGGTGCTATACAACAATACTATTGTGGTACCACACAATACTTTATTAACTGCTGTAAATAAAAATAACACCACATCAACCTAAATAGGTTTAACCTACCTATGTATGATTATATTTTTTAGGTGCTGTGTGCTCTTAGCTTTTTAGCTACAGGGTCGTACCAGAAGATTGTGGGTGTGGGCCAGCATTTGACACAGCGGACAACAAGTCGCTGCATCAGTGAGGTTGTGAACGCCCTTAATCACAATTGGATGGTCAGCAAGTGGATAGTGTTTCCACAAACGCCACACGAGAGATCCTTAATCAAAGAGAAGTATGTACTTAATATATTTTAAATACCTAATTAAAATTTTTCTTAGGTTCCTACATACCTAAATAGTTACTTTTTGATATTTGTTGTAAAATTGTTAAATAATTTACAGATTTCAAAGGACACATAATTTGCCTGGTGTGATAGGGTGCATTGACTGTACCCATATTGCTATCACAAGACCGAGAGAGGAAGAACATACATTTTTTAATAGAAAAGGATATCATTCCTTAAATGTTCAAATGGTAAGCCATTGGATAAATTCTAATCATAATATAAAACTAAGTGGATAACAAACTTCATTGAAATTATGTATGTATGTATTTGTAAATAAAATAACCCTTATTTATAATATGAACTCAATGGAGAATGTAAGAGGAAGCCTATGAGCCTAGCGGCACAGCAAAATGAAGGGACATTTATTATTGTATACATGTGAAATCTATAAAATATCTTTTAAATGTTTTATAAGTAGGTACCTTAATTCGAAATTAAATCCCTTCCCCACCTTGCAATTTGCTTCTTTGTGGAAACCAAACAAGTACTTATAGTTTGATTTCATTTTCTTTTCAGATATGTGATTATGACTTACGCATAATAAATGTGAATTCAAAATTTGGTGGAGCAACACATGACTCCCACATATGGTCTGCAAGTCATGTGGGCACATACATGCAAGGACTTCATGAAAGTGGTGAACATGTTTGGTTATTAGGTAAGTGTTCCATATAGGTATTGTAAATAGTGAGACATCTGAAATAGCCCTATACGCCAAGCAGTAATTGCACTATATTTAAGTGAGCATGACTACAAATAAACAATGATTATTCAATTATTTATTAGAACTGGAGTAGACTATTAACAAAAATATATTTCCTTTCTTTTTAGGAGATTCTGGGTATCCACTGCGGCCCTGGTTGATGACGCCTATATTAAATGCTGAACCAGGATCCCAGGAAGAGATGTACACACGACGTCATGTCCAAGCCAGGTCTCGCATTGAGCGCTGTTTCGGACTACTTAAGGCTCGTTGGAGGTGTATGCTTAGACACAGAGTTCTTCACTATCAACCTTACATAGCTAGCAAAATTACTAATGCATGTTGTGTGCTGCACAACATGGCATTAGATGCTAGAATACCACCTCCAAGTGATATGCCAGCCGGGGGTCTAGAAGATAGTGAAGATCATGCTGTACAATATAGCATCTCGACCAATGATAACCAAAATGAATTAATCCGAGGCAGGGCTATGCGCAATCGCTTAGTTAGTAGGATGTAATATAGGTGAATAAAATAAAATTACTATTAAATATCTTAATATTTTTATTAAATCACTTGATAAACTATAAAATTTTAACCTTATATAATTAGTATCTCTACTAAACATAATAATTATATTAATCAGCCTTTATACATCAACTGCTGGGCACAAGACCAGCCTCACCTCAATAGGCCATAATCCAACATGCAAGCTAGATCTAATGGATAACAATATTCACTATTATCTAAAATAAATGCCAATGTGTGTGACACACTGTCTATTAAACAGATGAACCAGGGGTACAGAAAGTTAGCCATGCAACACCTAGGTGAACTGCTTTGGTGTTCCACTGGTCAGAAAGGCTTCTTTTTACTATTACCTTAGGTATCGCAAAACTTAAAAACGTAAAATCAGTCTCACAGTTACAGTCGTAAAATTGGGCAGTAAAAGAGGCAACATATTAGGTAATTTAACGAAGTCACTTCTTTCGCCCAAAGGGTTCACATTATGTAAATACAAACTTAACACACTTAACAACTTAAACAGCCTTAGACATTCTGCATCTCAGACTTTTGCTAGTATCCCACTCGCAAAAGTCTGAGATGCAGAATGCCTAAGGCTTCAGACATAAATATTAAAAAACCTTTGATTAATATAGCAATAGGGACAAGACAATTACTGAACTACTCAGTGTTCAGCGGTTCTGTGTTGTCCCTACTGCGATAATAGTCAAGCCAAGCTTGAGCGATGTTTACTAATGAGCTAAAAACTTGGTTCCGTTCGTGCTCAACCTCCAACGCTCGCATATCTCGCTCGTGTTGTAGCTTAGTCCGGGCTTTCTCCAGCTCGAGGCGTCCTAATTCCACGGCCGTAAACTCGCTTGCCGCTCTCTCGAAGGGGGTCGGTGCCGTTCTACGGCGGGCGCGCAAACGAGGGCGGCCGGGAGAGGCAGCAGACTGCGGTGTCGCTGGTGACCTCAACCGCGGACGACGCCTGGTAGTTGGAGAAATAGCAGACGTGCGGGGGGCAGGTGGCCGTCTTCGCCTCGGAGTAGTGGGCGCTGCAGGGGTTGGCGGGGATTGCGCAGGCGGGGATGGTGCTACCGGGGCTGGTGAGGCTGGTGTGACTGGCGGGGCTGGCGCAACAAGCTGCCGTCCTTGAGCCGAAGTCTGAGTGAGCACGAGCGGAAGGGGTGGTGGTGTTTGTGTCTGGTATGAGGAAGGCGGAATCCAATTATTTGAGGGCTGTGAAGTGGAAGGTTGAGGTGACGAAGTCAGTTGTGGAGTTTCTGCAAAAGAAAATGAGTGTTATTTTGGACAGTTAACGGATCCTTTGCTTGTTCAAAATGTTGTCTTAAATCAAATCCTGCTAATATTGTAAAATGTGAAGGTTTAGATGTTTGTTAGTTTCTTACCCAATCATACAAAAACGGCTGAACGGATTTCGATGACAATTGGCACACAGATATAGAATATAAATAGCAAAACTGAGGTTCCCTAGGAATTTTTGATAATTTTATATTTAACATATACATAACAAATAAATATTATGATACTAGCTGTTGCCAGCGGCTTCACCCATAATCGGGATAAAAACTATCCTATGTGTTAATCTGGGTTATAAACTATATGTGTACTAAATTTTATCCAAATCCGTTTAGTAGTTTTTGCGTGAAAGAGTAACAAACATCCATCCATCTAAACAAACTTTCTCATTTATAATATTAGTAAGAAGTAAGATTTTAAGTCTTTAGACTTACCATCTACAATTTCCAAATATACTGTATCATGGGTGTCGGGATCTTCTTGGGCGACGGGATCATCTTGTGCAGTATTTAGAGGTCTCTGAAAAAAATTGGCAGTGGTAGATTTAATAAAAATAATGTTATTTATAGTAATGAAATTACTTCTTACTGAAAAAGTGTATTTATTTTTAGCATGTAGTTATGTAAAAATTATAGCAACGTTTTTTCAGTTTTATAATAATATTTACAAATACTAATTAATAACTTGTTTAACAAAGTTAAACTAATTTATCAAAAAATAAAAATGTAATGGTGTCTTTCATGTTAATTATGTAACTTTTGGTTGCCATTAACTAACATGTTGACCAATGTTAATAGGAATGTTTTATAAAACATCTGCCTACTAGAGAAAATTAGCTCATTATTGAGCAGGAGCCTTGAAGGTGTATAATACTTACAATAAATCCTAGCTCTTCTACAGAGACTTGTCCTGCCACTGCTAAAGCACCCATTATAGCCAGCACTCTTTCATCGCTAGCTGACAAGGTTTGCCCGCTTGCTGGCCCACCTCCAGTCCCTCTTGCATGGTGCCTTATGGTCAATGCCTTTTTTTTTGTCTTGGACTTCCAATCTGCCCACGCCTTTATTGAATAAAAATCAGTCATAGTTATAAGTATGTTATAAGTGTAAATGAGATTAATAAGTCTTTATTACTACCATTATTAGTCTGACATTTATTTTTTATTTTTTTTGTAATTCTTATGATTTGAAATTAAAATTTATCTGGTATCACAATTTTATATAATTACTATTTAATTTTTGTATTTTATATTATTTGCATGCCCAAGTGACGGTAGAATATGGAGGACTTTAATAAATAATAACACATCTATGTACAAATTACCCATATTTGCAAAGAAATAAATGATTTGATTTTAAACCAAAAATTTGGTAAGTACTTTTGAAATTAATTGAAAAATAACAATAACATGCGGGGCATCTTCTCATATGGCCATCAGACACCAAAGCATAGCTTGTACTATATACTTGTACTTGTTTGACTTTTTGTAGTAAGACGGTTAATGTTTAGCTGTAAGTTTTCTTTTAAATATTTGGTTTCTTTTTTTATGTGGTGTGTACATATGGTATATGCCAATAAATGTTTTTTCTTTCTTTCTTTCTTACTATGGGTGTCAGAGATTGATCATCATTATCATAATTATCATAAGTCTCCAGTCTAGTAATAACAGAGAAGTGATTACAAGCCAACCTTCATAACTGTACTATAATAATAAATATGTTAGTCTTTATGGTATATATCTATTGGCCCAAGTAGCCTGAAATAAAGTGGTTATTATTATTATAACCACAAGGGTGTGTCCACTTGTCCAAAACCCTTGAAAACATAGCTAAGATTGCTAGCCACTCTTCCATCACACCAGTCTTTCCAAAAAAAAGTTCATTAGATCCTTACTTTTTTCCACTTGTCTGTAGTCTTGCTAACACCACCACCAACAGCATTCAACATATTGGTCAGTTCAGTCCACATTCGTTCTGACCGTACCCGACCTTGAGATCCAGCAACAGGCCTCGCCAGGTCACCATGACTGTAACATAAACAAACAAAGATTCAATATAAGTATTTCGTTGTTATGATCGCGTCATTGTTTACATTACATACTCTTGAATAAAACTTGGATTTACTTACGTTTCCATATATTCAAGCAGCGTTGACAATTGTTCGGGACTTGCTCGCACTCTTGATTCCATGTTTTATCACTAAAAATTAAAATAGATAACTCCATCATCGTTTGAACACCGGTCACTTAAAAAATTGAGTCTATTTTGATTATCATTAAGTTTTGGAGACGATCTAAAAGTAAGAACACTTTATTCACTTACCACTGTAAAAATATTGTTTTTATTATAGGTAACTTGAAAACTATTAAACACAATACTCACTTAGTCTTATTATTAAAATTAGAAAACAACAATAACTCGCGGGTTTGATCCAATTTGAACTTCTTGACTGACACTGACAGCAAAATTTTCGATACCATAACCAATGTTTTTGTTTTTTAACGAACAAACAATTCGACACAACGATCGCGACCATACTGTTACATTGGCTATGAAATGTTTGTCGTTATCTCAGAGACGATGACGAATTTAGATATCGTTTCGCTACGAAGCGATGTTACTTTGTCTAAGCCCCCTGACGACACACATTACCCACCTGCTCCATAAATCAGGTAGTACTGCGGAGCCCAAAAATTATAGACCTATCACTTGCTTACCAACGGTCTATAAAGTTCTTACATCCATTTTGAGAGCTAAAATCAACCAACATATTGAGAGTAATTCCATAATGTCTCCCTCTCAGAATGGATGTAGGAATGGGTCCCGTGGTACTAAGGAGCTGCTCCTCATTGATATGGCCATTAGCCAACAGGTTCGCAGGTCCCGAAGGCATCTGTCTACATGTTGGATAGATTATAAGAAAGCCTACGACTCGGTTCCGCATACATGGCTCATGAGGGTGCTGGAGTTGTACAAGATTGATGCAACTCTACGCGCCTTCTTTGAGTCGTGTATGGGGCAATGGAGGACGGTCCTTCGCTATCCAGGATGTCGACAGATGCAGGGACACAGCGAACCGATAAGGATTGAGTGTGTTATATTTCAGGGTGATAGTCTGAGTCCATTGTGGTTTTGTCTAGCCTTGAACCCTCTTAGCACTCTACTGGAAGGTTCAAGACTAGGCTATCGGTTGAGGAGAGGTGGTCAGGTCATATCTCACCTTCTTTACATGGATGATCTGAAAATCTTTGCCCCCAACAATTTGCAACTGATGAAGCTACTGAAGGTAACTGAAACTTTCAGTAGCGCCATCAGGATGGAATTTGGTGTGGACAAATGTACAGTCATGCATGTGAAGCGAGGGGAGATTACGGAATCTGTAGGAACTCAACTCTCGGATTCCGTACACCTTAGATCCCTCTCTTCAACAGAAACCTACAAGTATTTGGGTATGTCGGAAGCATTAGGCATCAATACTGCTGACATGAAACAATCGTTGAAGGAACGTTTCTTTGGCCGCCTGAATAAGGTGCTAAGTAGTCTTTTGTCAGGTGGAAAACAAGGTGCGCGCCTTCAACGGTTGGGTCATGCCGGTTTTGATGTATTCTTTCGGCATACTCAAATGGACGCAGACGGAACTTGATGCCCTGGATAGGAGGGTCCGCGTACTGCTGACCGCAAATCGGATGCATCACCCACGGTCGTCGGTGATGAGACTGTATATCCCGCGGAAGTGTGGGGGTCGTGGCTTCTTAAATGCTAAGACCCTGCACAACCGTGAGGTATGCAGTCTCAGGGAATACTTCCTAGAAGCCGACGTGGGCATGCACCGAGATGTGGTCTCAGTAGACAAGGGCCTTACCCCGCTGTTCTTGGCTAACGAGAACTGGCGCAAGCCTGTAGTATTAGACACTAACGATCGCAGGGAGGTATGGCAGGGCAAGGAGCTTCACGGGCGCTTCTACCGGGCTCTTCATGGCCCCGATGTAGATTTTCTAGCGTCCGTGTCCTGGCTACGATTCAGCAACCCCTTTGGGGAAACTGAAGGTTTTGTCTGTGCGATTATGGACGAAGTTATGTTGACGAACAACTACCGGAAACATATTATGAAGAACGGGACGGTTGACGTGTGTCGGGCATGCCACCGTCCGGGAGAATCGATCCGACACATTATTTCTGGGTGTTCTCGTTTGGCTAACGGAGAGTACTTGCATAGACACAACCTAGTTGCCAGGATTATCCACCAGCAACTTGCTTTGAAATACAACCTTGTGGAATCAGAAGTGCCATACTATAAGTATGCGCCGGACCCAGTTCTCGATAATGGTAATATCACGTTGTATTGGGATCGACCTATCGTCACTGACAGGACTATTGTTGCCAATAAGCCTGACATTGTGGTGATAGATCGATTGGAGCGTCGCGCAATGATTGTTGATATAACGATCCCACATGACGAGAACCTCGTGAAAGCAGAGAAAAATAAGCAATTCAAATATCTAGATCTGGCTCGCGAGGTTGTCGACATGTGGGATGTGAATACAGCAGTCATTGTGCCGATAGTCGTGTCGGCCAATGGCTTAATTGCCAAAAGCCTCGACCAACATCTTAGTAGGCTTTCGCTTGGCAGCTGGATCAAGGGCTTGATTCAGAAAGCAGTACTTCTGGACACGGCGCGTATCGTTAGGAGATTCCTCTCTCAAGAGCTCTGACCACCGGTAGCTCGGACCCTGTTCCCAATGCCGGTGGGCTCCTATTTTTTATATTTTTAAATGTTTTTTATATAATTTTGTAAAAATATTTAAAAATGTAAATTATATGTTTTAAAATGAATAAATGAAATAATAATAATAATCAAGAGCCAGATTCAGAAGGCAGTACTCCTTGACACGGCCCGCATTGTGAGGAGGTTCCTGTCTCTGCAGCCCTAACCACCGGTAGCTTGAACCCTGTTCCCGATACCGGTGGGCCACTATTTTTATATTTTTAAATGTTTTTTTTATGTCTTTTTGTAAAAATATTTAAAAATGTAAATGTATGTTAATTTAATGAATAAACGGAATAATAATAAATAATTCTTTATTTGTATAGAATGCAGGTGTTACAATAATGGTGTTAGTTTTAGGTATATACCCAGTACATTCTGCCTGTTGGCATACAAAAATACAGTGGTTAACTTATAGATAATTTAGTAACTAGGTAGGTAGGTACTTAAATTAGAAATAAAATCATGGAAAACTATAAAATTATGCACATAATAAATGATATAAGGTGAAGCAAATATTACAGTTCATCATTTATAAAATCGTTAACAGAGTAATAACATTTATCTGTCAGCAACGACGACAGGAGTTTCTTGAAAGTTATTAAGGGCTGATCCTTAATACAATTTGGCAGTTTGTTAAATATAATAGGTGCCATACCAATTACGTTTTTTTTAAGCAAAGCAGTGTTAAATCTACCAGTACACAATAGACTCTGATATTTAGATCTCAGGGCAGTAGTTCGCATCCTCGTATCATTCAATGCCGGAAATAGATGCTTGTTAGTTTTAACAAATATAGCTACTTCGAGAATGTATATACAAGGAAAAGTTAGTATTTTGTGTTTCTTGAAAAAAGGAATGCAACTATCTGTAACCTTGAGATTAAAAATAGATCTGATGCACCGTTTTTGGGCTTTGAATATAGACTCTCTTTCGGAACAATTACCCCAGAAAACTACGCCAAACCTGAGAACAGAGACCGCCAAACCGTGATATGCAACCATTAATGTATCAACGTTAACTTTCTTGGACAGATTGTAGAGAGCATACGCAGACGTGCTTAATCTTTTGCAAACTTCTTCAGCCTGCGCTTTCCAAGTCAATTGACTGTCAATCAATATACCCAAAAATTTTGCCACGTTAACGCTATCAATTGTTTGTCCTTTATAATTAATTTTTAGGTTTAAAGGAAGAATTTTTTGATAGAAATGCATTATATTTGTTTTATTCAGATTTATGATGAGATTATTTTCGTTGAGCCACTTTATTATTAATTTTAGAGAATTATTTATTTCATCTTCATAAACCTCTTGGTTGAGGCAGTCTATTAGGATCGTACTGTCATCGGCAAATAACACACAGGGGTATGGGATGTGTCGGGGTAGATCATTAATATACAGCAAGAATAATAATGGCCCTAGAACGCTGCCCTGGGGAACGCCATATTTAATTTCCCTAGGACCCGATAAATATTTAACCTCACGTTTTGATTTGACGCATATTTTAGAGATTTCTGTAAATTGCAGACGTCCACTTAGATACGATTTTATAAGACGTAGAGCATTGCCTCGTATACCGTAGGCATCAAGTTTGACCAAAAGCGTTTCATGGTTCACGTAATCAAAAGCTTTGGTCATATCGGTAAAAATCGCACAAATTGGTATTTTTTTATCCACACTAACCATTATTTTATATATTAGATCGTATATGGCCATATTTTTATTTTTATTTTTACGAAAACCTTTTTGTTCCTCACATAATATATTGTATTTTGACAGAAATTAATAAAATGACTCATAAATTACTTTTTCAAAGATTTTGGAAAATACGGGGATTAAAGCTATTGGCCTAAAGTTAGCCATGTCTTCTTTATTGTTCTTCTTATGGAGTGGTTTAACTATTGTGGTTTTAAGACTATCGGGGAATGTTCCAGCGGATATACTTGCGTTAATAATGTGGCTTAGAGGGTTAGCTATAGTGGCACAGACAAATTTTATAACTTTTGTTGAAATACCGTCATATCCATAACTCTTCTTGTTCTTTAAAGATTTGATCACCCTTGTAATGTCTTGAGGGACAACAGGGGCAATAAAAATAGAATGAGGGTTATGCGTTATTCTTACAGTATTTTTAGTTGAGATCTGATCAATAAAGAAATCGTTGAGTGATTGAGCTATTTCATTAGGGTCAGTTAATAATAAATCATGTTTTTTTATTCTTGTTATGTTATCTTGCAGGATGTTTTAGATTTATTTTTGGAATTTTTAATATGAAAGTTGTTCTGTGCTTTCTGGGTCAGTTTGATATTTTTTTTGAATTTTTTTGAGTACTCTTTAAATGTCTTTTTATTTTCACTAGTAGGATTAAGTCTTTGTTTCCAGAGTAATTGGCGTTGTTTTTGCTACAGATTCTAATACCTCTTGACACACTTTTATTATACTTTTTAAATAAAAAATATTATTATAATTCCGTTTATTCATTAACTTAACACTTAACTTAACATACATTTACATTTTTAAATATTTTTACAAAAAGATATAAAAAAACATTTAAAAATATAAAAATAGTAGCCCATCGGTATCGGGAACAGGGTCCAAGCTACCGGTGGTTAGGGTTACAGAGACCGGAACCTCCTCACAATGCGGGCCCTGTCAAGGAGTACTGCCTTCTGAATCTGGCTCTTGATCCAACTGCCAAGTGAGAGCTTCGACAGATGTCCGTCGAAGCTTTTAGCCATCAGGCCATTGGCCGTAACGACAATCGGAACAATGATAGCCGAGTTCACATTCCACATGCTGACAACCTCGTGAGCCAAGTCGAGATATTTTATTTGTTTCTCTTTCTCAGCCTTCACGAGGTTCTCATCATGCGGGATGGTAACATCGACTATCATTACGCGGCGTGCTGATCGGTCTATCACCACTATGTCAGGCTTATTGGCGACAATAGTCCTGTCAGTAATGATAGGCCGATCCCAGTACAGCGTGACATGGTCTTTCTCGAGAACTGGGTCGGCCACATACTTGTAGTACGGTACCTCAGAATCCACAAGTTCATATTTCAAGGCAAGTTGCTGGTGAATAATCCTGGCTACTTGGTTATGCCTGTGTAAGTACTCGCCGTTAGCCAGACGAGAACAACCAGAAATAATATGTCTGATGGACTCACCCGGACGGTGGCATGCCCGACACACGTCCACCGTCCCGTCCTTCATAATATGTTTCCGGTAGTTGTTCGTCAGCATAACTTCGTCCATAATCGCACAGACAAAACCTTCAGTTTCCCCAAAGAGGTCGCCGAATCGTAGCCAGGACACGGACGCTAGAAAATCTACATCGGGCCCATGAAGAGCCTGGTAGAAGCGACCGTGAAGCACCTTGCCTTGCCATACTTCCTTGCGGTCATCAGTAGTAAGTACTACAGGTTTGCGCCAGTTCTCTTTAGCCATGGACAGCGGGGTGAGTACCTTATACACTGCGACCACATCTCGGTGAATACCCACCTCGGCTTTCAAAAAATATTCTCTGAGGCTGCACACTACGCGGTTGTGGAGGGTCTTCGCGTTTAAAAAGCCTCGACCCCCGCACTTCCGCGGGATGTACAGTCTCATCACCGATGATCGTGGGTGATGCATCCGGTTTGCGGTCAGCAATGTACGGACTCTCCTATCTAGGGCGTCCAGTTCGGTCTGAGTCCATTTGAGTATGCCGAAAGAGTACATTAAAACCGGCATGACCCAACCGTTGAAGGCGCGCACCTTGTTTCCGCCTGAAAGCAGGCTGTTTAATACTACCTTCTTCAGGCGACCGAAGAAGCGCTCCCTCAACGACTGCTTCATGTCAGCTACGTTAATGCCTAACGCTTCCGACATACCCAAATACTTATAGCTTTCGGATGAGGAGAGAGATCTGAGGTGTATGGAATCCGAGAGTTGGATTCCCTCGGATTCCATAATCTCTCCTCGCTTTACATACATGACTGCACATTTGTCCACACCAAATTCCATCCTGATGGCGCTACTGAAAGTTTCAGTTACTTTCAGTAGCTTCATCAGTTGCAATTTGTTAGGGGCAAAGAGTTTCAGATCATCCATGTAAAGAAGGTGAGATATGACCTGACCACCTCTCCGCAACCGGTAGCCTAGGCCTGAATCCTCCAGCAATGTGCTTAGAGGATTCAGGGCTAGACAGAACCAAAGTGGACTCAGACTGTCGCCCTGAAATATTCCCCGTTTAATCCATACAGGCTCATCGTTCCCCTGAATCTGTCGACATCCTGGATATCGAAGGACCGTCTTCCATTGCCCCATACACGACTCAAGAAAGGTGCGTAGAGTTGCATCAATCTTGTACAACTCCAGCACCCTCATGAGCTATGTATGTGGCACAGAGTCGTAGGCCTTCTTGTAATCTATCCAACATGTCGACAGATCCTTGCGGGATCGACGAACCTGTTGGCTAATGGCCATGTCGATGAGAAGTAGCTCCTTAGTTCCTACATCCATTCTGAGAGGCCGACATAATAGAATTACTATCGATGTGTTTGTTAATTTTTTCTCTCAAAATGGATGTAAGTACACACATCAAAAGTGTCTAGGGATCAACATATATTTTTGCAATAACTTTTCTCCTGATTGATATTAATTAAAATGTTCTTTAAGGATTCATCAAATAAAGTGTTTTCGTTTGTCACAGTAACGATAAACCAAGTCACCTTTGCATTAATAAAGAAATTTGCCATTTTCTAATAAAGGGATTTTTGACATTTGAACCACTAACATTAAAGTTCGAAAAAAAGACTGAAATAACAGTTTTCTTTAAAATTTTATTGGGTAACTTAAACAATTAATAATCCGTGTTTCTACCGCGAACACTAACAACACAAGAACATCGGTTTGGCATACTCAAAATGAGTTCATCCAAATCACGCTGTGGAATGGCCGCCCATGTTCGTTGCAACAACAAAAAAAGGTCTTCTTGCGACTGGATACCCTCCATATTCGGCAGAGCTCTTCTCTGTAGCATATCCCATGCATGCTCAATCGGGTTCAAGTCTGGCGACTGAGCAGGCCAGGGCAGGACATTGATGTTAGCTGCGGCGAGAGTCTGTCTTACAACTCTTGCGGTGTGCGGTCGTGCATTATCATGCATTAACTGAAATAAGGGACCGATTTGCACTTGTAGAGGAACGATGACGTCTGATACAATCGTCTCAGCATAAATTTGAGCGTTGAGGTTGCCTCTGATCCAAATCAACTCAGTTCTTCCGCCGATCCAAATACCCGCCCATACCATGATGGTTCCACCACTATAAGGATGGACTTCCTGGCAGGATTTTAATCGCTGTTGGCGTCCAGGGGTTCTCCAGTGTCGTATACGTCTTGTATCCGGTCTCATACCAAAACGAGACTCATCAGAAAAGCACACGAAACGCCATTGTTCTTCTGCCCAATTTCTGTGTTCAAGAGCCCATTGATATCGAATCCTACGATTGTGCATTGCTATAGGTGGTACCCGTAGCGGTCTTCGGGAATGAAGGTTCACTTCATGCAAGCGGTTTCTGACTGTTTGGTCGCTAATTAAGTTCCCTGAAGAGTGATGAAGCCTCACGGCTAATATCATGGCGGTTATTGTTGGAGCTCTTCGAGTTAAGATTTGAATGTATCGGTCTTGTCTCCGTGTGGTGCAGCGATACCGTCCTCCATGGCGCTCAGCCACGGTACCAGTGCTTCGGTAACGTGTCCAAAGTCGACTGATAACACTCTGACTTGTATTCAGAGCTAAAGCCACAGTACGTTGCCGGGAACCAGCTTCTATCATTCCCACGGCTCTGAGCATTTCTTCCCTGCTTAAATGACGTCGCCGCTCCATAATAACGTTGGTTTTAATCAGTAGTAGGGAAACAGTAGCACTAATAATGTCTTCAATGCGTTGTATGTTTTTATAGGGAAAATATTGACAGCTGATTTTCATCTTTTACTCGAATTTGATTCACAGTTCCTGATTCAAATTATGAAATGCACCAAAAAGGATCCATATAAATTTATAAAATCATAAATTTATTACAAAGCCACATCTCAATCTCAAGAAATCCGCATAAAAATGCTTGATTCCTAGACACTTTTGATGTGTGTAGTTTATAGACCGTCGACAAACACGTGATCGGTCTATAATTCTTGGGTTCCGCAGGACTACCTGACTTATGGAGCAGAAGGGTAACACCCGTTGTAAGAAAGTCTGGTAGCGACCCAGATTCTAAGCATGACTGGAATTGAGATGCCAGGCGAGTGTGTGAACTACTTAGCCATTTGAGCCAGAAGTTGTGCAGTCCGTCCGGTCCCGGAGATTTCCAGTTCGGTAACGGACGAACTGCTCTGGCAACATCTAATGGTGTGATTGAAATTTCTGGTATGGATTCACACACTCGCTCGACATCACGCATCCAGTCACCCTCCGTATGACAGACGGGCACCGACCAGATGCTGCGCCAGAATGAACTCGTGGCAGCATCATCTGGGCGGCACACGTCCGTCACACTTTGTTTGGGTCGCTCCCAAGCTCTGTATACCCACCTCTCATCACTTTGGAACATGCGATTCTGCGAGTACCGATCAACACGCTTCTTATACCGCCGAATACGGTTCGCCCATGCATAAACTTTCTGCTTCAGGAAGTCGATGCGCTCTGTGACTCGAGACATGTATTCTTGAGGGCTGATTCCAGTCCCCAAGAATGCCCGCCTCACAAAGCGCATCACACGTGGGCGTGTATTGCCCTCCCTGAAGCAATATAGTTTGCCGATGAGTACCCTGGCCCCGTCGATACGGCCCTCGATCCTGCGTTGCCAGGCTGGTACGGCTGGTTTTGGTCGAGTAGCTACGTCAAAATTTGGGAATTTGACGTTAGCTAAACGACAAGCCGCTACAGCCCCACAATACAAGATCGAGTGCGTATCAACGAGGTTCTCACTACTCTCAAAAATATTTTTGAGTTGCGAGTCCAAGGCACACACCAGCGCCCTATTTTTCTTATGCATGGGTAACCGTGGTAATCGGGGCCTAAGTTGGACAGGAGTGGATCGATACACGTGAAGCGCATCTTCCAGAGCGCTCCTCAAACGTTCGTTGCACTGGCTACTTACCGTGGCAACCCTATCATCCTCTTCTACAGCACCAAGATTGGACCGCGGTGGTATTGCGTCTTTAGTTGCCGCTTGTACCGCGGTTTGCGCCGGAGTCAAGTCGATGTGGTTGCTCGGTACCTCTGAGCGCAGCCTATCAAGTGCGGCGTCGTCCAACATGTGATTGCGTTGGATGACTCGCACCTGATCCGACAACCGTTGGGCCGAAACGTTGACAGTCGGTTCAAGTTCCTGAAACATAGACAGCATCCTAACACGGTACGCAGTGAGGTTAGTTCCCCCCTCTGTAGACCCATAGTATGCGCGCATGACGTTTTCATTAATGGAATAAGTCCATCTCATGCGCGGCACACAACCACCAGCAGCGGGGACCCGGCTCGAGGCCGGTTGGCCCCTAAGTTCCAAGTTTCTTGGTGGCCGGCCTCGCCCCGGCCGACGTACAGGTGTTGGCGACGTCGGCGGGGAGAAATACTCGTCACTGGAGCTCGACGCGACTGCCGATGCCGATGACACAGGTGATCCGGGGTCCGGCGGCGGCGAGGCGGAGCTCAGCGACGAGTCCGGGGGTGGAAGGCGTGCGCGTTGTGACGCAGCTCTGGTTATCATCCTAACATTCTTTTAATCATGCCATTTTCACTGAATTTTTTCTTTTCGTCTTCGCCGGTATAACGTTGACAGATGTCATTGCTGTTTGGTGGGTTTTTGTTTTTGTTGTTACTATTTTCAGTTTTTTTTCCAAATATTTCCAGGTTTATTGGTTTTGAGATCAAATAAAATCACTGTTGTAAACAATTGGGTGTAAAAATAAATATTTTATAGTTAAAAAGTTAGGGATGATTTGTTGACGTGTTGACACACAGAGTTGCCTTATTATTATTATTATTATTCGCTGACTAGACTATTACGCCCGCCACAACTCACCTACTTTAGGTATTATATATTTTAATGTTTTACCTAATAAACTGTCAATCATTAACGGACACATTGCAGTGATTTTGTTTCCTGTACACATCTCGTGTGATTCGTCCATCTACATACTACATCTCAGTGTGCGGAGCTATTGCCCGTACATTTTTGGTCCTTCGAGCCGGACCGCCACTACTGGAGCAAACAGTCCTGCAAGTCGCACAGGTACGAAGTGTTTCTATTGACGATAGCGAATCGGTTTGACTGGTCTTCCACAAGCGGATCGCCCCAGTCAGATTGAGAAGGCGCACAATATCGTACAGAGATTCCTTCGGACAGCGATTGCCACAGGAAACATCAACATTTGGTGGTTCGGGAACAACAACACACAAAAAATTCAACAGTGAAGTCAACAGGTCTAACATCCGTCAACAATACGCATACATACCCGTATAACAATTATGGACGCTAGACAACAAGAACTTCTCAAGCGGCAGGGTATCATCGCAGAGGGCATTCGGAAAATTGGTATCAACTTCGGAAAAGATGGCCCTGACCGCAAAACCACAACATACATCCGGGGTAGACTGGATACCCACCCTCTAGGCGCACTGGAACGAGTTCGAGATGAACCATGGCGTGTTACAGGGCGCCACGGACTGGACCGACGTATACTACAGTACAAAGGTGTACGACAGGGTCAAGGCGGAATACTCAAGTATACAACATAAGCTGCAAGCATGGTCTACCAGTACTGCGGAACCCGCGTGTTACCAAGGTGAAGAGAGCAAAAACACTGGAGTCCTTTCAAAATCAGACGAGCTCAAAACTCAACAAGCAACTAACTTCAGAGCCTTCTCCTGGTTCACCAGCACAGGACACAGTCTAAACCAATTGATGGAATGCGGGCCTAACTTACAACAAGACTTACAAGCGATGATTCTACGATGGAAGGCGTTTGAATACGTATACACAGCGGATATTGAGAAATTCTACCGACAAATACGTATTCAGGCAAAAGACCAACACTTGCAAAAAATCATGTGGGGGGATTCAGTCACAGAACCGTTACAAGTGGTACAACTGACAACGTAACATATGGCACCAAGTGCGCACCCTTCCTTGCAATGCGAACTATAAAGCAATTGGTCAGGGATGACGGCGCGCAGTACCCTTTGGCGGCGGCTATTCTCTCCAACCATGGACGACTTACTAGGCGGATGTCACGACTTCATAACAGCACAGAAAGCTCAACATGAACTAATAACAATGCTGAAAGGTAGTGGGTTCAACTTACGAAAGTGGGCTAGCAACAAAACGCGCCTACTCGAAGGCTTGTCAGATGAATTGATAAGCCAGAAAATGTAACAAAACGCTGGGCATCACTTGGAACCCGCGCACGGATCAATTTACATACCAACAAATATCACTCTGCAACAAACGTGATGTCAACATAAAACGCACACTACTGTCGGATATATCAAAACTGTATGACCCACTTGGCTGGCTATCACCAGTTACAGTGAAAGCCAAGCTAATCTTTCAACATGCATGGTCGACAACAACGAGCTGGGATGATCAACTCCCAACAAATATACAGCAAGAATGGGAGAAATTCCGCAATCCGCTCGCACACATTCACGACATATCCATACCACGCTGGGTCGGCGACACTCAACAACCCTTCGAACTACATGGCTTCTGTGATGCATCTGAAAGAGCCTACGGATGCGTCATATATTGCAAGTCCACTGACAAAGAAGGTAAACAGGTGATCGGGCTAGTAGCAGCTAAAACAAAATTACCCCCCACAGAAAAACCCAAGTTCCTTGCCACGACTGGAGTTATGTGGTGCAGTACTACTAGCAGGACTGATCGAAAATGTGGAAACCTCGATGAACTCGCAGACAGTCACCATACATTGCTGGACAGACTCCATGGTGGTACTTGGCTGGCTTAATGGTGACGTGGGTCGCTGGAAGAGTTTCGTAGCCAACAGAGTCACACAGATAACGAAAATAACTCCATCCAACTCCTGGAAACATGTCAAGTCCGAAGATAACCCTGCGGACTGCGCAAGCAGAGGAATCTCACCATCAGATTTAATAGGTCACGAACTGTGGTGGAAAGGCCCTTCTTGGCTTCAAAACAAACGAGGTCAAACTTGCGCAACAGAAACAAAACACGCGCCACTCATCGAGCAACTACTGCAAAAATACAGCTCAATGACTTATGCAACCCGAGTCATTAGCTGGCTCATACGATTTATAAATAACTCGCGTGACGCAACAAGAGCCAACCGTAGGTCACACTTAACTACCCAAGACATATTCACACACACAGGCGTAGATATCACGGGACACGTTGAAATAAAGGCTAACAAAGGTCGCGGCATTAAAACAGTTAAGGCCTACATCGCGATCTTCATTTGCCTATGCACAAAAGCCACCCATCTTGAACTGGTGTCCGATCTCAGCATTGCAACATTCCTCGCAACATTGAAGTGGCTATGCGCTCGACGAGGAACGCCGAAACATATCTATAGTGACAACGGAACGAACTTTGTCGGAGCAGCAAGAGTACTAGCCAAAGAACGCCAGGAGGCAATGCAACTTCTTGTCAACGACGACCTGATCAACAGCACTTCCGAGAGTGACATTGAATGGCACTTGAACGCACCATCTTGGCCGACAGGGGGAGGATTATGGGAAGCTGCAGTAAAGAGCATGAAACACCACCTTAAACGCGTGCTTGGTGAACAAAAGCTTACAAATTGAAGCCTGCCTCAACTCGAGGCCATTAGTCGCTCTAACAAATGACCTCGACGACATCGATTACCTGACACCAGGCCACTTTTTAGTCGGTGGACCGGTACTGGCACCTCCGATGACATCAGTAGCCCAAGCACGAATATTTGCGAAAAGTTATTCGTATCGTAATCGAGTAACATTTGTATGAGAATTGTACAGCGCCCCTATCGGGCGTAAAAGGAAACAACATGGCAGCAGGAATGATTTTAGCGCGCTTTCGAATTGAAATCGTATCGACATGGTAAACGAAACTCGAAACTTATAAACAATTGTGAGATTTTTGATAGCACGAACATTGTTTTGACGTACGGTAATGTAAACTCTCGAAGGCTGGCTATCGAGTATGCTCGAAACATTATTCACTTGAAAATAGTCGGTGAGAAAGGTTTCGAAAAGTGTTAAATTAAAGTTTTAACCGTGTTTATGTTTTGTTTAGAGTTAGTTTTGTGAATTAAAGTTTTAAAATTATTGTTTAGTTATTGGAACAATTATTAATAGCTCCAAAATAATTTAAAATGCAAAGACCACCACTGTATGAACATAGTACCATATATTAGGTCTTTACCTATGAAATTGCCGTTTTGTTTGAAAAAAGTTAAAGTATTTTTTTTTCGAACTTATTTATTTCTTTTATTCAAAGTAATCACCCCTGCAATCAATGCATCTTTGCCAACGCTGTGGCAGTTTATGGATGCCCTTCTTGAAAAAATCAGCTGGACGGGAGACAACAAACTCTTCAAAGGCGTTTTGTACTGCCTCTCGGGAATTGAATTTTTTTCCCGCTAAAATGTTGTCCAAATTTTGGAAAAAGTAATAGTCGGAAGGCGCAAGATCTGGTGAGTATGGCGGATGAGGGAGAGCTTCCAAACCCAACTCATGCAGCTTAGAGACGGTCTGTTGTGCAGTATGGGGCCGCGCGTTGTCGTGAAGTAGCAGTGGAGACGACCGATTGACCAAAGCTGGTTGCAGACGTGCGAGTTTCGCCATCATTGTGGTCAGTTCTTCAATGTACACATCTGCAGTAATGCTCTCGCCGTTTTGTAAAAAGCTATGATGAATCACACCAGCACTAGACCACCAAACTGTGACCATAACCTTTCTAGGGGTCATTTTTCGTTTTGCACATTGCTTTGGTACCGAACCAGGATCTAACCAACTTGCTGAGCGCTTTCGATTGTCAAAAAGAATCCATTTTTCGTCGCACGTAACAATTCGGTTCAAAATTCCTTCATTTCTGTGCCTGTTAAGCAGCGCAAGGCAAGTCTCGACGCGTACGTTGCGCTGGCGATCGTTAAGTTCGTGGGGCACCCATCTATCAAGCTTTTTTATCTTGCCAATCAGTCGCAAATGGACCAATATTGTTTTAATGCTAACATCAAAAGCTGCTGCCAGCTCAGCTGTAGATTGAGTTTCATCAGCTTCAACAATCACCTTTAATTCATCATTGTTGACCAAAGTTTCCGGGTAAGCATTTATTTTTTGTATCTAGGTCTGTGACTGTGCACAACTAATTACATAATAGCATTATGTATTCTACCACTTTACTAAGGTATACCAGTGTACCTAATAATGGTTTTATTTTTATTTTAGATATGTGATAGTGACTGCAGAATTTTAAATGTGAATGCAAAATATGGAGGAGCAACCCACGATGCTTTCATATGGGAAAATAGCCTGGCTAATAACTACATGCAGGAGTTACATCGAAATAATGAACGTGTATGGTTATTAGGTTAGTAACAATCAAGTAAATTCATCCATCTACATAAATAAATAAAAATGATTAACCAAATGTATGTAATACTAATCTAATGTAGTCGCATAATTTTCAAACGAGTATACTAATAATAAATTGGATAATTCTATTCTATTCTATTTTTAGTTATGGCAAGCAGAGCCGATGTCGACTATTCTGCCAATGTCGAAAGTGACTTGGAAAAGCAAGTGTGTATGCAGAAAGTGAAAAAGAGAAGAATTTAGAAAAGAAAAAAACAACTTTGACGATACATTGAACTTAATGTAGATCTTGAGGGGTTAGTACTGGACTGAAACAAACAAAAAGTATATAATTAAATAAATAATATAGGTGTTAAAACATTAAAATATACGTAGGCCATATCCACACACAGAATAGGGGAATACAAATATTATAATTTTATATTATTGTGACGGATGAAAATCATCAACGCCACAAGCAGTTCAGGAGTGGAATATGTTAAAAGAGAGGGGAAATTAAAGGGAAGAGGGATTTTAAATTTAGGGAGACGGCTATACAAGTCTAGAGGTGGGATGTTGTACGAGCATTCAAAAAATATGTGGTCCAGGGTGCCCTCCTCCAACCCGCACTCGCAGAGTGAGGAGTCACGTACATGAATTTTGTGTAGAAAAACGGGAGTGCAACAAAAACCTAAGCGGATTCTACAAAGGACAGAAACAACAGTTTTCGATACTTTTTTGTGACGAAAAAACCACGGTTTTGGTTTTATGGTCGGTTGTACTGCGTAAAAAAAACTACCTTTCTTTTTGCTGGACATATTCCACTGCTCCTGCCAGGAACACTGTAAATTCAGTTTTGGAACGGACAATAGGTCGTAACCCTGATGGTTGTTGTGCGAGAGATCTGACGATGAAGATGAACAAGCATCTTTAGCCATGGCATCAACACATTCGTTACCCGTAATGCCACAATGGCTAGGTATCCAAACTAACTGAACATCCTTTTGACTACTAGCGCAGGACAATAAAGAGCTTTTAATTTTTAAAATAAGGGAACTGTGCAATTTACTTTTAAAGGGATTTTGAACTAAGGCTTGCAAACAGCTAAGGGAATCTGTAAAAATGACGGCTTTCTGAATATTGTGGTGTGACTCTATGAAAAGACAAGCTATAGCAATACTGGAAAGTATAGCCACACATTCGCCAGTAAATACGGAAGACTCCTTAGGGCATTTAAACTGTAGGATAATTTTGGAGCTTTGGTAGTAGACCGCAGCGCCAGTATGACTAAGTTCGGTTAGTTTCGAAGCATCCGTAAAAAATAATTGAAAACCGTTCCATCTCTCGTCCACCACCGCATTGAAAGCCAAATTCGCTGACGGAGATTTTTTGAATATACCAATATCAAAGAAAATTTTTGGGTTATAACTTAGAATTTCATAAGGAAAATTAAAGAGAGGTAATCTAGGATACTGGACGATCGGGTTTACTAAATTTAGAATTAGTCGAAAGGATTTTAGGATTAAAGGAGATTCTTTATTTTCCAGTAATTTGAGCTTCTGCATAAGGCATTTAGCTCGTTCAGTTTGCCTATAAGAGGATGGGAGGATTTACATATTAGTCTAGACACAAAACGGGAGGCCAGGTATTGCCGTCTAAGGGTCAGCGGGGGATCAGCACATTCGACTTGCAACGCGTTAACGGGCGAGGATTTCATACAACCAGAGATGATTCGAAGGCACTTGGACTGAACTCCATCCAGCCCAGCCAAAGCACCTTTGTTGCAAGGAATCAGAAGATATGTTCCATAGTCTAAAACACTACGAACCAAGGCATTATAAACTAATTTCATGGTGTAGGGGTGAGCACCCCACCAAACACCCGCAAGAACTCTTAAAATTGAAATAATTCTTTTACACTTTTGTATAAGAAAATTTATGTAATGTTTGCCAGTTATTTTTGAATCTAAAGTAACGCCTAAAAATTTTGCTTTACTAGCTATAGGAATATTTTGGCCTGAAATGTTTACTGAAATATGAGGAATGAGTCTTTTACGAGAGAAAATAACTGTTGAACTTTTTGGTGCAGATAATGACAGTCCATGGTTTAAAAGCCAATGGTTCAAAGAGTCCAGAGAGAGGCATAAAGATGACGCCGCGTCAACTATGGAGGAATCTGTCACATATAAAACAATATCATCGGCATATTGCAGCAACTGACAATTATTATTTAAGCAGGACCCAATATCAGCCGTGTATAAATTGTAGAGTATGGGACTGAGGACATAGCCTTGTGGGAGTCCTTTCCATGTCTGTCTTTCATCGAACTCCTCACCCTGGACTCTTAGAACCAATGAGCGGGACATCAGTAGTTCGCATATGCATTGTATCATCTTAGCCGGAAGACTCAGCTGTTGCAGTTTTTGCCTGAGTACAGGAAGAAGTACATTGTCATACGCAGAGGAGATATCAAGGAAGGTAGCAACAACAGATTCATTTCTAGAAAAAGCTATGTGTATATCCGTAATTAAAATACCAACACTGTCCATTGTACTAAGCCCTTTCCTAAAACCAAATTGGTGGTTCGGCAGTAAGTCCCTCGATTCGACTATCCGATCGACTCGAGACGATATTTAATAAGGTGCTCCAGTAATTTGGCTAGGACTGAAGATAAAGCAATTGGTCTAAGGCCATTCGGATCATCTGCATGTTTGCCTGGTTTCAATAGAGGAATAATAACCTGTAATTTCCATTGATCTGGGACCCAACCATTACTGTAACAGAAGTTTAAAATATTTAAAAAGTAGATTTTAGCCTTTTCGCCAGAATGGGTTATAAAGGAATATGGCACACCATCAGTACCAGGAGCTGAGTCCCGTACATGTTTGAGTACCACATTCAATTCCTCCAAAGTAAATTGCGCATCTAAAGGATCCTCTGTAACATTAAGAAGGGGCGTGTTTTGACATTCTGTTGAGAGTGGAACATAAGATGGTGCTATTTTGTCAAAAAAATGTTCAGCTGTTTCTCTAGCGATTGGTGAAGCGATTGATGGGGAGCATCCATGTCTGAACCTATTTATATTTTTCCAGACAACTGAAACTGGAGTGGAGGGAGATAATGAAGAGCAAAATTTAACCCAACCTGAACGTTTCTTTTTACGGAGGAAGCGCTTGGTTCTGGCATTAAGGTGGCAGTATGTCAACAGATTTTGTGTGCTCATATCTGTATTGTAACACACCTCGGCCTCATTCCTATCCCTGACTGCCGCAGTACATTCGGGATCCCACCAAGGGGGTGAAGGTATTTTATTCCGGGCACTGTTCTTCAATGGAAAGCAGGAATCTGCACTGGAGGTAATAGCTGTTACAAAACCTTCATAACAGCTCTTGGCATGGCAGTGAACAGAAGGGTCCGATAAATTTGAATTTAAATTTGGAAGAACGTCAATTTTATCCTCCAGTAATGACACAAATTTTGTCCAATCTGGTTTGGACAAGTTATACTTCAAAAGTGGAGGGGAAGTTTTCTCTAAATAAAATTTGTTAACCAGAGAAATGACTATAGGGTAGTGATCACTACCATGTGACAAGGTTGTGCATTCCCAGTGAGTTGATGCTGCTAATTCAACCGAACAAAATGTAAGGTCTACGCAGCTCTTTTGCTGCCCTGGAAGAGAACGTCGTGTCGAGCAACCGTCGTTTAACACGCAGAGATCCAAGTCATCCAAAATATCGACTAGAGCTACACCAAAGGCATCACAGCGTTCAGACCCCCATCTATAATGATGGCAGTTAAAGTCGCCCATGACCATTATCGGACCTTGAACATTAGCAAGAATTTCCTTTAGAATGATTAAAAAATCTGGACGAGGATGTGCAATATAAATGGAAAACACTGTGATGCCCTCTACCCTTCCTGCGGCAATGCTCATATCACCCGTAAGTGGAGGTAAAGTAAAGGGTAAAAGTGGGACCCGGTTGTTGACTAAGACGGCCGATCCTCCATAGCCATCTGATCTGTCACATCTGACAGTGTTAAAGTGTGGCATACGGAAGCTAAGACTTGGAGTAAGCCAGGTCTCAGCTATGGAACAAGCTAAAGGCTTGTACTTGTTTAAAAGGAATATGAGGTCGTGCTTTTTATGCCACACGCTCCTCACGTTCCACTGAAGGAATACTTGGCGAGACGCCATTTCTGATGTCTAAAAGAAGAGTTATAAGGTGGTCGGCAACGTTGTACGGTGATTGAGTATTAACAGTAGAAGAAGAAGTAATGACAGGTATGAGTTTTATGAGTAGATCAATAATAGCAGAAGTACTATTATTGGAAGGGATATTGTTAGAGTTAAGAGCGCAGCCATTAGGCTGTGAGGTTTGAGGGGTGTTAATAATCTATTGATGAGCAGTTTTGTCATAAGACTGGGAAAGAGGGGCATGGGATTTAGGCTTTAGGGTTACTGTCTTGCGATAAGACTGAGAAATCGGAGTTTTAGTGATGTTGGCATAGTTGCAGGAAACTTTTGGGATAGATTTACTAGCCTCAGCATAAGAAATGGATTTCTCAGCCATAACGGTTTTAATGGCTTTCTACCATGCTCGGGGCATGACCTGCTATTCGCGAAGTGACTCCCCGAACACAGAATACAGAAGGCCTCGCCCTCAGAGATATTGCAGCCATCACCTGGGTGATCATGACCACATTTGTTGCAGCGTGGTTTTGACCTACATGCATTAGCCACATGTCCAAATCTACAACATTTGCGACATTGAATTGTGGGAAATATGTACTGTTCTACAGGAAGAGATGTGTAGCAGCAGAAGATTCTTTTGGGTAAGACTTGTCCATCGAACGTGATCACACAAGTTTCAGTGGGTTTCCACTCGCTATCCCCGTCTCTCTGAACTTTCCTGTTAATTCGACGAACTTTAAGAATATGCCCACATCCTGCAGGCACAGACAAATAGGTGATTGCTTCATCTTCTGATATATTAGAGGGTATACCTGTAACTACTCCCATCCTAGTGATGTTGAATGTAGGGATAGAGGCAGTATAACTGTACTTGGCTAACAGGCTATTGGTCAAGAATGAGTTGGCATCCTGAGGGGAAACAAACTCTACTGATACGCGATTTCTACCAATCCTATTAACCCCACCACGAGCTATGTTCGCGATGTTGTTACTCATTAAAAACTTTCCAAAATTAACCGGGTGTAATGTAGTGCCTGAGTTGGGTTGGGTTTCTACACGGGAGACGTGGACGATAAAAGGAGCCTTATCTATTGCCGAGTATTTGGCACGACCAATTTGGCTTTTCTGTTGTTTGTTTGGGGGGGTAGATGTTAATAATGTATCTTCATTGTTAACGGGGCGTTTACGGGAAGATTGGACCTGGGATTGGGATACATCCATCTCTGTAATGCTACAGACAACATCCGCGAATTGCGCTAATGGATTTGGGATTACAGGAGGTGGTTGGACTGGAATATCGGGGGGATCAGGGTCGGGTGGATTATTTGGATCCATCTTTAATTAGAGATTAAAATAAGGTAACAACAAACCTGTTTACGAACACAAGGACAAAACACTTATATACTAGCAAGTCACAAAAATATCAACAAAGAATAAAAACAGAAAAAAAAAACTCTAAACACCAGTGGCGAAGGGTGAAAATATTGAAAGGGGAAGCCGAAGAAAAAAATGAGAATTTTAATTTTGTTTTTCTTCATCGCATTTTTCAATTTTCGTTTTGATTATCAGCCAACCCGAAAACCCCGAAAATGACACCCATGACGAAAAAACCAGAAATTTACGTCGCACGTCGGCGCTATTTTTAATTTTGGTGTATTTATCAGCGACCGCGAAAACCAAGAAAATGTCACCCTTGATAAAAGTACCAAAAATTTTCGAAGGATCCAACTTGATCTTTTTTTCATAACTTATGTAATGGAATGATTAAATGCACAAGAACTACATAAAACACTGTATAAAAAAATAAAAATATAATTTATAAAACCTTTTTGAAACAAGCTTTTATGAATATGAACTGAAAAGAAGAAAATAAATCTTTGAAAAAATTAAAACGATATAGGATAATTTTCACAAAAGGTTGTCGCGTTTAGTTTTATAGCATTTACCACTCACGCGACAAGCTTCAGGTATTATGTTTATTCATCAAAAGTGAACGCGTAAATATACAAAGTTTCATATCTGTGCTATTAACCGCTGAGGAGTTCTCTCGTGAGGAGACGATCCTGGCGGTAGGATGAGTTCATGATACAAATCGTGATTATCCATCAAATATGAGCTAGTATGCAACGTTACGTGTCTGTGCTATTAAATGTTGAGGAGTTCCCTCGTGAGCAGACGATCCTGGCTGCAGGATGAGATCATGATAGAATTCATGTTTATCCATCAAATATGAACGTGCATACAAATTTTCTTGTCTGTGCTATTAACCGTTGAGGAGTTCCCTCGTGCGAAGACAACCCTGGCTGCAGGATGAGTTCATGATACAAATTGTGATTATCCATCAAATATGAACTCGTATGCAAAGTTTCATGTCTGTGCTATTAAACGTTGAGGAGTTCCCTCGTGAGGAGACGATCCTGGCGCTAGGATGAGTTCATGATACAAATTGTGATTATCCACCAAATATGAACTTGTATGCAAAGTTTTGTGTCTGTGCTATTAAACGTTGAAGATTTCCCTCGTGAGGAGACGATCCTGACTGCAAGATTAAGTTATGTTTGTCATAAGAATGTATTGATCTTAGAAACAAAGGTGTGTGGAAAATTTCAGCTCAATCGGACATCGGGAAGTGGTTCTAATTTAACTTTCTATACATACAAACACTGTCGTAACTCGATAAACTTCGGCTTACCTAGTCCCTACAAAACGCTGCTAATAGCCGCGAAGTCACGTGTCCGCGTCCATACGAATTTAGTTCTGAATTCTGACACCCGAGCTCCGGCTTACTTTTGGCGCCACATGTTGCTTTGTTGACATGAAAAAAGTTGGTATTTTTTTTTTCAATCCGTTGTATTTAATGTCTGTACTGTAATGTGATAACCACAGATGTGTACATAATTTACTAATTGACTACAGTAGACACTAGACACTACGTACATTGCCTTGTTCTCAAAGGTAAGCCGGCAGGAATCGGCTTCTTAGGTGCCTTCGGGCCTGCTAAACACACGTGCTAACCAAGCGCGCTCTAACAGAATTCCAATTCAATGAATTCAATCAGTAAATATTCTCAAAAACCGGATAATTCTTAGTTTGTTGTATTTGTTTTAGTCAGAACACGGTTTTTACTTAAGTAAAATAATTGAAAAATCGGGTAAAAAAATATAGGGACACTAAGTTCGCTAGGTCAGCTAGTTTACCTATGATAAACACAATTTGGGAATGACAAGTTTTGAATATTTACAGGTGATTCCGGCTATCCTCAACGTCCCTGGTTAATGACACCAATTCCGGATGCTGCTGAGGGGACTCCAGCATACAAATACACAGCAGTCCATGGAAAGACGAGGGTGGTTATTGAAAATACCTTTGGTCGATTAAAAAACCGATGGCGTTGCTTATGCAAAGATCGCACACTTCACTATGGACCCGAGAAATGTGCAAAAATCATTACTGCGTGCAGTGTGTTGCATAATTTAGCTCTAAAATTTAACGTACCTGAACCGGAACCAGCAGAACTCCAAAACATGTCTTTATCTTTATCTGTCCATCTTTTTCAGGAAAACTGTGGAGATGACTTAATTAGGGGAAGGGCGATAAGGAATATTTTAGTAGATAGAATTAATAGATTACACACATAACTTTACTTTTTATTAATAACGTAAAAAAATAGAACATTTATATTAATTAAAAAAATAATCTTAACCTAAGACTTTTTTTCCATAAACCTTACAAAAACTTCCATAGCCTCTCTCATAAAGTCCAACCATTGAGCCTGTAATCGCAATTCATCATCTCTCTGTCTCACCCTTTCTTGCATCTCTAATTCTCTAACTCTCAATTCCTCTCTCCTAATCTGCAACCGCTCTTTCTCTAATTCTTCATAGGCCCTATCACGCACTCTAGCATACTCCCTTGCCTTTCTATCCGCTTCTAAAAACATTTTTCCTAATCCTAAATCCTTCTTAGCCTTTTTTTGTGGTGGTGGTTTCCACGTCTCTTCTTCTTGAGAAGATGGAGGATGAGCCTCAGTTGATGGGAGAGCTGGGGTTTCATCTGCTGGACTCGGTGGTGGAGGAGGAGCCACTGTTGGCTGGCTACTCGTGCCCGGAATATTCCAATCTGTAAAACATATATTAAAGTTGATTAGACTAGTCCTTTTTCTTATTAGCCGAAACTTGAATTCTTATAGAAACATTTACTGTGTAATAATAATAAAAAAAAAAAATAATAATAATAATATTCCACAACTATCGCACAACGCCGTCTAGTCTCAAGCTAAGCAGAGCTTGTGTTATGAGTACTAGACAACTGATTAACATATATTTCTAAATACATACATGTTATAGATAATGTGACATTTATGTGTGTATAATGGGATTTATATATAAATAATTGTAGCGTAAGCCTTAATCTATGTGTCTGAACGAACTCCTAACACGGCGACGAGCGAGGGACATCACCCCCGCCCGCGACCTCAGGCCCCGCCGGCAGTGGAATTACGATCGCGGTTCGGCACGCCACGCTCGCGAAACGCTCCTTCAATAATTGTCTTATGTGTACTGTTTGTGGTACTGATTGTGACTAATTACGTTAATTATACCTTTTACTGCTAACGAGCCGTCTGAACTTATTTTTAACCCCACAACACACCCCTGAGACTAATTCTCCTACAAGTGTCGCCCAACTCGTGGCCAAGTATCAGTGAAAAACTCGTTAAATACAGTGAACAGTGACTAAATGCTAAATTCTATCGTGCTCCCACATACTGTGAACCCTTTCCGATAGTGTATTTCCACAAACTATCTCCAAACAGTGCAAAAACAATCGAAAAAAGTTCGGGCAAGTCCATTATTCCCGCGAAAATCGTAACCGAGCGACGCGACGTGCGCGCCACCACCCCGCACCGAATTACGAGAAATCGCGTGTACCTATCGTGTAACAAACCACCCATACAACCATCACCCGCGTTGTTCGAGTCTTCGAGCGAGTAACAGCAGAGATAGTGCCCTGTTACCATGCCGCCGAAGCCAGCAAGAAAACGGATTGGAAGAGATGGTGGGTCGGAATCCGACACGGACGCGGAACAGCAAGTGATTGCACCATCGCCATCATCGAATATAGTCATGTCCGAGGAGATGCTTATGTCCCTTTTGTGCAACATCACCAAGAACCAAACGGAAGCGAATCGCAGCCTGATCGAAAGTTTACTGTCGAACAGAGACGAACTACATACCCCATCACCACGACAAATATACGAATCGAGAGACACCGCGCGGCATACAGGCAATTTTGCGAAGTGCACCGCGCGCTTTGATGGGTCGTCGAAGAACGCGGAAGAGCTCGAGGCATTCATTGACGCTATTGAAGTGTACCGCGACTGCACCAATATCAGCGACGAGCACGCGCTGCGAGGGCTGCCTATGCTGCTGGTCGGCGAGGCTGCCGTCTGGTGGCAAGGTGTGAAAACGTCGATAACGTCGTGGACCGACGCATTGCAACGTCTTCGTGGGATGTACGGAGTGCCGCGACCCGGTTATAAATTATTTCGCGACATGTTTAGTATCGAACAACAAAGTGAACGGGCCGACGTATTTATAAGCAAAGTGCGCGCGCTAATATCTAAGTTACCGCATGATGTGCCGGAAGTGATGAAGTTAGATATAGTTTACGGATTGTTAAATCGTAGGATAAGGAAACGAGTGTCCCGCGACGCGGTGTCCGAACTGGATCAGCTAATAGCGAAGGCCAGGTTAGTCGAGGAATCGTTGGCGGAGGTATGTGTTTCTACCCATGGTAATAATAATGACAATGTCCCTTCCGTCGCCGCACAGGAACGTTCAAACACAAACGTTAACCCTACGAATGCCGTATGTGACCCGCGTAAGTCGAGTACTAATAAAAGTGTCGATAGGCCGTCCGACCCGCGTGTGGATAATAATAATAATAGTGATAGTCAGAGGCGTGTTAGACCAAAGTGTACTTATTGCAAGTTTTTCGGACATACGGTAGACGAGTGTCGTAATAAAAAGGATAAAAAAGACGAAAAGGTCAATGACCCTACTACTAAGTCGAGTAAAAGTACTGAGTTGCGTTGTTACGGATGTGGTCAGCTGGGAGTAGTGCGTTCGAAATGCAATAACTGCAAAGGCGCGTCGAGTTCGAGTAAATCGGATTTTTGTAGCGCCCAGGTAGCCGATAGTAACGATCCGCGCCCGCTGGTGGAAATTCAGGTCGTGGATCGCAAGGGGGTAGCTATTTTGGACACGGGGGCCACACATTCTATCACGGGCCTCATGCTATACGAGTTACTGCTTAGAGCCGGCGTGGTTTTTAAGGAAAAGTTACGTACTATAGGTCTCGCTGACGGATCACAACAGGTAAGTACAGTACGTGAGTGTGATACTGACATTATATTAGAAAACCACGCTATTCCTACCACGTTTATAGTTTTACCGGACGCGCAAACTCGGACATTACTAGGTAGAGACTTTATTATGAAAGCAGGTATCCTGTTGGACTTACCGCAGAGCAGCTGGTGCTTTAACGACGAGCCGGAGCACTGGTATCCGTTTATCACCAGCTTTGACTTGAGTACTGGCAGCGCCCAGATGGAACTGATAAAGGTGGAAGCATCAAACCTTGCGCTGAGGGATGACGAAGGTACTGAGTTAACAGCTGATCAGAGGACGCAGCTGAACGCGTTTCTGTAGAAGAGGTCGGACCGCTTCGCGAAAGGAGGGCCACCAACGGAATACGCCACACACCGGTTGAAGATCGACTCGCAGCAGGAACCCATCGCTTCACCACCTTACCGGAGGTCCCCCAGTAAGAGAGCGATGTTGGAACAAGAGTTGCAGAAGCTACTGGACACTGACGTGATCGAAGAATGCGAATCTCCTTGGGCCGCTAACGTGGTCCTCGTGACGAAGAAGGATGGAGGGGTTCGGCTATGTGTAGATTACAGGAAACTGAATGCTGTAACTGAGCCTGAACGCTACCCTCTTCCTCGCATAGAAGACGTTCTTCACGCAGCTAAGAACACCAGTTTTATGACAACCTGTGATCTCCGATCAGGGTACTTCCAAATTGCTGTGGAACCTGCAGACCGCGACAAGACTGCGTTTGTGAGTCCACTGGGGTGTTTTAGATTTAAAAGGATGCCGATGGGTTTGAGGAATTCAGGAGCGACCTTTCAACGACTTATGGATCGATTCAGGTCCGGCAAGGAACTGGCTGATTTTTGCATACTATCCTATTTAGATGACGTCATCGTCCTATCGGAGTCGTTCCCTAAGCACCTAGAAGACCTAAACGCCGTTTTCGACCGGCTTGAGATGTACAACCTGCGAGTGAACCGCGAAAAGAGTTGCTTTGCTCGCCAATCAGTGAAATTTCTAGGCCACGTGATCGTACCAGGCGGGGTGAAGGCAGATCCCGATAAGACAGCGGCTATCGCAAAGATGCTCCCCCCTGAGAACACGAAACACGTGAAGACCTTTTTGCAAACGTCAAGTTGGTTCCGGCGCTTCATTCCGAATTACGCTGATGTTGCCAAACCTCTGACGGATCTCCTGAAAAAAGACAGCAAGTGGACCTGGACCTCGAAGCAACAAGACGCCTTCGACCGCATTAAGGAAAGTTTAATCACTGCTCCAATAATTCGACAAGCTGACGAATCGATGCCCTTTACATTGAGGACCGACAGCAGCGGTTATTGCCTTGGAGCAGTACTAATGCAGGGGGAGGGCCCCGAGGAAAGACCAGTGGAATATGCTAGTCGATTACTGAATAGCGCGGAGAGAAACTATAACACAACAGAAAGAGAAGCGTTAGCAGTCGTATGGGCCGTAACTAAGTTCCGCGCCTACATCGAAGGATCAGAGGTTGTGATAAACAGCGACCACCAAGCTCTGCGATGGTTGATGACTGTAAAATTACCAAGCGGCCGCTTAGCGAGGTGGGCCCTTACTCTCCAGGAGTACAATCTCCGTATAGAATATACACCTGGCAGGTCCAACGTCATCGCTGATACGCTTTCACGGCCACCTTGCGCAGAAGAAGCGGAGTGCGATATCCGCTACGCCGAGGTCGATTTCCCGTCGAGGAGCCCCAAAGATGTCCGTGAAAACCAGCTCAAGGACCCTGACGTACGAAAGATCGTCGAGGACCTCGAATCAACCGACGACCCGTTTAGGGGGAGGAGTTGGGCCGACCGCGGCTTCATCATATCGGATGGTATTTTGTACAGGTACGGACCTGACGAGTGTGAAGAAGAGACAGGATGTCTCGTTGTACCGGAGCACGAGCTGACAAAGTCATGGCAGAATATCACGACGCACCAACAGCTGGACATTGCGGAGTAGAACGCACTCTAGCTTGGATGATGTTAAAATATTACTGGCCCGGTATGCGGCAATACGTCGCTGGATACCTGAAGAAGTGTGTAGAGTGTCAGAGGTATAAAGCCGATAACAGGAAACCAGCCGGACTACTGCAGACTCCCGCAACCAATCGCCGCTTTGAGGTCGTCGCCGTGGATCTTTTTGGCCCTTTACCGGAAACTGCCGATAAGAATAGATGGATCCTAATTGTAGAAGACACGTGCTCTCGATGGGTCGAGCTGTTTGCTCTACAGGATGCTACCAGTTTGAACTGTTCCAAGATCCTGATCTCAGAGGTTTTCCTGAGATATGGAGTGCCAAGACGGATCTTGAGTGATAATGGTGTACAGTTCATAAGTGAAATAATGCAGCAAGCTTGCCATTCATTCGGCATTACTCAGTCGCTGTCGCCTGTTTACCATCCACAAGCGAACCCGGTGGAAAGGAAGAACCGTGATCTAAAACCACAACTCGCTATTCTAGTGGGGAAGGATCACAACACCTGGGACGCTCACTTACCTGCGATACGTTTCGCAATGAACTCCGCGGTGACCAGCAGCACTGGATTTTCGCCTGCTTACTTGACGTTTGGACGAGAGATGCGTGCGCCAGCTGATGTCGTCGCTGATATGCGTACCATAGTAGAGAGCGACAATGTTGTGACGAGCCTAAGCCCTTACCTTCAGAGAATGTCAGCCGTACTGTTTGAAGCTAGGGAAGTGCATGAAAAGGCTCAGGCAAATCAGAAACGTTACACCGACGAGGGTCGTCGCCCTGCACCTGATTACTCAATCGGTGATTTAGTTCTTTTGAAGACCTAAGGAAACAACGACACGACCCGCGGACAAACGCCGAAGTTCATACCACGGGCGGCGGGACGGACCGTACCGTATTAAGGAACACGCGAGTCCCTCTACTTATGTGTTGGAAAAGGTAAGTAGTGGAGAAACACTAGGCAGATACCACGTCTCCCAGTTGACCCCGTTCGTAGGCAACTTACCGATAGTCCCTGTCAACGAAAAGCGTAGGCGCGGCAGACCTAAGCGTTATCTTGACTGACTCAGACGCGTGGGCGCTTGTCTGGGTCAGAGGGGGAGGATGTAGCGTAAGCCTTAATGTATGTGTCTGAACGAACCCCTAACACGGCGACGAGCGAGGGACATCACCCCCGCCCGCGACCTCAGGCCCCGCCGGCAGTGGAATTACGATCGCGGTTCGGCACGCCACGCTCGCGAAACGCTCCCCAATAATTGTCTTATGTGTACTGTTTGTGGTACTGATTGTGACTAATTACGTTAATTATACCTTTTACTGCTAACGAGCCGTCTGAACTTATTTTTAACCCCACAACACACCCCTGAGACTAATTCTCCTACATAATCTATTTTTCAAGATTTGATTGAATAAAAATGATGATGCTTTTATGTAATTTAGGGATGCATAAACATATGTTACAACAAGGTACTAAATATATTTATATTAATTGATTAAAGATTACAAAAGTAAGATTCATATTTACCTATTTCATAATCATCGTCACGTGCATCAGGAACTATCATCTCTGATGGTTGGGAAATTTCAGCAGCCTGAAAAAAAAATTAATTAGCTACTAGGTAATAAAAAAAAAAACAAATTTAAAAGTAAGCTAACCCGTTGAAACCCTGCTTCTTCCACCACCATGCCAGTAGCTGCTTGCACTCCAATTATCTGCATGACTCGGTTTTCTAAATCGGTCAAGGTTAATTGGAGTGCTGGCCCTCCGCCAGTGCCACTAACGGCCCTATTAATTTTGGCACACTTCTTCTTGCAATTATTTTTGTAATCGCTCCACACCTTGAATTAAACAACAATAATTTAAGCAGGAATTCTCAGGAAAGATATTGGATAAGTACTTAAAGCAGAGACTTAAAAGTGACTTAATTCAAGTGCCCCAACAACAAAAAAGATAGCGTCACTTGAGTTAACATACCTTCCGCCATTTCTCCTCAGACCTAGATTCGCCTGTGCCTTCACTATTCAATTTATTTGCGAGTTCCTTCCATTTTATTTGTATAAAATTCCGGCCTCGTGGGCCGCCTGAAGGTTTAGACAAATCTCCATTTCTGGAGTAGAAATAGCATTGCACTTTAAAATACTTCACACTAAAGTTTATGCCACTCAAACTTATTAAAAGTGTTTACTCACGCTTCCATGAATTCAACCATCATTTCATATTGTGTTTGACTGGTTCTCATTATGATATATTCACAAATAACCACTTAATTATTTAATATAAGAAAAGAAAGAAATAAATACTTTTGCTGTGGAAGTGTAGCAAAATATAAACAAACTTAGCCTTGGTTTGGCGCCGTCGCGCGTTGGATGTCAAGTGGGTGCGTTCGGAACCCGGATTTTTTTTTAAATCAAATCTCCAAAACTCTGTCATATTGTCGAAGATAATGCCACTTTATAATGTCTAATATTTAACTTTGGGTCTCTTCTTTATATATCATTCAGTTTTTATTTAAATTTAATAATAATAAAACGTTTAATTAAAGGTGAAAAAAATATAATCAACTTAATTTAGTTTTCGAACGCACTATTAATTGAACAATCGTTCATTTTGCTCACTATGGCTCCTCCCTATTTACATTAGTATGACGTCACCTTCGAATTCGAATCGAGTGTTCGAGAGTGCTTCGAATGTGCTTCGTGCTGCCTACTATCGACAGACTCTGTTATCGAATCGAGGCCTCGATACTTTGTCGATTCGAAATCGTTTGATATTCGTGCTTGGCCCACTGAGGGTGATAACAGCCAGTTAACGTTACGATGGCGCTTGACAGAAAACATGTACAAGGAATTTTGGAGGAAATGGTCCAACGATTACCTACAAACGTTACAATTACGAGGAAAATGGCAAACCCCAACACAAAACATTGCAGTAGATGATGTCGTCCTTATAAAGGAAGAACAAATAGCTCCAGCCCGATGGTTATTAGGGCGAGTTATAGAGACGCACCCTGGACCAGATAATTTAGTACGAGTCGTCACGCTCAAAACTAAATCCATCATAATGAAGAGACCCGTAACAAAATTGTCCCGGTTACCCATTGAAACAAGGAATAAGACCGAAAACAAATCAATACAACCCCCGGACAATAAACAACCAGAGGCGACTTCCTCAACATTACAACGACAACGTCGGGTGAGCCCTAAACAGGAACGGAAGGGTGTTTCCAGCTGTAACGTCCTCAAGTACGTAATCACGTTACTAGTACTCATTGGTTACGTGTGTGACACCGTCCATACAACAACTCGTCAATGTAACAACCCTAGACCCTACCCGTCTTGTATACTTTGACAAACCCGCCGACTTACAGTTATACAAGACGAATGGAGACTGGTGGTGTACTACAATATGTCGACTTACTGGAAAAGCGTTTCTGCCGTTGAACAATACGTCTAGCAACTACAAGGACTTTGTCCACGAAATATAGCCTACTTGACTATATCCACACAACTTGAACACGAACTAAACGAGCTCAAACACTACAACGAAATACTACAATCAGACCATGGTAGACGCAGTAAGCGAGGTCTCATAAACGGAATTGGGAACATCGCCAACTCTCTCTTTGATGTCCTCGATGGCAATTTTGCCGAAAAATACAACAACGACATCAAACTACTGCACAGCAACGAAGACCACTTGTTCAATCTATACAAATAACATACTTCAATAATCGAAGGGGAATACAACCTCCTGAAAAGGAACGAACAAGTAATGAACCGTCAGTTCATCGTCATCAACAAAAGCCTCCGAGACTCGCTGCAACAACTGAAAACCGAACAAGACCAAACTTTTTTCCTTACTGCTACTGCACTTGCCGCAAACATGATGGTGGCCAACTTGCGGAGAATACAAGATATGTTGATCAACCTAGTTACAGATCTTCGCCACGGCAAAGTCGACACTCACTTGCTGAAACCCGATGCATTCGAAAAACAGTTGAACATCATATTAGGACAAGTACCAAAAGGATTATCCCTACCCTGTTCAAACAAGTTCAAGTGTATCCGGGATATGTATAAACTAGCAAGTGTACAAGGAAAACTAACCGAAGATTTTATTCTTTTTGAAGTAAAAATCCCGTTAGTAGCAGACGAACAATATGAACTAACCGAAGTCATTCCAATCCGCAACATGAAGGGAGTCTCCATGATTAACATAATACCAACAACTAAATACATAGCCGTTAACTTGAAAATGGACATGATGATACCACTAGATCAACAACATCTTTCATCATGCACACAAGTAAATACAAATCAGCTGTTGCTATGTAAACTTGACTTACCTATATATGGAATAAAAACAGCCACAAAAATGTATTGATTTGAGGATTCAGTGCTAGGTGTATTCTTTGAATTAATGATTTTTATGGTCTTTGGAGTATAGTGTACTGCTGAATCGGAATAACTTGAGGCTGAAGTACCAAGTCGCTGAAATTGGTTGGGGCTGTTTGGAAAATATGATGGGGAGGGTGATGATCGCATTGGAGAAAACTGTGTTTCTGATTGGTATCCGTACTGATGGCGTAAAACCATGCCGTCAATGTCAAGCATCAGTTTAAGTCTTTTTTCTTCAGACATTTTCTTCAATTTTTTTGCCAGGAGTTGAGCATATAAATCACAATCATCAACTTCTTAATTAGGTTGTCTTGCGGCATCGGTTCTTTTCAATGTTGACGCGAAAGTATCCAGAGCTTCTTTGACAACTATTTCCGCGTCTAGAAATTCGGGGGGATTTCGGCGCCGCCGAATTATTTGTATGGCATTGCTGTCAGTGTTTTGTCAGTGCCATTCAGATTGTCAGCAGCATGCTGATTTTGACTTTCTTGTCCCCCACTTAAATCACCTTCTCTGGAAGCATTTCTTTCTTCAGATTGATCGACATTTGCTGGTTCCGCTTCCTGAAAATAAATGAAAATATATTATTTTTTGTTTCAAATTCCGTTGTGCTCAAATGAAAGGTTGGAAATCGAAAAAAAATTTGCAATTGAAATTTCAAATTTAACCGAGCAGTGGGGTCAATAGACGGGAAACTTATTGTTTGAAAAGTCCAATTAACTCAGGGTCTGAATATTATAACTATAAACGAACATTCAGTATAGTTTTGCTAGCGGCAGTAGACAGCCAATACAAATTTATTTTAGCTGATATTGGATGTCAAGGCAGAATTAGAGATGGTGGAGTATTTACAGTATTTTGTGGAAAAGAATGTGCACAAACCGATTAAATTTAACAGTAACGCATCCTCTACCTGATTCAAATGTTGACGTACCCTTCATCTTCTTGGCAGATGGGGCTTTTGACCTTTCAGAACATATCATCATGAAACCATTTCCTGGTAATCACAACGTAGGCACTAAAGAACGTATCTTTAACCAGAAATTGTCTTGAGCACGGGTTGTTGTAGAAAATACGTCTGGTATAATGGTGACAAAGTTCCGTATCTTCAAAAAACCTATTCAACTACAGCCAGAGAAAGCTAGTGTCGTTACATTGACATGTATCTTATTACACAATTATTTGAGGCGAAGCAGAAGTTCTGCACACATTTATACACCACCCGGTACTATCGACCATTATGACAACAACAATGTACTTGTACAACCCGGCTAATGGCGGAGTGAAATTGAAAGAACATGTGCAATTCGTAATGTACGACATATACCACGCCGTTCACCTGCTACTTCCACGGAGATAAGGAACGAATTTTGTAACTATTTTAGTCGCTAAAATGTGTTGTAGATACAAATAACTGGCATTAATAAAGTGTTACTTACCGTATTTATAGTTTTATTACATTTTGTGGTGTCACTCAGGAAGGCATCCATCAATTCATAGGCGAACCAAACGGGCTTGTACACGTCGTCTACACCGGCACCAGAACTTAGCGATCTCCTTACTTTAGTTTTATAGCTTCTGGAGCTTGAAAGTAACGAATCCTTCTTCTATCTTCTAATCTCCTCATCAGCAAACAGAATTATATCCGATAATTTGGCCATCATATAAGGGAGATCATTAATATAAACAAGAAATAGGAAAGTGTTGGGATATTTATAGTCTGTACTCATAATGTCTCATGTAAGTCTATGGCTACTGCCATAGACCATTGTAATAAACGTCGCATCCGGACGTCCTGTAAAATACACATGTCGTCTTGAGCTCCATGTTTCATTTAATTATCAACTCCTCGCATCCTGCATAACATGGTGTCAGAAGTTCAAGTAGAACCAAACAAAAGTCGTCGTCGTCACTCATAACCCGTCACGGAGCTTCGTCAGCGCATCGTCAAGGCAAGTCTGCTCACTTAAGTCTGTCTACCAATATGCCGAACGACCCGCCAACGTACAAGCAAGCGCCGAACGCGCCGCCAGCGAAATTTCATCTGGACATTCATGCCTCAAACATGCCCCTTGCGTGGAAAAACTTCGCAACAGCTCTAAGTATTTATATGACTGCAAATAACTTAGATGACGAACCGGACACAAGGAAAGTCGCCATTTTGTTAAACACTATCGGCACAGAAGCCCTTCAAATATTTTACTCATTTGATGTTGATATGAAGAAAATCAGCTTTAAAGACCTACTCAAAAAGTTCGAGTTATATTTCCTACCGAAAGTTAATATTTCAATAGAGAGGCACAAACTATTTAACCGGAAACAGGGTCAAAACGAGGACATTGAAACATATGCCACGGACTTGAAAAATATTAGCCTACAATGCGATTTTGGTCCCCTCAACGACAGCATACTCAAAGATATTTTCTCATGGAACCTGGAATCCAGTTGTGCATATATTAAAGAAAGAATTTTATTGGAGAGACCAGATACATTTGACGCCGCGGTCGAGCTAGCAAAGACAATCAGAAATTCGAAGATTGACATACAGAAGATAAGCCAGAATGTTAATGAAACATGCCAGGATGTTAACTCGGTACGGTCAGGAGCAAGATACCCTAAGAACAGTTTTACCCATAGGCAGTCCAGGAGACCAAGATCAGCGAGCCAGTCAAGACCACAACGGAAGTCAGAAGAGCCATGCACCAGATGTGGACAAGTCCATCGAGTTCGCTGCCCAGCAATAGGTGTAACCTGTCGCAGCTGTGGCCGCAAAGATCACTTTGCATCTGTCTGTCGTACCCGGACTAAGGCTAAAAAGGTAAACATGACTGAAGAACACAAAGATTCATCAATAGAGTCAGACAATAATTATTTTCTAGGCTCTTTATTTCTATCCGCTGTATACAATGATAAAAATAATTACACAACACACCTTATAATTAATTCACAAGATACAAAATTTCTTTTAGATACAGGAGCAGACACAAACATACTCTCATTCTACACTTTCAAAAAACTCAACATACCTTTGTCAAAAATAGCAAAAAGTACCCATAAATTATCAACATTCAGTGGTGAAATACTACCCACTGTTGGTCAGTGCCAAGTGAGTGTAGGACTTAATAATAAAAACCATTCATTAAATTTCCACATAGTAGATCTTAATTGCCAAAATGTCATAGGCCGTAGAAGTTGTGAGGATCTGAAATTAGTCAAAAGGATACATAATGTCCAGTTCAATGACCATCCCAACTTAAATAATATGTCAAATTATTCTCAGTTGTTCGAAGGCATAGGTTGTCTTAAGGATTTTGAGTGTCATCTTACCTTAAAACCCGATGCTGTACCTTCAGTGGAGGCCTGTCGCAGAGTTCCTTTCGCTTTGCTTGATAAACTGAAAAAAGAACTAGAAATACTAGAAAGAGACAATGTCATAGAAAAAGTAGATGAACCTTCAGACTGGGTTAATGCAATAGTACTCACCTCTAAGAAAAATGGTAAACTTAGATTATGTATAGACCCCAGAAAACTTAATAAAAGCATCATGAGGGCACATTATCAGTTCCCCACTATTGATGAAATAAAACATAGCTTGTCAGGTGCCCAATTCTTTTCCACTCTTGATGCCAATAAAGGATTCTACATGTTAAAATTAGATAAAGATTCGTCTAAACTATGTACTTTCATTACACCACTGGGTCGGTATAGATTCCTTAGGCTTCCATTTGGAATTAACTCTGCCCCAGAAATTTTTCATTCTGAAATGACTAAACGGTTTAGTCACATACCAGGTGTCAAGGTAATGATGGATGACATACTAATTTACGGTAGTAGCAAAGAGGAACATGATATAAGGCTTGAAAAAGTGCTTCAGACAGCACAAGAAATAGGCATAAAGTTCAACAAAGACAAGTCTAATATATGTCAGAGTCATGTCAAATACTTGGGTCACATATTCAGTAAAGAAGGTGTTAAAGTAGATCCAAGTAAGGTCCAAGCCATATGTCAAATGTCGCCACCAACTAACCTGACTGAATTACAGAGGTTCATAGGTATGGTTAACTATTTAGGGTCATATATCGAAAATTTGTCACAGAAAACTACTAATCTGAGATCACTTTTGTCTAAAAACACTGATTGGTACTGGTCAGAGAAACATGATATAGAATTCAATACATTAAAAAGTCTAATTACAAATGCCCCAGTACTTACATATTACGATCCAAATAAGGACATTACCTTGTAAGTAGATTCTTCCAAAGATGCCATGGGTGCTGTTATTTGTCACGACAAACAGCCAATAGCCTATGCATCCGCTTCTCTCAGCCAAGCTCAGCAAGCTTATTCCCAAATCGAAAAAGAGTTATTAGCCATTCTCTTTGGATGCACGAAATTTCACCAATATATTTATGGATGTCATGCCGTAGTGGAAACTGACCACAAACCTATAGTTCCATTATTCAAAAAGTCAATAGTCAGTATTCCTGCTCGTTTACAGAGAATCATGTTAAGACTCCAACCTTATGACCTAGATGTCGTATATAAACCTGGTAAATACCTGTATGTAGCTGACACATTGTCAAGATGTGCTTTACCAGAACAAGCCCTAACTGACCTTGAAGCTGATATTGACCTTCATGCCAACTTAGTAATTAAATCTTTGTCAATCAGCCCTCATAAAATGAAAGAATTACAAGACCATACTTCTCAAGATTCAGACTTGGTCCTTGTTTCAAAGTTCTGCCAAAATGGCTGGCCAGAGCATAGAAAATCAGTCCCCGAAAATATTAGACCTTATTTTCTTATAAAAGATGAACTGCAAGTGATAGATGGCCTCATCCTAAAAAACAATAGTGTTATTGTTCCTACTTCACTTCAAAATGACATACTGAAATTATTACATGAAGGACACCTTGGTATTAAAAGCTGTCAGAACTTGTCAAAAAATTCAGTATATTGGCCCAATATTTATGCAGATATAGAGACATATATTAACTCATGTCACATATGTTTAACTCACAGACGTAGCAACACTAAAGAACGATTTTGTGAACAAGAAATTAAGCCAATTCCTTGGTACAAGGTAGGTATTGATTTATTTGATTTTAACTCTCAAAAGTACTTGTTAGTTATTGACTACTTTTCAAAGTATGTAGAACTTGCTCATTTAAAAAATAATTCAACTGCTAGTAATGTTATTTCACATCTACAATCAATTTTTGCAAGACATGGTATTCCAAGATACTTAAATTCTGATAATGGTCCACCCTTCAACTCGCAAGATTTTAAAACATTTATTACTCAATGGCAAATTGAACATGTCACTGCTAGTCCCTACTACAGCCGTTCTAATGGTATGGTGGAAAGGGCAATTGGTACTATTAAACATTTACATAAGAAATGTCTTATGGACAAAACTGACCCATATCTCGCTCTTTTACAATACCGAAACACTCCTAAACAAGGTTTATGTTCGCCTGCTCAACTTTTGATGTCAAGAACACTTCGATCTAAATTACCTATTTCAAATAAAATACTACACCCTAAAGTCCCTGACTACAAATTGGTAGAGGATAAAATGAAACAACATAAAGAATATTCAAAACATTATTATAATACACACGCGAAAAACTTACCTAGTCTTAACAAAGGCGATAAAGTATATTTCAAAAAACAACCACACAATCCACATAATGTTTGGACACCAGGCACAATCACAGATATTACTCCACAACCTAGGTCATACATTGTTGACACTGAAGATGGTTCCTACCGCCGCAATCGTGTCCACATCCTGAAGCCCAAGACTTCGCCCCAACTTCCACGTTCTACTTCTCCTTCTAGTCCTCCGCCACCACAGCACCTGAAAAATAAAACCAATAATAGTCACTCTCCCGTCACACAACACAATGAACACAATCATAACACAGAGAACATTAAATACTCATCTTATGGTAGACAAATCCGAAAGCCTCAGAGATATTGTGAACAATAAAAAATAAGTAATTTGTCTTCTGTTATTGAAATTGCATTTTCGGTGTTTAATTAATGTGTCTGTAATGTCAACAGATAGAAGATGACATTTAACTTGAAAAAAAAAAAAAAACTGCGTCACCTAATTGTCATAGATTATTAAGATTACTTTAGCTAACCTGTAGTTAAGATTTCACTGTCATAATTAATAAGATTACTATTATGTTTAAGTCTGATTATTTTATTGCAACATTTGTAATGTTGAATATTAATTAAAAAAAAAAAAAAAAAAACTGAAAAGGGGGGATGTTGGGATATTTATAGTCTGTACTCATAATGTCTCATGTAAGTCTATGGCTACTGCCATAGACCATTGTAATAAACGTCGCATCCGGACGTCCTGTAAAATACACATGTCGTCGTGAGCTCCATGTTTCATCTAATTATCAACTCCTCGCATCCTGCATAACAGAAAGGACCAAGAATTGAACCTTGGGGCACACTCATCCGGACTATAGACCCAGAGGATGTCGACTAATTTACATTTACTTTTTGCTGCCTGTTTGATAAATAGGAAAGAACAAGATCAGCATAATTTTCAATGACGTCATATTCCCTTAATTCCTTAAATTCATTCTGAGTTAGAATAGATGGAGAAAAATTTCTAAGATTTTCTTCACAATGATCAGTGACATCTGAATCAGACCAGTTATCACGTCTTGGGGATATAACAGAACTTCTTAAGTTAGACTTTTTGGAGCAGGGGTCTGTCCATCTAGTTACTCGTATATAAGTTATACAATATAACAGAATGGTCAAAAAAAGTCCTATTCGCTATACTCCTCAATATAACTTATCGGATTAAAAAAAAATAATAGACGTTTGTCCACGTAGTTATACCTACATATAAACAGCTATAAATTAAACAAAAAATAATATGAATAGTTTATCTTACGGGGAAGGACCCAACAAGTAAGGAATTAAGATGCAATGAACATGGGACTGCTTGGTCGTTATCGCAGTGTTTCTAGGAAAGTGGCAATTAATATTTCACCGGTTACTAACTGCATTTGAGCATCCATGATCATTGCATCGTTCGTTGATAATGCTACTTTCTTTTTGTTTACATTTATTTTCCGCAATATTCATAGTAACATCTTCTGCATCCTCGTGTGACATCTCGGAAGAATCTCAAAAGTGGTAGCAGCTGGCGTGGAAACCACGTCAGTGCGCCAGATAAGGCTGGCTGCTCATTAGATATTGCTGCAATGGGTGTAATAACTTGGTCTGCGTCTTTTGTCACTCCAATGCATTCTATGTAGACAGCTAGCGGCAAAGGTGCTTTCAAAAATTGCATAACACTTACGTGTTTTTGGGTTTTGCAGGCTTGGTTAAGTATCATATGACATGCTTCTACGTTATTGGTTCTCCGATGACGCTCACCATAGACGCACCACTTGTTTATGAATTGATCATTCCTCAGCCAGTACCTTTGAAAATAATTTGAAAGGTGGTTATTTTTCGTAAATTCTTGTATTTTTACAGCCATACATTGTCCTTAATGTATTCCCATCCCTCACGAACATAGGCATTTGGCAGAAGCGATAATGCACAACAAAGGCCTACAATATTTTTTGCCCATTTGCCTTTATTTTTAATTAAATCCATTTTTTGCTTTATTTTTAATTAAATCCATTTTTTGCTTTTCTCCAAAGGCTATCGGAAAAATGAGTAAGAAATCCTTAAACCTGAACAGCCGGGAAAACTTTCAATACGGCTCTTCTTGACGCTTCCTTAAAGTCAAACATAAAGTTTTGTGGATTCCATTTTGGAATTCGTAACAAAATGACACCCTATAACCTGAACAGCCGGGAAAACTTTCAATACGGCTCTTCTTGACGCTTCCTTAAAGTCAAACATAAAGTTTTGTGGATTCCATTTTGGAATTCGTAACAAAATGACACCCTATAACCTGAACAGCCGGGAAAACTTTCAATACGGCTCTTCTTGACGCTTCCTTAAAGTCAAACATAAAGTTTTGTGGATTCCATTTTGGAATTCGTAACAAAATGACACCCTTTTACATGAACAGCCGGGAAAACTTTCTGTACGGCTTTTCTTGATGCTTCCTCAGAGTCAAACATAAAGTTTTGTGGATTCCATTTTGTAATTCGTGACAAAATAATTCTGAACAAGGTTATGTAAGACTCAGTTGTCATATCTGACATTAAGGCGTATACCATTGGTGAAATACGTGAGCTTGTCGGAGTACTGAATAAGTCACCATGTTTAGAAAATATTTGGGATAAGCTACCAGGTCGCAAATTTTCACAAAATTATGGTCTCAACCCTTGTATACTATTTCCAGTCGAATTTACACACATTGCTATTGTGACATTTTCTGCATGTTCTTGGGCGACAAGGTACACTCTTTTAGTCCCTTTTCAGCAAAGAATTTTTTATTATTTCTGTTAATGGTGCAGTGTAAGTCTACATCCCTTTTCATCCATGTTATTTAAAGCTCCGGGTGACTACAGATATAAATTTCATATTTTTTTTTAAAGCTTCAAAATTTTTCAGCTCTGCTCAGCTGTTTAATTTCTGTGTTCTTGCCGCGGAGCCTCTAATTAAAAAGAGTGTCCAAGTAGTTTCTTGCCCATTCTTCTCCATAGAGATCTACGCTTTGGAATGGGCAACGACAGTACTTTCACAGTTATTATGTCTTGTGACTGGGACTGTAGCTTCATTTTTATTGTTTTTTTGACCATTCAAGTGCCTGTAACTGGCCTACTTGAAATAAATGATTTTTATTTGATTTGGATTCAGTAATAGGCTAGTTGACAAAATTTGGAAAATTGGTTAATTCTTTACATTTTCATCTAGTTTACGCAAAAAAAAAATTAAATAAAACCATCACTTACATTATGTATTTTGTGTTTTAAAAAACTCATTTAAAGTTACCGCGAAAACGCGTAGGACTGTCATGGCGATTGAATGACGTCACGCCGTGCGAAACAGATCAAAACAATAGTGTTTGTGTATGGGAGTAGTTACTATATTTTTGTTTGCTTTATTTAAAAATGAATGACTCATATTACGAGTACTGTGTGGTGCCTATGTGTAAAAGCACAATTTTAAAAACGCCAAGCAAGTTATTTATATACGTTCCAAACAATGAACAAGTACGGAAAAAGTGGCTAAAACTTGCAAAGTGTGATAATGCTCATAGTTTATCGACAGTTTCCAGAATGAATTTTTGTGAAGATCATTTTGATGTATTTACAAAATCTATTTTTTTAATCTAAAGCATTACTGGTTGAGGTTTGCAGAATCACTGTTTCTCAAGTATTTTTTTATAAATAAGTATAATGTTAGAGTTTAGGTTATACTTTTTTAGTATTCCGATTTAAAATTTTGTTTTAGTGTCATATTTACATATTTTAATAAACACGGCTTATTTTTTAGTTGCCGAATGATATGGTTAACTACATAGAGTATCATATTATGGGAACAGTATGACAAATCGCATTAAACCTGGTTGTACTCCAAGTAAATTTGAATGTCAAGACGGAAGAAAACGGACTTGTAGCAGTATAGAACGGCCATCAAAGAATGACAATAATCACTGAGTGTCTAAAAGAATCAGAAACAGGCTGTACATCTCTCAAAGATACTTCAAACACAAGTTCAAGTGTGTATTTTTTTGTATTTAACAGCAATAAAATCATAAAACTAGTACAACTTTGCTGAATATTCCAAACAGTGGCTTCTTTCTAGTTATCACAGTTTCTATTGTTCTAATCGCTCTCAAATGTACCTATATCTTGAAAGCACAATAGTATGTAACCAAAAACCCTATGGTTTGAAGTTTAAAGATTTATAATCATTCCTCGTAAGACTCAAAGTACAATGTATTGAAAAAAGTAACAAATAGCATTCCGGCCCAAACCTAAAAAACAAAATGATCTCCTAAACGCCCAGCGTACATTACAATGAACATTTTGTTAAAACGCATGTGACTTTTAAATTTTCGCGCAAACCGTCATTTGGAGTGAATTTTATGATTGGTTGATCTCTTGGGATGTGTTTTGACAGCTGACGTTAGGGAAAAAAATCTAAGCAATCTGTCAAAATCGGCAAACACAAACACACGAAAACAAAAACAGGTGAGTCTGAGAATCTTAATAAATTAATTGAATCTTAGCTTAATGTGTTTAGAAAATGAGATAAATCGAATTTTAAACACATATATTATCTGGAATAGTTGTTATTTTAGTTCAATAATATTTATTTCTATTTTTTATACTTCACCAAAAAGTCATGTTCATTTTGTTGCACATTGGGCGTTACTGATTGGTAAGACGTAACTAAGGGTTTTTTTTTGTTTATAAGTCTCAGGTTTGATCAGATCGAAGAGTGCGCTTCGCCGAAAAACTTCGGCGAGTACTAGGGCCTCCAAATCTCACGGGGGTGTGCCCGCAAGGGCCGCTTCCGTGGAAACAGTGCGGTATCCGCGTATGACTCTGACTGCCATGACTCTCTGTGGCCTCCGCAGTAGAGCCATGTTCTGGGTAGACAGGGACCCCCGCCCATACCGGGGCCCCGTAGAACGCCATCGAGCGAACCACCCCCGTATAGCAAAGTGCTCGCCAAAGTTCCACCTCCAGTCCTAAACCAGGCCTGGTTATTCCATGCTTGCCCGCACCGCTATCCTTGCACCACCGATAGTGAGGTGTGCGCCAGCCGGTGGCCGACGTCGGGGCGCATGAAATGCCAATGCCTCAGTCTATTCGAGCGCCACCCTGAGGCCCAGTGCCTCGATTCGTCCCTCGACGCGCCCTCGATGGCAGAGCGTGTCGCAGTTTGCTACCCGCCCGGGCCGTGACGAGAGTGTCGTCAGCGTAGCAGATGACGCTTTGCCCGGGGGAGAGCACACTGCGCAAGACCCAGTCGTAGCTTATGTTCAACAGGGGTGGGCCCTAAACCAACCTCCGTGGAACACCGCACGCGATGGCCCTATGCACAACTTGGCCGTCGCATCCCTCGTAGCAGACGAACCGCTCCTGCAGGTAATCCGCTACTAGCTGCCTTTTGTAGACGGACACCTTATGGTTATGAAACGCCTCTCCGATGAAGTCGAATGGCAGAGTTTTGAACGCGTTAGCGATGTCTAAACACCGCCAACAACACCCCACCCTGCGGGACAGCGTCCCTCGCCTCGGCGTGCAAAATTTTTACCAAGACCGGATTCCTATCCGATTAGTTCCAATAGGAGAACAGCGATTCTGTCGAAGATTCAGTTACATCAGTGTCGTTGGGACGTTACAACCGCCATGGCGTCGCGAAAGCACAGAACAGCCAAGCCAGAACAATGGCTGCTTCCTCTAGGTCCTAGAGGAAGCAAAGGCGGCTCACTGCCCACCGCGGCAATTGCCGAGCGTCAGGTCTTACATCATGGCCACCAGTGGAATCCAGACGAATCTATGTGTACTTCTTCACGATTCATATTCATATTCATATTCATATTCATTTATTTGCGTACTACAAGGTAAAAACATGGTGTTAACAAAAAGGCTTAGAGCTAAGAACCGTTGTAGACCCTGTCAGGGCACAGCAAAATTTAGGGTGACATATTTCTTGAAGTATAAAATCAATTTAAAAAAAATATAATTCGAACATGCCAAAAATTAAAATTAAAAAGCACATGAAAACTAAAGAATAAAATTTGCAAAAGAAAAATATAAGAAAAGAGAAATGTCAAATTACTTAAAGTTAAAATGTCAGTCTTATAGAGCTAATAATTAAAATTAAATTATACATGTCAAACTAAACAATTACATATAATTCACAAAACATAATAATAAAATAAAATCAACAAGCAAATAAAACATATATTTTTAACTGTATTCCATGCTATACTTGGTAAGCAGTTAGCTATTTTTGTATTACCTTTGTTCAGCCCAATAATCTTCGTTAGGTACGTATATATTTAATTATAATCTTTCATTCAAGTATTCGTTTACATTGTAATAGCTTTTGTTTAATAGAAATAATTTTAATTTATTAATAAAGATGGTGTATTTATTTATGTTTCTTATTTCTTCCGGTAACTTATTATATATTTTTATTGACATGACATAGGTACTTGAAGAATGCATTTTTAATCGGGATGTAGGTATGTTTAATCTATTTTTATGACGTAAAGTAATCCTAGATTGTATGTCTTCTCTTTTTGTGTAAAAATTCGGGTATTTACGTACAAATTTACAGATTTCAAAAATGTATAGGCACGGTAGGGTTAAAATTTTATGTTCCTGGAAGTGAGGCTTACAGCTATCCGATTGTTCAATATTCACTAGGATCCTAATAAGTTTTTTTTGTAGGGTGAATACTGTGGGTGCGTCTGTACTATTTCCCCATAAAATTACACCGTATTTAAGCCATGCATAGGCATATGCGTAGTATGTTACCAGCGCAGTATTTATGTCTGTAGTTTTTTTGATTTCCCGAAGGGCGTATGAGAATTTTGATAATTTTGCTTGTAGTTTTCGGATATGCGATTTCCAATCTATGTGTGTGTCTATGTCTAGTCCTAATAGGGTGAATTTATTAACTGTTTCTAACTTGTTATTTTTAAAGCTGAAGTTTATATTTATGGTTTTTTTTTTGTCGTGGGTGGAATGTCATTATTTTTGTCTTGTTATAGTTTATTTCTAGGTTATTCTCCGTCATCCAATGAGTTGTAGCGTCAAGTATTGAATTCAATTTATCATTAAGGTTGAGATTAGTTTCACATGAGGCAATAATCGAAATGTCGTCGGCAAACAAAACACAAGGTTCACTGATATGCTTCGGGAGGTCATTTATGTAGACTAAAAATAGGAAACAGCCTATTACACTACCCTGTGGGATTGAAGCGTTTATTGGTATGCTCTCGGATCGGATCAGTTCTATTTCCTTTGTATTTTTGTTAAAATATTCTACTTCCACTAATTGCTCTCTGTGTTGTTGTTGTGTGTTGTTTTGTGTTTACGATCATCAGTAGTAAAAACAGAAGAACAATTCTTTAAGGCACCTGTTGTCATTGTCCTTTTTAATTTTATACTGACACTGTTTTTGAAATTGTTTTTCTAATATTCTGTATTTGTAGTATATTTTTGTGGTTTAAGAATTTTGTTTGATTCTTGAGTATCCTGTTCCGAAGCAATATGTATTTAAACGGCAACACAAAAGGTCTTATCGATGGTCACACGTCGTTTCTGTAATGGCAGGCTATTTAATATCATGGTTTCCATTGACTGACGCTGAAGGTGTTTTTTCATCCTTTGAGCAATTAATTTTGAGTCACTTGTTGTTTTCTTTTTTTGTGGGGTTAGATTTTTGGGTTTCAACATCTGTTTCATTACTTCTTCGATCTTCTTCAGTGGGTTTGTAGTCCTTTATTTTTGACTGAGTCACCAGAATCGTAATCACCATCAAACGTTTTCGTAGGAGATGACGTTAATTGCTGCACAGGCCTATCAATTTGAGAAGGGTGAATGTGATTGGTTTTTCACTATTCTTGCTGTGAACCGTTGCACCTTGTCGCTGAGCTGTCACACATCGCAGCTAAACTGTTGGCTGCAGCTTTTTTCTTCAAATCCACACTTGGGACGAATATGTCCCTCTTTTTGACAATGATGACATCTGATCGTCTTCCTATTAGATTTCTACGCTATCAAAGCACTGGTTTGAGAGGTAAGCTCTGAACAGCTAAATTCACCACTTATGAGTTATTGATTTACCATTTCCGATGTAAAAATATCTGTCTGAGAGGCTTCAATGGCCATAATAGGAGGGTCATAATCATCAGGTCACCCAATCAAGAGAATCTCTGCTATCTCATTATCATCAATTTTACAGCCAATTTCACATAATTCTTGTGTAGCCGATATTATCTCCGATATACAATGTGTTGTTTTGCATTCTCGTCAAATTCAAGGAGGTAATTATGCTAATGATTCTCGACCCAAATCAACAATAAAATGGGTAGGTGGTTTTTTTTTTTTCTTATTTACGGAAATCCGTAAGTGTGAACCAGCCGTATTAAAACGCGGCCCGTCTGTTACCGCGCTTAAACGCACACAAAGAAACGCTAACAATACATACACAACGCAAACGCAACGAACATACGATAATTTCATAGGTACCTATTCCCTACCACGCTCGGCGCGGGTGTGCGGGTATGGCGGCGGGGTGCGCGGGCGCAGTCTTTCGCTCGCGCGCCTATCCACCCCCCGCCGTCCCGGAACCAAATAGTGTGCTTTTAATGTCGCCGACGTGTGCATGCGAGTTGCGAATTCCGCTCCTAGGTACATCGTTGAGACGTAGGTGCAAAGTGCACGATGACGGACAATTACTCAAACGTCGAGTTGGTAGAGATGGTCCGCATGTATGCCATCAGTGGAGACAGCCTACGTGGAGCAGTACGGTGTTTCCCCTCAATATGGTCGGCATGTACGCGAGTACTTAACCGAAAGGTTTGGTGACCATTGGATGGGTCGCGGAGGACCTGTGGCCTGGCCCGTTCTCCGGACCTGACGTCTCTAGACTTTTATTTGTGGGGAGACGTTAAAAGGTTAGTTTACTCGGAGAAAGTGGCAAGTGTTACAGAATTACGTGAAAAGATAATTAGTGCTTTCGACACTTTAAAAAGGAATGTGATAGTGCTACGTAAGCTGAAGGAAAACCAGCTACGTCGTTGTCGACTGTGCCAAGAATGTGGTGGTGGCAACTTTGAACATACCTCCGGGTAACTTAAGTAGGTAATTTATTTATTTGTACATAGACTATCATTTTGTAAATACGTTGTTAGCTTAAACAATTTTATTAGTATAAGTAAGTTGATTTCAAATTTTTAACTACGCCAATAATACCTAACAGTCGAAAGTATTTCTACATACCTACTTAGCTAGTACATCTTTCCAATTCCAACAAACGTAGAAAACATTTTTAGATTTAGTAAATCGGTACACCAACTAAGGTACTAAGCACCAATAAATTCAATCCACAAATTCAAACAAAATCATTACGAAAACTTTAGGCTGAATTTACCTACGTACAATGTTCAGAGTATTAGTGTAGATAGCAATAAAGCAAAACTAACATTTTATTAATCATTGATAACTACCGAACTTAGGTAAGTACAAGTCAGTGAACTTTTCTTTGGCACACTAGTATTGTTGTCGTTAGTAAGATTTCCATATTCCAATGATGCTTAAAAATTTATTTAGTATCAAGCGAAATTTATGACAATAATGTAGATGATTTTCGAAATAAAATTAGGCAAAATTGCTAGGTATCGGTCGCCGTAGGTCATCGCACGGTCGCAACACTGTTGCATTTCGTAGGTAAGAAGTCGACTGTCGACTCTCACGCACACAGAGCAGCTGCATTGTCGCTGTGTGCGTAGTTGGGTAATTCTGTTTTAAGTGTTTTGAATCAAGGGTTTTATTCTGAAATTCTGTTAAATTTCAACAATAAAAAAAGCAACGCTTATTAATTATAGACCGGTACCGAACTTTAAATTGATTATTTATGTGTTTTATGACAACGTCCTGAAATTTGACGAGGATGCAAAACAACACATTGTATAGCTTTCCATAGACTTGAAAAAAGAATTATGCATTCTAGCAAGCTTCCTTTTCAGATATAGGCGCCGACTAATTCCAGTATTTGCATACGCCTTTTGTAATACGAGCCATGCTTCCTTTGCAGTCTTCGCATTGCGCACATGCGGTTAACATGCTTGACTAATATTAAGGGAAATCTTTGCGTAAACTCGTTGATTTTGATCATCATTATTGTGATTACCAGTCACATGTATGTACATGTGTATGTATCCAAAGCCCTGCATCAATTAGCAAAAGCTTCATTTTAAACTTCCATGCAGAATAATTTCGAGCACCTTCTAGTTTTTCAATAGATACCATGTGGGGATGACTGGGATTCATCTGGCTTGTAGTTTCAGAGATGGATTTCGTCTGAGATGGATTTCGTCTGAGGCGGCGAACCCAACTTGTGTTTGTTCACTAATTTACGTATCTGGGCCCATAACATGTTAAAGGTTTCAATAAATACTCAACCCTGTTGGTATTACTCATTATTTAATTAATACTTTATATAACCGTACACCGTGATCTGCATGGTGTCGGACGTAAAGAATAGCACCATGCCATATCTTCCCGTGGGTGTCGTAAGAGGCGACTAAGGGACTTGCAAGTGAATGGGCAGCAGCGTTCTCTGTGCTTTTGTGACAACGGTACTGCGATCGCCAAGCCGCCTGCCAAGCGTGGCGATTATGGCAAAACCCCCCATGTTATGTCAATGTGGAGAAACTTGGGGGAGGCCTATGTCCAGCAGTGGACGATTTTCGGCTGAAATGATGATGATGATGATGATAACCGTACAATTTTAACACCATAGAAAAGAAGAATAGACAACCAATAAAAAACTTATGAATCACGTACAAACATAAACAAAATATGATAGCAAATTGTGTACTGTGAAGTGTAAAATATGTCCAGAACACAAAGTTCATGCAAAACTATATCGATGCACACTGGTTGTTGACGAAGAAGATGGTGATGTTCTTTCCGTTCAGTGACATGGCTGTTGCTTCACAGGGTGGTTGCAAGCACGCAATTGCATTTCTTATGTGGGTTCATCGCCGAAGTGAGGACCCATCATGCACTTCGGTGGAGTGTTATCGGAAAAAATTTAAGCTGTCCAGAGTTGGTAATAGCCTAAAATATATAACAGCAAAACACTTATCTAAGGGCATACCTATATTGCCAGCTAATTCATCTATTTTTGAGAAGTTTTTCGAAGAGGGAAGACAAAGAAAAGTTGAGAACTGAGCTTTTAAAATATCAACACACTTATTGTCCAAGTGGAATGCTGGCTGTCTCAATGCACCATCTTATTTTTAATTTTGAAGATTGTCTTCAAAATTGTGTTGATGCATTTTTAAATAAAGTTAAAATATCAGCATCTTTAATAAAGAAAATTGAAGAAGCAACCAGGGAACAATCTAATAGAAGACCTTAGTATGAAATAAGATAATTATGGTCGGATAACTGCTTCAAGAGCATTTGAAGTTAGCCGGTGCAAAACGTATGATGGCACACTCATTTCCCTCATACTAGGTGGTAAAATTCCAGACACTCCATCCTTAAAACGTGGCCGTGTCTTAGAAGATGAAGTGAGGGAAACAGTAGAAAAGAAACTGAAGATAAAAATAAAAAAGTGCGGCCTGATATTAAGTTCCAAGTATCCCATGATTGCTGGTTCACCCAGATGTAATATTTGAAGATGGCGTAATAGAAATTAAATGTCCTATTAGGACATATAAAAATTATATAAAGAGAGAAAAGTGCCTGTAAAATGTTCCGGTAAAGAGCAAATTATGACTTGTACTGACAAATGCAACTTTGATGTAACCATAGAAGAGGTTGGTTATACATGTGTGTTCCAAATCTCACTTTTTTTATCAGTGAGTCAATTGATAAAGAAAGGTAATGAAGTGACCTTTAGAGACAGTGGTTGTGACATCTATAATAGAAAAGGAGTCTTGGTGGCTACAACCACATTGGTTAATGGGATGTATAAGTTAACAGTACACCGGTCAGCTGCTGCGGCGATGGTATCTAATGAGATGTGGCATCGAAGACTTGGTCATGTCAATAGTTCCTATCTGAAAAGAATGTAGAATGCTGTTAAGGTTTTTCCATTGACAAGAAGGCTGAGATAAGTACAACCTCATGTGTTACTTGTTGTGAAGGGAAGCAGAGTCGCGTCTACCTTTTCCAAGCAGTGGCCACATTAGCACTCAGGCACTAGAAGTGGTGCATACCGAAGTGTGTGGACCGATGGAGAATATCTCTCTGGGAGGATCAAGGTACTTTATAATATTTGTTGATAATTATAGCCGTATGGTTCATATTTACTTCATGAAAAATAAGAGTGAAACTTTTCAATGTTTTAAAGATTACACAGCCAAAGTGGAGAACTCGCTTAATAGAAAAATCAAAATATTGCGCAGTGATAATGGAGGTGAATTTTGCAATGGTGAATTTGATAGTTTTTAAGATTAAAGGGAATAATTCATCAAAAGTCGAACCCATACACACCTGAGCAAAATGGCTTAAGCGAGAGAATGAATCGTACTATTATAGAAAGCTCGTTGTTTATTATTTGATGCTGATTTGAGGAAGGAGTTCTGGGCAGAGGCGACTAATACAGCTGTTTATTTACAGAACCGAAAAGTATCAGCTTGCCTAAATAATTAAACTCCATATGAGTTATGGACTAATACCAAACATAATATTAGCCATCTTAGGGTGTTTGGTAGTACTGTAATGGCACATGTACCCAAAGACAAATGTGTCCTAGTGGGTTATTCTGAAGATGTAAAAGGCTATAGAATATTATACAGGGTGTTTGGTGCATCGTGTGCCAAATTGAAATGGTCGACTGGGGGGGTCACCTGCTATCCTTTCAGCCCCCTAAACAATTCTCATGCCCTGTGGTTTTTTTTTCATCGAGTTTTTATTGTTTTATTAAAAAAATACCCAAATTTTACATTCAAATACAAATTTAAAAAAAGTATAAGTCGTAGACTCTAAATTGTAATTTTATTTAGATGTGTATTGTATTCCAGTACTTTTGAATTCAAAATTAGTAACATTAGCCACCTAGTTTTTTTTAAATTAACTCGCAAAGTTTCGGACTTCGATTAACGCTGTCCATGTTACAGCTATTTACATGGCTATAAAAAAAAAACTAAAAGCGACCGAGATCTTCCAACTCCCTCAAAAATTCTCTAGTCTATCAGCTTGCTAGTGATGTGCCGCATGCCATAAAAATCTTTTTACAACTTTGTTAATTCACTAGAATTGTAAATCAAGTCACAAAAAATTAAATTCCAAATTAAGATATAGAAAAATATTTTTGCTTAAATGATACCTGAAAAACTTATTAAATCTGTTATCCCACTCTTATAAGGTAAAATCTGTCTCGTATCTCTCTTTTGGGGGAGAAACGGGGGTTTTAGAAATAAAATAAAAAATGCATTTTAAACATTTAATAATTTTGTGTGACGATGTGTTCCCCAATGCGTGGATTGGTTGCGATGGCCCTATTGCATGGCCGGCACGTTACCCAGACCTAAATCCGCTAGACTTTTATGTCTGGAGACGTGCCAAAGAGCTGGTATACGCCACGGAGGCTCCGACTAGGGAGGTACTACTTCAATAAGGCCATCGCAACCAATCCATGCATTGGGGAACACAACGTCAAACAAAGTTATTAAATAAATTTAAAAAATGCATTTTTTTTTATTTTTAAAATCCCCCTTTCTCCCCCAAAAGAGAGATACGAGATAGATTTTACCTTACAAGAGTGAGATAACAGATTTAATAAGTTTTTCAGGTATCATTTAAGCAAAAATGTTGTTCTAAATCATAATTTGGAATTTAATTTTTTGTGACTTGTTTCACAATTCTAGCGAATTCACAAAGTTGTTAAAAGATTTTTATGGCATGTGGCACATCACTAGCAAGAGGATAGACTAGAGAATTTTTGAGGGAGTTAGAAGATCCCGGTCGCTTTTAGTTTTTTTTTTAAAGCTATGTAACTAGCTGTAACATGGACAGCGTTAATTGAAGTCCGAAACTTTGCGAGTTAATTAAAAAAAATCTAGGTGGCTAATGCCACTAATTTTAAATTCTAAAGTACTGGAATACAATACACATCTAAATAAAATTAAAATTCTGTGTCTACGACTTATACTTTTTTTTTAATTTGTATTTGAATGTAAAATTTGGGTATTTTGTTAATAAAACAATAAAAAGTCGATGAAAAAAAATCCACAGGGCATGAGAATTGTTTAGGGGTCTGAGAGGATAGCAGATGACCCCCCCAATCGACCATTTCTATTTGGCACACGATGCACCAAACACCCTGTATAATCCAAAGTCAGGGTTGGTTACAACTAGTCGAGATGTTGTCATTGTTTAGAAAGATTTGGATGCAAGTATTGTAACAGTTATTGAAGAGAATAAGAATTAAGAAACTCACACAAAAAATGAAGAAAGGTGTTTGGATTCAGTGGGGGGCAGTCAGTCAGATGATTCATTTACCTCCGCAGATAATACCAATGATCACACGTATATGCCAAGCGACCAAGAAGACTCGGACAGTTCAACAGGAAGTTCAGTCAGCGTAGTAGAAACAGTACCGTTATCTACGAGACAAAGGAAAAGCCAGAAAGGTATGGTTTTTCAAATATGTGTACAGAAAGTACCAATGAAGATGTGTTATCATTGGAGGAAGCTCTACAAGGCCCGGAGAAGGAACATTGTTGGCGTGCAGTCCAAGAGGAGTTACATTGCTTTGAAAATAGCAGTGCTTGGGAGCTTGCAGATGCCCCAAAAAGTGAAACCATTGTGAAGTGTAAGTGGGTGCTTAAAAAGAAGTGCGATAGGGAAAATAACATTTGTTATCGTGCCAGATTAGTTGCGAAAGGATACAATCAGAAAAGCGGTATTAATTATACTGAGACTTTCTCACCGGTAGTCATACGGCATACTACTTTAAGGTTGTTAATTGCTTTGGCTGTGCAACTTAATCTTGATGCTGCCTGTAGGCGACGCATATTAATATTGTTATAAATTAAATTAGGAATAAGATTTTAGCAATTAAGTAGTTGTAAGATACTCTTTCCTGAACGTGTAACGCCATCTATTGGATTATTTATAAATAAATAATTATAAAGACGTTGGTGGGTAGCTGCTTAAATATTGGTACATTTTTTCTATGCAAGTTTCGTACACCCGCAGTTATGAAAAAGTAACAGTGTCCGCCGTGTTGAATCCTTTCGCTCGCACCAACGCCTTGTTCCCTTTGTCTACCAAAATTTGCGCGTTTTCTTTACTCTATCACCTACACTGCCCATTTAGATGTTAAAACTGCGTTTCTTAATGTAGAATTGGAAGAAACCATATAAATGCAAAAGCCAGATTGTTTTGAGAGTTCTAATGATGATAAAATTGAAGTTCCAAATCTTAAAAAAGGCTATATATGGTCTCACACAATCCTCAAGGGCAGGGCATAAGAAAGTTGATAATGTAATGTTAGTTAATGGCTATAAAAAATCTAAATTGGAACCTTGTTTATGTACTATGGTAGTATGGTACTATGGTATCGACACCCTACTTAAGTTAAGATTAGGCAAATTAATTTTATGTGCATTGCCATACTCGGATAGCTTACTTGATCAGGAAAATTATTATATTTCTAGTTTAAATAACTTGATGCATATTTTATCATGTCGTCATAGTGACCGTCTATTGTTTTTTGATACTAACAATTTTGTTAGAGATTTTGTTTTGATTCGGGAACATATGTTTCTTGCCAAAAAAAGTCGACATTTTTTGGCTTCACTTTTAGCATTTTTTATACACGCAGTTATTGATGATTTAACTGAGACTAGGTTAAGTGACGAAATGGTATTATCTTGTGACTCCAATAATACCGTTGTAGATTCTATAGATTGTAGCGTAAATAAAAATAAAAGTCGTCACTGCTACATGTTAAAACGTATAATTTTGCTGTTATAAAAAAAAAAAACCTAATACAATTTTTTATATAAAATTTAAAAGGATCAAAAAAAAGAATTAAATAATGGGCGACATGTAATATTATTTTATGTAAAGAAGCGAAATGGGTTGTTCAGAATTGTATAAAATCTGTAATTTTGAAAATTAAAATAAGGTGTGAAAGGGGTTGCAACACCTATTCAGCCCTAGGCGCGATCAAAATGTATTCGAGTTTAAATACTACACTAGAAAAAATACATTGCGCGACCTTTTGACACAAATAGGGTTTAAATAAATTAAATGATTGTACAAAAAAAAAAGAAACTATACTATTGCTAAAGATTAAAAAAGAAGGATTAAAACAAAATTTGTTCCCTGAAGGTCCGGATCCTCGCTCGAAATCGGATCTTCGCTGTTGCTCAGGGTCTCAGGCGGCAAGCCTCGGAGCCAACCGCCAGTACGCGTCTCCCGACCCCTGGTCGGCCTTGAGTCGCGGCGCCGAAAGTATATGGGTCACTAGATCTTAGCTAGGACAAAAGTCCTAGAACCGATTCTGAGCGAATCTATGGTGAGAAAAATACAGAAAAATTAACACCATGCTCCGAGAGAATCTTTTAAGCAGAAAAAATTTAAAATGTTTCAAATACATACCGGTTCTTGGTGAAATCACTTATAACCGACTATTCAGTACAGCACTACAAAATGTAAATTATCTTTCTTAGGTCTTTTTTGACTTTAGACTACAAATAATTTATCAATTAAATTACGAAACGGAATAATATGTCTGTTATTTCCAAAGATTCGTCGCCCATCTGAGAAAAATTTTCTTACGTGACATCCCATGGAATCGTCATATTTTTAAATTTGAACCGAAGTAAGAAAAAGTAAATTGATTAGAAATGAGGTCGACTTACACGAACAGAATAGTTTTTATTCAGCCGAAAACAGCGTGATAATGCTGCAAGATTCTTTAAACTATTAGAGCCGACAGAAGAGAAGCCTGGTAACAATATCTTACTTTATCACCAGAATATTAATCGCTTCTCCGGCAAAATTCTAGACGTGGAAATGTTAGTAGATAAATACCACATGGATATTTTATGTTTTAGTGAAACTTGGTTAAAACCAGATAGGATGCTGTTTAATGTAAATAATTTTTCAGTTGCCAGTGCGTACAACAGATCCTCAGTGGGTGGTGGTACCCTGATACTTTGTAATAGCTGTCTCAGGTATAAGGAGAGGAAGGATATCACTGCTTACTCTGTTGATCGCTTATGTGAGGTAGCATGTGCAGAGGTTGAGGGTCATACTGTCTTATGTGTGTATAGACCACCAGCATCAAATTTGTCATTATTTTTAATCACAATGGAAGAAATATTAAGTAAACTTTTCACAGATAATAAATTAGTTTTTGTTTGTGGTGACTTCAATATTGACCTGTTAGTCAATTCACCCGAAAAATGTAAGCTGGTCTCATTGTTTAAATCATTCAACTTAAAATATTTATTTAGTGTAGCAACTAGAATAACAGCAACCTCAGCTACATGCATAGATAATGTATTTACTAATTGCATAGTAAAAGAGTCTTTATTAATAAGTGGCGTTAGGTCAGACCATACTGGACAACTTGTATCTTTTGAGTTAGACAAAAAGTTACACTTCGTTAAATCAATTAAATTAAGACCTCTTTCCAGAAATAAATTAAAATCTTTTAATAATAATGTTCTTAGCAAACTTTCTAATGCTAGTTTTGATTTAGAAGACCCCAATATAAACTACAGTATATTATTTTCCACAGTTTGCCAGGAATTTAATAAAACGTGTCCTGTAAAAAATGTTAAAGTCAACTCAAAATCCAAATTTAGCGAATGGGCCACTGCGGGAATAAGAAAAAGTAGAGATATTTTATACAATTTATATCACGAAAAATCTCTGACTTCAGATCAAGTCTTTCACACTTATGTTAGAAACTATTCAAAAATATTCAAAAGTGTCTGCGTTCAAGCAAAATCTAAAATAATAAGTAATAAAATCGGTGTTTCTAAGAATAAAATAAAAACTGTATGGCAGGTAATTAACAGAGAAACAGGAAAGACGCAACAACGAGATAAGACTGAATTGTCTTTGAAAATAGATAATAAAACAATTTGTGATAAGCTAGAAGTCGCTGAGACTCTAGACAACTTCTTTACCAACATTCCGTTAGAGGTTACGAAATCTCTCCCCTCTTCAGCTAAATTTGCTGAAGCTCTTCTTAAAGAGAACTTTACAAAGAACATACCAAACTTTAAATTTAAACCAGTATGTATTGCTACAATTAAAAACGCATTCAAAAGTCTCAATATAAAAAATACTGAAGACTTATGGGGGATATCCGTCAAGGTTCTTGGAAATATTATTGATACGATTGCTCCTGTCTTAACAGGCATATTCAACCAATGTTTGGACAGCGGCAAGTTTCCCGACTTGATGAAACATAGTAAAGTAGTACCAATTTTCAAATCAGGTTGTAAGAGTGATCCCTCTAATTATAGGCCTATATCTGTGCTTCCAGCACTGAGTAAAATCTATGAAAAAATCATGCTGGACCAGTTGTTGTCTCACTTCAACTCTAATAAGATACTGCATAGCCAGCAGTTTGGCTTCACGAAGGGTAGGTCGACAACGGACGCGGGAGTAAAACTCATCAGTCACATTTTGGAGTCCTGGGAGAAGTCCCAGGATGCTATTGGCATCTTCTGTGATCTTTCAAAAGCGTTCGACTGCGTCGACCACAAAACACTGATCTGTAAATTACACCACTACGGAATTCGTGGACAAGCTGCTGATCTTGTTCTCTCTTATTTATCAGACAGGCTGCAAAAAGTAAATGTAAATGGGGCGACGTCCTGCGGGTCTATAGTCAAGATGGGCGTGCCCCAAGGTTCAATTCTCGGCCCTTTCCTGTTTCTTGTTTATATTAATGATCTCCCTTATATGATGGCCTTTTCGGATATAATTCTATTTGCTGATGACACTTCGCTAATCTTTAAAATTGATAGAAAAGATACGGACGTCTTACATGTTAACGAAAGCCTAACTATTCTCTCGAAATGGTTCGCAGCCAACAATCTTTTATTGAATACGAATAAAACAAAATGCCTTAAGTTTTCTTTACCAAATGTACCACAACGTGACCTAAATTTAAATCTTGACGGCAAGAAGCTTGATGTTATAGCGGAAACTGTATTCTTGGGGATTACTATCGATTCAAAACTGCAGTGGGGCGCGCACATTAGAACTCTTTCAGGAAGGTTAAGCTCAGCTGCCTATGCAATCAGAAGAATAAGGCAGTTAACTGATATAGCCACAGCTAGGTTAGTATACTACGCTTATTTCCATAGTATTATGTCCTATGGCATTCTGCTGTGGGGATCGGCAGCAGACGTTGATTCAATTTTCATACTGCAAAAGAGGGCAGTCCGCGCTATCTACAAAATGGGTCCTCGTGAATCCCTCAGAGAAAAATTTGCCTTCTCTGACTCTGCCTTCACTTTATATTTTAGAATGTATTTTATATGTCCGCAAAAACCGAGGACTTTTCAAAATTAGAAGCGACTTCCATAATATAAATACACGCAGTAAACACGAAATTGTAATACCCAAATTCAGATTAACCAAAACTAGCAAGTCTTTTCTTATAAACAGTATACGCTTTTATAATAAGTTGCCGAAGTCAGTTACAGAACTGACCGATGGAAAGTTTAAAAATTATATTAAACGTGTCCTAATTAAAAAAGCATATTACAAAATTAAGGACTACGTTGAAGATAGAGAAGTTTGGCTTTAGCCCCTTCGCACATGCGGCTTCCCTGGTAGCTCATAAACGGCTCAAATGTGTGGATGTCTCTAACTATTCTCAATCTTATTTTTTTTTTTCCTTTCTTTTTAATCAGATGTTTTACAATAGTTTTTTAAATCATTACACCTTTTGTTTAGAATAGTTACAGCACGGATGACAACATTTGTGTCACTTATTTGATCTAGTCATTTTGTGATATTTTCTATTTATTTTTTGTTGTTGTATTGACTCTTTTTCTTATTTACCGATTGTTTGTAAATGTGTGGACATTGTAGGCCTTATAGATTCCTAGATCCTTGGTAACTTTTTATTTCGTTCTACGTTTCGTAGTAAGCAACGACTTATTGTCAGGCCTACGATGTCCTCCCATACTTTAGTACTAATGCTGTAACAGAAATATTGTAAAACCAAATGATTTTAAAAGAGTAACTATGGAGTTTCTTGCCGGTTCTTCTCCATAGGAAACGACCAACCCGAACCGAGCACCTTTTTGCCGACGTTTTATAAGTGCCCCTGTAGGCCTATGTAAAATAAAAATATTTTGATTTTGATTTTTGTACAAACATTGTGAATGGTCTCAGAACTATTGTGACATTGTATGGCGATGATTTTTTTATTTTCCCAATGATAAAAAGGAAACAGAATTGTTAAAAGAAACTTTGAGTAGTCAATTCAAAATCAAAGATTTAGGGCAAATTAAGTAATGTCTTGGTATAAATGTAAATATTGATAAAGACAATAAAGTCATTACTTTGAGTCAAGAGAACTATATTGACCAGTTATTATGTAAATTAAGTATGACCAAGTGTAAGACTATTGATACACCTATGGAGGCCAAATTAAATATTGTAAAAAGTCAAGATGTAAAAAGTCAGAATCCATATGAACAGCTCATATGGAGCCTAATGTATTTAGCTGTACTGACTAGACCAGACATAGCCTATGATGTAGGATACCTAAGTCAGTTTAATAACTGTCACAATAATGAACATTGGTTATGTGCTAAAAGAATATTAAAATACTTAAAAAAGACAAAAAAATTAGGTTTAAAATACTGTAAATATGGAAATGTTAATATTGAAGGTTATATTGATGCAGATTGGGCAAATAATTCATTCATCTCATGGGGTTGTAAAAAACAAAGAACTGTAGCGCTTTCAAGCACTGAGGCCGAATACATGGCAATTACAGAGGGTTGCAGGGAAGCTGTAAATGAGATAACTGAATTGATGTATAAATGATAAAATTATATTAGGTCTTTACCTATGAAATTGCCGTTTTGTTTGAAAAAAGTTAAAGTATTTTTTTTTTTCGAACTTATTTATTTCTTTTATTCAAAGTAATCACCCCTGCAATCAATGCATCTTTGCCAACGCTGTGGCAATTTATGGATGCCCTTCTTGAAAAAATCGGCTGGACGGGAGACAACAAACTCTTCAAAGGCGTTTTGTACTGCCTCTCGGGAATTGAATTTTTTTCCCGCTAAAAAGTTGTCCAAATTTTGGAAAAAGTAATAGTCGGAAGGCGCAAGATCTGGTGAGTATGGCGGATGAGGGAGAGCTTCCAAACCCAACTCATGCAGCTTAGAGACGGTCTGTTGTGCAGTATGGGGCCGCGCGTTGTCGTGAAGTAGCAGTGGAGACGACCGATTGACCAAAGCTGGTTGCAGACGTGCGAGTTTCGCCATCATTGTGGTCAGTTCTTCAATGTACACATCTGCAGTAATGCTCTCGCCGTTTTGTAAAAAGCTATGATGAATCACACCAGCACTAGACCACCAAACTGTGACCATCACCTTTCTAGGGGTCATTTTTCGTTTTGCACATTGCTTTGGTACCGAACCAGGATCTAACCAACTTGCTGAGCGCTTTCGATTGTCAAAAAGAATCCATTTTTCGTCGCACGTAACAATTCGGTTCAAAATTCCTTCATTTCTGTGCCTGTTAAGCAGCGCAAGGCAAGTCTCGACGCGTACGTTGCGCTGGCGATCGTTAAGTTCGTGGGGCACCCATCTATCAAGCTTTTTTATCTTGCCAATCTGTCGCAAATGGACCAATATTGTTTTAATGCTAACATCAAAAGCTGCTGCCAGCTCAGCTGTAGATTGAGTTTCATCAGCTTCAACAATCACCTTTAATTCATCATTGTTGACCAAAGTTTCCGGACGACCACGAGGTTCATTTTTCAAGTCAAAATTCCCAGAACGGAACCGAGCAAACCAATAACGGGTTGTGCGTTCGTTTGTACAGTTCTCTCCGTAAACGTCGTTGATGTTACGGGTCGTTTGTGCCGCGTTGGTGCCACGACGGAACTCATATTCCATAATTACACGAAATTTCAAAGTATCCACTATGAGGAAAAATTTTGAAATGTAATGAAAATACAACGCTAATCAATAAACAAAAGACTGATTTTGTAAATAGAATGTCATATTTTTAAAACAAAATTAATTTGAATTTAGAACTCATAGCCAATCAAAACTTTTTTTTGTTTGAAAAAGTCGGTACTGCAATACGGCAATTTCATAGGTAAAGACCTATTATAATGATAATCAAAGCGCTTTAAAGTTATCAGAGAATCCTGTGTTCCATAACAGATCAAAGCACATTGATGTGCGCTATCATTATTGTAGAGAAGTAATATTTAATAAAACTGTCAAAATTAATTATTTGTCGTCTGAAAATATGCCAGAAGACATGCTTACTAAAAGCTTAGCTTCAGTGAAACATAATAAGTTTGTAAAAATGTTAGGCATTGTAAGAGTAGTATTTTGATGTTTAGAAATCTGTATTTTGAGAGTGGGGGTGCTATAATGTGCTCAAAATATTTTGTTACCAACGCCATAAAACGTGTAAACTTATGTACTACTATATACGTGTGTATGAGCAAAATATAATCAACTTCCTTCCGTCTTGTCATTCAGCTGAGCACCTTTTTTTAATTTAAAAACCTATATATATAATTAGATAAATAATTACAGTCTCCATGGCAAAAAATATTCCCCTTTGCCGCATTATGAAGCGAAACGTAAAACCGCAGCAAACTAATGGCTTACTTCAGGAAGTACGGGCACTGCTGGACACGCTGGATCAGGAGCTGGGGAAACGTCTCTCAAACATTGAAAAACACGTTTTATATACCGAAGCGACCAAACCGGATATGCATTATATCCACGCTTCAAAATAAAAAGTTTTAACAGTGAGGAGCTCTATACACTCATTGTCGGATTTAAAATTTAAAGTTGGAAATTTAAATATAACAGGCCCACCAACAGTACCACAGACACCTACCAGTTTAATTTCCAAAGAGACAATTTGGGACGAGTTCGGCGAAGAACGCCGTGGCAAAGTTAACGCCAGAGAAACCACTGGCCGCCAGGATCATCGAGCTGAACAAATATTTACAGGAGCCACTTTTGCCACGCACCCACGACCCTCTAAAATGGTGGCATGAACGTAGGCTGTCTGGGCGAGACAGTACGGTGCGTCTGATAAGTGAGTGAAAGGAACTGCGAGAGAGGTAGAAGGTGCTCATAGGTATGTGGTGGATAGCGGAGATGGCCGGGTTTTCAAAAGACACATTGATCAAATAAAGCGCCGAAGCGCCGGTCTCGGCTATCAGATGTTCCTTGTCAAAAACCGGGCGACCTGAGTGAGACTGCTGTTCCGTCGCCAGCAGTTGGATCAAAAATGACGTCTGACGAAAGACGTCAGAGTAGTGATCAGCCAGATTTGACTTAAGAGGTATCACTTTTTTAGTCAAATCTGGCTGATCACTACTTCCTGCACCTCAGCTTCGACGGTTTGATGCTGTGCCAGCCGCGGGCATATCCGCCGAAGTGCCCCGGCTGGTTACATACCCGGCACACGTAGTGCCCGAACTTGCAAGCGACCGCGGTCGCGGTCCGCCGCACGCTCGATACTGTCGCTGCTGCCGGTCACGCTCCACTAGGGCCGGCACAGGCGCCGCAGGCTCCAGCCGCGACCACGCGCGCTGCGAGAAGTCACTCCCCGACAACCGGGCCACCGCACGCCCTTTCGTACTGCCTCGTCGCACATGTGTCATCGCCTGACAATCCACCGCGCTTTTCCCGTCGCCATTCACAGGGTTATCCACTACTGCTGCCGCATCCTTTTCTGCCGCTTTCATGCTAACGGCCAAATTATAGGCTTTCGCGAAATCTAACTTGGCAAACAACCTCTGTCGTATGGTTTCACTTTTAATCCCGCATACCAGGTCCCTTAGGCTTTCCTCCAGCCACGACCCAAACTCACAAGTTTTTGACATTTTCTTCAAAACAGCTATATATTCGGCTATATTTTCACCATTCTGTTGTTTACGATTACGAAATTTGTAACGTTCGGCCAACTCAACTTTTATTTATCCTAATGTGTATAAATAATAGGTCTTTACCTATGAAATTGCCGTATTGCAGTACAGACTTTTTCAAACAAAAAAAAAGTTTTGATTGGCTATGAGTTCTAAATTCAAATTAATTTTGTTTTAAAAATATGACATTCTATTTACAAAATCAGTCTTTTGTTTATTGATTAGCGTTGTATTTTCATTACATTTCAACATTTTTCCTCATAATGGATACTTTGAAATTTCGTGTAATTATGGAATATGAGTTCCGTCGTGGCACCAACGCGGCACAAACGACCCGTAACATCAACGACGTTTACGGAGAGAACTGTACAAACGAACGCACAACCCGTTATTGGTTTGCTCGGTTCCGTTCTGGGAATTTTGACTTGAAAAATGAACCTCGTGGTCGTCCGGAAACTTTGGTCAACAATGATGAATTAAAGGTGATTGTTGAAGCTGATGAAACTCAATCTACAGCTGAGCTGGCAGCAGCTTTTGATGTTAGCATTAAAACAATATTGGTCCATTTGCGACAGATTGGCAAGATAAAAAAGCTTGATAGATGGGTGCCCCACGAACTTAACGATCGCCAGCGCAACGTACGCGTCGAGACTTGCCTTGCGCTGCTTAACAGGCACAGAAATGAAGGAATTTTGAACCGAATTGTTACGTGCGACGAAAAATGGATTCTTTTTGACAATCGAAAGCGCTCAGCAAGTTGGTTAGATCCTGGTTCGGTACCAAAGCAATGTGCAAAACGAAAAATGACCCCTAGAAAGGTGATGGTCACAGTTTGGTGGTCTAGTGCTGGTGTGATTCATCATAGCTTTTTACAAAACGGCGAGAGCATTACAGCAGATGTGTACATTGAAGAACTGACCACAATGATGGCGAAACTCGCACGTCTGCAACCAGCTTTGGTCAATCGGTCGTCTCCACTGCTACTTCACGACAACGCGCGGCCCCATACTGCACAACAGACCGTCTCTAAGCTGCATGAGTTGGGTTTGGAAGCTCTCCCTCATCCGCCATACTCACCAGATCTTGCGCCTTCCGACTATTACTTTTTCTAAAATTTGGACAACTTTTTAGCGGGAAAAAAATTCAATTCCCGAGAGGCAGTACAAAACGCCTTTGAAGAGTTTGTTGTCTTCCGTCCAGCTGATTTTTTCAAGATGGGCATCCATAAACTGCCACAGCGTTGGCAAAGATGCATTGATTGCAGGGGTGATTACTTTGAATAAAAGAAATAAATAAGTTCGAAAAAAAAAATACTTTAACTTTTTTCAAACAAAACGGCAATTTCATAGGTAAAGACCTAATATGTTTTAAAAAGGCTGCATCTAGTGGGAACTTCAGTTCAATGCGAAAGAATATTTCCAAAAGCCGGGACTATTCTCAATAATAGCAGAATACGGCTTACAACAATAAAACTATCGCAGTTGCTATTTATTAGCAGCAATAGCAAATAAAATAGTAAAAACTGTAAATATTGTACCTATTCTTGTAAACATTTAAATAATTGTACATATCTCGATTTTTACGTTGAATACGTCAACCTACTCATATACAATAAAATGAAAATATTTATCATGGTTGACAGTTCTCAAACCAAAAATATTTCGAAAACGAACAAATTACTTCGAAAATTTTGATGAAACTGACTTTTTTCGGTGATATAGGTTATGTAAATCTTCAGTGTTGAATTTATTGGAAAAGATTGAACACGCCTTAGAGTTTCCTGATAATAGGTGAGTTACCCAAACCCCTTTCAACTTTCCCAATACAAATTATGTTATTTATAACATCAACACAACTAATATAATTAGTAAATTTGACAAACTCTGGACGTAGAGAACATTTGCTGCAGATTCCCTTTTTATTATTCGACTGCAAGTAGCCATACTGATCCCACCCATGCTGCCATAATGTCCAGTTAATAACCGATTTATTGGAGATATGGAATTATTTCTGGAATAAAATAAAAATTTACTATGCAAATAAAATTAGGACAATATTCATAATAGGTACTACACAAGTGTATTACAAACATTGCCATATTGTCGACTAAACAAAAAAAATACCATGCGCATTTAGGTTTAATATATTTTATGGGCTCCAAATAAAAACTTATGATTAAAGATTAGAACTAATCTACAAATCAATCAATTAGAAATAATCGAGAAGATTACTACTAATCATAAGTTTCTAATTCTGCAATTAGTCACACTTATAAATTGGAAAAATTACAAAATCTAGCTTTAAGAATAATCGGCGGTTTTATTAAGTCGACTCCGATACACGTAATGGAGAGTGAGTTGAGTATACCTCCCTTTCAAATTAGAAGACAATTCCTCTCTCTAAAATTTTGTTTAAAGCTACAATCCAGGACAAATGATATGTCAACAAGTTTGATTACAGATCTTGACAGTATGATTGAAAATAGGTACTGGAATAGGAAGAAGAAACCTCTACTAGGGACTTCACACAGTATGATAAGAAATGAGAAGATTTCGTCTTCGTATCCAGTTTTAATGTTTACTTTAGAGACATGGGTGTCTAACATAGAAATTAAGGATGTTATTAAATGTAATCTAGTCAGTGTCACTGCTCCAAAATCACATTATGACATTCATTCGTTAAAGTATAATGCCCTTGTGTGAATTACGGGAAAGATACACTGGCTGGCATGTCATTTACACAGATGGGTCCAAAACATCAGACGGAGTGGGAGCAGCTTTTTGTGATTTAGTAAATGAGTGCCATAAAACTTATAGTTTGAATAATCATATTTCCATTATGACTGCCGAACTATTTGCCATTTCTGAGGCCTTGAAATATGTGCTAGAATTAAATGCGATGAAAGTCGTGATATGTACAGTTAGCAAGAGCGCTTTACAGCATATTTCTAAGTGTGTTCATAATGGGTCAAAGGGTTGAGCTATAGCATACAGAATTCTGGAACAAATTCAGCTTTTTAACCAGACAGGTAAAAAAGTTGTTATGCAGTGGGTGCCGTCTCATGTTGGACTTCCGGGTAATGAGGAGGCTGACAGATTAGCTAAATATGCCATTCTGTTAGGCACGCAAACACAGGGTATATTACCAAGCTATTCGGAATTGTTATGTAAATTTAGAAAAATAAATAATTTATCTTGGAAAGAACATTTTAATGAAAGATCAAAAACAAAAGGAATCTGGTATAAAAGTATACAATGTGAGCCTCCTCATATACCTTGGTTCACCAGGTCGAAACTGAATCGAAGCCAAATAGTTGCAGCGCATCGTTTGCGGTCAGGACATATCCCACTATACAAATTTGCTTACCTCATGAGAAAAGCTGACTCTCCAAACGGTGAGGTGTGTGGCAAGATAGAGGATGCACATCATGTGTTGGTGGAATTTGTCCGACATACTAATAAAAGAAACGCACTTCTCAACGCGTTAAAATTGTCAGTAATGGACGTGGGAGTGTTTCATGGTATTTTAGATAAGCCAACATCTGAATTAGCAAAAATATTATATACTTTTTTATTAGATAAATAATTAGATTAAGTTCATTAAGTTTTGTATAATTTTAATAAGCTAAATTAGTTTAGGAAGTAAGTTAATATCTGTATAAGTACGATGAGATTGACATCGTCGCATTTGTGTACAAAAATCCCTTAAATAAAAAAGATAAAAAAAAACTTCATTTGCAGCTTTTTTATATATTCTGGAGTTGAATTCATAATGCTATCTATCGCTGACAATTTTTTTTTGCTAAAAGTATCAAAGTTTTACAATGGTACAAAATGCGCGCCATTTGTTTTTTTTTTCACCAAGTCTGTTTTATTCAGCCGATTTTTACTTTCAGCCAGTATCTTTTTGATGTAATGCATACATTTTATTAAACTTAGTAGGAGGCACTAAACCTCTGTGGTAAATTTAGTTCTATTACTCAAAAATGCATGTAATGTGGCCATTATTTTGACAACCTTGTTTGAGCAAAGTCGACCTTGCCGTTCTGTTTCAAGGAGCGGCCGGCAATGTTTTGCCGGCCGCTATTTTGACGTTTCACCGTTTTAAAAAATCAAATCCAAAAAGATTTTATTTAGAACACAGCTATTTGTATCTATAGAGATAGGTACAAAAAGATTTTATTCCATATTAGGCTGTATAGTTCCAATTACCATTGCTCGAAAAAAAAAACAAAGAAGTAACAAAAGCGCGGTTCAGCGAAAATTTTAATTAATACGTTTTTATTTAAATTACTTGCTGGTTTTATTTAGATCCGTACTTACTTGCATTTTTGAGTAAAGCACTATACAAACCTTGGCCCACAATGACTGCTTCGATGGTCCCGCTATGATTGCCTCGAGCTAGCCTAGCTACGCTCTAGGCCTTTCAGCTTGGCCATCATTGCAGCCCTTGCTGTCCTCGCTGTAAAGGCCTCGACCTACGGTCTCGGCCATTATCTCAGCTCGTTCATCAAGTGCTGCACGCTGACCGCGCTGTGTCGGCCTGGAGCTGCGCTACGCTGCGCTGACGGCCATAATCAGCGCGACCAGCAAAGTAGTCATTATAGACCGCGGCAGTAATGTACTAAATTTAAAATTTAAAACAGTGCAGTAATTAAAAACAGTGCAATAATGAGATTTCATACAACTTTTCTGCACTGTTTTGGTTCTAAGCAAAAAAGATATCCTTTGTGATCGGTTTTGTAGTGATTAATGATAACATTACTGCGTAGTTGAAATAAAAAACGTTGAAATGTATGTCTCTGAACATGAGCGATGTTAAAGATTTCTTCGAAACTTTTTATGCGCAGTCAGATAAACAAAAGCAAGATGCTATTATACTAAAACATTGCATGCCTGTTACCGTAAAGCATTACCGTCGTAGTAATAACTCAAACTATGCGAATCAAATGTTTCAAACCAAGTTTAACATAAAATGTAAATCAGAAAAAAGGAAGGCAAATAACGAACTATAATGAAGGAATTAATATTCTTTATAAGTCTCCTAGTGTGGATTACCGCACTATCATATTTTAGCCGAAAACCAAGGAGGCGATCATGTTTGTTTTAATACCGTGTGAAGAACCCCATTATTGTCGAGGAAATACAAAAAGGTACTATCTTTCTTCGGAGTAATTAATCAACAAGCTATGGAAGATGTATAATTCGGAAGCTGCCGATGACTTTAAAGTGAAAAAGTCCTATTTGCGACGTATTTTTAATACAAAATATAACCTTTAATTTGGCACTCCAAGAACGGACGTATGTGCCACACAAAAGATGACAATGCACGAATGACTGCCCGCAGAAGTATTTAAGCCGGTGGGGGGTAACTGGTATTTCAAATTTAAATTATGTAAACGTTTTATTCTAAGACCTGAGAGCAATTGAAGATCCGTACCTTAAAAAACCCATGAAAATGCAGGTATCAAAATCAAAATGGCTTGACCTTAATGAGTCGACGATCTTTGGAACGAGTTATACGAAAGAAATACATGACATAAAACCGTGGTTTGAGATACATTATATGTATGTACCACAGCAGAATAAGTTTCATAGGCATCACGGTACATTGGATTACATCAGATTCACAAAGAAAATCTACGACACTGGCGTGTCGAAGATTCAAAGGAACGCATAGCTACGCTAGAATTGCTTTTCTTCTAGGAGATATCCACAGTGCATTTGAATGAAAGTGGAGAAAAAGTTTATTATGCGTAAAACAAATAATGATTATTTTCTTAGAAAACAAGCTCGTTTATCCATCGCGATATATTGCAATCAACGTCTTCTTGATTCGTACGCCGCGTCCACATCATTCTTGTCTAGGTAGGGCTGCTCCATCATCAAACCCGAATAACTTGGCTATTGGTTTAAATTTATGTCTTGTGCCACGAATGCACATGCTAGTGGCACGGATTATTGAGATGATGATTCTTGATCTTAGCCAACCCATCACTACGCTAAACGACCTATTCCAGCGGTCAGCGATTGCAGCTCCAAGATGTTTTACGAAGGTAGACATTTGTAGAGCGAAGACTCCGTCAACGGATGTAACAAGAGGTGTGAATGTTGCATGTCGCAATTCACAACGGTTTGAGTATTTTCATTTTTTTTCGTTTTCGGCGGATTTTAGTACAGAGGCAACAGGGCGTGAAATCTAAGAAGGAGCGTCAGTGTCACGGATATCAAATAACGCCTCCCTCCGAGCATCCCAAACGCCACGGCAAGAAAGGTCTCCACATAGTCCGAAGTCTCTTTCGTAGTATTCTTCAGTTCTTTGACTACGTTACCCCATGCATATTGACATAAGTCACAGAACAAATCTCTAATTTCATTGTGGCGATGTGTTATTAGACCACCCTTTTTACAACAAAGAGCATGATCAACGTTGAATTCATCGCAGCCATAGTCATCACATGATTTTGGCATAGAGACTGGTAATCTGTGGTAACGTAATGCAAGTGCGTCTTTGAACTCTAATGGGGATAGATCAAAATGGTCTTTCTTAGTCGGTATGACAGATAGCCAGTTGGAGGATTTAGTTTTCATTTTTGTCGAAATTGATCGTTCAATCGTTCTTCTCTTGACAGGAGAGAGGTTGACCAAGACAGTATTCAAGCGTTCATCATTGAGAGAGTCTTTCTCTATGCGGCTTTCTGTCTGTGCAACTTTGAGGGATTTATGATGTTGAGAGAGGTCCATATGTGTATTTTCATTCAAAGCTTTTGAGAGGACAGCACAGTCTTTTTTAAACATACATAGTTTATATTTGTCATTTTTGATAGAGCGGATATTGCTAGACCGCCTTTGTGAACGGGTATAGAGCTAGCTTCCAAGGGTGAGATATCGCATCCTAATAGAGTAGGTATGAAATTGGAACGCAGTGTGTTTGTTAGTGGGTCGAAGAATTGGTTTATGTCATCTAAGACTCTTAAAAAAAAAGACCGTTGGAATTGAACTGCTTTAGTGAGGGCAGTGTAAGCAGCTTGAGGTGAGTCTTAAAAGATAAGTGAAAGTTTTTCTATTGTGGATTGCCAGTTTTTAATTTTACTTGTTTACAAAGTGTTCTTTTCCTTCGCCAATATAGCTACCAAGGAAGCGTGATCCAGTTACGATGGTTATGTTGGTCCCCTTGAATTTATTGAGATCTATTGAGCTGTTTGCTTGTCGTTCTCGGAAATGATTAGGTATGATTTTTTATCTTGAGGAAAATAACCATATTCTGGGCCTACTTTGCTCATTTTATCCCACCATTGTCGTAAGTTTTTGAGCTTGCCTTGGGCGGAAGAGTCATCTGCATACCAGCATTGGGTAGTTGCTTGTTCTTTTTTTAGTATGTTTATTATGGGTAATGTTGCAAGGGTACACAATGGCAAGGCAAGTAGATCACCTTGGGTTACTCCTTCTTTGCTATATAATCTCATATTGGAATCACGTATTACAAGTTCTGCGTGACCATTGTATGTGTTATATAAGAAACGAGCGCAATGTGGCCAATATATTCTTGCTTGCCAGAGAGCTAACTGTCTGTTCATCGAATTAAAGGCATTATCTGCATCGACGAGTAGCATTCCCCAGTTAGAGCCTGGTTGGCATTCTTTATCGAAAAGGTCATTCATTGCATGTATAGCGCCCTCGATACCGCTGCTTAGTCCACTGCAGAGTTGCGATTGAGCACAGGCTTCGGTGACCTCAGATGCGGTGACTAAAATCATGCATTTGGATAGGATCCTGCGTAGGCTTTCACCAATACCAATCGGTCTCACACCTAGGCATTTGTCTAGGGCTATGAGTCGACTTGACATAAGGGCTTGTATTTGGCTCCATGGTACAAAGTTGTTATTTAAATGCATTGTTAAATGTGCTACAGCAATCCTCAAGTGCAGGCTTGCTTCTCCAAATCGTAACAAGTAATCTTTCCAATTTTCATATGTGGTGCCTGTTGGGCCTCCACCGCCGTGCAATTTTCTCGCAACTGATTCCACATGTTCACTAGTTATGTCCACTTCTAGTAATGGAGTCAATTCGGGGAGGCCGTCAGGTAATGTGAATAGACTTGAAACAGGATTGATTCCGGAGGGGTGCTTTTCATGATATACATCTATGACCGTTTTTCCTGTTACGACAATTTCATCTTCAGGATTAAAAATTTTGCTTATATCTTTTGTCAATAGCCAATTTAGGACTTCGCGTGTTTTTCCTTGCAGTATGAGACGCGTGAAATTTTTTGTGACGTAGTCATTATTATCATTAATTTTTTTTTTCTGTTGTAGGAATTACGGAGAGAGTGGTCTGCTTTCATAGCCTCGGTTATTAATATGTCGAAATTTTCTTCAGCCCATAGATTTTGGCGTCGGTCCAGTAATCTTGTCATATCTTTTACATGCAATATTCTTTTCTCTTTGTAACATGACGGCAACGTAAATCAAAATGCGTTCAGAAGGATAGTCTGATTTAACAAGATATTCTATTTCTTCAGCTAATTTGTGAATAAATCTTCTACTTACAGTGTTGGAGGGGAAGGTCATAAAGTTTCCCGTGAAGGGTGCAAACTTTTTCCCATCGTTTTTGCCATATGTCTGTCTTCGATCCGATTCCATTAAAAAATGGGGATCCAAAAGCATCTCCTAGGCATGTTGTGGGTATGGTCTGGGTAATTGCTGGAGGTGGATTCTCAGTATGGGCGGTGCGTATATGCCGTTGTAATCCATTTAGTTTAAAGATTCTAGGACAATGAGGACACTGCACGGTATTGGACGAAGTTTCACTTTGTCTTGTAGAGTTTTGGTCTTGGGAATTCATTTTTTATTTATTTACATAATTAATTTAGATATAATACAGAGAAATATGAAGTAATGAAGATAAAAAATATTAATTATGTGTAAAATTCTACGGATTTTTTTTTTCGTTGTTGACGTCTTGACTTACGTCAATTGTGCATTTGAATGGACTCACGAAAAGTGCTATGTATCTACGATCACTGATAATTGAAGTAATTTTGTATAGGCTTTCAAAGAGAGTCTTGTGATTCGATTGAAGTAGTTGAATTTAACGATACCGAACCAGACGTTGAAGATATTTTTAATGCTTTAGAAGATGTTCAGTCAGAAATTAGTAGTACGACGTCGCATGACAAGCCTGAAACCGATCCCTAGCCTCTTGAAAATAATCGTGTGTCTCTCGAACTACCAGCTCACCTGAGATGCTCATAAACTTAACATACGTGAAACCACTGATGCTGGAAAAGTGCTAAGAAATCAAAATACACTACTTTCCAAAACGCATGAGCGAGTAATAAATACATGTAACAAACTATGGAATGCTGCAGGTCGGCCTAACAGCAGAAGTAATCCAAACAGTTTTAGAGCACACGCTATCTAGGCCAGGAGACACTAGGTGTAATAGTACTTATGACGCACTAGGACAAATATATGCTATAAAAGATAACAGCATTTGGCTCTATGAAGTTTTAAAAATCAGTGGCAGTGGCCAGTTGTGGCAAAACGAATTCAATTATATCGAAGAATATTTAAAATGTACAAAACCAATAAATCCGAGGCCCTTGACATTTTGCAAGGTGAAAAGAATATGTTCTATGGCTTGCTACTTCCATGCTTCCCAGCCAGCACAAACCCTTTGAGTAAGTTTTGTTTAACAGCAGTCCTCTAGAAACTAATTGCTGAATAAGACTACCATAATTAGCTGATTTGGCGCTTAGTCAGACGTTATTCAAGCAATTTGGCCACAAAATTATTCTGCTAATAGCTGTGTATTAGCAACTTAACAGATGAATAAGTTTTGTATAATTATAGGACAAGCTGAGTATCGTCTGTATAAAAGCATAAGTATTACAGCTCTGTTAGCCAGATGATGAATGAATGATGAATGAACTTTATACTTTACTTTTGTACTTTAAGTCCTTCAAAGCTCTGATATTCAGATGATACACAGCATTTATCTTATTTTAGTATATTTTTATCAAGTGCTATTCAAATTAAAATTAAATTGACAAATACCGAACAAATAAGCTAACGTTACGGACTTTGACAGAATTAAAGTCAAGCTATTTGGCCAAATTATTGTACCTATCGGTAAGTAAATAATTTTAGGTGCGCATGCAACTTTACCGTATAACTTTACCATGCCACATTTTTTAGATGGAAGGTCCCTGGTTTCGGCACCAAAACATGTAGCATGCGCACCAAAGCCGAAATAGCAGGGGTGGCCTTTTGCTACTAGGGAACACACGATTACGATTAAAAACGATGTTCAAAAACTCCACAGAATGTCATTAGCAAATACAGTGCATACACATACCTTGGACTGCTACGACACACGCTGAGCCTTCCACCTCCGATGGTTCCAAGGGCAGGAACACAGGAATTCCGGGACGCGAGTCTGAGATTCACGCACGTAGAAGAAGAAACCGATGGCTATCCAGTATTGGGATAGGAGAACGTTAGGCGCGAAAAGAGATGTTCTCACACACACGGGTTTTTGGAAAGTGTTTTCGCTCCAACTTTTTACGAGTCACGGTATGCACCACAGACTATATAAGGTCTGCGTTTTGCTGTCGCAAACTGATGGAACGTTGAACATCGATTAGTGCAATTTGTAGATTAGGTACGTTTAGTTCTGTACGATGACGGAACGATGTATTTAAAATATCTGTAGTCCATCCTATTCACAAGACAGGAAGCAGAGACTGTGTCAGTAACTACCGCCCTATTTCAGTGCTACCAGTGCTGGCTAAGATCTTAGAAAAAATACTTAATAAGAGACTAATTTTGTACTTAGAAAAACAACAAATCTTAGCTCACAATCAGTTTGGATTCAGAGCTGGCAGGTCGACAGCACAGGCAGTCACTGAACTAACTAACCTCGTAGCTACTCATATTGATAGCAAAAATAAATGCATTGGCGTATTCTTAGACCTGGCTAAGGCTTTTGACACTGTCTCTGTCCCCATACTAATCAACAAAATGGAAAAAATTGGTATAAGGGGCAAGGTACTAGATTTGTTTAAAGATTATTTAAATAATAGATCACAAAGAGTTACAATAGATGGTCTTTATAGTCCTGACGTGCAAGTATCAGTTGGCGTGCCACAAGGTAGCGTTCTTGGCCCAACCCTTTTTCTAATTTACATTAATTGCTTATGTAGCTTACCAATACAAAACTGTAAAATATTTACATTCGCTGATGACACGGCGTTAATACTCTATGGTAATACGTGGGATGAAGTAAGACATTACGCTGAAATTGGTCTTCACAAAACAGCCAAATGGCTCAGTCAAAATTTACTGACGCTCAATATATCCAAGACTAAATTCATAACTTTCGCAAATACGGAACAATCACTAAAAACAGCACAAAATTTAATAATTCAAATTCACTCTTGTCAAAGCACGACCCATCAATACACATGCGACTGTAGCTATTTGGACAGGGTTAAAACAGTTAAATATCTTGGTATTCTTCTTGATGAAAAACTCACATGGTGTCCATATATTGATCTTCTAGCAGGGAGAACAAGAAAGTTGATATATGTTTTTAAGAAACTGAGGCACGTGGCTGATACTGGTCTCCGTAAAACTGTTTATTTTGCACTCGCACAATCTATTCTGACATACTGCATCACATCATGGGGTGGAGCACGAAAAACCCATCTTATTAAACTTGAGCGCGCACAGCGAGCTTTACTTAAGGTTATGAATTTTAAGCCTTTTAGGTATTTCACGGTCGATTTGTACTCTGAGTGTGATGTTTTAACTATTAGACAGTTATTCGTTAAAGAAACTGTAATACAACAAAAACTGAAATGTATTGATAAAACAACAATGACTTCGAGGCGCATCGATAGGGTGTGTCCTACGGTTCCATATAAAACAGCATTTATCGAAAAATTTCAATGTTATCTTGGACCGATGCTGTATAACAAATTAAATAAAATTATAAAAATGTACCCATTGAATCAACACTCATGCAAGAAGGTCTTAATGTCCTGGCTGAAATCTCAAAGCTATGAAACCGTAGAAAACCTATTTGCAGTTTTGAAATAATGCTTCAAACCCGGCAGACTTACTACAAAAGGTAAAAATATATATAATTTAACTAAAAATTATTATTTTATCTATTTTAACTTGTCTAATTTAATAAAATTAATTACACGTAAAACCTACGTAAACATGGGAATGTATAAAGTCAAATTAATCAAACTGGTTAATAAAACAAGAATGCAGAAAAGTAATCAAATAAATTATCAATTTAATTTTTTCTAAAATTGCCTATGTTCTTACTCTTTGTTGTTTCTGTTATGATTAAAGTCAGATGTAGGGTACTTTGAGAACAAAAGAAGTAAAAACACTACGTTTGATTTTAATAATACATGATAGTAAATCCTTGTCTACCCACATTGTATACTGAGCACATAATATATTATTTTAGGGGTATCATTTAAGCTATCACCAATTTAATTAGTTTTGTGTTTCTTAAATAATAGGGTTTGTCCTCAAAATAGTAGATCTGTCACCAAAATGTAGTCACCAAACAATGCAAAATCAGTTCCACAATAAATCACCTAAAATCCTGAGATATAAGGTCTAGTACCAAATAAATGTTTTTGTATGTATTATAATAGGTGTGTCCTAATAAGTATTTAAGCAAACTAATTTAAAGAGATCACCAATAAATCCAAACCACACAGGTCCAAACCAAGGCGTTGTTGACGTAGCCCCGCTACGCGGGGCTCCTATTTCTGTCTGCAGGGTTTACAGTAACCTAACACGAAGGGGATGTCGGGGTCTTAGTTCGCTCGCTCCGCTCGCTCACTAGACCCCGCCATCCTCTTCGAACCTAACCTGTCCGAGTCGGTGTGCCCAATGTCTCGTATAAAGCATTTCTTCATAGAAATAAGGAACTGATCTATTTATTTGGTGACAGATCTACCATTCCGAGCACAAAGCTATTATTTAAGTATTATAACTATTATTATAAGAACGAAGTTTATATTCATCTAATGCACTACAATTTTATTGGTAATCCATCTCTTATTTTACACATGTATCAACATTTATTTGATAATTCATACCTGGGAACACTTTTTGTTTATCTGAGAACGAAAATATTTCGTGGCGATAGATCTATTTACTAGGTGATACAACTTTGATGACAAATATAAATTTTGGTGACAAGAAATATAGTTCCCTTATTTTAGTAATATAAAATATTTGCATTGTAATGTTTAATCACAATAAGCATAACTCGGATTGTAACAACATTGGAAGCGACTAACGTCTAAGATACAGGCTCGGCCTAGTTTAGACGTTAGTGTTCATTTTGTCTTGTTTACTTACTTCCTGTACTTGTGACAATATTGTGATAAGTGTTAAATGTATTTCCTCTTTTTTCAATAAAGAATTTATTATTATTATTTATTATAAAATCCAGCTAGATAAATCAGAGTTCTTAAAACTCGAAACAGCATACCTAGGTCATGTCATCAGTACCGAAGGGATAAAGCCTAACCCAGACAAGATCAAAGCTATTCAAAATTACCCCATACCTAAAACACCCAAAGAAATTAAACAGTTTCTCGGACTCCTCGGTTATTACCGAAAATTCATTCCAGACTTTTTTCGTATTACCAAACCTCTGACACAATGTTTAAAGAAAGGCAAGAAAGTCACTTTAGACTCAAACTATATCAACTGCTTCGAGAAGTGTAAGACCCTACTGACCAACGACCCTATCCTTAAATATCCCGACTTTGACAAAGAATTTATCCTAACCACAGATGCCTCAAATTAAATTTTGCAATCGGCGCGATACTCTCTCATTGGCTCGGATAAACCCGTAGCTTACGCGTCACGGAAACTTAATGAAAGTGAAGTAAATTATAGTACAATAGAAAAAGAATTACTAACCATTGTATGGGCAACAAAATACTTTCGGCCCTGCCTCTTCGGACGCAAGTTCAAAATAGACCACAATAACAGACCACAAACCATTACAGTGGGTCATGAGCCTCAAGGAGCCAAATTCACGATTAACCAACCAGGTGGCGGTTAAAATTAAGCGAATATGATTTTACCGTCATCTATAAAAAAGGCAAACACAACACTAATGCCGACGCCCTTTCACTTCGAAATTTATAACGAGGAGGTTAGCTCGATGATTGCAAACGCGACTGACAGGCGTAAAAGAATACTTAAGGCAGCAGGAAATTATTCGTCACTGACCACGGCAAGGCAAGACCAACCACCGTGGTATTAACGAGTGCTTTCTAGCTTTATCCGTTAAATATTATTGGCCCAAGATGCGAGAACACATAACCAAATTCATTAATGATTGCACAATATGTGGGCAAGCAAAGTAAGATAGGAGCCCGATAAAGCAGAAGTTTAATATAGCGCCCCCGGCCACCAGACCGTTCGAAATAATACATATGGATAGCTTTTCAGCACAGAACGAAAAATACGTAACATTCATAGACACCTTCTCAAAGTATGGTCAAGCTTACCTCCTTCGAGATGGGACTGCAGTTAGTATCATACAAGCCTTACTAACCTTCAGCACGCATCATGGCCTACCACTAACCATCATTACAAAACATACGAACGTCTTACTTGGCAAATTCTATAGAAATAAATACCTTAAGGGTGCGTTTACAATTCGGCCCAAATTTTGCTGATTTTCGGTACATTTTGTGGCTAAACTAAACCAAATCAATTATAATTAATAACTAATACAGATAGATTGGTTCTTCATCTTCAAATTCATGAAACATTTTTTTTAAAGTTATTGTTTTTTAGGGTTCCGTACCTCAAAAGGAAAAAACGGAACCCTTATAGGATCACTTTGTTGTCCGTCTGTCTGTCTGTCAAGACCCTTTTTCTCAGGAACGCGTAAAGTATCAAGCTGGAATTTATATCGAATACTTGAGTCTACTGTCCCTTGGAGCTGTGAAAAAGAACAATGGGCAACTTTATATGGACCGTGGGCCCAGTGTTGTAGCACTTTTTTACCTACCTTAAAATACAGATCCGAGTAATCTCAACATTTTACTATAAAGCAGCACAGCTCTAATGCATTAAAAAAACAAGTTACAGCTGTTCTAAATAATCAATAATTTCAGTTACGAATGCTAATAGTTTGGCTTAATGATGCGCATACAAAATTGTGTCTACATGTTGCCAGTTGGAATGCATTATTCTCTTTTATATGACACCTTGAACAATTCAATTTAAGAATAAGAAGTGTAAAAATATTCTTTATTTCGGTATTGGGATAGGACTATAATTAAAAAATACCTTTGATTATGAAAACATCTTTATTCACTAAAATATAACATATTCATGCATAATCAGCCGATTAGTATCCCACTACTGGGTACCGTCGAAACTCAGAACGACAAGGATAAGGCGTTAGTTCTTACTAAACTGTAAAGAATTGTCCTAATGAGTGTTGTTGCTCTCAATAATAATCACGTCCCAGGCACTTGCGGGGCCAACAAAGTTTTCTAAATGCCTTCCAATACCGAAGTACCATATAATACTGACGACATGGGCGCATGCTCCAACAGTCCTCATTCCTGTTAAGCATGAACAATAATAAGCGTGGATAGCATTAATGTCCTGAACATTGGAGTTTATCAATATATAACTATAATATGTCGTATTTGACCTGTGTCGTGATAAAATACGACCTCTCATTAGCGTGCAGGTGTCCGTTGCTAATCCATATTCTGTCATCCTTGGACTTGGAGTTACACACACCTGAATATTGTAAACGCCACCTCGCAAGTGTTCGCCGACGTAAGAACGTGCCAGACTTAAATGGTATGTTCCCAGACTGAATAAAATAATGTCTTCATCTGTGAGTATTGGGAACGGCACATTTATTGACTCATCCGTCAATGTCACAAACGACGCTCGCTGCCGGTTTACGTTATGCTCAACTATATAGTTGCCCAATGTATTATCGTTACTCATTCGGCTATGTATTCGTTCAGAAAAGCCGGCGGCATAAGTACTGTCACGCAAAGGCTCTCTAAATGCATTCAACAGTGCTCCAGCAATCCGAAAATCAGTAAATAAATGTGGCAATGACTTATTAAATAATTGGTTACGAAATATTTTAAAGTCCCGTTTAAACCATCCGTTTATTACCTCTATGACCCAACGTACAATCGTTATTAATCTTGATTTATTAGCTTGCTCATTTGTAAGTTGAGTCGCACTTCTGTCTTTGCTTGGTGGCATATGTGGCTCATAACCACAGGTTTCAATATTGGGTATTGAGTCTCGAAAGCCTCTATCCAATATAAATGTGTCTCTTTCATGTAGAAGGTAATGAACGGGGGATATTTCATTGTCCATTATTTGAGTCATTATTTGACTATCTGACGTAGTTGCGGCATAGGGTCCAAGGATGTCAATAATGTAACCATCTGAACAGACCAAAAGGAATGGTTTAAGTAAGTTTTTATACTTATGTAGGCTATACGTTCTTTTTTGGAACAAGAAGTTTTTACTTTTCTGTATGTAGATGTAAGTTCCGTCACACAGTATTATGGCTTTTGGGTCTACGGTTTGTCCAAATAATGCTGTTGGTACTGTCAGATTGTGTGCAATAATCTCATCGCGGCTTATGTGGTCGTAACCCAGATGCCGCAAAACAAACTCTCTGGTCAAACAGTCACGTATTATTTTAAAATAACGCTCCAGTGTTCTCCTACTAACATTTAAATGGCACGCAATTCTGTCATCTGGCTCACCCGATCTTATTTTCATCAAGTAAGATCCCAACACAGTTTTTGGACGTTTTGTTTGCTCAGTTAGAGATGGAGTGTCTTGGAGAACAATATCGAATTGATCGTGCGTCAATCCCGTTCGATAATATAGTTCATTGGGAGAAATTGAGTCAATGTTATCAAAATCTATGCCGGATTTTTTGTTGTAAGCGTCTTTTAAAGTATCAATGATATCTTTCAATTGATCTGGCGTAAATACCGTCTCAGCATGATCATATAATTCGCTCCATTCATTTGAACGTATGTGGTCTTGACATATTCGTGCATCCTGAGGAACATACACGTTATGTTCTGTCAATAAATATATTTTAATGAAATGGGGCACTCTGTGACGATCTTCATTAAGGCATCCATGAAATAAGCATCGACGAGAGGTATTTGCTAACCGTTTATAAGTTGGTACTGTAGTAGGACGCGATTGTTCATCATTTACTTGCTCGTCTTGCTGTTCTTCGTTTTGTCTCCGTTCTTGTTCTACGTGCCTGGCTTCTTGGCGATTTGCTGCCACCCAACAACGATAGCACATGTATTGATTTCCATTCAGGGTGCCCTGAAAAAAATAAAATAGTTGTTGAACCTGAATAAGACAATACAAAGTCCTTTGATCAAATACAGTGCATATTCCCATACAAGTGAATGATAGTTTATATGCAGAAAAACGTGTCATTTGGCAACTATCAGATTTGATTTTACTGCTTGATTTCGAATGTCATAATTATGGCTAATTCCCCGAAGTCATCAGATCGAACGTCCTAATTGCCGAAAATCCATAGCATCGACGTACCTATCACAATTTCAAATAGTCATTAGATCAAGCGTCCGTTGTGCCGAAAAGCCATTTCAACGATAGTCCTGATCCATCGAATGTCTATTGGCTCGAGGTGCCAGTAAATCGAAAGCTATTCTGCTTATGACTCAAATATGACGTGCGGGAAGAGCGCCCGTGTCACGATCGCATGACATACAACGGCTTTTTGACAGCGCCCGTTAGACGGGAAAATGACATCGATGACATTTTAAGTATGAAAAATACTAACGAATAATCTGTTTTATCCAGTTGTTATATATATTATGTTGATTAAACCCTGCTGGTTGGTTTTATGTCGTACCTGTACAGTTGTACATACATACAATTACTTACAAAGCAACCCGATTCGGGAATAAATAAGCTGATATTTACAACAAAGGTACGTACCTATAATTATTATGACAATTATTTATTTAATGAACCTGTTTTACTGACCTCTTCTATGTTGATCCGCTCCAAAACATAATTAGTGAAGCCTGGATGCGCTTCCATATGTTCGCGGGTTAAAATACGTCGATTCCTGTCTCGAAATACCGCCCGAGAACACGTTATACACCTTTCACGTTGTTCCATTTTGATGAAACTATTCAACTTGTCCAATCGTAAGGCAAACACAAGAATCCGTTATTAAGTCCAAAGTAGTTAGTCGTAGGTAGCAAGAATGGTGGAGAAAGAAAAAAAACACGCGCACTGCAAAATGGCTCCGTTACGACTGACAAGGGCGCAAGTGCGATCAAGGAAGCGCGATGGTTATGTGCTATCTCACTCACTCTCTCACGCTCCGATAATGAGTATGTCCCGCTCGCTCCTGTACTATCGATAAAGATCGCTACCTGCACTTGCGCTAACCGGTTTTTAACAACATGAGTGCATGTTCTGTCCTGCTCCCTGAGTACTTTGTCTCTTTCTAATAGTTCATTTATGCTATTCATAATTAAATAACACAACGTAAATGTATAATAATTATATACGGGCATCATTAGGTCATAATATTAGCATTTGTAACGGTAAATTATTGGACTTTTGGAACCGCTGTAACTTTTTTATTTTAATATTTAGAGTAATGCTGCCATAGAACAAAATGTTGAGATTATTCATATCTTCATTTTAAGATAGGTAAGAAAATGCTACAACACTGGGCCCATTCTGTCCATTGTCCTTTAAACTTCTAAGCCAACGCAATCAAAAGATACAGCCGTGTATGTCGCAAATTTTCGACACTCGCTAGGGAATCAAAACCTACAGGGGACTTCCCGTAAACTCATAATCTTGAAATTTGGTATGAAGCAACCTCTTATAACACAAATAAAGGATAAATTGCGAAAACCGTAAAGTTTTAGTTAAATCATATAATAAAAATATTTTTAATAATTTTAATCTTACTACCCCTTTTCTCATGAACGCGTAAAGGTAATAAATTGAAATTTATACCAAATACTCAAACCTATAATACCTTTAATCTGTAATAAAATCGAACTTCTATGTCAACGCAATCAAAAGAAACAGCAATTTAAGCCGCATATTATCAAACTCGCAACTACTCGCAAGGGAATCAAAACCTAAAGGGTACTTCCAGTCGACCTAGAATCTTGAAATTTGGCATGAAGCAACGTCTTATAGCACAGATAAAGGAATAATTCCAAAAACCGTAAAATTTTAGTTAAATCATATAATAAACATATTTTTAATGATTTTAAACTTACCACCCCTTTCCTCATGAACGCGTAGAGGTATTAAATTGAAATTCATATCAAATACTTAAGTCTATAATACCTTTAAACTGTAACAAAATCGAACTACTATGTCAACGCAATCAAATGAAACAGCAATTTAAGCCGCATATTTTCAAACTCGAAACTACTCGCAAGGGAATCAAAACCTAAAGGGTACTACTTCCAGTCGACCTAGAATCTTGAAATTTGGCATGAAGCACTGTTTTATAACACACATAAAGGAAAAAATCTGAAAACCTTTAATTTTTTATTACATCACATATTTTTTTAATAATTCCAGGCACTTCGTCCGCACGGAATAGTTACTTTGGGCTGACGCTAACTTTTACCCGCGACTTTGTTTACCGAGAAGGTGAAAATCTATACAAGGTGTTGTTTTGCATCCTCGTCAAAATTCAGGAAGGTGTCACAAAAGACATAAATAATCAATTAAAATTACGGTACAAAGTTAATTATTAATAAACGCTGATTTTTTTGGTTGTTTAAGTTTGTCAGTATTTCAGAAAACCCCCCTTAACGTGGTTTAGGGATTAAGAAATTTTCGAATAAACATTTGAGAATGTTTGTATGTGCGGAAGCCCGGTTATAGGGCGACAATCAGACGGGCCACGGCCACGTTCAAAACACGGGTGGTTCACACTTACCGATTTCCGTAAATAAGAAAAAATATTAAAATTACTTGCCCATGTTATTATTGATTCGGGACGAGAATCATTAGCAGAGTTACCTCATTGAATTTGACGAGGATGCAAAACAACACCTTGTATAGACATAAATTACGTGTCACGTTGTTTGTCGGGGATGGACTCCTAAACTACTTAACCGATTTAAATCAAATTTTCACACCGTGTGCAGTTTGATCCAACTTGAAAGAAATTTTTTTAGGATGGGAAATCATCAAATGACTTCTTCCATTCCAGGGGCACGGTATCTCTTTCGAACAACCCGCAGCCCTGGCAGGCATCGGCCCTCTCGGACCCCTTCCGATTTGCTGACATCTCCTTGAGGCGCGCGTGGAACACGAACGCGCCGTCGGCACGGTCTGTCGTCATAAGACGGACGGACGGTGAGCTAGCCCATTACTCACCGTCCACAGGCCCGCGCCTACGGTGGCCGGGGGCCACTGGTTGCCCCCCGACGCCCTGGGCGTCTCCCGCGGCGGCTGGGACGTGAGGTTCTCTCCCTCTCACGTTCCGCCACCTCCTTCGCTAGCATGACTGCTTCGCAGAAGGAGGCGACGGCTTCCCATTCCCTCTCGCTCCGGACCATGGATTGAACCAGGGCCGGACGCGAGAGATCGCCGCCGCCAATCGCCGCTACGAGGACACGGCGGTGCTCAGCCCAAGCGGGGCATAGCTCCACAGTGTGCTCCACCGTGTCCTCCGGCCGATTTCTATTGACTTTGCAGTCTGTATGTAGTGGTATCGTACAAGCGTGTTTCTATCTTAGGTTCCACACTCCAGTGGTGACACCTCCCGAAACAACCGTGTCCGGTGAGGACCTGCGTCAGGCGGAAGGTGAGGGCGCCGTGGCGCCTCTCAAGCCACTCCTCAAAGAGGGGACTTAACGCTATTATGGCGTGCACTGCACGGGGTTGCGACAGTCGCTCTCTCCATGTCGCCATGAGATCGCGCCGGAGGTCTGTCCGCTGAGCGACAATTTGCCGCGGCAGCGGAGTTTCCCCCCGGCGTAGTGCCTCCGCGCGCCATTCGTGCGGAGTCCTCGCGTGCCTACGCGAGGACTATCGCCTCCAGATCCCATGGCGGCAATCCGGCCAAGAGGCTCGCCGCCTCGCCGGAGATCGTGCGGTTCCCCCGGATCAGCCTTACGGCTACCACCTTCTGGGGCGCGTTCAGGTAATGGGCGGCTCGCCGCCTCAGAGAACGCGCCCACACCGGGGCCCCGTAAAGGGCCATGGACCGCACGACCCCCGCGTAGAGCCTGCGGCAGGAGGCGTTTGGACCCCCCAGGTTGGGCAAGAGCCGCTTGAACGCAGCCCCTGCCCGTTCCAGTTTGGGGGCCAAACGTCGGAAATGCTCCACGAAGTTCCACCGGCTGTCGAGGACAAGCCCTAGGTACCTCAACGTCGACTCGACGCCGATGGGAACCCCTCCTACCATCAGTATGGATCCCGACGGTGGCGCATTCCGAGGCCCATGAAAGCACATGGCCTCGGACTTGTGCAATGCCACCTCGAGACCCAGTTGCCGGATTCTCTCCACGACTATCGTAACCCCGCGTGTCATAAGTTCGGCCGCCGCCTCGTGCGACCTCCCTTGTGCCAGCACCAGCGTGTCGTCAGCGTAGCAAACTACACTGACACCGCTAGGGAGGTCGGCGCGCAGCACCCAGTCGTAGCCGATGTTCCACAAGGGCGGCCCCAGAACCGCTCCCTGTGGAACACCGCACGACATCTCTCGCCGGTTCCATTCTCCGGTGCGACCGGGGTAGATGACGGCCCTATCCGTCAGGTAGTCCCCGACCACACGACGAAGGTAGGTCGGCACCCGGTGATACCGGAGTGCCTCCCTAATGCAGCTCCAGGGCATGGTATTGAAGGCGTTGGCGATGTCAAGAGACACTGCCAAGACAACCCCACCCCTGGACACCGCATCCCCCGTCGTGAGAGCCCTCACGCGCATGATGGCGTCCACCGTCGAGCGCCCTCTGCGGAAACCAATCTGGTGTTCCGCCAGATCCGGCCCCATCCCCACAAGGTGCCCGGCGAGGCGGTTAGCAATGACTCTTTCGAAGAGCTTGCCCACCTCGTCGAGCAACACAATGGGCCGGTATGCGGACGGAGAGTCCGCAGGGCGCCCCGGCTTCTAGGACAGCTTACATCTCAATTTATAGTCGCAATATTATTTTATTGCAAATTAAGTCACAATTATCTGTTAGAATCGTTTGGGTTTTGGGATTGAGTAAGTATTCAATAGATGGCGCTGTTTAGGAGCGCAGCAGCAATGAAAAATATTGCGAAAACGGGGAAAATGTGACGTAGACGAAGTTTCGCGGGACAGCTAGTATATTTCAATAATACGTACGTTAAAGAGATTTTACGTACCTACATCACGCTTTTATCAGTAAGGGCCTGCGCAGACGACGGACTTTTCTCCGCGTTGGAGAAAAAAATTAGGCTCCTCGAATAAAAAGTCCGCCGCGGATTTACCGGAAACTCAACGCACACGGTGTGCGATCATTTGTTGTCCGGAAATGTAGAGAAGTGCACGCTATGGAAGCAAATATCAGAGTTTATTATCAAGAAAATACTGGGTCCATCCCCTTATATCGGATCTCGTCACTCTCGAGCGCACAACGCGGAATAAAGTCCGACATGTGCGTTGCTTCGCCTAGCCACACGAGTTCTATTTTTTTCGGGGACTCCCCCGTACTTTTATCCGGTCCGCTCTCTGCATGTCCTCGGTTATTCGGGGGACTTTTAGTACGCGTTACTTTTACTGTATTGTATGGTGTGGGACGTACAGAATAGCATACCATACCACATACATATCTTCCCGTGGGTGTCTTAAGAGGCGACTAAGGGACTTGCCAGAGAATGGGCAGCAGCATTCTCTGTGCTTTTGTAACAACCGTACTGCGATCGCCAACCCGCCTGCCAAGCGTGGCGATTATGGCAAAACCCCCCAAAATGTCAATGGGCAACACTTGGGGGAGGCCTATGTCCAGCAGTGGACGTCTTTTGGGCTGAAATGATGAATGATGATGATGACTTTTAATCCCTCATTTGCGTTACTCGATACAGTTGTAACTGTAAGCGATCTATTTTAGCGGACAAAAAAATCAGCGGACAAAAATCCGTCGTCTGCGCAGGCTATATATCATGTAGATTGTTGGTTATCCTCAAAAATCCTCAAAACTAATGTTGCTTATTTTACTTTGTACTCTATATTTTTAGTTTTATTTCCTTTCGGCAGAAATAGATATTGATTTTCACCAGAACCAGATCTCGGTAGGTCAACATAATATAGTTGCCCGTGCGAAAGACACTCTTGGCGTAAATCTCATAACTGGCCGGCCTGCGTATTGCCAAACTGTATACTTACCCAGACCGGGGTTGCTCTGAGTTTGATCGCAGTTTGTCTTTGTAGTTGAAGAGCAAACTGTATACCTATTCAGAGAGTGTCTGCATCAATATACATTTTGCTTTAAAATACTAGTACAAAATACATACGAGTCCAGACGTCCATACTTTCCAGTGTCTGGTGTTGTCTGTAATATGGCATCGATAATTTAGAGCAAAATGCATGCGAGTGCAGACATGTTTTATCTCTTTTATTCCCGCGCGGCGCGCTATCAAACAATTATGTGAAAGCCTCTTTAGCCTCTATCCGAATATTCACGGATATAGTGTTGCAAAGATCGAAGGTTTTCAACAGTTGCGCACTGGTAAAGTTTATAACGGAAAGTTTTGAGAACTACCACAAGTTACGTCTTTTAGATTTCGCACACTCCAGACGTGACAAGAATATGATATGCATGAAATATTTCAAAAAACTAGAAGGACTCAACGAATACTACCAGATAAATAAAAACGAATAAAAAGTGCATTCGGAAAAGGACCCTGAACAATCTTACACGGTATCTAGACATTGCATGTTGTGAATGCCCTCAAAGCTCCAGTGGAAGATACTGTAAACATTTGTGTTTCATGGAAAGCAAACTTAATATTATTTTCAAAACGTCACCACGTATTGCATCGCAAGATAGGAAACACTTTGCTGAACTGGCGTTAGAAAATAAAACACCATCAGGGGACTTCTATTCTAGCGTCGACTTGAACAGTGGTAACAATTCTTTCGAGGAGAATGTCGCCAGCCATTCAGTGAAACCCACACTAATGAATTCATCTGACATCGTTATTATACCAGTAGAGAATTTGCAACAAAATGAGAGAAACATAAAAAAAGTAAATAAATACAATGAAACAACGATTTAATCGCTTGGCTGATATACTACAAACTGACTCATCTCCGAGCAACTTTATGATACTCAGAAAATTAAACAAAGTTTTAAGTGTAGTCGTCAACTCTAAATCAAAGAAAAAAAAAACCTAAGTGTCACAAACTCGTCGAGGAGTTCCAGTAGCAGGCACAGAAGTACACCTTCAGGTCGCTCCATCAATTCCGGAGGTAAGGTCTCATCATAACTAACAAAACGACCCCAAACTCGGTACACCTAGCTCAACTCGTCGAGAAGTTCCAGTAGCAGTCGCCGAAGTACATCAGGTCACTCCATGAAGTCCGGAGTTAAGTACGTATTACATAGAAGTAAGAGAAATAAAAAAAAACTTTTAAAAGTTTCAAAATTAGTTCACTTGACACGTGTCAATGTAGTAGTTCGATTCGACGCCTGTTAATTTTGTAAACGCGTCCTTAATATGCTCAATAACTCACTCAAACTGGTCTGTAAGACTTTTATAAACACAACAATTTTGCCTTAAGATTTTGATTATACTGACAGTAAATTAACTTAAAAATTCATAAATACAATACGAGCGAGCAGGTTTATCCATAAGGAAATACTTCAGTTGAGGTACAGAAATGATTATTTGGACTATATTAAAATAAGGGGTACTGAGCAAAAGTGTTATAATAATGCTGAGCCTACACAGGCAGAGAACGAAACCTCACCTAAGCATTACATGTTTGGTGCCAGAAGCATGGGCACACAGACTGATAGTAAGGAAGATAATTATGTTTTTTTTCAAAGTTTACTACATTTCTTAGGTAAGAATGGCATTGATACCAAAGATTGTCGTGGACAAAGCTATGATAATGCCAGTAACATGAGCGGAATATACAGCAGCCTGAAGCACGAATTAAAGAAATAAATTATAAATATGCAGAATGTATTCATGTCTTGCACATTCATTAAATTTAGTTGCTAAGTGCGCTGCAGACTTTTGTACAGAAGCATTTTTTTTTTTCGATTTTACTGAAAATCTTTATTCATTTTTTTTTCGCTTCTACACATCTTTGGAGTCTTCTTACGGAAGCTGCTACTTCGGTAATTCCGATTTGGAAAAAGTTGTCGGATAGTAGGTGGTCAGCCAGAGCTGATGCTACGAAGGCACTTTTATGTGGTTTTACTACTATCAAACAAGTTTTGGATGCCATTTACAATAATATAGATCAAAAGGCAGTGTCATTATCAAGCTTACGGACTTTTTTCAAAAATGAATAAGTTGGAAACGGAAATAATGACAATTACGTGGAATGGAACCCAGAACGCGTGCAAGCAACTAGTGCGTCGCTGCAATCGTCTAAAATATACCAAATAATGTATGTTAATTATTTGTGGGCATCTATACCTGAGATCTATAGGCAACTCACCCACATGCCTGGGTGAGATGCCTATTTTACATTATTCACTAACTCACCCTGACTTACCCTAGACACAGATAACAAAATAGAGTGATTTCTGTTTGGTAAGTAATTTCAACGGCTTGCGATTTCGGGAATTGAGCGTCACTTTGAATCTATACTAATATTATAAAGCTGAAGAGTTAGTTAGTTTGTTTGTTTGCTTGAACGCGCTAATCTCAGGAACTACTAATCCGATTTGAAAAATTCTTTCGGTGTTAGATAGCCCATTTATCGAGGAAGGCTATAGGCTATATACCATTACGCTACGATAAAAAGGAGCAGAGCAGCAATGAATAATGTTTCATAATCGGGGGTTTTATTTTCCTTTTGAGAGCTTCCGCTGCGTGCGCTGTGTAACCGGTTAAAGTTTCGCAAAAATCATGTATGACAGAATTGTTTCCCTTTAAAAGTTCTAAAAAAAAGTCCGCAACAGCATATGTCTATCTGTTAAAGTTGACTCACTATAACCTTTTTATGCTAACCAAATTTGTTCTAAAATAATGCATTATTTTTTAAGGTGTTTTTGAAGTGAAACTGCGACTTGCAACAAGGTCGCGTTAAACTTTGAGGGGTAATAGAAAGAGACAGAGCGAGAGTGACTTACCGAAGTAGCAGCTTCCGTAAGAAGACTCCAAAGATGTGTAAAAGCGAAAAAAATAAAATAAAGATTTTCAGTAAAATCGAAAAAAAAAATGCTTCTGTACAACAGTCTGCAGCGCACTTAGCAACTAAATTTAATGAATGTGCAAGACATGAATCCATTCTGCATATTTATAATTTATTTCTTTAATTCGTGCTTCAGGCTGCTGTATATTCCGCTCATGTTACTGGCATTATCATAGCTTTGTCCACGACAATCTTTGGTATCAATGCCATTCTTACCTAAGAAATGTAGTAAACTTTGAAAAAAAACATAATTATCTTCCTTACTATCAGTCTGTGTGCCCATGCTTCTGGCACCAAACATGTAATGCTTAGATGAGGTTTCGTTCTCTGCCTGTGTACGCTCAGCATTATTATAACACTTTTGCTCAGTACCCCTTATTTTAATATAGTCCAAATAATCATTTCTGTACCTCAACTGAAGTATTTCCTTATGGATAAACCTGCTCGCTCGTATTGTATTTATGAATTTTTAAGTTAATTTACTGTCAGTATAATCAAAATCTTAAGGCAAATGTTATTGAATTTGAATTTCCACAAAAGAAAACTTTCTCCATCTTTCAACTGTTCAATTTTTATCTCCTCCTTTTCCATTTTTGTTAAATATTCCGTTTTTATACTGGTTTTTACTTGTTTTCTTTTTATTTCCTGTTTTTATTTTTTTACGGCCACGCCGTCGTTTGTTTTTATTTTTGCACTGTTTTCCTGTGTCCGCTTGGGTTTTTATGGAATCTGGGCCCATAACCTGTTCAGGTTTTTGGACACAGGAAGAAAGTCTGGGTTTTATTTTATATAACTTTTATTATCGTTCACACATAGCAAAAAAACATCTTTTATTAACTCAGCCATCTTACCAGAGATTCTCATCATAGACTAAAAAATATACATTTCTTAATTCTATGTCATCCATAAAGTAAGTAATGTAAGTGATATCTAATACACCACAGACATCAAATACTAATATGTAAACAGATGCTGATAGTGTAATATCATGGGAATGTAGAAAACAGAAATGTGTAGCCCTCTCTAGCACTGAATCAGAGTATATTGGTCTATCTGAGGCATGTGGTTGTTCTGTATAGTGTCGGACGTAAAGAATAGCACCATCCCATTTCTTCCCGTGGGTGTCGTAAGAGGCGACTAAGGGACTTGCCAGAGAATAGGCAGCAGCGTTCTCTGTGCTTTTGTAACAACCGTACTGCGATCGCCAACCCGCCTGCCAAGCGTGGCGATTATGGCAAAACCCCCCCTTCTTGGGGGAGGCCTATCCCAAGTAACATTTCATTCGGGCCTAGGTTGTAAAAATGCCTTTAGGTTTTCTAAAGGTCGTAAAAAGGTTAATGCTTTGCTATCTGGTCATAATAAGTACTTGAGAATGATAAATAGGTCCTAAAACTAATTGTTTTTTATTACAACCTTAGAGCCGCTGACAAGAGGTTAAATTAACGTTATAATGACTTGTGTTTTAAGAGCATATAGTCCTAGGATCCTATAGTTGTCGTAGACTCTTGATTAAGTTCTGGAAAGGTTAGCATTATGCTGAAATGAGATCTAAAGGTTACATTTTTAACTTTGATATAACCATAAAGTTACGGAATGTTGAAATAGCTTACAAGTAATTTCTAAAACCTACCCTAAACCTTTTGGCTTTTTTTGAGAGTCTAGGCAAACAAATTAGGACTGCGTGGTGACAACCCAAACTAATAAGCTATTGTTTATGAGCTGAAAGCATGATTCAAGTCCTACAAGAATATTTTAAAGCTTTAAAGGCATCCTCAAAAAATGTCAGTTGTCTCCGCCACTTCTAAGCGTTAACGTCGTCCTGCTAGATGAACCGACACAGGGTGATATCAAAAAAACCGAGTGGAAACGTAAACGTTCGTTAAACGTAAAGTGCGTAAAAAATTCTTACGAATAATTAATACATCGGTAAGTTTTTATTCCTTTTATTATTTATTAAGGTAGATAATTTAGTGACTGTAGTGACACTACTTAGAGCTCCTACAGGTCGCCGACAGACGGTCACAAATCTGTTAGAGCCCTAATAAATATACAAATATAGAGAAGTATGGCTCATCTTGATATGGGGTCTTATGGATTTAAAAAAATCCGGCCAAGTGCGAGTCGGTCTGACACACGAAAGTTTCCGTACCATAAGCCGAAAAAGAACACGTTTCTTGTATGGGAGCCCCCTTTAATTTTTAATTTAGGCTGGCTAGGCTGTTCGGCTTTTGAATTTTGACAATTTTTACAGATCATTGACACCGTTGAAGATGCACGACCTTCTGATCAGTTTAAATCACAGACGATACGACGTCGTCTGAAATATTTGAGGAATCACAGAAATTATGGTGATGATGGTGGTATATCTGAAGATAGTGAATATTTTGAAGCTCGTTCATTAGAAACAAGTCTTGAAACAGCAAAGGACTTAAGAATTTGGTCTTTAAAACACCAAATTAAACATGTTGCTCTGAAAGATCTTTTAGACATACTAAACAAACGAACGATCCTAAAACTTCCTAAGGATCCTAGATCATTACTACATACTCCTAGTGGTGATATACAAATAAAAAATATTAAAGGCGGTCAGTACTGGCACTATGGGCTTGAAGTATGTCTTCGAGATTTTTTTCATGATGTTAAAGTTGATGAAGAAATTTCAATTAAGATAAACATTGATGGATTACCCATATTCAATTCTTCTAAAAACAAATTTTGGCCAATTATTTTTACAATTGACAATTTGAACCCCAAACCAATGATTATTGGTATTTACTATGGAAAAGGAAAACCACAAGACCTCGACGAATTCTTGTCACCCTTAGTTGAAGAATTCAATATAATTTTAAAACAGGGTATTATAATTGGTGATCATACTATAGCGGTGACATTAAAATGCTTTGTATGTGATTCCCCAGCAAGGTCATTCATCAAAGGTAAGAGTGACCAAATAGAAGGAATTTTAAAACTATTCGTTTGTTTTGTATCAGTACTAAGATTAGATAATGTTAGTAAATTTTCTAGTAGATAAGAAATATATTTGATTTAAATTTAACAACATCTTAACAGAAAGTTGAACCTGAAAAGGCGGTGGGTTATTCATTAACTTAAAAGTTTCGTAACATTACGAAATAAACGTATTTGTTCTGTAACACATTTTTATTAGTCAGTTTTTATAGAAGTTTTGATTTGTTTTTCTTTTTTAGAAGTTTTTATATGTATTAAGCTTTTTATTTGTAGGTATTTTTAGTCTTGAATGCTGTGATTAATAAAGCACTTATGTTAATAACAATTTGTGATGTTAAAATTATAACTAAGAATTAAGTGGTAAAAATGCCATAACAAGATCTCATTTAATTTGATATTAAAATTGTCAACGACAACTGATTATTTTGTATTTCTAGTAGTTCCTAATAGTTTTATTGTATTTCGTAATCCAAGATAACCTAAGGATCACATAATGATAAACCTTAATATGGCAAAAAGTGTCAAATTGCCAAATTCCTTATGTGCACTAATGCACATACATAATTTTTTTAGACGGTTGTAAACCAGTTATGTGCAGTTTTTGGCAAAAAAAAATCTAGCTCCATGAATAACTAATATTTCTGGCAAATGTGGAACTTGTCAGGCGCAGCGACGATATCGGTCAGACGAAACGTACGGTAGCTTGTCGACTAGCGGAACACATCAGGGCGGTGAAAAATAACGACCCCGAAAAATCGTCCATAGCTCAACATCTGCTTGAATCAGGATCGAACCACTGGATTGAGTTACATAACCCTCAGGTCATCTCGACAGAACGCCACTATATACCCAGACTGGTTAGAGAAGCTATTGAAACTACTAAATATAGGAACTTCAATCGGGAGGATGGGTTTCAACTGTCAAGGGCCTGGAATCCAGTGGTTCAACTGTGTAAAAACCGAAAAAGTGCCAAAGAATATACCACGTGTATATTTTATATGAAAGCCAAGCGACAAATAATCCTTTAGATGACATACTTGTCAGTGTATCGGAGCGAAAGTTGCTCTCTCTCTCTCTCTCTCTAGCGAACGGCAATGGCCGCGACTGGGGGTCTACTCTCTTTCTCCGAAACGTAACTTCGGCAACGAACGAAAATTAAACGTAGTTACGTTTGTGACCTTATTTGCGGACGCACACAATACCATTTAATACATTCGTTCACGTTAATTGTTTGTGAATTCGAACTTCTTGTGTGCGTCCGCAAACGATATAGATTAGGGGCACAAACGTAACTACGTTTAATTTTCGTTCGTTGCCGAAGTTACGTTTCGGAGAAAGAGAGTAGACCCCCAGACACGAATTAACTTGTACTAAGAACTTATAAAGTAATATTAAATATTCAAAGCAAAATAGTCTTTCCATCATTCCGCCGCCATCCAAATCACGACGAAATATGGTGTCAGAAGTAATCTAGATGAAAACAAGTGAAGAATACTTATATACAGTGGCTAACTCAAATCATCTTCGCGTGGGTCTAACAAAATCCAGTCAAGATGGCGGGCGACGAACAAAAGAAAATTATTGGTGAGCCTAAACAAGAATTACTTAAAGGAGGCTTGATACCCCTAAATGTTAATTCCACCAACATGCCATTAGAATGGAAAAAATGGTTAACGCAACTCAAAATCTACCTGAGAGCTAACATGCTCGAGGATTGCAAAGATTCACGAAAAGTGGCAATTTTACTCCATCACATAGGCCGAGACGCCCTAAGCATATTTTATTCCTTCAATATGGATATAGACAGCGTCCAATTTGATGAGCTCGTTAAAAGGTTTGAGAAACACTTTTTACCCCAAATAAACGTTACCATGGAGAGACATAAACTTTTTAACAGACGACAAGGGGATGACGAGACTATTGAACAGTATATCACGGATCTAAAAAACATTGCCAGTCAGTGTGACTTCAAAGATATCAGACAGTATTCTACGAGACATATTTAGCTGGAATTTAAACCCCAAAAACCAGTTTATCAAAGAGAAAATACTCATGGAGAAACCTAGCACACTAGATAAAGCGGTAGAATTAGCCAAACACCAAGAAATGTCTAGAGACCAAGCCAGAATACTTAAAAATACAGCAACTTCACACAACATAAGTGAAATCCACAAAACAAATTCAAGACACTCAAGAAATAAACAAGTACCACAGACAAGACAACAATCAAGACACTCATCAAGAAGTCGAGACTCCTACAAAGCATCAAATCGTCCCTCCTCGGACAACAATGAAAAATGCAGTAGATGTGGACAAATCCATCGTTTAAGATGCCCAGCCAGTGCACAAAGGGGTATTTGATACTAAAATATGGCCAAAAATATTTTTTGATTTTTTTCTCAGCAAAATTGTAATCAAAATCGATTGGCATTAAATAAAACCCAAAATAATAGATACAGACTTATACATTTTAATAAAAGCATACTTAATACAAAATCTTCTTTAATCACTATCACTATATTCATCATTTTCCGAATTTTCCTCGTACTGTAGTATAATATTGTACAATTCTTTCTTTGTGAATATTTTATTTGATGCATCTGGAACAAAATGAATGTTGTTTTAAAATATAGTGATTAATCCGTTGGTTTTTAAAACTGTGGGTATAATTGACGAAAAAAATCATTAAAAAAAAAACGCTCTGTTTCCGCAACATCTTTGTTCATTATTAACTTTCGAGATTACCCTTGATTACGATTCTGTTACTTTTTCTATTCGGACTAGTCCGGAAATATAAGAAAGTTACTCATTAATTAAGCTAGTTCGATATTTTTTTCATAATTTTTACTGTTTCTAATTTAAGCCACAAAAAAGATTCAAACGGTATAAACATTAGTAAAACAATGTATAAAATAAGCTACATACCTCCATCACCAGAATCCATCATCAACACTTGTCACTAACACTTAAATTTTTTGTTATATCACCGGGGAAAGCCTGATTTTTTTAAGGCGCCGAGAACAAAACGTGCACTCTAGACAATAGCTATGTTCCGACTGACGCTACTGATCAATTGCTAACTCTAGCGCATTAAGATGGCCGCCATAACGTGCACGATGTATTATACTATACTACAAAGTAATAATATTGTTATAATAGCAAACTTCAAAATACTGATTATTGGCCACTTTTTAGTATTAAATACCCGTATGTGCAGTGGAGGGAAATGCAAGGTTTGCAAGAAATACAACCATTTTGCAATAATGTGTAGAAACAACAAGTCAGTACGAGTAGTATCACAAAACTATGAAGACAAGTCAAGCATGGATTCAAACAATAACCTGTTCATAGGAACAGTCTCCAGTGAAGAAGCCGACACCAAATGGATGGTAGATGTTACTACTAATAAGTCAAATGTAAATTTTTTGCTAGACTCAGAGGCCGACACAACCTGCACGAATGGCGCGCGGAGGCACTACGCCGGGGGTAAACTCCGCTGCCGTGGCAAATTGTCGCTCAGCGGACAGACCTCCGGCGCAATCTCATGGCGACATGGAGAGAGCGACTGTCGCAACCCCGTGCAAGGCACGCCACAATAGTGGCGATAAGTCCCCTCTTTGTGGAGTGGCTGGAGAGGCACTACGGCGCCCTCACCTTCCGCCTGACGCAGGTCCTCACCGGACGCGGTTGTTTCGGGAGGTTCCTGCACCGAATCGGGCGGGAGGAAACGCCCGGGTGTTACCACTGCGAGGATCGGCCGGAGGACACGGTGGAGCACACTGTGGAGCTGTGCCCTGCTTGGGCTGAGAACCGCCGTGTCCTCGTAGCGGCGATTGGCGGCGGCGACCTCTCGCGTCCGGCCCTGGTTCAATCCATGGTCCGGAGCGAAAGGGAATGGGAAGCCGTCGCCTCCTTCTGCAAAGCAGTCATGCTAGCGAAGGAGGTGGCGGAACGTGAGAGGGAGAGAACCTCACGTCCCAGCCACCGCGGGAGACGCCCCGGGCGTCGGGGGCCAACCAGTGGCCCCCGGCCACCGTAGGCGCGGGCCTGTGAACGGTGAGTAATGGGCTAGCTCACCGTCCGTCCGTCTTATGACGACAGACCGTGCAGACGGCGCGTTCGTGACCCAAGCGCGCCTCAAGGAGATGTCAGCTAATCGGAAGGGGTCCGAGAGGGCCGATGCCTGCCAGGGCTGCGGGTTGTTCGAAAGAGATACCGTGCCCCTGGAACGCAAAGAGCTAAGAAGGAACATGGATGGGTTTCAGTCAGTCAAGTCTGACACTCCCTTCCGCTCCGCCCAGAGCGGGAGAAGTCATTTGATGATTTATTTAGGGGCCGACACAAACGTAATGTCATTCAAAACATTCACACAACTCAAACTAGACACAAAAGACATTAAACCAAGTTCACACAGACTATCAACATTTAGCGGAGAAACACTACAGTCAGTAGGACAATGCCTAGTCAATGTCACATACAAAAATAAAAACTACACAGTTAATGGTAGAAAGATTTGCAATGCACTAAACTTAATCAAAAAAGTTAATACTGTCAGTTTTTCCACTTCAACACAGCTCAGTTCCCAGGAAATTATTCAGAAGAACAGCGACCTTTTCAAGGGACTTGGCTGTATCAAGGATGTCGAGGTTAACTTTACCTTGAAACCAGATGCCAAGCCTTCTGTCGATGCATGCAGACGTGTTCCCCTTCAACTGCAAAAGCCCTTGAAAGATGAGCTGACGTTGATGGAGAATAGTGGTGTAATTCAACGAGTCGAGGAACCAACTGAATGGGTAAGCTCAATTGTTGTCACTACTAAAAAGAATAAAAAACTACGCCTATGCATTGATTGTAAATGTAAACATAACCTATAATTACTTACTTGTCAATGTCATTTGTCTTTCGAAATTGTCAACTGTCAATCTGAAATGTCAATAAATTAAGGTAGCGTTCACTAATTTGTAGTGTATTTAAAGAGTAACTAATTTGCATTGTATAGAAAAAATTATACTTACATTTGTCTTTTTGAAAAGGGAGATGTCAGTGTATCGGAACGCAAGTTGCTCTCTCTCTCTCTCTCTCTCGAACGGCAATGGCCGCGACTGACACGAATTTACTTGTACTAACAACTTATAAAGTAATATTAAATATTCAAAGCAAAATAGTCTTTCCATCATTCCGCCGCCATCCAAATCACGACGAAATAATACTGTCATAATACTGCAGCTGTATTGTGGGGAACAGAACTCTGGGCTGTTGCTGTCATGTTATGACAGTGATCTGGTATCTGGGGTGGGCGAGACACTAGAATACATTATCAGCTCCGGCTTCATTTTTAGATCATGTTTTTGTAAGAATCACAGAATAACGAATAAATAAATAAATCGTATTTTTGTTGTTTTTTTTTTCAATATCTTTTATGTCCTTGGTTACTCAGTGCCTAAGCTAGATAACGTAGTTTAGGCAGGATTTATCAATCACCAATAACTACTTACTAAACTAAGTCCCCCTGGCGCGTTTGTCTGTCAGCCTGTCTGCCTACGGATGTATCAACAAACAGATTTTTATGGGGTTGTCACTTGTAGGTAGTTTGGTTCTATACCCCTCGTTTTCACCAAGGTATAATACATGTATTTTACTAGTTTTATGCAATGTTTTCGTTTCTTATAAACATGTATAAAACATGTTGTATACAAAACTTGTTGAAACTATATATAAATATAAAGGCTCTTACCCGCCGCATCGGAATTACTTATGATATGTGGTACCAGATTTAATTAGATTAAGCAAACAGACGTCGGCGATCCGTCAACGTCTCGTTACGCGCCACCTTCCTTGACAACTGCCCAAGTCAATATGGCTACCCGCAACGACTTGACGTTCCGCCAGAGAGTATTGTAGACCGCTTCTCTCTCGTCTGTGGTATCAGTTTAGTTTGCAACGTGAATCATATGAAGCCTTTTTGCAAAGGCGCCGTCACGGCCAGACTGACATACGACCGTCCTCGGGCGTTATTGTATTCCTGGAACAAACAATGTCTAATCACCAAGACATCCGCTCTTCCATCCTGACAAACTATGACAAACATTACTCTCATCGTAACTGTAACTGTTTCAGAACAAAAGAAAGCGTGTATTCTTTCGATCACTCACGGACTAGACGGCATTTTACTCCTACCAAGAAAGCGTGTGTCCCTTCGACCACTCATAGACCGGACGGCACCTTTCTCCTACAACGAAAGCGTGTGTCCTTTCGACCACTCATGGACCGGACGACACCTTTCTCCTACACCGAAAGCGTGTGTCCTTTCGACCACTCATGGACCGGACGACACCTTTTTCCTACAACGAAAGCGTGTGTCCTTTCGACCACTCATGGACCGGACGACACCTTTCTCCTACAACGAAAGCGTGTGTCCTTTCGACCACTGATGGACCGGACGACACCTTTCTCCTACAACGAAAGCGTGTGTCCTTTCGACCACTCATGGACCGGACGACACCTTTCTCCTACAACGAAAGCGTGTGTCCTTTCGACCAGTGAACACTTAAGGTTGGACCGGATGAATGTGTCCCCTCAACCAGCCGCTATCAGCTGCATGGCCCGGACGACATTATCCCTTCGACCATACCGACGTTTGGACCGGACAACTGCGTCCCTTCGACCATACCAGTGTACGGACCAGACAACAGCGTCCCTTCGACCAACGTCATCGCAAAAACATTATAAACCGGGCAACTTCGTCCCTTCGATCATCTTAAAGCATGAACCGGACAACAGTGACATTTTGACTGAACACACTTTCTTTTCGACTGAAACATGTGGACCACACAAGCGCTTACTCCAAACGCCAAATAACTTTTACGAATTACGCCAGCATCTAATAATTCCTGAACTTTATTGGCCGACAACCTATTTTATCAAAATATCGTCTACTTTACTGGTACTGGAGATCTCCATCGTGCATTTTAAATCACAACCTCCGATGCCAGTAAGATTTTCTGATTATAATGTCACCCATAAACCAATAAAACAAGCCATGTTAAAGCAATGAGTCAGATGACCTACTTATCGAAAAGAAAAGAAACGGTCTCACCCGATGATTTTGTGAGGGTACCTTCTTGATGATTTGTGCTCGCAGGTTTGGACGCTTTCCTTGTTGCTTGAAAAATTCATTGGTTATGTTCCTCACTTGGCTTTACTTTCGTGGAGGGCGCGATTCTTTATCCCACTTCTGATAAAGGCTCTTACCCGCCGCATCGGAATTACTTATGATATGTGGTACCAGATTTAATTAGATTAAGCAAACAGACGTCGGCGATCCGTCAACGTCTCGTTACGCGCCACCTTCCTTGACAACTGCCCAAGTCAATATGGCTACCCGCAACGACTTGACGTTCCGCCAGAGAGTATTGTAGACCGCTTCTCTCTCGTCTGTGGTATCAGTTTAGTTTGCAACGTGAATCATATGAAGCCTTTTTGCAAAGGCGCCGTCATATACATATATGTACAAAACTTGTTGTTAGTATGCAAAACTTGTTGTAAGTATACAAAACTTGTATGAAACTTGTTGATTGAAAACTAGTTGCCTAGATGTTTATGATTTCATGTTTTTGTGTAGCTAAACTTGTAGAATTCAAGACAAATTCAGTCCGTAGTTTTATGTTATCTACTAATATCAAAAACTGTTGTGACAATGGAAAGAGAAGATGCTGAAGAACTTTACTTCATGTGTGCATTATACTTGTTCATGCAAACTGAAGCAAATTCTTCTATGAATTCGTTTAAATTAATAAAAAAATTGGTTTCTTTTACAAATAGTACAATTTTTTATGACATAACTAGTAGATCCATGAAATTACAAGCAGATTAAATAAGCTACGAATTTCAATAATATTTTTTAAATCCGTTGCTTATTTAATCTGCTTTTGTCATTTTTCACATTCCACAGGCATTCTTGTAGATGCAAAAGCTCAATGACTTCTAAATTTTGTTTCTTTGACCGCTCTATTCTTCTTCCTCTTTCGTTTTCATTAACGAAAACAACGCGGTTCGTCCGGTATGTTGAAAACTTTATCCAACATGCATGGATAAAGTTTAAAACTTGTGTGTAAGTAGTATTATACAGAAATTGCAATAAAATAAACAATACTTGTCTAAAACACGACTGTATTTTGTAGGTGAGAACGCTGTCAATGTAGCTGACAAGTTTTAACATGTCGCAAACTTCAGTCTAAACGCAAATGTGTTTAATACTTGTATCCAAACTCGTTGGCTACACAGTGTGAACGAAAGAATGTTTGAGACAGTCTCAATACATGTATAAAACAAATAATTGTGTTTTGACAAGTATTCTACAAGTTTTGTATAAAACTAGTATTTAACTTGTTTATTGGTGAAAACGAGGGGTTAGGAAGGTTATGGCATATAATGAGTTGAAATAAAGACAGTTTTCACAGACAATATACAAATAAGTGGTTGAAATGATGAACGTATTTGAAAATAGGGATTAATATTAGCAGACTGACCCAAATAAGTAGAATTTTGTTTTTGAGATAAATAAACAATACTGCTAGGTAGGATACAGTAACGCTACATCCTAATTAGCTGTCGCAATACGGCACAACTTTTGTTGTCCAACCGACCAACCAACGCGACAAAATTTAAACAAACCTTTTTGCATAGCAGCTCCATTCAAAAAGGTTTGTCTAAATTTTGTCCTACTCGTAACTGTAAACTCGCACGGACGTGCAACGTCGCATTTGTTGGTCGTTGCGTTTGAATTTCAAACCAGTTCTATTTTGTCGTGTCGGTCGCGCGGAACCCACGTGTTGTTAATTTACAAAAATGAATAGTTTCAATGATTTTTTGATAACAGAAATACAAGGAAGATCTATATTGTGGAATAAATGGAACAAAAACTACAAGAATCGTATTCTGGTTGACAAAGAGTGGTCAATAATAGCAAATGTTAAAAAAAGACAGTAAGTACTTTATTGTTCATTATTTTTACCAGCTCACGAAAAGGACGATATTGCGTACTAGTATAGGTATCTACTTACGCCGTTTTTATGAGTTTCCAACCAAAATTAACTATTTTTTGTGTAGTTGAGCTTGGATGATTTTAAATTATTGAAGGTTATTTAAATGGCATAATAGGTATAAAATTAAATATATCTTATTGTAATGTGTATAACATTTTATTATGTATACTACCACATGAACATTATTAGTATATGGTGCAGCGCAGACGACAGACTATCCGTGATGCACTTTTTAGTCTGGGAAAATAGAACCTATGCAATTATATGCAGTAACGCACACGACGCGCAAAAAGTCCGGCGCACAAAAAATCCGTGTAATTCGGGCAGACCGCACCGCGCCGCGCCGTTCGGCACAAAAAGTGTGTGAAAAAAATTGAACGTTTGCTTCAACGCGCGCTGACGCAGACGGCGCCAGCGTTGTCAGTTAAGTGATTTTGTCACTAGATTAAGTGAATTTTTGGAGTTGGACAGTGATATTTAAAAAAAAAAAGTCACTGAAAAATTCTTTGATGATTTTTAGTGATATTTATCGAATGTTGTGTTTTGGATCCGGGTTATAGTAAAATATACACTTCTGTATAAAAAAAAATATTGTACTATGAAAATGACTTATTTCAGAACATAGCGTGACGTCTATGTTTGGGGATTTCCCGACTAATAATTAAAAACCTAATACGTATAGTCTAAGGTTTGCATGAGTGCATACTGTTGGCTACTGCTTGTATTTAGTTATAGTTTTCGTTCGCGAAACTAGGAGACAATAATTATCGAAATCATTCTAGTGAACTTATCAAGTGCTTGTGTGGGTTTTTGTAAACTATTTATATCGTATTACCATGGACGTGCCACTGAAAAAAAAAGACTATTTATTCTCAAAAATATCGGAAAGAATGGGAAACTCAAGAAGACTTCAAGTCTTGGTTACGCCCTGTAGCAAATGATCCTACAAAAGCATTTTGTACCTTTTTGTCATTGTGAAATGTTTGCAAGAATTGCAGACATTAAGAAACACAGAATAACAAAAAAACATAAAGATAAATCTGACTTAGTGTCTCAAAACCGACAAATTGAATATGTGCGCGCTTCTAAAAATAATACGAAAACATTAAAAGTTGCAACATTGTCCCTGTTTATTGTAGAACACACATCCATACAACAAATTGATCACTTAACTGAAGCTTTAAAAAAATGTATTACTGATTCACAGTGTTATGGACATTAAATTGCACAGAACGAAATGCAGTGCAGTTATAAAGAATGTGTTAGCTCCACACTTCAAACAGATGCTATTGGATCACAAAAGTATAGTGTACTATAATACTATTAGATGAATCCACTGACCTCAGTGTATCAAAATTATTGGGCATAGTGATTCGATATTTTAGTTGCACGCAAAATAAAGTTGTGTCTGCATTTCTAGCATTAGAACCACTGAGGAGCGCGGATGCTCGTGGAATTGTTACTGCCTTGGTAAGCTGTTTACAGGCACATGGTCTTCTATTAAAAAACTTTATTGGAATTGAAGTGGATAATGCCTCTGTCAAGATTGGAGTCAATAATGGCGTCCATAATATTTTAAAAACGGAATATGGCGTACCTAATTTAATTCTGGTCAGATGTGTTTGCCACTCATTGCAATAGGCGGTGTCACATGCGTCAGAGCTAACTTTACCGCAAAATATAGAGTTTCTCATTAGATAAACTTATAATTAGTTCTCACATTCACCCAAACGCTGTGATATATATGAGACAATAAATTGTGGCGAGAAGCCTTTAAAAATATTGCACGCTTGTGATACTCGTTGGCTGTCCATTGAAGAAACTGTGACCAGAACATTACCTCAATGGGAAGAACTCAAATTGCATTTCTCTTTGAACAAAGATAATTGCTACACAGCCGAATTGCTTCATTCGATGTATGCCGATGAAAGAAATCGCCTTTATATGTGCTTTTTAAGGAGCATCTTGAATGATAGTACAAATTGGAGTTAAGAGTTTTGAAAGTGAAGACTCAAATCCAGTTGCCCTATTATAACGTTGATTTGAATTTGTCAACTATATTATAACGTTGATTTGAATTTGTCAACTAGTTGATCAACTAGTTAATTTCGTCAACGCGTTGGTTTTTTTCGTCGAGAGTTTCGTCAACGTCAACTTGCATGAACGATAAAGCCTAAACGCTTTTATGAACTGATGCTGTTGTAATGTTAAATTACGAACAATTTGATGCTGTTTACCTAATGAAATTGGATAACATTTTATGATGACTTTACCTACTACCTACCTAGGGTTCTAGATGATCTTCCCTTCATACTTTTTTCAGGTTTAGGATTGACTGATTAATTTGATATAAAACGCAAATTTCAGGCGTAATTAGAAGATCATCTCATTTTTATGTACATAAATCAATTATCAAATAAGTATTAGGGGAAAGGCGTACAAAATGACATACCCTCTGCTAAGTCAGTCATAAATCTTTATTAATCAACATTTTTAACATTTTAATCAGTCTTAATTATACTTTGGTTCGTTACATTATCGAATACAAGAGAGAGCTTTTGATTTTATACTAAATTAAACAAATTATAAAAAATATTAAAAAAAAGTGAGTAAAATTTGTTTTGTCCGTCCTATGCGGGTAAGATGACATACATTGTGTGTATAAAATTACATAGGAAAATTGCCATTAAAAAGATTTATTAAGTGCATAGTTCGCATATAAAAGACTTGTCTTCTTGGGAACATCTACGCATGATGCATGAGCCCATCTCTAACAAGTCATTCACTTAAGCCAAACCTCATTTGGCTTGGATCTGGAGATCGATGCAATAGATGCAAGGGCAATCTTCATCGTCGTCGTTCGAAGTGAAGGTTTGTAGGAACAAGAAATCTTCTTCACCGCTAGAACTTAAGTTCAAAGTTTTGGTCACCTTCATCGTTTTTTTCTTTGGAACCGGGGCAGGAGCAGATTTTGCTTTTGTTTCTTCCATATTTGGAGTTGAAGTTAGTAACAGGACTGTTGGTTTCTTGCGAGGTTTTCTTTTGCCTTGGCCAGCCACATAGACCCCCTTCGGCACTGGCGATAAATTATGGACTGGAACCAACCGTTACAGTCCTATCGTCGTGTAAAGACCTTTGTATTATTGTAGGTCCATGAATTGCTTATTTTGAGGTAGACAGTATGGCAGTAGCTGTTTCTGCTAGAACCTGTGAAGTCGAAGGTCTTAATGAATCTTCTTCCTGCAGTTGGTTTTCCTCTACTTGAGATACTGAGGGTATGGATGGATTGGCCCCTGCCGATGGGTCTTCTTCAACTTCTCCCAGATCTGGTTGTAAGGGGATGTTTGTCGCTTCAACAGGCTCAAACAAATGATCCGGAAATACATATGTAAGAATTAATACGCCAGGGGCCTGTTTTCTGAAATCCGTTGACTGCATTTTGAACGGTTGCAGCTGTGCAATAGGGTTTGTTCTATATTAGATCTATTTGAAAATGAGTGTTAGCTTTTTCCATCAACACTTTATCCCAACTTTGTCGGTCTGTCTTTCTTTGATAATTTCGAGGCATGTTGATCGATTAATTTACTTACTGAAACAAAGAATTAGTTTTCCTTTGAAAAAAACTTTTATTAATAAAAAAATTATGCAATTAGCAGCTATGCTCAATTAAAACAATATTTAAACTCTGCACCTGGGTCAAACGACATAGTATGCCATTATACCCGTACATGTGGTATGTCATTTTGTCCACTTTAATACTTCATAACCTTGAAAGCAAATACACAAAAACTACTAAAGATATTGAGATTCTGTAACGCCATCATCTGATGAAGAACGAAGTTACTCAAAAGTCGTATGTTTCGATGTGCCTTTAATTTGGGAACATACACGACCAAATAAAGATTATTATTCTGCACGCAATGATCCAAATAAGCCGTCTGTTACAAAACAAAAACGATGTAACTTGCCAAAGCAGAAATGGACTACGATCATGGCCCAACTACTGTGGCGCCAAATAAATACAACATGTACATGGGTTTTAAGCACAGCTATGCAACTGAAAATATTTTTTATCAAATTTGATGCATGTTGTAAACAATGTGGTGCCAAATTAAATGCAAAGACGTTGAATTCTACGGAAACTCGAGCCTCATTTCAGTGTATGATCCAAGATGATGGATCATACACTGAAATGGATGGATGTGACCCAAATGTAATTCATAATCATCGTGTAAAAAATAAACTTACTAAAATATCAAAAGGAACTACCTCAAAAGGATCTTAAAAATGAGTATCCTACGGTATTACGTAGCAAATGATTAAATAGACATATGAAAGAAGACGAAATATATGAACCACCATTTGTACCTTCTTTCAAATCGCTATAGGACATCAGGTTCCATACTAATTATTTTTATGAAAATTAATTTCAGTTTATCATGTCTTTATGGGTTATGGGACTGACTACTCCGTACAGTTCGCTTATTAAAACTCTTTCAATTTTACCTCTGACAACTCACTACTGCAACTGGTGCAAATCACTAGACCAATATTACAAATGTCTGACTGAAGCGAAAAGAAGTATTAAAGTGAGCATTAACGCGACTGGAAGCATTATTTTAAATCCGCATCCTCCTACAGATATATCTGCGATACCAAAACATATATTTTTATATGTAGCTGTCGTAAAGACTGAAAATGGAAGTGTGCCGATAACGCAAATAATTACCGATTCCCACACTTTAGAAAATATTTATTTATTTATTTGGTTGAAGGAATGGCTACAAGATAAACGTCCTCCAAATGAAGCCGTTTGCGATGACTCTGCGGCATTACTACGAGCAATCGTTAGGGCATTTACCAATTTCAAAAGAACAAAAGAATATATTGAGTATTGTTTTAGACTTTTGGACGAAAAGGAAACACTAAGCAAAACACACTGTCTGATACGTTTGAACACTTCCCATTTCATTGAGACACTGCACAATGATGAATGAATGAATGAATAATAAATGTTCATATAAAGTGCATAGTAACAATAAAAAAATCAACTTCTATCGAAGAAATAAAATCAATTGTAGTTGACCTTGTAATAATAGCGATGAGAAAATTTTTTGGGGTCCGCTTTGTTTTGTACTTTTGTTAAGCGGTCTACTCTCTACGCCCCCCGACGCTACGATGCTTGGATTAGTTTATTTTTGGTTTTGTAGAAGGTTTTTCTGTCGGTGGTGTTTTTTAATTTAATTTTTATTTCATACTATAACACGACGTCTTATGCCATCTACCGGCGTGTATGCACAACACTACGCCACCCAAGTAGATCGCAACACTAACAGGATCAATCATCGATGACGATAACATCCTCATCATAACAGTACTTACAGACTACTAGCAACATCTAACATTCGACGTGTGAAGTGTCCGTGACGTCAACGAAGGTTACAACCACATACAAGCATGAGATGGTGCAGACACACACCAATCTGTGAAAACCGCATATATAAACCCGCACCACCGAGGAACTACTCACTCGCTACTTAGAAGGCACAGTGGTCGATAGCCCCGCAGTCATCACTGTTGTCATAAGCAAGCTTGACCTGAGCGGAGGCCCCGTCGCCCTCAGGAATAGCCTAACTAGGAGGTGAAGGGATAGGATAGCCCCGCAGTCCATCCCTAGGACCACTAATAGGTTTAATCTTTTTCAATTTAGAGATTTTAATCTTTGGCGAAAACCATTGATGGTTTTCGCCAAAGATTAAAATGTCTAAAATTTTACGTGTTTTTTCTTTTCATCATCATCATTTCAGCCCTTTTAACGTCCACTGCTGGACATAGGCCTCCCCCAAGTGTCGCCACATTGACATAACATGGGGGTTTTGCCATAATCGCCACGCTTGGCAGGCGGGTTGGCGATCGCAGTACGGTTGTTACAAAAGCACAGAGAACGCTGCTGCCCATTCTCTGGCAAGTCCCTTAGTCGCCTCTTACGACACCCACGGGAAGATATGGGATGGTGCTATTCTTTACGTCCGACACCATACAGAACCTTTTTCTTTTAGTATCTATCACTCAATACAAAAATATTGAGATATCAAGGATACCGCCGCGCCGTGCGTAGGTACACGCTGGGTAACTACGCGGGCTGGCCGCCCCCGCCCCATTGAATGTTTGCGCGGCAAGTGTAGTATGTTTAACGTTTAACTTAGTGACCAGGCAGAGCGGATAATTTTGTCGAGAAAATGATTTCATATGAAAATATGTCAATTTCACATATCGTTTTTTTTTTCAAAAATGGAATTAGTGAATGATACATAATGTCTAGAAAAAATTTGGACGGTGACTAAAAATCTTGCTGTGTAAATAGGCCGCCCCTCTCCGCCTCCTCCTCAAGGTATGATATTTATCTTTTTCTCCATCCTGACTGACGGAGCCGGCGTCGCACGAGCGCCCCAGGTAGAGCACCGCGGGGCCGCGTGCCGCACGACGGCACGGCACGTCCGCGGCACTACGCCAACTGCAGGAGCGCCCGCTTCCTACTGAAGTCGCCTTCCGTGCGACCTGGTGCCTGCGGACGTAGCCGTCGTCACTCCCGGATTGACTCACCCGGGTAAGTCGCAGCCATCAACACGCGATTTACCCAACCAATAAGACTACAAAAGCATAACACACACTCGAAGCGCGTCGTGTTCTTAGTTAATATAGGCATGACGCGCCCCACCAGACACAGTGGTCGATAGCCCCGTAGTCGTCACTGTTGTCATAAGCAAGCTTGACCTGAGCGGAGGCCCCGTCGCCCTCAGGAATAGCCTAACTAGGAGGTGAAGGGATAGGATAGCCCCGCAGTCCATCCCTAGGACCACTAATAGGTTTAACCTTAGTCTAACTTTGTTTGTTAAAGTCTGTCAAGTGTTTGAAATAAAAAGAATAAACTCCTATTTGTCATCCAACGTAGGTTTTATTCCACCGCCACCATTATATTGGCCCCCAACTTGAAAATCTTCTACTATCCGCAACAATTATATCGGAATACCCACATTTTCGACGGTGTACCCACAAATTGGTGGATAAACAGAAGCCTACCCTCAATATAATTTATAATATTTTGACAGTATTGACATGTCTGAGAAAAAACAAGAGATGGTGGTGATGACTCAGGAACAATTCACTGCACTCTTAACAAAAGTGTCAGAAGAGAACGAAAGTGGAAATAGACATTTTAAAAGTTTTGCTGCGTGCACAAAGCGTTACGACGGTGAACGAAATTTCGATAAAGTTGAAGAATTTGTGACTAGTATCTCAGTTTATAAAAAAATGAGAAAATCAGTGACGAAGACGCCTTGGGAGGTTTAACTTTGTTGTTTTCTGGAGCTGCTGCAACGTGGTGGAACGGTGTGAAAGGCGACATTAAAAATTGGACCCAAGCTCTCGACGCCATTAAATCTGCTTTTGTGCCAAAAATGCAGCCACATTTGGAAGTGTACTCTTAGAAGCAAACAACGGAAAAAATTGACACGTTTGTGTGTGAAAAACGTTTCAAATTGTTTATTTCTTCCACAAGATTTCAATTATTAGATTGTGATTGGAGCCTTCTTTTAAGCAAACAATGCCTGTATTAGAAGACTCCGCTCTTCCATAACAAAATAAAGAAAGATATAACATAACATATTTAACCTAGGCAAGTAAACAAAATAACACAGACAAGATTGACATATCTTGTATAGTTTGTGTGGTGTGTGTGCGTGTGTGTTGTGTGCTTGCATGGGTGTTTGTGTGCCTGTGTGAGAGTATAGGTTATGTCGTTAGTTTGAAAAGTTCTCCCGTTTCTTCATAAGTTTAGTGGTTTGATCCATTTCAGTATTTTTTTTTACATTCATAACATTGGTTATTAGGTATATACATATTTCTTTATTTATCCTATTATATAACCGAGTAGATCGTGAATTAAATTGCATGGAGGCAACTAGTGTTTTTGTCTGGGGAACTTCTGCAATAGCATGCTTTCTTCGCTTTACTAGTTTAGAAGCATCGTAAGGTAAGGTCTTATGTTTTTTCAATATAGTTTGAGTTATATATAATTTTCTAAATAAGAGCAATTCGCGTAGGTTATAAAGACTATATGTGGGATATCTTGTTTTCTTGAAATATATGGTTTTTATGTTGTGCACGCTCTACTTCAATGAATTTAGTTTTTGCTGACCCTCCCCAGATAGGAATACAGTACGCTAAGACAGACTGAGCCAAGGCGACGTATATTTCATTAAGGATATTTCTAGAGGTGTTATTACGACCAATTATATTTTTTGGCACAATATGTCTCAGTGTACTAAATAACCAACACAGTTTTCGAATCCTGTTAGCAACTTGCTCAATATGGTGATACCAGGATAATCTCTGGTCTACTACTACCCCTAAATATTTGGTTTGTTTTAATTAATTTATTTTTGGACAGTTACAATATTTATTTTTGAAATCCTCACAATCTTGTATTTTATTTTAAACGTGCCTTACTTGCTCAGTTACCTTTAAAAAGGCATAAGGAAGAGGAACATTTGGACTATTGTTGTTGGTATCTTTTGTTTACGGACTTCTCAATCTAACCTACAAAAAGGAGATTGCTCGCTTGGAAGTGAAGACATTTACTGAACTTCTGGATCGTGGTCGTCATATTGAGAGTCTGCTCATGGAAGCTGGAGAGGTAATGGCACCAACACAATCTGAACGGAAGGCGCTAAAAAGATGTTCTTTTCGTGGCAAGCAGGGTCATCTTTTTGACGTATGTCGCGAAAGGTTGGCAGAACAAAAGGAAACGGCAGTAGCTCAGGCAGAAAAGAAGCCAGTCATCACGTGCTATGGATGTGGAGCCCCAGGTGTTTACAGAAGCAACTGCAATACCTGTAAAACAAAGGAAACGCCACCCAAGCCTGTTGTATTTTGTGCTGTATAAAATACATTAAAGATTCATGCCAAAATACCGACGATAAAGGTAAACATAAAAGGGGAAGGCTATGTATATGATACTGCTGCCCGTCGCAGTATTGCCAGTATGCATCTGTATAAGACGTTGTTACGTAAAGGAACACAGTTTGACCAGCAAGTAACTGACATCAAATTAGCAGATGGAACGGTGAAAACGTCAAACTTGTTGACAACGACAACTGACATACGTATTGGAAAACGCACATTACCAATAACATTGTCAGTCATACCAGAATCTGTTGACAACCGAACGCTGTTGACAACCGTACGCTGTTGGGTATCGAATTCCTAGAAGAGGCAGGAATTATACTTAATGCACCGCAATACAGTTGGAACTTGATTGACGAACCAGAAACAGTGTACAACTTCATCCAACTCAACAATTACGCAATACCAATGAAAGCAGTGAAGCGGATATCATTTGAAGTCAAAAAGGAACCAGTACAAATAAAGGCAGTGTCGGAGTTCATCAATTGGGCTAATGAGCTGGACATGTTGTCACCGTTACCCATAACACCGTCAGTATCCGACGTACAAGACAGACCACCAGTAAATAAGCGACCAAAATGGACATAACAAATATTAGACACGCCACCAGGTCCTACACGTCCACGAGAACGACACTACGCCACCCAAGTAGATCGCAACACTAACAGGATCAATCATCGATCACGATAACATCCTCATCATAACAGTACTTACAGACTACTAGCGACATCTAACATGCGACGTGTGAAGTGGCCGTGACGTCAACGAAGGTTACAACCACATATAAGCATGAGATGGTGAAGACACACACTAATCTGTGAAAACCGCATATATAAACCCGCACCACCGAGGAACTACTCACTCGCTACTTAGGAGGCACAGTGGTCGATAGCCGCGCAGTCATCACTGTTGTCATAAGCAAGCTTGACCTGAGCGGAGGCCCCGTCACCCTCAGGAATAGCCTAACTAGGAGGTGAAGGGATAGGATAGCCCCGCAGTCCATCCCTAGGACCACAAATAGGTTTAACCTTAGTCTAACTTTGTTAAAGTCTGTCAAGTGTTTGAAGTAAAGAGAATAAACTCTTATTTGTCATCCAACGTTGGTTTTATTCCACCGCCACCATTATAATACTTTTTAAAGTTATTTTATTTTTTCTTAGCCTCTACTGTCCAACTCCTGGGCATAAGTCTCCTCCCATTCCTTCCACTTTTCTCGGTGTTACGCCCCTTCTCGATAAGTAACGAGGAAAAGAAAAGTTATAATTTTTTTTAATTCCAATCTTTTAGTGTTGGGGGGGGCGGGCGCCCCCCCCCCTCCCCCCTTGGCGATGCCCATGGTGACAAGTGACAAATTTTTAATCCAGACCCGTAAAACTTTATATTCCTTCATCAACAAGAAAAGGGGTGATGACCTTCAAACGGCTGAGCAGATTTTCTCGAAACATACCTAAGAACACTCTTGATTAAAACACCTAAAACTCCTCTCAAATGAAACCAATTTTATCAAAATCGGTTCAGCCGTTTAGGAGCTACGATGTCACAGACAGACACACAGATAAACAGATACGCACGTCAAACTTATAACACCTCTCTTTTTTGTGGTTGGGGGTTAAAAATAGAAGCAATCGCGTCACAGATACGTCAAACGAAATGTGAGATAGCCGAAAACATGATTAATAACAAAAATCTTCAGTTCGCTAGGAGAAAAAAATTGTCATTTTGTTTCTGCATGGGACTCTGTGCCTGTTGAAAAACGAACCCTATCTAGGCTGACAGCCAGGCTGTTAATAGAAAAGCAGAGAAATAAAGTGTACGAGGAAGGCAGCGTTCAAAACCGATACAAGAAAAGACTCGACACAATGTTTTAACTGCGGTTAAGTAGGACATTATAAAGGGGACTGCAAAGTGAAAAAGGACAAAAATAAAAAGGGCGAAACTGAAAATATTCCATTTTGTGAACAGTGTAAAAAACAGGGACATCATAAAAAACAGTGTTGGTTCAATAAAGACAGTAAAAATCGACCAGAGAAGGAAAATAAACAAAACGCGTTTGTTACGAGTATGTCGGTTTATGGTCTAACCTCAAAAAGTGTAAACAATGATAAACAAACCAGTCATCATTGGTTTTAGATAGTGGTGCTTCTAAGCATATGAACTTCACAATGGACAGTTTCACAAACTATAAAAAGTTCTTTGTACCGTAAGATGTGGTTATCGGAGATGGGACACAGATAAAAGCATTAGGGTATGGTGACTTTGACCTTGGAGCATATGACAATGAACGGTGGATTAAAACATCAATAAAAATGTGTTACATGTGCCGAACCTAAAGACCAACTTATTTTCTATGAGTGTTGCCCTGGATAAAGGCTACAGACTTGCGTCAAATGCTGTTGAGTGTCAGTTTATCAAAAACAACAGCGTGCATGCTGTTGCAAAGAGACAAGGTAAAATGTACGTAATATTTTTCAGAAAGTCAGATGCTACAGCCATGGTTGGAAGAATAATGTCAGATCTAAGAGAATGGCATGCTAAACTTTGTCACCAAGACATAAGTCAAGTGAAAAACACCTTGATGAAGCGTGATATCAAATATGGAAAAAGTAAAGAAGAAACCTGTGTGCCGTGTTTGAAAGGTAAACAACACAAATTCTGCCGTCTTATCTAACTAGAAAGCCGTTAAGCCCTAAACGTTGTTTTCGAGATAATGGCAAAAAAGGTGCGAATCGTTGCTTCTTAAAAACTATGATACTTAGGTTAATGATTGTTGGACACATCGATTGGTATTTTTTTCTGCTTGTCCCTAAGAATTATGCCTGTCCACAAAATCTTATTACTTATTTTTAAAACAAGATTTTCTTTTTTAGTTAAGCATTTTATTTAGTTATTGCATCCTAATACTGTACAAAAAGGCCGCTATCCATACCTTAACGGCGTTTTAGTGAAGTAAACTAGTTAACTTTTTTACTTTCATAAAGTTTAGTAAATTTTATCCGAAATCCTTAACTAAAAAGTAGTTAAGTGGCTTAAATGCTTTATAGTCTTGATATTTACTCGGGTTAAAGCTACCATAACTTTCCTAAAAAGTGGTTACGGGGGTTTAGATGCTTTTTAGGGTTCCGTAGCCGAATGGCAAAAAACGGAACCCTTATAGATTCGTCATGTCTGTCTGTCTGTCTGGCTGTCTGTCCGTCCGTCCGTATGTCACAGCCAATTTTTTCCAAAACTATAAAAACTATACTGTTGAAACTTGGTAAGTAGATGTATTCTGTGAACCGCATAAAGATTTTTACACAAAAATAGAAAAAAACATAAATTTTGGGGTTCCCCATACATAGAACTGAAAACCAAATTTTTTTTCATCATATTCATACGTGTGGGGTATCTATGGATAGGTCTTCAAAAATGATATTGAGGTTTCTAATATAATTTTTTTCTAAACTGAATAGTTTGCGCTAGAGCCACTTCCAAAGTGGTAAAATGTGTGTCCCCCCCCTCTAATTTCTAAAGTAAGAGGAGGAAAATTCTGAAAATATTTAGGATTATAGAAGGTAAAAAAAAATATCAACGAAAATTGGTTTCAATAAGATATGATGTTTAGTTTTTGAGATATGGGACTTTTTCATCAAACTGCAGCAGTAACTTTGTTTTTCATTAAAATGCTATGAAAAACCAATTTAGTTTTGCGGTTAAGTGGAAGTTTACTAACTAATACTACTAACTCATTAGTTACAGTTCAAAATATTGTTTGGGGCTATGGAACCCTGTGTGCGAGTAAGACTCGCACTTGGCCGGTTTTAGCTAATTGTTGTCAATGATAAGATGAACTTTTGTAAAATCTTAACTACTTTCCTTAACTTAAAGGTGGCTAAAAACATCTCGTCTGGGGTTAACGTCTATAAAGTCAAGCATTTGTATGGTAAAATGAGAGAAATTAAAAACGTGTTCTTTTAAAAATTAAAATTATATTTCAAAATGTTTAAAGGAAAAGGTTATACCTGAAAATAATTATTGCTCCTATTATTAATACACAATCAATAGGTTAATAATCAACTTGTACCTATTACTATCTAACTAATTAAGGTTTTAATGATATCACAATTTGGCACGGACAACATAATCTATTTCTACATGCTTTTTCTCACTAAATTACTTAAATAAACTTGTGTCAGTCATGACTCAGACAAATTCAGTCCTAATGTTTTTTAAAATTATCACAAATAAAAGTAACAAAATAGACATGCGCTCTGAAAATATAAAAAAAAAACATTAAACAATTCTAAAAGCACTTTAAAAGTGTTAAAATCAAAAGTATTAACTCTTAATTCTAATGAACTTAATGATAAACTAGCTTATGACATTGTCATTAAAAAATACTTATTAATAAGTGACTCTTTTGTGACTGTTGCTGTGATGACCTGCATCATCATCACGAATGATGGGTAAATTTTGCCAGAACAACATGTTATGTTTAGGTATTATAGGTGACAATGTTTTAATTATATTTAGTTTTCTTTCCTTTTCGATCCCTTTAGGATGCGTACGAAATGTTATTCCCAATTGAGGATTTCTTAAGAACTTTTCATTTAAAAACTTTAAGGTTGTATACTCTTCAGCAAAATTATTTTTATAATGAAGATCAAAGCTCGATCTTATGAAACAAACTTCAGATATGTTTTTGAGATATGCTCTTGGATGAGCATTTTGAATACGCCGCTCCGATACATTATTTTGATAAAATGACTTTTCCATTGTTGGCTGAGCCCACGGCGTCTTATAAATCAGCGAAGTCGTAAATTTTAGCTTGTCTTTTCATCGAGAGCTCGACTTGGTGGTGAAATTGGTCGCAACTCATTAATGTGTGACCTGGTTCGAAAGAATATAATATGATACGTTCTGTGGCAATCACTTCACTATTGACAATGTCTGCTAACATAGAAAAAAACAGCCAGTTCTTGTTCTGAGCCGTGCAATTGTCCACCCAAACGTGTACTGTTTTGACGTCACGGAAACGTAAGAAGAAGTTATAATAAGCGCTCATTATATCTTCTTGTTTTCTCCCAGCGATGCCATCGTGCCAAATAGCCGCAAGTGGTTTAGAATCTTTGGTAATTTTTCCAACTGGAGCGAAGGTTTGATTAAATGCTGTGAGTCTTGGACAAAATATAACCGCTTTGAATGTTTCGAGCCTTGGCAACATTATAACCTTCTCTAAGTCACTACTATAGTATATCTGGTTCTCATTTTGTTCTTTCGATTTATGGGAATCATATAATTGCCTCGCAGTCGTGCAATTTTTCATGGTGAGCAGCCCACTCTTCGCAAAGTATGCAATTGGCTGTTATTTCTGTACGAGCGTCATGGTGAGTTTCGCGTTTGTGCAATGTATATGACTCGCATAGTTCACATTCCTCATTACCAAGACGAGCAAATGACAAATTCATGGTTTTTAAATGTTTTCTATATATTTCATATCCAATTTTTACGTCGGGGTGCTTTGTACAAAAGTCTTTGTACATATAGTTAATATTTATTTCACTTGGTAAGTACCGACGATTTGGGGCATGCTCACGACAATAATGCGGCGCGGATGGATTGAAAGTTTCAACATGTTTGTTGATAACATCACTACCAAATTTTGGAGTTTTAATGTGTTTGCCCCGTTTGTCTATATCATTGCTGTGGTCGAAGCAGGTAGATAGAATTTTATCGTTGGTTTTCTTGTGCCTCTGTTGTACTTAAGGAAAGCGTTTCAGTCTGTGATTCCGAATTTAATTTTCAATATGTCACTTGTAAAGATATAATTAAAACTTTTCACATCTTAAATGTTAAAAAAACCGACGATCTATGGGGTCATTCCGTGGACGTTGCTAAGTCCATTATAAACATTGTAGCTCCTTCTCTAGCTGTAATATTTAACGATTGTATTGACCGTGGTGAGTTTCCTGATCTAATGAAAAATAGTAAAATAATACCATTGTTTAAATCGGGTAGTACATCAGACCCCACTAATTATAGACCCATTTCAGTACTACCCACATTTAGTAAAATTTTTAAAAAGCTAATTTTAGAACAAATGCAACGTTTTTTTAATAAACATAAGTTATTACATAACAAACAGTTCGGATTTACAAGGGGTCGTTCAACTTCTGATGCAGGTGTTGAACTTTTAGGCCACATTTATAATGCATGGGAGGACAAATGCGATGCTTTGGGCATCTTCTGCGATTTGTCTAAGGCTTTCGATTGCGTTCTTCATGAAACATTAATCAGAAAACTACACCACTACGGAATCCGTAACGCCTCTCTGGATCTTCTTACTTCATATTTGAGTGATAGGATTCAGAGAGTTGATGTTAATGGAAAAAGATCTCCCGGATCCGTTGTAAGAATGGGGGTACCCCAGGGCTCAATTCTTAGCCCATTTTTGTTTCTTATTTATATAAATGACTTGCCTTACCTCATAAAGGATAATCATGACATAGTATTGTTTGCAGATGACACTTCTCTTTTATTTAAACTCAAACGTCAGCAGATAGTTACGGACGAGGTTAATAGCGCCCTGGCAAAAGTCGTTAATTGGTTTAATGTTAATAATCTACTCCTAAATGAGAAAAAAACCAAATGTATTAGAGAAAGAAAGAAAGAAAGAAAGTTTATTTGGCACATGCCACAAGTACACAAAATTAAACAAGAATTAACAAAAAATACTTAAATCTAAACAAAAGAAAAAAAAGGGATAATTATCGTGTATAAAATCAATACAAAAAAAAAAAAGGGATAATTATTGTGTGCCTCACGGCTGCGCCAAATAGGGCCAGTTCAGCATAATGCCGGGCAGCTAGGCTGCCTGACGCTGGTTTTCAACTGGACCTGCGAATGTGATGTGACGGACGTAAAACAGTTTCATATTTTGTGTAAGTGTGTATGTGTATGTGAAACGGATAGTTAAAATAAAATAAGATTGTGTACAGCAATAATAATAACAAAAAAAAGACGGGTTGCACTCCGGGAGTGCCGGCAGAAGTGAAAACTTGATTATTAACGTTGAGCATGTTTGATATTTTGGAATGGTTAGGGAATAATTTTGCACCAATTGCTTTATCAGTATAAAAGTACTACACTGCGGTTCGGGGGACGAAGACAATATAGCGGTTGTGATTGGCCGATGCAACAATGTCAGGACGAATGTTCCACACATAGTGATGCACAAGTCAGTTTTGCTACAATACCTAATATCGATAAAATTGAACATTACGATGTCTATTAATTCTACTTTTTTTTAAACTATACTGATAGGGCGTTAACTGGGTGCAAATAAAACACTTACGTAACACTGTAAATTTCACTTTATTCAAATCAATGCTAAAATAAAATCAAGGTTAACCTCTCCGTCCTGCATTTCTTAACGCGTAACTTCCCTGACGGCCGCGCGCATTACGTCATCGCTGACGTCGTTCGGCCGGCCGACATAAAAACTCTTATCGCCAGAGTTCTAATAAAGCTTATCTTAAACGGTAAACAGTGTCGTGTTCTTAGATAACAAGACCGTGTATTATAATATATACAACTTTTCTATGACTACTTGATAATTATAAACATCCCATAGAAATGCGATTGCTTGCTGCAAATAGACTGTCACCGTATTTTATTTTTGTTTAGTAAAACTACGCAATAAATTTATACGAAACTTTATAACTAACATCACAAATATACAAGTAATCTAATGACAGTGTTTTTTAGGAGTCCTACATACATTATTCACATAAGATTCCAACTCAAACTTCCTATAAGATCGGCCGTTTTCCAACTGCGGAGTTCAATGCATGAAAATACTTGAAATATCAAAAAATATGATTAGATATGCCTCGAATACATAAAATAATGAATTATCACTATTTTTTACGTTGCTATTAAATTAATCGTAAAAAAAATCGAAAAAAATCCAAAGAAAATTTTAATTTTGTGCCTAGGTTGGACGATCCTCCTCAACTTTCCCTGTTAACAGCATTAATCCACTTTTCTTCCACTTCTGGAATATTTGGAAATCTAAAATGTAAACATTAAGTAATGTTACTTTTTTACAGTAAGGGAACACCGTAATTTTTATCTTCAATATTATTTATACTTTGTTTCGAAGTTGACACAACACTACAGCATTACGTCTGTCCCTTTCTATCTACACCTACAGATGGAAAGGGACAGACTTATTGACAATACCTAGTGAGAGAAAGGGACTTTTCAAAAAGACATCAACGCGGTGTACGTTTTTTGTGCCTTAAACGTAAACAACTAGTTTAGCTAGAGCCCTGCAATTATTCATAATTTTATTAAATTATAAATATATTTTACTTACCGATGAAAAGTTATGCCATCTTTTTTATAGCTGGATGTTCTAGACGATTTCCCACACCATTTAATTGAACAAGAACTCATAATTAATTTGATATAAGCAGAAATGTTTGAAAAAGTTATCTAAATAATCGCGTGTGGAGAGATCCAATAACTGGTCAAAAACTCTCCATCCGTCTTACGCTTTTTCGATCAGGTCACGTGTCCTGACGCGAGTTTAAGATTTTATACCCATTACAGAAAAGTGCTCAACGCCGCTAAAGAAGTTTTCACTTCAAAAAAAAAGGATCTAGAAACCTGTTTCGCACGTTGCCATATTTCTACCACACACTGCATTTTATTACATTAGCTGAGAGCAGCCAAGCAACACGTACTTATAATTAAAACGAGACAGCGTTTTATCATTTTTGAGTGTGGGTTGCATTGTCGATTATTTGTCATCCCAATCGGTACGATACGTTAGTTTCGTAGGCTGCGTATAATATAACCGCTTTGGCGAAACGCGCGCTTCAAGTGTTATGTTTGAAGTGTCCCCCGCATTACGTCACCGCGCGCGCGGGCGACGGCGCTGACACTTAATGTAAACAAACGATGTTTACGACGTCCTTTCTGAGTATTTCGATAACACTTGGATGTTTTTTTCAATGGTTAGGAACAAGCCCTTTAAATTGTGTTAGTTTTGTTTAAAAATATGATTGCTTTCATTTACAAAAGTGGTTGTAAAAAAGAATATTTAGAGGTTATATCATAAATTTCAATTAAATAGCTATAACAAAAAAAAACAAGTGATGACCCATGTGTTTTAAGGTTTAAATTGCATGGTGTGTTTATTCTTAACATAAAACATACATAAAACCACATTGGATAGTACAATATTTATTATTTACTAACATCCCAAGATTCCGAATAAAAAATTTGACAATCGGAAGTTTTGCGCCCAGACTAAATATTTTTTTTCTAAATAAATTTAATACGTAGATTACAAATGTTGGTACTTGTTGTAAGCTTATTTAATGCTTCACATATGTGCCAAAATAAAAGATTTAAAGAAATCATAGAAGCAATCAACTTAAATAAACAAAAAAAACAACAAAACATTTCCAACTAACATTGTTCGAATCATGAATTGCGGAATATTCGTGTGGGTAAAAAACTGCTCAGTATACATGCGCTGCCACGAAAAATCACCATCTGCAGCAATCACCTCGGAAGAAGATTTAGAGAAGTTCATAGTTTTAAAGTAATTTGCATGTTTTTCTTAAATACGCCAATTCTTTTTGTTATTTCTATTGTAAAAATAACCACTTTCATAATGTTTAACACACTACACTTACTCACTACTCATAATATACACTCATTCATCAATAAACACAATCATACCCAAGCACAAAACAATTCAAGTAAAACACTGGCACTCATAGCGGTCCCTGCGTTGAGAACCACTGGCTCGCATATTACTCACTACTTATCGTTGGTCCACGACAACTCGCGACACATACATTCTAGCAAATTATTTTCTAAGTACCCGCGCTCATCTAATTATTTATTTTTTCTTCAAAATTCGTATTATTCCGTTCAGCTACTTGCCTCACTTTAATCACGACATGAAAAAGTTAAACATTTATTATCAGAATACGCGCGGACTTAGGACTAAACTACCTTTGTTTTATCGTAATATCGAATCGCAGGACTTTGATATTATATTTATTACGGAAAGTTGGCTGTGCGACGGAATACTGGACACAGAAATATGCGACGATCGTTATGACGTATTTAGATACGATCGCCCTAGCGGTAAGAAAGGCGGTGGTGTCATGATCCTTATTAAACGTGGTTACTCTGCCACCGTGAGGTCAGACATTCACACTGGATGCGCGGAATGTATTTGGGTCACGATTAGGAACAACGTTTTTACGGAGGCATCGCAGAAAGGCGACCTACATTTGGCCGCAGTCTACATACCCCCCAACAACGCTTCCCAAATGATGCTAACCAACTTTAAAGACTCACTCCTTCAATCCTATAATTTGAACCCAAAGGATATGTTTTTAATAGTAGGCGATTTTAACTTACCCTTTATAACATGGTCTGCGGACGGATACAGTTGGAAATCTAAAAGTAATTCCAATTTGTCCGAGGTCACCACTGAATTTCTTAACTGTTTAGATTTTATGAACATGTCCCAGTACAATCTTAAACCAAACTGCTGTGACAATATTCTCGACCTTGTCATCTCTAATAAATCTTTAGAGTGCACCTTAAGCGAGATATCGCTTGTGGACATAGACAAATATCACGTCCCACTGGAACTTTGCATTGAGAATTGTTGTTTTAAACCTATTCGCTCTCAACCTAGAATTATAAAAAAGTTCTATAAGGCTGATTACGGAAAAATTAATTCGGAACTCATTAACATTGACTGGAATAATCGTTTCGAACAATGTAGTGTCGAGGAGTGCGTTGACATCCTTTACGTAATATTAAAATCACTTATAGAATCACACGTTCCAACAGTAAAGGTATCAGGGCGATTCCGATACCCTAAGTGGTACCCTACATCATTAATAAATGCTATTAAAGAAAAATTCAAAGCACATAAGAGATGGAAAAAATTCAAATACCAAACAGACTATGATGAATTTGCCTTGTTAAGATCTCGGGTAAAATTTCTCCAAGAAGAATCTTACGCTAAGTATACTGCCAGATGTGAGGAACAATTAATAAAATCACCTAAAGAATTTTGGAAGTACGTGAATAATAAAAGGAAATCTTCTGGATACCCTCGCAAGATGATATATCACGGGGTAACGTACTCGAACGGTGAGGATATTTGCAATGCATTTAATAAATTTTTTCAAAGTGTTTTTAGTCCTACTAGCAGTAATAGTCGTATGCGTTGCGATGATACCCCTCTGTCAACCGTTACCCACTCCATTGTCATCACTCCCGAATTAGTAAAAAACGTTTTTAGATTATTAGACAGCAAGAAAGGAGGTGGCACTGATGGGCTTCCAACAGTTTTTATAAAAAAATGCGAATTAGGTTTAACTCCTCCACTTAAGATCATCTTTCAGCGATCTCTCGACGAGGGCACGTTCCCGCGACAATGGCGCGAGGCTCAAATTGTACCAATTCATAAAAAAGGTTCCAAGCGGGATGTAACTAATTACCGAGGTGTATCGCTATTAAACAACTTTGGGAAGATGCTGGAGAAAATTGTTTATGATCATATTTACGCTGCAACTAAGCATTGTATACCCTCTTCCCAACACGGCTTCGTTAAATCTCGTACAGTCAATACCAATCTTCTTGAGCTTACCAACTATGTTGTTACTGGTATGAATGACGGTGGCCAGGTGGACGTAATATACACAGATTTCGAGAAAGCGTTTGACCGGGTAGATTTCTGTATTCTGACCGAAAAACTTAAAGCAGTAGGTATTAAGGGGAACTTGTTAAGATGGATAGTCTCGTACCTCAGAAATCGGCGGCAAGCTGTAGTTATAGGTAGTTACCGATCGGACTATGTGGACGTTACTTCAGGGGTGCCCCAGGGCTCACTTATATCCCCCTTGCTCTATAATATTTATTTATTTGATATAACTCAATGTTTCCTTCATTCTGAACATCTTCTTTATGCCGACGACAAAAAAATATTCATGAAAATAAATAACCCTAATGACTGTCAATTGATCCAATCCGACTTAGATAGACTTAGTGATTACTATGCGTTAAACAATATTACCGTAAATACAAAAAAATGCCAAATAATAACCTTTTCTAGGAAACGTAACAACATTATCTACAGTTACAGTATTAGTGACGATATTATTCCGCGAGCTTCACAGGTCAGGGATTTGGGTGTGATTCTGGACGAAAAATTTACGTTCGAGGCTCATATTGATCACATCACCAGTAAAGCATACAAGTCACTAGGATTCGTTATACGTAACAGCCAGCAGTTTAATAGCCCACTATGCCTAAAAACTTTATACTACTGTTATGTAAGGAGCGTACTAGAATCTGCAAGCGTTATATGGAGACCCTTTTATAAGAAATATGTTGATCTAATCGAATCCATCCAGCGTAAATTTATTAAGCATCTAAATTATAAAACCAAAGCTAACATCCCAAATTACCCGGACTCTTGTCGATATCATAAGTTAAATACTCTGGAAGAGAGACGGCAGTTAAATGACATGATGTTATTATATGACATACTTAATAATAAATTCGATTGTCCACAATTGATCGGCAAAATATATTTTAACGTCCCACTCAGACGTACCAGACATACCACTCTGTTGGCAGTTCCTAATGGCTCCACTAATTATATGAAGATGTCGCCTTTCTTGCGGCTACCTGCATTATATAATGACAAGTTCTCAACACTGGACCCCTTTAACACCACACGGAACCGAATTAAAAAAGAGATTATCGCAATTCTGGATCAAGCGAGGGATAATCAGTTACGCCACTAGTGCCTGTTTGTCAAAATTATATAGACATACCTACACACATTATCACACACATTTACAGACACCAACACTGTACAGATACCCGCACGCACACATGAACTTTTAATGTAAATTAAGTCAAGTCACTCTCTGCTTTAAGTATTTCTGTGTACTTCGTAATTGGCGTAATGTCCTGTGTAATAATTTCTATGTTTATGTACTGTCAGCTGTGAAGTTACCTTTCATAAATAAATAAATAAATAAATTACAGAAATTAGGTACTAATTAACTCACCTGACTTAAATCCTGCACAATACCAAGTAGTCACAACACTCACAACTTTGTTTAAGTTTGGTTTTAGCGTGGAAGTTGATAATTAACCGAAAACACTGCTTTCAAAACAAATTTTCCAAACAAAGTTTCCAACGCTTGCAAAACACCCGCACGTCACAGACAAAAAATATAATATTTTAATTTTTGTGTCACGGATCATAGTGTTGCCGTTAGTTAAAATGTCACTTGCTATCTATGGAACAAGTTAGTACTATAACATAGAGGAATAACCTATGGAGTTAGCAAAAAAAAGGTATAAATCGGTGCCAACTCTAGAGCTAACCGTTTGGGTCCAATAGTTCCCAGAGTCACGTAGAGGCAAAAAAAATTTGGGTATCGTGGGACCCTTGGACATTTCTACGTAGACGATGTACATACATGTCCGTAACTATCTGCTGACGTTTGAGTTTAAATAAAAGAGAAGTGTCATCTGCAAACAATACTATGTCATGATTATCCTTTATGAGGTAAGGCAAGTCATTTATATAAATAAGAAACAAAAATGGGCTAAGAATTGAGCCCTGGGGTACCCCCATTCTTACAACGGATCCGGGAGATCTTTTTCCATTAACATCAACTCTCTGAATCCTATCACTCAAATATGAAGTAAGAAGATCCAGAGAGGCGTTACGGATTCCGTAGTGGTGTAGTTTTCTGATTAATGTTTCATGAAGAACGCAATCGAAAGCCTTAGACAAATCGCAGAAGATGCCCAAAGCATCGCATTTGTCCTCCCATGCATTATAAATGTGGCCTAAAAGTTCAACACCTGCATCAGAAGTTGAACGACCCCTTGTAAATCCGAACTGTTTGTTATGTAATAACTTATGTTTATTAAAAAAACGTTGCATTTGTTCTAAAATTAGCTTTTTAAAAATTTTACTAAATGTGGGTAGTACTGAAATGGGTCTATAATTAGTGGGGTCTGATGTACTACCCGATTTAAACAATGGTATTATTTTACTATTTTTCATTAGATCAGGAAACTCACCACGGTCAATACAATCGTTAAATATTACAGCTAGAGAAGGAGCTACAATGTTTATAATGGACTTAGCAACGTCCACGGAATGACCCCATAGATCGTCGGTTTTTTTAACATTTAAGATGTGAAAAGTTTTAATTATATCTTTACAAGTGACATATTGAAAATTAAATTCGGAATCACAGACTGAAACGCTTTCCTTAAGTACAACAGAGGCACAAGAAAACCAACGATAAAATTTTTCTAGGCTGAACTATGCCGACACGGTGTATGGCCCGCGCCTACTAGCTCGTACAGATCGGCTCATACAAAGGGTACAAAACGCGTGCGCACGGTTTTGTTACAACATTCCCCGCAGAACGCATGTAACACCCTACCTCAATAAGCATTCTACTTTAAAAATGAAATCCAGACGCAAACTTCACCTGGCGTGTCTTCTGTTTGGTGTTGTTAAATACAAAAAACCGGAATACCTATACAACAAACTTAGTTGGGTAGCTAGTACACGGGAATGTGCAAGAAGACAATGTTCGCAACAACTTTCGACTCACCCACATCACACAGCAGCATTTAGAGGTAGCTTTCGGTATGCAGCATCCAAAGTATGGAATAACCTGCCACCACCAATTAGACAGATAAACACAATAGACACATTTAGAAGACGTCTACGGCAGTATCTAGTGGAAGCCCAACGAAAACTCGATATGGTCGAACTAAATGTGTCATTTATATGATGATTGAACCTGCCTACTATACTATTATTATTATTTAATAGCACTTACTTTTTTATTTTTTCTATTCCTACTATACGTTTATCCACGCAAGTTTTTGGCTGTCCAGTTCCTCTTCTGTCTGAATTTTACATAAAATGTACGTAGACGATGACAATGTAAAATTCAGACAGAAGAGGAACTGGACAGCCAAAAACTTGCGTGGATAAACGTATAGTAGGAATAGAAAAAATAAAAAAGTAAGTGCTATTAAATAATAATAATAGTATAGTAGGCAGGTTCAATCATCATATAAATGACACATTTAGTTCGACCATATCGAGTTTTCGTTGGGCTTCCACTAGATACTGCCGTAGACGTCTTCTAAATGTGTCTATTGTGTTTATCTGTCTAATTGGTGGTGGCAGGTTATTCCATACTTTGGATGCTGCATACCGAAAGCTACCTCTAAATGCTGCTGTGTGATGTGGGTGAGTCGAAAGTTGTTGCGAACATTGTCTTCTTGCACATTCCCGTGTACTAGCTACCCAACTAAGTTTGTTGTATAGGTATTCCGGTTTTTTGTATTTAACAACACCAAACAGAAGACACGCCAGGTGAAGTTTGCGTCTGGATTTCATTTTTATAGTAGAATGCTTATTGAGGTAGGGTGTTACATGCGTTCTGCGGGGAATGTTGTAACAAAACCGTGCGCACGCGTTTTGTACCCTTTGTATGAGCCGATCTGTACGAGCTAGTAGGCGCGGGCCATACACCGTGTCGGCATAGTTCAGCCTAGAAAGAACTAAAGTTTCTACAAGTTGTTCCCTTAACGATTCGGACAAATAAGGCCTCATTCTGTACAAAACCTTTAGGCGATAAAAACAGTTTCTCACCGAGTCCGCTACGTGTTTTTCAAAACGAAGGTCTTTGTCCATTTTAAGACCTAGGTTTCGCGCCTCATACACTCGCTCAATTGGATCGCCCATTAGTTCTAGGTCAAAAGTCAGAGGCAGACGAGCCAGCTGTTGTCTAGTGCCAAACACCATGTACTTTGTTTTTGATGGGTTTAACGATAGACAGTTCTCTTCAGACCAAACGGCGATTCGCTGAAGATCTTCATTAAGATCTTTAATGGCACTGTCATATTCGTCAGGCCTAAACGAAATGTAAAGTTGGACATCGTCAGCGTATATGTCAGTCTTATTATGTCAGCACAGTACGTGGGACACTCAGAAAGTTTTGCGAAACTAAAAAAAATTGTTCTATACGTACATATATTTTTATTAAATCTTTTCAAAGTACTTTCCACCAGCCTCTATACAAAGATTCATGCGCCTAAACCAGTTTTCAAAACACTTTTTCCAGTCCGCCGCAGACACCTCGTTTACAGCCTGCTCGAACCCAGCCAGCGCATCTTCCGGCGACGAAAATTGTATCCCTTTGAGCTGATTTTTTATTTTTGGGAATAAAAAGAAGTCACACGGTGCTAGATCAGGGCTGTAAGGAGGGTGACCCAGGAGTTTGACTGGCGTGCTGTCCAGGAAGTCCCTCGTTTTGAGTGCGGTGTGCGCAGGTGCATTGTCGTGGTGGAGCAGTAGCCCGCGGAGCCCTGTGTTTGGTCGCTTGTTGCTTATAACAGAGAAAACTTCTGGCAAACATTTGGAAGTATACCATTCGGCATTAATGCTTCTTTGATCCCGTAAGGGAATTGATACCAAGTGGCCAGTCAAATTAAAAAAGCTAGCGATCAAAATCTTACCCCCGCTTCTAGATCGCTTCACTTTGGTAGGCGTTGGCTCATTTTGAAACACCCAAACAGTCGACTGGCGCTTGGTTTCTGGGTCGTATTGATAAATCCAGGACTCATCACCTGTAACGATGTCGTAAACACGCCGAGACGAGCCTGCTTCAAATTTGTTAAGCATATCACGGCACCATTCCACCCGGGCCTGCTTCTGAGCATCGGTGAGGTTGTGCGGCACCCAGCGTGATACTATCCTCCTCACGCGAAGATGGCTGTGTAGAATCTCGTGAACGCTTCCCGATCCAATCTTCAATATGTGTTGAATCTCCTGATATGTAATTCGCCTATTGTCTTGGATTAAATTTTTCACTGCTAGCACGTTTTCTTCGGTAACAGCCGTCAAAGGGCGACCGCTTCTTTCGTCATCCCCCAAAGTTGGTCGACCGCGCTTGAATTCGTTATACCAACGATACACGGTTGCCTTGGAAGGGCCTTCATCCATGAATGCCATTTGAAGTCTATCGTACGATTCATCCGGTTTCAGGCGACACTTGAAATCGTATAAAATCATAGCTCTAAAATGTTCCCGGCGCAGATCCATATTTCAGTGAGACACAATACTTTGAATTAACTCGCAAAAAATGTGGAGGGAAATTTTGAAATTGGAACTTACTTATTTTTACTTATAAATAATCATATTTTCGAATAACATAATAACTGGCCAGTCTCCCATATATAAAAACTTTTTTTCGCAATACTTTCTGAGGGGCCTGGTACAGAATGAAAAGAATTGGGCCTAAAATAGAACCCTGCGGAACTCCTCTCTCTACGGGAATAAGTGTTGACCTAAGAGTAGTGCCGTCACTTAACCGCAGGTCAACAAGTTGTTTCCTATTACTGAGGTAGCTTCGGAACCATTCGACAGCTTCAGGGTCGAAACCGTAGTAATTCAACTTCGATAGTAATAGAGGTATATTAATAGCGTCAAAAGCACGGGAAAAGTCTAACAGAACGAGTATTGTGCACATTCCCTTATCTTGGGCAGATAATATATTGTCAGTAACATCTATCAGAGCAGTAGAAGTGCTGCGCTGTTTTCTGAACCCGGATTGTAAGTCAGGTAGAACGTTATTATTTTCCAGAAAAAGCGTTAGTTGGCGGCTGACAATTTTCTCTAACACTTTAGATAGACATGGTAAAATGCTTATAGGGCGTAGGTCTTTTAGAGTAGATGGATTAGAATTTTTCGACAATGGCCTAATGGAGGCAATTTTCCATTGGTCAGGGAACGTTGACGTAATTATGGAGCGGTTAATTATGTCCGTTACAACATTTAACGCGTGCGGCAGGGTCATGTTAACCATATCCAAGGAAATATTGTCGTAGCCTTCGGCGTTACTGTTGAGATTAGAGATAGTGCGTAAGACATCGTTCTGGTTCACTGGAGTGACTGTGAAAATTGCTTCACCGTGTTTATGATTTTCGTAATAATTAATAAGCGATACGCAAGCCACAGGGTTACTGGGGACAGTCAGAAAGTTTCTATTTATTAAGTCAGGGTCTGTAAAATGCGACGGAAGGTCTTGTTTAGGTTTGAAGGTGGATAAGGTGGATTTTAGATTTTTCCATAGCTGTTTAGGGTATTTAATTTTATTATTAATGTTATGTTTGAAGTATGCAGTTTTCTCACTATGTAGCGAAGTAATCACTAAGTGTTTCAGATCTTTATAGTATTTTTTTTTAGAGTCAGATTTCGTTTTCCTATAATTACCTAGTGCATCATCACGCAAACGCATCACAACTTTGATAGTATCTGTAATCCACGGGTACGATTTTTCCTTGACAGTACATGTTTTGATTGGTGCGTGAGCATCAAATAGGAAAGTAAGACGGGTGTTAAAGTTATGCACCATATCATTAACGGTATCAAGCAACGAAATTATACCCAGGTTTAAAGATGATAGATCCTTGTTAAAACTCTCCGAGCAAACATTTTTTAGAGGCCGATATTTTACTAAGTATGGTTTGAATTTTTCGCGCTTAATGTTAAACTCACTAATTACAATACAGTGGCCATTGATTGAACCGAACGATTCTACTGCTGTATATCTTGCTCTCAAGTCAGTACATAGAAGGTCGATGAGAGTTTCACTGGATGATGTGTAGTGAGTAGGTGTTGTGACCAACTGTGTAAGACTGAGGGAATTCAGAAATTCATTAATATTTTTAGTTTTTATTCCGTTTGTGTCTAGCAGATTTACATTGAAGTCGCCAAGTAGTATAAAGTGGTCACAGTTTCCCAATAAGCTAATAGAGTCTGTAATGGCATCCAAGAAAAGGACAAGGTCAAGCCATGGCGGACGGTAAGCCGTACCTATAGCAACTTTTTTGCCGTTCAGAGAGACCGTAAGCCACATCTGTTCGACCGATTCGAACCTGGGATCGACCGCGCTAGGACAAGTACGTGCGCTCAGCCCGCGCCGCACATAGAATCCAACGCCCCCACCACGGCCCGCGCGAACACACGCTGGCCGGGGCGTGTGACGCAGACGATAGCCCGGCACCACCGGAGCGCGCACCTCCTCGCCCGGTCTGAGCCAAGTTTCGTTGATCGCCATAATATCAAAACAATGCTTGTCGAGTGCACCAATTAAATCATCATGATCAGTACTCAATGAGCCAGCATTAAGAAACCCTACTTTAAAATACTTTTCTCCTTTAGTAGTCATTATAATAATGTAAAATAAATTCCTTCATTTAACAAAATCCAAATTATCATCAGTGCATATTTCATTAAAATTTCATAAATTATTAGCTTAAATTTAATTATAGATATGTGGATAGTATGCAAAATTAAAGTAAATGAATGTTGTAAATAGCGGTATGGAAATAGTAGTTTAGGAGAAAGACCATGTGTAAACAATAAGTTTATTAAAAGGATAAGTAGATTTGTGATGAGTAGTTGTGGATAAATGTGGGAAGTGTTATAAAACTGGTTTACGTGTAGCTCACTATGGTGTGCCGCGAGACACACACGTGCCAAAACAAAGCATAGCTTATAGCCGAAATAAAAACACAAACTTATTATTATAAATTTTGAGTGACTGTCACACACTGTAACTAATCTTACTTTTAAAATCAGCATTAATATAAGTACAAAAGAATTAATGATTTTAACTAGAAAAATATTATTTTTACGATACCCCATGTAAGACAAGTAGAAACTAGAGTACTAATCAAGGATGAAGAGTTGAAACCGGAAGATAGCACAGTGTTCTTAGGCATAACTCTGGATGCCAAGCTTCAGTGGGGCCCGCATATAGACAAATTGTCAAAAAAACTTAGCTCTGCAGCATACGCCGTTAGAAAAATTCGTGATTTAACTGATTTAGAGACAGCCCGTTTAGTTTACTTTAGTTATTTCCACAGCGTGATGTCGTACGGTATTCTCTTGTGGGGCAATGCCGCCGATATTCAGACAATATTTGTTTTGCAAAAAAGGGCAATTCGTTCTATTTATAAATTAAGTCCCAGATACTCCCTCAGAGAAAAATTTAAAGAGATTAATATTCTTACTGTGCCCTCTCAGTTTATTTATGAAAACCTTTTGTACGCATATAAAAACATTAATTTGTTTAAAAATACAGTGATATCCACAACATAAATACGAGGAACAAACACAAATTTGTTGTTCCTGCAACGAGGCTCAAAAAAGTAGGGGGTACGTTCAGATGCCAACGTATACGTTTTTACAATAAGCTTCCGGGCCATATTCAAGCACTAAACCTAAATAAATTCAAATCGTTTATAAAAAGGAAGCTATGCTTGAAAGCCTACTATCATGTAAATTACTATCTCGAAGATAAAAAGGCTTGAGAATAAACTGCTCCAATGAAATTTGCTTTGTGAATGTCGAAATTTAGGACTTCGCTTGTTTATTGTTAATTCCTTTATTTTATTTTTATACACTGTGACATTTTTTATTTTATTTTTACCTTATTTTTTATTATTTTTTATTATTTTTGGTGACATTTACCGATTTGACATGAATACTTATTTCAGTATTTGTTTTTTTTTTACTTTACTTTTTATTATTTTGATGTGACATTTACTGATTTTACATTTATTGATTTGACATAAATATTTACTTTTTTATTATTATTGTGACATTTATTGATATTCGTGATTTTTAAAAAATTCATTTCGTTAATTTTTATTAATTACATTTGATTATTGTGAATGTGAGGACAATGTGACCTACATGGTCCTCACATTCACAATAATCAAATGTGCGTGTTTGTATTTTGATCATTTGAATGGTCAGTGTTTTCATAAGTCGCTAGACTCATAATATTTTTGATCCTCTGAGAGACTCCGGATCGTCTGAAATAAGATTATTAAATGAATATGCTGTTGTTTTGTTAATGAATATATTGTAGGAAATCTAGAAAACAAATACTACAACAAGTACTGTCCTTTCCCGTCAGTAGCCAGGTAAGCGAGTCGTAAGAGGCGTCCGAAAATTGTTAAAAGCTTAAACGTTTTTTCTTAAAAAAACAAGCTTTTATTCAAATAAAAAGAGTAAAGTTAGGTATTGAAGAGGTTGTTAGGTTGGTAAGATTGAACGCATATACAAATTTTCGAGCCCGTGCACAAAACAAATATGGGACTATGTGTGTGTATGTGATATGTTAGTATAATTGAAATGGTGTTTTATGTAATATTGGCAGATTATAACGAAGAAATCAGCTGTAAACAAAAAATATGTAGATAGAAGTTATTAGTTGTAAACAAAATTCGCGATCGCTCGCTACATTCACACAGTGTAATAGCACTTAGGAGTTATCATACTCAAATATTTACAAATAATACTACACTTGAGAGCAATAAAATCGCACACCCCTTGTAATTTGGTTTATTACTGATTTTTTTCTTAAATCTAAAGATATTGAGTACAAAATATCAGGCAAAATTAAAGAATACAAGCTTAGCTTTAAAAAAACACAAAATTAAAATCATTGACCTTCACGTAACTTACAGAAACCAGCCGTACACCAAATTCACCCGTTAGCATGGTCTTGCACTTGCACCCCTTACCCGCAGGTATAAAAGGGTCGTTTTTTTGGATTTTCAATCAGTTGCTTATCCAAGGTTAACGTGATAACACTCTACTGAAAGCATACGGAAAAATATGGATACCACGCCCGCAGAAGCCGCTCAAGTTATTGCCTTGCTCGAAGCAGGCCATAATCAAAGTGAAGTTCCTCGACGACTAAATTTGAGCCGCTACTCTGTTTGTCGTGTGTACCAGAGGTTTCAAGAGACCGGTGGCTACATTCGGCGACCAGGATCTGGCCGGCGATGCAGAACATGAGAGCGTGATAACCGCTTTCTTGTGTCGAAGTCTTTAAGAAATCGGCAACTGAATGCGGTTCAACTGGGACAAGAGCTTCGAGAAGTCCGCAATGTCAGTATAAGTCGGTGGACAGTCAGAAGAAGACTTGGTGAAGCAGGACTGACTTCACACCGCCCAGCAAATGGTCCCAAATTGACTACAGCTCACCGACAAGCCCGACTACAATTTGCCAGGGTACATTTAAATTGGACGTATGACCAATGGCGGTCTGTTATGTTCTCTGATGAGTGCAGAATGACATTACATGGTCATGATGGACGCTCTAGGGTCTACAGAAGGTCATCAGAGCGATTTTCACAATGCTGCATAAGCGAACGTGTGGCTTTTGGCGGTGGATCGTGTATGTTTTGGAGTGGCATAATGTTGGACACTAAAACTGACATTGTATTCATCACTGGAGCGAATACCGGCCCGAGATCGAGAGGTTTGACGGCTGCACGATACGTCGAAGAAGTGCTCGAAGGACATGTGAGGCCGCTTGCGTGGCTTATGGGAGAAGATTTTGTCCTAATGCAGGACAACGCCAGACCGCATGTCGCTAGAACCGTTTGCGACTACATGGAAGACGTTGGAATCACCGCGATGGAGTGGCCAGCTCGTAGTCCTGATCTCAATCCGATTGAGCATATCTGGGATGAGCTAAAAAGAAGAGTTCGAGCAAGAAGCCCTGCTCCTACGCGTATCCGTGAGCTTCAACTTGCCATTTAAGAGGAGTGGAACGCTATACCACAAGATTTCATGGTAAAATTAATACGGTTCATACAAAACCGATTAAGAGCTGTAATTAAGGCTAGGGAAGGGAATACACCTTATTAATAAACAATTTGATCAAGAATTTTGAGTTTGATTTTCATTATTTCCTAAGCGAAATTGGGTAATTTTACCCGTTTGTTGGGTTTTGTGCCGTAAAACCTCTTATGGGTATTTTTTACACTGTATTTGATATCATTAGAAAGGTAATGAGGTAGACTTTCAATTAGTGTGTGTTTTTTTTTTAATAATTATTCAGATTCATGAAAAAAATATGCCTTAACAAAAAAAAGTCAAGGTGTGCGATTTTATTGCTCTCAAGTGTATAATAGTGGTTTATGATTTAGTGTTTTATTAATTTCAGAATGACTTCCCACCGGTCAAGAAAGTTGGTCAAACTTTGTTTGGAGTCAGAAATACAAGTTGCAGACACAGAACAAAATGAAAACCAGGCGGTACAAGATGCCATCATACCTTCGCACACTGCTCCTCTAATTTCCGTGCAGATAGAGTTTATAGACCAATTCAATATCACTTCTGATTCACTGCAGATCTCTAACATAGAAAGTTCAGTTATCGACAAAATTCCCTTAGCCAATTCTTCACAAATACATGCAGAGTTCGAAGAAGTTTTGGAATTCACCCAAGAAGAGATGCCACCAGCAATCGATGCCTCACTAATTCAGCCTATAGATTTAGGATTTGATAATGAGTCTTCACAGTTAATATTGCAGCAAAGAGCCGACGCTGATGTTGACATGTCAGCTAGTGAAGACAGCGAATATTCAGCGCCCGATTCGGATAGTACGTCTTCTGATAGTTCTCTGAGTGATGAAGAGAATATAGTACAAGAGCTGCAAAGTAACTCCGAAGTTTTCTATGGCGATATGTCTGAAGGCAGAAGAAGGAGAAAGAAGGCTGATCCTGAACAATGGAAAAAGAACCTCAACAAGAGGCTGCGGATGGAAGGTAAGGCTTATTTAGGCTATGATGCTCCTAGAGGTGAAAAGGTCCAACATAATAAGACCTGAAAGATCAATGGGACCTCCATGCACGTCTGATTTCTGTAAAAAATCTGCAGTACGCCGTTGTGATGAATTTACTGAAGACAACCGCAATAACATATTTGAAGCTTTTTGGAAATCTATGGATTGGTCGCAACGTAAAATTTACGTGGGCAACAATGTTACTGTTGTTAGTAAAAAAAGAGTAACCACTTCAGGCCCTTCGCGTCGTGGAGGCACTTTAAAATATTACTTGCCACTTACTAAAGAAGATAAGATAATAAGACAGAAAAAATTCCGGTGTGCAGAAAAATGTTTATAAACACCCTTTGTCTCGGTACGTTTACAGTGCAATCATGGCGAAGAAGAGTCGATCTGGAATACTTCCCTCTCGAGAAAATGTATGTAGATCCAGGAAGATTACACCACGTGAGGGCCGGACAGCACAAGATGTAATAATAAACCAATTCTTTGATTCAATCCGTAAACTACCGTCACATTATAACAGAAAAGACTCAAGTAAACTTTTTATAGAGCCAATTTTTCGAAATAAGTCACATTTGTACCAGTTCTATAAGCAGTTCTGCAATGACAAAAATTCTAGACCATTTTCAATAAAAAAGTTTGACATCATTTTCTCAAATAAAAACATTGCAATCCACCAATTAAAAAAAGACATGTGCGACACCTGTTTAACCTATCAAAACGGAAATTTAAGTGAAGATGATTATCAGCAGCATATTTCGAGGAAAAATACTGCTAGACAAGAAAAAGAAAAGGACAAGAAGGACGCGTTAGAACGTAAATGTATAGTTTTAAATGTTGACCTGCAAGCTGTAAAAGTGTGTCCGTTTTTGACTGCTAGTGCAGTATACTATAAAACCAAATTGGCTTTGCATAATTACTCAGTATATAATGTGGCAACTCACAATGCTAAGTGCTATTGGTTTGCGGAAACTGAAGCCGATTTGTCATCTTCTACGTTTGCGACCATGCTTATAGATTATTTAGAAAAACATTGTCTTTCGGAAAACATTCCTATTATAATATACTCAGATGGTTGTGCGGCACAAAATAGAAACAATGTTCTAGCTAATGCTTTACTTAATTTTTCAATACGCTATAACGTGGGTGTGTACCAAAAGTTTTTAGAAGTAGGACATACCCAGATGGAGGGGGATTCGGTACATAGCTGTATTGAAAGGAAGCTTAAAAATAGGAAATAAACAAACAAAACAAATAGGATATAAACTTACCAAGCGATTATGTAACAGCTACAAAAGAAGCAAGAATCAAACCCTTTCCGTATGAGACATGTTTGCTGCACTATAATTTTTTCCTAAACTATGCAGATCCTCAAATGTGCCGATACTCTTCGATAAGACCAGGAAGAAAAGCCGGTGACCCTAAAGTGACCGACATTAAAGCTATTGCTTATCTACCAGATGGATTGATTAGAGTAAAACTTGATTATAACTCTGAATGGATAGAACTTCCTCAGAGACCAAAAAGACTTCCTGTCATAGAAGATTATGAACCATTACACACTAAGCAGTTACCGATTCCCGACTCTAAATATAAACATCTTCAAGAATTAAAATCTTTACTGCCGCTAGATTGTCAATCATTCTACGATTCCTTGCCTCATATTTAATTTATTTAAACTCTTGATACGAAAATGTTTAAACTGATGAGGAGTAGAAAACAGATCTCAATTGATGACTGATAGTTATATAAACTGATTATAATAAGATACTAAATAGGTAATGTGAGTGTTAACGAAAAGTTGTGATTTATCTTATTTTTTATATTAAAACTTATTTTCTTATAATGCCAATACCTTTTATTTCCTGACTTCTTGTAAAATCCACATTAATTTTGCGACCAATTCCTCCTAAATGTAATGACAAGACCTCCTATCTACAAATTAGGTCTTTTAAAAAAGTGTAAATTTCTCCTATCTTACTTAGTAATTTACTGGAACGATGTAAAGAAAAAAAATATTCTTAATATGGTAAATAATTATATTTAAAACCAACTATATTTTTGGTTTACTCAAATTTACATTCGTACTAAAGTTACAAAGTTTTTTACGCCTCCTGTAAAATTTTGACATATCGAGTTAGAAGTTCTTGACGGTTAACCGTCGATATGTGTAAAAAATTGCAAGTTGCAAGATTTAACAAACAGATACCTACTAACTAATTAACAAGGAAAGTATAATAAAAGCGTGTAATAATAAAATGGCAATAGACTCGCTACCTACATACATAACACGTTATAACATAGGTAAAGGTATAGACTATAATAAACAGAAAACACTTCTTGTTAAGGTGCGTCCTTAATTTCAGGGGGTTTTGAGATTCAGGGTTTAAATGGCAACCAAAATGACTGATTTATTCTCCTTGTGGCACAGAGATTTAATAGTAGTGCAATTATAAAACAAGTTAGTAGTAGGAAGGTCTCGTCGCTTCTCCCGTTGGTGACCATAGATGGCGCTGTCTTCAACATCTTCCGGGGTTTTGAGAGCTTCAAGATAGCTCTCAACAATTGCCATGTTATTCTGGTGATGTGACCGTCGCTGGCAAGTCTGAAGCGTCGGCGTCGTCCCTGGGTACTGGAAGAGGGCAGATCTTGGAGAAGGCCCTCTCAATGACGCCTGTAGCAGTGCGAATAGAGGCCACCCTGGGAACACCATCTTTGCCTGGGAACACAGTCATTATTCGCCCTAATCGCCACTTAAGAGGTGGCAAATTGTCCTCCTTCACCAAGACTAATGTGTTTGGTGTGAGAACTCCCTTAGTAGTCTTCCACTGTTCACTTTCCACACGTTCCACACTTCCACGTTTCTGTAGCTCTGAAACATATTCGCTTGACCATCGAGCCCAGAAGTGTTGTCTCAGCTGCTCGATGCGGCGGTAGCGTGACAGTGTATGTGTGGCTACTGTCATGACGTCCCTCTCTGAAGGCGCTGTTAGTGGTCGACCGATCAGGAAGTGCCCAGGCGTGAGGGGAGCGAAGTCATCAGGATCTGAAGAGATAGGATATAAGGGACGGGAATTCAGGACAGCTTCTATCTGTGCTAGAACCGTGCTGAACTCCTCGTAATTAAGATGTGCGTTGCCTATTACGCGAGTGATATGGTGCTTGCAGGATTTCACCCCCGCCTCCCATAAACCGCCCATGTGAGGTGAATACGTAGGAATAAATTTGAACTCAATATGATTTTCTGAATTAAAATTACTGATGTCATCAGAGCATTTATTTAAGAAAGCTGCACCCACAAAATTCCTACCATTATATGAGAAGATTTGTAAAGGTTTACCTCTTCGTGAAATAAATCTTTTTAGTGTCAGAATAAAACCTTCAGAAGATAATGTAGTAACAAGTTCTAAGTGCAAAGCCTTAGTTGAGAAACAAACAAATAAACATAGATAGCACTTTTCTAATTTCGCACCCCTATCCTTACGGTTAAGTATGTACATAGGCCCGGCATAATCTACTCCACACTGTAGAAAAGGAGAACCAGGCTGCAATCGCTCGTTAGGTAAATTACCTATAATTGGTTGTGGTGTGATAGCCTTCATACGATAACATTTAATGCATTGATGAACAACTTGTTTTGCTAAATCCCTGCCACCTAGCGGCCACCAAGTGTTTCTAACGTGCGATAAGAACAGGTGTGGTCCTGCATGCAACAATTGTTTATGTTGAAAGTTAAATAATAATAAAGTAAAGTGATGCTTACTACACAATAATGTTGGGTGCTTTTTATCATATAAAAAATCTGAATTTCCTAACCTACCACCTACACGTATTATCTTATTTTTATATAGAAATATGTTTAAGCTTGACAAATTACGTAATGGTTTAATAGGTAAGTTATTCATCAACGCTTTTAATTCATTAGGAAACGATTCTCTTTGTACTAGTTGTACGAGTAATGTTGTTGCATTCTTTAACTCGTCAACTGTTAAGAAACCTGTATAACGTTTAGTGTGATCCTTGGTTCTTGCATTGTTTATAAATCGACGCACAAATGCACAAGCGCGTTGAAGTCGATTGTACAAAGAGAATTTTTTAAAATTAATGACGCTATCTAAACTAGTGACACAGGTTGGTACACTAACAATGTTTGATTTTAGTTCGGGTAATATATTGGTTGGAATCTGATCTAGGTTATTTTGTTTGTGTGACCAATTGTTTACCTTATCATACAAAAATAACGGTCCGTTCCACCACAAGGGTAATGCACTTAGTTCGCACAATCCTTTACCGCGTGATAACAGGTCTGCCGGGTTATTTATTCCGCTCACATGAAACCAACACACATTGCTTGTCAACTCATTTATCTCCACAACACGGTTTTGTACAAAAGTTTTGAGCTGATTAGGAGACATTCTAAGCCAACCTAAAACTAATGTGGAGTCTGTCCACAGCACAATATTATTGAAAGTAACGCGGAGTGATTTTTTAATTTTATCTAGTAATTTCGCTCCTACAAGCGCGCCACACAACTCGAGTCGAGGAACACTAACTGGTTTGACAGGAGCTATGCGGCTTTTAGCACATATCAATTTCACTGTGACTTCATCATTAGCATTACAGGTGCGAATATATGCGCAAGCACCATATGCAGTTTGACTTGTGTCGGTAAATATGTGTAACTCAGTTACATTAGGTAAATCACACATAACAAATCTAGGAATTCGCAATTTATGTAAATTCGATATTGACTCAACGAATTTCCTCCAATATAACACTATATCTTGAGACAGAGCATTGTCCCAACCTACTTTGGTAAGCCACAGTTTTTGAAGAAGAACTTTGACTACTATAACTACCGGACTTAAGAACCCCAAAGGATCGAATATTTGTGAAATGGCAGATAAAATCGAACGTTTAGTCACGTTAAAAGAAATTAATATTTATTTTAGATGTAAAATGAAACTCATCCTTGCTGTTGTACCAGCCAAGGCCTAATGTTTTACTAGATACATTTTCACCTAATGACAAATACTTCGAACTGTTAGCATTTAGTGCTGTGCTTAGAACAATGTTCGACGAGTTCGTTATCCATTTTCGTAAAGGAAAACAACCGGATTGACATACTTCTGTTACCTTTTTACATATATATGATAACTGTGCCTCTGAATCAGCTCCGGTAATTAAATCGTCGACATAGAAATCTTCCAATATAGTCTGAGAAACTAATTCGTCGTTACACTCTAATCCTAATTGTCTAACACAGCGAATACACAAGTACGGCGCTGACGCCGTTCCGTATGTCACCGTGTTAAGACGGTACACACTGAGAGGATCTGACGGTGTTTCTCGCCACAAGATTAATTGAAGATTTCTTTGCTCATTGCTAATTAAAATTTGTCTAAACATTTTTTCAATGTCTGCGCACGCAACGTACTTATGCTGGCGAAAACGTAAGAGAATAGAAAATAAATCGTTTTGCAATGCAGGTCCGATAAACTGAATGTCATTAAGCGATTTTCCCGTAGATGTTTTTTGACTAGCGTCAAACACTACGCGTAATTTAGTTGTTACGCTATCTTCACGGAGAACGCCGTGATGTGGTAAAAAATAATGTGGCAGCTTAATATTATGATCGTTATCAATGCGGGTCATGTGCGGCTTAAGTATTCCCGCATGAAGTCGCTATACATGTGTTTGTATTGTGGATTACGCTCAAGTTTACGCTCTAATGATAGAAATCTGGTTTTAGCAACTTCATAGCTATCGCCTAGTGATTCCGCTGATTCCTTTAGTGGAATCTGAACCGAAAACCGACCATTGTCTGCCCTCCTGGTAGTTTGTGTGAAAAGGTTTTCGCATGAACTTTCTTCCATAGAAAGATGCAGACCTGAATAAGAAATTTCTTCAATTTCCCAGAATTTTCTTAATTGCTCATTTAATTGTGTGGTTTGAGCAACATGACACTGAACTTTATTTGTGTGTAAGTTTTCAGTGTATAACGGACCCGAAATTATCGATCCTAATTTGGTATTTACTAAATAAGGTCCGGAAGATAAACGAATTTTACCATTAATAATTAAGTCCCAGAAACAATCTGCACCGATTAATAAATCAATGAGTGAGGGTGGTATGCAGAAAGTTGGATCGGCTAACTTAATATCTTTAGGTATAAAAATATTGTTAATGTCTATACTTGTGGCCGGTATAGTCGACGTAATACTAGGTAAAACCAGACATTTAATGTGAACATCATGATCGCCGTATAACGATCTAAGATTAATTTCGCAGGAATGGATTGCCTGTGTGACTGAATGTCCTATTCCGCTAATTTGAGAAGTGGACTGTATACGTTGTGTGTTTAGTTTCTTACATAAAGAATCTATGATAAAACAGTGCTGACTGCCGTTATCTAACAATGCACGAGCTTTATAATATTTATTGTCTTTGCCAACGACCTCAACTATAGCTGTCGACAGTAAAACAGGTTATAATTCGTGTTTACTTAGTAAACTTTTACAATTGTTGTTGTGTGAATTTACGACTGTGTGAAGAGTCTGAACTACTGACGACGAACTATGCTGCGGATCTGTTGTCTTATCCTGTGTTTGAACCGCAGAGGGCACAGTGCCATCTCTACTAAACTCATTGTGTAAAAGACTATTATGTTTGCTATAGCACTGCTTGCAAGGTCCGGCCTGACAATCACCGACTGAATGCCCAGTCCATAAACAATTAATACAGAGATTCTTATTCTTAACAAACTGAAGCCTATCCTTTGAGCTTAAATCCAAAAATTGTTGGCACCCGTACAATGAATGTTTTTCGTTACATTTAACACATGTGCGGGTAGACTTATAAAACTTTTTCTTGTTTTGAGTAGCAACAAAACTGTGAGATTGCTTTTTAACACGATCCTGACTTGCGTGAGACTGAGAAGATCGAGAAGTATTAACTTTAACCATTTCCAAAGTGTCAGCCTTATATTTTAAAAACTGTATGAGCGAATCTAAATCAAATATTTTATTTGAATTGCCTGCACTGGTATTTTTAAACTGTTCCCATTCTTTTTCAATCGATACATCTAATTTTGTGGTTGTGATATGAATCAGCAAGGTGTCCCACGATTCTGTAGGCTCACCAAGTGTTTTTAAAGCACGTACATTCTTAAGTACCGTATCTATTAGTTTCCTGATTTGTGCAGACGATTCTTTAAATACGGCTGACATTGAAAATAACGCTTTGACATGATTGCGTATCAACAACTTATTATTATTAAATCTATTCTCAATCAATTCCCATGCAACACTATAATTGTCTGAAGAGAATTCCAGAGATTTAATAACTTGCAACGCATTTCCAGACAGAGATGATCTTAAATAATGAAACCTTTGGATATTGTCTAGTTGCTTAGAATTGTGAATCATGGATAAAAACATATCTCTAAATTCCAACCAATTATCGAAACTACCGTCGAAGTTGGGAAGCGAAATGGTTGGCAATTTTACCAAAGTATTGGAATTGCACGTGTGTTCTGAACTATTTGAATTGCACTCATGTTTGTTACTACTTCTACTATTATTTATTAAACAATTAGCTTCAGCGACAGAACCATAGTAAGAATTATCAAAAGACTTCCCTATACTCTAATTGTTCCGACATGTCCTTTTCTGACACTAATTCCTCCATTAACGATTGAATTTTACTAAATTCCTGATGCAAACCTTGAGCAGACTTTATACGTAATTGTAATTCTGCTTTTTGCTTAGGACTAATTTGGCTACCTACTAACAAATTTACACATTTCTCGAATTGGGTGAGCATACCCTTAATGGTACCTCGTTTCTTTTTTAAATCTGCTAGCTTTTCGAGATCCTCAGACAAACTCATTGTGGCGATTTATGGAAAGAGTGAGTACTCACGTTTTCCTGCAGCACGGGCGCGGTGAACAAAGCGCACGAAGCTGGTCTATGCGTTCCTGAATATAAAAACACGTTTTTAGCACACACAGAATGAGTAGGAGAAGAGAAAAGATTGCCAGGCACTCCTGAAGTCTTTCACTGGTAGCGTGGTGATCAGATGATGCGGCTTGGAAGGACCAATGTTAAGGTGCGTCCTTAATTTCAGGGGGTTTTGTTTAATAGGCAATTCAATTATAAAACAAGTTAGTAGTAGGAAGGTCGAGGCAGAAAAGAAGGGCCGCGCAATGGGCTTCATGGGTTTATATAGTCTTGCGTCGCCGCCCTCTCTTGGTAGGTGGACGAACTACGTAGCTTCGAGTGTCGCAGGCGCATGTAGATTATGTGGAAAAGTTCCCCGGCTCTCGTCGCTTCTCCCGTTGGTGACCATAGATGGCGCTGTCTTCAACACTTCTGCTTACCCCCTCAGTGATTGTAGGCATACGTTTATATATTTAGGTATCGATTCGTATGATGCAATGAAGTTCTTAAATCCCTTTTAGGAAGAGTTTATTGAATTAAAACAATAATAAAATCTCCCGAGAATAGCCTACCTAATATTTAATTTAAATATAATAGAACTGTTGCCAATTATATTCAGTTTCGAATAAACAAAACAAAAAGATCTTTACGAATTAATACACAACGAGAGTGGTGACTTTGTTTTGTACTCATCATCATCATCATTTCAGCCAAAAGACGTCCACTGCTGGACATAGGCCTCCCCCAAGAAGGGGGGGTTTTGCCATAATCGCCACGCTTGGCAGGCGGATTGGCGATCGCAGTACGGTTGTTACAAAAGCACAGAGAACGCTGCTGCCCATTCTCTGCTAAGTCCCTTAGTCGCCTCTTACGACACCCACGGGAAGACATGGGATGGTGCTATTCTTTACGTCCGACACCATACAGAATGATGTTATGAGTTGTTATGATTGTTATGAATGATGTTTTGTACTATTAAAAGATTATTTTGACTAAATCTTTATTTGTACTACAATAATCATAAAGTTGTTAACTTACCTCGTCAATTCGTGCCCCAACATGACGATTTTTTGGCGGGAACACGCAGCGACGTTGTAGACGACCGTGCCAGTCGGCGCTCCAGGCGAAAAGATTGATTCCAACAGGATTGCGGGCCGGCCGCGCTCCTCTCACCCCCGGAGTGAACGATGCGCGAGAGTCGGCAAACTGCCTTTTAGCTAAGTAATGTTGCTTAGCTGCTTTATAGCTAAGCATCGTTTAACATTATTAAACGGTTTTTTTAAACGGTTTTTAAACGGTTTTTATTTAGCTCACCCCGTTTGTTTTATTTATTATTCTTGTGTCAAATTTAGTAATTCAAATTTCACCCTCTTCCTGTCAACCGATTAATCTGAAATTTTGTATACATTTTGGATTTTGGTGACAATACAATTATGTTTATTCATTATCATTATAAATTCAAGATGGCCACCGCTACAAAATGGCGGATAATTTATGTTTTATTAATCCCATAAATATGGGTATCAAATGAAAGGGCTCAACAAGCAGAATACAATATACTATAAAAAATTGAAATCCAAGATGGCGGCCGCTACAAAATGGCGGATAACGTAGGTTTTATCAATCCCATCAATATGGGTATCAAATGAAAGGGCTCAACAAGCAGAATACAATATACTATAAAAAATTGAAATACAATCTGGCGGCCGCTACAAAATGGCGGATAACGTAGGTTTTGTCGATCCCATCAATATGGGTATCAAATGAAAGTGCTCAACCAGTATAATACAATGTACTATATAAAATTAAAATCCAAGATGGCGGCCTCTACAAAATGGCGGATAACTTAGGTTTTATCAATCCCATCAACATGGGTATCAAATGAAAGGTCTCAACAAGTAGAATACAATTTACTATGCAAAATTGAAATCTAAGATGGCCGCCGCTACCAAATGGCTGATAACAATTTTTTATCAATCCCACCAATATGGGTATCAAATAAAAGGGCTTGACAAGAAGAATACAGTGCACTATACAACCTAAATATTGGCAAGAAACCTTGCAATAATGAAGCACTAAATGAATTAAACAGAATGCGAAATAAAAACTAGAAAATAAAAATAGGTAAAAAAACTTTTTAAGTTAAACGGTTTTATGTTAAACATACATTTCAATGTTTAAGATAAATGTACTAAAAACCAAAAAATAATAAAATAGATACAGTCGTGGGAATTATAAACATATGCATAGACTAGACTAAAATAAAACCGTGGGGCACGTCAATTGTCTACAATCGTTGATTAAAACGTGCCCCACGGTTTTATTTTAGTCTAGTCTATGCATATGTTTATAATTCCCACGACTGTATCTATTTTATTATTTTTTGGTTTTTAGTACATTTATCTTAAACATTGCAATGTATGTTTAAAATAAAACCGTTTAACTTAAAAAGTTTTTTTACCTATTCTTATTTTTTTACGCGTTTACATCAATAAGGCAAGAAAAAAATTCAATCAAAGTATTGTGAGAAATTTATAGAATCAAATACTTAACTAAAAAGCAGTTAAAGGCGTTTAACTACAAATAAATTAAGTTTTTTCTTCGAAACTATTCTTAAGTCTAGATTTTTTAAACTTGTTTCTAACCAAATGCTTAACTATAAAGTAGTTAAAGTCCTTTTGCGTCTTTATAGTCAAGAAAAGTGAGATAACGAACTTTTAGTTAAGTAAAAGACCAGAATAAAATCAAAACATCCGGCACTTAAGGTATTTTAACGTACATTTAGCGAAGAAGTGTGGGTTAGACGCTTTCAAGTGATGGAATCGTCATAAATTCTGTTACTTAACGGCCTACAAAGTTTTTATATCTCTGGAAATAATCGTATTATAAAAAGGTTTGTATCAAAAAGTAAAAATTGATCATTTGAGGGTTAACGGCTTTTTAGTGATAGGACGGCAAAATTGCCCTTCCCATCGAGCACGCATAATACATCAAAACCAAGAGAGGTTATCCATATTGATATTGGAGGTCCAGTAGGCGAAACCTCAAAACTGATAGACTACTCCCCGGAATATTCTACCTACTTAGGGCCGATTTTTCAATCCTCAGATAAACAGTTAGATAGTTCTTATTAGACAGATAACAAATTATTCCATTTTTCAATCGTCAGACAGGCTCTATCTGGTCGTTAACGGCCCTAACTGACGAATAAATCTATCTGCTACTTTGACGGTCAGATAAACGTCTATTCAATAGATACAACTAGATCCGTTGACGTTTAGTTTGAGGTTATTACTTTTTTTGCCCTAAGTAATATCAAAATTATGGAAATTTTCGATACTATGGGCGACATGGCAATTGAAGAAGAGGCTATAATGTATGAATATTTAAATACTGAAAGGAAACTAAGAGTAATCAGACCAAGGCCCGACCAGTTTGCCATGTGGGATTCAAAAGAATTTCATCGCCGTTTCAGACTTTTAAAAGAATCTGTATTATATTTGCTTCCCCTGATAAGTGATAAAATCAAGCACGAAACACAAAGGTAAGTTCCAGCTAGTTTTTATATTAAATAATATTGATCTAAGTACCTATACCTGTCTACAAAATACAGTTGTAAATTGTTATGTCCCTAACTATAAAACACATTACCTGAGTAACCAACACTTTATTATTGTTTCAGGAACCAATGTATATCACCCATGTTGCAACTACTTATTTCCCTACGATTCTTTGCCACTGGGAGTTTTTACATCACTGTTGGAGATTTTGGAGGCATTCATAGCTCCACTATGTGCCGTATTATTAAAAAAGTTACTGAAGCCATAGCATCTTTGAGGCCAATATTTATTCAGTTGCCAAGAGGCAGTGAAGAAATAAGAAAAACTCAGGAAGCATTCTATAAAATAGCCAGATTTCCTAGAGTGATTTCAGCCATAGATTGCACCCCCATTAGGATTCAGTCGCCTGGTGGAAACACAGCAGAGGAATTTCGAAACAGGAAAGGCTTTTTTTCCTTTAATGTTCAAGCAATGTGTTCAACAGATTTACTATTCCAAAATATAGTAGCACGTTGGCCCGGCTCCAGCCATGACAGCATGATATTTGCAAATTCATCTGCTAAATTTCATTTTGGGAAAGGTGAATTTGGCAATGGAATTGTACTTGGTGATAGTGGTTATGAGCAAAGCAATTACCTATTGACTCCTTTTCAAGAACCAAATTCACCAACTCAGAGTTTGTATAATGTGAGTCACAAATACGAACACGAAATGTGATAGAGAGATGCTTTGGTGTTTGGAAACGACGCTTCCCAGTTTTAAGCATTGGTTTAAGATGCAAGCTACCACTAGCACAAGATGTAATTGTAGCCTGTGCAGTATTACACAACTTGGCAAGAAGGAATAATGAGGAGGAACCCCCAGAAGATCCAGAAGTAAATTTTCCACCACAACCAATGTTTGCCCCCATCATAGTTAATCCCACTGGTGAGGAAAGGCACATGACAAGAAACATTGTGCTAGAATATTTCAGTTCCTTGATTAGCTAAATTACAGAATTAAGCTATTTTTTTCAAAATTAAACAAATTTTACTTTCAATAAATATTTATTTTCCTCTACACAAACGTGTTACCATTGAAAACAGGTCCTGTGTTTCTTATTTTTTGTAGAATCAGATCATGAATCTCTTGCTTTCTAGCCTCATCATTATCAAGATGCATCATTTTTAAGTTGTGTTCATCTTCTATGAACTGATGTTGCTTTAGGGTACTCTCCATTTGCAACTGTACCAGTTCCAATCGGGCTGCCCTTAATTTATCCAGCCTTTTCTTTTAAAAAAAAAAAAAAAAAAAAAAAGGGTACTCTCCATTTGCAACTGTACCAGTTCCAATCGGGCTGCCCTTAATTTATCCAGCCTGCCAGTAACACTTGCTTTTGTAACTGTGTCTGGTTTTAATACAGCTGACACCTTTGATTTCAGGGTCTTTGGATGCCAATTTTACCCATTTATTTTCTGAAAACATAAGTTCAAATAAACAAACAATATTAATGTCACACCTATTATTTACTTCCTGTAGAATCTGCAAAGTTATGAATGATGGTTTACAACCTGATGGTGTTCATAATTTTGCAACTTGCTACTTTTTCCAATATTAATATTGCAAAAGTAGAATAATACCTTTTTGAGATTCATTATCCTCTTCATTTATTTCCAGGATTAGTGACTCGTTCATGTCTAAAATAATAAAATTGATTAAATAACAACATTAAAATTAAAATTTATGTAAATTTTAAGTAGTTATGCGGTTTGCATAAAGATTTATTATTTGTTCGTCCCATTGAGTTTCGGCGCACAAAACAAAATCAAAAGGAATTAAAAAATGATGTGGGATGATTAGGAATGTGGGACAACACTTTGGGACGAACGAAGAATAAACCACTATAAATTGGCTATTACAGCTATCGTACGGTGTGTTAAAACATTGTGAATAAGATGGACTATCTGTTTGCGACTAGTCTAAGAAAAAAATAGGATACAGACCTGGTATTTTAATATCAGCATGGGTATTTCTCTGTACATCTTCATTTTGTTGAGCAGAATTTATCTCCAATTCCACAAAGTTCACGTCAATTGCATTCAGCACAATGTTGTCATGGGCAGAAATTGTTGGTACTGGAAATCAATCATTAGTACCGAATCATTAAGCGATGTCTTCGAAACGGAGGGTTTCCTTACACTGACTGGTATTTATATACTTGAATTATGTTTATTTGTTAAAAACAATATGCAATATTTTAATTTAAAATCAAAGTCTAAACGGAACATTCGAAAACAATATAAATATGACATCAATTTACCGGTTATTAACAATATGATGTATTATAAAAGTACCTATGTTACTGCTATTCGTGTGTACAATCAGTTACCGTCAGCAATTACACAATTAAATGGAAATATGTTTAAAAATAAATTGAAAAAAATGTTAATTGATAATGTATTTTATAATCTGCATGAGTTTTTTGATAAAAAATAATGTTTGTAAGCCCCTAATTTGTTAAAATACTATTGCATATCCGACTTGGGTAGACTGTTGAAACCAAAAATGTAATTATTATGTCCAGAAATATCATTAAAACACGAAATTAAGTAACTGCATGTTTATTCAGCTAGGTAGCCTGACACACTGTGTGGATTCAAACCTACCCCCCAACTTAGTTCATCTTATATGTCAACAAGAGAAACAAGTACCCTCAATAGTCTATACACATATTCATACTAACAAACTACAATCATGTACATGACATACCTTTCCCCCAAGTAAACACACAAAACAGTACATAGGAAATTAACATGAAGAATAAGAACAATATCATACAACTAATACAAACAATTTCAAGTACATAGAATCAGTTTAATTATAACTTTATATCTGCAATTATCTAGGTATTCCTAGAATATCAGCCCAAGACTCTTCGCTGGGAATTTCTATCATCTGTTCAGGTTCTGCGCTGATCTGGTCCCGAGCTTCCTCACTTATCTCTCTCCTTTCGTTTTGTGGGCTCTCTACCTGTGATTTAACTTTGATAAGTTGATCAATATCTCTGTTGATGACGAGACCATCATCCGTTTGCACTTTGTAACTGGATGGACCATTCTTATCTACTATTCTGCCCGGCAACCACTTCGGACCGTTGCTGTAATTTCTGTATCTAATTCTACAGACTCTCTGTTTCGCCTCTCATTATTGTCAAAAACTTGCTGTTCGGTCTTTTTTCTTTGTATATGGTCTGGGTGTATCGTGTCCAGTAGGGTGCGCAGTTTTCGATTCATCAGGAGTTCAGCAGGACTCTTTTGTGTTCCAGCACTCGGTGTCGAGCGGAGGCTTCGTAGCAGATTTGGAATTTTTATGTCCCAAACCATGTCATCGATTTTCCGTATCTTATCTTTCACCGTTTGGACCATCCGCTCTGCTAACCTATTGGTGGCAGGGTGATACGGTGCTGTCGTGATGTGCCTTATTTTATTTGAGTCAAGGAATTGTTTCATTTCTTCAGACACAAAAGCGGTTCCATTGTCAGAAACCAATGTCTCACATAAACCATGAGTCGCAAATACTGCTCGAAAGTATCGGATTACCGTGGCAGTGGTCATATTGTTAACTATAAACACCTCGGGCCATCTTGAGTATGCATCGACGATGATCAAAAAGTTCTTGTTTCGAAAAGGCCCTGCGAAGTCGACGTGTATTCTAGACCATGGTCTGGTGGGCGTGATCCACTCATGTTGAGATCGGATAGGCATGTGCCGGTGCTCGAGACACTTGTTGCACTGGCCCACGAGTGCTTCTATGTCTTCATTTAAGTGTGGCCACCAAATGTAGCTTCTTGCCAGCGCTTTCGTTTGTACGATTCCATTGTGTGTCTTGTGTAAAGCCCGTAAAGTGGCCGCACACAGCGGCGGAGGCACAACTACGCGGTTACCCAGCAACAGACAGCTGTCTTGCAAGGACAGTTCGGTGCGATGTAGCCAGTAAGTATGCAGATCCGCCTCCTTAACCTTGGCAGGCCATCCCCTTTGAACGTAGTGCACTATCTTGGATAGCGTTTTGTCTTTTAGTGTTTCAGTCGCAATCCGCTCTGCATCGAATGGGAAATCTTCAGGTTTTTCAGCCATCAGCAGTATCTCACTCAGTTCTGTTTCAGGTCGCTCAGGAACTGGTTGTGGCCATCTACTCAAATTGTCTGCACTGCCTATCTGTATTCCAGGCTTGTAACGGATATCAAAATCGTGTGAGGTGAGCGCGATTGCTATTCTTGTCAAACGGGGTGACAGTATGTTAGGTATCGGTTGTCTAGGGTTAAGGATAAGTAACAAAACTTAAGTCTGTCTATGTAAATATCCCAATTGTCCGTATGTGGGTTGAACTCACTAAACCTCACACATTTACGATCCATTTTCACTTATTTTACTCCGTCATCGCCACTATTATGTCCAGAATATCATTAAAACACGAAATTAAGTAACTGCATGTTTATTCAGCTAGGTAGCCTGACACACTGTGTGGATTCAAACCTACCCCCCAACTTAGTTCATCTTATATGTCAACAAGAGAAACAAGTACCCTCAATAGTCTATACACATATTCATACTAACAAACTACAATCATGTACATGACAGTAATGTTTATTGATAAGAACTTAATGTACACAGTTAAGCAATAAATATATCTTTATCTTATAAAGTAATATTTAAAAATTGAAGTTTTATGTAAACAGATAATAAGGAACAAGGATGAATTCCAAATGTTATTCAAGATATCACGAATACCTAGACGTGATAATATCACTGTCGTGACACGCTTCCAGGCCTGTGATATTAGAGCAAATGCTCAGCACCTTTTCTTCAACTTCATTGAAATCTGGAGCATTTGAAGGTCCTCCTCCAGTTCTATACATCTCCTGCCGTTGTACAGAAGACTTCTTTTTGGTACTTTTTTTGATACCTTCATACTTTAACTTTAATGTCTTCCATGTGCGAATACTACTCGATATTCCACACGAGTTAAAAGAACTCTCAATTTTCTTCCAAGCCGCATCCTTATCTTTATTAGTTACCGCATCAGTCTTCATATTTTCCACAATATGTTTGTGCTTGTCGACTAGACTCACGAGCAATTCTACTTCAGCAGTATTGAAATTAGCAGCGCGCTCTCGTTTCTTTGATTCCATTTTTATCAAAATAATAACAAGTTACTGTTAATACCGGTAAACCAAACTACAAAATCACCACACACTAGAAAAACAAATAAAAGATGCACTTGCACGGGATACACCACGGAAAATTTAAAGGTTATATTTAAACGTCAAATAAACGAATGTCAAAGCATTTGCTATCCTCTTCTAACACACATTACACCGTATACGTGTTTCACGCTCCTACAATATTACAGTGAAGTTGGCAACTAAAATCCACAGATAACTATTCGCTTGCTATCTGGCCATTGAAAAATGCAACAATTTTATTTGTCCTTTTATCAGTCAGATAAGTTAATTCGTTAGTTAGTTATTTGTTCAGTTATTCGATGATTGAACAATCGGCCCTTAGTGTTATAATAACCTTATTCTACCTTAATATTATATTCGAAGGATAACTAATTAATACCTATTTACTACCTTAAAAGCGTGCAAATTTTCTTATGATAAGTTTATTTGTAAGAGCCAAACAAAATTAAAGAAATAAGTAGATACAGTCTGTCTATAAAGTCATGAAATTAATGTTTGAGAATTTCATCGGCTTTCATCGACTTGTTTCGTCGAACAAGCACATATTGCAGCAAAACGAGAAGAATACTTGGCAATTATTAATAAAAACAGAGATTTACTCTCTTACCAACACAACATTTTTTGAGCTGAAAAAATCAACCTATACGAAATTCCCAATCAGTCAAAATTAGGAGATAAATATTATAGAATTCTTTCAGTCATTGATTTTATCCCGCCAATATGTGGAGATGTTGGCCACTATAGGGCAAATTGTCCTACACTAAGTAGGTAGAACATTCTGGGGATGATAGATCGATCATCACCACCCTCGTCACCACAATGTCAGGCTTATTGGCAACATTGTTGCCAATAAGCCTGACATTGTGGTGATAGATCGATTGGAGCGTCGAGCAATGATTGTTGATATAACGGTCCCGCATGATGAGAACCTCGTGAAAGCTGAGAAAGATAAGCAATATCAAGTACATATCTAGATCTGGCTCGCGAGGTTTTCGACATGTGGGACTTGAGTACAGCATTAATTGCGCTGATAGTTGTGTCGGCCAATGGCCTAAGAGCAAAAGCTTCGAGCAACATCTGAGGAGTCTTTCTCTTGGCAGCTGGATCAAGGGCTTGATTCAAAAAGCAGTACTTCTGGATACGGCACGTTTTGTTAGGAGGTTCCTCTCTCAAGAGCCCTGACCACCGGTAGCACGGACCCTGTTGCCGATACTAGTGGGCTAATAATTTTGTAAAAATATTTAAAACAGTAAATAATATGTACATAAATGAATAAACCAATACAAATATATTTTATTAAGACCATTCTCAGGGTCCCATTTATAAAACTGTGAGAAATTTTGGATGATTTGAAGGTAGTAAATAGGTATTAAACAGTTGTCCTTCGAAGATCGAAAATAAATCGCCCATTTACCTGTCACACTAAACAATTGAATCGTCAATATGGATGCACCAACGTATATAATCGATATCTTTAGAATTATATATGTTTCGGGAAGCCAAAATCAATAATATTATGGCACAATAAAGGTATTATAACACTAACTAGGTATAACATTCCAGGGAGTAGTCTACCAGTTTGGTCCCTCCATCTTGATATCAAGCATTTTATTAAAATATTATGTAAATATTGAAGTCGCTAAAATTAAAGCAAAGGTAGGAAATAGTAGTTTTTTTTATATACAGGGTGTAACGGAAAGGGTATATACATACTTAACGGTGTGCTACAGACCATCAAACTGAACAAGTTTCTCCACAAAGAAAAATTATCATAGCGAAAAAAATATCAGCTGCCCCATACATTTGGGTCGAATAGGTATTTAAATTTTGTATGGGGCAGCAGATAATTTTTTCGTTATTACGATGTTTGTTTCTGGAGAAACATGTTCAGTTTGATGGTCTGTAGCACACCCTTAAGTATGTATATACCCTTTCCGTTACACCCTGTATATGTATGAGAGACATTGGAAACTTGGTCCCTTCATTTTGACGTTCACGCCTCAGCATAGGAAAAAACTAGTATCTCTGAGTTATGCAAATTTTCTGCTAGGGGTGGAATAGTTACACAATTTATTTGTACCCCTTGCAAAGAATATCAAAAGTAACTCAATCAGTTCCAGATGACTGGGGAATTGGAAGATCAGATTCTGGTTGGATGAAAGGACAAACGTTCTTGCACTATATCAAAGAAATCTATCTGCCTTGGCTCCAGAAAAATAATGTTCTACTTCCGGCACTTCTCGGCCACAAAAGCCACATCAATTTGGAGTTGCATGAATTTTGTGGTCAAAATCAAATTATTCTATATTGCCTGCATCCAAATACGAAACATATCCTACAACCCTGCAATGTAGGAATATTTAAACCTCTGAAAACAGCCTGGAAGAATGCAGCAAGAAAATACAAAAATAAAGATAATGCATTCAAAGCATGCGGATTATTTCCATTTAACCCTAATTCTGTGTATTATTCAAAATGCATATGCAATAGACAAGAAGATATCAAACATGATATATCTTTAAATGATTACAAAACAACTATTGACGTTAACGAGAAAATTTTACACAAAAATATACTGGACAAGTACAATGAATGCAGAAGACGCAATAAGACATGTAAGAGAGTCAAATTTTGGAACAAGTGTAAAAATAAAGTGGACAACATCTTGTTATCACAATCATCGTGTTGCACTTCGTAGCACGATCATGAACGCATTCATTATAACTTTAGATGGTAATAAAATCCTTTTAATTTATACTATTTTATACCACTAATTAGAAATGTTATACCACTAATTAGAAATTTTATACCCATCAACTAACGTAAATATACAGGACCACGTTAAAATTCTAGCTGGAATAAAAGTTAATAAAACGGGAGCATACCTAAAAAATATTACTCAATATGTACTCTTATTTTATTCCTGGTATATTGTCGTAAATTGTTAGTAAAGCAAAAAATCGTCCTTTTAATATTTTTAGATCAATAACACTCTATAATACACGGTAGGGAAGATGACCAGTCGTTTTGAGAACACTGAGGTGACAGTTGTGTCGCACGCTCCGGCGATCCTACGTAAATACTTCGCGAAATCCCACTAGAGTAAGTTTCCATGTATTATATTACAATGTCCATCTGCAAGGTGTTTCTGGAACTTCTTTAAAATAGTTTCTGCTGTATTTCTTCCCTATCTTCCTATCTGGGGCACTGTGACCTTTGGGCCTACGACACGTGGTTCCGAAAGCCTGCTTACGCTTCCATTTCTATCTGGACTTCCAAGATTTTAAGTCTACCCTACAACAATTCGCCACGCCGTGGTACCGGCGTCGTGAGGAACGAGTGGAAGGACCTTGTGCGCAGACTGTTGCACACCTACCTGCGCTGAACCTACCCGCGCTGAGCCTTCCCTGCCAGATAAGAACCTGGAGCTGGAGCCACTTGTTGCGGGCATAGTCTGACGGACCATCATCATCTTGGAGACGGTTCAGGCCAGTGTTCCCTACCCCTTTTTTTACCTCTGTAATCAGGACTGGAGGCGGCCACGGAAGAAGTAACGCAAATAAATAATAAGGATCCCTATCTGACTCTTATTATTTATAAACCCCTACCTACCTACCTGCTGCCAACCTCCTACAGGGCCAAGTGTCACAGATATTATAAGAAAATTGAAGCCCGTGAAGCTAAAAAGAATGCCGTAGCTAGTGCAAACGAAAAGAATGTGGTTATAACGGTGGACGTTCAAAGTGTTTTGCTTGCCCCAACGCTATTGGCTAGTGCATTGTACTACAAATTAAAATTACAATGCCATAACTTCACGGTTTATAACGTCCTATCTAAAGACGTGACAATTTACTTTTGGCACGGAGCAAATGGTAGAATAGAATAGAATAGAATAAAACTTTATTGTACACCAAAAATTAAACATAACGGGCTTACAAAACTAATAATTTTATGGTTACAAAGGCGGTCTTATCGCTGATAGCGATATCTTCCAGACAACCTTCGGATGGACATTATGGAATTAAAATTAAAAAAAAAAAAAAAAAAAAAGGGGGTAGTCAGTGGTGTACCTACTACACAAAAATTTTAAATAACAAAAGTAAAGTTATCTACTTATGTATAAGATACATATTAAAAAAAAGTAAATAAATATATATGTAGATATTTGTGTCTTTAACATTAAATCGCAAAAATAAAACTAGAATGGTTACAAATTTAACTGAGACTGCATGAAATTACTGAGACTGAAAATGATTTGTAACTAGGCTTTTAAAAGCAACGAGTGACTGTGCTTGTCTTACCGACACCGGCAATTCGTTCCATAAACGGACAGCCTGGACCGTGAAGGACTGGTCATAAAATTTGGTGGAATGAGCAGGCATCAAAAGTCTCAAATTCTCCGATGATCTCAAGTGTCTACTGTGAGTATCATGTAGGAACTTGAAACGTTCTTTGAGATAGGACGGCGTTGTGGGATTAAACAGAATACTGTAGAGAAGGGATAAAATATGGGCATTCCGGCGAAGACGGATAGGCAACCACTTGAGTTTAAGGCGAAACTCTGACACATGATCATATTTGCGCAAACCAAATATGAATCTGATACAAAAATTTTGGAGTCGCTCAAGCTTATCTAGCTGCACCACATTGAGATCTGGATAACAAGCATCAGCATAGTCGAGGATTGGGAGAAGAAGGGATTGAGCAAGCGCAGTTTTAGTGGCCGTTGGGAGGAAATTTCGCAATCTGCGTAAAGACACCGCAGACGCAAACAGTTTGCGGCTGACTTCTTGCAACTGGGGAACCCAGGACAAGTCTTTATCAATGTAAATTCCCAGGTCTTTTACTGAATCGCTATATGGAATTATGGCACCATCAAAAACAATGTGGGGAAGCTTCGTCCAGTCAATTCTTGAACGCAGCCTAGGGCTGCCGACAACAATGACTTGAGTCTTCGCAGGGTTAACCTTCAAACCATGAGCCAAACTCCACTCAAAAATACGTGCCAAATCTTTATTCACCAAATTCACTGCCTCAGACAATTCGTCAACGGGGGCCTGTGAATAAATTTGCAGGTCGTCAGCATATAGGTGGTAGGATGAGAGAAGTTCGTTGGAAATAGAATTTATAAATATGGCGAAAAGAAGAGGAGATAGAACGCCCCCCTGTGGTACGCCGGCAGAGGTATTGCACCAGGAAGACGACGAACCTTCAATGCAAATACGTTGTCGGCGGCCACACAGGTAACTACGAAACCAATCAATTGCCGTTGGAGATATGTTAAGAGAGCTGAGTATACCGAGTAAGATATCGAAATCGACGGTGTTAAACGCATTACTGAAGTCTAATAAGGAAAGTACCGTCAGATTCCCATTCTCCATACCTAATCTTATATCGTCCGTAATGTTAACAAGAGCTGTGGTAGTGCTATGACCTGGACGAAACCCGGATTGGTAAAAATTAAGGAGACTGTTTTTACAAAGGAAAGCACTAAGCTGATTATGGATAAGGCGTTCTAGGACTTTGGATAGGAACGGTAATATGGAGATCGGGCGAAATTCAGAAAAAGAAACAGGATTACTCTTTTTTGGGAGAGGGGTAATTTGGGCTTCTTTCCAAGAAGAAGGAAAAGCACCACTGGTAATGTGAGTGTGGTGTGTGTGTGTATGGTAATGTGATTGCTAATGAATTTACATCTTGTTTAATAGACTACTGTCAAAACCTGCGACTTTCCAAAAAGCGGGTTATCATAATTTCTGATGGATGCGGACACCAAATCCGGAACCGAATTTTGTCAAGTGCCCTAAGCGATTTGGCGCAAGGAAGGAAAATTTCTATTGAACAACTTTACCTGGAAAAGGGGCACACTGATGGAAGTGGATGGATAGTGTTCACTCCACTATTGAGCAATACATAAAACCACCAATATTCGCTCCCAGTGATTACATCACCCGGATAAGACAAGCTCGACCACAAAAGCCCAATGATGTCAAAACCATTCACCATCCACTATCACCACCAAAACGTCTCTACTGTATCCTAAAAGCTTTCACGAGAGGTCAGCTATGGATTTCAGTTTCGAGCCTAACACTATGCGTTTGTTGCTCAGATGACTACGAAAGCCGCTCCAGCCAAGTACGTTCAAGAAGTCGTTCATCATACGAGCGAAGCAGACGCAGCCACACGCATAGGAGCCGGTCGCCTCGACGTCGCAGGTTACTATCTTCCTCACCGGAATACAGCCGTCATAGTAATTCATCTAGTAACAAAAAAATAAATAAAATAGCCTTTATTGCTGTTTCTTTCCTTACAATTATTAAATAAATGCCTAAGTACTTAAAAAAACTAAGATTTTATACGTTGCATTTAAATGAATCGATCGATCGAATGAATGATCGGAAACTGGATGTTTCTGTGAAACAGCTTGTCCGTCGACAAAGGCCTCCTCTAAAGATTTCCACGTATTCCTGTCTTTTGCTAAACAGGTCCATATCGTACCAGCTATTTTCTTGAGGTCATCTTCAATCTTTTGATTTGTCTGCCTCTATTTCTTTTGCTATCTCTTGGATACCATTCTGTTACTAACTTACTTCATTTCTCTTTACTTTCTCTTAACATATGTCCCGTCCAACGCCATTTAAGCTGTCTGTAGGCTGTGTGCATTTTTAAATTTTGTTCTCTTTGATTTAGTCCAGTCTTCCGGGATGATTTCCGTTTCTAGTATTCATTAAGCAAATCTGTAAATCTTGGTTTTTTCCGGTTCCAGTGCTTACAACGTAAACATTGTTTTAGTGCAGTCCTCAATCTTATTGTGATTAAAAATCATTTACGGATTCTTGGACATGGTGAAAAGTGAAAATATAATCATAAGTGCTGTGGATTTGTGGAACTATTGACTCTGGCACTATCAAATCGTGAAAAAACAAATTATTACAACTAAATAAATACCAACAACTACTGGATTGAGGTTAGAATTATTAGGAACGTCATAGTGTCACTATCAATCACTGTCACTGTCAGGTCGATAGTGTAAGTGTCATTCATCGCATCGGTGCTGCCAACGCGAAAATCACCTTCCACCGCTGCGTTCCATTTTACGCAAAAAAGTTAAAACTTAAACATGGAAGATCAATTTCAAATTCTATTTGACAAGATGAAAATCGAAATGCAGAAACAGACGGTTTAACTGAAAGAATCACTTATTCAATCATGGAGAAAATGGATGAAAAACTAAAGCGTATTATAGCAGAAAATAGTATAGCAGAGTTAAAGATTAAAATGGGCAAAATTTGAGAAAGAGATGGAATGTTTGAAAAGAGAAAAGGAGCAAAACAACATTCTTATTTTTGGATTAAAAGAGGATGAAGAATCTACGTCAGGAATAATACAAGAGGTGAAGAAGATATTTAATAAAAACTTAAATATACACATTGGACATTTTGAAATAAACAACATTTATCGCATCGGAAAGAAAAGCTCAGACGGAAAGACGAGACCTGTCCTACTTTCCTTTGTCAATTTATGGAAGAAAAATGACGTACAATGAAAGGCCGGAAAAATCTCAAAGATAGATATATCACAAAGGACTTTTCTAAAGAAGTTCTGGAGAAGAGGAAAATGCTACAAACTAAATTGAAAGAGTAAAGAAAGAAAGGAAATTTCGCATTTCTTAAATACGACAAGCTTATAGTAAAGGAAAATAATGCAACCAATGATAAAAGAAAGAGAGAAATATCGTCATAGCCGCAAGACACAAGCAAAAAAACAACAAGTCTTGACGCCATCACAAACTAATAGGCGTAACGCTTTTGATGTCATGAGAGGTAGATCCAACTCTCTCTCTTCCTCTACGGTGGAAAATAGGCAATAACAATTAGATATCGGTAACCGGAAAACACAACAACATACAAATGTAAAGAAACCGAATAATTAGAAACCACCAACCTCCCCCAAGCCGACTGGTCTTCGTGGGGGAAAATACCACGACCCTCTAAAGATAAAAAAAAAACAGGAAAAAGAAATACGTTTTTGAAGATTTGTCTATTTTAAACAAAACTACCAGGAAAACTAATAGGAACACGTGCTAAAAGACCACGACATATTCAAACGGTAAAAAAACAACGAATGTACCGGTAGCACTGATTTACTTCTGAGCAATCTCGAAATATCCTTGCAAGGTGGGGAAAAAGAATGTATATCGGGTCAGGAAAAATATAAAATATTGCTTAAACAATTAAAAACTGAAAGTTAACATCACACACAAAAGTAAGCAATTATTACAAGAACGGAAATAACTTAAGAACTTCTATAACACATAGTAATAATGGCGAAAAGGTAGCAGAAATAAGCAAAAAATTAGCGAACAATTTAGAAGAAAACGGAAAACAAAAAGGTTAACAATATTAAGGAAACATTTAGAAAAAAAAGAGGAGGAATAAAGAAGGCGCTAAAAGAAATGAAGTATAAAAAGGACTGGATTCCAAATGAATAAAATGAAAAATGAAAACGAATTATGGTGGAAAGAAAAGCAAAAGACCTAAAATACTAAGAATTGCTACGGAATACTGCCAAAATCTATACGAAAGTTGTAAAGGGAACAAGAAATAAAGGAATATAATTCAGTAAATAAAGTAGATGAAGAAGATTAAACCAATTCTAAAGGAAGAAACAATAAAATCAATCGAAACACAAATCATCATCAGGACCAGATTTAGTCACAAATGAACTACTTAAAACTACGTTACCAGTGTTGGCACCAATTTCACCTAGTCATAACACTCAAACAAAAGGAAAGGGTGCAGACTCGGAAGAAGCTCCTCACCTCCCAAAGGATTTTTTTTTTTTTTTTTAGGGGTGCTGATTCCTACCCGAGAAGTCGCTTCCATTTATAATGGATTTCGATGGTATTAATCTTCCCGGCGGCGCTAGCCGCCAACGCTACAATGTATATGAGAGCTACGGAAATTTGTTTCCGCCTAACAGAGGCGCGTCGCGTCCCCCAAGAAGAGGACGAGGCCAGACGCGGTCTCGGCAAGGGTTTCAAACGGCAAGAGTTGAAAATAAAAGAAGAACTGAAGGCGCAAAGACGCTTGTAGGTGTTGATGCAATGATAAAATCCACTCTGCATCCAGGAGCCAAATCAGGAGATGATCTTCTCGCCAAGATTGGCGAAAACCATAATCTAAAATCGATTAATTTAACAATTAGCACACGAGGAATTGAATTTGGTTTATGTCATCTAAACTTCATCGCCGTTTCATACCACGAGATAGTGGTACCAAATGTATATGCGCAATATCGCGTTTTTTTAGCAGTGCTCGAAGCTAAATTACAGAATTTGAAGAATTCATACCCTTTGCCTGCCCGTGATACAGACTTAGTCTACAATTATCAAGTCAACGCAGATCTGCTATGTGTCGCGCAGACTGTCACAGTTGCTCCGGAGCCAATAAAAAGAATTATAAATGCAGTCGGCATCGTTAGTTATGACGAAGGGGTGTATATCCCAGCCGTATCTAGAGTTGAAACCGATGATAGAGGTCGGTTCATCCCACAATCGCAGAATATTCTGTTTTCGTCGTTGAGACGAACAGTGGAAGCTTTAGCTGATCCAGCAACTCCCGAGCGTTATAGACGCCGTTTTATAGAAAATAATCCGATTCCAGGTGTTGTATGGCACAATCACCTGTTGCAGAATCCAGACGAGATAATGCCTCCAAATTATACTACGGATAACTTGCGTGATGACATTGCGCTATTAAGTCCGTACCTTAATAAGTTGCAAAAGCACATTCCGAAAATGGTGGATGGCACAATTGATTTCAAGAGCACTGGAAAGTTGTCATCTTTTATATGTAATAAAATGTCTGATCTTCGTATACCAACAAGAGAGGCAGGAGAACAGTTGCAGGACTATTACCGACGTGCGTATCCAGTTGGAAATATAAAGGATTTCTGTTCATATGTAAAGCTACCGGCAGCAGAAAGATTTGAGGGCCAAATTAATTTACTGGGTGAATTACCTCGTTTTGATAACCTCGTGTATCCGATGTATGCTATGAGAACAGAACACGTGTGTAAGTATATCGTGCATTCTGATTATAAAGCAATCGCCCAGATGGCTACCCCTGAGGTAGAATTGGTGGAAAATGCAATACAGCCCATATCGAGGGGTCCTGGGTCAAGAAGGCACCGCCCACCAGCCAATAACTCGATTGAGTTACATGAAAGTTTGACAAATCGTTGGACGGTCATTCTTCAAAACGGCCTTGAATCTGAAACTAATGCTAGTATATTACTAGGATATAATCACCCAAAGAATGAAGAGAAGAATTTGAATGAAGAGGTAGCAGCTGCAATGAACGAGAATGGTGTTAAAAGAGACAAGAGGATTACCGGAAACCAAATTGTGATATCGGCAGCAATCACTACGATCGGCAAGGTACTAAACAGTATGATTGACACGCATAAAAATGAACAGTACATCGAGAATTTATGTGATGCAGCTCGTCTACTAAGTGACTTGTACCATGAAAATTGTACCACACGAAGGTCGCTAATATTAGGAGGGTTAAACAAAGACCTAAAAGATTTAATGGAAAATGCCCCCATAAGTGAATTCCTATTTGGGGACAAATTACAGGACAAGGTCAATGCTGTTAAGGCAGTCAAGAAATCAGGGTTGGAGCTAAAAACACACCCGCTCAGCAAAGAGTCCCTAAGAGGAATAATTTAAACTACCGGGGCCCACAACGACCACAGGTGTCACATCATGATGATGATGCTGTTTAAAGTTAAATTAATGACTAAAATGAATATTTATCTATTATGGTTTTTGACGTTTAAATGTTTCTTAACCTTAACAGGTGTTTACGAGTAATATAGAAGTATGGAAAAAGAAGATGACTCTGTATGGTGTCGGACGTAAAGAATAGCACCATCCCATATCTTCCCGTGGGTATCGTAAGAGGCGACTAAGGGATTTGCGAGGTGTAACGTCCGGTGAGCAAAAGCCGAGCCAATGCTTGAGCCAGTGTTTGCTGAAGCAAACAGCACACCATACCCATGCCATGGCATGCCCATGTCTTGTTGGCATATTATGCCAACAAGTTGCCGACACGAGGGAGACGCTGTCCACAGAAATTTCAACATTCACGCCGCCAGGGACAGGATCGTCGCTGTCGGTAGATCAGGTACAAACTGGCGTACTTAAATATTTCTCAGACTACTGGGATAGTATCACTACTAACCCCATACGCAAATGTCAGAGGCTATTTCATACCCTTAACCGAGGATCCTGTTCAAGCCACAGTGCCACAGAACAATTGGTTTACGAAAAAGGAAACCAGCCTTATTTCTATACAACGTGTAACGTTAAATGCGCAAAACCTCAGACACCCCAAATGATTTTTATTTCAATTGACCTAATTCTGAGAGCGAAAAAATCATTAAAAAAACCTAAAGGTTTTATATGCTGTTTTAGTTTTACTGGCAATTCTGATTGTTTCTTTCATTCTTTCTTTTTTCCCGCGTATGAGGTAATTTTAATTGGACGACAAACATTTGTGTTTGTTTACTTATTTTGACAGGTTTGCGCACGTGATGGCTTGACCTATGAACAAAAATAGACAGGGCAACATTTTTATTATTATTTTTTGAAAATTGTGACCTATATTAAAAAGTGGTTCAATTGATTCTGCTTGTTATTCTGATCAAACTATTTTCAGGTTTTGCGCATTTAACCTTACACGTTGTATAAATAGACAAATTGTTACAATTAGGTCCTATACAAAGGTGTTCAACTGTAAAAGGCCAGTTTTTGTCCAAAATATTCTTACACCCTAAGTCCGATGGTTCCTGGAGGGAGATTCATATTGAATTTGAAAAAGTTTGTCTTTTCGTCTCACTTTAAATTAGCGGACTTAAGAACAGCAACAAAACTTATGACCCCTGGATGCTTCATGGCCACAATAGACCTAAGAATGCATATTATTTGATATCAATAAAAGAATCTGATAGGAAATATTTGCGTTTGCTATTCCAAGTCGAATTGTATGAATGGAAATGCCTTCCTTTTGTCTTAATACAGCACCATTTATGTGCATTGTTTACATTTCACTAGAAAAATTAATCATCAAAAAGTGCTAATTGAAATCCTTAAAAAGGTGTACTTCCCCAAGCCATAGTCGGCGGGAGATGACAACTAGTGATGGGTGTAAGGTAAGTTATATTACAAAATGAAATATTTGATTTAAAGTAGCTTACTACTACTTACTTCTAAAATTATTTTAAATTACAACTATTAGTGTCTGAAGACGAAATTGATAGTTGAGGTTCATCGCACGCAGGTATTTACTGAGGTGGACCGGAGAGTTTGTGATGAGCGAGGATGAATATAAGTTCCGCGTGTCTGTTAACCAAAATATTAGGTTCATATCGGGCCTCCATCGTCGTAAATAGTAATTAACGCTTCGCGTTTGTTTAGTCTGGTAGTCTTCAAGAAAATATCAATGACTCACCTGTCTTGCCCTCAACATCTCCCACCGGTCATGAAACACCTGGCAACAATTGGGCCTCAATATCTGCATCATCAACATCTCGCTGTGGCCGCCGTAGAAGTCCAAGATTTGCATTGATGATGCTAGGGAAAAATACAAAAAAAAATATGACACCATATAAAAATCTTTGTATAGATGAGAGGTCATGGCACCATCGTTGAAATAGAATAGAGCTACGGGGCCACCAGTTATGAAATCAGAAGCAGTTTTAGATTATACAAAAAAAATATGGGAAGCATCGATACGGCTGACATGCTACTGTCTTCTATACAGTGCATAAAAAAAAAAACAAAATGGTATAAAAAGTTGTTTCTACACTTAATAGAAATGCACGTATTGAATTATTTTTTTCTGCTTTAGGCAAATCAATAACGTGCCACATTTACATTTTGCAAAATTTCATCTGTGCCTTATTCGCCAAATTATAGAAAATGTTCATAGTCACAACACATTACCTCAATCCATAAGCAGTAGCCAACACAATCTACTTCGCAAACTACCGCAAAACTACAAAGATCACATGGCCGAGCCGTATGGTCAAATACTAACGCTGTAGACAATGTGCAATTATAAAACAAAGAAAAGAAACACGGTTCACTTGTAAAATATGCAAGGTGTATTAATTGTGTGCTGGTCCATGTTTTGATAAATATCACTCATATCACTAACACTAGTTTCCAAGTTTATTTATTTTTATTTATTTATTTATCTTACACACACTATCTTTACAGGATAACCCCAATACAATAGTGGTTTGCAAACACACACAAAATAAATTGAAAAATAAACTTACAGCTAATACTTAAAAATCTATCTAAAAATATAAAAAAACAGACATAACACAGAATATTAATATTTAAATATAACTAACAAAGTTCAACAAAACTTTTGCGAATTCACTCAGATTGCACGAAAATATGTCAAGTCTCTCATGCACTTCGTTTAGTACACAAATTGTGCGGGTGAGGGGTGTTTTTGACAGCAGGTTGGTTCTGGCCACAGGCACGGCCAGCAGTGGTGGCCGCCGCCGCCTCCACACGTACCGGTCTGGCACGGACAGCTTAAGGTGACACAGCACACCCGGGTTATACGCAGGAGCTTTAGCGCATACGCCGCAAGTGTAAATTCACGGCGCACTCTGAGTTCATTGTACCCCACCATACCCAGTACAAACAGTGTAGGATACATCAGCGGGTAAAATGGGTACACCCCATAAAGTTTAAAATACAAATGTCTTGTAAATTTATTCTGAACTCGCTCCAGCCTGACATTGTATTTCGCTTCATGAGGGGCCCAAATCACCGCACTGTGTTCCAAGTGACTCCTTACCAAAGCATCATAGCACCCTGAGCGTGGTAATGTTTGTGAATCCCTGCGACTGTCTCAGCACGAAACCCAGGTTTCTGTACGCTTTCTTGCATATCTTAACTATATGATCCCGGAAAGTTAGATCCGGGGTAAGCAGTACTCCTAGATCTCGTACCTGAGACACTCGCTGCATCGGCGCTTCCTCTACTATGTATTCGTAGGCTAAGGTGTTCCTCGCGCGCGTAAATGTCATCACTGAGCATTTCGCTGTGTTGAAATAGAGTTTTTTTTCATGACTCCACTCTACCACTCTATCTATGTCTTCCTGCAATCTCTCACAGTCCGACTCACCCTTAACCTCAAGCAGCAATTTGAGGTCATCTGCAAACAATAAACATAAACTATGTTTGACTACGTCTGGTAAGTCATTCATCATTAAAATAAATTCGAGAGGGGGGCACATTGCTGCCCTGGCTCACGCCTGACCTGGTGTAGTATGGTTCAGATTCGAACCCGTTGTAGTCAACGTACTGCTGTCGATCTTTCAAGTAGCTGGCGAAGAATTGTAGTAGGTGCAGAGTACAGCCAATTTTTGCCAGTTTCATTAGCAGTACATCATTGTCGACGGTATCAAATGCCTTTTTAAAATCAAAATATGCCATGTCCACCTGCACACCAGCATCGACGGCCGGCACCACCCTCGCCATGAAGTTAAGCAGATAAGTGGCAGTGCTGCGCGCCGGCCGGAACCCGTGCTGCGCGTCCGATAGCTGTGCTCACTTGTGCCTGCACGCTGAATTGGATGGCAGACTCGAACACTTTCGCAGGCGTCGACAACACTGCCACCGGTCTGTAGCCACTGACATCTGGACCTGACTTACCCTTGGGAACCGGAATCACTCGCGTGATTTTCCATCTAGGCGGAAACGTTGCTTGTTTTAAACAAGTATTAAAGATATGATGCAGGGGCTCAGCCAGCACTCTGCCACAGTCTCGGAACAGAAAAGCTGGAATGCCATCTGGGCCAGATGAGCGCTTCGGCTTGAGCTTTATGAGCGCTTCCCTTACGTCTTGAAGACTGAGGGTCTCGATGTGAACTCGCGCACTGTTCGCTCCAGCCTCCGCCCCCGCCGCCCGCGCATCCAGCCGCGGCCGCTCTTTATAATACACCGACTCAAAAAATGACGCAAATTGTCGAGCACTTTCCTCATCCGAAAGATGTTGACCATCCATTATGATAGTTTGCCTATTTAACCTACTTCGTTTGGACCTAATATACTGCCAGAATGATTTTGGATCTTTTGAAAATTGATTTTGTAATTTAAACTTGTGTTCTTTGTGTGCAATTTCGATAGATTTTTTAATACGAGCTCTGTACTTTGAAAATTCAGAATAATCACTATCCAGCTTTGTTTTTTTGAAAGTCTTATGAAATCTAGCTTTATTCTTTATATCTCTTATAATATCTGCGTTTGTACCATTCGGGATAAACGTATCGAGAATTTCCACTTTTAGGCTTTTTCCTGGGTACGCATCTATCTAAAATATCACCCAGTTTATCATAAAAAATATTCAACATATCCTCTAAATCATGCATGTCGTAAATCATACTCCAATCAGTGGAAGTCAGCATAGAGTATAACAACTCGTAGTCGGCTCGATAGTAGTTCCACTGCGGCCTAACACTACGCACTGCGGGACTGCCGCCGACCGAGGGCGCGGGCGGGGCGCACGCGGCGGGTGCGGGGAGCGCCCGCGCACAGTGCACACTGACCGCGAGCGGCGGGTGATGCGAGTCGACGGGCACGAGTGCGTCGTCGGCTGCCACCACCGACAACTCGCTAAAACCTGTGCTTAGAATCAGATCCAACTGACGACCTAGATAGTTTGGTACTGTGTTACTCTGAGTGAATTCGCAATAGGACACAAAACATTCATAATAATTTTTAACATTTACAGGACACGAATACAAATTAAAATCACCGATAACAATTATTTCTCCATATCTATCAGATAGTTTTTCTATTAATCTAAATAAAGTCAAGTAGTCATTCTCAGTACTCCCTGGTGGTATGTAAACAACACAACATAAAAACAAAAATCTATTTTTGAAATAAACTGTTGCACTAACCATTTCAAAAACGTAGGTGTCTATCGACGCGCCCGCGATTTGTACTTGTCGTAGCTCATATCGGTGTGTGGCCACTAAAAACGCTCCTCCCTGCTTTCGACCATCCGCTCGATCGCAACGTATTATTTGATATCCCGGAGGGATTATTTCAGAATCTTCTATGGAAGACCTCGTAGACCTCGTACATTTTGATAGAATATATCGAGGTTATGGCTATAATATGTTTGGTTTTGTTCTGTTTGAGTTCCGAAACCAAATCCACTCACTGAATTCTGAATTCATTGGCCAGATCTCGGCCAGATTCAACTTATCGAAACACTTTTCCGGTACTCCAACAACAAACGACGAATAATCTCTCTCGATTTTGTGTTTGATCTTGTCAATTTTAATTTGAACACCTGAGCCACATACATTTTGCACGTGATCGGCTATGGCCTCAAGAGTGGTATCCGGATGCAGTCGCCAAACATGTAGATATTTTTTGCGATCACTAACTTGAATTGCCTTCAACTCCGTATTTGTTCCCACTCTGACCTCTTTAAGTGGCCTGTTCTTTTTTTATTTTGAACAGTCGTCCATCCTGATTCTGTCTTTTCCGCTTCATCGATCGGTGGTTCACTAGTCGCCATCGCCAGTGAGCTAGTACTACACAAAGTTTTTTCCGGTAAAATTTCGGAAGACTTCGTGGCCCCACCTTTCTTTACCTTTTGCGGTTGGATGTGGGTAGAAGAAGTTGTGTGTTGTACTAACCAAATATACTTGTGGTCTGAAATAAAAGAATTTTATTTATTTATAAAAAGCAATTACGAGAATTACTTTTTCTACAAACATTTTTAATTTAAATAATGAATATGATTGAGTCTGTTGTTTTATAATCATGATTTATTTTAAGTGTTTAGATTTTTTGTGAAATTCTAAGGCTGGTATCGTCCGCATAAGCTATTGTCCACGTACGAGTATACTAAATTATTGTCTGTCGTTTTATATCTTTTGTAACGTTAAGCAGGCTGGTAGTGTAGAGTTAATTTATATTATAAAAATATAATCCGGAACGCCCTTTTATTCGCCGTTTCCTCCATACACTTCAAGATTGCAAATATAAGTAGGCCGTACTGTAGTGCGACCAGAACTTTTCATACTTTTTGGTTATCAAATTTAGCGCTTTTTTTTAAATTTGAATAAATTTATATCATGTCTGAAATTAAATATAGTACTTTTTATTTTCTGTTTGATACTACTTATTAATTTGTTTTAATCTTTCGTACAGGAAAAACTGAGAGTACAGTGAGGCGTATTGTAGATGAAGGCTATTAAAATGACGACAAATACGGAACCCGAAAAAAAAAACTGGACAAACAAAGATCAGGCCGTCCTAAGAAAGAAATGGATGACTTCAACATATGTGCACTTCGACAAAAGATTCAATTCTTTTACTCCGTAAGAAAGAGGTACCAACCTTAAGGACACTTCAGGTAGTCGCCAAAATAGATCTGGAGTTTGAATGTAGCCTAGAAGTCCTGCGTAAAATTTTGAAATCGATTGGGTTTTGTTATAAGAAGTTTCAAAACAACTGAGGGGCAATTGAACAAGCACATATTGCAGCAAAACGAGAAGAATACTTGGCAATTATTGCAAAAAGATTTTATCTGGACGAGACCTACATTCGCTCTTCATATAAGGTAAAACTTTTTGTATTTTCGCCAGGTTCGAAAATGTTGGCAATCTTCAAACGTGGAAGGCGTCACAGAAAATATATCGAAAGGAAAGCGTTTCATAATCGTCCATGCTGGAAGCGTGACCCCGGGGGTTTGTGCCAAACTGCCTACTTATATTTAGTGGTTTAAAAAAAAAAAGGTTAAAACAAGCTCGAAGATGAACAGAGATGACGAATTAGTAATTCGCCTAGGCGAAGATAGCAGCAGCAATGGCTGCAGTAGTAGGGAAGACGTTGTTAGTGACGCAGCTGACAGTGAAAATACTTTTTTTTAACGTAGAATTTTTGAAATCAGATGTTGAAAGTAATTAATTATTAAGCAATGGGATATAAATGGGAGGTAAATGAAAACCGAAAAAAAATTGACATTACGACTACAATTACTTGAAATACGGGTTTACAGTTATAAATAATAAACCTCAATGTGTAATTTGTGGCGATGTTTTAGAAAGTATGAAACCGTCAAAGCTTATGCGGCATCTCATAACCAAGCATAAAAGAAGCTGATAAGCCGTTGGATTTCTTTGAACGAAAGTTGAAAGCTCTTAACCAGCAGCAAAACACTGATTCATCCAAATTTTGCCAGCCGCCTTGCGAAGATCATCGCTCCACTTCACATCAATTCGAGTCTGAGGACGTCCTACGCTACGTTTACCGATCCGTGGTCTCCACTCAAGAACTCGTCTACCCCAACGGTTATCGGTTCTTCGGGTTACATGGCCGGCCCATTGCCACTTCAGCGTGCTAATGCGGTGGGCTATGTCGATGACCTTGGTTCACTGTCGGATCACCTCGTTACGAACTCGATCTTTCAGAGAAACCCCGAGCATAGCCCTTTCTATAGCACGTTGAGCGACTATATATCAACATAAAAGTCGAGCGAATACGTTTGGATGAGTTTTTAATTCAACACTATAGTTATAATAATGGGACAGTCAAACTAAATATGTCTAATCATTTTGTTAAATCTGAAACAACAAACAAGTCTCAACGAAAACAAACGAACAATGATGATTTAAATTCCAAATTAGGTATTAAAAAAGAAGTTGAATATTTACGAGACTCTTGCGTTCTTAAAAATCCAAGTCAAAATCAAGCTAATAAAAAAAACAAAACGACAAGGTCCACAAATCAGTGTCGATTTTGAAGACGAGTCTGTATTACAGGATAAACTTATAGAAATAGAAAACTGGAGAGGACTTGCCATTTGTCGCAATAAAGCAAACCCATCATCGATGCCACTGTACATCTTACAAAATGGCAATATAGCCTCAACGAAAAATATAAAATTGTATTAACCAATACTTGTGCATTTGACGCAACCGCTTAAGCTTTCGCGGTAGCTTATAAAGATAGAATCTTACTCCGCCAGTTGATAGATTCTACCCAAATAATAAACATAGGTGCAAAAACTAAGTTTTTTATTGATTTATCAAATACAAAAAATACAGTGAAGAATTATACAAAAAACGAGATTACTTACTAACTCCACTCTTTAGTTCTGAAGATAGTGTTCACGATGCCAAGCCGTGCCATATAATAAACTGTGCATGCAATATCACAAAAATATTTCAAGAAATCTGTTTACCATACTTTTCTACCAATAGTAAGAAACGTTGCACAAACAAACAATGTGCTTATCTTGAAAACTTGCCATTGAATATAGACATAATTAAGCATAAAGGCATTGACAAATTACAAGAGTCAGTAGAATCTGGCATCAGAAACGAATTTGCTCCTATTTACAATTTTTGTGAAATAGGCACTATAGCATTCAATTATGATTTAATTATCTTAGAATTACATGATTTGTATTTAGATATAAATGACATGCTTCGTAATATTGAACTAAATAATAAAATTGATTTAATATTGGCTATTATTGAATATGTATCGTCTTCACAATTGACAAGTATTGGTCATTACAAGGCTTATTGTTTTAGACCTCGCAAGTCGCAACAGGTCATTTCAACGTTACGATGATTTATTTAGTAAAATTCAGAAAGGTGTAAAGAAACATAATGCCTCATGCAATTATTTATACAACTGAATAGTTGTATCTAATGAAAATTCTGAAATGAATGGTTAGCTTCATATATTAGGTCTTTACCTATGAAATTGCCGTTTTGTTTGAAAAAAGTTAAAGTATTTTTTTTTTTGAACTTATTTATTTCTTTTATTCAAAGTAATCACCCCTGCAATCAATGCATCTTTGCCAACGCTGTGGCAGCTTATGGATGCCCTTCTTGAAAAAATCAGCTGGACGGGAGACAACAAACTCTTCAAAGGCGTTTTGTACTGCCTCTCGGGAATTGAATTTTTTTCCCGCTAAAAAGTTGTCCAAATTTTGGAAAAAGTAATAGTCGGAAGGCGCAAGATCTGGTGAGTATGGCGGATGAGGGAGAGCTTCCAAACCCAACTCATGCAGCTTAGAGACGGTCTGTTGTGCAGTATGGGGCCGCGCGTTGTCGTGAAGTAGCAGTGGAGACGAACGATTGACCAAAGCTGGTTGCAGACGTGCGAGTTTCGCCATCATTGTGGTCAGTTCTTCAATGTACACATCTGCAGTAATGCTCTCGCCGTTTTGTAAAAAGCTATGATGAATCACACCAGCACTAGACCACCAAACTGTGACCATCACCTTTCTAGGGGTCATTTTTCGTTTTGCACATTGCTTTGGTACCGAACCAGGATCTAACCAACTTGCTGAGCGCTTTCGATTGTCAAAAAGAATCCATTTTTCGTCGCACGTAACAATTCGGTTCAAAATTCCTTCATTTCTGTGCCTGTTAAGCAGCGCAAGGCAAGTCTCGACGCGTACGTTGCGCTGGCGATCGTTAAGTTCGTGGGGTACCCATCTATCAAGCTTTTTTATCTTGCCAATCTGTCGCAAATGGACCAATATTGTTTTAATGCTAACATCAAAAGCTGCTGCCAGCTCAGCTGTAGATTGAGTTTCATCAGCTTCAACAATCACCTTTAATTCATCATTGTTGACCAAAGTTTCCGGACGACCACGAGGTTCATTTTTCAAGTCAAAATTCCCAGAACGGAACCGAGCAAACCAATAACGGGTTGTGCGTTCGTTTGTACAGTTCTCTCCGTAAACGTCGTTGATGTTACGGGTCGTTTGTGCCGCGTTGGTGCCACGACGGAACTCATATTCTATAATTACACGAAATTTCAAAGTATCCATTATGAGGAAAAATGTTGAAATGTAATGAAAATACAACGCTAATCAATAAACAAAAGACTGATTTTGTAAATAGAATGTCATATTTTTAAAACAAAATTAATTTGAATTTAGAAATCATAGCCAATCAAAACTTTTTTTTGTTTGAAAAAGTCTGTACTGCAATACGGCAATTTCATAGGTAAAGACCTATTATTTTACAAATTTCATTCAAGCATACACATTTACCTCTCGTTCCAAACTAATTATTAAATGTATTTTTTTCATGTACGTGCATAGCGTACTAAAATTGCAGCTAGAATGACGTAGTTCCAGCGGAAACAGTTTTTGTTGAATAGCTCCCCAATGGTTGAAGTTGTACTTACCATACACAATTACACGACGTCATACACTAAATATCTCCAAAACTGAAATTAAGAAATTCGACATTTTTCCGCTGCGACTACGAAAACTCAGATTCGGATGTGTTGGCATCGTTAAAGCCCTCTTTTTCCCTTACAATGTTGTGTAGAACGGGACATGCCTTAACTATCCATATAGCTGTTGTTTTGTTGACGTCTAGAGGCCGGTGGAATACTCTCCACTTATTAGCAAGAATTCCAAATGCACATTCAAGGTATCGTCTAGCTCTGGTCAAACGATAGTTAAATACTCGCTTATTTACGTCCAAGTGCGTCCAGCTAAATGGCCTCATAAAATTTTCGTGTAAACCGAAACCTTCATCGCCGATTATGACGTAGTGAACTCTCGTTTCTGAGACTGTTGTTAATGGGCCAGGTTCTAGTATTTGTAAACTACTATCTAGCATAATTTTCCAAAATTTCGACTCCTTGAATAATGATGAGTCACATTCTTTTCCATACGACCCAACACTAACATATAGAAAACGATAGTCAGAGTCTACGATCGCTAATAATATGATGGAAACAAGTCTTTAAAATTTAGGTACATTGAGCCACTTTTTGCTGGTTTTCGAAGTCTGATGTGTTTACCGTCCACTGCTCATAAACAGTGGGGAAAAGGAGATTGTTCTAGACCGCCCTATAACCAACAAACATTTGACGTGTACGTTAATTTTAATTATATTTTAATATACTTTTTAAAAATAATAAATTCAAGCGGACACTGTTTAATTCTTAATGGATTTTTAAAAGTGACCTCATTGGTTTTATTACCAAGCAAACCCGCCATTATTATTATTATTATTTCCTTTATTCATTTTTCATCTTATTTAGTATATTTTTAAATATTTCTTATTTATTTATTTAATATCTATGGAAGACTAACAGCTAGCAAAACAGATTAAAAAAATAGTACGTGAGACTTATAAAACAAAAAAGGTAAAAAAACATTTAAAAATATAAAAAACAGGTTTCCGCCGGTATCGGGAGCAGGGTCCAAGCTACCGGTGGTTAGGGCTGCAGAGACAGGAACCTCCTCACAATGCGGGCTGTATCGAGGAGTACTGCCTTCTGAATCTGGCTCTTGATCCAACTGCCAAGTGAGAGCTTCGATAGATGTTCATCGAGGCTTTTAGCCATTAGGCCATTGGCCGTAACGACAATCGGCACAATGATAGCCGAGTTCACATTCCACATGCTGACAACCTCGTGTGCTAAGTCGAGATATTTTATTTGTTTCTCTTTCTCAGCCTTCACGAGGTTCTCGTCATGCGGGATGGTAACATCGACTATCATTACGCAGCGCGCTGATCGGTCTATCACCACTATGTCAGGCTTATTGGCGACAATAGTCCTGTCAGTAATGATAGGCCGATCCCAGTACAACGTGACATGGTCTTTCTCGAGAACTGGGTCGGGCACATACTTGTAGTACGGTACCTCAGATTCCACAAGTTCATATTTCAAGGCAAGTTGCTGGTGAATAATCCTGGCTACTTGGTTGTGCCTGTGCAAGTACTCGCCGTTAGCCAGACGAGAACAACCAGAAATAATATGTCTGATGGACTCACCCGGACGGTGGCATGCCCGACACACGTCCACCGTCCCGTCCTTCATAATATGTTTCCGGTAGTTGTTCGTCAGCATAACTTCGTCCATAATCGCACAGACAAAACCCTCAGTTTCCCCAAAGAGGTCGCTGAATCGTAGCCAGGACACGGATGCTAGAAAGTCTACATCGGGCCCATGAAGAGCCTGGTAGAAGCGACCGTGAAGTGAAGCACCTTGCCTTGCCATACTTTCTTGCGGTCATCGGTAGCAAGTACGACAGGTTTGCGCCAGTTCTCTTTAGCCATGGACAGCGGGGTGAGTGCCTTGTCCACTGCGACCACATCTCGGTGCATACCCACCTCTGTTTTTAAAAAATATTCTCTGAGGCTGCACACCTCGCGGTTGTGGAGGGTCTTCGCGTTTAAAAAGCCTCGACCCCCGCACTTCCGCGGGATGTACAGTCTCATCACCGATGATCGTGGGTGATGCATCCGGTTTGCGGTCAGCAGTGTACGAACTCTCCTATCCAGGGCGTCCAGTTCGGTCTGAGTCCATTTGAGTATGCCGAAAGAGTACATTAAAACCGGCATGACCCAACCGTTTAAGGCGCGCACCTTGTTCCCGCCTGAAAGAAGGCTATTTAGTACCTTCTTCAGGCGACCAAAGAAGCGCTCCCTCAACGATTGCTTCATGTCAGCTACGTTAATACCTAACGCTTCCGACATACCCAAATACTTATAGTTTTCGGATGAGGAAAGGGATCTTAGGTGTATGGAATCAGAGAGCTGAAGTCCCTCGGATTCCATAATCTCCCCTCGCTTTACATACATGACTGCACATTTGTCCACACCAAATTCCATCCTGATGGCACTACTAAAATTTTCAGTTACTTTCAGTAGTTCTATCAGTTGCAATTTGCTGGGGGCAAAGAGTTTCAGATCATCCATGTAAAGAAGGTGAGATATGACCTGACGACCTCTCCTCAACCGGTAGCCTAGACCTGAATCCTCCAGAAATGTGCTTAGAGGATTCAGGGCTAGACAGAACCAAAGAGGACTCAGACTGTCGCCCTGAAATATTCCCCGTTTAATCCATACAGGCTCAGCGTTCCCCTGGATCTGTCGACATCCTGGATATCGAAGGACCGTCCTCCATTGCCTCATACACGACTCAAGGAAGGCGCGTAGAGTTGCATCAATCTTGTACAACTCCAGCACCCTCATGAGCCATGTATGTGGCACAGAGTCGTAGGCCTTCTTGTAATCTATCCAACATGTCGACAGATCCTTGCGGGATCGACGAACCTGTTGGCTAATGGCCATGTCGATGAGGAGTAGCTCCTTAGTACCACGGGACCCATTCCTACATCCATTTTGAGAGGCCGACATAATGGAATTACTATCGATGTGCTTGTTAATCTTCACTCTCAAAATGGATGTAAGAAGTTTATAAACCGTCGCCAAACACGTGATCGGTCTATAATTCCTGGGTTCCGCAGGACTACCGGACTTATGAAGCAGGTGGGTAACACCCGTTGTAAGAAACTCTGGTAGCGACCCAGACTCTAAGCATGACTGGAATTGAGATGCCAGGCAAGTGTGCGAACTAATCAGCCATTTAAGCCAGAAGTTGTGCAGTCCGTCCGGTCCCGGAGATTTCCAGTTCGGTAACGGACCAACTGCTCTGGCAACATCTAACGGTGTTATTATAATTTTATCCATTTCTGGGATGGATTCACACACTCGCTCGACATCTCGCATCCAGTCAGCCTCCGTATGACAGACGGGCACCGACCAGATGCTGCGCCAGAATGAACTCGTGGCATCATCATCTGGGCGGCACACGTCCGTCACACTTTGTTCGGGTCGCTCCCAAGCTCTGTATACCCACCTCTCATCACTCTGGAAAATGCGATTCTGCGAGTACCGATCAACACGCTTCTTATACCGCCGAATACGGTTCGCCCATGCATAAACTTTCTGCTTCAGGAAGTCGATGCGCTCTGTGACTCCGGACATGTATTCTTGAGGGCTGGTTCCAGTCCCCAAGAATGCCCGTCTCACAAAGCGCATCACACGTGGGCGTGTATTGCCCTCCCTGAAGCAGTATAGTTTGCCGATGAGTACCCTGGCCCCATCGATACGGCTCTCGATCCTGCGTTGCCAGGCTGGTACGGCTGGTTTTGGTCGAGTAGCTACGTCAAAATTTGGGAATTTGACGTTAGCTAAACGACAAGCCGCTACAGCCCCACAATACAAGATCGAGTGCGTATCAACGAGGTTCTCACAACTCTCAAAAATATTTTTGAGTTGCGAGTCCAAGGCACACACCAGCGCCCTATTTTTCTTATGCATGGGTAACCGCGGTAATCGGGGCCTAAGTTGGGCAGGAGTGGATCGATATTATTATTATTATAAGCCTATATTGTCCCACTGCAGGGCAAAGGCCTCCCTTCCCTCCTTCCACTTTTCGCGATCTAGTGCGATTGTAGGCCAATCCTTAGAGAACGAGTCCAACTCGTCCCGCCATCTCCTTCTGGGCCTGCCGCGTTGTCGTTTCTTGCTCTCTGGAATCCATTGAGTGGTTATTTTTGCCCATTGCACCTCCGACATGCGGCAGATGTGACCAGCCCAGTTCCATTTCAATCTAGCAGCTGTAAAGCCAGCATCCGATATTTGGGTTTTAGAGCGAAGTATGGAGTTTCTGATGCGGTCCGTAAGTTTGACACCCAGTATACTTCGCTCCATAGCTCGTTGGCAGACTCCAAGTGTGGACTTCTGACGGTTTGTAAGCGACCATGTTTGTGCTCCATAGGTGAGGGTGGGGAGAATGCACATGTCCATGAGCTTTCGTTTCAGTGAAAGAGGGAGAGATTAAATGATGAAAAATCATTAAATGTTTCATCGACCAGTAGCTCTTCCAGGCATTTTCGGTACGTCGAGCAACTTCTTTATCTTGTCTTGCCTGGAAAGAGACTATCTGGCCGAGGTATATGTATTCATGGACATATTCCATCACCACACCCCTAATTTCAATATTACGCTCGGCGCCGTTCGTCATCAGTTTTGTCTTGGTCATGTTCATTGAAAGCCCGACTTGGAGACTGGTGTCGCTCAGCTGGTCGAGCATTAGGCTAAGCTCAGCTGCTGAGGAAGAAAAAAGGACAATGTCATTGGCGAAACGAAGATTAGTCAACCTTTTTCCGCCGACGACAATACCCTTATCTTGCCAATGTTGGTTTACTTCTTGGAAAACCTCTTCCAACGTAGCTGAACGTGAAGAGTTTGGGAGATAGCGGGTCACCTTGCTTGACTCCTCTCTGAATGGGAAATGCTGGTCCGGTGGTAGTTAGGCGTATGGCTGCTGTGCTGTTGTGGTATATTTTTTGCAACAGGTGAATATATGTGGATTCTATATTGTGTTTGACGAGTGCAGAAAATATTGCGCTATGTGTTAAGCTATCAAAAGCTTTTGAGTAGTCAACGAAGGCGAGGTATAATGGCAGATTGAATTCCTGGTGTTTTTCTATGATCTGGTTCAGAGATTGTAGATGGTCAGCAGTCGAGAGGCCTCGGCGGAATCCAGCCTGTTCTGGAGGTTGGTGGAGGTCTAATGTTTCTGATATTCGATTTTCTAGGGTTTTAATGAAAACTTTGTACAGATGCGAGACTAAGCTAATGGGGCGGTAGTTCCCAATATCGGATTTATCACCTTTTTTGTGTAATAGAATTATGTTCGAATGACAGAAGTGACTAGGGAAGATGCCTGTTTTGAGAATGGTGTTAAAAAGGTTGCAAATGTAAGGCAGTAAGGTTGGTTCTGCAACTCGAAGTGATTCAGTGGTAATGCCGTCCTCACCAGGACTTCGCTTATATTTCATGCCTCTGAGAGCCCGATGGACTTCAGAACCAGTAATTACTGGGATATCATCATAGCATTTGTAGGTTTCAGGTGCGAATTGGGGAGTAGTGTTATCAGAGTATAAGGACTTATAGAACTGAGTGCATATCTGAGTAACTTTAGTCCTATCTCCTTGTTTCACACCGTTACTGTCTTTTATGTGTGTTATTGTGGACCTGCCTGTATCCATGCCGCGCATGGCTGTTCTTAGAGAGCGGTTGTTTGTTAGAGCTGTATGAGCGAGTTGTGTACTGTAATTTCTAATGTCGTGTCTAATGCTTCTCTTTACTTTACGATCGAGTTTTCTGTAACCTAAAGATTGAAAGTTCTTAGTCTGTCGTTCCTCGATAAGGTGAATTGTGCTATTGGTGAGTTTCTTTTGTTTTTTGGTATGGCTCTTGATATTTTGGCTAGCGGTTTTTATGACGTGTTTTAAATTGTCGTATTGTACTTGTACATCTTCTGAGAATTTTGTTTCTAATAAACTGAAACTATTTTTAATATCTACGTTAAATGTTTCTTTATTTGCAATTAATGTAATCTTGTCTAAACGTTTTATTGAATGTTGAATTAGCTTGTGTCGGTGAATCTTCATTTCAAAACGTACATCTATACGGACGGGTCGGTGATCGGAACTAAATTTAATTTGGTTAAGTGCTTCTACATTTTTAATTATTTGTTTGCTGGAAGACAAACAAAAACCGATCTCGTTTTTTGTGTGTCCGTCGGGAGAAAACCAAGTCCAACAACGGTGGGATTTTTTGTGAAAAAAGCTGTTGCTCACACTTAGGTTCTGACCAAAAGCGAATTCTAGAAGCCGCTGACCTCGCTCGTTGCGTTGTCCTGAGCCATGTGGGCCCAGGACATTTGTGTTGTCAGATGTTATTCTGGGGCCTATTTTTGCGTTATAGTCTCCCAAGACCAATGTCCATGTTCCTCTGTTATCATCACAGGCTTTATTTAGCAGATCATAGAATTCTTCAATTTCATCGTTGCAGTGCGCCGTGTTTCATGTCGCCATGTTTCATTTAATTGTCAATGTGAATGTCACAAAAGATTTGATAGTGTCGCTCTCGCTCATAATACATAAATATCGATATCGACGACGATGTCCATATTATCTAGTGAAATACAATGGATGTTCGATATTTATCACTTCCAAAACATTGAAAATGTGCAACGTAAAAGTTTTTCATGCATATTTTTTTCATGGAATTAGTTCCGTGAACATTTTTATGGAACTTATGATGAATATGGCCGAACACAAAATGTCTAGTCGAATGAGGGATTTTCTGACAAGTGAGAAAATATTAGTTCAAAAGAGGCGGTGGTAAAAAATACGTCACTGTCTCTGCTTTTTGACATCAAATAAGCTTTTTTACTAACGGAACTTATTTTTGCTATCAGTACCCAATAAAACAAAGACGTATTTTTTACCCACGCCATCTATTGAACTATGTTTTTTCAGTTGTCAGAAAATCTCTCATTGAACGATTGAAATATCATTTACGACGCAACTCTAGTGAATTGTTATAATATCGATTCCACGACTTCAATAGCCATATTTTTACTTTTTAAGTACTTAAACTCTATTTTTAAATGTCGCAAACTAAAACTTCTCATATTGCTCGTTGGGAACAATATATTTTATTTTAGCATTAATTTAATGTAAAGCAGAATCATAGCAACAACGTATAAACATGTTTGAAACGGAACAAATTAATTTACATTTGACATATTGATCTGTCATTTTGGTCTACTAAATTAACCACAGATTAAATAGGTGGTCATTGATAATCGATATACAAGGATCGATCTTCGAGAGTGCATCTCTACGTCACTACGTCAGTCGCTTCGTCTCACGCGCTGGCTGTGATAGTGTTGTGTAGTTGTGACTACCTACCTATTTGGCGATTTCTTTTGGCGTTTTTGATCTTGTTTCTGTTTTACGGACTACGATTTGGATTGCTTTCAACGTGACCTGGCTTCGAATAACTGATTCTGTGATCTTCTAAAACGACACCTTGGCATTTTGACTACGGATAACGGACTTCGCATACGAAATGGAAAGTGGATTTTGTATCAGCTGTGGCTCTGCTGGTAGTTCTATGTTGTTGGAAGATGAACAGATTCGTCGATATATTCAGGAAAGGGCTCCATCACTTTCGGTAAATAACTGTTAACGTGTATTTAACTTATCAACATTTTGTAGAAGACATAACGTGTAATATTTTTCTAAATTGTTATTTATTTTTGTCTAGGCTTTTAATGCAATCATATATACCTACATTTTAAGTATGCGTTCCTTCAGTTTCAAGCAATTGATATTATATGCACAATATGCTGGACTTCGGCACAACAAAGCATACAAACAACATCAGAATACATTGGTAGAAATTGTGCACTATGCCATATAACACTGGGACCTCGAACTCGTTCTCATCAAGTTATTGCTCTGAGAACTGACACACAGCACCATATTAATATTAAGAATATTATCACAGGAAGATTAATGCCATTGGAGGTATTTTATTGTCTAATTTTGTTAAGCTACTTGGAAATATCTTATTGAAATACCAGCTCAAAATGTACTTTTTTATTTTAGATACGTGCTTCTCACCATATTTGCCATCCTTGCTGGCAGAGAACAGATCGTGCTGCTAGGCATTATTCAGAACCGTTGTCATCTACACATACTCCAACAAGAAGCAATCCCTTGCGATGTGCCAATTGTGGGATCAATTTAATAAGATTGAGAAGGTACATACTAATTGACGATGCCATTTTCCTGCAAATACAGCAACGTGTTGCACCGCAAGTGGTCAGTTTTTTTCCTATTTTAATGTCAAATATGCATGCTAATAAACATGTCATGCTGAGAGTCCCTGTCAGTTTAAGTAGTATGTAGGCAACGCATCTTAGGACCTACATACATAATAATAAATTCACTGTGTAATTTATACTATCATTCCTATTAATTATGGATATGTGGAAACTGAATATTCTTACTACATTTCAACAAATTAAACATATTTTGCTTTACAGGTGACTGCAACTGATCACATTTGTGATGCCTGTCATAATTTACTTCGTACTTCAACGGGAGCCTCGCAAGATACACATGACTCTGAAAACATTGGTCATCAGAACATTTGTTTGACATGTGGAGTGTCACTTGTAAAATATTGTGCACGTTCTACTTAATATTATCTGTGGTGATTGCTCCCAACTCTATGCTACTCTATATAAGATCTCTCTGCTAATAAATGGCAAACGAACAAATGTGTCTTTTACTAAATGGTCCTTAACAAACGCTTCCACTGCGCAATAGTGACAAAAGTTATCTAAAATGTTAACATAAAGTCATCGAAAATGTGAAGATAGTGGAATATCAATAAATAAATAAGCATCAGATAAAATTGTGAGCAAAAGCATCGAATAAAAATAAAAACGGCGGAATCAAGTTCAAGGGAAGTATTACCGCTTCTCAGTCAAGAACAAAATTTTTATAATTGGGAATTCAGAGTTAAGCTACTGTTAGAAGAAAAGCAAGTATGGAGTGTGATTGAAAGCGGAGTTGTGAAACCCGAAACTGAAGAATTTGTTAAAATGGATGCTAAAGCCAAAAATGTAATAGAGCAATGCTTGTCAGATAAGTACTTAGAAATTGTAAAGAAATGTAAAACTACCAAAGAAATGATGCATCAGTTAGAGTACACCTTCGAGAGGAAAAGTATTTTCAATAAACTGTACCTGAAACGTAAGCTTATAACCCTGAAATGCGGAAAAAGTGAAAAATTGCAGGATTATTTCCTTAAATTTGACAGCATAATATGTAAGCTAACAGCCGCTGGATGTACTGTAGATGAAATGGATAAGGTATGCTACCTACTATCTTCTATGCCCACAGAATATGATAATGTCATAACAAGTATTGAAACAATGACTACAGAAAAAACAGTTGACATAGAATTTGTCATAGCAAGATTATTAGATGCAGAGGTTAAAGAACAGAATTGTGATAAAAAACAACAACCACAAACAGCGTTCCTGACATGTTACAATTGTGGAAAACCGGGACACAGAGCCAACCAGTGCAGAAGTGGACAAGGGAGAGGACAGAATCATTACAAAAGAAGAGGAAGCTTCAGAGGTCAGTCAAGAGGACAATCAAGAGGCACATCAAGAGACTCCGGATCGAATCGAGAACAAGGAACAAGCGCTATGTGTGAGGTGAATGATATATCTTTTGTAGCGAGCGAAAATGTATTTTCTGTGGACATGTATAATGAGGATAACTGACTCGGGGGCCTCTCAAAATTTAATAATGGATAGTCATGAGAAGTACATGCTGAATATTCAATATCTAGATGTGAAAACTAAAATTTATGTAGCCAATGGCCAATACTTGACTTCTATTAAGAAAGGAATCTTAAATGTTAAGTTTAATAATGTATCAATTAAAATAGAAGCATTAATTGTTAAAGGATTATCACACAATTTATTGTCTGTCAAAAAAATATTAGAGAAAGGAAATTCTGTCAGATTTCATAAAGATTCTGTATCTATAGGTACAAGGAATAAAATAATATATGGTGAAATGTTTGGTAGCCTGTATGCAATAAATCTGAAACTAAATTTAGAAAAATGTTGCACAATTATCTAAACTAATATTATAAAGAGGAATGATTTGATTGTTTGTTTGTATGTTTGTTTGCATTGAATAGGCTCGGAAACAAATGGTTCGATTTGAAAAATTCTTTCAGTGTTAGATAGCCCATTTATTGAGGAAGGCTATAGGATATATATCATCACGCTACGACCAATAGAAGTGGAGCAGCAATGAAAAATGTTGCGAAAACGGGGAAAATGTGACGCAAACGAAGTTGCGCCGGACAGCTGGTTAATGATAAAGATCTATGGCACAAAAGGTTAGGGCATGCTAATAGGAAACATTTAAGAATATTGAACTTACCTAGCTCGGAGGAACCATGTGGACCATGCGTAGAAGGAAAATCAACAAGACAGCCATTCTTACCTACACTCAGACCAAGATCAAGATATGTAGGAGAACTTTTACATACAGATTTATCAGGACCTGTGACCACACCAACTAAAGAGGGTGATGTATACTATCATTCAATAATAGATGATTATTCGCATTTTACAGTTGTATACTTATTGAAAAGAAAAAGCGAAGCAGCTGATTGTTTAATAGATCATATTAAGAGAATAGAAAGACAGACAGGAAATAAAGTAAAGAAAATAAGAAGTGTAGTGGGGGAGAATTTAAAAATGAAAAGCTGTACAAATATTGTAGTGACAAAGGTTCAACAATTTACTACTGCTTACAGTCGACAATCCAATGGAGTTGCAGAAAGAATGAATAGAAATATTTACAATAGAGCTAGAACATTATTACTTGAGACTGGATTACCAAAAACATTATGGGGTGAAGCAGTACGGTGTGCTGTCTACCAGATCAACAGATGCCCATCTTCGGCAATTAATTTTCAAACACCAGCAGAAAAGATGTTTGGACACAAGGATTTGACAAAACTCAGGGTATTTGGATCAAAAGTATGGGTTCATATTTTACCAAAACAGGATAAACTTGAGCAAAGAGCTAAACAAATGAGATTTGTAGGATAATCTTCGGCAATTAATTTTCAAACACCAGCAGAAAAGATGTTTGGACACAAGGATTTGACAAAACTCAGGGTATTTGGATCAAAAGTGTGGGTTCATATTTTACCAAAACAGGATAAACTTGAGGAAAGAGCTAAACAAATGAGATTTGTAGGATATAGTTCAAATGGATATCGTCTATGGGACCCTGAAAATAATGAAATAATACTATCAAGAGATGTGAGATTTGATGAGACACAAATTAAATACAAAGAAGAGACTGAAAAAGAAGAAAATGATAATATTTATTTGGAAAAAGAATATGAAAATGAGATAATGGAACAAAAAGATACTGAAAAGAAGGATCAAGAAGATGACGATAAAACTGAAGAAATAGAAAGTGACCATGAAGAGATTAGAGAAATACCAAAATATACAACAAGATCAGGAAGAGAAATTCATAAACCTAAAGACTTAGAAGACTATGATCTAAACATAGCTTATTGCTTATGTGCAGGAGAACCAGTAAACTATGAAGAAGCAATACAAGATAAAGAATGGAAACAAGCAATAAAGAAAGAGCTAGACTCGCACAAGAAATTAGGAATATAGAAAAGGTTCTATATAATAGGAAATGAAATGATCATTTATTGTAACACACTGAGTTTAATGATACGGTTACTATAACTAAACACACTTTATAAACAAAGACTATGATTACATTAATACAAGTTGACGCGAGTGACGCGGTTAGCGCGGTTATGACCGGCTGTGTGTGGTAGCGTATTTGAACTGCCACGAACTCAGAGACTGCATCGTCTTAAGTAGTTGAGTTCGTAAGGGTGTGTGCATGTGTGGGTTCCATACCACTACATGTCCTCCCCCCTTTGATAAAAACAATTTCATAAAAGGTAAAAAAAATAACTACCAAAATAACAATCTGTAAATTGTAAAAATAATTATATAAACTTAGCAATTAATAAAATCTAAACCATTTTATTATTTGTAAAAGAATACTTACATATAACTATTAACCATACTTAACTCTTAAATTTATTATACAAAATAAAACACTATGCTAACAAGAGCTATTCAGAATGTGCACAAAAACAAAACTACACATATGGATGCTTAAACTAAAGACATTTGGTAAAAAAAATTAAATACATTGGTCAATAAGTATACAAAAAGCTTTTTTTACACACGTGAGTTAACTTAAACATTTCTATAAGTGGTAACGATAACTTATGACTAAATACATTATAAGTTGACATAATTAGTGTTAGAAAGCCACATGTTTGCTTAGTTTTGTTCGACTATTTTAAAACACAGACCACTACACCGCACTTCACATTTCACATTGATGATTTTATTGCTTTGGGACTGTCCACAAAAAATATTTTAAATGGCAAATCTTACGGTTTTTTTAACAACTCGACCCGTTCTTGTTGTGACAAGTGGCTTTGTATGGTCGAGTGGGGTAGATTGGGCTGCAACCGGAGTCTTTGCTGTTGTTTCGGGCGTACCGAAATCTGCATGTGGTGACGCAAGTGCAGAGCTAGTAATAACATAAGCAGGTTTGGGACGATCGAGAGAAATAGTGACTACTCGAGAACCTACTTGAACGACGTAATGCTTATCGCTTCGTTTGACGATTTTTAATGGGCCTTCGTATGGTAGTCTTAATGAACGCTTAACTTCGTTTTTAATGAAAACATAATCCGACATTTGTTTGTTATGTGTGTATTTTCGAGTTGGCTTTTAATTGCACATAATCCAAAATACCATGTACATAAATCTCTTCTATTCTTGAAAGAGCGTCGGCGGCGTTATTAAGCTTGCCCTTAACGTAATCAATTTTGAAAAACTGAGAAATAAAATTCAATTGACAAAGACGTATTGACGGATCTGGATGCGCGAGAGTGACGGCATCACTTATGTGTTGTTTGCACCGATTAAATGCGTTGACTGCTTCTTCGGTCCAAGCGATTTTTGTTTTGACGTTTTCTTGGCATTTTACGAAGGAGTTGAGTGGGTCGTTGATCCCCTAGCTCGACTTTCGTAATCCACGCCTGTAATTGCTTGGACTCGGACTCTTCTTATGCCGCAATTAACCTGCTATTTGTGCACTGATTATGGTCTCGAATTGGTGAAACCATAGTCGCGGGCGTGCTGTCCAGAAGGCGGCGATGCGGGAGTTGATGGTGATCGCTCCCGTTTCTGGCGGCTGGTGCTGGTCTATGGTATAACACAGACCAGCTTGATGAGGTGCGTAGTCGCTTGCATGTGCGGCGCCAGCCGTGGCTGCCGTGGGCGCAGGATCGATGGTAACGACGGTCAGCGGCAGCAGCAGTGTTAGCGTTGGACATCTCGAATTTGATGAGATAGTTCACAGTAACAACACTAAACAAGTCTAAGTCTGTTTTTAACGCAATTGCACTTGCGGGTAACAGTGTAATAGAACCGTATTTTTTTCGTCGGGGTCACCAACATAGATCACGTCGGGTTTTTTTTTTTTTTATTATGACACCCTGGATAAAACTAAGAAGGTGTGAAGCCACGATGGCGACACAGTCAGCGAAACAGCAACAGCAAGATGCAGATGACAAACCACCCGTTAAGCAGAGAAAGCCTTTCTTGCGTAAGAAACCAGTTCTTACCTCACGAGAGCTGCCTAAGCCAAAACATCTTTCAACAACATCCACACAACTAACGAATGATCCGCTATGGCAACAAGCTTTTGTCAACGAGGGAGAGAGAGGACTAGTTAATGCAGAGGGCATAAAGAAATTCATTGCAGACGCGTCAGGTTACGTCGCATTGGTCGAGAGGGAGTATGAAGCTATCGGTGATTGTGATAAACATGTCGTTAAAGACGTCCCACTGAGTGCTTATGCATATTATCATCACACACTGTGGTGGTATCGCGTTGCCTTGATGGCCAAACGCAGAGGTGAGGCGAGCCAAGATCAGGATAGACTTATCCATTTTATCGAAGGCTACGACATAGTGTTAGGGGCAGGAGCCGCTACTTACTTAGCTGGTATGGGCGATTACACCGACGTCAGAGGGGTAACCCACTACCTTACCGCTGAGAAACCGGGCAACGATGGACACTTCGGATTAATCACTGAAAGGACACACCGCGACTACGAAACGAAGATCGCGCCAGTTCTATCGTTCAACCGTTTTGTCTCGGATATCAAAGCGAATGGCAACGACGACGAGTTTAGAATGCCTAATGGCGTTCTACCAGACCCACCAAGACCAGCCCCAAAGCCACAAGAGGAACGTGCTCAAGCGCAACCCGCTGCACCGGCCCGAGGACGAGGAAGAGGAAGAGGTCGAGGCAGGGCCAGACGCAATGAGCTAACTCTTCTCACGGACCGACAAGACGGCCAACCAGTTCAGGAGCCACTTGGCGGAACTCAAGAACCAGAAGACGACGAGGAGGATGAGGAACCGGAACCCCCACCACCTAGACACCAGCCAACAGTAAATATGTTAGGTTGGCGCGCGCCAAAGCCGCTGAACAAAAACCAGCGCTTCAATATGGTCAAAGTTCTCAATGACCTTGATGATATCGAGTTTACTAACACGCGCTATCGTATCCATCCGCGTATGTTTGAGTTCGTAAGGGTGTGTGCATGTGTGGGTTCCATACCAAGTATCTAATTTACCAAAAGGAAGCAAAACAATAGAAACAAAGTGGATATTTAAGCAGAAACAAGATGGAACCAAGAAGGCAAGGCTAGTAGCCAAGGGATAACAACAAGAAGGACAAGAAGGGTATTATGCACCAGTAGCAAGATTACCAACTATTAGAACAATGCTCAGTCATGCTATACAAGAAAGATTAATATTAAAACAACTAGACGTACCCACCGCTTTCTTAAATGGTGATCTGAAAGAAAATGTCTATATAAGATGTCCTAAAGGAGTTGATCAAGAAGGAAAAGTACTAAAATTAAACAAGGCATTATACGGACTTGACTTGGACTACAAATGGGTTCAAACAGTCAAAACATGATTTTTGTTGTCTTTATAAAAATGAAGATACATGTCTATTGATATTTGTTGATGATATATTATTACTTGGGAAATTGAAGAAACTAAAAGAAGAATTCAAAATAAAAGATTTAGGAGAAGTAAAAAACTATCTAGGATTGGAAATTACAAGGAAAAATGATCAAATGGAAATTAAACAGACAGAAATGATAAAAAGAATTCTAGAAAAGTTTAAGATGCAAGAATGTAAAGGAATAAATACACCAATGGAGACAAACTTCTATGCAGAAAATGAAGAAATCATTGATGTACCATATAAAGAATTGATAGGTTGTTTGCTATTTATATCTATGAATAGTCGACCTGATATAACTTATCCAGTTGCATATTTGTCTAGATTCTTGGACAAGCCAACAGCATCACTATGGACAGCAAGTAAAAGGATTTTAAGATACTTAAAGAATACACTAGAAAAAGGACTGATCTACCAAAGGACAAAAGAAGAGAAGAACCTAATTGCATATGCCAGATGCAGATTGGGCAGCAGACAGAACAGACAGGAAGAGCACGAGTGGATGTGCAGTATTTTACTGTGGAAACCTTATAAATTGGTTTTCCAAAAAGCAGACATCAGTTGCTCTATCTACAGCAGAGGCTGAATATGTTGCAGCAGCTCAGGCAGTCAGCGAGTTAATATACATAAAAGGCATACTTTATGATTTGACAGGTTTGTCAAATATGCCTACAACATTATTATTAGACTAGCTGTCCGGCGCAACTTCGTTTGCGTCCCATTTTCCCCGTTTTCGCACCATTTTTCATTGCTGCTCCAATCTTATTGGTCGTAGCGTGATGATATATAGCCTATAGCCTTCCTCAATAAATGGGCTATATATATATAACACTGAAAGAATTTTTCAAATCGGACCAGTAGTTTCGGAGCCTATTCAATGCAAACAAACAAACAATCAAATCTTTCTTCTTTATATATTAGTTTAGATAACCAGAGTTCTATAAGATTAATTAAAAGTATGATAATGGGAAAAGATCCAAGCATATTGACATTTAAGCTCATTATATAAAAGATATAGTACATAAGAAATTAGTATCAGTAAACTATGTTCCGACTGATGAAAATGTTTCAGATTTGTTCACAAAGGCTGTACCAAAAATAAAACACAATTATTATGTTAGTAAACTGAATTTATTGTAGATGATAAGTAAGAAAATTATAACACTACTGTTGTTTCATGTATACCTCAGTAAGAAGGTACTCATGTATATCTAATTAAAGCTGTTCCTAAAAGTTAATTGTTATGAAAATGTGTTAAATTTTTTTTAAATTTAAAATCCAATTTAGGACTTTATTTTCAAAAATGTCTAAATTGAGGGGGAGTGTAAAATATTGTGCATGTTCTATTTAATATTATCTGTGGTGATTGCTCCCAACTCTATGCTACTCTATGCGCAAGGTAATAAGAAGCGCACTATACAAAACGTTTGCTTACATATACGCTGTCACACGGCGTCCGCTAGGCGACAGCGGGTATATCTTGCCACTTATCTTTACAATAAGGTAAACAAAATCCTGAACATAAATCCCCTTACGACTCGTGAAACAAAAAAGAAGGTAAAAATCTGGCTACTGACACAGGACTACAACGCAACTGAAAATTTATTACAATCAACATAAATATATATGAACACAAATAAATGGTATACACACACGCCCTCACACACACACACCCACATTCACATACCTGCACCCACTATTCCTAATTTATTATTATTATTTTTCATCCTGGCTGTATTGTAATTTGATCTAATTTTATTTTACTACAATCTTTAATTTAAAATTTATATTGTTTTAAAATGTATCCTGATTTTATGCGAATATTGTTTAAGATTTAATAAGATTATTTAAATTTAATAATTCTTTTAAAAATAATTCATTTAATAATTCTATTTTTAATGTTTAATTAAATATAATGTTTAACTAATAAACTTAACTCTAAGTAATATAATTTTGTCACCTTTTGCTGCATAAAACTTGCCCAACTGTGACCTAAATGGAAGAAGTCACTGGCTCTTGAAATACAGGTACTCTAACCTAGCTCTTGAGCCAGGGTCTCATAAACCTGTAACCTGTTATTTATGGCAATAAAGAAATTTATTATTATTATTACTCTATATAAGATCTCTCTGCTAATAAATGGCAAACGAACAAATGTGTCTTTTACTAAATGGTCCTTAACATCACTAACTCAAAGTCGAAGACACTATATAAATGCAGAGATTAATCATCATATTGTTGATATTGTACGCAGTTGGATCCAACCACGTGAGGTTAGTATTTCATTAAATTATTACACAAATGTTTTTTAATTAAGGTGTAACCACACACCTCAGAGCAGCCAGGCAAGAATCCTTTCTGTGTCAACCAGTAACATTGACAAATGATGTTACTGATTATCGCATGCAGTTAATAAAATATTTTTATATTAAAGTATTTACCCTGTCATCTGAATTCCTAAGCTATATTTTTATATAGGTTGGTGTAATTGTGTTGTCACTTTCATATTATTTTCATTATAGTTACTTATATATGAAAATTCTTTCTCACATCCTTATCTTTAGATGTTTTGTTTTAGATGAATCTAGTAATCATTAACATATTTTTCGTTTTAGATTGAAGCATCGGATATACTTTGCCATAGGTGCTATCAAAGAGCAGATACAGCAGCAGTCAATGCTATATTACCACCGGTAAACAATGTGATTCCACCGGTAAACAATGTGATTCCACTGGAAAATGAAACAGTAACCTTGCCCAATTTGTCAAGAGCATCAGATACTCATAATCAATGCATATTTATAGGATGTCACAGCACTTCACAAAAATTAGTGCCATTTGTGTTAAGATCGAGACTTTTTAGAGACCACAATTACTACATACCACCAGAGTGTCGCATATGCGAACAGCATCTGGCACGGCAGCCCTGGACAGAGTTACTAGATGTGGAAAACGCCAACCGTCGATTTAAGGGTCGATATATTGAAGATTTTGTCGAGTTACTCAAGATTGACAAGTGTGTGACAGATTTTGAAAATATTGATTCAATGGACGACAATTTGGTGTGGTACTGGATTTGACGTACCAAACAACAATTTATGGAATTGCTCACAGAACTGCCAGATTTTAACCAGCGGGCTACATCTCTTGGTGCATATTTGGTGAAAATTCGGACTGGCGATTCTAATGAAAGAATCTCTACTTTATTAGACATACCTCGAAGCACCCTTTTAAAACTTATAACAAAAGCAAGAGAAATAATGACTGAACACTTTGTGCCAATGCATTTGGGGCTACCACACATATCCAGAATGGATGTTGCAGCAAGAAACTTGTATATACCGGAATCTCTGTTTGGCAATCCTGGAAGTGACTTAGAAAATAGAAAAGCTATTGTAATAATGGATGGAACATACATATATATATGTTCCATCCACGTTCAAAAGAGCAGTTATTATGCCTATCAAAAAAAGACATATTCACTTCATAAATCAATCAATAAATCTTGAATCTTATAAAGCCATTCATTGTAGTATGTTGCGATGGTTATATAATTAATGTTCTAGGCCCGTATGCTGCCACAAAATCTGATTCCGATATCGTAAAAGACGAATTTGAAAACCCATCAAAACCCATGAGACAATATTTTAGAAATGGTGATGTAATGATACTTGACCGTGGCTTCCGTGATAATATTTCACTTTTACAATCATTAAATTATTCTGTGCACTATCCTTTATCGTTAGAGCCAGGTGAACATCAGCTGAGCACACAAAGTGCAAATGAATCAAGAAAAGTGACATTATATCGCTGGGTGGTGGAGGTGGTCAATGGGCAATTCAAAAGAGATTTTAAGCTGCTGCGACAGGAGTATTTCAACAGAGCATCAAAGAATTTAATGAAAGATTTTAAGGTCGCAGCAGCTTGAAGAATAAGTTTCACCCGGTTCTAACAGATAGGGAAGATGCCAGAGAAATTATTTCTATAATTCAAGAAAGAATATTTATGTCTAATGTTTTAGCAGATTTTGTGGAAGAAAATAATTTAAATAGGAGACGGGCTCGTTTTGAAATTATTACTGTAGATAGCGAAAATCTACAAGAATTTCCACAAATTAATTTAAATGATTTAATGCTAATCCCTTTAGGTATATACCAAATTAAACAGGCCCGATCATATTATGGTGAACATGTGCGACAGAACGGTTCCTATATTATTGAAGTGTGTAGAGAGCTCGACCAAGACCTGATTATTAACTTAGAGTCAGTCACTTCCAGTAGCATTATATTGCTTGTACGTGGCAGAATACAAAGCCGACATATAAGCAATAAGACATATTTTGTTTATATTTTGCTAGACAGAAGTCAAATTGGAAGACAATCTATTATGCAATATTGTTGCAACTGCATTGTTGGGCGCAGAACGATAGGATGCTGCGCTCATATCATGACCATTATATCGCACCTACGGTACAATAACGTCACTTATGCAATTTTTGTCAAAACTGAACTGAGTATGAGAAAATACTTCTAATCCACCTCTTTACTTGGTGCGTTATTGTCACTTGTGTAGTACGCGTCGTTTCCTTGTGAGGGCATTAGTGTCTTACGGTTTTGGCGCGAATCTGGATGGCACTGGGAGAAACAACGTTTCATTGGTTAGTTGCAGGAGAAGGAGCCTCTTGGAGCTACAACGTTACTAAGGTGATTGTGACAATTTATTTTTATGTTTTTTGGAGCAATAATGACACTTTTGTGAAGTAATGACGTTGTTTCCCCAATTTTTGTATTTTATGGTTTAAATTTAAACATTAGTGACGATATTGCTCCAGTATAGTAGGATTAATGTTGTCGTTTTTTAAAGCAGTCGGGTATTTTGTTTTTTTAAATAATAGTAAGTTATTGCTAATTATGATGATTTGTTCTTACATGATTAATTTTATTGGCCACTTTTTAGGAAAATTAAGGCAATCTAATAAGTAATTATTTCGCGGCAATTATAATCACAATATTGATAAAAATAGTCAATAATTTATTTTGTTACTATTATATTACCTGTTTTTTATCATTTTATTGTTATTTTTTTTCAGAATGAATCAACGCGGGAAACATCTTGTGCTAATGGCACTTTCTAAAAACTCGAAAGTGAAAACAGGCATGGAAAACTCGATTGAAGTCCAAAACTCAGCCAACTCTACAAGGTTACCTTCAGAACCAAGAAGTATATTGTCTCATAATACGGATTCCGAGGTTCAAGTATCACCATCCAACAACCTAGATGACCCCACAACTACAACAGCTACCTTACAGCAGGATGATAATTCTTTAGAGAAGCAAGGTAACTCTCCGTCTATTTTATTTGCGGCTGATGAAATGTATGAACAAGAAGGTGTCGGCTTTCAAACAGGCGATTTTTCCGGCACAGATTCAGGAGATGAATATAGGCCTGGCCCTCGTTCAAGATCTTCTTCATCCAGTAGCTCTAGTACCAGTTCTAGCAGTAGCTCTAGCAGTAGCTCCAGTAGTAGCTCCAGTAATAGCTCCACTGATACTTCTGTAGAAAACAATAATTCTAATATCGAGAATCTTGTTCACGAGTGTAACCAACCAGAGCAAACTATCACTAAACCGAGGGGAAGAAAGCGTACGCGTAATCCAACAACCTGGAAAAAGAATGTTGCCAAGCAATTGAAAAACTCTGGTCAAGCGTATATCTCAGTAAAGACCAAAAAACTAAATCAAGGTAAAACAATGGGGCCTACATGTACCTCTAAATGTCGTTTGTCTTGTGCTGATAAGTTTACTGAACAAAAAAGGACAGAAATCTTTGAGTCTTACTGGAAGTTGGAAAGTATAGAGAGGCAACGAGATTATCTAAACGCTTGTACAAGAACACTAAAATGTGCTTATCGCCGTATAAAGACTGACAAAAAGTACGACAGAAAAGAAAATACTGCATATTACTTGCTAAATGAGAATAAGGACATCCGCGTCTGCAAAACTTTTCTGATCAACACTTTGGGTATCACACAACGGATCATACGAACTGTTATCGACGGCAAAGCTCAGAATGATGGTTTTATTCCGCGTGATCAACGAGGAAAACACGGAAAGCAATGTACATTGCAACCTGAAATTATACAAGCAGTAAAGGATCATATCGAGTCAATTCCAAAGGTTGAAAGTCACTATCTCAGGGCTAGTACTAGCAGACAATACATTGATGGGGGCTTGACAGTGGCAGAATTACATCGAAATTACTCCGAAATTCAGAAACAACATAACAAGCCTATTGTAAACTACGACGCTTACTCACGGATTTTCAACCAAGATTTTAATATTGGATTTTTCAAGCCCAAAAAAGATCGGTGCGATGAGTGTGAAGCATACGAAAATGCCTCTGAAGAAGAAAAAAATAAATTACGGGATAGTTTCAAGTTGCATCAAGAGGAAAAAGGCTTAAGTAGACATGAGAAAGACAGGGATATGAAAAGGTGTCATGAACCTGAAAACAACACAATTGTTTTCACCTATGACTTACAAGCGGTGTTACCATGTCCTGTTGGCAAATCAAGCTCATTTTACTATAAATCAAGACTGAATTGTTATAATTTAACTATATCTAATGCAAACAAACAAGAAACAACCTGTTATTTTTGGCATGAGGGGTTGGCTAATCGAGGAGCCATTGAAATAGGGTCGTGTGTGTTTAAATACTTAGAGCAGAATGCATTTGAAAAACCAGGCTGCGATGTCATTATCTATTCTGATAATTGCTGTGGTCAGCAAAAAAATAGGTTCGTTTTTGCAATGTATTATTATGCAGTGAATCGCTTAAATATTAACTCCATTCAACACAACTTCTTGATTCGAGGCCACACGCAAAATGAGGGTGATGCAGCTCACTCGGTAATTGAGAAATCTGTGACTAGAGCCAAAAATGCTGGATGTATTTATGTACCCGATCAATACATTTCCCTAATCCGTGGAGCCAAAAAAACTGGCAAACCGTTTGTGGTAAATGAAATTAATTTTAACGATTTCTTCGATTTGAAATCACTTGAAGAGAACATGAACTTTAATATGGCGAAAAATGTCAATGATTGTGTTATCAAGACCGGTGACATCAAAAGTATTAAATTTACCAAAAATTCAGATAATTACCAATATCGAAATACATACAAAACAAACAATTGGGAGGAAGCAAAAGCTATTATTTAACCGAAAAAACTACGCGGCAATAGAGGCAATCGAAGAATAGAGGAAATAGAATTGAAGGCAGCTTACAGCAACAAAATACCAATTTCAGAACGTAAAAAGCGTGATTTACTGCAACTATTGGAGGCTAATCTTGTGCCAAGATACTATGCAAGCTTTTATAATAATTTAATTTAATCTGTATTATTTATCTTTTACAAAGCCTGTGATGCTAAGTTTAAGTAAGTAAGTAAGAGTAAACATTTTTTTTTACGTAGAGTAAGTGAAAAAAGTTGTATTTGATACCTACTGTTGATTATTAATTAGTTAGATATAAATACGGGTTCAAAAAGCCTAATAAATAGTTAAGTTCAATTAATAAGTGCGAGTAAAGACGATTGTTCAAGTTTAATAAGTGAGAAGTTGTCTGTCATTATGAGTCTGATTAATAAAGTTAAGAAGTTATGTTACACTTTGCCATTTTAATAAATATTTTTAAGAAAAGCATGATGACGTGTTTTATTTGTTAATGACACAATTGACCGATAAAATATTTTCTAGATCCACAACGTCACTTCTGCGAGGGTAGTAATTTTTAAACTTTTATATTTCCATAATAGTAATTTTTGTAATTTTCGCTTTTATGTTAAAATAAAGATTAAAGTTGTAGTTTAAATATTATCAATTTATTTTTTTATTTAACAATAACTATAGAGTGTAACAGGATGTAGAATTTTCAAATTCTTCTGAAAAATTACGTCAGATGCATAAGTGACGTTATTGCACCGTAGGTGCGATATGGTATTTAAGTTATGCCCGATATGAAGGGAATGTAGCCCCACCTGCACAATTCTTAGACAATATTTTAATAGAAAATGTAGAAGATAATGAAAATGAATAAAACTAAAATAATAAAAAATAAGTGTTTTATTTCTGTTCCTAACTATGAGAATGTCATAATATGCTACTTACAATACATGTTGTTGGTCTGGTCGAAGTATGCGACTGGATTCATATCAATTGCATAATTAAAGTGCTTCAAATCATATTCTGAAATCTATTTGGTACCAATCAATACATAAAATGAAAAGAGATATAAGTATACAGATATTCAAATGTTTACTTTTTCTCAACTGACGGTTTGTATAGAGTGGGAAATAGGTATGTAAGAACTTATACCTTAACAATGCTTCTTGTACGGCTGACTTTGTTTAATGAAGTATAGTTATTATGGTATCCGAATCACCCTAGCTTGTTATGTACTTAATCTTCAACCAACAAATAATAACTGTACCTAAAAGGCATAATAAAACTGTAATTACAGTAATATTTTACTGTATTTGAAGTTTAATGCTACTTAGAAACCAGGAATAGCGATTTTATAAGGAATTACTTAAGTTTTCTTTTATTAAAAATAACCTCAAAATCTGTTCCTTTTTTTAAATAAATCTGTTCTCTAAAGTGTCAGTCAAGAATTTTTTTCTTATACTATACATATACTATATATATAATATACTAAGGGCAATTTACAAATAGAAAATGATTTTTTCTATGCTGTTGGCTCCAGGGCGAACAAAGTATGGGCGCAGAACAATCTCCTTTGCTTTTGTGTCGAATCCATTTGCTATATGCTCATACTCCCATTCACTCAATGTTGTGGGAAGTCGCATAAAATAAACTCGTCACTCAAGTTGTTCTATACGCATCGTGTAACTTCCTTAATAATGTTGCTTATTGTTGATACACCGACACGAAAGATGTAATAAATTTCTTGAAATGTACACCTAGATGCTGCATACCTAAAAAAATAAAAAAAATCAATTAGTATATAGTATTTTTATATTGACCAAAGTAACGTTAGTGGCCACCAAACTTTTTATGGGAAGTCGAAATTTTTATGAGCCTTGTTAGCAACCAACAAATTTTGTATGGGAAGTCGAAATTTTTATGAGCCTTGTTAGCAAAGTCGTAGATCAAAACTTGTTGCTTTTGACCTCACTAATAAGGTTTATTAATAATGGGCATACTTTTTTTGCTTCCCATTATTTAATTTACTGACCGATTAGTTCTTGCACTAACAATTTGACTAATCCACTGACCAATATGGTAATTAATTACTGACAAGTCTATTCTACCTTCTTATTCGCCTTTCAATTACTAAGCTATTGACAACCATCTTATATTATTATTTACTTGTTTCAGGAAAATATGTTATAAAAAATGGAATTCGACTGGAGATGCCTGGATAAGAACATTGAGTGAGAAAAAAAAAAGAAATGCGAATGAAGTAGACGCCAAAATGATAGAATACATGAATGATCGGTTTAAAAAAAAGTTAAAATGAGCTTGAAGAACCCAATCTATCGTTCTACAAAGGTATTTTGCCGCAACTGGCTTCACTAAATAACGCTCAAATTTTAGAATTTCAGTCTGGAGTGATAAACCTTTTACAAAATATGAAAAGTAGGATATGGTCAGTCAAACTACGAGTGGTTTCCACTCCTCACTACCACACCCAAGGTTATTTTAGCAGGCCACATCATCCTGACTTTACACCATCAGTAGAATGTTCGCCATCAGTAGAATCTACATTCAGCCAGGAGTCAGACTTACCAGATCTGTGTCTGTTTTGAAATAAATCTTTGTTTTTGTTAACCTTTTTGTCATTTGAAATTTTAATTGATAATAACAAAAATAAAAGTTCTTGCCTTAAAAATATCGCTAGTTTTACTTCAGGGCACAGGGCTTTTCCTCAATTTTGTATCTTTCTTTTTTAAATCCTTTTCTAATTGTTTAAGAAGGTCATCAAAAGTAGACGTCGTCATTCGGCAATAGGTAAAAAAATTTGATTCGTCTTGCATTTGACGCACAAGAGCACTATGACAAAATCTTTGCCTTAAAAATGGATGTTTCCAATAACGCCGGGGCTTCCTCCGACGCAGACGACGATAGTACCAATACAACAAGACAACGTCCATCCTCGTAGAAAGTAGGCGATACACTTAAGAACGAAAGTCCAGAAGCGTCGGATCTGTTAAAATCGGTCCTGTAAATGCTGTGTGAACATTAAGAGCGTTTATACCCTACGGCATTTCATACAAACTTTCAAGTCGTTATTTTCCGAAATGACTGAACCGATTTTAGTGAAACTTCCTACGCATAAGCAGTATACAGAGGTCTAAAAAGTTACTAAAAAATATTTTCGAAAAACAATGTTACAGTTAAATTGGACCTATTTTTCTTCGATCAATAATAGTACTAGATTCCCGATGAGCGCTTCAAAAACGGCACGAAAAATTAGACCACAAATACTTTTGTGGTCTTATTTCAAATTAGTATTGTCCAAGCATAGCCAACGATAAGACGTCGAAATGCCACAGTGCGCGTTCAAAAACTGTGAAAATAACCACCGCAACACCAAAATTTTGGATGGAATATCTTTTTTTCGGTAAGTTTATATCTATAGGTATTTTTTCATGCACCAAAACAGAATTAAATAGTATAAATAATTCAATTACCTAATATTATAATTGTTTGGCCAATGTTTGCAACAACACACCAACTATTGTAACAAACATCGACTGTTCTGGAACAGGCAATGAATGGAGTAGTGTTGTTATTTTTTTTTTTTTTGTAGATTTCCTAGCGACCCATTTCGCTGTGCAGAATGGGTATCTATTGTCGCGAAAGAAAGAGGAGAAGAAATATATAAACCTCAAAAACATGCGAGAATATGTTCGATTCATTTTGAAAGTTTGGACATAACTGGAAACACGCATAGGCGTAGATTACTTAAAACAGCGGTTCCCAAATTACAGGTAATAATTAACATAAAGTAATGAACTAGTTTGGTGTAAGATAATAATTTGGATAAAATATTAAGTTGATTATGACTGTTTTTTAGATTCACGGACCAGTAATAGTGCTATCAGATAAGTGTTCAGAATTGACGAAAGAGTTATCAAATCAGGTATTTTTGTTTTTATCTTTATCGGGAGAAAAGTATACCTGTAGGTATTTTCATGAAATACTTTAAAACTGTTTTCAATAAACCGCGTATGTTTCTTTACAGGCCACATCTTCAACAAGTTTAAGTTTTGAAGAGACCACTGGAATACTTGACGTGCCTCGGGCTGATGCAGTTTGTTTTAAGTCTCCTGATGCATCACTATCAGATTTGACATCTATATGTGACACTCCTAGAAAAAGGTATTTAAAAAAGAAATTGACGACATGTCGCAAAATTATAGATAGTAAATCGAAAAAAATCGTTAATTTACAAAAAGTAAATAAGCGACTAAATAAGAAATATTATTCTTTAAAAAACATAATTATTTTGCTTCAAAAGAAACAATCGATTGATGATTCAATATTTTACGATTTGACAAAAAATGTGGAAGTTGCAGAATTATTTAATGGAATGTACATTAAAAATTTAAAAAATCGTACAAGGCCCTTCAAAAAATATCCTCCAGGTGCTAGAAAATTTGCTTTAACGCTGCATTTTTACTCGCCATCTGCTTACAAATATGTACGTAAAATGTTTAATACATGTTTACCACACCCCCATACGTTATATGAATGGTATCGAAGTGTAAATGCGGAACCTGGATTTTGCACCGAAACTTTAAATAGGCTTGAGGAAAAAGTAAAATCTAGTAATAACATAATTTTATGTGCTTTAGTTGCTGATGAAATGTCTATTAGGAGGCAAAAGATATGGACAGGTAAAAGCTATGAGGGCCTAGTAGATATGGGTTTAGGTAGCGACGACAGTAGCCAAATGGCCACCCAAGCTTATGTTTTCATGTTAGTTGCAATCAATGATTCTTGGAAACTACCATTAGCTTATTTTTTTATTGATAGTATTAAGGCAGATATGAAGGCGAATTTAATTATGATGGCTTTAGAAAAATGCAGTAAAATTGGTGTGCAAATTCGTTCTGTAACGTTCGATGGCTGCAAAAGTAATATTGCAACAATGAAAACTTTGGGTTGCGAGTTGGATGATATAAAAAACTTAAAAACTGATTTCAAACACCCCAGTGCTGATTATAATGTAGTAGTATTTTTAGACGCATGTCATATGTTAAAACTGATGCGGAACACCTTCGAATCCAAAAAAGTTATATATACTACTGGTGAAAAATCAATTAAATGGCAATATTTATCGGAATTATATAAACTACAAGAAGAAAACTCTTTACACTTGGCGAATAAACTTTCCCATCGCCATGTCCATTTTAAAAACCAAATAATGAACGTGAAATTAGCAACGCAACTTCTTAGTAGAAGCGTTGCCAAAGCTATTGAGTTTTCCAATAAGACCTTGAATATACCCGCATTTAGAGAATCAGAAAGCACAGTAGAATTTATTAAGATACTAAATGATCTTTTTGATACCCTAAATACTAGAAACCTTAAGGACTTTGGATTCAAACACCCTTTGAGTAAGGGTAATTCACAAAAAATATTGTCATTCTTGTCCCAAACTAAAGAATGCTTATTATCATTAGAAATTAATGTAACAAATAAAAGAACTCTTAAAATCGGTACCAATGTAAGAACTGTGTTTTCAACCAAAAAAGTACCACTTATCAAAACACAGAATAATACTGGATTATTTGGACTATTAGTGTGCATCAACAGTCTGACTTATTTGTATAAAACTTTAGTTGCAACTGACATTCTTTCTTTTTTATTGACATATAAACTCAGCCAAGACCATGTCGAGCTATTTTTCGGGAACATACGGAGTCAAAATGGACATAATAATAATCCCAACACTAGACAATTTAAAGCCAGTTTTAAAAAACTGTTGTCTCATTTAGAACTGGGTTCGAAATTTACCGGAAATTGTATACCTATAGAGAACATACCAATTTTATCTGGATCATCATCACTCAACAAAATTAACAACTTGACGATAGGTTATCGTTTTGAGGAAGCCGAGGAGAAAAATTTAAGTTCTGCACAAATTTTAAAAAATAGATCTATAGGACAGAATTTTGATAAATATCAGACAAATTGCACTGAACTGAGTGAAAAACTAAATCATAATCCAACTTCAGATATTGTTCCGCAAATAGTAGGTTACATTTCGGGTTTTGTAGTCAGTAGTCTTGTTAAAAAAATTAATTGTAAAAAGGATTTATGGGCTAAAGAAAAATTATGGTTTCATAAATTAATAGATTTAAGAGACATGGGTGGTTTATGTTATGCTTCAAACGATGTGTTTGACATATGCATGAAAACCGAACGTGTTATACGCAATTGTCTTCGCATGAGTGGTGGAAAATCAATGCAAAAAATATATGATAAAAACTTTATATGTGTCAATGTTTTAAACGCATATATTGAAAAGGATGTGTTTTCAGGGGGTAATGAACACAACCATAAAATAAGTTTGATGAAAGTAATTATAGAAAAATTCGTAGATGTAAGATTACATTATATTTGTAAAAAAGAAACCGCTCAAATAAAAAATAATTCAAAAAGACAGCTTTATAACAAATTGAATCTGTTTAAAGGTAACTAAATATTCCTACGTTACTATTTTAAATACTTTTGCATTAAAATACGTCGAAGAAAACACATTTCTTGTATTCCTTTTATTTTTAAATTTTGTGTTAGTAAAATAACGTATATTTTAGTAATAATTTAGTTGTTGTATTCCAATCAAATTATTTTCGCACTAGTATTTTACTAAGATTTTGATATGTTTTCCTTTTGACCCCTTACTCGTAGCTCGTAACAATAAGCCTGGCCCCTTTTGTGGGTACAGGCATGATATTATGTCGTGTGATTGCGTAAACAATGCATATACATAGTAAAGAAGCAATGCCGGTTGATTTGCTGTCATTTAATGAAGAGTTCCCTCGATTTTGACCTTCCATCATCAGCTCAGCAACATGAGATGATGATTACCAGGCTTAAATATCTGAAATGCGTTAGAAAGTACATGAAAAACATTGTATGTACTTATAAAATTTGAGGGTTGCTCTCGATTTCTCTGGGATCCCACTATCAGATTCTAACTTGGTGACAACTGGACCAGCAAAAGATTAAGAGTATAGGCTTTCGAATACAAAAAAAAAAAACCCAAATTCACAATTGGTCGAGAAATCGGTGGACAAACAAACAAAATGCAATCGAATTGAGAACCTCCTCCTTTTTTTGAAGTCGGTTGTAAATCGTACCTACTACTTAGTCTACTACTTTTTAAATCGGTCAAAAATATTTGTCACCATACAAAACGAACCTTGGCCTAAAAAAATATATTCTGCAACTCTACGTCTTTCAATACTAACTGTGTTCTGAGCATTGAAATGTAATACCAAGAACTACGTCTAGTTGTATATTAGAGTAAGCATGCAATTGTCAACGTTATGTTTTTAACCTTATCACTTAGATTTTAAGTTTCATTTTAGAATAAATATTTTTGAACTCATGACTTTTTATTTTCAAGCGACATTTTAAATTTATTGCCTTTTAGCTTTCTCTGATGAAAGGACTTAAATAAATATCTTTTGCAATTGTTATTAAACTTTATCTGAGAGTGTTAAGGTCTATAATAAACTGAAGTTGTTAATATTATTAAACTTTTTTCTATGAAATATAGATGTTTACGTGTGTGCAAACGTGGACACTTTGGCGATTCATTTTTGTTCCTGATCCTTTATCTAGTTCTATTATTGATCGAAGCTATTTTTAATTATCTATGGAAACAGAAATTTCCAATTATCTTCATTTTTAAAAGACATTTCGTACATTTTTTTTTTTGTAACTTTTTAGACCTATGTATACGAAAAACAAAACTAATTAACGCAAAAATTCTAAGTTTTGTTTACGATTTTGATCACTAAAAAAAAATGAGTGATTCTAGTGAGGAAGATTTAAGTTTAACTCCAAAAGAGTTAAAAAACCTTGTTTCAAATGCCGAACTAAGTTTTTTGCCCAAAAAATCGAAGGAAAGATATCTTAGAACGTTCGATACCTTCAACAAATGGAGACTTTCAAAAAATGCGAAAACTTTCTCCGTAACGGTTTTGCTGTCTTATTTCATGGAAATTTCAAACACGAAGCAACCCAAGTACATTGTGGAGTATTTATTCTATGATAAAATTAGTATTGGTAACGAAACTTGACATAAATATAAAAGAATATCATAAGCTGATTTCATTTTTTTAAAATACAGTCTTCTGGATGCAAAAGCAAGAAATCAAAAGTTTTTACGGCAAATCAAGTTGAGAAATTTTTAAACGATGCCCCCAGATGATACTTTTCTCGGATTAAAAGTAAGTTTAAGTTTAATATTTTGTATTTCTTACAATTTCTCACCCTGGTTAAAATAACTTGCTTGGCTTGCTTGGATTCAAGACGTAGAGAAACAATCAGAAAAATTACTGCTCATAAAATTACTTGAAACGAAGACCAAAATTAATAGATCTTTTGTGATAAGGGAAGAATACTGCGCTATTATCAATAAATACATTGCTTTACGACCTGACCAAATCAAAACCGACCGTCTTTTACTGCAATATTTGAATGGGAAGTGCAAGAGACAGCCCATGGGCATTAACAAAATTGACGAAGTGCCAAAGAAAATTGCACAATTTTTAAATCTTGAAGATGTACACCTCTACACGGGACACTGCTGAAGGACGTCGGCAACTCTTTTGTCCGATTCGGGAGCAGATCTTACATCATTAAAACGACACGGTGGCTGGCGGTCTAACACAGTCGCCGAAAGTTATATTGAAGATTCAATACAAAATAAAACAAAAATCTGCAACAATATAATAAAATCAATAAACCTCAAACCATCAAGTAGATCTTTGTCGCCCCAGCCGTCAACATCAAGGGGAGGTGCTGAAATGGAACCTACAGATTCTTGGACGAAGCCGTCTACGACGACGTCGGCTAGTGTTGCGGCAGAAGATACTTTCAATGCCTCACCTCAGGCCCCTTCTAATGATACAGGAATATCAAACACTCAAGTGAATACGAGTAGTAATAAAACAACGATAAATGTACCCAATACAAACGTTACTTTTAACTTGAAAAATTGCAGTAATTTTACATTTTATTTTTAAATTATTTTCATGAATAACAGCTCTTTTTATTTTATAATAAAGAATTATTTTGATTCGCTTTGTGACTATTTAATTTATTTACCTATGTAAATAAATTAAAAGCGAATCAAAATAATTCTTTATTATAAAATAAAAAGAGCTGTTATTCATGAAAATAATTTAAAAATAAAATGTAAAATTACTGCAATTTTTCAAGTTAAAAGTAACGTTTGTATTGGGTACATTTATCGTTGTTTTATTACTACTCGTATTCACTTGAGTGTTTGATATTCCTGTATCATTAGAAGGGGCCTGAGGTGAGGCATTGAAAGTATCTTCTGCCGCAACACTAGCCGACGTCGTCGTAGACGGCTTCGTCCAAGAATCTGTAGGTTTCATTTCAGCACCTCCCCTTGATGTTGACGGCTGGGGCGACAAAGATCTACTTGATGGTTTGAGGTTTATTTTATAATAAAGAATTATTTTGATTCGCTTTGTGACTATTTAATTTATTTACCTATGTAAATAAATTAAAAGCGAATCAAAATAATTCTTTATTATAAAATAAAAAGAGCTGTTATTCATGAAAATAATTTAAAAATAAAATGTAAAATTACTGCAATTTTTCAAGTTAAAAGTAACGTTTGTATTGGGTACATTTATCGTTGTTTTATTACTACTCGTATTCACTTGAGTGTTTGATATTCCTGTATCATTAGAAGGGGCCTGAGGTGAGGCATTGAAAGTATCTTCTGCCGCAACACTAGCCGACGTCGTCGTAGACGGCTTCGTCCAAGAATCTGTAGGTTGAATCTGTAGGATGACTGAATACTTTCTTGCTGGGAGTGGTGAAATGTTTTGTATGCAACATGTGAGCAAGTTCATTTGCTATTCGTTTTGTTGAGTCTTTCGCTTACTCAGGATTTAAATTTATAATCACTCGCTGCGCTCGTGATTCTATTTTTCAATCATTCTTTCGCTCAAGACTCAAAATCAAAACTCATAGGAAAAACGAACTTTCCTCACATGTTGGATAAATAACTATTGAGAATTATGTCGTGGTGCTTGTGGTATATTTTGATATGCTTGCCGGAAAGATATAAATTCAGTCAGTTCATTTATTGTTTCAAGATCACGTATAATATTGTGCAGTAAACATATGGCTTTTACGTTATGAACTGCATTTTCTACATTGGTTTCGATAGATTTATGCAAATTCTGAATTTAGAGGTTATTGAACTAAAAGAACATTCCACTACCATTCTTGCTCGAGATGAGCGATAATTATAATTATCTTTTGCGTCCCTTAAGTCGTCGATCTTTCTGGAAAAGGTATCATAAGATATTCTTTTAGAGGAAACGCAGCATCTCCTAGGAGAATATATATGAAAGCTTCGATATTTGAGCCCGGCAATACTTGTTCTTTCGGTATTTTTAGTCTTCCTTGTTCTATTGCACTTCGGAAAGGCTATTCATCAAAAACACCGGCGTGGTTTTCTTTTGCATAGGAACCCACATTTATCATTACAGACTTATAATTTGTATCAATGACTGCTAACAACCCAATCGAAAAGAAGGATTTGTAGTTATAGTACAGACAGCGTCAGTATGTCCTAACCCCTCAAGTTTGAAAATGTTACAACAACATTGAATTCGTTTCGAATGATCTAAAGAACACTTTCAAGAAGAACTTTACTTAATGTTTCCACTCGGGATCGAACCATCGCTTCGCTCAGCTGCGTCTTACTCATACCAAATTAGCCAGCGAGCCCCTGAATATTGCGATGAAATTGGTAATTAGTATCGTCCGAGTCACTTTATCTTCTAATAGATAGATGTTATAATTTGAGGGTATCCATTTATTTTACTTACTTACGTTTTGTTTATAAAATTAATGCTATACCCTCGAGTTATAACCTTAGCTTTGTCAATCTAAAATATTTAGAACGCTTCCTATTTTATGGTCTGCGTGATAGGATGTCACTTGTCTAAGGACCAGTTTGTGTCAGGTAAAATATGTATATTATGATAACTGTAAATGATCACAACAAATTGTAAAATCTATTATATATATATATATAAATTACGCGTCACGTTGTTTGTCCGGGATGGACTCCTAAACTTCTTAACCAAGTTTGATCCAACTTGAAAGATAGGATAGCTTACATCTCAATTTATAGTCCACAAATTATAATATTTCAAATTAAGTCACAATTATTTGTAATGGGATAGCTCACCGTCCGTCCATCTTATGACGACAGGCCGTGTCGACGGCGCGTTCGTGTTCCACGCGCGCCTCAAGGACATGTCAGCAAATCGGAAGGCGTCCAAAAGGGCCGATGCCTGCCAGGGCATCGGTAAGAACTTAAAGAAATGTGTTCATTGCAACAAACCTGCTTATTCCTTGTGATGAAGAGGAAATAAGCTAATTTGTACATTAAATAAGTTAAAAGGGGAAAATGAATTTATTAGAAATATACAAATAATTATCAAAAGTCTCTACATGTCACACTGAAGATGATGAAGATCAGCTTCTGAAGATCAGAAGTAGTGGTCCCAGGAGTCTGTAGTGGCATCTCCTGGGCAGTGATGAAGTACGTAGATCAGCTTCTCTTGACTCTCTCTTGACTGACTCTGATTCCTCTTGACTGACTCTTCAGGAGTGACTCTGACTCCTCATCACTGACTCTTCATTGGTGACTCTTGAGGATTGGGCTCTTGACTTCCTCTCTGACTGACCTCTTGACTCTGTTGTGACATCACTATTTATAAGTATTTAGTGTCACAGCACTAGTGATGGTCGATGACACACATCCGTCTGGTTGCCATAACTTGATCTCAACCCGTCTACTACGGACTGTCTGTATAAATGTAACCTGTGCCTTGTGTGAATTAAACATAAGTATACCAACAGTATCTTTCATTGCTATTACTGAACTTAACATGATGTCAGAAGTCATCAAGAAAAACGATTAATCATAAAAAACGGAAAAATGCCGAATCCGAGTAATGCTGACGAAAAAGATGGCGGTCAACAAGAAGGTACGCTTCGCACGCAGCTAAGTAAACTCAACATCTCGTCAGATCCAGCAAATAACAATGCGGAGTCATGGAGAAGATGGTCACAGGAAATGGAACTGTATTTGTTAGCCACAGGTCTGGACAAGTCAAGCGAGAAGCGAAAAATAGCCATTTTGTTGCACTCAATTGGAGAACGTGGTCTTAACATATTTAACACGTTTAACTTAAAAATTGATGAGAGCACATTCAACGAAGTCAAGTCAAGATTCGACAAATATTTCGAGCCGAGAAAAAATGTGACGATGTGCAGATATTTATTTTTTACACGTAAGCAGAAGAAATCGGAAAGTATCCAAGTATTCATCACAGATTTAGAAGCAAAAAGCAAAGAATGTGAGTTTGGCACGCTCAGAGTCGTTAATTAAAGATATTTTCATAGCAAACCTAAACATGGATTTGTCACATGCACGTCAAAGATTGCTGCAAGAGCATGATTTAACCTATCATACGATGCAACAGCTAGCGAGCACACTCATAGTCGCGCAGCAGGATGCTGACAAAATTGTCAAAGAGAGCAGTGTCGCCAGTGAAAACGTCATGCATCTCAGTCGGAGGAGCCGTGGTCGAGGAGACGGTCGACAGCGAGCTTCCAGTCGCAAGTCGGCTTCAAGCAATCAAAAGTCATCCTCAGGCAGTCGCAGGTCTCAGGGACTACCTGACGGACAGGGCCGTCATCTCCGTCATCTACCCCGGTCGCACCGGAGAATGGAACCGGCGAGAAGTGTCGTGCGGTGTTCCACAGTGATCGGTTCTGGGGCCGCCCTTGTGGAACATCGGCTACGACTGGGTGCTGTGCGCCGACCTCCCTAGCGGTGTCAGTGTAGTCTGCTACGCTGACGACACGCTGGTGCTGGCACAAGGGAGGTCGCACGAGGCGGCGCACATAGGGGTATTTTGCTGATATAGCCGGTCAAAAACGATTTAAAAGAAGTTGCCGCAGGTAAAAAAAAAACTGGTTCTTATTGTTCTCGAATGACTAGAGAACAAATAGACAACTCTTCGCGGTCTCTTATTGAACGCACCCGCGCGCTTGTTTAGTCGGAAGTTAGTCATCGCTTCAACTGCACGTATTTTACGCGTTTCCTAAGTGTGATTGTATCTGACAAAAAGTTAAATATTTTTGAGACTACTGACTTCTTTCAAAATATTTTTATGGAAATGGATCAAGGAGGTATGAACGCATATTGTAAAAATATGATGCTGTATTTTTGTTTGATAGGATATTTTTTTATGACGTTTGAAAATATAGTTTAAAACTTATACCTAGGACACAAAATCATGCAGAGGCATGACACAATGATTTGCACATTTTGTGGGAAAACACCATCTTGGATTTTATTTTTTGGCAAAAAAGATCGTTCAAGAAATAAAACATCAAACCATTGAAATAGATAAACTGGATGTCGGAACATCACTTATCCCAAAAAAAAAAGAGAAAATACACGGACAAAAACAAAAGTATTGAAAAAAATATTTGTAAAAAGATACTTCTAAACTAGCATATTTACAAGCAATTGCTAAAAATATACACCTAAAATAAATAATTATACATAATTAAGGACCACTCTATCTTAGGAATAACCGTCGAAGTTAACTGATTGACATATTTTTATACAAAAACTGTTAAAACATCTAAAATATTCTTCAAGATAAAAGTTATCTCGCGATTGAAAAATCGTTTAAGTTACATAATGTATAATAAATCATTTGCATAAAAATTGTTTTTGTTATTTATATTAATTGTATGCCTAAATATTATTATGCTAATAGTCATTAGGCCTACTAACGTTATGCGAATCAAATTTATGTCAAAAGAAATTAGTCTTTAAGATGATTATGCCAACATAAAATGTATGCCTAAAAAAATTATACCGAAGTATTATTATGCCAAAACAAATTGTGCCAAAATCGTGTCATGTTAATATACTTCATATTAGGACAAAGAACATTATGCGAAAAGAAGAGATCCCGAAAAATATTTATAAAAATTGAAACGATTGGTAAAATGCTAATGTAAAACCAATAAAAGTATGAATATGGATGATAAGTGTGAGTATAAAGTGTCTGTAGTAAACCAATACTATATAGTGATGGGTAACTCATCATTTTTACATAAGGTTGAGGGAGCACCTCATGTTACCTCACGAGGGACTCACGAGGTACCCCTCATTTGAGGCGAGGCATCGTACGTCGGTCGGCGTGTTGAGTATTCACGTCATGAGCCGAGCCCGAGCCGAACTCAGCCGATTGACCGAGGCAGCGGCAAGCGAGGCGAACGGGCGCGTCGACTAACGAGTATACACGATTCCGATTTTTACGTCTCCCTCACACACATCATTTTCTTTCACTCATAAATTTTAGACCGGCAAAATAAACGAATCAATGACACTTGAATATCAATCTAATGGAAAGGTTTTTAGAGTTCATAGTAATAGCAGTAATAAAAATATTTTCTCTTTAATTCGTTTTGAGTACCTACCTAATAATGTTAGTTTACCTATGTTGACCTTGGAGGTGCACGTGGCGTGAATTATTGTGACAAATACGTCAACTTTTGTGTTTGCGAATAATCTTATTGTTTTGCTTGTTTTGTATTTGGTGGTGGTGTGGTGTGGTGGAGATACTTATTGCTGCTGGTGTTGGTTTTACTTTTACCATTCCTATATATTCGGTGGGATTATGGCTCCAACGGTAAAAAAATCGAAAACTTGGGAGTTTTTCACAGATTTGGGAGAATATAAGGCCAAATGTACAATTTGCATGAAAATTTTGTCGCACAGGGGTGCAGGCCCTTATAATTTATCCAGACATTTAAAATCCGCTCATCCCCTTGTCCTAGCTGGGATTCAGGAAGATCGTATGGCAAATAATGATACTAGTGTTGCTACACCCCTTTCACCTGCGATTCCATCTACCTCTCAAGTTGAGTCGTCTTCCGCCTGCCCCGATGGTTCCACTCAATTTGTACCAGCAACTCCCGTTCCGAATCGTCGTCTTCTAGTTTGTAATCAAAATAATGATATCAATCAATATTTTGCGAAACCACTGTCACTAAAGAAAACGGAAACCATTAATAAGTTGCTCTTACAAATGATTGTCAAAAATTATTTGCCTTTTACAATCGTCGAAAGCGATTCATTTAAAGCATTTATAAAAGATTTGTATCCATCGTATGTTGCTCCATCAAGAAAGACGATAGTAAAAGCGTTATTACTCAAATTTTACAACATCGTAAGAGAAGATGTGACAAAATTACTAGGACAAGCGGAATATGTTGCCTTAACTACGGATGCCTGGACTTCTGCTTCTCATCATCAGTATGTTGCCGTACAGCACATTTTGTTGAAAACAGCAATATTAAGGCGGTAATGTTAGAATGCATTCCAGACGCACAGCGCCATACTGTGCATACCGCACAGAACTTAGCTGATTTAATTAAAAAACATTGCACCGAATGGAATGTGATAGAAAAAGTAGTGTCAGTTACTGCTGACAATGCTAATGACATCCAAGCTGCCATTTCTCTATTAAAATTTGACCCCCGACGACATTAACATTTTGTCGAAATGTTGTGATTTGTTACGACACTTTAAATCAGTCACTGAAATTATGAGTGCAGAAAAGCATGTTACTGTATCGCAAATCATAGTTTTAGCGAATTTGCTCAAAAAAAAGTGTGAGGCGTTCACCACTCAAGACTCAAGCATTCCCCAACTCAAGCTTTCCTCATCTTGCTGCTCTTGCTAGAGCTTTACTCTGTATACTTGCCACTAGCACTCCGAGTGAGAGAGTATTCTCGGTAGCTGGGCTAACAGTTACGGCCAAAAGATCTCGCTTGAGCTCGATTCGGGTTAAGATGTAAGATTGATAAAAATGACAAACTTTAATTAGTATCTATGCTTTGATTATCTGTGTCTATGTTGAAAATTTTTACGAGGCCTTTAAAGTGTCCCTTTGGAAAACTGTTTTATTTTTGTACCTGATGACCTGATCTGGACAAGGCATTTACTGCACTGTATAGGACTGACATTTTCCTGTCGTCTGCCTGAAACGATATTAAGGAGGCGGCCGGCTTAAAGAAGATAGGGAGTAGATTGCGAGTTTTAGTTGCAGGTAGTAGAAAACTACGCCGAGTATTTGGGAAATTCAGTTAGACATGTGCAAAATATTCAATATAGTACATTAGGAAAACCTATTTTTGAGACGCAACGCACGGTTCTGGCCCATAGTGCGGCTGCGCAAGACGATTCGCGTGCACGTAGGACATAGCCGCCGCGTTGCGACGCGGCACGCGAATTCAATGCGATGCGGTGCACCGCATCGCATTGAATTCGCGTGTCACCGCTTCATAATCGCGTTCGCTTTGAACCGCCTACCTAGGACGTAGCGGAAAGCTGGGTACTGACTGGTGTTACGGGGCGTAATGTAACGTGTTACACAGCGAGCATTCGTGCAGTCAGTACGTCGTGTTACGGGGAAACCAGCGAAAAACGAGCTGCTCGTTCTGCTCGTTCGATCACACGTCGATCCTCACGTAGTTATTTCATTTATTTCTTAAAACATGGAGTGGAACAAACAACCAGTGAGTGTGAATCAATTGCATCTTGATGACGGGGCGTCTTTAGCAAGAACCATAAACTATATTAACCGATCCATTGAAGAAAACCACGAAGCTGAGCATTGTTCCCCGCCGACAACTTCGGCCACTGTTAATGTCAATAGTAATGACATTTGGGAAACCCACAACAAATTGTTGATAGAGACCATGAGAGCTAGTCAAAGTCACTGCCAGATATCCGAATTAAACCGGTACATAGCTTCACCTCTAAAAGGGTTAAAAGAAGACCCGTTAGAAATCTGGAGAAGCTACGAACCGACACAGTTGGCATGTAAGCGTCTTTTGGTGCCAGCTTCGTCAGCTTCAGCAGAGAGATCGTTTTCAAAAGCTGGTGCCATATTAACAAAGACCAGGAACCGAATAAAAAACCCGCCAGAATGTTGTCTGCAATACACGATGACAAAATACCATCAGACCGTGTAGAGTGTAGAGTTACAACTGGGCTTGCCAAAATGAAACCAGTTAAACATGTTTGGCAGGCAACTCAAAAAATATGGGGTCGACTGATACTGCTGATATGATGATTAGCACATTAGGCAGTGAAAATAAAAAAATTGTATAAAAAGCTTGGGTTTCACATTATTGACATGTTTTTAATTAATGCATTATATTTGTTTATTTTTTTTTAAAGTAACCAATAATCTAGTTTAGCTGATTTCCAATTAAACTTTATCAGGCAAATATAGAAAAACCATGTTCTTTAACTCAACAGTCAAATTCGCGCGGCATCCTTGACTCTAACCGTTTTTTACGTAATGATGCCTTAGAGCATTTTCCTGTTAGAGTACTAACCGGCAAACGTCAGCGATGCAAAATGTGCGCAGCAAAACAAACACGGTCTGACACTCGTTTTATGTGCCAAAAATGAAAAATTTTTCTGTGTGTGGATGGTTCTCTATTGTGTCACCTAATTTTTTTATCCATAATTTAAAGTGCCATAACTTTTTTTTGTCCTAATCATCATTTGTCCGAATGATAGCTTACCCGAACTTAATATCTTATAATATCACATGCCATAAAATTGAAATCCCTAATTATAATATGTCCTAAATCCGTTTGTCATAAATATTACAATCAATAATATACAAAAGACATAAAATTGTTTTCAATAAAAGTTATAAGTCCTAAATTCCAAGTCCAGAAAAAAAAAATCTGATTGTTTTTTTTAATTGTTTTCAAATGTGTTTTTTTAAGGCAGCTAAACAATAAGCTTAGAATCTGTCTACGAATTAAAATTTGTCATTATAATTAAGACTGTAGAGGGGTGGTCGTAGGGGTTTCGAACTCGAAGGAAAACAAAACGGGGTGAAGTCTCAGCAGGTGGTGTATTTCAGCAAAAACAGTTACAAGTAAGAGAGATGAGTTGGGTTGGGATACAGCAACAACAGGAACAGTTCCACCCGACCAAGACCGTAAGGACGAGGGTCGGGGAATGAGTACCTCTATCCAAAAATATATTCCAGATGGAACGAGCAAGGCCAACAACTAGCAGAGGTGTCCCTAGTGATTTTCCCAAATAGGGCGAAATCGCAGAATGCACACTCTACGTAACTGTGTTCCTCGAGGCTCACTGATCCGGAAAATCTTAACATCGCGATAAAGGAATGCGCGTGATATGCACAACGCCATCTATTGGTGAGCGGTAGAGATGGGTCTAAAATTAATAAGCTGCTAAATTAACACTGCTAAATTTTTTTAGTGTCAACACCTGTTAAATAAGTTCTGAGATAGCTGTTATATTTAGCAGTCACAACAAAATAATATCTGGTAAATACGCCAACAGAAAAAGTTGGCAGTCCTAAGCCTGTGAAAAGTATGAAGGAAATGAGAATTAATTAGGTGATAAAAATCTGTCTGTGACTAAATTTAACAGTTGCTAAAAATAAGCCTGTGAAAAGTATGAAGGAAATGAGAATTAATGACGTATAAACTCACTCTTTATACGTCTGTGACCAAAATTTAACAGTTGCTGAAAATACCTGCTAATTTTAACTGTTAATTATTTTTAGCATTAGCATTTAGCAGTGTTATTTTTTTTTAACGTTTAAGCCCATCTCTAGTCTGTACCGTTATGAGAATATGCTCCTCCGAACTTTTCGAATCGATAGTGCTGACATCTACAAAACCACATGTGAAACTGAAAAGGTTAGAAAACTAAATCACCAAGATAGATGGCGCTTCGACGAATTTATTAGGGAAAGTATATTACTAAACTCTTTGGGGAAAGCTAACCAGTCCAGCTTGTCGTATTTTTTTATATCAAAACCTAAAGCAACCAAAAGATTAGGAGGTTAGTGTCTGGTCCAGACTTTTATTTTAAATCTAATTTCAAGGCAGAGTCGATAGATGTCGCTAATTATACTTTTTGACTGAACACTGTCGTTTGCCTGCCGCGTAGCCACAGACTCCTCCTTTGGGCTTATAACTCGGCAGGCGGGATGTACCGCTCATCTCAAGTTTAGTCCGCTACCAAAAAACTGTGTTTAAAAGTTTTAAGCTGCGCTTGCAGTTTTATTCCTATTTGGCACGTCTCTGTACAATTTTGTGATATCATTTCATAAAATGGAAGACTTTGATGAAGAAGAAAGTCAACGATATATTGTAACAAGCATACTACAACTGACTTGTCAAGCATTCGCAATTATAGAAACATTGGAAAATTTTATGGGAAATGTGGATTACGAGTTCCCGGGGCCGGTAACAGCCGTTTTACATATGGTTGGTGAGAACAGGGAGCTGATAAGTAAGTTAAGTTTTACAACCGTTTGAAGACGAGTGCACTTAGACCAAAAAATATCAAAGTGTAACCAGCTTACAGTAGTCTGATTTTCATGGGACTTTCATTTTGTTGAGTAAAAAAATCAAAATCGGCACATGCGTCTATTTTGTATCATTTTTTCGGCTACTTGCACTCGACCATTGTTCTTCTTTTACTAAATAATTTCTCTCTTTTCTATCTTCTCTTTGTAATATTACAAGTGTGGAAGTTTTTTTTTACTCCATCTGCACGTAGAAAATTATAGATGTTTTGAGTGCCTTGCTGATTTTGTGGTCGCAAGCGAGTTCGATTCCCAACTCGGACGAAGTATTTTTTGTTACCGACTTACGAGCAGTAAATCGTAGGTTCGAACCCAGGCAGGCGCATTACTTTGTGTAATTTATTTCATCGCCGCTGCTCTCAAAACGGTGAAAACTAAAAATACTACAACTAAAAATTCGAAGACATGTGACATCTACCAACCCGCACTGGGCCCGCGTGGTAGATTAAAGCCCACTCCCTCTCATTGAGACTCTCAACAGGGACACAGGCAGGTCTCCTCTCAATTTGAGAGGAGGCCTGTGTCCCAGCAGTGGGAATATTGTAGGCTGATGATGATTTTTTGTTTTATCAGTGAAGAAATTTTCAGCAATCCAAAATCCTCATTGTGCTTGTGGTGCGGCTGATAGATAAACGATCTTTATGTTTTTTTTTTTCCGTTAACCTTGGCATAAGGGGTGTAGGTACCTCTACACAGACCGACAACCTGGTCATTTTGGGGTGTATAAACGCCTGATTATACTTTTTTCGACGATTAAGCGTTTCTTAACTTTATGTGATATACCTACTCTAAGTAAAGGATGTTTTTTTAGAGGCGGATAACATTAAATTGAAATAAAACACATAAAAATGGTTTAAATATCCATGAAATTGGCTTTATTTGACTGCTAATGTTATTCAATTTATCTTTGAATATGATTTTGTGCATGTGGTCACCTCGGCTGCCGCGTACCTACATGGTGTAATCTGGAGGTCCAATTTGCACACATTCTTCTCATGCAGTAAATCAGGCTGTCTAAGAAAGAAAGAAAATAAGTTTATTTGGCACGTGCCACAAGTACACAAAATTAAACAAAAATAAACAAAAAATACTTAAATCTAAACAAAAGAAAAAAATCAGGGATAATTATCGTGTATATAAACATATTGCATTGCGATCGTTCGCAGTATACAGACGTGCTCGTTAGCAGTATTTATTTAAAGCAATAATAGTGACCTACTTCAGTATTATGCTAAGTGTGTTGTTTATTAAATAATGGAAACATAAAAACAGTGAAATGTATAGTAGCCTCGGTGCCGATGGATCAAGTTGTCGATCCGTTTATAAAAAGGAAGCTATGCTTGAAAGCCTACTATCATGTAAATTACTATCTCGAAGATAAAAAGGCTTGGGATTAAACTGCTCCAATGAAATTTGCTTTGTGAATGTCGAAATTTCGGACTTCGCTTGTTTATTGTTAATTCCTTTATTTTATTTTTATGTGTGTTTTCTGTGACATTTTTTATTTTATTTTTACCTTATTTTTAACATTATTTTTTATTATTTTAGGTGACATTTACCGATTTGACATGAATACTTATTTCAGTATTTGATTATTTTTTTTACTTTATTTTTTATTATTTTGATGTGACATTTACTGATTTTACATTTATTGATTTGACATAAATTTTTACTTTTTTTATTATTATTGTGACATTTATTGATATTCGTGATTTTTAAAATTCATTTCGTTAATTATTATTAATTACATTTGATTATTGTGAATGTGAGGACCATGTAGGTCACATTTTATTTTTAGTAATTTATTGATCTTCTCCCACCACTATCTGGCAGTTTGAGTACTTTAAGCGACCTACCCAAATGTCCTTTCTTTGGAATTGTTCGTCGTTTCTAGTCCGGGGCTTTTAGATTTGAACCCTGCATTAAATATAAACAGCGATTTTTTTCTTGAATCGTGTACTTGACCTTAGCTCTTCATATAGTAAAAAAAAATTAAACATTTTCCGAGACCGGATCAAGGTGAAAAAGACGAAAACGCGAATTTTGTGAATAAAAACATGGGAAAAAATGTTAACAGGACAAATTTTGTTACTTTAGGTAAAGAATTGGTGACAGTAATATATTTCTTCAGAATTAAACATTTTCGTCCACGGAAATTACGGTAAAAAAACATTTACGAAATTTTTGAATTGTACTTAAGGCAAAAATATAAACAGCGGTTTTTTTACATAAAATAACTTAAATTAATATATTACACCGCCATTAAACAAAATTAAACAAATTGTAATACTGGAAGTTATTATTACCAGTTTTTTTACAATAGCGGTTGAGGCAAAAAGGTAAACAGGGTTTAATTTAGTTTAACTTTCATCTAAAGGCTATTTCTAACCTATTTACACGAAAATTAAACACTTTAAAGCAAATCGTGAAAAAAAGTCAATTAATGTTTACGTAAAATACGTCTGCAAGCTTTATTCTTGTATTTGGCGCAGCACTTTCATAGGAATTTGATCTTTCCGTAATATGAATAAGGTGTACAATCGCGTAACTCAATAAAACACCGACTCATAAACAACAACACAGGCATTCGCACACAATGAACGCAGCGCTTATCTTGTTTACGCACACTAGCACACGCCGTACGCCGCACGCTGCTTAGCGCTGACACCGTGCATCGTAATTTAATTTTCAATTTGACAATATTAATTATCGCTCTAATCTGTTTAATTTTGGGGGATTAAGGTTTGGATCTATATATTTCTCATTATTAAATGAATTTAAATCCTGTTACATTTTTGCCGTAAGTAGTATTCAAGATTTTTTGATTTTCTTGATTTTCTGTGAATTCCGGAGCAGGATTTGTTTAATTTTCATAATAATAGTTAGACATGGTGATATAAGTCATTTCAGCACTATTTTTGTCCTGTTAATATTTTTGCCTTAAGTACGAAGTCAAATAATAAGATTTTAAAAAAAAAACCGGCCAACTGCGAGTCTTACTCGCACACAGGGTTCCATAGCTCCAAACAATATAATAACAATATTTTGAACTGTCATTCATTAGTTAGTAGTATTAGTTAGTAAACTTCCACACAACCGCAAAACTAAATTTGTTTTTCATAGTATGTTTATGAAAAACAAAGTTACTGCTGCAGTTTGATGAAAAAGTCCCATATCTCAAAAACTAAACATCATATCTTAGTAAAACCAATTTCCGTTGATAGTTTTTTTTACGTTCTACAATCCTAAATATTTTCAGAATTTTCCTCCTCTTAATTTAGAAATTAGAGGGGGGGGGACACACATTTTACCACTTTGGAAGTGGCTCTAGCGCAAACTATTCAGTTTAGAAAAAAATGATATTAGAAACATCAATAACATTTTTGAAGACCTATCCATAGATATCCCACACGTATGGGTTTGATGAAAAATTTTTTTTTGGTTTTCAGTTCTAAGTATGGGGACCCCCTTAATTTATTGTTTTTTTTTTCTATTTTTGTGTGAAAATCCTAATGCGGTTTACAGAATACATCTACTTACCAAGTTTCAACAGTATAGTTTTTATAGTTTCGGAAATAAGTGGCTGTGACATACAGACGGACAGACAGACAGACAGACAGACAGATAGACAGACAGACATGACGAATCTATAAGGGTTCCGTTTTTTGCCATTCGGCTACGGAACCCTAAAAACGAATGTTCCGTGGACGAAAATGTTTAATTTTCTGACCTACTTGTAGTACTCAATCTGTTCTACAAATACTCCAAATAAACATACCTGTTTATATTTTTTTCCACCAAGTTAAATACATATTAGACCTTTTCTTAAAAAAAACATATACGCGGAGGTGAACTTTTCGCGGGATACAGCTTAATATACTCTCCTGTCCATAGCCTACACATTCAATGAAAAAAATCGCTGTTTTTAATTAATGCAAAGTTAGCCTAATATTCGGCGTAAATTCCCCGGACTATTCGTTGAGCTCCTTGAGTTATAAGTCGAGCTACACGATAACTGACAAATGCTTGCACTGACTGGACAGTAGAGATGGGTCTAAAATTAATAAGCTGCTGAATTAACACTGCTAAATTTTTTTAGTGTCAACACCTGTTAAATAAGTTCTGAGATAGCTGTTAAATTTAGCAGTCACAACAAAATAATATCTGGTAAATACGCCAACAGAAAAAGTTGGCAGTCCTAAGCCTGTGAAAAGTATGAAGGAAATGAGAATTAATTAGGTGATAAAAATCTGTCTGTGACTAAATTTAACAGTTGCTAAAAATAAGCCTGTGAAAAGTATGAAGGAAATGAGAATTAATGACGTATAAACTCACTAGGGATGAAACGTATTTACGCAACCAGGTTTTGAAACCAGGGCTTTGCTTCCAACCAGGGCGCCCTGGTATGAGTGGGAAATACTTGCAAGTATGAAAGTTTTAGCAATGCGCGGCCGCGCGGGCAAGTTAGAAGAAACCAGACTTGAAAGGTACTTGCATAGGAAATTAACCCTTGTCTTCATATAAATAAGGAGCACAATCGTATTTGCGAAAAAAGAAATACTTCGATGTTAAAAGTATTTTTTTCGCTAATACGATAATGATCCTTATCTGTAAGACGACATGGATTGTTATCCTATGCAAGTGTTTTAAACCCTGGAAGTTCAGGGCGCAGCGCGGGCGTCGGCGGCGGCGGCGCGAGTCTCGCGGCGTGGGTGCGGGAGCAGGGCTCGCGGTGCGGGCGGCACAAGGCTTGCGCCGCGGGGCTCAGGTCGCGGTCGGCTAGCGTCATGGGTAGCGCAGCCAATTTGTAGATTTGCCATTTTTCCATACTTATATAGAAATAAGACACATAATAGCGTGAACGAAAGTATGGTATTATTTAAAGTCAAGTAAATATTTGTTTTCGTTTTTTTTTTTGTCAGTTGTAGTTGAACTGACCGTGACGTAATTCATTTTAGAGAAGTTATTTCGCGAGTATAATAAAAAATTTGAAAATGTGTGTAAATAAATAAAACTGATTTTTTTTGTGTTTATTCTGTGCTTATAAGTTAGAAATTGTAAATAAAATAATTAATTTCGTGGGTTTATAGAAAGACGATTGTTTAATTGTCTAAATCTAAACTAATATTATAAAGAGGAAAGATTTGATTGTTTGTTTGTTTGCATTGAATAGGCTCCGAAACTACTGGTCCGATTTGAAAAATTCTTTGAGTGTTAGATAGCCCATTTATCGGGGAAGGCTATAGGCTATATATCATCACGCTACGACCAATAGGAGTGGAGCAGCAATGAAAAATGTTGCGAAAACGGGGAAAATGTGACGCAAACGAAGTTGCACCGGACAGCTAGTAAATAATAAATAGCGAGGAAATAAAACTTTAAATAATAATATAGTCGCCATTTTATAAACAAAAAAGTACATGCATAGGAAATTAACCCATATCTCCATATGAATAAGGAGCACAATAGTATTTGCGAAAAAAAAAACTTTGATGTTAAAAGTATTTTTTACGCAAATACGATTATGCTTCTTATTTATACGAAGACATGGATTGTTATCCTATGCAGGTAGTTAAACGGGGCTCGCGGCAGTGCGGGTGACGTCAGTCGTCGGTTTCGAGTTCGGCGCTCGTTGGCTGTGGCCGAAGTATCCCGAAGTTACCCGAGCACACGGATCTATCCTGTGTCCTTGTATAGGTACATTGGCACGTGCGAGTGCGTCTCATGATTCGTTAGTCAAATAACTTGCTTACCTCTATCAAAATAAGGAACATAATTGCATAAAAATTACGGTAATTAGTAACTAGCATAAACGAGTACGCGCCATTTATCCTTACCTCAATACAAATAAGAGACATTATAGCGTGTACGGAAGTTTAGTAAGTTGTTTTTATTTCAAAGTATAAATATTTTGTTTACGTTTTTTTTTTGTCAGTTGTTGTTGCGCTTTCGGTTGCGAATTGTTACGGCATCAACTGACCGTGACCCAATTTTAAAGAAGTGATTTCGTGTGTTTATTGAACTATTAACAGTTGTGTAAATAAATAAATAAACTTTTTTTGTGTGGTTTCTGTGAGTATTATGTAGTTAGAAATTGTAAATATAAGAATTTGTGTGGCGTTTAGACTATAGAATAAAGGATTATTGAATTTTAAATAAGAGCGTGTAAATAAAACTGTGTAAATATAATATTTTATAGACATGGCTCCTAAAAAAAGTGTGGCTTGGGATCATTTTGTGGTGAAAATAAAGCTGAATGCAAAATAAAGTAAATATCTCTTACAAATCGGGAGTGTCAAACCTTACCAAACATATTTCTGTAAATTTAGTGAGAAGGGAACAAGAAGTGGAACATCAAGAAGTACAGTCGCATGCTTCACAAATTGCACAAATTACGACAGGTACTACTGCTCAAACTACCACTACTATTCAAACTGTGACACCTGTGTTAAGGTCGAATCCCAGTATCTCAGCATTTCATCGGCGCGATTGCCATAAAAAAAAAACTAATTTATGATCATTTGATGAATTTGTTCATATGGGACTTACAGCCTTTTTCTATTGTGGAAGACAGAGGGTTTCGTGAATTAATCACGTTTGCTTTCCCTAATTATGTAATACCATCGCGAAAGTATTTCTCCAATAGTTTATTGCCTGCGTTATATGAAGAGGTTAAAATGCACACTAAGTCAGCACTAAATGAAGATGCAAAAAGTATTTGCTTATCGACCGATATGTGGACGTCAAGAAATAACGAATCTTACCTAGCTGTCAGGGGTCGACAGGTCAACGGGGCTCCAAAGGATTCATATCTGGAGACGACAGAGTCTTGTCTCCAGATATGAATCCTTTGGAGTGGTGGCGAATAAATCAGGAATTATACCCAAACTTAGCTAAACTGGCCAAATTAAAATTAAATGCAATGGCTTCTAGTGTGCCTTGTGAACGACTATTTTCTGTTGCAGGGAATATTCTGACAGACAGAAGGTCTCGACTGGGCAGTCGAAAGGTTGAAAAATTATTATTACTTAATCAGAATAAAAAAAAAAAAAAAACATATTTGAGCAAAAAAAACTAAAAAGCAATAACAAAAAAAAAACATGAACATATCACAAAATGAAATTGAAATCTTCTAACTACGCCTGCTAATGCTTATTTACTAACGTAGCTCAGCACAAAATACTTTACAATACAAATAAACAAATCTTATCTTATCTTATCTTAAAGTAGTAACGAAAGATTTCATTTTTTCGCACTGAATCTATTAAAATGATGACCTTAAGGGAAATTACGCCATGTTTCAATTTGAATAAGGAGCACAATCGTAATTGCGTAAAAAAGACTTGGATGTTAAAAGAAGTTTTTACGCAAATACGATTATGATCCTTATTTGTAATAGAGTGATTTGCACAATAACTAATTAGATTAAGCAAGTACTGGTAATCTTTACTTAAGGACTCATTAACGCTTTTGTTGTATGGCAACAGAAGCGTTCATAAGTCATTAAAGTAATCGCAAATGCACTTGTTATTTAAGGAACTACTTAGGGATGACTTATTCTCAGTAATGAATATACTTAATGTACCTCCATTTCATCAGTTATACAATAAAAAGTATAGTTACTAAAAGCAAAATATCTCCGAAGGGGGTCGCTGGGGGCACCATGTGTCCTTGAAGAAAATGTGGCATAAAATGGGTAAATAACAGTAGTGAAAACCGCAAATCGAAACAAGGAGGGAATCATGAGATACAGACATTTTTGTAACCATTTCCATAGAAAAATAACAGTTTTCATCGAATTGCTCATAAAGTACTGGTCAAATAAAACTGGTTAAAAAATTGTAGTAACATTTTTTGTAGTTCCTTAATAGAGTAATGCAACTGTATATTTTTTTTTTTTCAATTAAATACTTTTTCAATTTTTAATTCTATGTCCGACCTCTTGTATGGGGACGATCCACTGTGCTCCGCGCCTACGCGATTTTAAATTACACTCTAGGGGTAGAGCAGACAAGACTGCGTGGAGTTGGATTTTCATCGATTCGTTTCTGTCACTAAAATTTATTATAAATGAACATTCATTCAGACAATATTTGTTTTGCAAAAAAGGGCAATTCGTTCAATTTATAAATTAAGTCCCAGATACTCACTCAGAGAAAAATTTAAAGAGATTAATATTCTTACTGTGCCCTCTCAGTTTATTTATGAAAACCTTTTGTACGCACATAAAAACATCAATTTGTTTAAAAAATACAGTGATATCCACAACATAAATACGAGGAACGAGGCTCAAAAAAGTAGGGGGTACGTTCAGATGCGAATGTATACGTTTTTACAATAAGCTTCCGAGTCATATTCAAGCACTAAACCTAAATAAATTCAAATCGTTTATAAAAAGGAAGCTATGCTTAAAAGCCTACTATCATGTAAATTACTATCTCGAAGATAAAAAGGCTTGGGATTAAACTGCTCCAATGAAATTTGCTTTGTGAATGTCGAAATTTCGGACTTCGCTTGTTTATTGTTGATTCCTTTGTTTATTGTTATTTCCTTTATTTTATTTTATACACTGTGATATTTTTTATTTTATTTTTACATTATTTTTTATTATTTTGGTGACATTTACCGATTTGACATGAATACTTATCTCAGTATTTGATTATTTTTTTACTTTTTATTATTTTGATGTGACATTTACTGATTTGACATTAATATTTACTATTTTTTATTATTATTGTGACATTTATTGATATTCGTGATTTTTTAAATTCATTTTGTTAATTATTATTAATTACATTTGATTATTGTGAATGCGAGGACCATGAAGGTCACATTTTATTTTTTATTAATTTATTGATCTTCTCTCACCACTATCTGGCAGTTTGAGAAGCGACCTACCCAAATGTCCTTTCTTTGGTATTGTTCGTCGTTTCGTTGAGCTCCTTGAGTTATAAGTCGAGCTACACGATAACTGACAAATGCTTGCACTGACTGGACAGGTCCACTCAAATCTGTGTGGTTCTTTCTTCAAAAGACCATTTCAGACACGTATCTGCATAGTCCTCATGTGAATTTGCCAAGATTTTGTCTGGACCTTAAAAGAGACTGTGACCTCTGAGTTTGATTCGGCTGTTTCTTCTCAGAGTAGTCAGGTACGAAACACCGGCACCATCTAGTTTAAAAAAAATTGATGTGTAAAAGTGTTTGTAAAAACCTACTTGCAAAATAAACATCATTTATCATTAATTTATCATTTATTCGGAATAATACACATTATTTAACACAATACTTAGGAAATATGACTTTAGGTCATGTAAAATTAGGAGATTCAATTATTATAGTACTCTATATTATGACAGAATACTTTTAGAACTAAAGATAATTATGTTAAACAAAATTTCGGGATTTTGAACATTATGGTAACTTAAGTTTATAGCAAACGTGTTATGGATAATGATTTTCGGACAAAAAAAATTAGGAGAAGAAATGGAGTACCGTGTGTGGATCCATGTGCTGCTGAGTATCACAATTGGACTCTGCGGGTAGAAAGGTTGGGATCGCGCCACAACATTAACTTTAAGTCGTTCGTGGTACGAGTTCCAACCCACCATCTACAGACCTGCGTGAGAGAGGACTTTTGGCCGAAACGTGTCGTATTTCGACGTTTCCGAGGACGGTTCCGCGACACCACGCAGCGGAACACGACGCCGTCATTATTACGTGTTTAGTTATAGTTTAATAAGGTTTTTTTAATATGTTAGTGTCAGTTTATTGTATAAGATTATTTTTTGTATTTTATGTATGGGCCTTAGTTGCCTGATAATAAAATGATTGATTGATTATTCTACAAAACAATCGGTATCGTAATCTCACATCACTATTTTTGCGTTTAGTCTATTATATCTATGGTCTGTTAGACGTTGTCGACACTCGACAATATTCGACAGCATTCGACAGTGACGGCGAGTGTTTGAGACACGACGTGTGTAAAATCAAGTTTTTCTTTTCTATGTAAGTATTTTTTGGTAATGTTTATGGAAATTGATGTTATTTTTGTGCCAAAATATATATTTTTTACACTATTTTTGTTTCAAAATGGGGAGCCATCTCTGCGATGATGATATCAGTAATTTATTACAGAACGCGGCTGAAGAACAAGATTTAGTTTTCAACTCTCAACTCAAGTGGAGAGGAGTCCGATCACGTGAGTCAGGGAAACGAGGGATCGGATTCAGAGGCAGAAAACCATGATTTTGGAGAGGCTGTTGCGGAAGGAAGTTCGTCAGATTCTGAAATGGGCGTGCCGCTAGCTTCATTGCCGTCAGGGAGACCGTAAAAGGTAAGGATGGAACTGTATGGTCCAATGACGGAACGGGTGTTGCTATTTTTCCCATGACGATGAGCCTAAGCAGATTTTCCTTTATCTTGAACCATTTTAGGTGTGATGATGTCAGTTCGCGCAAAGAAAGACAAGCACAAGACAGGCTAGCACCATTCAGGAAGCTCTTTGATGATTTTGTTACCAACTGCCAGCTCCATAACACGCCTTTCGAGAATCTGACCATAGACAAAGATCTTGTAGCATTTCGAGGGCGTTGCAAATTTCGCCAATATTTGCCTAATAAACCGGCCAAGCATGGCATAAAAATATTTGCACTGGTTGATGCCAAAACCTATTATTCTTTGAATTTAGAAATTTATGCAGGAGAACAGCCCAGAAGGGCCGTATAAAATCAGCAATTGCCAAAACATCATAAGTTGACTGCTGTTGGTACAATGAAATCTAATAAAGCTTGTATACTTGAGATATTCAAAAAAATTATCGAGAAGAACATTCATCCCTGTTCGGCTTTCAACAAAATTTGACCTTAGTATCATATATTCCAAAACCCCGAAAAAGTGTTTTTGCTGTCATCTCTCCACCATGACATGGAAATAGATCGTGAAACGGATGAGAAGTAAAAACCCGTGATTATAAAATTTTATAATAAAACAAAGGGTGGCGTAGACACCGTTGACAAGCTTATTCAATCTTACGACGTCACACGAAACTCGAGAAGGTGGCCATTGACACTGTTCTTCTGGATTCTCAATACTGCTGGCATAAATGCCAAAATTATTCAAATGCTCCATTGTCCAGAAAACAAGTAAAGTCGAAGAAATTTCATAAAAGACTTGAGTCTTGCACTAATTAATCAATATTTGTAATCAAGAAAAAACAACAATCGCCTATCTACAGATCTTCGCAAACGAATAGGTAGCCATTTGGGTACCGAAGATAGCCCGCCTGGGCTATGGGCGCCATGGGCTCATATTATACCAATCCTCGAATATAAAGGTGAAACAATGACAGGCAATTCACACTATACATTTTATTTCCGATTCTCCTTCCAGTCACTATCGGAATAAAAAAAATATTCCATCTAATTTCTTGTTTAAACATATAACTGAGCTCCATCAAAACCATTACGTGGAACTACAGTGAATCTGGTCATGGTAAGGGTGCCCCTGATGGAGTAGGTGCTGTTATGAAGAGGACTGCCGATCGTGCTGTTTCCCAAGGACCAGACATAAGAGATCTGGATGTTTTTTTAAATATTATGGAGCAAAATTTAAAAAAAGTAAAATTGAAAACTGTTTCAGAATATGACGTTACTGAAAAGGACTTTTCATTACTCATACTCTGGAAGTATGTCTGAAGTTGCCTGAGGAGCGGGATGAAAGTAATACTTTTCATCCCTAGGGAGCATCGCTTTCAACTGACAGATGTCAAATTATAAAAAAAACTAGTTCTATTTTGACATTTTTATTGAACCATGTTCCAACTTTCTATGCAGCCACGATGTAAAATTGAAATAACTTAAAAGTTAATTATTGATTACAGAATGTATTTTTTTTTAATAACTTCATTCAAATTTAGTTTCAACAATTTCTTTAAAATAACATTGAGTTGGGCAAAATATTTATCATTTTTTCAATGATGAAAATGATAAATAATTGCTGAATAGCTGGCTAGCCACAGAAAAAAAATCAAAATAAAATGTACTAATTTTTTCTTTAGCTAAGTCATGTTTTTATTTTTACTTTCTTTGTATTCGTAATGAAAAGCACAGTGTTTACCTCGGGTTAAATAAAGACTTATTCAGTCCCTCGAACTATTGGCGCCCTCACTTCATTCGGGCGCCAAACCCCGTCTCGGGACTAAATAAGTTACTCTCACCCCTGGGGTAACAATGTACTATTATTTTCCCCCAAAACGTAAAAAACTTTCCAGGCTCGATGAAAATGCACCAGATAGTTTGGAACTTAGATTCAACTTCGCTAGCCGTTCGCAAACTGAGCTTTACAGATAATGTTTGTTTGTATCAAGCTGTTATTATATTGTAGTACCGTTTTAGTTTGTTTGCCTTTTTCAGAGTCTGTACATGTAAATACAGAATCACTGCCTTTACTAGTAGAAGCCATTATATATATATCAAGAAAAAGAAGACACGAAAATAAAGAATATAAGTAATTGTCATTTACAAATAATGAAATGTCACATAATTGACGGGAAATTTAAAATCAAAATATTTTTATTTTACATAGGCTTACAGGGTCACTTATAAAACGTCGACAAAAAAAGGGTGCTCGGTTCGGGTTGGTCGTTTCCTATGGAGAAGAACCGGCAAGAAACTCCATGGTTACTGCTTTAAAATCATTTGGTTTTATAATGTTTCTGTTACAGCGTTAGTACTAAAGTAAGGGACAATCATCGTAGGCCCGACAATAAGTCGGTGCTTACTACAAAACGTAGAACGAGATAAAAAGTTACCAAGGATCTAGGAATCTATAAGGCCTACAATGTCCACACATTTACAAACAAACGGTAAATAAGAAAAAGAGTCTATACAAAAACAAAAAAGAACAAAATGTCACAAAAGGACTAGATAAAACAAGTGACACAAATAAAAGTATAATGATTTAATAGTAGATTGTTGCATCGAGCGCAAAGTGGGTCATTAATGCACGAGTGTTATGTTGGTGCCCGAGCGCATGCGAGGGCACTAAATTATCACGAGTGCATTAATTACTCACTTTATCGAGGTGCGTAATCTGCTTTTCTTTCAACTACCCTGACAAAATATACCTACTCAAAATAAAAACTCAAGTTAATGAAACAAAGTTTAATTCATCTTCCCTTCAAACATACAATTATTAAAAGTGCAGTTATTAAAGGTTATTAACAACTTCATTTGCAGCTGTTTTATATTTTCTGGAGTTGAATTCATATCGCTATCGCTGTCAATTTCCATGATTTTTACCTTTTTATTTGGTAAATAAGAAGTATCAAAGTTTTACAATGGTACAAAATGCACGCCCTTTTTTTTTCACCATGTCAGTTTTATTCAGCCGATTTGTACTTTCAGCCAGTAATCTTTTGGATCTTATGCATACATTTTATTAACTTAATAGGAGACATTACACCTCTGTGGTAAATTTAATTCCAAATTTAAAATTTAAAACAGTGCAATAATGAAAAACAGTGCAATAATGAGATTTCATATAACTTTTCTGCACTGTTTTGGTTCTAAGCAAAAAAGACATCCTTTGTGATCGGTTTTGTAGTGATTAATGATAACATTACTGCGTAGTTGAAAGAAAAAACAATTGTAAAACATCTCATTAAAAATAGGGGAAAAAAATATAAAAGAAAAACTAAGATTGAGAATAGTATATAATAATAATAAATTTGATTTATTTTCTCTCACAATGGTTTTGTAGCACTTAACAGTTATGAACTATATAAATTCACATTGTGAGAGCTGGTGCCTGAAGTAGGTTATAGAAAAAACCTGTATTACAGGTCACCAGGCCCCACTTAGTGGCTACAACGTGACCGAACTCGAACTCGACCGACGGCGAACTCGACGAACAAAGATTTAAGTTCGGAGATGCAGGATTCAGGCTGTACGGTGTAATCTCCAAGCATGCGTTTGAACCGTTTAGTTATGCTCTGGATCAGTTTTATGAGAAACATCTAGAGCTGAGTACGAATTATAGTGAATTGGAGGATTTTCCGGATTTAATTTAGATGCCGATTTATTTGGGGAGCGCTGCACTGCCATCTTTAGTTAATCCTGATAATTCAATGGTTGAAGTGGTCCACCAGAAGCGTTCACTAGCAATGCTAGAATAAATCAACAACAAATAAATCAACCAGTGATTTTATTATACCGCCATTAACATAAATAAACTGTGTGAACCAACTTAATGTGCGCAACGCGTAAGTGACGCGGTATCCACGGCGCTTACGACGTTCTTCTCGCCGACTTACGCATCGACAGTCCGTCACCAGGTGGTTGGGCACCCTATGTGACCCAAATTATTTTGTACAATTTTTATTTCTGCTAAGCCTTAGTATTAGGTCATTTCTCTTACAATATTTAATTTGTTTCAAATGGTTTTCTATATGTCAGTATTTGAAGCTATTTGGTTCATGCGCCACAAGAATCGTGCTTTTGGATTGGCCGAACCTGGCGACACCAGCGCCATAGTTTTGGCTACCATCCACCGAAGGCGGTCAAATTTGGCATTCTCCATGTTTGAATCTCGGCGTGCTCAGCGCGTATATTTTGGTGCAGAGTTTTCGTATAATTTACTCTGAGATGGACAGCTAAAGGTTTCAAGAACCCGTGAAAATACCCAGCAGTGAACTGACATTTGTTTCGTGAAAGTGCTTCACGGTGTGAGCTGCGGACAAGAGCTGGTGAAGGCGTCCTTGAGCTGGTATGGAGGTTAGTGGGCCAATAGTTTTCAATGCTGACGTCGAAACCATGTTTCTCGTTCTTCAATTCACACGAATGTTTTCATAGGATTCAATCTAATTAGTCTCAAAACAAAAATTTTCATAATTAAGCTCCCCGCGTGTCGTTGGCTATTTACACGCCGCGTCACCACCAGGCGTGGGCCTTTATTAGCGTGCGATTTATTAGTGTGCACATAATTATTGCTAACTTATCTATTCTGTTGATAATTTAACTTTGTGTGGATCTAAACAAAGTCATATCATTATGAAGTGTGACTGTTGCTCTGAAGACATAGCTGAAGAAAGTGCAGTAGTTAAATGCTCATCGTGCCAAAAGTCGTACCACCATTCCTGTCTCACGCAGCTGGGTTGTGACTTCCAACTAACTGAATTGCTCAATTGGACGTGTCCGACCTGCAAGCCGAAGATGCGAAACGCTGATAATACCCCAGTGCGCAACAGTAAGGCGAGTGATCCTAATGTTACACATAGAAAGAAAGAGTCTTCGGTAACTATCCTCAATGATGAAGCTCCTGTTACATCTGGCGAAGTTTCTCGTATTATGAAAAAACAGATAGACGAACTTATGCGGCACCTCAATCAAACTTTGGCGAACTACGTTAACACGCAGATGAAGGCGATTACGGACAAATTAGAAGGGCTCAATGCATCAATGGAATTTATGAACGTAAAATTTGAGGAAATGAAGACTGAGTTTTCCTTAAACACCAAAGTCGTCAATGATCTAAAAAAGGAAAACGAGCAGCTCAAAACTACTGTCAAAGACCTAGGTGTGAGGCTTACTCAGATAGAACAACAAGCACGTTCTACAAATGCGGAAATTCAATGTCCGCCAGAGCACAACAATGAAAATCTTGTGTCGACGGTCTTGAATATTAGTAAGGTGATATCTGAAGTCATAAATAAGTCAAATATACATCATGTTACACGAATTTCAAAGCAAACCCCAACGAGTAACCGCCCGAAGTCTATAGTCGTACAATTCAGCAGTCCACGGGTTCGCGACCACTTTCTGGCGGCTTCTATCAACTTTAATAAAAAAAAAAACTTCTGAAGAGAAGCTCAACACCGCTCTTCTTGGGATTGCTGGCAAAAAGGAAAATGTCTATATCGCAGAACAATTATCACCAGCAAACAAGGCGCTGCATGCCGCGACCAGGATTAAAGCAAAGAGTTTGGGCTACAAGTACGTGTGGGTCCGTGGCGGTAAGATTTTTGTTAGAAAATATGATGGTGCTGACTATAAATATATTAGGGATACCGGCTCGTTGGACAGTTTACAATAAGCAACAAAAAATTATGTCGGATAAGGTATAAGATGTTAAGGATTTAAGTTCGATCAGTTAAGTATTTACTACCAAAATGTAAGGGGTATTAGGACAAAACTGAGTGACATCTACCAAAAATATTGCATACTGTTCATATGATGTTATAATGGTTACCGAAACCTGGCTACTGGATGGTATCTTTGACTCAGAAATCATGGATGGGCGTTACGCTATCTATAGGCGAGATAGATCTAAAAATATTTTGAATAATAAAACCGACGGTGGTGGCCTTCGTATAAATCAAACGATAATAACACTAACAATATCTATTTTTTGATTTGTTTAGATTGAAGATGATAGTTTTGTTTGTCATCCTTGCTGGACTATGGCTCTTCATCATTCGAGGACACAAATAATAAATGAACCAACAACTAGCAGTGGTCATCGTCGAAGTATATGTGTCAGCTGTGGACGCTCTTTGTTACGGACAAGATCTCATAGGCTGCATACTGAGACTGAAAGAGAATCTCGTATTAGGAATATGGTGATTGAACAGATTACACCTCGTCAAGTATTTTAAATTATTATTGAGTGTATTTGTAAAATGCAATATAACGTAAATTATTTATCACCACAGTTTTGTTAAAATTCAAATTTGCAATAAAGTACGAAACTGGAATAAACTAAACAAGCTTATATAAATATTGGTACTCCGGGGCTACAGCAGGTTTTGAACATAGTTTGGTAAATAAAATACTTATTATTTATATTACTCGATATCTATTTATTGTAACCATTTAGTAATAGAATATGTTTAAAACTGTTTTCTGTTTGTTACCTACCCCCTCAAGGTTCATTGGAAGACCAGCGTCAGACAGCATCACCTGTCTGGCATGAATGCTGAAATGGACCTTTTTGGCGCAGCCGTGAGGCACACAGCACACTATGTATATTCTCCTTTTTTCTGTAACTACGTCAAATAAACATTTTTTCTTTCTTTCTTTTTCTAATATTATGTGTTTGCGTGCATTGGTTTTGTAATATGAAATCTAAGTACAAGGTGTACTTAGATTATATATATAGTCATTTAATTAGTTATTTTTTTTTATCAATTCTGATATTTATTTATTTTGTTATGGTTACATGCATCCGATCAACTCTGTCATACCTGCTGGCAACGAGTAGATTGAGCTGCTGTCCATTCCACTGAGGCTGAAAGACAGGATTAAATAACCATCAACTTGCCTATGTATACCAGAGCATCAAGCACTCAAAGGTGCTGTTTTTATCCTGATTGTCATTCAACCCAAAGGCTAGCTGTGCCTAAATGGCTAAGGGTGAAGTTATTTCTTAATTATAAATTCTATGTGCCACAGAACTGTAGGATTTGCTCTTTACATTTATATAGTAATAATTGGGAACTTCTATCTGATATCCAGTCACCCATTCATAGTTTTAATGCGGAACACATCCAAGATTTTGCAACATTTGTTAATGAGCGACAGTTAATTCTGGATTTGTCTTAAATAGAAACTATGTCAGATGAACTATTACATTATTGGGTTGGTTTGAGCAAAGAGCAATTTGAACAACTCTATTTAGAATTGCCAGGCATACAAAACATTCGCCAAAATAAATTAGCGTTTGCTGCCTGTCTAATTAAATTGCGAACACGTGATAGTGATCATAGGATCTCAACACTTTTAAATACACCTCGCACAACACTTATGAGGTTTAATGGGTCAAGCTCGAGATATAAGAGAGCAAGTATTTGTTCCAAATAACTTAGGGATCACTCATATAAGCAGAGCACAAATATCTGAAAGCAATTTATTAATACCTAATGGTTTATTTGGAGGTGAGAATAGGCAACCAATTATTATAAGTGATGAAACATATTTATATATACAAAAATCATCTAATTTTATGTACCAAAAAGATAACAAGTATCAGTAGTAGTAGTTCTTTGCACAAGTATAGGAACTTGATGAAGCCTTTACTTATGGTTTGTTGTGATGGATACATTATAGATGTGTTGGGCCCCTATCCAGCTACAACATCAGATGCTAATATAATAATAAAATGAATTTAATGAAGAAACAAAACCACTAAGGAGGTATTTCCAAGCAGGTGATGTTTTTATACTGGATAGGAGCTTTAGAGATTCTGTGCCACTGTTGAGAGAATGTTATTATTCAATTCATATGCCTGCATCCTTACAACACGGTGGAACACTATTGTCAACCCTTGCTGCTAATAAGTCGAGAGCTGTCACGGTTTGTATGTGGGTGGTTGAAGTAGTAAATGGCATATTTAAGCAATCATAGACATTGCTAAGGCACGAATTTTTTTATCGTGCATCAAGACATGCAATGACAGACTTTCGCATAGCAGCAGCTCTGATAATTGGTTTCACAAAAGAATTAGAGACAGAGAGGATGCAGGGCAAATTCTAGAAATAATAAATCAAAACATGCACATAAATAATTCTCTTGCTGATTTTATGAATCAAAATAATTTAAATAGACGGCGAACAGATTTCCTCTCAATTCATGTAAACATACATAATGTATCCTTTCCGAGGCTAGAATATAGTTATTTAAATCTAATTGCATGTAGAACATACCAATTGAAACAAGCACGTTCTTACTATGGAGAACACATAAGAGGCGACGGTTCCTATACTATTGAGCTGTGCAGAAATACAGCCAGCAACCTACTGGAAGGTTTCCCGCTCCCTTCGGTCAACTGCAGTTTATTGCGTGGGAAAATACAGAGCAGACACATCAGCAGGAAAACATTATTCGTTTAAATATTATATGAAAATAACACTGAAGGGAGGGGTGCACTAAAACAATATTGCTGCAACTGTATGGTGGGCCGTAGGACAGTAGGTTGCTGTGCACATATTATGACCATTATTTGGTTTTTAAGTTGGGCAAGGTATCAGGAACATATTTATCCACCTGTCCAGTTCCTTGACCATGTTCTTTTAACCTATGAATTTAAAAACAAGTTTTATTTCATGCATAACCTCATTTTACAAATGTAAAAAACATACCTAAATATACATCTTTATACAAAACTAGGTTTCTATCCTGATTCTTACTGATATGAGCTATAAAATCAATCACATATTATTAGCTGAACCGTTTGTTTATGAGTGGCCAAAGTACTATACAAATTGGACAATCCCCTTTTGTAAATTCTGCTCCTATTGAAACTCTAGATCCAATGGCAGAAATAAATCACAAGGACCTGAAAGACATATATCTAGGTTTAGGTGTCCAGAAAGAACTAAATTCTGTTGAAAATGAAGAAGGAAAGTTAACTCTGAGAAAGATGTGTAAACATTTATTATTTCCTTTATTCATTTATATATACAAATTAGATATATTTTTAAATACATAAATAATGAAAAAAAAAATTTAAAAATATAAAAAATTTATATACCTATAGTACGGCACTTCCGATTCCACAAGGCTGTATTTCAGAGCAAGTTGCTGAAGGATAATCCTGGCTACAAGGTTGTGTCTATGCAAGTATTCTCCGTTAGCTAGACGAGAACACCCGGAGATAATGTGACGGATCAATTCGCCCGGACGGTGGCATGCCCGACATATGTCAACCGTGCCATCCTTCACAATAAATTTCCGGTAGTTATTCGTCATCATAACTTCATTTATAATTGCACAAACAAAACCTTCGGTTTCTCCAAAGAGTTCCCCGGAACGTAGCCAGGTTACGCACGCTGATTGGTCTAACAAACATTTTATTATTAAGGCTTGTGTTGGCTTCCGTAAACGATACTCTTTTAATGACAAAAGTATGACAGAAATAGCAAAATTTTGATCTAGAGAGTTTACAATGACGATGAAGAGTCGGTTTCGTCGTTATTTCCATTACTGCCATAACTTCCCCAACTTCAATCCAACATCAACACCAACTAGATGATGAGTGGCGAAAGTTGCCCTATTACAACAAAGATTTGGATTTAAGTCAACCTCCTGACGTATTTTGGCACCAGGTAAGTTTATAAGTAAACTCGAAGCAAGCTGAATTCATATTTGTTTCTATTGTTATAGCAGCCTAATCATATTTATTAAAAAAATTCAGGTAGCAGAACTGCGCGACCAGCGAGAAGGGAATACCTGTTTCAAACACTTGCCAAAATTTATGTTGGCCATTTTGTCTGTGCCACACTCGAATGCTGAGTGCGAAAGAGTCTTCAGCAGAGTTAACGACATCAAAACAAAAAAACGGAATAAACTCCTTACGAAATCCATTAAGGAATATATTTTATCGCAGCAGGCCATACAGCGTCACGGAAAAACCTGTATTGATTTCAATCCCATTAACGCTATGATTCAAAAACACAATATCGATATGTATAAAAATATTGAAACAATTATACTGTCTGATTCTGATTAAAAAATTGTCTTTTTTTATACTAAATTTTGCTATTAAATAAACAAGGTAATTCTACCGTATTTCAAAAATGTATGTAAACGAAGACCATTGTTCTTCATTAATTTAAATTTCCGGCGCAGTCACTTTGACACATCGAGAGCAGATGTCACTGGTGAGGAGTGTCAATAAGAAAAAGAAAAAAAAGGTGTGTTACATGTAATGAAAGTTAGTGAGAGAAATAAAACCAATAGTATTGTGTTAAATGCGAGAATTCAGGAAATAATAGCTTTAATTGTTGTTTCTCTTTTCAGGTAACGTATCTTTGTAAGTTCGTTCGTAAAACATAATGTAAAATGTCCAAACATTGTTAATAAAAATATATTTTTTCAGAGCAACGCAAACCAGCTTTTATTTTCGAAAAAGTGCTATAAATTGAATCTGTCTGTGAAGACACATTATATGTATATTATGAATTACAACATAATTTCAACCGTATTTTTAGAAGAAAATCTACCGTACTTTTAGAAGAAATCTACCATCCGCTAGATTTCAGACTTGGCAACACTGATTATATTGTACTTTTTACACATTCCAATGTGACCTGGTGGCAAAGGGAATGTGTGACCACGAATTTGTTACGAAAGAAGGAGATGAATCCAAAATTATCAAGACAGTAAAATCGCTAAAAAACAACATCGACCGTTGAACGCAAACATTCATTTCATTCCGATGTTGATTCAAAAAACCTATTTTTGTTACGAAATACCAATACAAAAAATATCAAATGATTATTATTAATTTAAAAAACGAAAAGAAAGAAATAAAGAAGCTGTGGTTATTTGTGACTTCAGTGAAAACTATGAATGCAAAATGAGAGAAGAAGCAAGCTCAAGCTATTCACTTTGGATCATCCAAAAATCAAGTGTCTCTACATAACGGGGCTATTTTTTGGAAAGACAGTAAGCAATCTTTTTGTACAATATCCGAAAATACTAGCCATAGACCAGAAAATATATGGACACATTTAAATCCCATCCTGCACGAAATAAAAAGAATGAATCCTAATGTCAAGATTTTACACTTTTTTCCGATGGCCCCACCTCACAGTACCACATGAGTATATACAACACACACATAAGTATAACACATGAGTATAACAGAGACAAAGTTTCAAACAACCGCGCGAATCGGTTGCACTACTACAAGCACACGGGGCATGTGTGCGTGACCACTGGCCGCTTGTCAGGTACGCGGCGAGACTGAAAAAAACCGGTTTACGCTGGCACAGCCAGTTGACAATGTCAGGGTCAGTACGACGCGCGTTGTTTGTTTTTTTTTTGTTGCAATTTTGAATATTTTAATGTAAAAACGTGGTATTTTATTATTTATTTTATATATTTTATTGTACTGTGTGTATGAATAATACTAAAAAAAATAAAGATATATCATACTTTAACTATCCCAAGGACTACAATAGGTAAGTAAATATTTGATTATTACTTTTTCAAGTAAGTACTTTTTTATTTACCTCTTAATTTATTTTATTTTATGATCCTTTTTTAATAAGAAGAGGGTTATTACGGTGATTTTTTACCTTTTTTTATTATTATTACAAGTTTTTACTAAACATTTCTGGGTATGTGGGTGAGTTGGTATGTAGTAGGTATATGTGTTTAGTACATTGTGTATTAAGGGCGGTGAGTAAGGAATTACGATGAGGCTCTAGTAGAAGCCCGAAGTCGGAGACTGATGCCCGTTTTCACCGACATTCCCTAAGTTTACGGGATCCCCTAAACATGCTTAGGGGGCCGTTATGGGATGAATTCTGTTTCACGAATTTAGGTGGTCGAAATTTTGGCCCATAAACCGGCACATACTAAGTAAGTGATCTTTTAAGCAACGTAGATGGATAGTGATCTATATGATTTTTTAAAAAATTTAGAAACTGGTTCTACTGTATTCGAAGTAAATAACAGCCGTAGACCAAAAATATTTCGAAAACGAACAAATTATTTCGAAAGTTTTGATGAAACCGACTTTTTTCGGAGATATAGGTTATGTAAATCTTCAGTGTTGTATTTATTGGAAAAGAATGAAAACGCCTTAGAATTTCCTGATAATAGGTGAGTACCTACTGTAGCGTAAATAAAAATAAAAGTCGTCACTGCTACATGTTAAAACGTATAATTTTGCTGTTATAAAAAAAACTAATACAATTTTTTATAAAAAAAAATTTAAAAGGATCAAAAAAAGGAATTAAATAATGGACGACATGTAATATAATTTTATGTAAAGCAGCGAAATGGGTTGTTCAGAATTGTATAAAATCTGTAATTTTGAAAATTAAAACAAGGTGAGAAAGGGGTTGCAACACCTACTCAGCCCTAGGCGCGATCAAAATGTATACGAGTTTAAATACTACACCGGAAAAAATACATTGCGCGACCTTTTGACACGAATAGGGTTTAAATAAATTAAATGATTGTACAAAAAAAAGAGAAACTATACTATTGCTATAGATTAAAAAAAAAGGATTAAAACAAAATTTGTTCCCTGAAGGTCCGGATCCTCGCTCGAAATCGGATCTTCGCTGTTGCTCCGGGTCTCAGGCGGCAAGCCTCGGAGCCAACCGCCAGTACGCGTCTCCCGACCCCTGGTCGGCCTTGAGTCGCGGCGCCGAAAGTATATGGGTCACTAGATCTTAGCTAGGATAAAAGTCCTAGAACCGATTCTGAGCGAATCGGTTCTTGGTGAAATCACTTATAACCGACTATACAGTACAGCACTACAAAATTTATCTTTCTTAGGTCCTTTTTTACTTTATCAATTAAATTACGAAACGGAATAATATGTCTGTTATTTCCAAAGATTCGTCGTCCATCTGAGAAAAATTTTCCTCTGTCACATCCATGGAATCGTCATATTTTTAAATTTGAACCGAAGTAAGAAAAAGTAAATTGATTAGAAATGAGGTCGACTTACACGAACAGAATAGTTTTTATTCAGCCGAAAACAGCGTGATAATGCTGCAATACCCTCTTTCTAAGAAAAAAAGGACGTAAGTACGAGTGAGAAAGAAGAAAAAAACTGGATCAGGCAAAAACAAAAAAACAGGCATCATATCTGAATCAAACGATATCGAAGTGCAACAAATACTGAATAAACACGGAGGCCACCATATCTAAACGTTATCCGCGCGAACTCGCGATATCTCAATTACATCTATGGAGAATATGAAAGAAAATAACGAACTCCTAAATCTAAATATATATTGTTCAGTTAGAGCCAAACTCTAACCTGCCACATCCTTACAATTAGTAAACTTTAGATCTAAGTAAAATTAACCTAACTTAACATAAGACTTAACTATTACCTATCAACTATAAGAAAAAACTTGGGAATCCCCAAAAATAAATAACGTGAACACGTAAAGTCCAACCTCTAGTTATAGAAACTAAGACAAGTTGAACAAAAAAAAAACTAAGTTTAAGAAAGAAAACCTAAATTAATTAAGTCAAAGAAGAACTCAAGACAGAACTTAAATCAGAGAACTCAAGTCATAAAACTCAAGTTTAAATTCAAATTTAAAATTAAATGTTGAATGTCACGCCATCTGTGTTAAACTAAAAGAAACAAAATAACCCTAGAACACAAGTTGACATAACACAGAAATAAACAGATGTCACTATTAACAGATAATCTATGAAGTTTTTAATCTAATCGAAAAACTATGCAAAGAAATATTCCAAAGAGGAAAAAGGATTAGAAAGCAAATGTCAATGTCAAAATGGAACAAAGAGAATTTAATCCAATTTATTTTAAGATATCTTTGATATGATATTGTCCGGAGTGGACTGAATCACAATCCTGTAGCAAATAGGTGGTCCTTGAAATGACTCTTATTACACGGCACTTAATAAAACGTGGAGCAAGCTTCCCAGAGAAAAAATCACCTCCAGAAGACTTGGAAAAATTCCTTCTCCATACAGTATCACCAACATTTAGAGTGACAGCTGATCGATTAGAATTATATGCACGAGAGTTACGGAGAAAAGCTAAAGAAAGATTATCAGCAACCTTTGCATAAACTTCGCTGAGAGAGGATAGGTTTGAAGCATGACGAGCCCGACTGTCTGCCAAATTAGAGCTTCGAGTCTGACTATTTACATGACTGCTATCCATAAGGACCTCTCTACCAAGCATAAGAAAGTTAGGCGTAAAACCAGTAGCTAGATTAACACAAGAATTGAGGTAAAGCTTCACTTTAGGTAACATTTTAGCCCAACTTCTTTGGTTTTCACCAACCAAAATACCTAAACATGTTATAACGCTTTGGTTGTATCGCTCAACCGTATTTGCTTGGGGTGTATAATATGGCGTAAAAGTAGGTGATTGAATATGGAAAGATCTGAGAAAATTAAGGAATTGATTACTACGAAAAACTGTAGCGTTGTCACAAAGAATAGTACGCGGAACCCCAAAATTAAAGAAAATTTCAGACTCTAACGCTTTTATAACAGAAAGAGCGTCAATCCTTTTCAGAGGAACTAACCAAACATATTTGGAAAAAACATCTACCATAGAAAGGATATATTTATAACCATAATAAGCGCAGGGCAACGGACCAATTATATCGATAGAAATCATCTGTAAGGGCAAGGAAACCTCTTTAGGGTAACACATCTGACCGCGAGGTTGTGTGTTCGAAATTTTATAGGCTTTACAAACCTCACATTGACTTAACGTCGAAGTAACATCACGGAACATATTTGGCCAGTAGAACAACTCCCTAAGCTTTAGATACGTTTTAGTAACACCGGGATGTATCGAAGGAAATCTATTGTGAATTTCCCAAATAGCGTCTGGAACCTTTTCAGCTGGTAACACCACACGCCATGGTTCAGAAGATAAAGGACTAGAAACAGGCATGCGTCTCATAAGGATACCGTTATTTATAGCGTATGCTGGGAACATTTGTGGCGTATCTCGAGCACCTATATATATCTTCTTATACCAACGGTCATTAGTATGTTCAGGACCCTGGTCAAATGACACAGGATTAGCATGGATCCTGGAAAGAACATCGGGGACTATATGTTGCGAACCTTTACGATGCACAATATCAAAAGTATATTGGGAGATAATAGTAGCCCAACGAGCTAAACGACCAGATGGGTTGTTAAGAGAGAGGAGCCACTTAAGAGCCATATGGTCTGTTATGACAGAAAACTTCATACCATCTAAATAACATCGAAAATGTTTAATTGAATCCAAAACTGACAAGAGTTCACGCTCTGTAGTACTATAATTGCGTTCAGTTTGAGAGAATAAACGCGAATAATAGGCGATTGGATGTTCCACATCGTCTATCTTCTGTGTCAGTACCGAACCAAGACCAACAGCTGACGCATCACACTGCAGGATGAATGGCTTCGAGAAATCAGGACATGCCATAACAGGCGTATCAATTAGCGCTTGTTTCAACTGAGTGAAAGCTTGATCGGCTGCATCGTTCCAACTTATTGGATCATTACCCTTTCTCTTACCGATAAGGGCAGTAAGCGGAGCAATTATAGAAGAAAACCCTTTAACGAAACGCCTATAATAGGAACACATACCAATGAAACCGCGTAATGACTTAGCTGAAGTAGGAGTAGGATAATCTTTAATAGCATCAAGTTTGCCGGGATCGGTTTGAAGACCCTTTTCATTAACAATATAACCCAAATATTTTAGTTCGCTTTTACAAAACTCGCATTTTTTTAAATTTATAGTTAAGCCTGCTTCTTTAAGTCGAGCAAGCACCTTCCTGAGCAGCGCCATATGACTAGAGAAATCTTTAGACACGATTATCAAGTCGTCGACGTACCCAAAAATACAGTCGTCGCTGGTAGAAGTAAACTCGAAATTCACGATCATATCAGTAAGGCGTTGCATCTCCGAAGCAGCGTTCGTTAGACCAAAAGGCATTCTAACAAACTCAAAGAGACCACGTTGTGGAACAATAAACGCTGTTTTCTCACAACTTTCTCTATCAGCGAGTGGAATTTGCCAGAAAGCACTTCTAAAATCCAATGAGCTAATATATCTAGCACCACGAAGGTTGTCGAGGATATCGTGAATACGGGGAAGAGGATATGAATCTCTAACTGTCACACTATTCAGTTTTCTACTGTCGACACAAAACCGAACAGAACCATCTTTTTTTGTCACCATTACCACTGGACTAGCCCATGAAGAACGAGATGGACGAATAACACCCATACCTAACATTTTGTCAATCTCTTCATTGAGAATCTTCAACTTGACAGGAGATAAGGGATAATATCTTTGACGGATAGGGTAACCCGTAGTATTAATTTTATGGGACAACCAAGATGTTTTACCAAGACCAACTTTTTCCGAAGAGATAACTTCGTACTCTTTAATAACTTGTTGAAGACAAGCCTCTTGATCCGGCGATAGGATGTTACGAGGATGAATATAACGGACCTCGCTGACAGAGGAAACTTGAGGGGAAGAGTGCTGAACAGAAGGGATAAACATATTACCATCAATATTTTTATTAAAAGCCTGACTAAAAATAGACGTCAAACCGAATTTATTCCAAAATTCGATACCTAAAATAACAGAAGATGACATCGAACTTGCAACTAAAAACTCATGAATAAAAGTTGTACCATTAAATTTAACTGGAAGGTACACAGAACCAAGAATATCAATCGGCGAATTATTAGCCGATATAACACGGGGACAAGCGTCTTTTGATGTCAAAGAAACACCAAGTTGCTGAATAAAATTATTGCTAACAAGCGACATCTGAGCACCAGAGTCGAGCAATGCTTTAACAACTCTACCACATAATAATACTTCTATAAACGGTCGGTTATCAAATGAATCTGAAGTAAACACTGGGGATACTGTACGGAAAGAAGCGTATCGCCAGTGGTTTATGCATTTTTTGGATTACATTTCGGACATTCCCTAGTAATAAATCCAGGAGTGCGACACTTAAAACAAATCATGCCTGTGATCTCTGGGCAAGAACGGTAAGAATGACCAACTTTGTTACATTTTAAACAAAGCTGAGACTGACTACAACCAGGACAAATCTGAGAGTTACTAGATGTTGGCTGATGGGAAGTTTTGTTCGGCCTAGGTTTTGGTGGGTTAAATACTTGAGAAGTCGACTGGTCGGCAACACAGTCGAGACTGGCTACCGCCTTTGAAGGTTTTAAAAAGGACTCGAAATGAGTAACGGCCTCGATTAAATTATTGACATCATGGAATTTTTGAATAGACAAGCAAGGAGTATACTTTGGCAACATGTTGTGAGTGATGATCTGTAACAACTCCGATTCTTCAATAGGCTTGCTCAGTTTAGCGTTTAAGTAAGAAACTTCGATAATAAATTCTCTTATTAACTGTTCCGGTTTCTGCTTGAGGTTACGGACCTCCTGGCTTGTCTTAAATTCAAAATCGGTCGTACCGAATGTCTGAAGAAAGGCATCTTTGATCTCAGAAAAAGAAAGACCCGGTCGACGGATCGACCTAAAATATTGAAGTGCGACACCTGACAAGACTTCATGAAATCGCTTAACTAAATAACCATCGGACAAATTGTCGGCCTCCCTGCACTCCTCTAAACTCGTGAAAAATTCCCGTACGCAGGTCTTACCATCGAAAACAATCTTCCACTTAGTAAGAGAGAACTGCCTGGTAAATTGTAGGCATTCCTCAGATCTTATTGGGGAAGGAATGATACTCTGTGAAGAAGCGTGAGAAGGTCTTGGCGGAATAGGAGGAGGTGGTGGTCGCGAAATAATGGGACTAGCACGACGTGGAGTCTCAACAATAGGGAACCCCTCTTCTGACATGATGTAACTAGAATAGACCTAATAACGTATGAAAGAACAGACAAAAGGCGATTGAATCCTAGCGAAAAAATAGGCACGGCATGAACAGACGGATAAAAATAATCCAGCAACCAGCAGTCAGTAAACGCCAAGCTATTAAACAAAGATACAGGCTACATAACCGTTCATACTAAGCTTACCTTGAAAACCGACGCCTATAAATTCATACGTCACCATATATACTCTACGGGTTCTAACTACCGCTAGCTAAGGATATGGAATAAAAATCAGGAGACCTATCGTTATATTTGCTGCGATAAGTGGGTAAAATAAAAGACAGTTATGTGTTATATAGTTCACAAAATTATTTTTCCTTTAAAATAAATTACATTTAATGAAAAAATATATATATATGTCAAGGAAAAATGACAGCTTCACAGATCTGAACTGGTGGTAAAAATCCCAGAATACCTTTCTAGAATGAAAGAATATCCGTGTCCTGAAACAAATAAGCTTAAGAATCATTAGCTCCCGGAGGGAGTGACCATCCTCAATAAGGCAAAAAAAGATTTTATGTAGAATCATTCAAATTTCAAAGTTATTAGGTAAAAAACACTTACTTTAGTTGTTCGGGCGCCATTTTTGTAGCGTAAATAAAAATAAAAGTCGTCACTGCTACATGTTAAAACGTATAATTTTGCTGTTATAAAAAAAACTAATACAATTTTTTATAAAAAAAAATTTAAAAGGATCAAAAAAAGGAATTAAATAATGGACGACATGTAATATAATTTTATGTAAAGCAGCGAAATGGGTTGTTCAGAATTGTATAAAATCTGTAATTTTGAAAATTAAAACAAGGTGAGAAAGGGGTTGCAACACCTACTCAGCCCTAGGCGCGATCAAAATGTATACGAGTTTAAATACTACACCGGAAAAAATACATTGCGCGACCTTTTGACACGAATAGGGTTTAAATAAATTAAATGATTGTACAAAAAAAAGAGAAACTATACTATTGCTATAGATTAAAAAAAAAGGATTAAAACAAAATTTGTTCCCTGAAGGTCCGGATCCTCGCTCGAAATCGGATCTTCGCTGTTGCTCCGGGTCTCAGGCGGCAAGCCTCGGAGCCAACCGCCAGTACGCGTCTCCCGACCCCTGGTCGGCCTTGAGTCGCGGCGCCGAAAGTATATGGGTCACTAGATCTTAGCTAGGATAAAAGTCCTAGAACCGATTCTGAGCGAATCGGTTCTTGGTGAAATCACTTATAACCGACTATACAGTACAGCACTACAAAATTTATCTTTCTTAGGTCCTTTTTTACTTTATCAATTAAATTACGAAACGGAATAATATGTCTGTTATTTCCAAAGATTCGTCGTCCATCTGAGAAAAATTTTCCTCTGTCACATCCTTGGAATCGTCATATTTTTAAATTTGAACCGAAGTAAGAAAAAGTAAATTGATTAGAAATGAGGTCGACTTACACGAACAGAATAGTTTTTATTCAGCCGAAAACAGCGTGATAATGCTGCACTACCTACTAATCACAAGTTTTATAATTAGCCCATAAAATAAATTAAACCTTAGCGGTCTTATTACAAAAAACTAAATAAACCTTGGTTTAAACCTGTACTATCAAGTCCAGGCTTATCTGCAGAACCATGGTCTAAACTTGTTCGTATTACAAAACTTAAAAAAACCGTGGACTTCTTAGTACCGTGATTTGAACCATTGTTTAAACAGCAACCACAGATTAATACAAATATCCTTCGTTCACGATGATGTCATTCTATTACAACGTTCCGTATGCCTCGAAAAAAAAAAAACGTTTTGATAAAACGCTAATGATTAGATGATGTTTAGGAGTGTTAAAAATATTGAGACCGTGTTATTTTGCATGGATATAAACATTATTTAGTTATTTCGTCGATTGCAGTTTCGTTTAGGTTTAAGCACATTACTTAATGTCGTATTAATTTCTAAAAATACATCTAAATACGTGTAACGAAGCGTAAATTCTCGCGCGTAATTTGAAACCATAACATTAAACAAAACCAGCGCAAGTTGAACAAAGTTCATTTAGCTTTGGAATTTGTAACTGGACTAGAACAATTGCCTCTTTATTTACCTTATTTAATACTTTTACGTTCTTATAATATTTTAATGTGATGGACCAACAAAAAAAAAACGTTCTGAGAATTGGAGTGCCGAGGAAAAAGTAAGTAAACATAAATTACTTAGATGGACTTGAAAATCGTCTTTAATTTATTGATTGTAAGCTTACCCATATTTTAAATACTATAGGAAATACTACGCGAGATGATTGCTCAATCACGCCACATCATCGAGGACAAATCCACAAGAGCTTCCTCCAATATTAAAAAGGCTCAAGAGTGGAAGAATATAGCAAAGAAGTAAGTGTTTCTTTTTTTATAAATAAGTGGCCCGATAACAACGCAAACTAACATATTATCAAAATATTTTCAGAATCAATGAAATCATGGGGAAAAATCGGTCTGATGGAGACGTTAAATTAGCATGGCAGAGGATGAAGCTTGCGGCTAAAGCTAACTTGTCCGCTCATAGGCAATATCTAATGAAGACAGGGGGTGGTGAAAAGCCCAAGTCGCCTTCCCAAGAAGACCTGGCTGTTATGAATATTGCTCCACACGATTTTGTTGTGGAATACACAGACCACGACAGTGATGCAATACGAACTGTGGTAAGCATAATAATGTTCTTTACTTTATAAAACACTGTTTAAATTAATATACAGTATATATAATAATCAGTACTTGTAGGTTGAATTAAACCCCCCAGAGGATAGTGAGCCAACAGCTGGGCCTAGTAGAAGCTTCTCTCCTATGATCATAGAGCCACCTTCTATAACCATAGAATCACCTCCTGTACTCAATGATGACGATGAGGTACTGGAAGTAATAATGGACCAAGGTAAAAACAATAATTCATCTTCAAATTGTAATCCTTTAATTTTACCATAATTTTTAATATTAAAAATTGTATAACATGAATTAAAAAGGATTTATATAAGAAGTCTATATGTAATTAAAGGACTTTCAGGTACTTTCAGAAAGCAGTCAGGTAAAAAGGGTCCTCAAAACATGTAAGAAAGGTTATCCCAGAATATATTGTTATTATTTGCTTAGTATTATACAATATAAAGGGTAAATATTTTACAGGAAAGAAACAATGCAGGAATAGTATATTTCATTACGAGTGCGGAAAGCCTGTCATTGCAAAGAGTTCCGACAAATGTCTACCCGAGCCGAGGCGCAGCCGAAGGTGAGGGTTGACAGTCGGAACAAGTTGCAATGACAGTTCCGCACGTGTACTGAACAACTATTTTTAATACAGTTGCGAAAAAATTAAGCAATTTAATAAAATAATAAAAACACAATAAACTCAACTAATAATTTATTTCTTATGAAAGTTATAATTCACATATACATTGAAATTGGTACAATTTTTTAATTTTTATACTAACTGGGGAATTTTTAGGTTGCATATTTACTGTTTGAGACAAAGTATTATTAATTTCGTATGATTGTTCATGTGTATTTGTCAAAGGTGTTATACAAGGGCGTTTGCTAGTTGATGGAATTGGATCTGATGAATTATCACTATCAACGAAGGTAGATGGACGAACGTTCTCTTCAGTATTGTCATGTGAAGGAGACGGACTGGACTTTAAATTAATGGATTGTGTGATTTTTTTCCCAGTTTCTAGTTTGTTGTTAAATGAATCAGCAATATAGCCTTCTGCAACTTTGTCTGACTTCCAACCTCCTAGTCGCTTTAAGGACGTCAAATTGGCTCCTGAATCTGCCAATAATGTAGCAGAGGTCCTCCTGAAGCTGTGCCCAGTATAATAATCAGCATCCGGCAGACCAAGAAACGTAGCTATTTCTTTTGGCATATTACCAAATTTGTTTATCCCGATTGCTTGAGCTGTACACTTCCCTTTTTGATAATTTTGGAAAAAACGGTCGGTTTTTGCTTTTTGGGACCGCTGATTCATATATTTTTGCACTATTCTAAGAAAATCTCCTTCAACAACAAAGCTTCTCGGTATCTTATTTTTTGTATTCGGAATCTTGATTAGTAGCATTTTTCCATGTGCTTCAATATCTTTTAAAGTAATATTGGCTAACTCCTCTCTGCGGCAAGCTCCAACAACGCCAAAAATCAGCGCAACCTACAAAAAAAGGGATTCGGTTATTTTTTTTTAAGTAATCTATTTTCTGTATTTTGAGATTTCGTAAACTGAATACTAAAGAAAAATATAAGTATTTATTAATAAATTACCTTTGTGGCTAAATAACGATCATCGGGAGCTTCGTTCAAAAACCTTTCCACTTCATTCGATGTTAATACATATTTTTGACTTTTTAGTTGTAAAACCGTCTGATTGTCGTTTTAAGAAAGCATTTAGTTTTTGGTATTTACTTATATCCACGTTGTTCCTTATTTTCAGCATACTTTTTATCATCGAAAACCTCGACCATAACGTAGAAGGTTTTAATTTTGCTGAGAGTTCGGAGAAGTATGCCAACATAACATTTTCTGAAAAACTGTTTGCTTTTTTCTCTTCTCTCCACGCAATAAATTCGTCGTATGTAGATATGTAGCGACTTTTTGACTTTTCCGGTAAAATGTTCTCCGAAGCATTTTGTGCAATTATACTGAGTTCCGGTGGTGTTAATTCAAATAAAATATCGTCGAAATTACTCATTTTGTGCAACAAACGACTAAACTCGCAAAGAACAGTTTTGGAAAATGGCGCCAACCGTAAAAGAATATAAGCAGAGATTTTTTTTGTTTTCTTCACCCATTTTGGGTAGGCAAAGGGAACTATGCCCATACAGCCAAGTCTTCAGTAATTTTTTTTATTGATATGAAATGAAAATGTTTAATGAGATGAAATGAAACCTAACCTTACTCATTGAATCAAATCATTAAATCTGATATTGAAACAAATTAGTAGCTTCTTGTTAGAAATATTTGCATGAATCATAAAAACTTCAAAATTTTTTTTTATTAAGAACTTCGTGGTTGGTTTTTTCTTTTTAATAGACATTATTTTGACAGTTGGGAAAGAGAACGCACGAGTTCGGAAATGGTAAAGAAAAAGTTCGAGTGTGTAATAGCCCGCATCCCGAACGCTATACGTCCCTGCAATACGCCACTTTTTGAGCAACTGTATTAAAAAGAATATTGAAGTCCAATAATGAATTTAAAAAAAAAACAATTAGAAATGCTAGAAGTGGAGCACCAATATAATATTAAAATTGCAGAATTAAAAATAAAAAAACTGGAATTAGAAATAAAGCTGTTACAGAAAAAGGAAGAACTTTAGTACCTATTAAATATTAATGGTGAGTGAAATTTTGCTTTAACATACACATTTTCAAAAAATATTATACATAATACCAACGGGTATAAATTAAGGGAAATAATTACGGAAAATTTCACTTCACAATAATATTCAAAATACAAATGTCATAAACCAAAAATTTTATTAATAATTCTATTAGTTGGTCAATTTATAAAAAAATCTGCACTATAATTATAAAAGAGTTAAAGCATTATATTTATGATCTAATATTAGGTCTTTACCTATGAAATTGCCGTTTTGTTTGAAAAAAGTTAAAGTATTTTTTTTTTCGAACTTATTTATTTCTTTTATTCAAAGTAATCACCCCTGCAATCAATGCATCTTTGCCAACGCTGTGGCAGTTTATGGATGCCCTTCTTGAAAAAATCAGCTGGACGGGAGACAACAAACTCTTCAAAGGCGTTTTGTACTGCCTCTCGGGAATTGAATTTTTTTCCCGCTAAAAAGTTGTCCAAATTTTGGAAAAAGTAATAGTCGGAAGGCGCAAGATCTGGTGAGTATGGCGGATGAGGGAGAGCTTCCAAACCCAACTCATGCAGCTTAGAGACGGTCTGTTGTGCAGTATGGGGCCGCGCGTTGTCGTGAAGTGGCAGTGGAGACGACCGATTGACCAAAGCTGGTTGCAGACGTGCGAGTTTCGCCATCATTGTGGTCAGTTCTTCAATGTACACATCTGCAGTAATGCTCTCGCCGTTTTGTAAAAAGCTATGATGAATCACACCAGCACTAGACCACCAAACTGTGACCATCACCTTTCTAGGGGTCATTTTTCGTTTTGCACATTGCTTTGGTACCGAACCAGGATCTAACCAACTTGCTGAGCGCTTTCGATTGTCAAAAAGAATCCATTTTTCGTCGCACGTAACAATTCGGTTCAAAATTCCTTCATTTCTGTGCCTGTTAAGCAGCGCAAGGCAAGTCTCGACGCGTACGTTGCGCTGGCGATCGTTAAGTTCGTGGGGCACCCATCTATCAATCTTTTTTAAACTCAAACTCAAAACTCAAACTCAAAGCATTTATTTCAATTAGACCATTACAGGCACTTTTGAAAGTCAAAGAACAAAAAAAAAAGAACGCTAAGCTACAGTCCCAGTCACAAGACATAATAACTTGTGAAAGTACTGTAGTTGCCCATTCCAAAGCGTAGATCTCTATGGAGAAGAATGGGCAAGAAACTCCATGGACACTCTTTTAAATTAAAATATGTTACAGAATCTTGGTTACATCATTCGTGTTGAGAATTACTAGTATGTGAGAACGATGTAGAAATACGGGCAAGTTAAGAGCGTCCACAGTAAAAGACGAAATCAATAATTTGAAAATAAAGTTAAAAATAAAATAATTAAAAATGAACCATGGCAGCTAAGAGATGACCAGGCACAACTGACAGCGCCCGTTCACGAACATGACGCATGTATCAGCCATCATTCAACTCAACCATATTGAAGGGAACTAAATGACCCGACACACCCGCCGCCATCAGCGTGACATTTAAGTGAGCATGACATTTACTCAACCGCCAGGGTAAATTCGCGTCAGTGTAAGTAAGATGTGGGTACTCAGTAAATAGTGGCTTTACAGTACATAGTTTTCACACATGTGCTATGCAATTATATAATACTAAGAGATTGAATCTATACAAAGCAAATATATTTATACAATCTTCTGCAGCTTCCACAGTAACTTCACATGGTAATTTGATAGCCCCTATGGTTGTGGAGCAGGACCAGCATTGAGCCAAGCATTTTTATCATCAATGTAATCCCCCAACTTATAATATGCTTGCCTACATAGTGTGCGCTTTATGCAAGATTTAAATTTCGTTTCATTTAGTTGTAGAATGGGGGGAGGTATTTTATTGTAACATTTTAAACAGTACCCCATGAAAGATGAGTCTACTTTAGCTAACCTGAAACCTGGCTGAACCAGTTGGTCCCTGTTTCTAGTATTATAGTGGTGCCGGTCACTTCTTTTACTAAATAAATGCAGATTTTTCCTAACGTACATGATATTTTCGTAGATATATTGACAAGGTACAGTCATGATGTTAATTTCCTTAAACAGTTCTCTTAGAGAATCGCGCCTACGTAGATTATATATGGCTCTGATAGCTCTTTTCTGCAGAATAAATATAGACTCGATGTCTGCAGCCCGTCCCCATAGTAAAATACCGTATGACATAATGCTATGAAAATAACTAAAATACACTAGCCTCGCGGTATCTACATCAGTAAATTGACGGATTTTCCTGACAGCATATGCTGCTGAACTCAGCCGTCCTGCAAGAGATGTTAAATGAGAACCCCATTGTAGCCTTGAGTCGAGCGTGATCCCCAAGAAAACAGTTTCATCGACAAATTCAAGTTTCTCTTGATTTAATACTATGTCACAATCACTACATTTGACATTTGGTAGAGTAAATCTTATACACTTAGTTTTTTTCCCATTTAATACTAAATTATTAGCGGTAAACCAGTTATGGACCTGCATTAGAGCGTTATTTACGTCGTTGAGGTTTGTGGCACGTCTGTTTATTCTAAATATTAAAGAAGTGTCGTCAGCAAACAACACTATTTGTGGTTGGTTTTTAAACAAATGGGGTAGGTCATTAATATATACTAAAAAGAGGAAAGGACCCAATATTGAACCTTGTGGTACACCCATTTTTACTTTTAAACCCATTGAATTTACACCATTTACTTGTACTTGCTGCTGTCTATCATTCAAATACGATTTTACTAAACTGAGCGCAAGTTTACCTAAACCGTAATGTTCAAGTTTCAAGAGCAGGGTTTCGTGATTTACGCAATCAAATGCCTTCGAGAGGTCACAGAAGATTCCTATGGCATCTTGTGCCTCTTCCCACGCAGTATATATATGTTTTAATAAAGTGACACCGGCGTCAGTCGTACAACGTCCTTTGGTGAAACCATACTGTTTGTCATGTAAGATTTTATTGGTGCTAAAGTGGGTGAGCATTTGATTAAGCATTACCTTTTCAAACACCTTGCTGAAAACCGGCAACACGGAAACGGGTCTATAGTTATTGGTCTCTTTACTGTCCCCAGATTTGAAAAGTGGTATTACCTTGCTGTATTTCATAAGGTCTGGGAAGACTCCCTGGTCCACACACAAATTGAAAATTAAGGCTAAATACGGTGCTATAGTGTCGATAATGGGCTGACAAACTTTAACAGACATTCCCCATAGATCTTCGGTTAATTTGATTTTGATTTCCTTAAAAGCTTTAATGACTGTTATGGGGTTTATATGCTTAAATTGAAACTCAATCGGACAGGCTGAAACGTTCGCCTTTAATAAGTCAATGGAAAGCAAGGGTGAGGAATTTAAGGTTTCGGTAGTTTTAAGCGGGATATTGGTAAAAAAATCTACAAATTCTTGAGCTACTTCGTTTTTAGAACTTAGAAGACCATGTGAAGTCTCTAGTCTGATATCATTATTATATTTTTTATTTCTATTTGTTTCACTATTGATAATTTTCCAAACCGTCTTTATTTTGTTTTCGGCAGACTTAATCTTGTTGCTAATAAATAAGGCTTTAGCTACCTTGCAAGTGTTTTTAATGATTTTTGAATAAGTTGCAACATATTTATTGAAAGTTTCCGAGTTGATGTAAGGCTTAAGGCCGTACAACTCAAACAATCGCTCCCTACTTATCCTAATACCCTTAGTTGCCCAGTCACTGAACATAAATTTAGGGTAAATAGATTTAGTTTTCATTTTTAATGTATTATTGAACTCTATGTTAACCACTGAAAAGAATTCCTCATAAAATTGATTTACATTTTCAATAACATGGCCCGGAATGCCTAAATTACTAATTAAGTTATTATTAAATTTATTTAAATTGGTCGGTGTTATTTGTCTAGAGTTTATCTGGATTTTTTGTAATGGTGTGTAGGACTCGAAAACAACGGTTTGCCCACTGTGATCAGAAGGGAGGTAATTAACAATGGATTTATCTAAGTAGTCGCAACAACAAAAAACATTATCAATACATGTAGCAGTATTTGTAGTAATTCGGGTTGGTTCTTCTTCTTCTTCATCTTCTTCTTCATAGGGTTTTGGTTTCCGCACTTAGTCCCTTAAGTGGACCATTGTGCGTGAGCCATAGTGGCCGTTACTCCAACCAGCCCACCTCCCTCCAGAAGCAGATCACACTTCCCGGTCTACTCAGGGCATCCGCAAGGGAACCTGGTGTTCCCAGGGTCGCCTCGCGAATCTTGGTGACACCGGTGCACTCAAGCAGCACATGCGCCACCGTTTCCTCCGCATCCATGCATGCTCTGCACAGGGGACTGTCAGTGATTCCTAGAGTATGAAAGTGTTTATTCAGTGAACAGTGTCCAGTGATGGTCCCCGCCACCAGACGCAGGCCATCCCTGTCCAGACGCAGAAGGCGCTTGGTCAGCTTTGCGTCAAGAGACGGCATAGCCTCCTTGGACTGCCTACACCCTGGTGTCGAGGTCCACCACTTTTCCGCCTGTGTTCGAGTGTGATCCTTTAACCAGTTATGTAGCTGCTTGAAAGGAATGGGCACAATGGGTTCGGGTCCGTAAGGTTTTGTGCTGGATCCTCTTCTGGCAAGTTCATCCGCCGCATCGTTCCCCAGGGATCCACTGTGTCCTTTGATCCATTGTAGTGTTACCGTGTTGTGGTTTAGTACCGTGATTCTTTCTAGGGCATTATGGCATTCTAGTATTAGTCTCGACGTGATCTGATTACTGTTTAGGGATTGGAGAACTGAGGCACTGTCGGAAAGTATTCGAATATTGGTATTCGTAACCTCTCTGGCCTCTATAGCGTGTGCCGCTTGGATTATACCTACACACTCAGCTTGGTAAACAGAGTTGAGCATTCCAAGGGGTTTGGATATTTTTATGTTTAGGTCATCGGAGAACACCCCGAAACCTGTCCCGTCATCGGTTTTTGATCCATCAGTGTAGATTCTTAGTTCCTTTGTACCTGAGTAGTCACACAACTCCGCTGTCAGTACGATGTTGTAGTGTTTTTGGAAACAGTGGGACTTCAGGGTTCTGTCGATGGGAGATGCCATCATAGGTTGTTCTTTGATTGCATCTAATCTGATGCGTGTGTGTTTGATTCTGGAATCATTACTTAAGGTGCCGGATGCTTCGAGTCTGAAAGTCGCTTTTGCCGCCTCCTCTCTTACGACGAGGTGTAGAGGTGGGAGCCCCAGCATCACCTGTAAGGCGGCAGTGGGAGAAGTTCTCATGCTACCGGTGATTGCTACGCAGGCAAATCTTTGTAGTTTCTCGAGATCCTTTTGTGTCGTACTTAGATTGGTCCTGGGCCACCAAACTAAGGAGCCGTATGTGATGATTGGTCGGATAACTGTGGTGTATAGCCAGTGGGTGATTTTGGGGCTTATGCCCCAATTTCTTCCTAGTAGTCTTTTACATTGCCATAGGGCTATACTGGCTTTTGTGGTGATGTAATCAGTGTGTTTCGCCCAGTTTAGTTGTTTATCCAAGAAGATACCCAGGTATTTGGTTTCACTCGATAGGCTTAGTGTGGTTCCAAAGAAGCTTGGTAGCTGTAATGTTGCCACCTTCCTTTTCTTTGTGAAGAGGACGAGTTCGGTTTTGGTAGGGTTCACTGTTAGTTTGTATTCTTTGCACCAGTCTTCTACTATCCTCAAGGCTTGGCGCATAAGATTGCATAGTGTGTTTTCGTGTGTTCCATTTATTATTATGGTCAGGTCATCAGCGTAGCCCACCGTGTAGTAGCCTCTGCTATTGAGACGTTTGATGAGGCTGTCCACTACAAGGTTCCATAGTAGCGGTGAGAGGACACCGCCTTGGGGGCAGCCCTTCGCTACCACGGCTCTAGTGGTGTCGTTTACCGTAACTTGTACGGCCCTCAGTCGGAGCATGTTTGTGATCCATCCACGCAGGGTCGGGTCCACACCGTGTTCCTCGAGGGCTGCGTTGATACTATGGAAGACAGTTTTGTCAAAAGCGCCTTCTATATCAATGAAGACAGCTAGTGAGGAACATTTGTGATCCACTGCACATTCGATCTTGGAGATTACACTGTGCAGTGCAGATTCTGTTGATTTTCCTGTGGAATACGCGTGTTGTTGTTTATGAAGTGGCCGCTCCCGAAGAGGTCCGTCCCGGATATGTCGATCACAGAGTCTCTCGAGAGTTTTCAGTAGGAAGGATGTCAGGCTTATTGGTCTGTACGCCTTGGGTTGTGTGTAATCGGGTTTGCCTGGTTTGGGGATGAAAATGACTTTCACCTCCCGCCATGCAAGTGGTATGTAATTCTGTGCTATGCAGGCTTGGAAGATGACGGTCAGCCACGGCGTTAGGACGTCTACTCCCCATTGTAGCAGGGCTGGGAAGATTTCATCTAAGCCTGCGGATTTATATGGTTTGAAAGTCTTTATTGCCCATTTTATTCTCTATGCAGTCACTATGGTGTGGGCTCTGGCCCAGTCTTGGTTATTTGGTGTGTGCCTTGGCTCGCTTGCCCAGGTTCTGTCCTCAGAGAGATTACAGTCTGGAAAGTGGGTTTCCAAAAGGACTTTACTTGTTTCGTGGTCCGACTTGGTATAGGTGTTGTCTGAGGTTTTCAGTGAGCCGAGGGTGCGATCCTGATCAGTAGATAGGATCTTCCTTACACGCGCGGCTTCACTGTTTGATTCAATTTCTTCGCAGAACTTCCGCCAGGCTGCCCTACTGGCATTCCTGACTTGTTTCTTGAAGGTGTATTGTGTTTTCTTGTATGAGTCCCAGTCTTCTGGTAGTCTGGTGTTTTTAGCTCTGTTGAATTGTTTGCGCATGGTTTGCCTGAGCTTACTAAGTTCCGCATTCCACCAGGGGCTACCCTTGCTCTTGGTGTTTGGTTCTCTTAGCTTGCAGCAGGCGTGGTAGGCTTCGATAATAAGTTCAGAAAGTTTCGTTACAGTGTCTTCTAGTTGTTTGGGGTCCGTTAGTGTTTGTCGGGTTGGTTCTGAAAACACGTTTAACAAATTAAATGATTTAAAAAGATGTAATAATCTACTGCTATTAGAATTTTTGTCTAAAATATTAATATTAAAGTCACCACAGATAACCAGTGATTTTTTACCGGTTGCAAGTTTTGCTAAAGCATCTTCCATTACTGACTCAAATATGGAGTAGTTTTGATAATTTGGGGGTCTGTAAACGCACACTATTATATGCTTATCCAGCTCAACACAAGACAGTTCAATATTATGCTCAACCGATAGATCAACAATATCGTTCCGCAACTTAAATTTAATACAATTTTTAACTAAGATTAATGAACCCCCACGCATCTTAGATTTTCGGTTAAAACAACTGCCCACACTGTAATTGGCGTAATTAATTAACATTTCATGGTCTTTTAACCAATGTTCAGTGAAACAAACAATCTCAAACTTTGTTTTTTCTAAAAATAATTCAATCTCTAATTGCTTTGAAGAGAAACCTTGAATGTTTTGATGGAATAATTGCAAGGAATTCTGCTGAGCCCCTTTTTTACATTTAGCTATTTGATAGCGAGAAGGTATAATGTTACTGGTATCTTCTGTTGTCTTACTAACTAGTTTAAATGAGCATCCGGAGTGAGCCCCAAGCCTCCTGTGCCATCACCAGACAACAGGCTCCTATCACTAATACTACTAATACTACTACTACTATTACTAATACACCCTAATTGAGAATTTTCCATGCTCACACATGGAACCTCCTCAGTAAAAAAATTGTAAATAGAAAAATCTATATTAGTATGATTACTAATTGTCGCAGTGTTTATAATACAACCAAACTTAGACATACTACTTATGTCTGTGTGAATATTATAAGCTAATAGCCGAGCTATTTTGTGTCTACATCCAATAGGTAGATACACATTACCCCGTGTCGACCTAAGTTTATCTACAAAAGAGTTGGTATCAAAATAAATAAGTTTGTCACTATAGTGACCTACTAAAAAGTGCAAATGGTTATTCAATAAGTGTATATTATTGTTCTTTCTATTACCTAAATTTTCAATATAAGGAAAAACACACAATATTATTTTACGACAATTCAACTTTAACATTTCAGTTACACAGTCTGTGATGTCTTCTGTTTTAATTTTTGAACTATTTCCTACAAATATAGTTATATCAGTATTAATATTATAACAATTTCTAGTCACTGAAGCCATTATCTGTTTGTATGTAGACCCTGGCATGCAAAGATTTTGATGGGAACAACTCAGGTTATTACTAACAAATTTTCCTACACCTCTTCCTATACTATCTGAAAACATTATTGAGAAAGAACAATCATGACTGCCATTTATCTCAGGCTGTACCAGTTGTAGATGACCTTGTGTAATAATAGAGGTTTCATGGTCTAGTATAGAGTCCTGAGAGGAATTCTCAGCCCGGGATGGGTCCTCCATTACCTCAGGCTGGACAGTATCATGTTTGATATTAGTCTGACAACTACATTGACACATTACCAACTCATTTGCTGCAAGAATATGTTCCCTAATTTGGTTCTGAGAACTCACATACCTACTGGAGAGAGAATTAAGTGAGTCCTGAAGTGCCTGTATTTCAGACTGCAAATGATTAGTATCAATTTCATAAATTTTTATACTATCTTCTAGTTTTATTTGATAATTATTTAACTTATTAACTAAATCAACACGCTCTTTCCTCAGTGGAATATATTTGGAAAAGTGTTTATGTTGTTTCTTAAATTGATAACATTTTTTAATTATTCTATTTAGTTTGGCATATTTTTTAATTTTCTTATTGCTAACTGCATAATTCTGTTTCATTATGGAATCTTCAGTCAGATCAATAGTTATTAAGGAAGGGTGGTTACAATTACTATTTAATAATTCATTATATAAGAGGTTAGTTTCTTTATCCTGAGTATGTTCTTTTTCCTTCTGCAACTTTATAATACAATCATTGGCATGAATTAGCTCGTCTTCTAGATCCCTAATTTTATATAAAACCTCCTCATACAAGTTACTACAATTATTAAAACCATCCTTGACCACCTTCAGTTGATCCCGTTCATCAACAACGTCCAAGTATTGTTGATTTAAGAGTATGAGCTCCCGCTTTAAGCTTGAGTTTTTGTCATTGACCTTAACGACTTCCACCTCACTCTCTTCTCTCTCCTGTAACAGTTGTTGGACTTGGAGGTTTGATTCTTTGAGTTCTTGGAGAGCCGTTCTCAACTTTAGCTCCATATCTTGAGCAGTAGCCCTACGGGTCATCACAGGCATGGTTTCAGGATTGGTTACTGAAAGTTAGAAGTAAAGAAACGGTGAGAACTAATAGTTAAAAGCAATAAAGAAAAGTTAATGATGAAAGAGGAAAAACAAAAACAAAAAAGCTGGGAAAAGTGTTAAGTTATGAAATTAAATGAAGTAGGCTGGTATATTAGATTCGAAATTTTATCTATATAATCAATGTATCTAATTAAATATTCAAATTAACTGCTTTTTTTTTTTGAATTAGGGTTTTTATTTTTTTGTGGGTATGTGGCAAGATGAAAAAAAAAAAAAAAAAATTAAACTTAATGATCAATAATGTTCACAAACGTTAAATTTCTGCAAAGATCGACTTAAAGAGTGATGGAATTACTTTCACAGTTTTGTTGTTTATGACCGTTTGACAACAAAGCGATATTTATTAAAAGGTAATAAATCGACAAGAAATAATACTAGAAATTGGCATGAGTGTGCTCTACAATGTGTTGTTTTGCATCCTCGTCAAATTTCAGGATGTTGTCATAAAACACATAAATAATCAATTTAAAGTTCGGTACCGGTCTATAATTAATAAGCGTTGCTTTTTTTTATTGTTGAAATTTAACAGTATTTCAGAATAAAACCCTTGATTCAAAACTCTTAAAACAGAATCACCCAAGTACGCACACAGCGACAATGCAGCTGCTCTGTGTGCGTGAGAGTCGACAGTCGACGTCTTACCTACGAAATGCAACAGTGTTGCGACCGTGCGATGACCTACGGCGACCGGTACCTAGCAATTTTACCTAATTTTATTTCGAAAATCACCTACATTATTGTCATAAATTTCGCTTGATACTAAACTAATTTTTAAGCATCATTGGAATACGGAAATCTTACTAACGACGACAATACTAGTGTGCCAAAGAAAAGTTCACTGACCTGTACTTACCTAAGTTCGGTAGTTATCAGATGATTAATAAAATGTTAGTTTTGCTTTATTGCTATCTACACTAACACTCTGAACATTGTACGTAGGTAAATTCAGCCTAAAGTTTTCGTAATGATTTTGTTTGAATTTGTGGATTGAATTTATTGGTGCTTAGTACCTTAGTTGGTGTAGGTACCGATTTACTAAATCTAAAAATGTTTTTTACTCTTGTTGGAATTGGAAAGATGTGCTAGCTAAGTAGGTATGTAGAAATACTTTCGACTGTTAGGTATTATTGGCGTAGTTAAAAATTTGAAATCAACTTATTTACACTAATAAAATTGATTAAGCTAACAACGTATTTACAAAATGATAGTCTAGTACAAATAAATAAATTACCTACTTAAGTTACCCGGAGGTATGTTCAAAGTTGCCACCACCACATTCTTGGCACAGTCGACAACGACGTAGCTGGTTTTCCTTCAGCTTACGTAGCACTATCACATTCCTTTTTAAAGTGTCGAAAGCACTAATTATCTTTTCACGTAATTCTGTAACACTTGCCACTTTCTCCGAGTAAACTAACCTTTTAACGTCTCCCCACAAATAAAAGTCTAGAGACGTCAGGTCCGGAGAACGGGCCAGGCCACAGGTCCTCCGCGACCCATCCAATGGTCACCAAACCTTTCGGTTAAGTACCTACTCGCGTACATGCCGACCATATTGAGAGGAAACACCGTACTGCTCCACGTAGGCTGTCTCCACTGATGGCATACGTGCGGACCATCTCTACCAACTCGACGTTTGAGTAATTGTCCGTCATCTTGCACTTTGCACCTACGTCTCAACGATGTACCTAGGAGCGGAATTCGCAACGCGTATGCACGCGTCGGCGACAAATTCACACTGTTTGGTTCCGGGACGGCGGCGGCGCGGCGGGGGTGGATAGGCGCGCGAGCGACAGAGTGCGCCCGCGCACCCCGCCGTGCGTGGTAGGGAATAGGTACCTATGAAATTATCGTATCTTCGTTGCGTTTGCGTTGTGTATGTATTGTTAGCGTTTCTTTGTGTGCGTTTAAGCGCGGTAACAGACGGGCCGCGTTTTAATACGGCTGGTTCACACTTACGGATTTCCGTAAATAAGAAAAAAAATATAAAAAAACACCTACCCATTTTATTGTTGATTTGGGTCGAGAATCATTAGCATAATTACCTCCTTGAATTTGACGAGAATGCAAAACAACACATTGTATAGTTAAAGTGATGATTATGTGCTGTTATTGAATAAAAGTTAACAATACTTCCCCTGAATTATCCGTATAAATCCGTGGTTACAACGTCAGCTGTTGGTTGTAGGTTAACGGTAACGTTGAATTACCGAAAACTGTATTGATTATCAGGAAAACAATTTTCCTGAGTATTTACACACTTATAATACGTTTGCACAAATAATTAAACCTTATTATAACTTATTTACTAATTAAATTTAATTTTAAATACGGATCAAAATTTTGACATGTCACTCGGGCAGTGTTGCCACTTTTTTTTCATTATCTTGCCAATCTGTCGCAAATGGACCAATATTGTTTTAATGCTAACATCAAAAGCTGCTGCCAGCTCAGCTGTAGATTGAGTTTCATCAGCTTCAACAATCACCTTTAATTCATCATTGTTGACCAAAGTTTCCGGACGACCACGAGGTTCATTTTTCAAGTCAAAATTCCCAGAACGGAACCGAGCAAACCAATAACGGGTTGTGCGTTCGTTTGTACAGTTCTCTCCGTAAACGTCGTTGATGTTACGGGTCGTTTGTGCCGCGTTGGTGCCACGACGGAACTCATATTCCATAATTACACGAAATTTCAAAGTATCCATTATGAGGAAAAATGTTGAAATGTAATGAAAATACAACGCTAATCAATAAACAAAAGACTGATTTTGTAAATAGAATGTCATATTTTTAAAACAAAATTAATTTGAATTTAGAACTCATAGCCAATCAAAACTTTTTTTTGTTTGAAAAAGTCTGTACTGCAATACGGCAATTTCATAGGTAAAGACCTATTATTTATTTTCAGATCCTGCAGTGAAGTTAAAAATGTTATTTCCCAATAAGAGAAAGTTATGTTACAAGAATTATTATAGTTAGAATTATTTAAGGTTTAAAATATATTATTTAAATTAGAATTTATTTATTTGTAAGAATGTAGTTTTGTTTGTTTTGTTTTTTAGTGTTAATATTTTGTTAAGTTCTATACATTCTACCACATGATGAGGTGTACAAATATTCTAAGTAAATTAAAAGTATCTTTCAATGAATTGCCGTCTTCTAATATTTCCACGTACATTATTGTCCACTGGTAAAACTACTGCTGCAGACGTTTGTGTGTTAGCTTCATTGTCATCAAATCTACTATCAAACACATCTTCCTTCATATCTATGGCAATATTGTGCAATACAGCACATGCTACAATCGTTGTTTTTGCAGTTTCAATGTTGCAGTAAAGGCCCCTTAATAAACAGCGGAACCTCTGCTTCCACAACCCAAAACATCTTTCCACTGCTTTTCTAGTGCTAATGTGAGCATTGTTGTATCGTTCCTCTTGAGGTGTTGTAGGATTCAGTAATGGAGTAAACAAATATGGTGTGCAAGCATAGCCACTGTCTCCTAGCAATATGCCGGAGAATGCACCAGCCTCAAATCTCTGCTTCAAACGACTTTCTCTAAATATTCGAGAGTCATGAACACTCCCACGCCACCTAGTAACAATGTCCATGATTTTTAAATCTGCATCGCAAACTACCTGGAACAATAGTTACATATTATATTTTAGTATTTCTTAGTCACTTAAATAAGCATGACTATTTACCATCAGAACATATTAAAAAACAAAGTCAATGGCCACTTGTGTCTTTTTGTCTGTTCACTCCTTCCTAGTCACTAGATTTTGAAGTGGTTTTGGACACCCACCCTGAACCCTGTGGTAGGTTAGACAACTTTTAAAAACTATAACCAATGCCTCATCAAGGATGGGGTATGGACAAAAGTTGTTATTCCTTATTTTCAAAGAAAATTATGAATGTAAAATCATTAATACCTGGACATTAATTGATGGAAATCCTTTGCGGTTAATATACAGTTGACTCAAACTCAAACTCAAACTCAAATTCTTTATTGCATTCATGTGTTTACAAGTTGTTACATATATAGCAAAGTTCCAACATGAAACCCGGTTAGGGCACGGCAACATAATAGATTGGACAAAACAAGCATCCAGTTAGTATGTATACTGGATTGCAAGTTAGTATCCAGGTTTATACAGTTATTGTAATAAATATCATGACGTTATACATTTTTTTATTACATATATTAATTATTATTTGCTTGCATTTACTTGCATCAGTTTTTATAATTTCATTAATTTGTACTTATGAATAATTATTTTACTTATTTTAAAAATTTGTATTCTTTATTACATTTATGTTTTATTAATTTATATTTTCTATTATATTTATGTTTTATTAATTTGTATTAATTATTATATTTTATTACTGTGTTTTGTTATATTATGTGTAAGTATACTTATGTATGTGTGCTTTTTGTGTAAGTACTATTTCAGTTGCTCTAAGTAATTATCTATCTATCATATTCACATTTTCATGACCATGACCACCATCTTCACTTAACTTTTTTATTTTTATATGAGAACAGTCAATTGTACCAATTACTGTAGGAAAATTTGCAATTCTGCGAAATTTTTGCATCGCTTCCTCTTGTTCTGTCAATGTAGTAGGCATTTTTATAAATCTATGTGATATTCGGGCTATGGCTACTGCTATTTTTTTGCATATCTTACTAATAAAAGGTTGTGAGACTCCGTGTAAATCGGCTGTGTCATCTTGGATCTATTAAAACATAAACAAAATATAAGTTTGGAACTTAGGACATAATTTAGTATAAATTGCTACCAATGTTTTGATAAATGCAATCTATGCTTTGAATCTACTTACTTCATGTCGAGCCCAGCTTCGTAAAGCGCAAGCCACTTGTATTTCGGGAGACACAGGGCATCCTCGAGCATCTCTGGTTAAATCTTCTCTTATTAGGTCCACTATTTTCAATCCATAACGTTTATTAAACCTATACTTTTGCCTGAAATCTTCATCGGATAATTCCAGAAAGGGATTGATCCGAACACGATTTCTGTTGTGTCGGCGTGGTGTTTCAAACAACTCAGCGGCTTCAATATCCTCAATATCAATTAAATCGACCATGTTAATATCCATTTTCGAGTTAAAAACAACACAACACCATGAAAAAGATGATTTAACCTAAAAGAGAAACTTTGACAGGTCCGGTTTAGTGATTTAGACCATCGTTAAACTAGGGGTCGCCGAGGTTTAGCGTTAGACCATGAATTAGTCTATGGTTTATCGCAAAACCACGATTTGTAATACCATTTTTGTTTAGACCATAGTTTATCGAAGTTTAAACCAGGGTTTTTAGTTAAACCGCTTTTTGTAATAACACCGTAGAGGTTTAATTTATTTTGCGCATGGTATTTTTTTACTTAGTCGACGATATGACAATGTATTACAGTGGATTACAAATACATTTGTGTAGAACCTATTATGAATGCTGTTCTAATTTTATTTGCATAATAAATTTTATTTTATTCCAGAAATAATTCCATATCTCCAATAAATCAGTTATTAATAGCATTGAGGTTTTATGCTATGGGTAATTATTTTTGTTGGCTGTGGCAGACATGGGTGGCATCAGTGTGGCTACTTGCAGTCGAATAATAAAAACAGTGTCTGCAGCAATTGCTACTCTACGTCCAGAGTTTGTCAAATTTCCTAATACAAGTACAAGCAGCAAGAAAAAGTGAAGATGGAATTTCATAACATTGCAAGATTCCCTAATGTCCTTGGATGCATTAATTATACACATGTGAAAATTCAATCACCAGGTAAAACTTCAACACTTTATTTTAGTTTAAAAACTCAGAATTTTATTATGAAACTAAACCTAAGGTAGACCTATTTAACATCGTCAGGGAAAAGATGTTTTCAGTGCAGGATCACGACCCTCAATAATGACGAGTACGACTTAAGTAGGAGGAGAAGGTTCCTATTTAATTATTTTGAACTTGCACAAAATAAAATGCGATGTTTTGTATATTTTAAGGTGGAGATGATGCAGAGCTATTTAGAAACAGGAAGGCATACATGTCCATGAATGTCCAAACAGTGGCATCAGCCAATTTATTAATAAAGAGATGTTGTGGCACGTTGGCCTGGTTCAACACATGACTCGGCTATTTATCAAAATAGCAATACATATAGAAAATTTGAAAGAGGAGACTATGCTGACAGCTATTTACTGGGTGACAGTAAAGTTTAGCAATCAGGTAAAAATATAGCTCAAGTGCGAGTAAGTATATAATAGAAAGATATCTATAGAAATAAATAATACTATCTTAGGTAATTGATTTATTTAAAAAAAATACAATTTCTCTTAGATCTTTCTAGTCATCCTTTGGCACACCAAATAAATTCTTCAGATTGAAGTTTCCACCTGTAAAGTAAATTATAATATTATGGACTTATAAAACAGCTGAGATATTTTTTTTCAGAATTATCTGTTGACTCCTTATTTAAATCCTACCACAAGAGGACAGCAAAAATACAATGAGGCTCATATAAAAACTAGGAATGTGGTGGAAAGGCAGTATGGAGTCTTAAAACTACGTTTTCCTGTCTTAGCCATTGGTATAAGATGGAATTAAAAAATGCTATCAATGTTATCATTGCGTGTTGTGTCTTACACAACATGTGTATTTTAAGAAATGAAGAAGAACCAGTTTATGAAAATATAGTTCCAAATATTGAAGAACTTATTTCAAATGGGCAAATAACTAATGTCAACAACATTACATCCCAGAACACAAATGGGCTACGAAGACTACAAATTACAAATTATTTTGATAAGAACATCTAACGGACCAATGGTGTGCGGAAAATTCCATTTTTCCTCGAAGTCTTTAGATACTGCCTTCCAATCTTGCTCTGATACTGCTAGCTGAATTTTTATTTTTTTTATTTTAACGTTTTATTTATTGTTTCAGGATTGTGGCTCAACCTCAGAGCCGGGTAGTACGGAACAAACTATTTCAGAACAAGGCATTTCGGAAGAAGGCACTTCAGAACATGGCACTCGAGACCAAGATACAAATACCAAGACGGGGTCAAGAAAAGAAAAGCCAGCCAAGAAGAGGACAAACCAGAAGTCAGAGAATGATGCTGAAAATGAAATGTTAGAACAAGCATTAGAAGCAATGCGAAAACAAAATGACAGTAGTAGTAATGATCCTTACGTTGGTTTTGGCATGCACGTAGCAGCCAAACTAAGAAAATATGATGCCAAAACTTTAATGAAAGTCAAACATTCAATAAATACTATACTATACGAAGTTGATATGGAACGCCTCAATCAATCATCAACACAAGAATATAACGCTGAAAATAGACGAGGATATTTCACTTCACAGGAAGCTGATATGGAACGCTTCAATCAATCATCAACACAAGAATATAACGCTGAAAACCCCGCGCCCTGTGCCTCTTTCTATAATAGGAGACCCGTGCCCTGCAGGAAGGAAGTCTATGGGTTGATGATAATTATGATGATACTTACCTGATGGTCATAGCAATTCGCTGTTCTGCCGATATGCTTCTGCGCATAACTGCGTCCTGGCGGGATACTGAATCCTTTAAAATACTTGTCAATTCATCAAATGTTGCAATGGACATTCTGAAGTAGTTACAGAATTTTTCTTCGTTGTTTCGCAAAAGCGGATACTCGTACAGTATGACAAATTTACTATGTTGTTCCCTGTATGATAGGAAATTATGCACCCACACTGATCGCTTTTTCCTTTTTGGTTGACGACTACGCAGCAAAAGAAAAAGCAACAATTCTTCTTCTTCTTCATCTTCAAAAAACATATTAATACGCAGTAATATTTAACAAGAATACGATTGGTCTCCGAGACTATTTGACAACTACTACACACGCCACAACTAGGCGACTACGTCGTCGTCCCCGGTCGTCAGCAAGCCTACGCCGCAGCGCTGGTCGTCGATCGAGCGTCGTTGGTCTGTAAGCGCCCTTACTATAGCGAGCATAGACGAGCTAATTGTATGTATAAGATTGAGGTAAGTAGGGAAATGGATAATGCATTAGTTGAGAAAACTACAGAGTAGACATATTTCTCAAAAAGTATATTTTGTTTACATAATAGTTAACAATTCATTATCTGGGAGGAGGGCTATACCGCATCGATATTGTAACTGCCTAGTGGGACGGCGAACAGTTGGTACCTGTGCCCAATCTATGTCAATAATATGGTACTTATCATGGGCCCGGTATCAATCCAATATCTATCCACCTGCACAATTTTTAGATGAAATTTTAGTTATTTTAAACAACGAATAAAACATTTGCAAGTCTTTTTAGGGTTCCATACCCAAAGGGTCAAACGGGACCCTATTACTGAGACTTCGCTGTCCGTCCGTCCGTCACCAGGCTGTATCTCATGAACCGTGATAGTTAGCCAGTTGTTTTCTACAGATCATGTATTTCTGTTGCCGCTAAAACAATAAATACCAAAACCAGAATAAAATAAATATTTAAGGGGGCTCCCATACAAAAAAGTGATTTTTAGCTCGTTTTTATAAATAATGGTACGGAACCCTTCGTCCGCGAATCTAACTCGCACTTGGCCGGCTTTTTGTTTTTAATCATTCCATATTAATCCGTAACTAGACTTAACCTATATTTCAGAAAAAGTTTTGTAACTGCCTTCTACCTGGTTTTTTTATAATTATTCAAATTGTAATAGGTTACCTACGATTTGTAGAAACATTTGGCGTATATTTCATTGTTGTTAATTTCAAGCATTTTTTATATGCCGTTGGGCATTCCCCTTTAAATCTGGCCGCTCCGTCATTTAACGTTCCATCAGAGATTGACATACTAGTTGGAGCCGAAGTATTTTGGAATATTCTAGGCAGTGCATCTATTAATTTTGGCAAAAATCAGCCCAAGTTACATGAGACAAGGCTTGGATGGATAGTATCAGGTATCCCTGTGGCTCTTCCAAAACATCCATCCAAAAATATATATTCGCATATTTGTAATATTTCCATGAACGATTTAAATAACAACCTAAACAAGTTTTGCGAACTCGATTCAGTTTCTTCTGAGCATTCCTTGTCACAGGAAGAACGAGCATGCGAAGAAAGTTTTCGCGTTAAACCTGTGCGTGATCAAAACGGGCATTTCATAGTTACAATGCCTCTTAAAAATGATCCCAGTGAGTTACGCGAGTCATATGAAATGACTAAACGTCGATTTTCATCTTTGGAACGTCGTTTTCTATGTGATCCTGTTTTTAAGGAAAGTTAGTTAAGATATCATGTATTTTGGTGCTGTACGACATGAATGCATTTCGGACAGGAAGAAAGAGGATATCATATGCGCCTTCAGAGCATTTTTGATGCACTTTAGATACTTAAATAAGATAACTTTATGGCTCGATAATTGCGCTGCGCAAAACAAAAATTGGACATTGTTTTCATTCATGATCAACTTCAACGAGACGTCTGTCAGCACTTTTGTATTTAAATATTTTGAAACAGGCCATATTTTTATGGCCGCTGATGAATTTCATCACCAAGTAGAACATACCTTGAAGAAAAAGAAAAAAGTGTATGACTTTAACTATTTTGCCGACGCTGTTGCGACAACAAGTAATAGGAAAACTGTTGAACAGAACCCAGAGGAATAACGAGTGAACACAAAAATAATATACAAATTAGGACCCATTATGCTAGTTAATAGAATGTTGTTCTGGCAAAGTTTACATACGAACAACACTGCTGCGGACATGATGGTAGACCAAGAAGACTCACTAGATACGAAAATTATTTGTTACGTGCATTTAGGAGATTATTTTTATGTTAGAAATGTTTTTGTTTAAGTTTTTTAATTAAAATATGTGATTCTCAGTGCCTTAATTAGGCTCACTTCTATTTGAAGTTCCTATAACTATTCATATAAGCGGATGTTTTAAAATTATATTATTGTTTGTTTTATGTGTGATTCTTTCTATTGACATTGTGTCAGAAGGTAATATGTGTTTATTTTAGTTTGTGAAATGAAACATGTTTCTCAGTGTCTGTAAAAGTTCCTACAACAAAACAAAAAATAATTTGATTTTGTTTGGATAGATAATGCGAAAAATGTGATCAAAGATGTTCCTTCAAATATAATGTATTACTATTGTATTAGTACAAACAAGAATTGGTTGATTAAAAATGCTTCATAGTGATAAGGTAACTGGCGTTAGTTGTCAGTAACTGGCGTTAGTTGTCATTTAAGCACCTTGTGTCTTACGTATTATTTAAGTTTGACTGAAAATTTAACTTATGGTTATGAGACTAGACTGATTTAATAAAGTAGCTATTTTAGTAATAACTAAGTTCATACAATATTTATTTATTGAGCTATCGTACACAAACATGACAATTTTTTACAAACTACAAATAAATATAAAATAAAAATAAAATATGTACAAGTATCAAAATTACAGGGCGTCAAAAAATTCGTCGACATCGCTGTCGACAGGAAAAGTGCCCAGAAGGCTGGCCGCATTGCCACGTTGGATGGCAATGCTGATTCTTTGACCAAAAAAGAGGCCAGCCCTCTGGTCCCGTGAAGCGTCGACCAACCGCTTGGCGATATCTCGAAACACAAGATGGGCACTCGGGCTATTTTAGTAAATATTTTTGGTTTCATTTTAATAAGCCTTATTGACGGGTGCGCCAAAGTTCACCTAAATTTTCATCTCCGATAATTCGAAATCCGAAAATGTTCTTTCTAACATTTTTCATCCTAACAATCGCAATTCCTAACTACTGTCTCTAATGTTCATAATTCCGAAGCATTCAACTTCATAATGTCAGTAGCAATAAACATCTATTATACTTTTATTTGTTTTCCTATATTTTCTCAACATAACCATCTTTTACACTATTATTCAAAGTCATATCTTTTTTGTTTATATTTCTTTTTATTCATAATAATCAGTATTATATATACATTAATTTTGCGTAACTTGATAACTGCAAAGATGGTGTCACCTTGTTTCGCAGACTGAAGTTTCACAGAATTTCGTTTGGCAGAAAATGTTTCACATACTATTTGGTCCTCGTGTTTTTATTTCGAATATTTTTGTTTGCACTATTATTTACTTGAATAAAACATATTTTACAGAAACACAATTCAATGAATTTTATAATTACATTTTTTTTATTTAGCAAACGTATCAAACAGTAGAATTATTTTTTAACGAATGTTGTTTGTTCGATGTATGTTTCCATCGTATTTTATTTCAACGAAATTTTTAATCTTAAATTAAATATTTTTCTTTAAAAGTCAAAATGTTGTGCTACAAAAGTTAGTGACAGAAACGAATGGCTGCAAAACCGACTCTACGTAGTCTTGTCTGCCCCTAGAGTGTTATTTAAAATTGCGTAGGCGCGGAGGGGCAAGGCGGCCCGCGAGCTGAGGAGCAGGTGGTGAGCGTAAAACACATCTGCGACGATAAGCTCGCATGGGACCGCCGGAGCCCCTCAGTGCCGGAGCCCCGCAGTGCCGGAGCCGTGACAGAAACCATGCCTGCTGCATGTTGCATGCTTGCTGCATGCTTGCTTGCACGCTGCATGTTGCATGCTTGCTTGCATGCTGCATGCTTGCTTGCACGCTGCAAGTTGCATGCTTGCTTGCATGATGCATGCAACAGGCATGGACACAATTAGTGAGAATAACAAGATTATTTTCCTGCTTCACAAGAATTTACTTGCATTATTTTTGTAAACTCGGTGTTGTAATTTTATAGGAGGGTATGCAGTTTATCAAAGGTATGAATTGAAACGTTTACATACTGTCATTCGATTAAAAGTTATTCTTGGTAATAAGTTTTATGTAAAACAAACAATATATGGATAAAGAATATTTGATTTGTTATTCTATGATATGAATATTCTAATATGAAACTTTATTTGAAACAAAAATCGATGATTTAAATTTCTTCAAAGTAAGTATTCTGCCTATTGATTATTCTACGAAATAATTTTATCACAAACAATTTATGTGAAAAGAAATTTGATTAAACAATTAGCGATGAAACAACGCACAACCCTGAAAAGATATCCATAGGTTAGGTCAGGTAAGGTTAGAACTGTGACCAACTACGCGCGAGCCGAGCGAGCGTAGCGAGCGGTGCCGCGGCAGCGGCTGGCGAGCGCTACCTCGAAATTGGTCGCGAAAGTAGTTCTAAGTATTTTTTTCATAGTGCCTCCAAGACGACACTGACCTGAATTTCATTCATTTAAGACAAAATTCAGTGAAACGACCTTTAATCATTCTAAACGGTTGGTTTTATGGTGGTTTTTATATTTAAGTTATGTAAAGTATACCCCCAAATAATAGTCATACCTTCAAATTAAAACTATAAATATCATCTTCTACCCACATATATTTTTTATTTCACTTGGTAAATGTTTCTTTCTGAGTATGAGTGAAAATATTATGGTAATTTTGTTTAGGGATAAAATCTTTATGACAAAGAACAGTAGGAGTTAAATAAATTTACAGTAATGATATTATTAATTACAATTTTCGGAAACATGAGAGTTATGAACATCGCCGGTAGCACTACAAATAGTATGAATGAAAACTTAAGGATGAAAAATTTTAGGAAGAGTGATCATTCGGATTACAAATCGTTAGGAAGAACAATTTCGGGTAAAGAACTTTAGGTGAGCCAATATGGACCCCTTATTGACAATCGACTGACGAAGCGTTTTATTTCCTTTAGACAAAAAACCAATGATTATGCTGCAATGCATTTATTATAAATTATCCCTGCTTTGAAAACGATTCGTAACTTAGCTTACTATCAAAAAGGCGCAACTGCACATTTAAGGCGTTACATGCAAGGATTTCGACTTTGGGAAGATCGAGTTCAAGGCTTTACACGCAAGGATTTCAACTTTAGGAAGATCGAGTTCCTTCTATGAAAAGCCGTAATTACATTCTACGCAATTAAGTCCTTTCAGATAAGTATTTCACAAATTATTATTATAATTTTGCTAAAATAAAAGGGAAACATTAAAATAAAATAAACTATAGTTCAAAATAAAGCTTATATATTTGACGGCTTTTTTGACGAATCACTAAACTATTCAGTAAATAACGGCCTTCATTTGAAATAAAATTTTAATTATCTTGGGATCAACGTTGACGCAGTTACGGCCTTCTTTTTTATCACGGCACAGTTATCGACTTTACAAGCTAATAAAAGCAGATAACACTTTGTAGATGGGTAGTGGAAGTAGTTAATTGCAGGTTTTGTGTAATTTTAAACTGTTTAGAAATAAGTTGCTGCTGCCTTTATAAATAAGTTTTACAAAGTGATAGAAAATCCCCAAAATGCAGATGAAATTGCTCAAATAGCAACGAATAAGTTGAACTTTTTAATTTAAATAGACGAAGAGTATTATTTAGAAGTATTGACGCAAACCTGCAAGAACTTAATACTTTTCCACATTTAGAAACAAGTGATTTGAAACTCATTTCTTTTAGACCTTACCAGGTGCATCAGGCATAGTATGGCAAACACATCAGAGAGCGAGGTGTTTATGTAGATGAAATCAGTCCAGAGCTAGTTTTCTGAGGAAATTGTAATGCACATGGAAGGTAATCACCCTGACTTATTAAGAGGTTGCATTAAATCGATACACACTTCTAGGCGTGAGTATTATACTATTATTTTATGTGATGAGCAACCCTCAAATCAAAGCCCACCGAGAGATGCAATCTAAGGTTACTGGTGTGGTGTAGGTGTTACCACTGCGAGGATCGGCCGGAGGACACGGTGGAGCACACTGTGGAGCTCTACCCTGCTTGGGCTAGTAGCGGCGATTGGCGGCGGCGACCTCTCGCGTCCGGCCCTGGTTCAATCCATGGTCCGGAGCGAGAGGGAATGGGAAGCCGTCGCCTCCTTCTGCGAAGCAGTCATGCTAGCGAAGGAGGTGGCGGAACGTGAGGGAGAGAACCTCACGTCCCAGCCGCCGCGGGAGACGCCCCGGGCGTCGGGGGGCAACCAGTGGCCCCCGGCCACCGTAGGCGCGGGCCTGTGGACGGTGAGTAATGGGCTAGCTCACCGTCCGTCCGTCTTATGACGACAGACCGTGCCGACGGCGCGTTCGTGATCCACGCGCGCCTCAAGGAGATGTCAGCAAATCGGAAGGGGTCCGAGAGGGCCGATGCCTGCCAGGGCTGCGGGTTGTTCGAAAGAGATACCGTGCCCCTGGATCGCAAAGGGGTAAGAAGGAACATGGATGGGTTTTAGTCAGTCAAGTCTGACACTCCCTTCCGCTCCGCCCAGAGCAGAAGAAGTCATTTGATGATTTCCCATCCTAAAAAAAAAAAAACAAAAAAAAGATTACTGGTGTAATTGCATAGCTGAAAACCGGCCTGGTGGATGTTGTGCACACATATAATATATAATGACAATTCTGTGGTGCTTGGGATGGGAGAGACACCAAGAAAGTATTGTTCCACCAGCTGCATTTCTTCATAATGTACTAATAACCTTAAATGCATGTTGCTTTATTTTCTGTCTTATATAATTATGCTACAAAAAATAGTTTCCTGAACATCTGCGACAAATGCATGCACATTAACCTACATAACATACACTCCTCCAAGTCATCGCTGTCGCGGGTCCATTCACTGAGCGTTAAAGGTTATACAGGAGCGCAAATACCTAGTACTGCCCAAAATACCCTATTCCTGGTTCATACGCAAGAGGAGAAAACTTCTCTCATCAGCCAGGGATACGGATCTGGCGAAGGGTCACGCACGCTAACCATCCACGAGGCTCAGGGTCTGACCTACGACAGCGTAATCATCATCAACACCAAGTCCAGGAGACTCCAAATCCACGACAGCGTCTCCCACGCGGTAGTGGCGGTGTCAAGACATACAGTCAGTTGCGTCTATTACACCGACGACGCAGACGACGCCACGGACCGCTTTGCGAAGAGAGCGATGGATGCGCCAACAAAAACAGTCGTCGAGTACAACTTGAAGACGGCCATGCAGCATCGAGATGAAGCCGTAGTGGAGGCTTTGCTAAGGCTGGCGAAGTCACTGGTCGGTAGACGCACGTAACCACCATTCAACAAGTCCCAACCCAAATCAAAAATCGTTATATAAAAAAAAAAAAGATATTCCCTGTTGTTAAGTAGAATTAGACAGATATTGTAGAACTGCATGGCAGAGTGAGTCTGTCATACTCACATAAAAGCTCTGCCGATGGTGGCGCTGTACAGCCGGTCGTTAAGTTCCCTATAATATGGTTGAGCTAAGCGGCGCGGGTGTGCAGGTCATGTCCGTGAACGGGCGCCGTCGATCGGAGCCGGTCAGCTCAATTTGCCATGTAGTTCTCAGTAATCTAAATTAAATAAAATAGAAACTAAGTAAATTAATGTTACAAAAAATAAAAAATAAAGTTTTGGTTATGATCATTAAGTTCCACACTGTAACTGCCTGCGTCTTATTAAAAAAAAAAAAATGTGCATTTATCTAAAAATATATATAAAAAAAAATTAAAAAAAAAAAAAAAACATTGGTGAACTCACGTAAATATAAGTAGTTTAAGTAACCTTAAGGATGATAAATTATGTGTCAAATAATGGAGCACGATTAGAATAAGAAAATAAAACTCAGCCAAACAAATTAATTTACTCAAACAAGGGCGCGGACCACCATGTCTGCGGTAGTATTTACTCATATAAAAAAAAAAACCTACATAACACACATGAAATTACAACTTTTTGAATATCTACATTGTGTAAATATGATAAAAACCGAGTGACAAAATCAACTCTTTTAAACTATCATAACTTTTGTCCACTACTGCGTGGTGTATAAAAGTTAGTTTCTAATTCTTTATATAGAATATCAGTACTTTCAGATGATATAGATTTCATCTCTGTACTATCTAGGGCACAGGTCCATTCAATTATTGGCCTTTAATTGTCAAGAGTGGATTAAACGTTGAAAATTTGCAACCAACGATCACCAAAGTGAAGACCATTGTAGCTTTTTACAAACATAGCGCTTTGGCCACAGGAAAGTTTGTAAGATATCCAGTTCAACAATCAGAGGCGAAAACAGCAACAAAACTTACGCAATATCTTGAAACTTGGTGGAACTCTGAGTTTCATATGCTGTAACGGTTTGTTGAACTTAGTGAGGCTGTAACTGCAACACTTCCGCTCAGCAACTTCAAAGGTACCTATCATGAAGATTGAAAAAGATTCGATTATTATTCAAGATTTGCAGTGCGTGCTTAAACCTTTGTTTTGAAGTGTCTACGCGCATGAATGGAGAAAGATATTTCGCGGATGGAGAAGTGATTTGTAGGAACCCAAATACCTACGACTAAACCAATAAGAGCGTCTCGCGGTCGCGTTCCAATAGCCGGGTCCACACCGGACGATCCATCGCGCTCCGATCGCGCGCGGCAGCAGCGCGATCCAAAGATGCAGGCGGTGTGGACGTGCCGCGCGCGATCCATGCGCACGTATGGGAGCGCGCGCTCCCTACCTCGCGCGATCCGTGTGCGGTCGGTTTTTGTGCCAGCCTCAAAGGTGCCTCAGTTGCGTGATGCGCGCGGTGTGGACGGTTGTGTTGGTTCGCGCGATCCACCTCGCCATGGACATCTCAGAAAGTCGCCGTTTGATATCGCTTTATAAAGAATTTAAATGTTTATGGGATCCCAAAGATTCTAATTACACCAATAGAGGTGTTAGAGATGATGCTTGGCGTCAGATTTCTCGTGAAATGGGGAATAAGTCGATCGAGAACCTAAAAATAAAATGCGATCTCTGGCGGGAGGCTACAGAAGGGAGAAACACAGAGAGAAGCAAAACCGTATAACTGGATCCGGTAAGAAAACAAAGCTACTTTTTATCTGTAGGTATTAAAATTATATATTTTATTATAAGTAATTACATCATAATATTTACTGTGGATTTCACGTGATTTCGCTTTTTACATTTAAGCTGTTAGAAATACACGTGGTTATTTTAATGAGTAACTTGTTTATTTCAGGTGCTCAAGATACATATAAATCAAAGTGGTTTGCGTATGATGACTTCGACTTTATGGCGGATAAAAATGAACCCGGAACCACACGCGATACATTGGAACATGTGAGCTATTAGTTTACTGATATTCATTTTGCCAAACTATTGTATGGTTTGTAACAAAGTGTCTTGCTAAGTGGGACCGTATTGTAGTGGCATTTTCTGTTGCTCTTCTTGGTACGACGGCCATCGGTTGTAGCGATTGTGATGGCGGTTCATTTCGCCAGCTTCCAGGTATTACATCTCCATTCTCCTGTACTGTATCAAACGTTCCTGGCGATATAAAGTTAGGATTACTGCGTAAGTAGTTATATAGATGAACCGTTGCCAGCACGACTTTAGTCGCAGTTTCTGGTTCCAAAAGCATAGGTTTACGCAGGACTCTGTAGACAGAACTAAGTACTCCAAACGCGTTTTCAACTACTCTACGTGCTCTTGACAGTCGGTAGTTGAAAATTCTTTCACAAGAACCCCTTTCCCGTGTACCATCGTATGGTTTCATAGTATAATCATTAAGCTGAAAAGCTTTATCACCTAGTATATAATAGGGTACCTCAATTTTATAGGGAACTTGCAATATCTCCGGTGGAGGAATATTTAGCTCTTTTTTTTCAAGTTTTTTATATAAATTTGTGCTTTTGAACACGCCTCCATCTGATATTCTGCCTTTAGTCCCAACATTCACATACAGGAACCTATAATTTGCATCTACTAATGCAAAAAGAACAATACTAGGAAATAATTTGTAATTATCAAAGTCGTTGCCACTATTAAAAGGCGATTGTATAGCGACGTGTTTGCCGTCCATCGCTCCTATCACGTGTGGGAAATTCCACTTATTCTCGAATTGCTGAGAAACTGTACGCCATTCTTCTTTAGTTGACGGCACCTGAAAATAAAGGAGATCTTAATTATAATATAAAGCTGAAAATAAGAATAAGCAGTAAATAGTAATAATAATTGTTGTTACAGGTAGAATCTGATACGACTGAAGGGGAACTTGAAGTTAATACTACAGTGAGCGAAAACGAGAACAATAACATTACTAGTGACACACAACCGGAGAGAGCCAACCACCACACAGATCAGAGTAGAGAGCAGAATGATCAGAATGCACAATCCAGTGTCCAAACAACAAACAAAAGAACAAAAAAAAGAAAGAAAACTACTTCTAATAATGCAGATGACATATCAGATGAAACTCTTTCAGAGGCTTTCCAACTTTTGCAACAATGTGCTCAGCCACCACAACCGGAAACTGATTCTTACATTGCTTTCGGGCAGTATATATCTACTGAATTGCGGAAATATGATGCAGTAAAATGTTACTGCATCATGAAAAATAATTTGGCATATAGCATTTTTGACATTAACTAATGAGTTAATGTCAAAAATGCTATATGCCAAATTATTTTTCAAGCTGACACAGGAAGATATGGGGATAGCAATTATGGATATTACACTAATTCATATCCTGGCACACCAATAGCATCCACTTCATCACAGTCCCAGTCTCTACAACCTCAAAATTATCCAGCTCCAATTCCACAGACATCACCGTCTGCTCATCTAGCCTCCAATTCATCGCAGTCCCAGTTTCTGAAACCTCAGGATTATTCACTTCCACATTCACCACCGAATTAAATAAGTACCTACCTATATCATGTTTTCAAAAAATAATTAATAATTGTAAACATGTTACTTCTTTAAATTATGATTGTAATACACTACTTTTTTATTGAGTAATAAAGTATGGTTTTACTTACCTTTACATAATCATTTAACAGGTCAATGATGGCTTCACAAACTTCAGGAATAATTATTCATTCTTGCAAAATTGTGTTCAACTTTATCTGACACTAACTCTGCGTACAGCTGAGTCCCAGATTCCAAGCGATTTTTGTAAATTTGTTTCACCCAAAACCGTCGTTTTCTTTTTTGTGATTTTTTGCGCAAGCATTTAAGCAAAATAAAAGTTACTGCTGCAACGGCAAGACGCCGCCGTTGTACGTGTGACTCCATATCGTACAAGAGTTAGACTGGCTGAATCACGGATCGCCTTAGGATCGCTTGGAGCGCATATTTGGGATCGCAAGTTTCCAAGAGTGGATCGGCCTAACACGATCCACGATCCACGCTCCGCGATCCTGGATCGCGGATCGCGGGATCGATGGATCGTCCGGTGTGGACCCGGCTAATAAGATACACAGAATAAGGTTATCGCTGTCTCTTTCCCGCACGGCCCTTAACAGCGTGTGGCAGATGTGCGCGGGGCCCGCTAGTCCGCTGCCTACGCGCAAAGCACTAGTACATAAATCCGCTACCCAATTGTCCGCGAATAACGATTCCGAACTTATTGTAAATTTATGACTGAACGTGTGTAATGAATAAATTGTTTCAATCTCAACTCTAATCAGATACTATTGTTTCCGTTACCTGAAAACCTCTTCTCATTACGCAGGGCCTTTTGGAAACACTAGGTACACTAGAATTAAGAGATAGCCTGCATGATGTTGTCAAAGTAATTTTGAAGGCTAAAAAAGGAAACTTCTGAAAGATCTCGAAATTTAGAAGAACGCTTGCGTTATCGAGTTTTTTAGATGCCCGATATAAAATTTCATGTTTCCACAGCGTCTGGTTGAAGAAACAAAAAAAAATGTTATAGAATTGGTGGCTGCGGTAATTGCAAAAGCAAAACAACCAACATTTCCAGCACTAGCTACTACACAAAACTCCAAGTGATACTGCACCATCCATATGGAATTTATATAGGACAGCAATTGCCAATATAGAGCCAAGAGGAAACCCGTTGTCAAAAGCGATTGCGGAGGTTCAAAGGTACCTGGACGACGACATCCTTCAATGGGATCAGACCATGAGACTCCACTTCAATGGTGGAAAAACCACGAGCATGTTTACCCAAATTTAGCAAAATTAATTCAGAATAAATGCTGTGTGCTAGCAACATCAGTGCCTTGTAAAAGAGTATTTACACGGGCTGGTATCATGGTAACTGAAAGACGCACTCCCCTAGGAATTGCAAAAGTTAAACAACTAATGTTTTTACGTCAATTGTAGCTAATAATTCGGTACAACAGGCAAGAAAATGTAAATATTTGTACACATAAAAAAACAACAAAAAAATACGAAAATGAAAAAAAAAATAAGTATAACAAATAGGTACTAAGTAAGTACCTCGAATTGATCATTGTATATACAGGATGTCCGGTAATTAATGGATAACCTTAAAATGGGTCATGGTAAAACTAATGGCCATTCAGAAAAAAAATACAAATAAAAAAAAAATACAGTTGGTACCAAAGATATTATTTTTTTAATAATAATCGGTGTTTTTTGTTACCATATTTCACATTTTTATACACCACGGCCACAAATTAAGGAATTCTATCGGTTTTTTTTTTGTTATAGTAATTTACGTTAACTAAGCTAATAGATAGGCAATAAATAGTATGACTATTATTACACGGTTTTTTTTTTAAACAATTTGAATGTTTGTTCTGGGGAAAATTTGTGAAAAATATTCAATTTGACAAAGTTTGAGCAACCGTAACTTTAAAAAAAAGTATCCAGACACAAGTGACCAATTATTTTAAAATATTATGTGCTTCAAGCCAATTTCAAAATGGTATCATTCATTATTGTATCTAATGTAAATTCTGAATTATTGCTATTAGTGTAGAAAATGTGTGAATTTTGGATAAACAACAAAATTTGCAATATTGGAATATTTATTTACATTGAATGTACCTGACCATTCGGGGTTAATAAAAACATTAATAGGCGTAAGTAATGAATAGTAATAATTAAATAAAGTCTCTTTAAAACCAGAAATATTTTAACAAATACAAATTGGCTTTGCAATAAATGTCGTGTGTGTAAGTCGTGTGACCGCCATACTAGCTACCTGCGCGCACCCTGCACCACCCGTCTTTTGTTCATGTTAGACAAAGAGGATATGAGTTGGATGAGTGCGAGCGAGATAGTAAATGCAAAAAAACCGGTAGGGGACTAACAGAACTTACAGGAACAGGGACTTAGACTTAGTGCGTCACTCGACTTGCTCGACTTCGCATGTGTTTATTTCGTTTCCGGTTGCAATTGTTGCTAGTTACTGTGAATCAGTGTTAAAACGACGACCTGGCTATTTTACTGGACTATTCGTTTTGTTTACCGATTTGGACTTGTTTTGTGTGGTGATATTTGCGACGACTTGGCTTGTAACTGGATTGTTTATTTTGTGAATCAACATGCCACGTGTTGAGTATACGCCACAAGAATATGCAAACATGCATTTTATTTATGGGGAATGCAGAGGCAATGGAAACGCAGCCGCAGCTCTTTATAGGGAAAGATACCCTAATGCGCGTCATCCAGATTACCGCGTATTTATAAGAGTCCACGGTTGTTACTCAGAAGGAAGAATCCCTGGTACTGGTGTTGGTGGTACTAGTGGTGGAAGAAGCGCTCGTGCTGATGTAGAAGACGTGGTACTTGAGGAAATTGCGCAAGATCCTTCAATTTCTACGCGATCAATAGCTCGACGCACGGGTATAGGGAAATCGACTGTGCATGATATCTTAAAAAAGAACAAATTTCACCCGTTCCACGTTACGCGCGTGCAGACCCTTCAACCAAGAGATTATAATGCAAGATTGCGTTTCTGCCGAAAAATGCTGGGGAAGATGGAAGCAGACCCGCAGTTTTTTAATAAAATTCTATGGAGTGATGAATCAACATTGAAAAGAGATGACTACATGAATTTACACAATCTCCATAGCTGGCAACTAACGAACCCTCGTGCTATGCGTGAAGACAGGTCACAGTACCAATTTAAAATAAATTATTGGACTGGAATATTAAACGGAAAAATAATAGGCCCATTTGAATTACCGGGGAACCTAACTGGCCAAAGTTATTTAGAATTCCTTGAAAATGATCTTCCAAACTTATTGCAAGAGGTGCCCGAGGTGGAGAGAGAATCATATTGGTTGCAAAATGACGGCTGTCCTGCGCATTATGCTGTATCTGTTCGTGCATACTTAAATAGAACATACCCAAACAGATGGATTGGCCGCCTGGGGCCAATTTTGTGGCCCCCACGTTCACCAGATCTAAATCCACTTGATTTTTGAAGTGAAAACTTCTTTAGCGGCGTTGAGCACTTTTTCTGTAATGGGTATAAAATCTTAAACTCGCGTCAGGACACGTGACCTGATCGAAAAAGCGTAAGACGGATGGAGAGTAGACAGCTATCCCCTCTCTACGGCGCGGCGAAAATGTATGCCTGGGCCTACTGTTTCGTTTAGGCAGCGCAGGGCGAATGTTCGTGTATGTTACAGCGTGCCACGCGCATCCATGGATGGTGACAGCTGATGGCTCGACCGTCTGTGTAGTGATCACATTGTTGTGTATTCGTAAAATTCGTGAATGTAAAGTGCTTAAAATATGGAAATTGAACAAAGTGCATCTATTAATGATAAAAGTGATGAAGAAATAGCGAAAGAAAATGAGTGAGTACTTTATAAATATACTAGATGAAAATTTAATAAGTTTTAATAGTTTAATCAATATAATTTTATTATTCAGGTTAGGTTAGGTTTAATTCATTTTCATTTATTCATTAATATAATTTTATAATTAAGGTTAGGTTTCGATCGAGTCTATCGTACTGCTTAACGGGTGTAAACAGACCCTTCACGAAGCCGTCAACCAAGCATTCTGTACATGAAACTAAGTAACACTGCGCAAAAATAATTGCTGGGAAACGGAATTTTTTTTTGGACTTTAAAAATAATCAGATTTTTGTAGCGGGTAATGGTTTGCGCGCAAACGGCTGTTCGAATGTTTGCGTTGTGCCTACACGAGTACACGGACACGGCACAAAGCACACACACACCCGACCGGCTCGAGCCGCGCCGCGCGGCGCGAGCCGGTCGGGTGTGTGGCGCGGCCCGCCACTCGCGGCCGCTCCGGCCTTGTAGATAGTCACGTTAAAATACCAACGCTGCTCAGCGTACCTACTTACCTAGCAAAAAGTATTAGGTAAATTAAATTCGATTCGGTTCAACTACTTACACGAAAAGATAAAAGTGTCTATCGCTTTGTTGTCATCTAACCTAGCTGATCTAGCATCGGTCGCCTCTACACGTAAAAACAGACGCACGCTCTACTCTAGTCAGTGTAGTGCCTCGAATGGCCTCGATCGTATTTCCGTAGGCCATACCGCAACAGTTAAACATGTACTTACGAATTCCTGCGATGAATACTGATGACCAGCAACAGCATCGTTCGAAAACGAGACCAATCAGCTAAAACACATTTGCTGACAAACACAATGTACTTACAATAGCAACACATACACCACTACACTACATAACACCTCTCTAACGTAATCACTAGGTATCACATAACACGAAACGCCCAAATTTGCGCAATAAAAATACACATGCACACTCGATGGTGCATGAAACGGAACTAAATAAATCTAATAATTCTTAAAAATAATGTTGAATTTCTTTGTCGGAAACTTCGTTGGGTTCCGAGGCGGCGACATCTTTGAACTTCGACAAAGACGCTCGCCGCCGCGCGCCGCCGACTCGCCACCAGTAAAATTTTCTCATTCGATTTTGAACTTAACCTTCAACATTTTATGGTTTAAAATCTTTTTAAGAAATTTTTAAATGTTTCCAATCAACTTTGAACCTAATGCTTTAGGGATAAAGCTGACAAATCTATTAAATTGCCACCCGCCGCGCGCCGGCGCAGCGCCGCGAAACCTAGTCCTCTGGCTATCTTCATCGTCCTTAAGATTGTGATAGAACCGTGGTCTTTGGGGGATTCGCACCGTGCTAACTACGAAGGCAATTTACGTGCTATTTACAAACGTTACGTACCTGTAGGTATGTTAGTGTAGCTAAAATTCCGTATTTCCTTGCAATTTTATTGATTGACGCATAATGACAAGAGATTCTAAAATCAATAAGACAGTGTTGTCTTTGAGTTTGCAGCTTTCTTAGTATCTAGTAGCTATTAAAAGTACTTGTGAAGGCTTTTAAGATGCAAGCACAATCATGATAATAAAATAAAAAAGGAAATCGTTCAATCGCAATAAGTACCTTCCGAGTATTAAATTGCTAAACATTTTCACTAAGGCGTTTGTTGTTTGGTAAAATAAAGTTCAGTTTATTTAAAAACCTGCTTTAAAAATAATTTGATTACAAGTATATACAAGTAAGTTAAAAAGCACGAGTGTTATTGGTATAGGAAACCGATAAATTCTCAGCTAATTCTGTAGTAAGATCGAATGTGACGTTCCTGCTTACGTGCTTACTAAGCGCCTGTGAAAAGATGTATCGCACACATTTTTATGTGCGACAGATTACTTCCACACTTTTAATTACAAATTCTTTAGGCAGGATTCAATGATAACATAACATCCTGTAATCCCCGAAGGCTCAGGCAGGGGTGCACCGAATAGTACACCCACATTTCGCAAGTTATGTTTTAAGTCTTTTTATTCATTTATTTACTTACTTCATTTATTTTTGTAATCACTGGGATTACAAAACAAAATTGACATTTTTACTTGAATCTGCAAGAAGTTAAGACTTTAGTTTTTAAATGAATGAATTAAACTTGCGGTATCACAACAATCCGCAGTCTAAACTTATGTGTAATATCGTAGAACAAAATAACCCAAAATCAACGTTTATAAAAGACACCTGAAATCAAAATTTTTAATGCAAACAAATAAAATGTCCTTTATCGATCAGCTGAGTGCGCGCCGCCGTGCGCGGGGTTGTAACACGGCCGCTCGCATTCATTTATGCGTTGAACTCGAATGACTCGAGGTCACGCGCACAGCGGGCACAGCTGATACCGCGCGCGTGTGTGCGTGGAACGAGCTCGCGGCTAACAGCCTGGCCACGGGAAATTCGCCTTAGCGATAAATCGCGCGGTGCGACCGGCGGGGCGTGTAGCGACTGAAACAAACACATAGAAATGTACCGATGAGGCCACGGGGAGCGGCGACCGGCGGCGCGACCGGCGATATGTACCGCGCGAATCGCACCGGCGACTGGCGGGGCGACCGGCGAGTGAAACAAATACATGACTCAGTACGGCGCAGGCCACGGAGTCGGGCGGCAGTCGCGGCGACTAGGGAAGTGAATAAAAATTTTTAGTCGTGGTCGCCGCGATTCCGCGAATATAATATGAACACCGAGTTATTTATATCGGAAGTTTTAGCACGGCCACCTATTTGGAAGTCTGGCCACCCACACCATAAATATAAACATGTGGTGAAGAGATTGTGGGAAGAAATTAAAATGAAATTTCCAGATTCTGAAGGTTAGTATTTTTTTTTTTTATTTATAAGGTACCAATAATTACTATAATTAGTCAATAGGTTACAAAGTAATCTTTAAAATTATTTCTTACGTCTATAGCTTGTAACGTAGCTCTATTGTTCCGCCGAGACGTCGTCGTAACTTGATTAGATGTAGATCTGGAACTCATGTACCGTCTAAAATCGGGATCACTGTTGCCATCTTTTTCTCTTACAATATTGTGTAATAAACATCCAACCTTAATAATTAGTTTTGCATGTGTAGTGTTTGTTTCGATTGCTTTGAGGAAAACTCGCCACTTATTGGTCATAATACCATACGCACACTCAATTGTCACCCGAGCTCTTGACAATCTTTTATTAAAAATTCTTCGGGAATCATCTAAATTGCTGGACGGAAAGGGCCGCATAAGAAACGTTTTCAATGGATAGGCTTCGTCGCCAACTAGGACGTGTGGCAGTAAAATATTTGACCCAGGTAATGTTTTTGGCGGTGGCATATTAAATCGATTGTTAGTAAGCAGTTCATTCAATTTTGAAAAATGAAACGTGCCTCCGTCACTTTGTCTTCCTTTTCCACCGATCTCAATTACAGAAAATTTATAATCTGCATCAGAAACTGCTTGTAGGACCAATGAAAAAAATTTTTTATAATTATAATATTGACTACCGCTCCGTGGTGGCTTCTGAATGCGGAAATGTTTACCGTCTATGGCTCCTACGCAATTGGGGAATTGCCATCTAGAGAAAAACATGTCTGAAATTTTCCTTAAATCTTCACTTGTTAGTTTTGGTGACATATGCTGATTAACCAACTTTTTCCAAATTGCCTTTAAAGTTTGATAAATCGTTTTGGCGACGGTGCTTCGGCCTAGAGAGTATGATTGAGCCAGAGACTTAAAAGTCATCCCAACGGAGAGAAATCTGAAACATAAAAGACTTTTCTTTATGTACCTACCTAGTGGTAAAGTCATCAATAGATTGTCCAGAGCAGGACGGGAGAGACTGTCAGACTTGTACTGACTAAAATCCACGGTGTCCTTCAATAGCCCTTTACGACCTACCCCCTGTTCCAACCCCACCCCGCGGAACCTCATGGTTACAGGGATATCCGTGGTTAAAATTTTGAGGTTAGGTTAAAGTATTTTTATGGCGTTCATCCGCTACACGAAGTAGTCAAGTACCCTAACTTAAATATTATAGTTTAATTAAAACTTTTTTTCAGTCGGTGATCTCAAAAAGAAATGGAAGAACCTGAGAGACCAATATAGTAAAGAGTTAAAGAAAATACCTAAATCCCGGTCGGGTGATTCATCCTCAAATTATGAACCGGCCTGGAAATACTTCACGCTATTAGGATTTTTGAAAGATGAATACATGCCTCTAACTGCCGAATCAAACCTAGATGAAGGAGACAGTGTAATAATGGATAACGATGAAGATGATAATATATCCATTGGCATTTTAAATGAAGCAACGTCACCACCTTCTCCTACTCGTACATCTTCGCCGATTGAACCCTCGACATCTGGTTCTAGGGCTAGTTCTCGAAACTCAAAAAAAAAGCGACAAAATGTGCACGATATTCGAGCAGAGTATTTAGATATTGAAAGAAAAAAACTAAAACTTATGGAAAATGATTTATCTAAAAATACACCAGTGGACAGTGAAAAAAAATCAGATGACTACCATTTTTTAATGAGTATTTTGCCGGAAATGGAAAAACTACCTACTTTACAAAAAATCAGGTTAAGAAATAAAATAAACCAGGCTCTTTTAGACGAAATAAATGTTACGTTGTACGGTGAACCTTATGGACGGTATGGTTACTCTACTCAACCAAACCATAATAATTTTAATAACGAATAGAGTACTTTATTATCATCAAAAAGACTGATTATAATAATTAATAAAGATTAAAGAGAGATAAGGCTGATTAAAAAGTTAGAAATTATTTTATTTTAGTTGTGCGAAGTGTTAATGTTACATAATTTACAAATTATTTCAATAAATAACATAATTATTTAAAAGTATTTTCATTTCATGAAACATTAATACTACATTTAATTAGCTGAGCATAATTATATTGAACAATGATAATTACGATAAAAATTCCGTTTGCGATCATAAATTTCTTGGTAGGTAAATTAAAAGCAGTTCATACTGATGGATAATAATTATCATTCTCCAAAATATGGTCAGCTAAGTAAATGTCATCTTATACAATGTGTTTTTATATCCCATAACTCTAGAGTTATATTCTAGACGTAAAAATAATACAAAAACTCCTACAAAATGGTGTGGTTCAAAAATGCATAGTTTCGAAGATAATTATTATCATCATATTAATTACCTACATCAAAAATTTTTACGACGTTGCCGTTCTTTGCAGTATTGTAAGGGAAACTAGTGAAGAGAAAGCACCTACTCGTTATCGATGAAATCTCCTCAAGTGGTTTGAAGAAAAATTACTAAACAAAATTGAAATCACATTAAAAACAGGTTGCAGAGTTGTTTTTTTTTTAATTTTGTAATATAAACAGTTAAAATTGTTGTAAACAATTGTTTTTTTTAGTTTCTGGGGTTATTTCAAATTAATTCGACCTGTTGGTCGACGTCTAAACTTATAAATAAATTATAATTAGGTATGTTTTATTTATAGACTACATCTTTTCAAATTCGCGGTTTGTAATTATTTACAAAAAATGATAAATGAAAAAAAAATATCTAATGTTTTATTTCTAATATTTTTAAGAATTATTTCATTACAATGCCAATAAAAGTTCTAAAAGCAATATTCGTTTAATACTTATGACCGTTAAATTAATCTGAGTATTTAAGTAATAAGTAAAAAAAAACTGGATTTAATCGACATCGATATCATTACACAGATCAGTTGACAACAATACTCTAGCTCGCGGCGCCAGAGTAGGTACAAGCATTTTGCAACAATGTTGCGTGTCGTCGGTGACTGTGTCGGTGAGGTGTCTGCTATGGCTCGGATATTTCGCTCTCTCATTGGTGCTTGTCACTTTGCGTGAAAAAGATAGAAGTATTCTTATTCTATTCAGTAAGTTCCTGCGTCAGGACGACGCGACGGACTCTCGATGTGATAAGAGTACGAGTTTATTCATTTTTATTCAAACCAATCATTCATATTTAAAGCTAAGAAAATGCGACGTTGTCAACTTGTCACATTGCTTATTTTGACTGCCGAATTATTTAGTATGAAAACAAAAAAAAAACATGATTGAAAAATAATTCTTATGCCAATAATATTAAGGATATGAAAAAAAAAGCACGTTGTATACTTAGATAGATACATACCTTAATGTCAAAAATAATTTTTCAGCGGCGCTTAAAATTCTATCTGCATTGACTTTTTTCTCCAATTCTGGTTGAATATTAACAAGAATGTAATCGAAGGTTTCGACACTCATTCTAGTATACTCGAAAAATTTTTCTGGATACATTCTGTATTTTTGGTACTTCTTGTGGAATTCTCCATCTATACCTCGATGCCTATTCAAGTAATGAACTCCACAATCTCTTCCAAATATTAAGTCTTGTACCAAAAAACGATTACTTTCTAAGCAATATCGCGATAACTTTGATAAAGACATTTCGGACTTCCTTACTGGTCGCGGCGGCGAACGCGTCTGCCCGTGGCCTGCAAACGCCGCCGCAATCGCCGCCGCCGTCGCCGCCGCCGCCGCCCCCGCCGCCGCCAATCCCCGTGGCCAGGCCGTAAGTCAGTGTGGGTGAGCGCTTGGGCATGCATTGCATTTCTGTAACTTCAAATGCGTAATTTGTTAAGAAAAATTAAAAATTTTGGTAATGTTTGTTTGGAAGAAAATTTTGTGTTAACGCTTAGAATTCAATATTTTGCAAAAAAGTTGAAAAAAAAATGGACACTTTGACCTCCAATATCTCCAGAACCTGTGGTTTCCCAGGTATTGTCTAGAAGAAAAAAATGATCCCAATGATGGGCAGAATATGTGGTTTTCGTTTTCGTTAAGGGTCTTTTTACACCCCTTAGATACATATGAACTTACATAGTATAAATGTAATATTTGTAATATGTTTATACTTTATAGCATTAACCTATATTTTCATAACATCACAATAAGCACATGTGCGGTGTAGGTTTACCAAACAAATAATTTCGAATGAAAATAAATGAAATAAAATGATAATAAATAATCTCCGTTTTTCAGAGAAAGAAAAGAAAAAAATCAAAACTGTTCGTTTCTTACTTCAGCTACCATAAACCTATCGTATCAGTTTTAGAGATTGGCGATGATAGTTCTGGTAATGATGATGGTGAAAAAGTCGTTGAAATTATGGATGAAAGTTGATTTTTCGGAGAGATAAACTTTTTAATGTAAAATAATTGTAATAGTTTTAAAGTGTTAAATTTTTAATGTAATATAAATTGTCATGTTTGTGTACGATAGCGCAATAAATGAATATTGTATTCTACCACATAAATGATAGTACTTTTATACTGATATAAAGCAATTGGTGCAAAATTATTCCCTAACCATTCCAAAATATCAAACATGCTCAACGTTAATAATCAAGTTTTCACTTCTGCCGGCACTCCCGGAGTGCAACCCGTCTTTTTTTTTTTTTTACTGGGGCTCTCTTAAGGAAGAAGTTTACGCAAAGCCGATCCGTTCCTTGGAAGATTTACGTAGCCGTGTCCGGGCAGCCGCATCGAAAATAAGCGATCGACGCTATACGCGACTGCTCAGGAGAGCATTCATTCGTAGATGTAGAGCCTGTATCAGAGTGGGTGGCAGACAATTTGAACATTTATTGTAATTAATAACGAATACAGTTTTACTAATGTCAAATGTTGTTTTTTATTAAACTCCAATGGTCAGGTACATTCAATGTAAATAAATATTCCAATATTGCAAATTTTGATGTTTATCCAAAATTCACACCTTTTCTACACAAATAGCCATAATTCAAAATTTACATTAGATACAATAATGAATGATACCATTTTGAAATTGGCTTGAAGCACATAATATTTTAAAATAATTGGTCACTTGTGTCTGGATACTTTTTTTTTAAGTTACGGTTGCTCAAACTTTGTCAAATTGAATATTTTTCACAAATTTTCCCCAGAACAAACATTCAAGTTGTTTAAAAAAAAACCGTGTAATAGTAGTCATAATATTTATTACCTATCTATCAGCTCAGTTAACGTAAATTACTATAACAAAAAAAAACCGATAGAATTCCTTAATTTGTGGCCGTGGTGTATAAAAATGTGAAATAAGGTAACAAAAAACACCGATTATTATTAAAAAAATCATATCTTTGGTACCAACTGTATTTTTTTTTATTTGTATTTTTTTTCTGAATGGTCATTAGTTTTACCATTACCCATTTTAAGGTTATCCATTAATTACCGGACACCCTGTATGTTACGGGCAACGTGATTAACTGGGCATTATTAATAAGGACCGGCCATTATTAATAATGCCCAAGAGCGATGGACAAAGTGATTAATTTATCACTTTGACCGGCCATTATTAATAATGCACGACGGCCCGTGGTCCATGTAATAGGTTAGTGTTTGAGATAGCTTGAATTTATCACTTGGACCGGGCAGTATGAATAATTCCCTACTTGTAGCCGGGCAATTGGGTTAGGTTTGGTTATTTTTTGTTAACTTTTCATGAAAATTTCGTTGGTTTAATTTCATTTAATAAACAAAAACACTACAGTTATCCTATTTTATTACTTTGCCCAAGATAGAGTGGGCATTATTCATAATGGCCGGGAAAAGTGATTAATCACGATGTTTTAATCACATTGCCCAATTGAGTCGGGCATTATGAATACAGTCCGGCCATTATTAATAGTGCCCGGACTTATCAAATTGCCGTAACATATATACCAATCTTTTAAAAGCGTAAAATAAAGCAGAATGATAGATTTATTTTATTAGGACTATATATGTAGGGGAGACTGGGTATGGTTGAAGCAACGCTAATAACTCGTAAACTATTAGCAGTGTGGTACGGGCTACAAGGGGAAAGAGACGTGGCCGGCGAGTCCGGACATGAATCACAGTGACGCGTTGCACTTCTCTGCTCTGTGTACGTTTCCAGGAAACCCTATTATATTTTTTCGACAATCGTAAGTATTTTCTATTGTTTTTTTTTTCAAATTATTTTGTTGATATTAGCATATGCATTTTCAGTGATTTCCTGCTTTATTGTTAGATTGTAAAGGTTCGAAAACCGTGATAAGTTTTTGTTTCATTTCCTTTACAATAAACTCAATACCACTCAACATCTAAACAAACAAGAATGCAAAACTAAACTATTAGAGTTTCTACTCACATATGATTACGAAACTACTGAGAATATTCTTAAAACTTAACGATAAAAAAATATTAAAAAAATTGTGTTTCGGTTATTATTAGAACAATTGTCAGTGAATTGGACATTTGGAAATCACTTGTGGATTTTCGTGCAATCTTAACCAAGTAAAGGGTCAATGGATTGTGATAATTCTAAATTACGCGAAATCATGGTATCCGGAACCTGTATATTACGAATCCCAAATCAGTGTACAGTATACACAAAAAGTGCGAGACTGACTTATATCGTCCAAGGACGAAATAAACATAGACATTCCTATCCCTAGTTTAGACTTTAGCATTATCGATTATATGATTCATGTTGTAAAATTGATACTAAGACTACTAGTTTAAGCAACAATATATTTTAGTATTTTACTACAATACATCAACTTAGATGATTTTAATATAAATAAACGAAATGATATTTTCAGATCTAAATAAAGTTATTGAGGAAATCCCAAATCAGTGTACAGTATACACAAAAGGTGCGAGACTGACTGACCAAGGACGAAATTAACATAGACATTCCTATCCCTAGTTTAGACTTTAGCATTATCGATTATATGATTCATGTTGTAAAATTGATACTAAGACTACTAGTTTAAGCAACAATATATTTTAGTATTTTACTACAATACATCAACTTAGATGATTTTAATATAAATAAACGAAATGATATTTTCAGATCTAAATAAAGTTATTGAGGAACAACCTATTCTAGTAAAATACGGGACACATTATTCTATATTAACCGTGTGTATCTTAATAATAGTTGTCTTTTATAGTATTTAAGTTACATAAGACCACTATTAAATATAGATCTAAGTTCTATATCTGATCAATAACAGTAATATAAATACTGAACCTGAAGACACTTCGATTCCATTGCCTAGATTATGAGAAATAGTCATATCGAAGGTCGATGTGTTCTCGATTTGTTTCTGTTGTGACATCACTATTTAGTAAGTAATTAGTGTCACAGCACTAGTGATGGTCGATGACACACATCCGTCTGGTTGCCATAACTTGATCTCAACCCGTCTACTACGGACTGTCTGTATAAATGTAACCTGTGCCTTGTGATAATTAAACAGAGTATGCCAACAGTATCTTTCATTGCTACTACTGAACATAACAGTTTCCATTACGTTGTTTACAAGTACCTGTATTACTTTTTCAAATAGTGAAATGATTAGGCTGAATGACATGCATCAATGTCTTTTAAAGATTTTGTATTCCATCAAGACGATTTAGTGGAAATTGATAACATTGTAACACAGTTTGTACCGCAAGAAGAAGAATTACAAAATTCTGAATCACAGTGTAACCGCACACGTATTTCCTCGAGTGACAGTAGTGATGAAGATATTTTGGACATACATAAAAGAAAGAGACGCCGAGTTTTGTATGAGTCGGAATCTGAAACAGATGAAACATTTATGAGACCATCCTCTGCAGGATCTACATCTACAAATAATTGGTCAACCACAACTGGTAATCAGCCACGAATCATATCCTTCACGGAATCACCAGGTTTGAAACCATATGACTTGAGACACTACTATGAGTAATTCTAACCCTGAGGAGTTTTATATGTACATTGTTGGTACCCGACGAAGTTTTTGAAACTAATGGGTATCAAAAAAATGTTTTCGCTCAGCAAACCATTGTGAGGGTTAATATAATTACCTACTTTAAGATCTATAATATTATTATAATCTATGCACCTTTGTAACCATATATATGCACTATCGTATGAAATATATCTTAGTATTATTCTGGCATTCACTCGTTTCATTTCTCATCAACACCGCACCTTACATGGCGACCCTGCCAAAGGAATCTACACACGCTACGCGAATTTGAGACGTTGAGTGTGTCTGTGCGATGCAATACCGTTCAATAAATTAGTGACCAAATATAGTAGTAAAAATGGAATTAGTATTGATTTACTGTATCCACGGACTAGACATCAGCGCGAGTGTACGAAATAACCACGAAAATGGGCAAGCAGCAGTCTAAAGAGGAGACCCTGATCGTTCAAAACGCGGCGGCTGGCAGTAACCAAGCTACAGCAGAAGAACTTCGTTTTCATATGTCTACATCCAACATTATTCTGTCCTGCATCCTGCTTATACTACTACTAGGCATATTGGGGTTCGTGTATCGACAGTATAAAAAGTGCCATACAAAATGGATCACCAACGAGATAAATAGGACGACTATGAGGAGATCTCTCTTTCGTCGACGCTTGCGGTTGGGGGCCACGGAGCCATCTTCAACAAACTACGAGGAAGAAACAGTGTAAAAAAAAAAAGTGAAGTGAAAAAAAAAAAAGTGTTTGCGAAAGTTTAAAAGTGCTTCATAAAAAAAAAGTGTATAAATATCATATATTAAACGTGTTCAGGTACCGAAATAATCGTCGTCTCTTACCAAATAAGGAGGATGCATTAGTTGAACTTTGGACTTTAGTGTTAATTGCATACGGTGTTGTATTATAATGTCTCATACTAATCTTTAAACAATGTATTACAAGGAAATTATAATTTCTCTACGTTTTGGTGGTAATAAGGTATGGATAATATATTAAAATTATATAATGATTTAAAGAAGATTAGAGTTTACTTAATAAAGTTAGGACCGAAAAGAAGGACAGAAAGAGTATTAGAAAATAAATTAAATGAGGTTGATGCAATTTATGACCAGTACGAAACTTGGTTGATTGATTTTAAAGAAAACGTAAAGAAAAAATATTATAGTGCCCAAGATATTGTATTAATAGAAAATTGTTGTCGTCAATTTATAGATTTACGTGAGGATATTTTATTGTTGCGTGAAAGTGATATGTTAGAGACGTCGTCAGAAATGAATACATTTGATTTGAAAACTGCCTTAACTCTTCTATCGATTATGACAAATGAGGAAGCTAGTATAAAACAGCTAATTGATAATATTGAATACTATAACTCTCTGCTGAAGGATAGCGCTTGCAAACAAAATTTAATTAATTTCGTGTTGAAAAGTAGGCTATCACAAGAAGCTAAGATAAAGTTAAATGCTAAGTATGATACTGTTACTGACTTAATTGATGACATGAAAAAAGTGTTATTATCTAAGAAAGCGGCAACGGCTATACAAAATAAGTTATTAAAAATGAGACAAAATGAGTTGTCAATTGCCGACTACGGAAAAGAAATCACTGAATTATTTGTGGATCTAACGATTACGCAAGCTAACGACAATGAACAGAACTATAATATACTAAAACCAATTAATGAAAAAACAGCGATCAAACAATTTGCCGATGGTTTGCGAAATCGTAGGTTAAGTACGATTATTTCTGCAAGAAATTACAGCTCATTGAAGGACGCAGTCCAAGCAGCTCAAGACGAGGAGGTCTCGACAACAACTCATGGAGAAATTATGGGTTTGTATAAAAAGCCTTACAATAATTTCTATAATAACAGAAGCCGTTCAAATAATTATAGAGGTCTACGTGGTGGAGGTAGAAACTTCTACGCATATAAAGGTCAGGCTCGAGGGCAGCAACAACGATACCGCTCTACTTCACGAGGACAGCCGGCTCGAGGAGGAACTGGCAGTCACAGATGGCATAGAGGTAACTTTAACTATACTAATAGAAAAAATCAAGGGATACCCAAAGAGCGTGACGTCAATGTTCTTAATAACTCGGAACAATCAACAGAAACAGAATTAATATCCAATCAGTTTTTTCGTGACTAACAGCGATAAATTTATTTTAGCTAGTGATAGTAATTGTTATATTGCTTTATGTTCGTTATTACATAAACGTAATATTAAGAAACATTATTTTCTAGTAGATTCTGGAGCATCGGTGTCAGCATGCACATATAAACATGCTCTCGAATGCGGCATTCCAATCCATAACGAGCGTGTAGCCATAAACGGATTAGGTGGTAAAGTTCAAGCAATAGGATACTTATGTTTACAATTTAATTTAAATGGTGAGACAATTAGTCAGAAATTCTATGTATTTCATAACTTACCTATTAAGGGAGATGGAATTTTAGGTCGTGATTTTTTAAGTAAATATAAGGCTCAATTAGATTTTAATAAAAATGTTTTAACTTTAGCTACAGATAATACAAGTCTTGGTTTTCCGCTAGTAAGTAAATTTACTGAAACATTAAATATACCTGCTAGAAGTGAGTCTATACACTACATACAAACGAACTTAAATGAGGATTGTGTAGTATCTTCAAAAGAACTAACGCATGGAGTGTTTTTAGCAAGTTCTATAGGTACTCCTAAACATGGACTTATACCAATTAAAATATTAAACGTTAATGAAGAACCTGTATCGCTAACAGAAATAAAACCTAACATTAGAAAACTTAGGGAATTTGACATCTGTAACTACGAAAAAACGCGAAATGACGCAGAAAGGGTTAAATGCTTATTTTCTCAATTAAAATTGCAACATTTAAATAATGAAGAACAAAAAACAATTGAAAATATTTGCGCAAAGTATTCTGATATATTTTACCTTCCCAAAGACAAATTAAGTACAACAAATGTATACAGTCATACTATATCCGTAAAGCCTAACACGACACCAGTATTTTCAAAACAGTACCGTTTGCCACATTCTCATAAAGGTGAAATAAAACGCCAGATAAATAAAATGCTAGAGGAAGGTATTATAGAGCCCAGTAAAAGCGACTGGTCCAGTCCAATATTATTGGTACCAAAGAAATCAGATTCAACCGGAGATAACAAATGGAGATTAGTTGTCGACTATCGGAAACTCAATAATTGCATAGAGGACGATAAATACCCATTACCAGATATTACAGAAATTTTAGAATCTTTGTCGGGTAGCATTTATTTTACACATCTTGATTTGCACCAAGGCTATTATAACGTCAAATTAGAGGAAAATAGCAGAAAGTTCACAGCTTTTCATTCGGGACAGTACCAAATGACACGTATGCCTATGGGATTGAAAACCAGCCCTAGTTCATTTTCGAGGATGATAACAATAGCAATGGCCGGTCTTAATTATGAAAAATGTTTGATTTATCTAGACGATTTAATAGTGTTTGGACGTAACTTAGATACTCATAATAAAAATTTGCAAGATATTTTTGAAAGATTACGGACCGTTAACTTAAAATTAAACCCCACCAAGTGTGATTTCCTTAGGAAACAAATTTTGTAGTTGGGACACGTTATTTCAAGCGACGGTATAATGCCTGACCCTGCAAAAATAAGAGTAGTTCAAAATTATCCTTGTCCAACAAGCACAGAAGAAGTAAAAAGATTCGTAGCATTTACTAATTACTACAGAAAGTTCATACCTAAATTTGCAGAAATTGCTCATCCTTTAAATACATTAACTAAAAAAGGTGCACCATTCGAGTGGACTGAGGCATGTCAACAAGCATTTGAAATATTAAAACAAAGTTTAACACATCCGCCAGTGTTACAGTATCCAGACTTTTCAGAACGCAATCGTTTTATTGTGCAAACCGATGCATCAAATAATGCAATAGGAGCCATCTTGGCAAATAATAATGGACTACCAGTAGCTTTTGCTAGCAGAAGTTTAAACAAAGCTGAAAAGAATTACCCTGTCATTGAAAAGGAACTACTTGCAATTGTATGGGCAGTTAAATACTTTCGTCCATATTTATATGGTCGACCTTTTATGGTAGTTACGGACCATAAACCATTAGTATATTTGTTCAACATGAAAGACCCATCAAGTAGACTAATGAAATTTAGAATTACTTTAGAGGAATACGATTTTGAAGTACAATACATAAAAGGTTCTGACAATGCAGCTGCAGATGCACTGTCTAGAATTACTTTAAAAGACTTGAAGGAAATGCATGAAGGTTTAATGAACGTCATGACAAGAGCACAAGCGAAAAAACTAAATAAACCAGATTCAGCGGTGGATATGGATGTTTCAGACTTGAGGCCTGATCAACCAAAAGTCGTAAGCACTCATATCAGACCCAAGGAATCAGTCGAATTAAAATTTATTGGTGAAAAAGAATTAGGAAGTTTAAAGAAAATGGGGGTTATTACTAAAAAAAAAAAAATATTCTGTTATGTAGAAAATAAATGTACAATTTACGTGAAATTCCTAAGTTCTCAATCGCAAATGACGCGAGACGAGTTTGTGAGAGAGTTAGATGAATTTTGCAATCTATTAAAATTAAAGGAAATATACATTTTAAAAAATAAAGACAACGGGAACTTTGTAAAGAAGCTGATAGCGACAATAAAAAATAAGAAAAGTAGGTCTGGACCGCGCATATGCATTTTAAGTGATGTAAAAAGGATAGGGAATAAAGATGATAAAAAAGTTATTTTAAATGACTTTCATCTCTTACCTAGTAGTGGCCATGCTGGTATGAGACGAATGTCAAATAACAAAGAAATACTATTATTGGCCTGGTATTGATAATGATGTTCGGGAATTTGTAAGACGGTGTGACAAATGTCAGAGGCAAAAGTATTCAATACCTAAGAAAGAACCTATGGTTATTACTAGTACAGCTAATACTGCGTTTGAAAAAATATATTTAGATTTGGTTGGTCCTCTGGAAACAGACAATGAAAATTTTTCTTATGTGCTCACATTACAATGCGAACTCACAAAATATGTAGAAGGTTATCCCTTAATTTCTAAAAAAACAGGGGAAGTGGCGAGATGTTTTGTCAACAACTTTATTCTCAGATACGGTGTGCCGAAAGTAATAGCGACAGACAGGGGAAAGGAGTTTCTCTCAGAAATATTCCAACAGGTATGTAAATTATTAAATATAAAACAACTTAATTCTAAGTACAGCATACCATCACCAATCCATAGGAGCGTTGGAAAACACACACAAGCATTTAAATGCGTTTTTGCGAATCCAAACAGAAAACCATCCAGAGATGTGGAGTAAGTGGATTCCTTTTTGGTGTTTTTCTTATAACACGGGCGTACATACAGAAACAGGATACACGCCGTACGAGTTAGTTTTTGGTAAGAAATGTTCTCTTCCTAGCAATCTAAAAACAGATTTAGATCCATTATATAATTTCGATAGCTATCCTCATGAATTGAAATATCGACTACAACTTTCACAAAATGAGGCGAGGAAAAAATTATTAAAAAGTAAGTTAAATAGGAAGATAGTATACGATAAAAATGTTAATCCTGTACAATATAAAAGTAATGACTTAATTTTGGTTAAAAATGATACAACATGTAAGAAATTAGACAACTTATATTCAGGTCCTTTAAAAGTTGTAAAAGACATACCACCAAACGTAGAAATAATCATTCAATTTGGGAAAAAGGACATTGTCCATAAAAACCGAACAAAACCATACTATGTATCATAATTAGATAACAAAATGTAAAAAAAAAAACTCTTATTTTTTTTTTTTTTCTATTGGTTTGGTGATGTGAGGGTTAATATAATTACCTACTTTAAGATCTATAATATTATTATAATCTATGCACCTTTGTAACCATATATATGCACTATCGTATGAAATATATCTTAGTATTATTCTGGCATTCACTCGTTTCATTTCTCATCAACACCGCACCTTACACCATATCTAAAACAAGATTGAAGCCAAGTTCTAGATTGCACAAATGGAAACCAACAGATATAGAAGAGATCAAGAAGATGTTAGGAATAATTGTACATATGGGTATGGTGAGGTTGCCATCTATCGCCCGAGATCAATAATGTATCTCTGATCCAAGGATAGAGTAAATCTAAGATTGCTGTATACTGCGCGATCGATCTCCAATACTGATGCCAATATCAAAACTATGCAACCGTTTTTTTTATTTCGATCCAGATTGCAAGCGATCCTTTCCCTCCCGACCGTTCCGTTTCACATATAAATTTGATAATGCAATGGCATTATGTTCTATGTTTTAGGAAAATAAACTAGTCACTAAACTACACCAAAATATACCTTATGTGTCAAAACAAAATAATTACGTGTCTATAACCACGTAAAATTTACAATCGTTAAATTATATTTACAATACTTATTTTAACAGGAACGGAACGTGAATTTGACGTCTTGACATTGACGCACTTTTGTTACTGTTTGTTTGGTTTGTTCATTGCATTTGCATTGCGTCGTTGATAGTCCAAAACCGCGTAACTAACATTGTTAAATATCGCGTATGTGCAAAAAAATCAAAATTGACATTTCGCAGCTGTAGGTAGCTGATTGTGATTGGCATCGACGCGTATGACAAATATTTGAATTGACCAATAGGAAGACGAGTAAATGAAATGCAACGATACCGCGGGTCTATCGTCGAACAAGTTTCAACCTGAATTCCGCGTATCTGCGCAGATTGCCAAGAGTGTGATAGGATTTGTGTGGCGCTCCGGAAGAAAATAGTTTTTTCAATAGATTTACTGGATTATTGCTTATGTAAGTACGATATACTTATCTTGTATTACATAATAAATGAAATTGTTATGTTTTTTATTTTCAAATAGTAGAATTTCGAATGTAAAAGTTGTAATCATGTTTACGTTGTACTTACGCGGTTTTCATAAAATCTCATCTAGGTCTAGTTTTGCACTTCCGCGGTTTTGTAATAAGATCCTTTTAGTGCGCTCTTAGGTCGCATGTTGGTAGGTACCGAGATGGATTGTTGAAACTTAGGGTAGTTGACATAAAAAATCTAATTAGTCCGTCGTATAGATTTCCAAAAAATATTGGACACGTATTTTCATCAGAAAATGAAGACGATAAAGTGCATTTAAAACTCGTGTGACGTCACGATGTCGTACACTTTTTAAAACACGGTGACGTCAAAAGCCCCCACTCTTGATCTTTGATGCGTTTTATCTTCGTCAATTTTTATTAATTTGATAAAGTAAAAAATACGTGTACAATATTTTTCGATAATCTAACTGACGGACTAAATATTATCATATTTTTTGACTGTGGAAACATCCCTATTAGGATCTACTTTCCTTTGCAGTGAAAGCCGTGAAAAAGAATAATCATCATGATTGAAGAAGAAAATGAAGCACAGAATGAATCCTACCAGAAGCCTACCAGCAGCATATCGAAGCAAAAAATTTAGCACGTGAAGAAAAGAACAGAGATAAAGAAAAAGCAAAGTTAAAAACAATCCATGCAAGCCGTGAAGCTATGTCCTTCTTTAAACGCTAGTGCACTGTCAAAACTAAATTAGCTTTACATAACTTCACTATTTATAACCTTGGAACGGACGAAGTTGATTGCTATTGGTTTGACGAAACTGCATGTGATCTAAAAGCAACCACGTATGCCTCTTTTTTGCTCACTATCTATTAAAGTTGTTAGAGAGAGACCCGAAAGATGTTGTCATTTGGAGCGATGGATGCACAGCGCAAAATAGAAACAGTGTGCTGGCAAACACACTCCTCATGTTGGCAAAAGAGAAGAACGTGACTATCACCCAAAAGTATTTAGAAAAGGGTCACACGCAAATGGAGGTCGACTCCGTACATTCCGTCATAGAGAGAAAATTAAAAAATTCCGAGATATTTCTGCCGTCTCAATATGCATCCATAACTAAAGAAGCTAGGAGGAGACCATTTCCGTACACAGTCATACAACCAGACCACACGTTCTTTAAAGATTACAGCGACAAAAGGTACCAAATATACGATTCAATAAGACCTGGACGAGGAGTTGGTGACGGCTGCGTTGTCGATCTACGCGTGTTAAAGTATAATCCTCATGGAACAATTGAATGCAAGACTAATTATCAAGCTGATTTTAGCCCCTTACCCAGGAGACCTAAAATTATATCATTACCTTTATCGAGGGTTCCTCTACTTTATTCATCCAGATTACCAATTCAAGAAACAAAATATGAACACTTGCAACAGTTAAAAAGTGTGATGCCCCGTGATTGTCATGCGTTTTATGATAATTTGCCCTTTAAAAGGAGATAATTTTTCTTTTTTGTAGGTAGCTTTTTTACCTTTCGTTTACTAACAACTAATATTGATAAATAGTAGTCCCTTAATAATAATATTGATAGTATTGGTACTAAGGAGCTGCTCCTCATTGATATGGCCATTAGCCAACAGGTTCGCAGGTCCCGAAGGCATCTGTCTACATGTTGGATAGATTATAAGAAGGCCTACGACTCGGTTCCGCATACATGGCTCATGAGGGTGCTGGAGTTGTACAAGATTGATGCAACTCTACGCGCCTTCCTTGAGTCGTGTATGGGGCAATGGAGGACGGTCCTTCGCTATCCAGGATGTCGACAGATGCAGGGGAACAGCGAACCGATAAGGATCGAGCGTGGTATATTTCAGGGCGATAGTTTGAGTCCATTGTGGTTTTGTCTAGCCTTGAACCCTCTTAGCACTCTACTGGAAGGTTCAAGACTAGGCTATCGGTTGAGGAGAGGTGGTCAGGTCATATCTCACCTTCTTTACATGGATGATCTGAAAATCTTTGCCCCCAACAATTTGCAACTGATGAAGCTACTGAAGGTAACTGAAACTTTCAGTAGCGCCATCAGGATGGAATTTGGTGTGGACAAATGTGCAGTCATGCATGTGAAGCGAGGGGAGATTACGGAATCTGTGGGAACTCAACTCTCGGATTCCGTACACCTTAGATCCCTCTCTTCAACAGAAACCTACAAGTATTTGGGTATGTCGGAAGCATTAGGCATCAATACTGCTGACATGAAACAATCGTTGAAGGAACGTTTCTTTGGCCGCCTGAATAAGGTGCTAAGCAGTCTTTTGTCAGGTGGAAACAAGGTGCGCGCCTTCAACGGTTGGGTCATGCCGGTTTTGATGTATTCTTTCGGCATACTCAAATGGACGCAGACGGAACTTGATGCCCTGGATAGGAGGGTCCGCGTACTGCTGACCGCAAATCGGATGCATCACCCACGGTCGTCGGTGATGTGAGACTGCATATCCCGCGGAAGTGTGGGGGGTCGTGGCTTCTTAAATGCTAAGACCCTGCACAACCGTGAGGTATGCAGTCTCAGGGAATACTTCCTAGAAGCCGATGTGGGGATGCACCGAGATGTGGTCTCAGTAGACAAGGGCCTTACCCCGCTCTTCTTGGCTAACGAGAACTGGCGCAAGCCTGTAGTATTAGACACTAATGATCGCAAGGAGGTATGGCAGGGCAAGGAGCTTCACGGGCGCTTCTACCGGGCTCTTCATGGCCCCGATGTAGATTTTCTAGCGTCCGTGTCCTGGCTACGATTCAGCAACCTCTTCGGGGAAACTGAAGGTTTTGTCTGTGCGATTATGGACGAAGTTATGTTGACGAACAACTACCGGAAACATATTATGAAGGACGGGACGGTTGACGTGTGTCGGGCATGCCACCGTCCGGGAGAATCGATCCGACACATTATTTCTGGTTGTTCTCGTCTGGCTAACGGAGAGTACTTGCATAGACACAACCTCGTTGCTAGGATTATCCACCAGCAACTTGCTTTGAAATACAACCTTGTGGAATCAGAAGTGCCGTACTATAAGTATGCGCCCGACCCAGTTCTCGATAGTGGTAATATCACGTTGTATTGGGATCGACCTATCGTCACTGACAGGACTATTGTTGCCAATAAGCCTGACATTGTGGTGATAGATCGATTGGAGCGTCGCGCAATGATTGTTGATATAACGATCCCACATGACGAGAACCTCGTGAAAGCAGAGAAAGATAAGCAATTCAAATATCTAGATCTGGCTCGCGAGGTTGTCGACATGTGGGATGTGAATACAGCAGTCATTGTGCCGATAGTCGTGTCGGCCAATGGCTTAATTGCCAAAAGCCTCGACCAACATCTTAGTAGGCTTTCGCTTGGCAGCTGGATCAAGGGCTTGATTCAGAAAGCAGTACTTCTGGACACGGCGCGTATTGTTAGGAGGTTCCTCTCTCAAGAGCCCTGACCACCGGTAGCTCGGACCCTGTTCCCAATGCCGGTGGGCTCCTATTTTTTATATTTTTAAATGTTTTTTATATAATTTTGTAAAAATATTTAAAAATGTAAATTATATGTTTTAAAAATGAATAAAGGAATCAGAATATTGATAGATCTCACTCTCGAGTCAATTTGTTGATTATAAAGCTTTTATAGATTATAATATACCTCTATAGAACTGTTTCTAGATTTTTGTAGTTAATTATGATAATTTTGAGACTGTTTGATTAGTTCTTACGTAATTAATAATACTTTGGGTCACTGTTGCTCAAATTTTGTTGTTTTTTTTTAATAGATATTTTTAGGCACATCACCTTTAAAGGACTTTAGTGATTTATTTTGTGATTGTTAAAATTACTTTATAAATAGTGAACAGTGTCACTGTCAACACTGATTACTTTTAGACTGAGTTTTGATTGTTTTGTTAATTTTTTTGTAGTGGTGGAATAATTATGATTAAAATGATTAATGTGCAATGATTGGAATACTAAATAATATTAAATGAATCATTAATTGAATTTAGAGTATTATTTTATTTTATTAACAATTCCGCGTAAGTACTGATAATGATACAGAGCTGTTAGAAAAAATACAGCGTAAGTGACTTTGTAAACCAACTAATAGCAATATTAACTTTAAAATTAGTACATTAGTTAAAGGAGGACGAAATAGTTCTAAAACACAAGTTCGTTCGAAATTCGGCTGATTCGTTGTTTAGAAAATTAGTTTTTTGGCCCTCCTGTAAAGTTGCAAAGATGTACTTACGCGGTATTTAACAATGTTAGTTACGCGGTATTGGACTATCAACGACGATTAGCCGGGTCCACACCGGACGATCCATCGCGCTCCGATCGCGCGCGGCAGCAGCGCGATCCAAAGATGCAGGCGGTGTGGACGTGCCGCGCGCGATCCATGCGCACGTATTGGAGCGCGCGCTCCCTACCTCGCGCGATCCGTGTGCGGTCGGTTTTTGTGCCAGCCTCAAAGGTGCCTCAGTTGCGTGATGCGCGCGGTGTGGACGGTTGTGTTGGTTCGCGCGATCCACCTCGCCATGGACATCTCAGAAAGTCGCCGTTTGATATCGCTTTATAAAGAATTTAAATGTTTATGGGATCCCAAAGATTCTAATTACACCAATAGAGGTGTTAGAGATGATGCTTGGCGTCAGATTTCTCGTGAAATGGGGAATAAGTCGATCGAGAACCTAAAAAAAAAATGCGATCTCTGGCGGGAGGCTACAGAAGGGAGAAACACAGAGAGAAGCAAAGCCGTATAACTGGATCCGGTAAGAAAACAAAGCTACTTTTTATCTGTAGGTATTAAAATTATATATTTTATTATAAGTAATTACATCATAATATTTACTGTGGATTTCACGTGATTTCGCTTTTTACATTTAAGCTGTTAGAAATACACGTGGTTATTTTAATGAGTAACTTGTTTATTTCAGGTGCTCAAGATACATATAAATCAAAGTGGTTTGCGTATGATGACTTCGACTTTATGGCGGATAAAAATGAACCCGGAACCACACGCGATACATTGGAACATGTGAGCTATTAGTTTACTGATATTCATTTTGCCAAACTATTGTATGGTTTGTAACAAAGTGTCTTGCTAAGTGGGACCGTATTGTAGTGGCATTTTCTGTTGCTCTTCTTGGTACGACGGCCATCGGTTGTAGCGATTGTGATGGCGGTTCATTTCGCCAGCTTCCAGGTATTACATCTCCATTCTCCTGTACTGTATCAAACGTTCCTGGCGATATAAAGTTAGGATTACTGCGTAAGTAGTTATATAGATGAACCGTTGCCAGCACGACTTTAGTCGCAGTTTCTGGTTCCAAAAACATAGGTTTACGCAGGACTCTGTAGACAGAACTAAGTACTCCAAACGCGTTTTCAACTACTCTACGTGCTCTTGACAGTCGGTAGTTGAAAATTCTTTCACAAGAACCCCTTTCCCGTGTACCATCGTATGGTTTCATAGTATAATCATTAAGCTGAAAAGCTTTATCACCTAGTATATAATAGGGTACCTCAATTTTATAGGGAACTTGCAATATCTCCGGTGGAGGAATATTTAGCTCTTTTTTTTCAAGTTTTTTATATAAATTTGTGCTTTTGAACACGCCTCCATCTGATATTCTGCCTTTAGTCCCAACATTCACATACAGGAACCTATAATTTGCATCTACTAATGCAAAAAGAACAATACTAGGAAATAATTTGTAATTATCAAAGTCGTTGCCACTATTAAAAGGCGATTGTATAGCGACGTGTTTGCCGTCCATCGCTCCTATCACGTGTGGGAAATTCCACTTATTCTCGAATTGCTGAGAAACTGTACGCCATTCTTCTTTAGTTGACGGCACCTGAAAATAAAGGAGATCTTAATTATAATATAAAGCTGAAAATAAGAATAAGCAGTAAATAGTAATAATAATTGTTGTTACAGGTAGAATCTGATACGACTGAAGGGGAACTTGAAGTTAATACTACAGTGAGCGAAAACGAGAACAGTAACATTACTAGTGACACACAACCGGAGAGAGCCAACCACCACACAGATCAGAGTAGAGAGCAGAATGATCAGAATGCACAATCCAGTGTCCAAACAACAAACAAAAGAACAAAAAAAAGAAAGAAAACTACTTCTAATAATGCAGATGACATATCAGATGAAACTCTTTCAGAGGCTTTCCAACTTTTGCAACAATGTGCTCAGCCACCACAACCGGAAACTGATTCTTACATTGCTTTCGGGCAGTATATATCTACTGAATTGCGGAAATATGATGCAGTAACATTAGTTAATGTCAAAAATGCTATATGCCAAATTATTTTTCAAGCTGACACAGGAAGATATGGGGATAGCAATTATGGATATTACACTAATTCATATCCTGGCACACCAATAGCATCCACTTCATCACAGTCCCAGTCTCTACAACCTCAAAATTATCCAGCTCCAATTCCACAGACATCACCGTCTGCTCATCTAGCCTCCAATTCATCGCAGTCCCAGTTTCTGAAACCTCAGGATTATTCACTTCCACAGTCACCACCGAATTAAATAAGTACCTACCTATATCATGTTTTCAAAAAATAATTAATAATTGTAAACATGTTACTTCTTTAAATTATGATTGTAATACACTACTTTTTTATTGAGTAATAAAGTATGGTTTTACTTACCTTTACATAATCATTTAACAGGTCAATGATGGCTTCACAAACTTCAGGAATAATTATCGATATAGACTGTTTGGAAATGCGGAACAGATACTGCAAACTGACGTACGAATCTCCAGTTGCTAAAAATCTCAATGTTAGTAATAATCTTTCCTTCACAGTAATGGCATCTCTATAATTTGTATCATTCTTTCTTAGCTTGTTATTTAATAATGAACACAATATCTCAAATTGATTAGCATTCATTCTTGCAAAATTGTGTTCAACTTTATCTGACACTAACTCTGCGTACAGCTGAGTCCCAGATTCCAAGCGATTTTTGTAAATTTGTTTCACCCAAAACCGTCGTTTTCTTTTTTGTGATTTTTTGCGCAAGCATTTAAGCAAAATAAAAGTTACTGCTGCAACGGCAAGACGCCGCCGTTGTACGTGTGACTCCATATCGTACAAGAGTTAGACTGGCTGAATCACGGATCGCCTTAGGATCGCTTGGAGCGCATATTTGGGATCGCAAGTTTCCAAGAGTGGATCGGCCTAACACGATCCACGATCCACGCTCCGCGATCCTGGATCGCGGATCGCGGGATCGATGGATCGTCCGGTGTGGACCCGGCTATTGGCTTCAGCATTTCTTAAAAATTGAACTTTATTTAGTAAGTGTGTGTATTACATAAGTACCAGATTTCTATAATGGATTGCGAAATTGTAAGTATTAATACTGTAATTGTATGATCGTAGTAATGATGCATCTTTTTTCGCGCCTTGCGAGTGCGACGCTGTTTCCGATAAGTTTATCAACGTTTTTTTTTTGTTACTAGGTAAAAGGCAAGCCTCCAACAAAAGAAGTTTCTGGTAGACCTGATTGAAAGAAGTAAAATTATCACCTCGACAACTACGAACGCCACCAATAACAAATTAAAAAACCGGCCAAGTGCGAGTCGGACTCGCGCACGTTCCGTACCATTATTTATAAAAACGAGTTAAAAATACTTTTTTGTATGGGAGCCCCTCTTAAATATGTCGCAGTTGTCTTGATTTATTCCGTTAGACACGGTCATCATGTGGACAGAACATGGGTTCCGTGCTATGAAAACACACTACACGAGGTACACTGCTTTTGTCGAACTCACTTACAACTCACAAATTACTTGTAATTACAATCCAACACAATAACACTAGGCTCCATGAATCGGGGAACAGTTTCGGGACGTCTTGACTCCGCCGCGGTCAGACACAGACTGTCCGCCTCACAGCGAGTTCGAAACATCACGACTCTGTAGAAGCGCGCTTAGGTGTGGGTAGACTGGTAAGTAGGTCGCGTGCTACCTTTGGCGCGCTTGCCGATTCATTTTCTGTCCATACTAACGACCGGATCCTACAAATATTTATTTTACTCTGTTTTTAGTATTTGTTGATATAGCATCAACAGAAATACGTAATCTGTAGAAGTTTCAACTGGCTAACTATCACGGTTCTTGAGATACAGCCTGGTGACAGGCGGACGGACGGACGGACAGCAAGTCTCAGTAATAGGGTCCCGTTTGACCCTTTGGGTACGGAACCCTAAACATGAGCAGTGGATTCGTTTGGCAGATAGTTTTAATGCCAATGCTACAAACGGCCGTAAGACACCACAGCAGCTGCGTTTGAGGTGGGAAAACTTAAAAAAGAACGCACGCAGACGCAGACGCAGACGCAGCACTAAAATCAGGATGAACCAATTCAAGGTACATTTACAATACTTCTCATTTCTATTTAGATATGTCGCCGCATGATTCCCTACCTGTTTGATTATAACAAAATCTAATTCGTAACAAACTAATTATGCAAAACCATTTATGATGATCTTGATAATTTGTAATCTATTGGTTTCTTTGTGAATTAGAAACACCTAGTATTGTTTTAAGATGTATTATTAAATTAATTCTGATGTCCTCGTTAAAACTATAGTTAAAATTCAATTGTCTACCTATCATCATCGAAGAATTACACCGAGATCGGTGAGAGAGAGACAGCAACGGGTACTCACACTGTCTCAGATATGTCTAATTTTAATTAATCAATCTCACAATATTAATATTGACTATTATTTTCAGACTGGTGCTGACTACATACCCCCAGATGACATTCTAGACCGAGTAACTGGCTTACTAGGAAGTACTGCCAGTGGAGTTACGGTACCATTTGGGAGTGGCAGGGAGACAGATGGTTTGAATATTGGTGGTGATGGTAGTGGTGATGGATTTGGTGATGCAAGGGTGATAGTTGAGGATGCAGTTACAATACCTGTTGATCAGAGTATTGAGACTGTGATCTGTGATGGTGGTGGTATTGTCATGACTGATAGTCAGGTGATCAACATTGATCACAACATCATAACACCAGTCAAACCCAAGAGGTTCACATTTAGTACACCTAGGGCAGGTAATTGTCATTGAAATCCTTAAATGTATAATAAAATGACGAGATATAGCAATAGAACTAAATTTTATCCCTAAAAATACATGGTTACAAGCCATGAGGTAAAGCTTGTTTGCCATTGTTGTATTTCACAGTAAGTTACCTATTTTATTTTGTTTAAAAATAAAAAAATATCCAAGAGCAATGTTTTGCAGAAAACAACTCTCTATCATATTGTTTTTTTTCCAGTGAGAAAGAAATTGAAAACGGATGATTGCAAGGCGGCTAAGAACAGTGCAATAGCTGAATATTTTAGTGCCATAAAACAGTGTGTGGATGCTAAATTATTAAATATTAATTTAGAAAATGAACAATTAAAATTAAGAAACTTAGAGCTGAAGTTAAAAAACGAAAAGCTACTATTGGAAACAGAAAATATAAATTTAGAATTAGAAAAGTTAAGGAATCAGTGATTATTTAATTTTAAATGTTTGTTTCTTACAAAAGGTTATCAAGAACTATAGGCAACATTTGAATACATATATATTTAATTGATGTACATATTAGTTCTTGTTACGCTACTGTACTCGTAGGAACAAAATTAATATGTAAATATACTTTTTTTTTCATTAATAGTTATATTTAATCGTCTTTTTACTTTAGCTTTATGTACCTACTATATATTCAAATTCAAAAAAGTCATTTCATTCATCACAAGCTAATTGAATAAAACCCTTTTTCGGGCATAGGGAATATTTTCACCACCAACTTTTTTGGTAGTTTCTGACAAAGTTTACTTGTTGGGAGTATTTTTCTAAACAATAGCAACACCTAAGATATCTGTCAAAACAAACTAAAAAAAAATTTTTTTTGACGTTTGAAGTGTCATGGTGGTTCAAGCTGTTTTTTGTTGCGAACACGAGTTTTTTCAATTATAAATTTCATCAACGTACATCTTAGGCAGCGTTCCCACTACGCCGGACCGGCAGATCTGCCGCGCCGGTAAATCTGCCGGAAGGGCTAGTGGCTGTACAATTTATATGAAGCTATTCACATTATCCCGGGTCCGGCATTTTTGCCGAGCCCGGCATTTTTACCGAGCGTTTTGTCACTACGAATTGCCGGTAGAACGACCGGGCCCGGAGTAATGTGAACGAGTTTGTGCCGGTATCTGTCCCCCGCTCGCCCCGCTCGTGCTCCCCTCGCCCCGCCCGTGTTCCACTCACGTCATTCGGCTCGCATTTTCTGGTAAAAGTAGACGTTTAGCATGGATATTCAAGCAGAAACTTTAATTACGCTTGACCAAGACAGACCTGTTCTGTGGGATAAGACCGAAGACGTCTATAAAGACAAAAACTTAAAGTTAGCAGCATGGCGTGAAGTATGTTTAATACTGAAACCAAACTTCGATGAACTGGATGAAAAAGAAAGAAAACAGTACGGTGAGTTTTTAATGTTTTATTGATAAAATGTAAATGCATTGATAAATTTTATTTTATAGCTGCTGCCTGCCACGGAACGGAACCAATATCCGAAACAAAATAATTAGTAAATGATGTCCGTATAGCGTTGGCATTAGGGCCACCTCGACTTGACACATTCCGATTCATGGGTGTCGTTTCTTGTTCTTGTCTATGTTCTATATTTTGGTAACTTTCAAAATTTATACCATCTTTTTCTCTTACAAAATTATGTAAGACTGTACAAGCTTTAACTACTTGAATTGCTGTGTCTACGTTCAGATCTGTAGCTCGATGGATTATTCGCCACTTATTTGCCAGAATACCAAAAGCGCACTCAACATACCTTCTTGCTCGACTTAGTCTATAGTTAAAAATCTTTTTATCAGTATTCAAATGTGTACCTCCATATGGACGTAGGAGATTAGGTGTTAAAGCAAAGCCTTCATCGCCAATAAGTATAAACGGTAATTCTTCGTGCAAGTTTTCATGAAGCGGTCTAGGCTTTGGTACATTTAAAGTACCATCATTGATCTTTTGCCAAAATGTACTATCCTTTAATATAGTAGAATCGCATTCCTTGCCATATGAGCCCACACTAATAAAAATAAATCGGTACTCTGAATCGACAACTGCCATTAATACAAAAGAATAATACTCCTTGTAATTAAAGAACATAGAACCACTCTTGGCTGGTTTCAAAATTCTGATATGTTTGCCATCTACTGCTCCAAGACAGTGATGGCGCATTTACATTAAGTCGGTTAGACCGTATTCGGCTGCAGGCCGTATTCGGTCACCGACTAATATAAACAGGTATTCGTTTGGCCGTATTCGGTTTGGCCGTATTCGGTCGAGCCCGTTGTCGGTGTCGAGTGCGCCGTGCCCCGCCCGTCGCCCGCCGCCCGCAGCCCGCAGCTCAGTTCGAAGAGCACGAGCCAGTCCGCCGCACGCGCACGATTGTGCATAAAATGGCCTCTCGAAAATTAAGTGACTCGGAAATGACGCACTTGGTAGAACTGTATCGGGAAAACGAAGTTCTATGGAATGTTACAGATAAGTCGTACAGAAATCGAGACGCTAGAGATAACGCCTATGAAAGAATCAGAGACTCGTTGAATATTACGCCATCACTTTCATTGCAAGACATAAGCAAGAAAATAAAAAATTTACGGTCTACCTACATAAAAGAAAGAAAAAAAATTGACGCTAGCTTCCGATCCGGTGCCAGTACACAATCTGTTTATAAACCAAAGATGCCGTGGTTTGAAATAGCTGATGGATTTTTGAGGACATATACAAGTAAAAGACATACAAATACAAATATGGTAAGCAAGTTTATTAACTTAAATTAACACAGTAATTACATATTATTTATTTATTTATTGAAGACAATTTGTTTGCCAAGAAACAGCGCCAGTATCACTGTTAAAATAATCACGTAAAGTATTTCGTTTTTGTCTTGCTTCACTACAGTCCATATTGTTTTCTTCAACAAATGATAGAAAATTAGATCTCCAGGTATTTGAATATTCAAAGTGTGCATGTGCAGGGGATGTTTTACGCAGCCAATTATGAAGACAACAGCATGTTTTCACGACTTTCTCCGTATTTTTAATATTTAAATTGATATGTTTTCCAAATATTTGAAATCGCGAAGCCAATATGCCAAAGGCGTTTTCGACAATCCTCCGAGCCCTCGATAGTCGATAGTTGTATATTTTTTCAGCAACAGTAAGATTATGACCCGGGTAAGGTTTCATTAAGTATTTTTTGAGTGGGAATGCAGCATCAGCTACGAACACGTATCTTTCAGGAATATTGAGAGCATTGTTATCAATTGCCGTTTTCAAGGGAGAATGATCAAAAACACCGCCGTCTGAATCTCTGCCTTTTGCACCAATGTCAATATACGTAAAACAATAATCGTGATCTACACAAGCTAATAATATTAAACTGTAATTTTTTTTATAATTGAAGAAATCTGACCCAGTGTTTGGTGGCGCCTTAATCACAATATGTTTACCATCAAGTGCTCCAATACAAATTGGGAAATTCCATTTCAATTCGAAACCTTTAGCGATTTTAAGCCAATCTTCTTCTGTTTTCGGGATCTGAAATGAAAAAAATAAAAATTACTTATTTTGACTTACCTATTTTACAACCCTGATGATCCAGTACCTAATTTAAATGTTTTATATTTCAGGATGAAAATATTGATTGTGCTTCAACAATCAGCGATACAGGCAGTGATGTCACGCAAACTCCCACATTAACGGATGATACCTTTTTAAGTACATCGCAACATACAACTGATTTTTCTGATGATTCTCGAAACTTACCTCAAAAACCTAAACGCAAAAGAAACCATGTGGTGGCAAATAAAGGTAACGAGAACTCTGAAGACGTGATTGCTGTGGCATTGGAGAAATTGGACAACTTAAAAAAAGAAGTTGGAACTATGAAGGATGATGAATATGATATATTTGGCAAATACATTGCGTCTTCGTTGCGACAAATGCCGAAAAAACACTTTATTTCAGCAAAATCAGTAATCCAACAAACTATTACAGAATTTGAGTTGAGGATTTTATCTGAGGAATGTACAACAGCACATACTACAAGTAATTATCCAGTACATGAATATTTCACACCCAATTATACTACGAGTACTACTATGAGTACTAGTAGCCCAAGTAACATAGCAGTTGAAAACATAGAGCTAAATACAAGCAACGATTCTATCTCAAATGTGATTGGTGTTCTTTCGAACCTAGAAGATTCTCAAAATGCATGATCAATTAGCTTTAAGATCACGTTTCGTAATTTTGAAATTATATTGATTGTAAAAAAAAATGTTGTTTTACTTACATTAACTACATTAAACTAATTACTACATAAACCACTTACCTCGATAAATGACTTTAACGTCTCAGAAATGGCATCGCATACTTCTGGAATAAATAAACTTATAGCACTGTCAGAAACTCTAAAAAAGAACTCAAGACTTTTGTAAGAATCGCCTGTTGCTAAAAAACGTAAAGTTATTTGTAGTTTTATTCTAGGGTTTAAACACTTTCTAAATGCACTGTCTTGTTTTTCTATAATCGGAGATATTTCATTCAGTAACCATTCGAATTGGTTTCTATCTATTCTAAAAAATAATAAAAAATCATCGTCAGTTTTGAATTCATTACACAACAACACTGAAGCTCCTAACAAAGACCGTTGACTTAATAGAGGTGTTATCCACACTCTCTTTCTCTTTGTACTCCTATTTTTCAATTTTTTCCTCAAAACTTCTTGTATTACATCGCACACAGTTAAAAATCCTTCTAACACAAGACTGTTCATGACGATGCTTGCAACCTGACTGTGAATGTGCAAGCAATGAATATACAATCGCCGCATCAATCAAGTCGCCGAATTCGGTTAACCGACCAATGTAAACAACTCAATTTAGGTGAGCGTTTCAGTTAAACCGAATGCGGCCGCCGCCTTCGGTGACCGACTTCAAACCGACCTAATGTAAATGAGCCATGAGGAAAGTTGGCTTTTCTTTCGAATCCTGAAATGATGTCCTCCCATTCTCTCTCAGTATCAGGCAGCTTAAGGAAATCTGTCTTTAGGTTTTCCCAAATGACGTGGGTCATTTCTTTTATTAGTTTACTTATTGTCGAAACGCCTACTCTGTATGAGTAATGTATTTCTTTGAATGAACATCCTGAAGCTAAATATCTGAAAAAAAAAGTATATTTTGTTAATACATTATTACTTTATACGTCACCAAGAAACAAATTGTATTGTTTTATGATATTTTTTTATTGATTTCAGGAAAACAGGTTTCAACTAAATGGAATAATATACGAGATTCGTGGCTTAAGACAGTAAAGAAACAAAAACATGAGTCTAAATCTGGATCTTCGGCCAAAAAGACACGAAATTATTTATATCACGAGCAATTAATGTTTTTGAAAAAAGTCTCCGAACCTCGACCACCACATGAGTCAGTTTCAAAAAAAGCAAGAACCGAGACTGAAGTAGGCATGGAATCAGATTTTCGTTCACCTTTAATTAAAGATAAAAGAAAAATTGATAATAAAGAGGTAAATGACAGGATGGTAAAGTTTTTGGACTCCAGAATAAACCCAGAAAAGGAAAACCATCATCTGTCTTTCTTCAAAGGCATTATACCAATCTTGAACACTTTAACTATCGAAGAGACTTTAGAATTTCAAGCTAGCGTCATGACAATGTTGCAAAAAATTAAAAGTAGGAATAATGAGAGACCAAATTACGGACATTGGCGTGATTCATATAATCAGATGACCGGACCAGATCAGTATTCTGGATACTACACACATAATAGCGTCAATCAACAGGCAACACCTACGCAAGATCAACACCACCCTGGATACTCTACGCAATATAATAGTAGCAATCAACAGGCAACAACATCTATACCATCAACTTCATCTCAGTCAGCCAGTCCGATTCCAGCTTCGCCATCAGCATCTAGTAATCATTCCATACATTCCCAAGACTCAGATTACTTAGATTTTGAAGGGTTTTAAGTTTGAGTACAAATAAATACATAAATAAGTTATTTGCATTTTTAATTCATAATGATTATCAAATACATACACCCTCCCACACACACACATTATATATATTCACATTCATCAAACAAACATACATAGCAAACATTCATTCATTAATTCAGTCTTAAGTAGGTACCTACGTCAAAACTATTATTACGCAATCTAGTGCATAAAATAATCTTACCTTAGACATATGGCTAATCTTTGTTCTGGGCAAATACATTCTCTGAAACTTGTATCTCGTACTCTTATGTCTAGTCGTCCCAGTAAATCGTCAAAAGTGGTTGCTGTCATTCGAAAATAATTGAAGAACTTTGATTCGTCTCTTCTAAGTTCACCCATTAATGTTTCAAATGTTCCAAGTGAAAATCTGTCCCGTAAAATAGGGTGTACCCAATGTTTTCTTTTATTTTGCCTTCTATTAAGATACCACCACAACACAACAATTTCGTCGTCCATTGTGCGCGCAGGTCCAAATTCAACTGAGGTAAGTACTTGACTGTCTGAATTTCTTCCGGGATCCGATGTAATGTGAACACTCTGTCCGGTGTCCGGTTTCCGGCAGGTCTGCCGGTCCGGCGTAGTGGGAACGCTGCCTTACAATTTTCGTACTGGATGTGGTGAGTAATTTATTTATTTCGATCAATTAGTCAATATATATATTGTTGTTGGTCAATTTTATTGTTATTGATCACTTGTTGTTGGTCACTTGTTGTTAGTGACTAGATGTTGGTCACTTATTGTTGGTCACCTGTTGTTGGTCCCTTGTTGTTGCAGGATCAACACTCTTGGGAAATGTATAAACCTCCGGATTGCTGGTAAGGCAGCATAATGATAGTCCTGAGGTAGGAGGCCTTAATGGCGGGCGTGTAGGCAGCATTGATGGAAAACGTTTTTAGAGGGTAACCGTCGCATTCCATTTAGGGAAGACGGTTAGCAAATTCCCATTAGTATGTAGGCAGTTAGTTTAACTTATTTTAATGTATTGGCTGTGTACCTGCTCGACGTATTCGCAGCGGTCACCACTTTTAGGTTAGTTTTTGGTTAAAGGATGTGCATGGTGTTGTTGGTGTACGATTGGGTGGTGTGATCTCTCCTATATTTTTATAGTAGGTCAGACAACGACAGTACTTCAGCATATACTTACACACTATTTACACTCTTTTTGGGGTTTGTCTTTTACGTGTTTTTAAATGGATTAGACTCGCTTCTGAGGTAGCACTATTGTTGTTGTATACACCGTTACTATCTAATCGTGCACTGATTTCTACGTTTTTTTTTACTTTCTCTGTTTTGTTTTCAGGAATGAGTTGTGTATTGTACAGGCAAGCTTGGTTCTTTCGAGTCTGCTTTGACGCTGGAGGGCCAGCGTCGAGATTTGCCCTATTAGGTCAAATCTCTGGTGGTTGGGGAGGTACTGTTACGTTGTTTTTTTTAGTACCTAACATTTACCTGCGAGCATACGTTGTATATTGATAGGTTTCCAATATTGATTTCGATGGTATCCAAGCAAAATGTTCATTGTGGTTTGCGCAGTTGATTTTGGCTTGTGATTTATGGAAAGAGTCATCCTTTCATCGGCACTTCGTCACTGGACTCCTTAGTAACACTTTCTGAAACTAAACCACTTTCCAAAACCCAATTGAACGGGTTTTCACAATAAATTTGATATATTTTATCGTAATTAAAAGACAATAATTGTTTGTTGTCGGTCCAAATGTCATTCAGCTAAACGTCAGTGGCTGACGGCTGGAGGCGACATCTAGCGGTTGTAGATTCGCCTTGGTAATTTTGATCGATATCGATTAATTTTATTAGCATGTTGTTTGGAGGCCATCGAGCTAATATCGTATGGACCTATTCTTAATAATTTTCAGTCTTTCTACCGTAAACGGAAACGAAATTAGTTTTTTTATATAGACTTTATTCTAGAAGGTTCGGGGGAACGTAATCCATATTTAATCTGTGGTTTGAGTGTTGCAAGGTTATACATTTTGAATTCGCCGAAGGAATCAGGGTAATGGTACTCCACTCAAGACCCTCTATATTGTTGGAAATAAGAAATAAGGAGTTTGTTAGCTTGGATTTCGAAAGGGGTTATTTGTTTCAGAGTGTAAACGTCATGTTGGACAGTCGTTAGGCATTTTCAAGAATTAAATATCTTGAGGTAGTTTACGATCACTTACCAAATGGTTTGCAAGACTTACCTCTGAAAATGTTTAAAAAAATACTCTTCAAACTATTGCTTGATAAAAGATATTATACCATTAAGGACTATTTAGAAGACAAATCAATAGAATTGGATATATTTTGATATGTGTGTTAGGTACCTATTGACATGTAGTACTATTTTATTTTATTATTTTTTAATCGTTTGACATTTAATTATTTTGTAAACTTTGACTTTTCACCCTACTTTCCAACTTGACATTGTATTAAAATCATATTATAATTACATTAATTGGGATAAATCTTTATTTAGCGTTTTTGATGACAAACTATTATAATCACATTGTTACGGCCTAGAACTTGGCCACGTTGGCTTTTTATGCTAATTTTAATATTTCTACACCGGCAACGGTAGTGTATGTGAAACTGTTTAATATTAAGATCCTATTGTACCATTCACTGAGAAATAAATATTATTCTATTCTATTCTATTCTAGTGATTCTGTGATCACGGCTCTTACCAGTTTTACCTGGAAGATGGGACATTTTCTAAGTGCGAATTTTGGTTGGAAGAAGTGACGTAACGAGAGACAAGTAGGTGGCGTTCTTTTGCAATTGTTCCCGCTTCAGTCACCAGACCAAAATTAAATACATGTTTTAAAAAGGTAAGGATTTCGGGTGTATTAGTGTCGGAAAGTGCTCTCAGAGTCCTTCTCTGGTCGTTAAAAGGATATTGTAGTGATCCCAGGATATTCGTTACAGGATTCCATGCGTTAAGGAGGATTCGCCATCAAACAGGCGGACCCGTTCTCCAGCCGGTCGAATCCCACAGCCAAGTGATTTCACTATTGTTCAACCGTGAGTATTACACGCCCCATGGGTAATCCTATTTCTTATTGTCCCATGACGTGGGTTAGGCAAACCAAAGTCGAAGCCTATTCTGGTGTATTAGCCACAGGCCATATTAACCGGCTAGGGTTTTCAGACCATCGGTTCCCTAGCTCGGTCACCTCTATTCCTTCTCAAGGAAAGTACCTTAGTTTCCTTTATATCATGGGGCCCCGTATTGTCGATTCCAGGTGAGGCAACTCGAGAGATTCGTCTCGCCGCCAGGATCTAGAGGCGCCTCTGGGGCCTGGACGCGAGACCCGTTCCTCGAGTCCACTCAACGCCTCCTGGGGAGACGACTGTGCAGTGGCAGAGTCCGCCTAGCGACCTAGCGCAGGCGGGACGGTTTTTTCTTTTGGCAACTTACTTTCCTACTTTCTACCGGTTCTAACCAGAACCCCTGTCCGGTCTTCTAAACAAGAAGCCGGGCCTAGTAACAAATTTATTTTGAGGACCCCGGGTTCGACACCTGCGCTTAACTGGAAGCCTACTGGAAGCCTAATAGACCCATCTTCGTCGGTTCCAGGATCCGGGACTCTTCCAGTCCCTGGCGCCCATTTATTAATTATTAAGTAACTCTATAAAACTGGAAGGTTGTACCTTGTGTGATATACTTAAATTATTAAATACAAGAGACGGTACTAAGGTTATCTCCAACTACCCTAGTTCTACCAACTGAGCTGTATGCTGGCTGGCATTACCTTACAGTGTATACGGTTACCTTGTTTTTCAATTTGTTATTTAAATATACTAGGGTACTAGAATTAAAGTTATGTTATTTAGGACAGTTTGTTGTTTCCTTTGATACCAATACTATCCCACCATGCGTCTGGGACTTTGTTCCGTTGCCTTTAGAGGGACAAAATCTCATATGTAACAATGTGATAAAAATTACCGAACTGATAACCGAACATGCCTAAAAGGTATAAATATATGAATTCACAAAATCAGTAAAATAGGAACTTCTACTTACGAAGATTAAATTATTGTAAAGTAAAAATATAAGATCAGTCACATATTTGTTTCCATAAAACTAAAGTGAGTCAACATTATTTAAAAGATACAAGTTACTTAATTATGATATGGTTAATGAGCTGTTGCAATAAATAATGGTGTACAAGACAAAATACATCTATGTTTTTCTATACAATTAAATGTTTACTTTCAGGAACTACATACAGCAGGTTTGGATTCCCTGGTATCTTAGGATATGTGGACGGGACACATATTCTACCGAAAAAACCCAGTGTTCACGAGGAACTATATGTCAACAGGAAGGGTCAACATTCCCTAAATGTTCAAATGGTAAATGAGTAAAATTTTAGAAATAGTTACCACTATTTCTGTACACGTAAATGTTTTTTTTTTATGTTTGTGTCAGTGACGTATTAATCCTATCAATATGTGCCAAGTACCCAGGCAGTACTCACGACGCCTTAGTTTGGCGGAGCAGCCCGATAAGTGATAGGATGGTCCAGTTGGCGGAAACATCTTGCTAGCTGCTAGATCAGTAACTGTAACAAAAATGATAAAGAAATGATAAACAATTATGTTAAAAAAATAACAATATATTAATATTTCCAGGTGATTCTGGACATCCACTGGAGCCATGGCTTCTTACGCCGGTTCTAAACGCTGAGCCAGATAGCTCGAAAGCGCGGTATACAGAACTGCACATTCGATCCCGCAACTGCATCGAGAGATGCTTTGGAGTGTTGAAAGGGCGCTTTAGGTGCTTGCACAAGCACCGCGTGCTTGAATACACCCCAACTAAAGTGGGATCCATCACCAACGCATGTACAGTTCTGCACAACATGTGTGTACAGGCCCGCTTGTCAGAACCCGAAGAAATTGAGTTGGAGAACCAACCCCCAGAATCATACACGGGTTCAGGACATGAGCAAGATGGCTACAGGATGGGGTTACAAATTAGGGACAATTTAATAAATAGATAATTAAAAAAATTCCACCTTATCCTTCCTCCAAAGGCAGTTAAATTTCGGGCTGTAATGCAGCAGCAAATTTGAGAAGAGCTCCTGCGATATTGTTCATCCCAGACGACAGCTCTTCAATGGCTGCTGCTTGCCGCAAGCGTATTGAATGGAAAGGGTCTGGGCGGCTCCTCGACTGCTGGGGCATTTGAATTTGAGGAATTGAGGGCTCCTCTTCCTCATACTCCTCCATTGGCGAAGCAAGATCTACAGCCACCTAATAAATAAAATAAATATGAACATTAAATCTTTTATATATGTTTGTAGCCAAAACCACTTTTGACCGGTGTCAGTCAAAACCCTTATTAAGTTAAATGGCGTTTTATCTATTAAAATATTTTGTTTGAAAACGCCTCAGTTATAAATAACCTACAATTACTACAACCCCGTGTTTTACAAAAGGTCACAAAAAACCTAACAACTTAATGAGTTTCTAAGTAAATATTAGATATTGTTAAAATAAGTTTTAACCGGTCTAAAGTAGTTTTGGCTGTAACATATTTAAAGAATAACAAAATACTTTGATGTGTTTGCTTAACTGCAACGGATCTGCAACTCCAGGCGGACCCTCGACCATCTCAACTCAAAAAATTGGAGGAGGTCCGCTTCTAATGGTGACAGTGGAACCGGACAAGGTCCACCACCAGTGCCGGAGCGGGCTTTATAAATTTTCAAGGCTTTCGCCTTCACACCAGTCTTCCAGTCTTGCCAACTCTGAAATAAATGTAAAATAATATAAATGTAAATTTAGCAAGATGTCCCTCTGACCATAAGATCAGCCAAGCTTGATTAGATAGTTATCAAGCTTTTAAACAATAATATGATTTGTAAAACCATTAAGTACCGATTTACGATAAGATAGGGGAGAGGTGTGTCAATAGTAACAGGGAGGCAATTGTAACATGTGATGTTTCACGACATCTATTGACGAGTAGCGGTAGCTCTTGGTGGTATTCGAAGCTTTATTTGGTGTTGTTTTACCGACCGAACTTGCAAGTAAAACAGTTCGCGCGTATGCCGTCAGTAGATGACAGTTTGAGATACAACAAGTTGAGTAAAATTTTTTTTCGGCACAGTTATTGTTATTTTAATGAATAAAAACAGTTTTACAATAGTTCAGTGGTGGTTTTCGGATAAGTTATCATCCAATCTATACGTGAAGGTATGTGAGTTGTTTAAATTTACCATATATTTTTGTTAAATAAGTCTTCATTCCAAAATGGCGGGAGTGGTGCAAAAGTAACAAAACAAGGAGAGGCAATTGTAACATGTTACATTTGACACTCTGCTTTTTCACATTAGTTAATAATTATTTAATAATACCATTTATTTTTAGAATTCTTACAAAATGGTTTATAAACGACCTCGGAAGACATTGCATGGCACCGTACCTCTAGAAAAATATACTGAAGAAAATGAAAATGCTGTAAGAAATGAAAATGATGAGCCAGAGGAAGATATAAATGAAGACACAGATGATGCAGATGAAGACGATTAATTATGGTATAGTCTGTTTTGAACATTAGAGAACGAGTAGAGAAGATTGGCTGCAATGCAGAGACTGTCATAAATGGGCACACTCCAGCTGTGCAAACAATGATCCATTTTTGTGAATAGAAAATGCACATTTTCAAAAAAGAGTTCTTAGATGTAAGACGAACGATGATCGATTTCATGAGGGGCATGAAGACGCCGCCCGGGCTAAAAAACGCTTTTCAGAGGAGCTAGCAGCTCTTCTGAATTCGATAGGATCTGGATGTACAAAGACCCCAGAAAAGTGGCTCAAAGTAGGTAGGGGAGAGGTGTGTCAATAGTGTTGTGACATCACTATTTAGTAAGTAATTAGTGTCACAGCACTAGTGATTGTCGATGACACACATCCGTCTGGTTGCCATAACTTGTTCTCAACCCGTCTACTACGGACTGTCTGTATAATGTAACCTGTGCCTTGTGTGAATTAAACATAGTATACCAACAGTATCTTTTATTGCTACTACTGAACATAACATGGTGTCAGAAGTTACCATGGTGTCGTAACATGGTGTCAGAAGTTACCATGGTGTCGTAACACATCGTCGTCGTGTGGTGGCGACACTGCTCTCTTTGACAATTTTGTCAGCATCCTGCTGCGCGACTATGAGTGTGCTCGCTAACTCTTGCATCCTATGATAGGTTAAATCATGCTCTTGCAGCAATCTTTGACGTACATGTGACAAATCCATGTTTAGGTTTGCTATGAAAATATCTTTAATTAATGACTCTCTGAGCGTGCCAAACCCTCATTCTTCACTTCTAGCAGCACAAGACGTCTACTGCCAAAACTTCGAATTTTCGGGGTTTTTGCCTTTGATCAATGAAACATATGAGAAGATGCGCGGTGTGGACCCCCGCCTTCACGAACGTCTGCCCCTTAGCATGTTTACTCATGCAATGGCGGTTCATCTAAATCTAGAAATTCTAGAAACCGCCCGACTAGCGGGCCAGAATGTCCTTAATCTTAGGACGGATGCTAGAGAAGTGCTCCCCGATTATCAGGTGCTCCCACAAGCAGTGGTAGACTACGTGTCACATGTGGCTCCCGTCATAACACAAGATGGGAAGGAAGTGAGCATTTATTTGCCACAGACAGCAATACCTCAAGGTCCAATTGTTGTAGATGGAGTTGAACAGCCCAGTGGTTCTTTTGGTGCTTTAGTTGCTAATAATCACAATACTTATGAGTGCTACATTTCTCCATTAGTCACATCACGAAGAGTAACTGCTTCAATGAACAACGTGGCCGCTTATCAACCATTACCAGAGGCGTTAATTCCTGGTAATTTGGTACCAAATAGGAATTTACTCGGCTTTGAGCCGATTGATATTCAGAACGCAGGCGCTAGCTCACGCCTACAAGGAATTCAATTTCCCAACGACGACACAATTGAAGGAAGATATAAAGTCGTTTCGTTGTTACAAGAGCGGGTTTATACTGTCCTAGCAGAGATGAAGGATCGTATAAAAATGGTGGAATTTCGAAGAAGCCACAATGATAAGGGATTAAATGTAGTCGATAAAATACAACACAAGATTACATCAGTCAACTTGCTATTCGTAGAAGCTTCTGGTCCACTAAACGATGCAGTGACCCCCCTTTACACCCGCAATGTCGCTATTCATAGCTTTGGAGCTCAAGGATCAGCCTCAGCAAACCAAGCCAATATTGAATGTTTTCACCGTCGCCGGACCAATTTAGGACATAACATGGCTCGCGGTTTTTGCTGCACGACACCCGCCGGTCAAGGTCCCGGTGGCTGGAATGCGACGTTAAATGATAATTTTAACATGGTGGGACTATATGCCCCAGTTCTCCATGCTGATTACCCCCACCTCAGAGAGAGTCACTTCAGCTCTCACGCTTCTGCTGGTGTGCGGACGAACGCTCTAGCTAACTTTATTGAGCGTAACTACTATCTGAAGAAGTAGTAGTTAACATCTAACCGGTGCGCAAAAATCCGGTATACAAATCCAATCAAAAATAACAATGCGAAGTCATCAAGAAAAACGATTAATCATTAAAAACGAAAAATGCCGAATCCGAGTAATGCCGACGAAAAAGATGGCGGACAACAAGAAGGTACGCTTCGCACGCAGCTAAGTAATCTCCATATCTCGTCAGATCCAGCAAATAACAATGCGGAGTCATGGAGAAGATGGTCACAGCAAATGGAACTGTATTTGTTAGCCACAGGTCTGGACAAGTCAAGCGAGAAGCGAAAAATAGCCATTTTGTTGCACTCAATTGGAGAACGTGGTCTTAACATATTTAACACATTTAACCTAAAAATTGATGACAGCACATTCAATGAAGTGAAATCAAGATTCGACAAATATTTCGAGCCGAGAAAAAATGTGACGATGTGCAGATATTTATTTTTTACACGTAAGCAGAACAAATCGGAAAGCATCCAAGAATTCATTACAGATTTAGAAGCAAAAAGCAAAGAATGTGAGTTTGGCACGCTCAGAGAGTCATTAATTAAAGATATTTTCATAGCAAACCTAAACATGGATTTGTCACATGTACGTCAAAGATTGCTGCAAGAGCATGATTTAACCTATCATAGGATGCAAGAGTTAGCGAGCACACTCATAGTCGCGCAGCAGGATGCTGACAAAATTGTCAAAGAGAGCAGTGTCGCCAGTGAAAGCGTCATGCATCTTAGTCAGAGGAGCCGTGGACAGCGAGCTTCCAGTCACAAGTCAGCTTCATGCAGTCGCAAGTCAGCTTCAAGCAATCAAAAGTCATCCTCAGGCAGTCGCAGGTCAGCTTCGAACGGCGACTCGAGGACATGCAGTCGCTGTGGGCAGTCTCATCGCTACAAATGCCCAGCTAAAGGCGCTCAATGCAGGTCATGTAAATCTTTTGGTCATTTTGCTAAATATTGTCTTAAAAATAAACAAGTCAGTCAGTTGCAATCGTTCAATTCAGGTAACAGTAGTCAAGAATATTTTGTTGGAATGTTGAACAGTCAATTAAAGTCGAGACAAAGTCAAAATAGTCAGTCTTATCACTATGATCCACATAGTAGTCAGAACACACATGCGCACAGTCAGTCGTCAAAGTCACACAGTATTCAGTCAGCATCTCAAAGTCAGTCACAGGTACATACACAGGAACACAGCAGCAGACGTATTGAGACCAAGTTATCACAGCATACAGTCAACGTCATATCCCAACAGTCACATCATATCTGAGAGATCCAAGTCAATACCCCTGTTTTTTATATATTTATCACTGTGATGAGAGCAGTGATATAGTCTGAGAGTTGTATTGAAAACAATCAACATCTCAATGGTGAATACAGTCATAGGTCAAAGAACCAGTCTAAGATCTACTCTATAAATATATATAAATGTCAGTGTCCATAGTCACATCTCAATGAAAATGGTCACAAGTCTGAGGGATCTCACAATTACATAAAGTATCATCATCGTCATAAAATAATGAATACAGTTATAGGTCAAAAAACCAGTCTAAAATCCACTCTAAAAGTCAAACGTCGGTGTCCATATTTACATCTCAACGATGGAAATGGTCACAAGTCTGAGGGATTTCACAATAACACACAGTATCATTGTCTTAAAAACAGATGTCAGTATTTACAGTCACATAACGGATCATTAGATAGTAACTCAGATATTATTGTCATAAAGTAAACAGTGTCATTACTTTGGAAATAAATTAAAGCAGTCATGGGAAACTATTAATTAATTAGGTTTATTATTCAATTATGTCTTTATTAATTAATAAAATTGTCAATGAGTAATAAACAAATTAAATGTATCATAGATTCAGGTGCAGATGTCAATGTCATGTCTAAACAAACTTTCAATTATGTAAACGTCAAAATAATATGTCTAAACTGTCACTTATCAAAAGTCAGATAAAAGTCAAAGGAGTTGGTGAAAAATCCAATCCGATTTTAGGTTAAGTCAACCTAAATTGTAATTTGTGTTTAGATAATAATAACGTCATCAAAACTATAATGTACCAGGCCCCTCAGAAAGTATTGCGAAAAAAAGTTTTTATATATGGGAGACTGGCCAGTTATTATGTTTTTCGAAAATATGATTATTTATAAGTAAAAATAAGTAAGTTCCAATTTCAAAATTTCCCTCCACATTTTTTGCGAGTTAATTCAAAGTATTGTGTCTCACTGAAATATGGATCTGCGCCGGGAACATTTTAGAGCTATGATTTTATACGATTTCAAGTGTCGCCTGAAACCGGATGAATCGTACGATAGACTTCAAATGGCATTCATGGATGAAGGCCCTTCCAAGGCAACCGTGTATCGTTGGTATAACGAATTCAAGCGCGGTCGACCAACTTTGGGGGATGACGAAAGAAGCGGTCGCCCTTTGACGGCTGTTACCGAAGAAAACGTGCTAGCAGTGAAAAATTTAATCCAAGACAATAGGCGAATTACATATCAGGAGATTCAACACATATTGAAGATTGGATCGGGAAGCGTTCACGAGATTCTACACAGCCATCTTCGCGTGAGGAGGATAGTATCACGCTGGGTGCCGCACAACCTCACCGATGCTCAGAAGCAGGCCCGGGTGGAATGGTGCCGTGATATGCTTAACAAATTTGAAGCAGGCTCGTCTCGGCGTGTTTACGACATCGTTACAGGTGATGAGTCCTGGATTTATCAATACGACCCAGAAACCAAGCGCCAGTCGACTGTTTGGGTGTTTCAAAATGAGCCAACGCCTACCAAAGTGAAGCGATCTAGAAGCGGGGGTAAGATTTTGATCGCTAGCTTTTTTAATTTGACTGGCCACTTGGTATCAATTCCCTTACGGGATCAAAGAAGCATTAATGCCGAATGGTATACTTCCAAATGTTTGCCAGAAGTTTTCTCTGTTATAAGCAACAAGCGACCAAACACAGGGCTCCGCGGGCTACTGCTCCACCACGACAATGCACCTGCGCACACCGCACTCAAAACGAGGGACTTCCTGGACAGCACGCCAGTCAAACTCCTGGGTCACCCTCCTTACAGCCCTGATCTAGCACCGTGTGACTTCTTTTTATTCCCAAAAATAAAAAATCAGCTCAAAGGGATACAATTTTCGTCGCCGGAAGATGCGCTGGCTGGGTTCGAGCAGGCTGTAAACGAGGTGTCTGCGGCGGACTGGAAAAAGTGTTTTGAAAACTGGTTTAGGCGCATGAATCTTTGTATAGAGGCTGGTGGAAAGTACTTTGAAAAGATTTAATAAAAATATATGTACGTATAGAACAATTTTTTTTAGTTTCGCAAAACTTTCTGAGTGTCCCACGTATATAGTAAAGGAAAATGTTTATGGTCTTCCAATTTGTCAAATATTAGGTATAAATAAAACATGTCTTTTCAGAGTCAAAACAATATTTTTGTAAACAAATACTTACACAATATAATGTTGTCTTACAGGAACTTCGATGTCTACCCCAAGTCTGTCATCTTAAACTCAAGCCAAACGCAGTACCATGCGTAGATCCTCCAAGGAGAGTACCACTTGTGTAACAAGAGAAACTACATGGAAAGTTGGAAGTAACTGTAAAGTTCACAAAACCTACAAAGTTAACTCAGTTGTATAACAGTGAAAAGCACAGGTCAGTCAGTCAGGTCATGAATTTAACAAGTCATAATGTAAATTCTTAGTCTTAGAAGTATGTTTTTTAGGTAAAGTCTTCAGGAAAGGTGGTGCTAGGGCAGACCAAGAGAAGGTCAAAGGAATTGTCAAAATGCCCACACCAAATAAATGTCACGAGTTACAGTGAAAACTCAATAAAGTAATCTTTTAAAAAGATACAGTCAGGACTTGGGATGAGTCATAGTCAATGTCTGAGAAAACTGAAGGATGAGATTACCAACTCACCAGTTTTAGCTCATTATAATCCCAAGATGCCATTAGTCTTGTCAGTCGACTCATCAAAGTCAGGTTTAGGAGCAGTCATCCTATAAAAAAGTAAACCTATTGCATATAGTTCAAATATGTCAAGTGTTATGAAGAACACAGTCAAACAATGTCTTATATGTGCTAACCCTTATGCAATCCAACTCGTCATAAGGAAGAGAGGAAGGTGACAGACAGGAGTATGGACATCAAGATTCCTCATCTCAGAAATCCTCAAGCATAACAACTAGGTCAGGTTGTATGTCAGGTTTTACAATAAAACCTATAAGAAGGTTGATAGATAGAATCTATGTAAATAACTATAAGTAGTCTATAAGTAAAGTTGTATAGCATAGTATATATATATTAATTATTGTCAAGAGTCTGAATAGAACTCAACAAGGGGGATGTTGTGACATCACTATTTAGTAAGTAATTAGTGTCACAGCACTAGTGATTGTCGATGACACACACCCGTCTGGTTGCCATAACTTGTTCTCAACCCGTCTACTACGGACTGTCTGTATAATGTAACCTGTGCCTTGTGTGAATTAAACATAGTATACCAACAGTATCTTTTATTGCTACTACTGAACATAACAAATAGTAACAAAAAAAAAAACAATCCTTCATAATATTTTAGTTAAAAATCACAGCACAATCATTTTTGGTCACAGTATAGTTTAGTTACCTAATTATAAAATCCAATACAGAAAATAACAAAATATACAACAAAATTCTAGAAAATGGCACTTAACGAGATCAACTAATAGTGTTACAATTGCTACACCAAGAGAGTCAATTGTAACATACAGAAATTGTTAACAATAAAACAAGAAATCTGACAAAATCTTGTCAGCATTTCAAGCTTAACACTTTAAAAAAACATAAAATACTTTAAAAAAAAAAAAAAAAACAATAATAGTCATTCCGACAAACAGTTTAAACTATTACGTTTTGTAACAAGATGTAACAAGAAATAAGTTGTTTTATCTAAATCTAAACTAATATTATTATTTTTTTTTATAAATAAAGAGGAAAGATTTGATTGTTTGCATTGAATAGGCTCTGAAACTACTGGTCCGATTTGAAAAATTCTTTCAGTGTTAGATAGCCCATTTATCGGGGAAGGCAATAGGCTATATATCATCACGCTACGACCAATAGGAGTGAAGCAGCAATGAAAAATATTGCGAAAACGGGGAAAATGTGACGCAAACGAAGTCCATTTTCTATTTTTATTTGTGTGTTTATTGAACATTGCACAACACACTTTGCCACTTTAAATTTTCTACCACCAATTTCTATTTCCTACCATTTTATAAAGAACCGACTAAACATCATTTTTAAAATTAAAAAAAAAAAACCTTTCCGCGCTTATATGTGAATCGCGTTTTGATAACCGTTCGATCGTGGTTCGGTTATAATCGATCAGTGTCTATGATTCATTCGGTTTCGATTGGAGGGTTTGTGAATAGCTATGCAGATGTCTGCATACTACTCCGCTTAGGAAGACAGTAAAATGGTATCTAAAATGGGATTCGAATTGCTTCTCAATACAGATGTTGTGAACGCTTTGGTGTTTACAAACTATCAACTAAAACAAAATATCCATCGTGCAGTTTAGAAGAGCGCTAGTTGACCATTTCATGACTTCAAACAAAGAAAACCGGTCTCAACTGACTAAGCACCAAGACAGTGGATAAAATTTCCATTGAGAGCCGCTGGTTTGGAACTTTATACTTTTTTATAGATAGTACTCATAAATAGAAAGGTTTTCACAAATTATCAAACCGCGAAATTTCACGGATTACGATATATAATTGTTTAAAGTTTCCATACAAATTGGAAAATATCACGCTACTTGCAATTTTTAGGTTGGATAAATTATCATGGTAGACGTCTAAGTTGACATTTCACGTTCCGTTGACGGTAGAGGTGTATTTTAAAAGCTTTTATTTAATTTTATGTCATATTTTTTACTTAAATATAATTTTATTTACACATTTTGACAAATATAACATTTGGTGTGTAATTAGTGTGCACAATAACCGTGCTGACATTATGCAATTACATTTACTTTTTTACACAAAAACATACGAATTTTTGTTTACTCTGTGAACGGAACGTGGCGGCATTTTTTTTATAGCGTCTTTTTATCTGTTAGCCGTCAGTGTCAGTCATCGTTTGTTGCCCTTGCGGTTCAGATCGTTTGACTACCATGGCGTCTCCAAAGCCCTATGCTTCTGTGTCTGAGTCGAGTGATGTGCAAGTGTTGGATTCAGATGAGCCGCTTGTCACGGCCTCCTCTTCTGTGCCTTCTTCTAGTAGTTCGCGAGTGATGGACTCAATAAGAGCCGCTTGTGCCTACTACGCGAGTGCAAGTGTTACACTCGAATGAGCCACTTGTGCTCCAGTGTGTGTCGTCGGTACACGACGAACCGTTTGCTGGTCCCAGTGGGATGGCTGGTCCCATTGGAGTAGCAGCTGGCTCTAGTGGTAGCTTACCAGCTATCGCTAGTTCTTCGGAGGACGAGGATGAGGACATTGCTCCTGCGATGCCCAGGCCAATTGGGTCACCTGGCCTTAATCCTTACTCGGATGAGTTAAAGTAAGTTTTGATTTATTGTATATATTTATATTAACCTGTTTTTGACATAAATGTTAGGTTTGGAAAAGGTTAGATTTAAAAATGTTCGATTGTCAATGGTTAAATTAGGTTAGGATTAGTGAGGTTAAAAAATGTTTTTTTTTTGTGCAGCAATCACTCATTTTAATCACTTTTTTATTTGTTTCAGATCTATGTGGAACTGGAGAAAGATCTTCAGCAAATTTAGAACACATGACCAGTGTATTGAATTTGCTGAGGAGAGGACTCCTCCTTAGACAAAAAATGTGTACTTATCACCATTCGCCAATGACATTTTCAAAACAATCTGGGTAAGTTGGCAAGTTTTGATGCCGAAAAAGTAACAGCCGGACTAAACAAGTCTCCCGTGCATCTGATGGGACATGGTTTGAAAACGCACGGTTGCCCTCACGTAGATATTTCAAATCATGTATGCTTTAAGTAAGGGACTGACTTAAACGAGGAAAGAATTATCATATGATGATGGTCCGGTAGTTTCTACAAGAACAGTAGCAGATTGGTTCAGTTATTGCCGGGAGACGATCGACATACATGAGTTGGAAAATCAAAGGGCCCAAGGGAAGATAGGGGGCCCTAATAAAGTGGTGCAAATTGATGAATCGAAGTTTGGAAAACGAAAATATAATCGTGGTAGACATATAGAGGGACATTGGGTAATTGGAATGATAGAGAAGACGGCAGCGGTTATCTGTGGCTGGAGGTGTGTCCCGATAATGAAAGGTCTGCGGACATTTAAGTGCCACTAATATAAAAACATGTTGAGGACGGCTCCACCATTCACACAAATTATTGGAGAATAATGCATCTGAGCCTTTCTCAGCATGGATATACACATAAAAGAGTAAATCATAGTGACCCAACAAATAAATTTGTGGCACCAGATGGGACACACACCCAGCGTATAGACCCAGTGGAGAGGTTTAAACAAAAATAAGCATAATTTCACAGACTAGTTATGCGAATGTTCGTGGAGGCGTAGGATAATGGTGAGCCATTTAGATGCCTACAAAGAATTATTAAATGCCATAAAATATGTTTATAAAAATTAAGCCTTTTATTTCTCCCCAGGCAATTTAAACACTGACATTACCAAATGTTTATACTTATTAATAATTTATGAATGAGATTAAATATAACAATAATAAAATTCCTCGTGTTTTATTGCTACCGTTGAATAACCCACTGATAGTATGTGTGTACAATAGGCAATGCTACTTTTGCTACCAGGAGAATTTGGATGCAAAAGCGAGCTCTGGACTTGGGGCACCCCGACTAGGACAGGTTAGGTTCGAAGAGAATGGTGGGGTCTAGTGAGCGAGCGGAGCGAGCGAACTAAGACCCCGACATACCCTTCGTGTAAGGTCACTGTAAACCCTGCAGACAGAAATATGTACCCCGCAGCGGGGCTACGGCGACTACGCTTTATAGGCGAATATATATATTTTGAGGTTAGGTTATCATCCAAATTTTCCTGGCAGCAAAAGTAACATTGCCTACAGTAGTAGTAACAGCGCCAGAGATAAGACGGAGTCAAACTGGGGGCGTGAAGTCAGCTATCACCCTGGTTTGATAAAATAGCGCTATTCTAACCTAAAAACTTTAACCATGAATATCTCCATAACCATGGGGCTGCGCGGGGTTTGGATGGTACAGGGGGGTAGACCCCTAAACCATTTGTGGGTATTGTTGGGTGGTGTACCTAGCCTGCACATTACGCGGTCGAGGCATCGTGTTCAAAATTAGTCCACTAACCCTTAATGCACTGCAATCCAATTCTTCAAGGGTAAGACGCGAGAGGCGCGTGCGGCGATTACGTCACGGGATCAATCGTTAATCAATAACATAAATCAACACACCTGCGCAGTCGTTATGACACTTGTTCGGGAAGCAGGCAGGCCCCGCGCGGGGGTGAAATTCGGATTTTTGCGAGTGAGGGAGCGGGATGGAAAGATTTCGCGGCATGTCTTTTAGCCTATTGTTATTGCTACTTATAATGCCGGCCACACAAAAGAAATTTGAGAGTGACCACAGACCGCTCAAGTAAACTTGAACGATTTCATTTCTGTGAAAGTCACCGTCCAGGTGTGTTGTGTTGTGTTGCGCGGTAATGGCATCCTTGGATGATGCTTTGGCAACAGTTGGCTTAATACTCTATAAAAAAATGACAAGACATAAAAACTGAACTATATGGTGTAAAGAGTGATTAATGCAAAGAGAGCATTATTCACACATCAATTTATTAAACGAATTAAAAATTTGCACCCAAAGACTGGTATAACTATCTGCGTATGGACGAAAATAACAAAAAAAAAAAAACGCTAAAATGCCACACACGCTTCGGTAAACTTGCGCAAACGTAAATTAGCACAAGTTCGGAATCGAAAATTGGTCAAGTCTAGATACTTGCGCAATTATCTAAACTTGCGCAATTATCTTCCAACACACGTAACTGTATACTTGTGTAAGTCTGGACTTGAACTTGCACAAGTATATCGTAATGTGTGTGGCCGGAAATGCCACGTGCTTGCTATGCGGGTCGGGCGCTTTGACTATTTGTTAGTGTTTGGCTTGTTTTCGCTTCGCGCTGTACTGCGCTTTAGGTTTTGATACTTCAAGACTTATTGGCGTTAATCAAGTATCTTGTTTTTATTACTTTAAGTGTTTATTTACAATTATAAGCCTTGTGCAATATTACTTACTACATTTTTAATGTTTTCCTTGCTTGCATTCATAATATTTTTTATTTGTGTATTAATAGCCCTCATGCAATTAGTATCGTGTGTAGTGTCTTAGGTTAAAATAATGCCCGTGACTTCAATTCCACCCATGCTTTTAGGGATATTTGAAGTCTAGTAAAGATGCTTCTCGTATGAGAAAACGGCGTTGAACTGAAACTGAAAATGAAATTGAAAAACTATTTAAAGAAATTAGGGAAAGAAATTCTTAACTTATTTCGAATGAGAACCCTAACCAGCGCGAAAACAGAGTGTCAAAGCAGAGGACCTACATGTTACGTAGGTTGAATAAGGAAAGTCAAGAACGTTATAATCGTCGTCTTAGTTTGATTCGTACTCGATTGGCCACTGAAAGCCAAGAAGATTACGATCATCGTATATCTTTAATTCGCAATCGATTAGCGAACGAGAGTCAAGAAGATTACGATCGCCGCCTATCTTTAATACATACTCGATTGGCTAATGAAAGTCAATAAGATTACGACCATCGCCTTTCTTTAATGACTAGCCAATGAAACTGAAGAGCGGTCACAACGATTGAGTGGCCTACGTATTCGTTCTAGTCAGAGGCTGAATGAAAAGCCAGAAGCCCGAGTCGAAGCCAGAGTCGAAAAATTAAATGTCGTTCGAGAAACATTATTAAGTGCCGAACAATATCAGGAAGCGATCAAAATTATTGCAGACGTACTATGTGCAGTATGTAATAAAACTTTGTATCTACAACAGCGTGTAAATTTGCAAACAACGATTTACTGCTCGATTTTGCCTCCAGAATTAGTAGGTAACATAATTATAATTTGTTCTCACTTCTCCAATAATATAAGAAAACGCAAAATACCACCCCAAGTTTATTGGAATAAGGTTAGTTAGTTAGTTAGTGCTATACCGCAGGAATTAGCTGATTTAACGCTCATCGAAAGACGATTTTTGTGTAGAGTAGTAAGCACCCTTCCTTAAAATAATAAAGCTACAAAACCGTTTCAGTCAATATTGGTGCAAAGGGCAAGTAATATTATTTGCTCAAGATGTTGTTTAGCTTGCGGAACAATTGCCACTTCGGCCTAACCAGACTGGATTAATTTTATTAGTGGAAAGCTTAGAAAACATTCAACGTTCCAGAGAGTTCATAAGATTTTCAGATGGATTAAATAGAGCTTTAAATCGATTGATGACAAATAATATTTATATAGAGACGTGTGTCCACATTTTAACAGAAACATAGACATTACTGAAATTGTGCAAGTAGTTGACTAACCAACAACAAACCGAATTTCTCGAACATTTACTTAGTTAATCATTAGAACAGTTTAAACGAAAATGTGGCTATTCCTCGGGGTTTAATTCCATGAAGGACATGAAAGATTTAGGTACAAATCACGTGGTAGGCAATGCACTGCAATTGCAACCTTTTCTTGTATAGCTGTTTATAGTTATGATACCAATTTATTGTGCAAAAGCGACATCAACGACATAGTTATTCAAGGAGATAACTATTATCACGACTGCATCAACCTTCGACCACATCTTAATTAGCACTGGCGAACTAAATCCGGAATATTTATTAACCCCCGGCCAAAAAAGTGGGGTGTTATAAGTTTGACGTGTATCTGTGTCTGTCTGTGGCATCGTAGCTCCTAAACGGATGAACCGATTATAATAAAATTGGTGTCGTTTGAAAGGTATTGGTTTGGTTAATTTGGCGAGAAGAGACGCAACACCGAGAAAATTGGAAGGAAAGGGGGGAGGCCTATGCCCAGGAGTGGGACAGTCAAGGCTAAGAAAAAATTATAAAAGTTTAAAAAGCCCCCGACACAAAAAACCTCTAAAAAGTCAAAAATAAATTAATCCAAGCGTCGTAGCGTCGGGGGACCGCTAAAAAGACCGCTTAGTACAAGCACAGAACAAAACGGACTTCCGACGCTACGACGCTTGGATAAATTTATTTTTGGCTTTTTAGAGGTTTTTTGTGTCGGGGGTTTTTTAAATTTTTAGCAGACAAACATTCAATATAAGCGGCTACGAACAACCTATTTACAATGGCCATGTAACTAATGACAACAGTGGAAACGGTTACCCTAACTAAAAAAATGCGTTAATACCTACTTACTATGCTACTACTATATTAGCTGTTTGATTCCCATGCACGCGGCGCTTAAGGTGTTAAAGCACCAATAAGAGGTAGAGTCATGTGGGGTAACCGTACGCAGCGTGTAAGTGTACGCAGTGAACATTGTACGAACAGCGATGTTGACAACAGGCCGAGCAAGAGTACTGCGTCACAGGTAGGGCGTGCAAAACCTTTAAAACCGGTTTTCAAAATTCAGATTAAAATCTTAATGCTTTGTTAATATTTTCAAACAATAAAATAAAATATCTTTTTATCTCAACATTTGTTATTTCCAGGAAAATGATCTTGATAATAGTACTGCTTAATAGTAGTAAAGGAAACACCAACCAATACGCGAGGAAGATTGGCTGATGGTGATGATAAGGTAGACTAAAAAGGAAGTACCAGGCCCCTCAGAAAGTATTGCGAAAAAAAGTTTTTATATATGGGAGACTGGCCAGTTATTATGTTTTTCGAAAATATGATTATTTATAAGTAAAAATAAGTAAGTTCCAATTTCAAAATTTCCCTCCACATTTTTTGCGAGTTAATTCAAAGTATTGTGTCTCACTGAAATATGGATCTGCGCCGGGAACATTTTAGAGCTATGATTTTATACGATTTCAAGTGTCGCCTGAAACCGGATGAATCGTACGATAGACTTCAAATGGCATTCATGGATGAAGGCCCTTCCAAGGCAACCGTGTATCGTTGGTATAACGAATTCAAGCGCGGTCGACCAACTTTGGGGGATGACGAAAGAAGCGGTCGCCCTTTGACGGCTGTTACCGAAGAAAACGTGCTAGCAGTGAAAAATTTAATCCAAGACAATAGGCGAATTACATATCAGGAGATTCAACACATATTGAAGATTGGATCGGGAAGCGTTCACGAGATTCTACACAGCCATCTTCGCGTGAGGAGGATAGTATCACGCTGGGTGCCGCACAACCTCACCGATGCTCAGAAGCAGGCCCGGGTGGAATGGTGCCGTGATATGCTTAACAAATTTGAAGCAGGCTCGTCTCGGCGTGTTTACGACATCGTTACAGGTGATGAGTCCTGGATTTATCAATACGACCCAGAAACCAAGCGCCAGTCGACTGTTTGGGTGTTTCAAAATGAGCCAACGCCTACCAAAGTGAAGCGATCTAGAAGCGGGGGTAAGATTTTGATCGCTAGCTTTTTTAATTTGACTGGCCACTTGGTATCAATTCCCTTACGGGATCAAAGAAGCATTAATGCCGAATGGTATACTTCCAAATGTTTGCCAGAAGTTTTCTCTGTTATAAGCAACAAGCGACCAAACACAGGGCTCCGCGGGCTACTGCTCCACCACGACAATGCACCTGCGCACACCGCACTCAAAACGAGGGACTTCCTGGACAGCACGCCAGTCAAACTCCTGGGTCACCCTCCTTACAGCCCTGATCTAGCACCGTGTGACTTCTTTTTATTCCCAAAAATAAAAAATCAGCTCAAAGGGATACAATTTTCGTCGCCGGAAGATGCGCTGGCTGGGTTCGAGCAGGCTGTAAACGAGGTGTCTGCGGCGGACTGGAAAAAGTGTTTTGAAAACTGGTTTAGGCGCATGAATCTTTGTATAGAGGCTGGTGGAAAGTACTTTGAAAAGATTTAATAAAAATATATGTACGTATAGAACAATTTTTTTTAGTTTCGCAAAACTTTCTGAGTGTCCCACGTATATGCTCGTTTTTTTTTAAGATGCTTGTTACTTGTAGACTCAGATGTTCTGAAAATATAGATGACACCGATAGAAATACATTATTTGAATCATATTGGTCTCTTGGCAACATTGAAGTACAGAGATTGTAACGAGTTTATTATATCGTTACATGTCTTTGACCAATTAGTCGATTTTTGAACGAATTTTTCTAGCTGTCATTTTTAATCTATGTTAGTTTCTGAAGGTTTGAAGTGTCAAATTTTGGATGTGTCACTTTGCGTCCTAACTGGTCGTAATGTCGTCTGAAAATTATTAATTTCAATCTGGTTGAATCCAAGATAACTTTTGGCTTTGAGATGCCATCTATATAATATAAAATACCCAGGGAGTGGTGGAAGGATTGTTCATTCGGATTTCCTGGTGAGTTTTGATGCTTTCGAACAAATTCTTGGTTTCTTCTCCTACAAATTCTTCCATCGTTACGATTTAAACTTATTGTTTCCAGATCCCATTGTGCGTCTCTTCAATGACTCTGTCACCTAATATATATTATAGGTGCATTGGGAGAACTCAATTTTGATGGAATAAACGGTAAGTCTCCTTTCTATGAATCGCCACGTTTCCACGAGGTCCAAAGATTCGGCAGAACACGTTACTCATCGTTTCCGTATTTCTTTTGCAGCTAGCAGCTGCTGACGGTTTTATTCCGGTCTTATTCAGGTTATTCTGGGTTAAATTCCGATGCAGTTCTTGCCAATCCACGTGTCGACAACGATGCCTGAGGTCACCTTTTAAATTCATTTTACAGCCTTTTGCTGAGTAACCTATTTTTTTAATTCAATTTACAGGATGCAATTAATAACAACACAAAAAATGATGTTAGTAATACAATTTAAGGAAAATCTAAAATCATAAGCTACTGGCTTTAATAAATTAAAATGTTCAAGGGTATATTTTGCTTGTTTCATTGAAAATTTATTGCAAAAAAAGCTACCTCCCTGCAGATTAAAAGTTCGATCCCTTCGATTTGACTATCTGGCTATTTTTTAGTGTGCTCCAAGGCGCCCGAAATCCTGTTTATATTTTATCACATTTTCCCCGTTTTCGCAACATTTTTCATTGCTGCTCCACTCCTGTTGGTCGTAGCATGATGATATATAACCTATAGCCTTCCTCGATAAATGGGCTATCTAACACTGAAAGAATTTTTCAAATCGGACCAGTAGTTTCGGAGCCTATTCAATGCAAACAAACAAACAATAAAATCTTTCCTCTTTATAATATTAGTTTAGATTTAGGAGAACACACCTTTAATTTTGTTCCAATACACACCTACATTGGCCTAGGTGGCTTTATATAATCTCACACACAGCTAATAAGGCTACAAGATCTTACATAAGATCTTGTATGATGGAGATTAAGCCTAGATACAAGTATACTAATGCAGCTAAGCCCAGACTACCAAATAATGCATTATATTTCAAAATAAATAGTAACAATATTCGTGTTTGTAAGACCTTCTTTATTAACACGCTAGGGATATGTGACCGTCAAATCAGAACAGTTAATAAGAAAACTGACCCGCAAGGTTTTGTAGGGAAAGACATTAGAGGTAAGCACTTGGGAAGAAAACCTACAGATCCACTACTCATTGAAAGAATAAAAGGGCATTTAATTCAATACCAAAAATAGAGTCCCATTTTTTGAGAGGTTTAAGTTCAAGGGAGTACATCAGCGGTGAAAAGACCATAATAGATCTTAATTTGGTTATTTGCAGCGTCCGAAGCTCCACTCAGCAAATCGAGATGTTGGTGGACTCTATGTCCACGTACACTAATTTCGCAAATGGCGAATTCAGCGGCCCTCTGGGTCGTCAAGGCCACGACCAGGAATAGGTCCGTGTTCAACTTTTGTTGCAGGAATATGGACCCAACAAGACTGTGGAACAGTGGCGGACGGTATTTTATGTAATAACTATATAATCAACTACTTCAACACGATGATAAATAACACATTCCTTAACTCTGTACCCAAAATATTTGTGTGATTAATTGTGTTTTAGACTTGGAGGGATCTAAAAAAGAAGGCGCGGACTGATGATACTCGCGTCAATGCAGCCCATGCGTCAACAGGGAACAATAGTTCAATTCCCACACTCCGAGGCCAGTCGAAAAATGTTGCGCATCATAGGCACAGAGAGTGCCTATGGTATGGCAAGCGAAATAGAGACTGGCTTAGGAGAGGTAAAGGCAGTATCTATTAATGTTATGATGTTAATACTATTATATGATATTATGATAGTGTAACTTTTCTTTTTATTATTTCAGATGGAAATAATAATACAACCCCCACCAGCCACACCAGCTTCACCAGCCACATCAGCCCCACCAGCCAAATCAGCTCCACCAGCTACATCAGCCCCACCAGCTACATCAGCCCCACCATCCACATCACCCCTACCAGCAGCTGCACCCTTCACCCCTTCCACTGCCACTCAGCGGCAAAGAACAGGTCGTGCAAGAAATGTAGAAAATGCATTTCTTGTCTCCGATGCGGAGACAAGAAATGTGTTAATAGTAAGTGTCATGTTAGTCTATGTAACAATTAAAAGAAAGTTCAAGTGATTTTCAAAACAACAGAATAAGACAGTTGATACACGCATAATCTCCTCTGTTTTGTTCTAAATATATGTTGACATAATGGTCTTATTTGTTTCAGGATACAAGGAATAGCTTACGGCTCAGTAATGGTCTGGCGGAAAGAAATATAAGACAGTGCCATTCAGAAAGGTACAGTTTTATTTACATAATATAATTTCCTATAATGTCAAATCTTTTGTTTGTAGCAGCTTGAAGTAGGCTTCCTCTGGGCTCATTAGTGGTACTCGTATCACGCAGACTTTCGTCTGATAGAGCTTCCATTTCCTGCATAGGCACACTAACTAAAACAAATTTCACCACTGCTAGATTAAGTTTCTGTACAAGTAATTCAAAGAACAATCACAAAACAACATACCGATAATGTTGCATTATGTTACATAATGTGCAGCAAGCATACACCAGCGCTGATGCCTTCTCAGGCGCATAATGTGAGGCTCCTGTAAATTCCTAGACACCGAAAGATCCCTTTGAGGTAGCCGTTGGTACGTTTAATGACATTGCGCGTTTGGCAATGCTACTTGGTATACCTCCTGGTGTACTATGTTGACTATTTCGAATAGGTGTTATGAGCCAAGGCTCCAAAACGTAGCCTGAATCCTCTGAAATCAATGATTAATTAATGTTGTGTTTTTGTTTCAGATTACAACGAATGATCAAAGGAACAAGAACATGGGCCCCAAATATTAATTTTATTTCATTATAATTCTAATTTGTTTTGTTTATGTAAAGGCTTACAAAAATTATAAATAAATAACTAATATATATTACTTTTTTATTTCAAATGGCATACTAAGTTTTGATAACTTGTACTATAGAATGACTTACCTAGTAGAAAATACTGGCCAATTCTGGACTCATGTAGTCTCCGAAGTTCTGTTTTGATCATTAAACCATTGAAAATAAATCGGTCATGAACCCTGCCTGGAAACTTTGCATTTACATTCAGTATCCTGCAGTCAGCATCTGCGATCTAGAATTGATCATATTTTTTTAGATTGTATATAACATCACCATAAAATTGATCACAGGATCTTTAACTATCTCATGATTTTTATCTTAATACATAAATCAGTTTCATAATTTGTTTTCTTACCAACTGCACATTAATAGAGTTAACGCCATGTCTGTTTCTGAATTGTGCTTGTTGTGGCTTTGGTGGTGGAAACAATTGTACATGGCTCCCAATATATCTGGGATTCGGAATTTTCTTTGGTTGCCGGATGCCAGTCTGCCTTCCCACTTCCGTGTTTGGGAACAAAATCCATCGTGGTTTCTGTCTGAATAAGAAGTTAGATAGCTATCACAAATCTCTTACAGGCCACTAAAACTTTGGCATTTTGAGAGGTTTATTTACTGACCTTGTATTTACTGCAACAACGAATTGTTTTAAAAAATTGCTGACACAGGTTTGGCCAATAGAAATATTTTGCTCTTGGCCAACACCTCTTTGGTAACGTCCTGAAATTAGGACTATCATTGCACAAATAACCTGCAAATTATTAGACATAGTTAGATCAACGAATGGATGGACTGTGTGAAGGATGATATGGCAAGAAAGGAGGTGTTTGATGAGATGACACGTAATAGAGAAGTATGCAAGAAGACATGCTGCGCCAACCCCTAATAAATTGGAATAAGGGAAAAAGAATGATGACGATGATGTTAGGTCAACTAATAAGGTTGCGTATTATTTTGAGAAGGTTGTTGGAAGGCGTACGTAAAAGATTGAGCTTACTTTAACGAGCACAGGCAGACCCTGAGATGTCCTAGGAGACAGATCCTCGCTCAGCTCGTGGCACAAATACTGCACCATCTCTTTATTTTAAACTTTTCGAAGAACTCGTGTTTAGGAAGATCGAAAGCCCCGGTTATGGCTCGTAAAACCTTTCAGCTTTCCTCTCATTCTACTCGGCATAAAAACTGAGCTGATGGCGACGGTAGGACCCCGACGTGTTTTTAGGGTTCCGTACCCAAAGGGTTAAACGGGACCCTATTACTGAGACTTCGCTGTCCGTCCGTCCGTCCGTCCGTCCGTCTGTCACCAGGCTGTATCTCATGAACCGTGATAGTTAGCGAGTTGAAATTTCTACAGATTGTGTATTTATGTTCATGCTATAACAACAAATAATAAAAACAGAAAAAAATAAATATTTAAGGGGGGCTCCCATACAATTTTTTTTTTTTCGTTTTTATAAATAATGGTACGGAACCCTTCGTGCGCGAGTCCGACTCGCACTTGGCCGGTTTTTTTTTTAAATCACAAAAGCTCGAGAAAAAACAATAAATAAATAAAATCCATTTATTTCAGGTTTCCCCATAGAAAAATTACACGTTACACATGCGATATACAAAATCACAATTAAAAACAAAATCTATAATAAAGATAAAAATTTCTAAAATAATAATGAATACAGTTAACATAAAATAATGTCAATAAAATCAAAACTAAATGCCACATAAAAAAAAAACAATGAATAGCTACATTCTTTACAATAGAATGTCTTTCAACAACACTTGTAACGGGATATTTACCATGTTTATTATTTGTTATGAGTTCCCGATATTTCGGCGCTGTTGCAAACGCCATGATCACGGATAAACTGAAGTTATTGCGGGTGGATGTTTATGAGCAGACAAAACGGTCTACCCTCTTTCTTGTTGTTCGCGAGTGGACACAGTGAGTTTCGTGTGTCGGGAACAGAATCGAGTTGTGAGTGACAGTGGTAGTGGTACGGCGCGCAAAAAACGAACAAGAAAGAGGGTAGACCGTTTTGTCTGCTCATAAACATCCACCCGCAATAACTTCAGTTTATCCGTGATCATGGCGTTTGCAACAGCGCCGAAATATCGGGAACTCATAACAAATAATAAACATGGTAAATATCCCGTTACAAGTGTTGTTGAAAGTGTTAGTGACCATGTCAGTTTAAAAACTTAATAGAATGTCTTGTCTTGGTCAAATGTTATGAAGACTATTTTGACATTTGTCAGAAGAAATATTTCTACCCCCAAGTGTCAAAAGTAGAGAAAATATGGTCGTCATGCTCGACGTTTAGACTTAAATGTCGACTGAAGAATAGAAACCTTTCTTTTCTACATTACTAATGATCGCCATGCTTAGGACGATAGAAAACATTCTAAAATCCGTCATTTTGTCGATTCTTCCGTACTTCCGTAGAAATAGCCCGTTTCTACGGCGGCATGACCAAAAAAACACCTTAAGTCATATCATATAGGAAAAAGAAATGTTAATAAAATTGATTCTGGCGAACGTGGTCAAACTTTAACCGCTGTTTGCTGTGTCAGTGCAACTGGCAATTATGGGCCGCCTGCATTTATTTTTCTCGAAAAAGGATAAAGAGTGAACTCATAGATGGAGCTACAATCGGAAGTATTGGCATGACATCTGATTCGGGATTCATCAACACGAATTGATTTGCAGTGGCTGGTTCATTTCAAGGATTATACTTCACCAACTGCCGATAATCCTGTACTATTGGTTATCGACAATCATTCAAGTCACATTAGCCTGCAAGGTACCTTGTATTGCAGGCAGCACAACATCGTCGTACTTACACTGCCTCCTCACAGCAGCCACAAGTTACAACCTTTGGATACTGCTATTTACAGTCCTCTAAAAAATCAGTACGCAATTGAAGCTGATTAATGGATGGTACTACAACCTTTGGATACGGCTATTTACAGTCCTCTAAAAAATCAGTACGCAATTGAAGCTGATAATTGGATGGTACAGCATCCTGTTACATCTATTTATCAATACCAAGTCACTTCGATTTTAGACAGAGGTTTTAAAAAAGTTGCTACTGTTAGTAACGTAGCTTCAGCACTTAGGGTCACTGGAATATATCCCTACGACGACGGATACGGATATGTTTTGTCCATCTGCTGATACAGTAGCTCAAAATCCACCTACATCAAGTTCTGTACTTGCAGTAGAAAGTCAAGAAAAGCAAAGTCATCAAGCTGTATCTGATGCACATGAATCAATTGCTTCTGCGTCTGCAGATTTAGAAGAAACACAAGAAATTGACGGACTTAACATTTTGACTGTTGCTGAAGTGCATCATTAACTAACTTCACCACTACCTGAACAGCACATCATTTTGACTGCTGCTGAAGTGCATAACAAAGTTCATCACTATCTGGACAATATGACATCGAGACTGCAACTGAAACAGACCAAGCCAATGAGCAGTTACACGCGCTTTCTGATCCAATGGACGAGTCGAAGAATTTCAGGAACAACAAATTGTTTTGCTTAATATTCTCCGTAACATTTCAAATAATCACGAGTTTCACATTATTTTAATCAATATAAGCCTGAAGTGCTTGAACTGACGAGCCCGATTGAACTACAAAAACAACTTAAGACAATTGAGAATATTTTCATCCCAAGATGGTGTCATTTTTCGAACAAATCGAGAGTCGAGCTGCAAGGTTTCAGTGATGCTTCTGAGAAAGCCTACGGTGCAGAGATATACTGTCGGATACAGAAGCATGACACATTTAACGTAACCCTTTTACAAGCTAAGTCAACGGTAGCGCCTAAACTGCAGAAAACTTCATTACCAAAACTAGAGTTATGGCTTGCAGTATTCCTATCCCAACTGATGGAAAAAGTTATTACTGGAATGAAAATGCAATTATTTTCGGAGGAATACAAAACTATTAAAGCCGGATCATTGAAGAAAGGGGGAACAGTTTATCATGCCTTGATTCGTTTATTGATACTGAGGGCTTACTTCGAGTAGGACGAAGACTTCAAACTCCAGTCTACCGTATGATCAAAAACACCCAATTCTGTTATTACATGACCATCATGTAACATTAATCATAATTCGTAATGCTCATCTAACCACATGACATGGAGGTAATAGCATGACCTTAGCGTATATAAGGCAGAAATATTGGATACTTGGAGGAAAGCGAACAGTGAAAACTAGCATTAGAAAATGCATAAGGTGTGCTAGATACAGATTATCCACCGCCGCACAAAAAATGGGCTCACTACCAAAACCAAGAGAGACGGAATCTTATGCTGGACCAATATCAGTGAAAACAAATATGTAGTTGTAGTAATAGTAATATTATATACCTATCCGAGCAATACTGAGATGGATAGGAGTCACAGTGCAGCAAATGACCAGAAGGACAAGTACCGAGCCAGCCAACCAACCAGCCAGAGAACCAAACTCGCTTGCTGCCAACAAGACATATACAGTGTACCACATCAACACGAAACTTGAGTTATACCAACTGGAGCCTAGGTCCTGAGAGGCGCCGGAATGTTCAACCGTGAACATGCACTATTTACACGCGCCAACAACAGCATCACAGCGTCAGCATCAGCAGCAAGAGCGACATACATTCGTTCCACGCGTCGGCAACACCCCAGCACACCGTCAGCGCTAAGAAGTTGCCTATTGAGATCTTCGCTTCATCGGCTCGATACACACACAACACTCATGTAAATAGGTATCGATGTGTATTTACCACAAAATTTATATAATTAAGTTCTTTAATGTAATAAATTACTCATCAAGTTAGAGTCGAGTGTGATTTAGGTTGTGTGGGTGAAGTGTTAGGTTAAAAGGTTGATTACTCTTCAGTTTTCTAAAACTTTTATTTTCGAAGCAATTTTTTAAAAACTGCGTAGCGTTACCCCACATGATTACTTCCTGTTGCATGCGGTTTAACATTATTGATAAACTACACGCTACATTATGCCGAAAGAAGGTTGGCCAAAACGTACCAGATGACGAAACGATGGCGTCCCAATATGCCATATATATGAAAAATAAGCTTATTTTTTAAGGTCTTAAAAAACAAATAATACCTCTCTAAGTAGCCACAAAAAAAAAGCTATTTATTTTTGTAACTGTTTCGAAATTATAGTTTCAGAACGCACCTAAAGACGATTCATTTTACGTATGAAAGGACTTGGTATTAACCTGTCAACATCGCTCCGTAAAATTATATTTCCAAATAATTATTTTTACATGCTAAATACATCAATTTCCTACATAAGTCTCTACGTCCTGAAGAGTATCTGTGAAACAATTATCTAAGGAAAAAAAACGTTGTTTCTCATGGAATATGACACCATCAGGCCAAGAACTTAATTAGCTGTCATTTGGATTAAAACCAAAACTACTTCATAATACCAGACAACCAGGAGTGAAGACAAGTACTGGAGCTTAAGAGGCTGTTCTGGTTTCGCGCTGAGCACGCGACACCTGGCTCACCTGGAGCTGTTGCCGAGGCTGCGCCGCAATGTGTGCATTGGCGGCGCAGCGCCCAGGCCCCCTCACAAGACAACGCCACTGCCGCCTTTGTGTTATAATTTAAGTGTTTGTGACTCGAGTGTTTTCATATTAATTTAGTTTATTATATTTTTTTGTTTAGTCTTTATTTATGCATAATAGCAGCAGCGATGTCGGTAATAGTGCATGTCAATCTTCAACATCGCTGACCACCCTGGAAAGATGCCCACTTTGTACCCAAGCGCGGTTTTTTAAAGGTAAGCGGGGTCTGAATGTGCATATTGGGAAAGTGCATAAACAAAAATATGCACCCACTTCAGACCCTGTTTAACCCCTTCACCTACAACACCAGCAATATCTTCTTTTGACCAACTTTGGAAAACTTTATCAAAATTCAAAAACTCCGTTCCTATACTGAAGCGAGTTCCCCGAGGCGCTAGACCAGTTGTAGCACAAAACCTTGCAGGTTGCGTGCGCCTTGCCGTTCGGGAGAACTCGCTAAATGCTTAGGAACAACTGCTCACCTTCCCTTATCGAATCCTTCACATACAAAAGAATTTGGCATCCAAAAAATCTTTAACATCACAAATTAAAGAAAATTGTAATATTTCGGCGCAAGATTTAGACACAAAATTACCGACACAGAGATATACCTCTTCAAGAGGTACATCCCATTTGGTGGAAACTAAATTAGGGGAAGGTGACATTAGTGGTGCAGCCAGGATTATTTTCAGTAGCGATGTGCTGGCACCGTGCTCTCCAGAAACACTCGCAGCTCTGGAGACCAAACATCCTGCCCCAGCGGATGGCCTTTCTTTTCCCGACCCCCCTGATCCAGACATACACTCCCTCACCATTTCAGGTCGAGAGGTGGTCACAGCTGTTAGCTCTTTCCGGAGCGGCTCCGCCGGTGGCCTCGACGGCCTCAGTCCTCAACACCTAAAGGATCTTATCTGTTTAGGCGCCGGGGAAGCTGGTAAGCTACTCTCAAAAAAGAATACAATTACGAGAACACTACAAATATCCTACTTGATTTGATTCCCTTCTTAAATTATTCTTACAATGGCATCCCTTCTCCAAGCTCTCAAAAAGACCGGAGAAAAAAAGAAACAACCATCCGGAATTCTTCCCCAGGAATCTCTCAAAGTTCCCGCAATTTTTGACTTGAGTGTAAGACTGAGAATAGAGGGAAAGATAGGAACAAGAATGATACAAGACTACCTATCCCTCATCATACTGGCCCTATCTCATGATGTTTTGAGCAATCGCCCGGAGATGGATTCGGTCATCCCTTATTTATGGACAGGAATAATGGAGTATTTAACCATTACTCGAATTGTCAAAACATATGCTAACTTGTGTATTGAAGACTAAAAGACAGTAGGTATCTAGCGACTAACTCTCTTCAGCCAAAAAAAAGCATTGAAGTTTTTACATGTGATGATAATTATGCCATCCTTGTCTTCTACACTACACGCTGAGCAATATAGGTGTAGTTTTCATTGAATTGTCGGTCAAAATCTGTCGTTAAAGCGGACCAAACTCCACGAGACATTTTTGACATCGAACTCTAGGAGTCTGATGGCTAGACAAGGCCCTTTGAGAGATGCCCTATTTTTTGGGTAAATATCTGAGAGAAATCGAAATAAATGGAAACGAGATCTAATTACCTTTCCCGCTTATCGCTGACTACGCTTTTAGGCTACGTCGCAGTCGGGTAAAAGGTAGTTGACGATTCTAACCTCAAAAGTATTGATGACGTTATAATAAAAAAAAATCGTGGCTATTTAGATATGATTTTCAAACGGGATTGTGTTTTGGGACATGAAAAATAAACGTTAAGTCCAGCTCCTATAGAAATCTGGCCAACCTTCTTTGGTTGTCAAAGAGTCCGTGAATCGTGACTATTCATTAAATGTTTACTCATTAACATCATTACATTTTTTTTTTTAAGTTTTTTTTTTCATAGAAATAAGTTCTAGATTTAAGTACGTTTTGAAACAGGGACAGTTTGAAGGGACACCGCACATTACGGTAAGCGCGGTTAGCGTAGGTATGTCCGTTTCGAACGAGAACTTAAAAAGGCAGTTGGCACAGGCTAAACCTCACTTCACTTACGTTTCAACAGAGACATGTTGAATCCGTTTTTATTCCAATCTAGGTTCCTGAATATCATCTCTAAGGCCTTGGCCTTGGTTAAAACATTTTTAATCACATGTTGAAATGTATATATTTTAGATTGCATTGGACCTTATGAAGCAACTAAAAATGACTCAAGAATCCTGAGTGATCTACTTAGTAATGAAAGTGGTCCAATGCGCTCATTTTTTAGACAGGGGGACGTATTTATATTGAATAGGGATTTGTGATTCCTGAATTGGAAAGCTATAATTATAAAACATACACGCCCGAGTCATTATTGGAAAATGAACATCAATTGACAACTGACCAAGCGAATAGATCCAGATGTGTGACTATGTGTATATAGGTAGTCGATGTAGTAAATGGTCAGGTTAAAAGAGACTACAAACTCTTTCGATAAGAATATTTTAACAGAGCATCAACAAACCTCATAGATGATTTTAAACTTGCTTGTGCTCTTTTCAATAAATTCCACCCAAAAAAGGATGACAGACCTGATGCTGTGGAGTATTTACATATTGCTCAGGCGAGATTAAATACTAGGAATTATTTAGGGGAATTTATTCAAAGGGAAAACATCAATAGGACACGTACGGTTTTGCAAAACATAGAGCAGTGCTCCTCATTTAGACCATTTTCCTAGATTAACTTTAGATGATTTAAGAAGATTTGCGTTGGGATCGTACCAATTAAAACAGGCGAGATCCTATTATGGAGAGTACATAAGAACTAATGGTACTTGTAATATTGAAGTAAGCAGTGATATTTTGGAAGAGATTTGCCCTTAATTTTAATAATAACGACAACGTCAAGCCTCGTGATACTGATTGTCATAACAAACTTTGTAAAATTAAATCACTTCTAGACCAAATTGGGCAGCGTTTAATGCTAGTCCCAAAAGAAGTTTTTAGCGGTCGACGAACAAATCAGCCCCACGAAGTGTCGTCACGACCTAAAGCAATATAATCCAGCTAAACCGCATAAGTGGGGTTATAAAAATCAGGTCTTGAGCGGCGTGTCGGGCTACAGTTATGATTTTGACATCTTTGCTGGCGACCAGAGCAATAAATGTTGTAACCCGAATAAAACCCGCACAGTTCAGTTAAGTTCCACGACATATCAATCACAAAATATGTTTTGATTACTGTTGTCACCACTTCCACCAAGGTCTGCCTGGTGACAACAGGAACTCTAGAAAACAATCCCAGCGGATACTTCATAGATGGTGTTAAAGCCAATACACCTGTCAAACAGACACAGGAGTCTATTTTGTGCATACCACAGCACTGGGCTCTATCGCACTTGAGAACGCAGACTCGCACATTGTATAAGATGCTCTATGCACCCCCCAGTACTGCATTGACCCTACTGCGATGACACTGTAAAAGGCGGCGAAAATGCTAACACCATCGGAAGGGTGGGATATATGGTTCGAGAGCACTACGTTAGAGGTGGTCATGATGAGGAAGGAGGAACAAGAATGAACCTTCTGCCGAAACAAGAACCAAGAGAGACACCTCATTAGACATCCAGAAGATTATGTTCCTGGAGGAGGAATCCAAGAGGTTGTCACACAAAACCAAAATGCTGTGACGAAACAACACTAGAGAACACTATTCTGGATGACAGCGGGGATGGCCCCCACCACGTTGACTAGGCAAGTGCTCAAGAGAGAAAACATCGAAGCGGAGGCTGAGGGAGCCGTTCTTATGATGTGGGGGTGCAATGAGGTGGACTCATGGGATTTCACACCAGCACAAGCACACCACACTGTGTTATAGGTATCCTAAGGTGACATACTGGGTGGAAGAGGATCCTGCTCATAATGACTGGGTACTATATCGGTAGCATCACCCCTATGGATACAACCTTTCCAAGATTGATCATATCACCTCCGACAGGGGAACACATCATACAATCCACCGTCCTGGGAGAGACCCACATCTTCTGCATCCAATCACATGTCTCCGCCGGTCACATACAGGGTGATTGGAAGATGGGTGCAAAGCTTTAAGGTGAAGATAGTATAGACAATTTAGGACCATTTAAGCCATGGTTGTCTTAGACGAAGTCTTACCAAATTTTTTTAACCAAATTTTTAAGTTTTTTTTCGGAAATTCTCAAAATTTAATGAAAACTGCATAATTATGGCCAAATTGAATGATAAATGAATTAATTTTTTATTTATTTAATTAAAGTAATGTGTAAGCAACCAAGCAAAACATGTTTTAGGCTTCTGTGTCATTAGACATTTTTTTTACAGATATTTAAAGCTCAGAAAAAATAAAAAAATTGTACAATACGTCTTTTAAACCTTATTTAAAAAAAAAACGGAGGGTGCTTTTTTTGTTCAAACCTTTTTGAAGACATGCTTGATAATCGCTCTTTCTTTTGAGGTATCATTTATGCGGATATCTTACAAATTATTGAAATTAGGACCTAATAAACCAAATCGAGGGAGAAATTTTAAATTTTAGGCAGTCTAACAAAACACAAAATTTTTGCTTAAAAGAATACTTTATGTGCTCGAAATGATAACATTGTTCAATTCTAAGAATTTTTGGCACATGCAGGAACCAATTGAGGGGAACCCATTGAGAGCACACTGTGGAGCTATGCCCCGCTTGGGCTGAGCACCGCCGTGTCCTCGTAGCGGCGATTGGCGGCGGCGACCTCTCGCGTCCGGCCCTGGTTCAATCCATGGTCCGGAGCGAGAGGGAATGGGAAGCCGTCGCCTCCTTCTGCGAAGCAGTCATGCTAGCGAAGGAGGTGGCGGAACGTGAGAGGGAGAGAACCTCACGTCCCAGCCGCCGCGGGAGACGCCCCGGGCGTCGGGGGGCAACCAGTGGCCCCCGGCCACCGTAGGCGCGGGCCTGTGGACGGTGAGTAATGGGCTAGCTCACCGTCCATCCGTCTTATGACGACAGTCCGTGCCGACGGCGCGTTCGTGTTCCACGCGCGCCTCAAGGAGATGTCAGCAAATCGGAAGGGGTCCGAGAGGGCCGATGCCTGCCAGGGCTGCGGGTTGTTCGAAAGAGATACCGTGCCCCTGGAACGCAAAGGGCTAAGAAGGAACATGGATGGGTTTTAGTCAGTCAAGTCTGACACTCCCTTCCGCTCCGCCCAGAGCGGAAGAAGTCATTTGATGATTTCCCATCCTAAAAAAAAAAAAAAAAAAAAAAAAGGGGAGCCCATTGAGGGGATTCTCTAAACAATGGCCACCGAGCGCGGTGCGACGGCATTTCCAGGTAGAACGCCCAATGAATAGCAAAAAGCGATAAAGAGTTGGTTTTTACAGCAAAATGGTCTTAGTTACTGAGGCAACAAAGTCGTTTTTCTTTAGTCAGGGTCAGTCGGTCTGTGATGAAGCCGTTACATCTTTTACTTATTAGTCAAACTACTGCCCTTGTGAGTGGACGTTGTCGTGTTGATTCACAATTTACCGTGTTCAGTTGTAGCCCTTTGCGTTCCTGCACGTGTTGTTTGCGTTAGTTTTGAACTTTTTTTGTTTCATCGTGTCCAGTCGTAGCCTCGCGCTCCTGCACGTGTTGATTTTTGACTTAATTGTGTTGAGTTGACGTTTAGTGCGCTCCTACGCCGTTTTTCTTAATTGTTAAGTGACTATGGCTACTTTTTCCAATCAAGAATATGCGGATATCGTATTTATGTACGGTAGAGCAGACGGCAATGGATCTTTGGCGCGACGGATGTATCAAGAGCGCTATCCGAATCGCAGGATACCGAATGTCCGAGTGTTTTACAACACGTTTCGTCGTCTTGCCCAAGATGGGTTTCACCGCGTGGAACCTGGAGTCAACCCGGGCAGACACGAAACTGCCGTCGACGAAGACATTTTAGCAGCATTTCAAGCGGATCCTACTACCAGTACTAGAGCAGTAGCTCGAAATTTAAACATTTCTCAATGGAAGGTGTGGCATACAATGCACCAAAATGATAAGTATCCGTTCCATGGCAGGAGTGTGCAAGGTCTAGTAGAGCAAGATCCTCAAAGAAGAATTCAGTTCTGCCGTTTCCTCCTCAACAGAGACATCGAAGATGCGTGGTTTCTGAAATCAATCTTGTGGACGGATGAAAGTAAATTTTCAAGGGAAGGTATTACAAACTTTCACAACATCCATGAATGGGCCGACGTAGACAACAATCCACATTTTAAGAAGCAGGTGTCATTTCAGATGAAATTCTCTGTGAATGTATGGGCTGGAATAATTGGCAGAACATTGATTGGGCCCCACTTTTTGCCTGATCGATTGAATGGCGAAAATTATTTGCAATTTCTGCAAATTGATTTACCACTGCTGATAGAGGAATCAGGTGTCCCGATCTTCGAAAGAGACCGAACAGTCATCTTTCAGCAAGACGGCTGTCCAGCGCATTGGACTTTAAATGTAAGGGAACACCTCAACAATTGCTTTCCTGATAGCTGGATCGGCAGGGATGGACCCATCCCTTGGCCCGCTCGCTCCCCAGATCTGACCCCGTTGGACTTTTTCGTGTGGGGCCGGGCCAAGGAACTGGTGTATAACAACAAAGAAATTAACACTAGAGAAGAATTGATACAAAGAATAAATTCAGCGTTTGAGACAATGAAGCAGGAGATGATGTTGAAAATAACGACTACAGAAGTTAGAAGACGGGGCCGTGCTTGTATTAGGAATCACGGCCGTCATTTTGAACATGAAAAATAAATAATTTTAATTCAAATGTTGTTTTAATTAGTCTGCCTAAAATAAAAAAAATTCTCCCTCAAATTGGTTTGTAGGCCCTAATTTCAATAATTTGTAAGATATCCGCATAAATGATACCTCAAAAGAAAGAGCGATTATCAAGCATGTCTTCAAAAAGGTTTGAACAAAAAAAGCAACCTCCGTTTTTTTTTGAATAAGGTTTAAAAGACGTATTGTACAATTTTTTTATTTTTTCTGATCTTTAAATGTCTGTAAAAAAATGTCTAATGACACAGAAGCCTAAAACATGTTTTGCTTGATTGCTTACACATTACTTTAATTAAATAAATAAAAAATGAATTCATTTATCATTCAATTTGGCCATAATTATGCAGTTTACATTAAATTTTGAGAATTTCCGAAAAAAAACTTAAAAATTTGGTTAAAAATATTTGGTAAGACTTCGTCTAAGACAACCATGGCTTAAATGGTTCTAAATTGTCTGTACTATCTTCGCCTTAAAGCTTTGCACCCATCTTCCAATCACCCTGTATAATGATGATGTGGGGGGCTACAATCCTGAAGAAGAAACACTGGGGGCCATGATACATCACCTACACAATCGTAACATACTTCCTCTCATCATAGGAGGAGTCAGCATAGTTGTGTGGTTCGCTGTATTGGCCCTCCCATATAGACTAAGAAGAGAGGTGAGAGACCTCAGATCACGACAAGATGGAATCCTGTTCACGCTGAAGTGAGCAAAGGTACTGTGCGATCATTTATAAAAAAAACCTGTCTTAAAGGTTGTTTTTATAAAAACCACTAACATCCTATATATTTTCTTTCCACCTTGGAGCAGTCATAAATAATTTAGTTTTTTAAATGGTTTTAGTATATAAATAAAATAATGCATCAATCGTTTACTGCATTAATCTGCGTTTAATCCAAAGATTGATGTAGAAACTGTGAATAAACTGTTTATTAAGGTGAATGAATAACAATGGTCCAAATATCCACCATTAATGAGACCCCTTTTGCCTTATAGTTCACTGATTAGAGAGTAACTTTCAGTATGAGGCAAAAAAATAAAAATAAGCTGTCAGTAAAAAGCTATGACTATATGTAAAATAATAATAGTTTAATTTAATTTGCGCCTTTGGCTATCGTTTACTGGACTTTTTCGGAGTCTTTACTTCCGACTTAGGCTAAATCACTTCGGACTTTCGGTTTTTGCTAAGTGTGTAAGAAAGAAGAAACTGTGTTTGTTGCAATCATTCGTTGTTACAAAGAAGGAATTATCCGTTGCTTCAACAGTTGCTAGAAAACCACCCAGGAACCGCTGAGCATATTCAAGGACTTTTGGCACCGCGACAATTGACATAATTATAGTGACATATGTATATACATGTTTTTTATATACATGGTGTTGTTTTGCATCTAATATTACTGTTAATTTAACACTTATTTAAAGCCAAAGAGTAATTGACTTTTATATGCGGATTGAAACGTTTTAAAGCAATGAAATGAAATCCTGAGATGAGGCACTAAACAGAGACTTGGAGCAAACTCAGTAGGATCAATTAATTGATGCTCCAAACCCTTCTCATGACTTTACCGGAGAAAAGTTTGTAGACATCATAAAAACGTTGCAAACTGCCATCATTAATAATCCTAATACAACGGATTTTGAAAATATACATGCTATGGATCCTACAATACTTCAACATCGCGTGGGCTTGACGCATAACGGATTTGAGCACGTAATCCGAGAAACACCTTCGTTGGCATTAGAAGTAAGACAGCCGAATACGGCGCTTGCCTTTTTCATAATGAAGCTCCGAACGGGAGAGACGAAAGACTCAGTGTGCTTTTTAGAATAAGTCGCTCTGCACTCGAACGGAAAATGAATAGTGACCGCAATGTTTTGCCGCAAGATTTCGTACCGAGGCCACCTGGTTCTTGAACACATTTCGAGGAATGAAGTTGTGCCAAAAAATCTGTCTTTGCCAAATGGTCTATATGGATACCCAGATGCACCGTTACAAGAAAGAAAAGCCACTGTAGTAATACATGGAACATACATTTATATTCAGAAGTCTAGCAACTTGCTGTTCCAACGGAAAACATACAGCTTTCACAAATAAACTAACCTGTTAAAACCATTTCTTCTCGTATGCTGTGATGGACGTCAACGAACGGTTCAAACGCGATTTTCGACTCATTAGACCAGATTTTTTTAACCAGGCCATGAGCCACATGATGGATTGAAAACAGCGCGCATGCTAGCGAATCGTAGAGTGCACGAACTGTCGTTTGGGTGGGTCCATTATGTTACACAAAGAAATGTATATAGAAACATCGAAGCTGATATTATCGGAGCTGACGAATTCCCTGTATTATACACACCAAGACCTAATCTTGTTTGCACTTGGGACATATCAAGTAAAACTTGCTCGTGGCTACTGTGTATGAACATATACGCAATGGCCTCTGGTAATTTAATTGAATAGAGAAATGCAAGAGGCGCCAAGAATTTTTCAGAATCTGTATTTTAGGCCTACTTCCAGTACTTAGCCAAATAAACAACCTTCCACTCTTTCAAGTACCTACTCAATGCTAAAATCAACAGTCAGTTCTAAAAACGACGTAAAACTGGACACATTCGAAATAATAGCGTATCTGAAGAGGATGTCTGATGGATTTAAACCGAAAAAATCCAAAGTGTTCTCAGCCAAAAACGTGGAGACTTTCCTTAATGAGGCACCCGACAAAGTCTTTCTTGCCGTGAAAGTAAGTAACTATGTATATGGTGTATTAGTAAAGTATAACCATAGTGTTTTAAAATGCGCATTTTATTGTGACCTGTACTTCGATACATACTTGTCTTATTCACATTCGGTTTTGTTACAGATTTATATTTGACTCACAATTTGACGATTTACATTTCAGTGAGAACTTGGAATTGAATCAATTGATTGATAATACCATACATGAAGAGGCTTTGTCTAAACCTAAAGCTTTATGTCCTGAAGATAGGAGAGAGAAGAAAAAAATTATAGCCAACGAAAATCATCGCAGGAGTATTTTATTACCATGAAAAATAAAATACCATTATGATTGAAACCTGTTTCTAAAAATACTCGTTACATTTTGAAGACTGCAATCGACCAACCAAGCACAAGTGGTTTGAAAATGCAAACGAAGTCGCGGCAACCATCTTATTACTAAAACGATTCAGAAATACTTAAGGATTTAATGAGTAATTCGGACTTATTACATAAGTGGGCTCTTCTTGTCTAATTATTTATAAACATCCATTGAATTGTTCAGTTTGGATGTCAGACCCTTACTGTAATGTGTCTGCTTATATAACTTAATTGGCAAAATATATTATTACTAGATACTTATAATTCTAATGCGCAATTAAAAGACAGAAAATATTTTAAGCGCTTTCATAAAAATCTATTTAGCTACTTAAACTATAGATAGAATAATAACTTTGAACGTACATGGTCTAATAACTGTTTAAAATGAGACAACCCTACAGAATTTTTCTATTAACCCCATATACCGTATCTATTGACTCCAACTCCTAAATAGAGATTGCTTATAGTTATGCGTTTTTTGTTCAAAATACATATAACTATAAGCAATCTCTATATATATAGGCAAAACTTATCAAGCGACATGTGCCCAACATGTTGCTTGGTAATTTTTGCCTTTCAAGCGTTGATATTAAACATAGCTTTGGAGCATTTTAAGTAAAGATTAGAGAGAAGTAGAGAAGAGCAAATTTTTTTCTTAACTTGTAGCACTGATAGTCAGAATTAGATTTGGTCATGTTATTATTGGATTTTAGAAGGTAATTATTTTGTAAAAAAACCTTTGGTTTTTTTTTTTAAGGGTAGGTATAGTGTAGGGGTGCTGATGCAGCATTTTGTATTCCAGTTCCACACAAACCTCCCAACGAGTTAAGTTTTACCAGTTTTTTTTCATTGGACATTCCTCCGGAATGCGTTGATTTGATTGAAATTTAAGTGCAACAATTTATAAAATGCTGTGGCCATAAAAAGGGCTAAAAATAAAAATAATTATTAATGCTTCGATCGGAATTCAATTGTTTTTGTTATTCAACAGATAAATAACAAATTAATTTAGTTTTGTAACCTTCCTTTAAAATTTTGAATTGAGTAGTAATAATATCACTACCAACATTAACAATATTTAATTGAATCGGGAAATACAGGAATTACTTTCCAGAAAAATGGCTTATCCATGTTATTCTTTCTGTGTGCATTTGTGATACAAGTACCAAAAATCAATCTACCTACACCGATCGATGTGCGTAATATACACTTATTGCTGTCAGTACTTAGTAGTGACAGATATTATAGAGAAGTTGTACTGCTGTGACAAATATAGTTAGAAACAAGTATAGTTATTCCACCTTTATTTACATATCATAGTAATTATGATCTTGTCACATAGTTTCTTCAGTTAGATCCAAGTCACATTTCATAAATTGATTACCTTTAGCAGTTTTATGAACTAAGGCCAAAAATACATTGAAGTGTTAGACACAGCTCTAATCTCATTATTTTCACTTCAATAACTTTGAGCACCTTTACACATTATAATGACAATAAAACCTTCTCTTTTGCAGCAAGGCTCCAACAATAAGAAACAATAACCAATGTTAAAAAACACATAAACATGAAATTTCCATATTTTTAAACAGCATTTTAATGAAATCACAAGCTAACACACCCCAAAGACTAACATCTGCTGCATAAGCCTCAAATGGCCCCTCTGCTCTATTCAAGAAAAGAAAATGTGTTATTGATGTCAAATTTTGTGACAACGTACATTCATCACCTACTTAACCTTTTCATAACTATGTTGGGGTCGGTTAACAACAAACAGGCGCAGCGGTACACTATTATTTATGTGTAGCCACTATCTAATTATGACGACTTAATGTATTTTAGTATTTTAACGATATACGATTTTGTCCCTTGATGAACCAAAACAACATCACATACATCACAACATCGAGTAAACCATAACAGTATTTCTTATCAGCGACAGTCGTTTAGGTAACAAAAACAATATTAACGTGTAAAATAATATTTTTGCACACGAAACTTTTCAAGACCATAAAAACATCCACAACTACCAAATAATACTGCAGTAACTTTGAGCACCTGGACATTCTACATGACATTACAACCTCTTTTGCCACAAGCCTCAAACAATAACCAACATAAACGAGACATAACGTAACGTGCAATTTCCGTATTTTGCAACAGCATTTTTATGTTCTATGAAACCACTAACACGACCCTCTCTGTCTAACAATCTGCTGCGTAAATTATTCATAGAACGTACACAAAGACCAAGCTTGTTTTGTTGGTAAAACTTCACATATTATCCCATATCTAAACAGGTATCGCAGTTCTGAAGATAATAATGAAACTTCCTGAAACCAAGCAACCGTTTTAACAAGAAAGGAAGCCGCTCTCTGCCCTACTCAACAAAAGAACATGTCGCACCCTTAGTAGTATAAAGGCTTAAAACAAAAAAGTAGTTTTTTGGGAATACGTGTTTAAAGATTCTGAATTATAACATTCCAGTTTATTTTTCAAATAAAATGCTTAATATTTTAGTTGTAAATGTGATTTTCTTCAGATTTATACTTCGATACCTAGACTATAAGTAGCCATCAATAAATATAAATAATAATATGAAATTCGATAAATTATAAGTATTTGAAAAAACACTTTCAAGTTAGGCCCATATACTACAAAAAACACACAAAACAATTTACGTACTATATTGAACCATTCAGATATAATCCCCTTCAATATCTTTACATTTCGACAATATAGCGATCTATTATGAATTAAACCCAAAAATATTAGTATATTTTTATAATATAACGGCACAACTACAAATTGTTCTATATAATACAAAATGGTTAGAACAAAACTCTCCTGTTTTATTGTCATAGAAGGGCACAAACACGAATTACACAACGTTTGAACGGTCTGCCTTCGACAAGTATGGACACGTTACTGGTTGCGACCTTATAGAGCAGTAAGAACGGGAGACGAGCGGGGGGAGTGTGAGAGAGACATAGTTATAGTTACAGAGTCGTTAACGTTTTTTTTCTCTCTCTGTCAGCGGTAGCCGGTAGATAATTTCGTTTTGTGCCCTTAGCATTCAAAATCAAATTTTTCAAAAATTTTGACTTGAGCCCTTATATTATTAAGGGTGCGATGTGTCAAAACCAACCAAAGTGAATTCAAATTTACCAAACATCAATACCAGTGTTGCCAAACCCAAGAAACTAAAAAACAACAGCTCGCCAATAAAAAGCAGGAGAAAACAGTAACAGTAGGTAAAGTAAAGATTCAAAGGCAGATTTCATACTTTCCTCATTTAGTTAAAACAATCAGCCACTTTTGTTGTAACCAGGACTAACATACATTGTTATATTATAATATTGATAACTACAACAAAATAACAAAATCACAAAAATCAAAGTTAAATTATTTACCACTCTCATCCTCAATTGCCTCATCTTCAGTATTTTCAGACTCATTTTTCTTTTTAAAATCGTAATTATTTTAATCGGATTTAGTGTGTAATGTTCCTTCAATAGTTTTAGTCGATATTCTGTTGCGTAATTTGGTTTTCATAATATTTATAGTTGAAAATAATCTTTAATGTTCTGCGCCACCTAGACGCTGAACGCTAATTGAAAAACAGTTAAAATTAGGAATGAAACAGAAAACAGGGCCATCAATGTGGAAACAGAAAATCACCCGTTAAAACAGTAGGGTTGGTAACACTGATCAGTAATGTCAAAGACACCGGCAGCTGCGGCCATAGAGCATAAATAATACCAGGCCTGTGTCAGCTTTATTTCCAATAAATGCGTTTTGGCACCACTCCCACTCCAGCCATATTGTAGCCAAAAATGTGTTATTCAGTGTTGCCTTGTGGATTTTCCTCTAAATCTGGTGGTTTCGACCCCCCTATTAGTGGCCAAATAAATATTTCTTTTAGTGGTAAGTGGATTTTCTAGTAGTTTATTAGAATTCAGTTTCAATGACTGAAAATGCGATCACTCAACCGGTAAGCTAAGATTCGATATACTTTAGGGGGTGTATGTTACACCGACGCGAAAACGCTTAAGACGTACTCAGTACGTAGTACATCATTCTGAACCTACATCATAGATAATTTAAAATAAAATCTGTTTCCAACAAAGTGCAATACCTACACAAAACGTTTGATTTTTTTTTTTTCGGCTATTGGTGTAGGGCTGTTTCTCGCTAGTGGTTTTATGGTGATTTCGGATATTGAATCTAGTGGAGAGTTAGTTTAACTTTTGACAGCACTGACTGGTAGGGTGTGAATTGCTGTCAAACTGACAGACTGTATATTCTGGAGACCGTCGGTTTTTATTTTCTTTTAGTGCTTGAGTTGATATAATTCCAAGTTCCTTGCCAGATACGATACAAAAACTGCAGTGCTCTGGTTCTTTGGTCAGCAGTCAAGGCGATTATCAAGTGCTGTGTTGTCGGTTGTACTTCAACCATCAAAACTCATCAAAAAAATAGTATCAATTAATTATAAGGCTACTGATAGCCTTATAATTAATTGATACTATTTTTTTCTGAACACATTCTTTAATGAAATGTTGCGTAATACTGATGTGCTTCGGTCTTTTTCCAGTAATTAAATTGTTAGCCAGCTTTTGTGCAGCTAAATTGTCGTTAGTAATTTCAACAGACTGCTGTGCCACTCAAATATCCTCCAATACATTTTTCAAATGCAGAGCTTCTTTGGTTGCTTCTGTCATAGCCATGATGTATGCCGCCTCTGCTGTTGATAAAGCCACAACTCTTTGCCTTTTTGTTTCATATCATAACTAATTAAGCCATCTTAAAATCAGTTCTCGGATATGAGTTATTCGTATAATACAAAATAAGAAACTTTAAGTGATATTTCTAAAAAACACTTAATGAAAAGGTATTCTACAACTTAGATACACCCGACAAAATGAGATTATATCAGTAACTTGGTTGTAACATGGTTCTTTTGGCGAGAGACATGGCCATAATTTGAACGACCATTTGGTTTTTAAATATAATTGATTTTTAACCGACTTCTAAAAAAGGAGGAGGTTATCAATTCGGATGTTTGTATTTTTTTTTTTTTTATGTTTGTTCGCGCATAACTCGGTCGCTTGGCAACCGATTTGAAAAATTCTTTTTTTGTTTGATAGCGTATACTTTCCAAATGGTCCCATGAAAATTTTATCGAAATCAGACAAGCCGTTTCTGAAAAAATCAACAAACATTAAATATTTCTAACTTTTCGTTTACTCTGCATTGCCTTTTTTGTTCGCGCACAACTCAGTCATTTACGAACCGATTTGGAAAATTATTTTTTTATTCCGAAGCCTATGCTTTCCATTTGGTCCCATAGTCACCAAGTCAGGATCTGATGATGGAATCTTGGCGAAATCGAGGGAGCTCTTCAAGATTTATAGGAAAACGTACAGCGGTTTTGGTATTTTCTACAACAAGTGAAGCATTTGCGTTCAATAAGAACCATTCTACCATCAGATCTGATGATGAAGCCAAGAGACAGGCACCGGAACTCCATAATAAGACAATGTATCTTAGCTGTGTTTGGGCTTGTTGGAATTGTAACGGTATGCACTTTCCAGGTGTACCACAGACTAACTTTTTGACTTTCCGTATTCAACCTACGTAACATGTAGGTCATCTGCTTTGACAGTCTGTTTTCGCGATGATCAGAGTTCTTATTCAAAATGCGTTGATCATTTCTTTCCCTAATTTCTTTTAATCGTTTTCCTTTTTCTCAGTTTCAGTTCGACGCCTTTTCTCACACGAGAAGCATCTTTACTAGGCGTACCCATATTTTATTATTAGATTAAAAATATGTCACTAAAAATTTACAAATAAAAATATTTTTTACAAAAAAAAGAAACCGACTTCAAAAAACACTTAACGCACTAAAAAGTTAAAAATAATGCTATAACCTACCTATATTAATAAACCTAACCTAACCTACGATTAACCTATAATAAAATTTAATAATTCTTTGGAGTCGGTGCCAAGCAATATACGATACCTAAATGACTATATACAGACTAAGGCCAGAAAAAAGCAAAACATAAATCTTACAGCTTCCAAATATTAATTCATTCATTAATTCTAATTATATTGCTTGGCACCGACTCCAAAGAATTATTAAATTTTATTATAGGTTAATCGTAGGTTAGGTTAGGTTTATTAATATAGGTAGGTTATAGCATTATTTTTAACTTTTTAGTGCGTTAAGTGTTTTTTGAAGTCGGTTTCTTTTTTTTGTAAAAAATATTTTTATTTGTAAATTTTTTTAAGGAATCTATACCGTTCTCTAACTACGAGTTTTGTGAAGCGTGTGAACAACAGGATTTCAGTGTTAGTTCTGAATTTGGCCACCCGCCAAAAGATTCATGTACAGCTATCCCGTTCATGGCATTCATGGCGTGGCGTAAAGACGTGAAAAAAAATACACGCCCCTAACTCGTTGGTTAGGGGCGTGTATTTTTTTTTGGCAACACAACAGGATAATTGCAAAAAAAGTAAGAACACCCTAAGAGAGTGCTAAGAGAAAACCAGCTTAAAATACCCGTAGAAGGACACACACATTTGAAAATTAGTGCTGTAGCGACATTTTCGCCCTAAAGTCATATCCTACGGAAGGATTGGTGTTAGTAAGCGTTAATTTGTGATCTGGTATAAGTTCTGATTATGGCCACGCGCCAAAATATTCAAGTTGTGGAATTAAATGGTGTAGTCTTGATGCATCTGTTAATCGAACTATATTAACCTCACTGTCCTTTCGCGCGTAACAGTAAAACCCCGCGTGAAACCCTTCGGGGGCCCCTTGATTACGCCATTGCGTGAGTCATCCGATATCGTAAAGATAAACACTTATAACTCGAGTTATATTAGCTCTAATCTTAAACGGTAAACAGTGTCGGGTTCGTGATGAACGGGGCCATTTATTAATAATAACCAACTCTTTTAGAACTACTTGAGAATTATACATATCCCATATATATGAGAGAGGTCGCAGCAAATACGTCTGTTTTCGTTGCTTATTTTTGTTTGGTAAAACTACTCATTCAATTTACACGAAAATTTATATCTAACATCACAAATATACAAGTAATCTAATGACAGTGTTTTTTAGGAGTCCTACATACATTATTCTTATAAGATCCTAACTCAAACTTCTTGTTAGAATCGGCCATTTTAGAATTCCGCTGTTCAAAGCATGAAAATACTTGAAATATCAATAAATATGAATAGATATGCCTCGAATACATGAAATAATGAATTATCACTATTTTTTCTTTGCTACTATTGTTTCCAAGACCATTTTACATGGTTCAAGAGTCAAATATTTTTTTTTATTTCGACTAACAAACTTCACAACAAAGGATTTTTTGTTGGCTCAAATCATAATTTTTTTGTTATTTTTTCAAGCAAATGACTATCTAAAAAGTTGCATTATACACTTATAACATACTATACATTTACTTACCAAAGTTTTACAACGTATATCTCACAAAAACAACACTTTTCCGAACATAATAACACGGGTTGCCATTGCGTTTGACATTCGACATAGACGAGTTTCTATATTTTTTTTAATAATGTTGTGCCGTTTAGTATTACTAACGATTAATTTTGTTTGAATCGACTACTAGTTGACCATAGAGGTAAATTTTGACAGACCGATTTAGAAATTTACTTTTTTTTATATTAGCGTTTAAGTTTGCTGGTTCGAGCCGTTCCATAAATGGAACGGCGAGGCTCAAGGCAAAGGTCCGTCCGTTCCATAAATGGAACGGCCGGGACCTAGAGGTTTCGTTTCAAGTGCTTTAATTTCTTTGCTATCGTTCTGTCCGTCAGTAATAAATGCTATTATCGAAATGGGTGTCGTTTTCGTAGTTTTCGGGGTTGGTGATAAGGGAACTGAGGTCAAAATGAAAATCTAACATAGTTCAATAACAAACAACAATCCGAAGAAAGTATTTAGTTTTTAACGATAATCATTTTTTCTGTATTTAACTGCATTTTTCGTAATAGGTTTTTATTAATTAGGAATTCTGGTATATATGTTTCACATCAGTCCCGCGACAGCCAATTTTTTTTTAAAACCTAAGCATTTATTATATTTCATTTTTTTCATCGGATATAAAGAATAGCACCATCCCATATCTTCCCGTGGGTGTCGTAAGAGGCGACTAAGGGATTTTCCAGAGAATGGGCAGCAGCGTTCTCTGTGCTTTTGTAACAACCGTACTGCGATCGCCAACCCGCCTGTCAAGCCTGGCGATTATGGCAAAACCTCCCAAAATGACAATGTGGCGACACTTGGGAGAGGCCTATGTCCAGCAGTGGACGTCTTTTGGACTGAAATGATGATGAATCTTGCAACAATTACGTTCTCAAATAACTGTCATAAGAAAAAAAATATTTATGGTTGCACGGAGTTATTCCTTTATGCATTAGTTAGGATAGATATATATTTTACTCATTGGTAGTATCCATCGACAGAGTATATTTTAACACTGGCAATACTGATAGAATTATTAGAATTAATCAGCAGGCCTAGGGACACGGTATCGAATAGAAAGAATCGATACTGTACTCATGAGTAGTATCGGAAAAAAAAATATCGTACTCATAAAAGTATCGATACTTCAAGGTATCGAGTACTTTTCGTAGGGCTAATGCGCATAGAGCATAGGTCAATATCATTCAGTAAATAACGTCAGTTTCACTTCAGTAATGCACGATATTAAAAAACTAATGGTATTGGTACAGAAAATTAATACAATAATAGAAAGAGAAAACTGTAACTTCAAAAATTAAAAAAAAAGAAACAAAATTAAATTATTTAGTCCTTTATTTAGGCATATAAATTTAAGTTCTTATTCCTCCTCCGTACAATCACTTAAATAGAAGTTTATTGAGCCGTTTCGGAGATTTAAAGCGGTAGGAGGCATTCTTTTAATGACTCAAATCGATAGGCATCACAGTTACACAGCACAGAATAATAGTGAGTACTTTTTGATTACACTTTAATTAATTAAAATAATAGTCTAGTAAAATAATTATCAACCGTATTAATATAGCAGAAAAACAAAGTGCGAAACGAATACGATAAAATTAAATGACAACGGCGAACGATGTATATATTATAGTATGTGTTGATTAGTGTTTAAATGAATGAAGGATAAGTCCGGAATTTAACTGTGAACAGAAGGAACGATTTCGAAGAAAGATCTATGTATTGTTTTAGAAGGTTCAGAACGAGTGGGTAATTCCTAAGATTACCCATTTAAAATTTAATTTCGTATTCGATACGATACCTGCCAAAAAGTACTCATTGAGTAAAAGTATCGAATGCAAAGTATCGAGAGCAAAACTATCGGTATCGAATGGAAATGTACTCGATACCACAAAGTATCGATACTTTTTTCGTGTCCCTAATTCCCTCCCTATGCAGCTGTGGAATTTGTACATGTGAAGTGTCAACATGTGAACATGTCTATCAAGAAGGGTTTTTTGGTTTTTCGTACTCCTGTTGGTTCCAAATTGTTTTCTTGCTCATTTTCTTCATATTTCCTTTGTTTTCAAAAATCGTTAATACACTGTAGTAGACTGAAGCCAACGTCATATATGTAAACAAAGTGTTTAGTTGCCCGTACGAGTTGAAGTTGTTCTAATATTAATAAATCCACTCTTTGGGTGTGCGATTAATTTCAGTTCAGGCAGTCTATTTGTCTACTTTTCCTGCTAATATTGTTTAAGTGATGAAACTCGTTCAGACCTGGAATAGAAATTTGTACATCTGTAGGGCTTTGTCTCAAAAATTATATTATTATCAATCCTATCGTTCCCTGGGTTCTGTCGAGAATAGAAAGTAGCGAGTTTCATTCTTGTTACTAAAACGTTCATCCAGCGAAGTGCAGGCAAAAATAGTGAACTGTGAAGGTGCCAATAAGCATTCTTCGTTGGTAATTAAAAAAAAACGCTAACTATTTATAGTGGTTATCGATAGTTATTGGTATGCAGTAAGTCGTATTTTATTGGTTCGTAAAACTGGCTGAAATGCAGAAATCGCTAGGACATAATTGTTGTTCTAGTTGCAAAAGGAAGAGCTCATCATCATCATCATTTCAGCCGAAAGACGTCCACTTCTGGACATAGGCCTCACCCAAGTTTTGCCACATTGACATAACAGGGGGGGTTTTGCCATAATCGCCACGCTTGGCAGGCAAAAGGAAGAGCTCAAAGGGTTGATTTTGTCGAAGTTAAACATTGTTAATTTATATCCTTGGATATTTTATAATTAAATTGCTTTTCTAGAAAAAAACAATTTTGTCAGTACAATAAACTTACTGTTTTCAACTGTTGGCATATTGCTAGGACATATTGTTGTTCTAGTTCCAAAATAAAGTTTAATGGATTGACATCATTGTTACGTCACTTGACTGCTATATGAAATCTTCAGTATAAATAAAATAAGGTTGCTTTTCGCAGGAAAATTATATATTTGGTTATCAGATCCTATTGATTGCTTTACTGTGATGATCCGTTGTTGTTTGTCATCTATTTTTCATTAATAAACCTAGACACAAATCACTTCCAAACCAGGAATCCATCAAATTGAAACCTGTATACTTACAGTAGGTTGTTGTTTCATACATTGTATCAAACTTAACATATTCTTTTGTATAAAAGAGTTCTTTTCATGTTTCAAAATATATAATATTTATCGTGGTTGTTGTAATTCAAGAGATTGCAAATCCATAGGTCATATCATCTGGAATGTTTAAGAATGTTTTTTTCAGACTCTTAATCTTGTCACCCCTTGCTGTAATCTTGTTAAAATCCTTTAAAAAGGTACAATGCGTAATTAGCCTGGACAATAAAAGTTCAGATTCTGGTTAAGGATGTTGATCATTGTCTTGGGGACGACCTTGAGCATCTCTATGTAGAAAAAGTCCAAAACACCTTATACTCTATATTAAATCTAATATTATACTGATAATAAAATTAGCCTCAGTAGACATGGGCAAACCTAAAGCGTCGAAACCCATATATGCTTTACCAGAATGAGTATTATTAACTACATCAGGAGAACCCATTGCAACAACTAGTTCCCCTATTCTCGACATAGAATTTAAAATTGAAGTTTCAACACGCTTTTTACAACGCGACGTGGATAATAAACCGACTAAATACTAACACCCCTCTTCAATACAGTTCGTCAGGGCCGGATTTAGAGCTGTGGAGGCCCTGGGGCAACAAGGGAGTGGAGGCCCCTAATTATTTATCAAATAGGTTAAATAATATTTTTCTTGCAAGTGTTTCAATAAATTATTTATGTAATCGTATGGCACAAAAAGATAGAACAGGCAATCACAAACACAATACGTAAATAATCTTTTAATTAAAGCCTCTCATGCAAATGGCACCTTCCGAGCTTTTGATGATTTCGCTGAAATCTAGTTCCCGCAGTAAATCACTTTCAATGTTAAGTAGGGATAACTTTGATAGGCGGTTTTGTCCCAATGTAGTTCTTAGCCTATTTTTTATAATTTTCATTTTTGAAAATGAGCGGTCTCCAGTGCAATGGTACCATCAATACCAAGTACATTCGCAGTGTCATTTCAATGTTTGGGAATGTAGCTCTAAAATTTGATTTTCAAAAATTTTAAAATTGAACAGCTCCTTAGAAATGACTTTTTAGGGTTCCGTAGCCGAATGGCAAAAAACGGAACCCTTATAGATTCGTCATGTCTGTCTGTCTGTCCGTCCGTATGTCACAGCCACTTTTTTCCTAAACTATAAGAACTATACTGTTGAAACTTGGTAATGTTAGGGTTCGCTAATTTAAGTTTTATTTAATTAAATTGAAACGCAAAAAGACTAGTTTCCAGGCCAGTAACTATTTGATTCGAATATTTTGTGCTGGCAACACTTTGGTTTGTCATTTGGTCGTTCGATGCTTCCAATTGGCTAACCAATGAGAGGCCAGCACATGGTCATCTGTGATTGGTTGAGGACATTAAGTCGTTAACCAATCGTAGAACTCAATTTTACCGCGCAAATTATCGAAAACCCGGGAAGTGCAAAAAGGTCGGTTGGACATTCTAACTCGAACGGTTGGACGAGAAGGTTGTAAGAAGAATAAAGTTGTGTTTCTTGTTACCTGTATTTTCTTCAGTACTTCACCTAGGCATCCTGAAAGTCTTAAGTTTAATCCATAGTCTGTGATTCTTTTATATATCAGAAGTGACACGCTAACCAAACTTAAAACGTAAGTAAACGCCCATTGTTTTTATTATATTAATTCTAAATTATATTTCTTGTTGTTTTATCTTTGCAATCAAATAGTTATTATAATTGTATAGTTCATTTAAATTTGCTTAATATTTGTGTTGGTAGTTTAAAGCATAACGGTCGGATTCCGGAAAGAATGAACATTCGTTGAACAAGTGTTAGATATAAACAGTGTTTAAACCTATCTAAATAGCAGCTATAAACGTAGTAGACATAAGAGAGTGGTTGTATTGTTTCGTAAAGCGACCTACAGTATTTTATAACGGTTTAATTTTTTTTTTTTTTTTATTCTACTAAATTTTTGTCTATGTGTGTGTGTCCTAACAAGTGTCTGAAATGATCGAGAATATCATTCTATGGGGGTTTCTAAAAGGGGTACTAAAATTTGCTTATTTTTGGCGTAGGACGCACCGTTTCAGAGATATATATATATTTTTTTTAATTTAATTTTATTTTATACTCCTATTGAACCGAATAATGTCGGTGTTATTCACCATATTTTTGGTCATTGTTATTAACCATACCTATTTTTTCTGCGAGTGTTTAGATCATGGCCGAGCTACCAGGACGCAGAGAACGCTCAAATCGAGACTCCAGTCGGCGTAGACTCGAGACACCTAGTCGAGAGGATCGCTCACGAAGTCGAAGCGACCTGCGTATGCGCAGCCCGAATCCATCTCGAGATGAGCGTGACTTCCTGCTGGGACGGCAGAGAGTAGAGATGCTGGAAAAGGAATTACGCCGAGAGCGTGAACGACTTCGTGCAACGGAGGACCGTCGTCAATAACCCTCCGGGCGTCGGGAAGCCGAGCATCGGGCAGAGCCACGTGCCAGCGAGCGTCGCGAGCTCTCCGGACGTCGGGAAGCTGAGCGTCGGGCAGAGCCACGTGCCGAGCAACGAAGCAATGCTGGAGATATAAGGTCACGTAGTCCATCTTTTTCTAAGAACGATCTTGTTAGTGTTTTAAAACTATTGAAAGAGGATCTGTCGTCACAGCCACATAACCAAAATGCACAGTCGTCTCAAAAGATAGACCACCAAAATATATTGCCTAATTTCGATCCTTCAACTAAAAATCAACGTGTTGATATTTGGTTGAAAAAGGTCAACGAATGTGCGTCGGTATATGGTTGGAACGACAGAACCACCACTCATTTTGCTATGCAGAAACTCCAAGGCCTGGCTAAAATGTGGTACGAAAGTTTGAATTCCATTCTTTTCAGCTGGAAAGAATGGCAAGATAAATTGTTGAATGCATTTCCTTGTGAACAAAATTACGGCCAGACCTTGGAGGATATGCTGAAAAGGAAGAGCAAGTTCAATGAGCCCATCGAAGTTTATTACTACGAAAAGCTTGCTCTCGTAAACCAATGCGATATAGTAGGGAATCGTGCCGTGGACTGCATTATTCATGGCTTGAGTGACAGGACGCTTAGATCGAGTGCTTTGGCATTACGTTGCAATCACCCCGACCAACTTCTGCAGTTCTTGTTAAGCAATAGGGATACTCATCAGTCTTCTATGGACCGTGGCCATTTTCGTAATAAAACTGTGGACAATACTCATCAGAATAATAGCCAAAACCAAGCTCCAAAATCTATATCTAGATCGGGTCAGCCTAATGGTTGCTATAATTGTAAGGAGAAGGGGCATAGTTTCCTACATTGTCCGAAACCTCTTTTGAAGTGCCAACGATGCAATAAACTCGGTCATACAACGGAGACTTGTTTTAGCAAGCCAAGGGAAAAGCCAACGAATTCTAGCGCTACTGTTTCGAAGACAATGCGCATAAATTCTGACAAAAAGGGTACTGAAACTCCAAACTCCAAATTTATAAAAGAGGTTATTGTTAATGGGGTGCCCCTACAGGGGTTTATAGATTTTGGGAGCGATGTTACTTTGGTTAAAGAGTCTGTAACAAAGAAGCTAGGCTTGAATCACGATAACACGTCCTCTCAAATGAAAGGTTTCGGTAATAGTGTTGTGCAATCTCTAGGAGAGCTGTCGCTTGATTTGATTATAGATGATGTCAACGCCAGGGTCATTTGTAAGGTTGTGAGTGACGACTTTTTGGAGAAGCCTTTGCTGATTGGTCAGACTTACACGGAACTTCCCCATATAGTTGCTTATAAGAATGCTTCTGAATTGAAATTCTTCGACAACGGCAATAAATTGCCTTTTTCAGAAGTTGACATTGAAAGTGGAAACTCGTTAAAGGTTCGCACTTTAGGAGCTGTCAAGTTTTGGGGACCTGTTTCGATCAGAGCCAGCGTTGACCCTACCATTAGTGGCAGTATTTTACTGAAAAATAGTGTTGCAGGAAAACCTAATAAGCAATTTTCAGTTTGCGGAGGACTTTATAATGCGACAAATGGATGTGTGAATATAGTTGTTATTCCCCATGCTAGTTTCTGTCTGATTCCAAAGGATAAGGTCTTTAGTCGAGCTGAAAAGGTCTATTTTGTCAAGAGGGTTGTCGTAGAGTCACCTGAACTGATGAGTGATGCTGCCGATAATAAATTCGATGAGAGCCAGGTTCGCATTTGTCAAAAGGTACCTGATGATACTAGGAAACTGTTACTAGATTTGCTCAGAAAGTACAATAGATGTTTTGCGTCATCCTTGAAAGATCTGGGTTGTACTAACGTTGCCCAAATGAAAATAGAGCTTAACAGTCAACGTCCCGTTGTATACCGTCCGTATCGACTGTCACATCACGAGCGCTCGCAGGTGCGTACAATGGTAGATGAAATGTTAGATTCGGGTATAGTGCGCGAATCATCTTCCGACTATGCTAGTCCTATTCTGCTTGTACGCAAGAAAGATGGATCTCTTAGAATGTGTGTAGATTACCGCATGCTGAATTCTGTAACTCTTAAGGAGAGATATCCAATGCCAATCATTGAGGATGAAATAGCTCGCCTTTCTGGTCAGGCCTGTTTTATTTCTTTAGACCTCGCGTCTGGTTATTACCAGGTACCACTCGTGAAGCAAAGTAAGCGATTTACCTCATTTGTCACGCCGGACGGCCAATATGAGTTTAATCGCATGCCGTTTGGCTTGGCAAATGCGCCTGCTGTATTTCAGCGCATGATCAACACAATTCTAGGGTAAGCTCGTTTCTGTAAGGCAACCGCATATATGGACGATATACTAATTTTTGGGAAAGACTACTCGGAATGTCTGAAAAATTTTGAAGACGTATTACAATTGTTACAAAAGGCGAATCTTACTTTGAATTTATCGAAATGTGATTTCCTGCGCGATAAAATCGACTATCTCGGATACGAAATAGGAGCAGCAGGAGTAAGGCCTGGGGAGAAAAAGATCTCCAGTGTAATGAATTTTCCGCGTCCTGAAAATGTACACAATGTTCGCCAATTTCTCGGGCTAGCAAGCTACTTCCGAAAATTCGTTAAAGATTTTGCCTTGGTAGCTTTTCCACTCAGCAAATTGTTAAAGAAATGTGTACTATATATATAATGTGGGGCGATGATCAGGAAACTGCTTTTCAGGATTTGAAGGTTAGGTTGATAAATAGACCCATTCTCGTAATATTCGATCCATCAGCAGAGCTGGAACTGCACACTGATGCGAGTAGGATAGGTATCGGAGGTATCCTTCTTCAGCGTTCAGTAGATAACACGCTGCGACCGGTTGCATACTATAGTAGGCAAACATCGCCGGAAGAGAAGAATTTCCATTCCTATGAGCTGGAAACATTAGCTGTGGTTTGTTCCCTACGAAAGTTTAGAGTTTATTTGCTAGGGAAAGACTTTAAAATCGTTACAGATTGCAGCGCCCTTAGGTCTACTTTTACTAAAAGGGATCTCATTCCTAGGATAGCGCGCTGGTGGCTACAATTGCAAGAATTTAATTGCACAATCGAATATAGAGCCGGTATAAAAATGGGACATGTTGACGCGCTATCCCGTAATCCTGTAGTCGAATCCGAGGACAATCAATCTGATAATCTTCCAACCGTTATGGCCATTTCAAGTGAAGATTGGTTACACACCCTCCAACTTGGAGATTCGGAACTTAGGAGGATTAGAGATATTTTGGATAGTAGTCTAGATCAAAAAGGCTTGCAATATATTAAGGAAAACTACGTCGTTAAGGACAACAAGTTATTTCGTTGTGTAGGTGAAAACAAAGGAGATGTGCGCTGGGTAGTACCGAAGGGTGCGAGATGGCAGTTATGTCGGATGAATCATGACGATATCGGTCATTTTGGGGTTGAAAAGACTTTGGAACGATTAAAGAAAAGTTATTGGTTCGCAAAAATGACACGATTCGTAAAAAAGTACGTAAGCGCCTGCATTGAATGTGCATACGCTAAAAATAATCAAAGTGGTAAAGAAGGTCTTCTTCACCCTATAACGAAAGTGGAGGTACCGTTTCACACACTACATATTGACCATCTCGGACCCTTCGTGAAATCCAAACGAGGTTTTTCTTACCTACTAGTAGTAGTTGAAGCTTTCACAAAGTTTTGTTTCGTCAGACCGGTTCGGAACACGCACACTCTAAACGTAATAAGGGTGCTAGAAGACATATTTAGGATATTTAGAACTCCTGATCGCCTCGTTAGTGACCGCGGCAGCTGCTTTACGTCGCATATGTTCAAAAGATTTTGTCTAGACGAAGGCATTAAACATATCCTGAATGCTGTCTCTAGTCCCCGATCAAACGGTCAAGTAGAGCGGTATAACCGCACAATTCTCGGCTCTATGAAGGCTTTAAGCGTGAAATATGGCGAAAAAGAATGGGATTGCCACATAGGAAGGATTCAGTGGGGTCTAAACAACACTATCCAAAAAACGACCGGCAGGACGCCAGCTGAGGTGTTGTTTGGTACCTCTATGAATGTTTCGGCAAATCCTATCCTTAATGAAATTTCTGACGAAACTCGCGAGTCCACTGATTTACCCACTATACGCCAAGAAGTTAAAAGTAGGATAGAAAATGAGCAGATCAAGCAAAAACGGTATTATGACAAGGGTAGGAAGCCTGCACGCGCATACGCGGAAGGCGACCTTGTTAAAATAACAAAAACTTGTTTTAATAATGAAGGGCAGAGTAAGAAGCTCTTGCCGTCGTATATCGGTCCCTATCGGGTTACAAAAGTCTTGGGTACTGACCGATATGTAGTAGCTCCAGTACCTGGTTTATGTAATACACAAGGCAAGCGTCCAACGACTGTTGCTGCGGATCGCATGATGCCTTGGATCCACGTGGCTGCATTAGATGTGAACGAGAACTCTGAATCTACTTCCGACACGGATGATGATTAGATATGCTCAATTTAAGTTTTGGTGGCCCTTGTGAGGCAGGTTACTACAGAATGGTTGTTGTGTTGTTTCAGATTTTAATGCGAGAATCGATTGGTTCGCATCTGATCAACTATGCCAGAGCTACTCGTTCGTCTTGCTCCTGTTGCACAAGCTTAATCGATCGGCTTGAGCAAATGGTCAGCAAAAGCTCCCTCGATTAATCGATCGTCGAGGTAATCTTTTAAGTATATCGACTAATCGATCGTGTCGATAATCAGGTATCCCGATTAATCGATCATTGGGTCCTGAGTTCTGTAATGGATTAAACACAACTAATCGATCGTTGTGATATCTACACCTTGCTATGATTAATTTGAAGTTGCTCTTGCGTAGAAATCTGTACATCTCTATAACCTAAACAATTTTGTAAATAGATACTAAATATTTAGATATTTCATGTTTTATTTAGTTATAACAATAGTTGTATTAATTTATAAAAATTTTTGAATATTCAGTAAATGAGTTTTAGTTTTAGTTTAGATAGTAACTATAAAGTTTTGAATGTTAATTATTTTGTATGATTATCAGCATAGCATTTGAATTTATTTTGAAATATTGTGTACATGAATTGTTAAGTTTGTTCAACTGACCTAATTCCGATTGTTAGGGTTCCACCCGGTACCGTGTGCAGGGACGCACACGATATCAGGATGGTCGATTGTTAGGGTTCGCTAATTTAAGTTTTATTTAATTAAATTGAAACGCAAAAAGACTAGTTTCCAGGCCAGTAACTATTTGATTCGAATATTTTGTGCTGGCAACACTTTGGTTTGTCATTTGGTCGTTCGATGCTTCCAATTGGCTAACCAATGAGAGGCCAGCACATGGTCATCTGTGATTGGTTGAGGACATTAAGTCGTTAACCAATCGTAGAACTCAATTTTACCGCGCAAATTATCGAAAACCCGGGAAGTGCAAAAAGGTCGGTTGGACATTCTAACTCGAACGGTTGGACGAGAAGGTTGTAAGAAGAATAAAGTTGTGTTTCTTGTTACCTGTATTTTCTTCAGTACTTCACCTAGGCATCCTGAAAGTCTTAAGTTTAATCCATAGTCTGTGATTCTTTTATAGTAAGTAGATGTATTCTGTAAACCGCATTAAGATTTTTACACAAAAATAGAAAAAAAAAACAATAAATTTTGGGGTTCCCCATACTTAGAACTGAAAAACAAAAATTTTTTTTTTATCAAACCCGTACGTTTGGGGTATCTATGGATAGGTCTTCAAAAATGATATTGAGGTTTCTAATATCATTATTTTCTAAACATGTGATGATCTGTGTCCGCAAGTGGTAAAATGTGTGTCCCCCTCCTCTAATTTCTAAAGTAAGAGGAGGAAAATTCTGAAAATATTTAGGATTGTAGAACGTAAAAAAAACTATCAACGAAAATTGGTTTCAATAAGATATAATTTTTAGTTTTTGAGATATGGTACTTTTTCATCAAACTGCAGCAGTAACTTTGTTTTTGATAAACATACTATGAAAAACAAATTTAGTTTTGCGGTTGAGTGGAAGTTTACTAACTAATACTACTGAACAACTAATGAATGACAGTTCAAAATATTGTTATTATATTGTTTGGGGCTATGGAACCCTGTCTGCGAGTAAGACTCGCACTTGGCCGGTTTTTATAGTCTGTTTTGAATAAGTTAATCAAAGATGCAAATTGAACGAACTCATTACCAAGACTAGGTTTTAAATCGTCTTTGTAAACTTTTACTAATTCATCTGCTGCAGCATACAAATTTGCAGCATCCATCTCCTCTAAGTGATTAAAAAATCCAAATTTTTAACGTACGTCGTATGCATGCAATCTTTCAGTAAGAGAAACACATAGCTGATCGATCACTGTGATGAAGCCTGCCACCTGGATCCAACCTCACATTTCTAGTTCTAGTGTGAGATTATACGTACTGGTCAGTACTTGATCTTTCTTTAGCAGCTTCTTCGTATTTCTCAAACTCGTCTCTTTTGGATTCAACAAATAATTTCAGTGATTTCATTGCATGCACTGCAGACTCAAGAGTCATCTTCGAGTCCTGCAAGATCTTGTTTGTTCTCATCTTCTCCAGAAGATGTGTTGCTTCAATTCTCAAGATATCTTTTTGCTCCTTATCACAATATATGCTGGTAAGAGCTTCTTTGATTTCAGAATAACCGTTGATAATAAAATTCGTAGCTTCAGCTCGTCGGTATCGCTAAGCGTTTTCAACACGTGGAACTGTTTGTTTTGTCCGATAATTTTTCATTTAGAATTCGGTATATTTCTGTACTTACTGTGAAAATGTATATAAATTCTGAACGAAACTAAAGAATTGAACAGCCGATGTGCAAGCATTAGCAGCAGCCTTTCCAACTAAATTAAGAGAATGAACACTTGAACATGGTACAAACACTAATAAAGGATTTTACTCCAAAATCAGAGCTTGCATGCCTTTGTATTTGCCGCTCATATTTGCAACATTATCGTATCATTGGCCGCGACAATCAATTTGGCATAAACTTAAATTCAACCTTACCTTAGATCAATTTCACGTAATTTTTGTTTATTTTCATAAAAAATTTGGTTGTAACTCACGACGCCATTACGATTGACTGTGGCTTGCGAATATCGGGGACTACGTTTTACCAATGAAAACAACTAGATGTCGCTAATAGTTTCGTTGCAATAAAAAAGGATCATCTCGCCTCAACGGATCATCTCGTACACCTTTCCTCTAGTTTGAACCTATTTTTTTACTTTCCGTTCACGGCTTCTATCGCCCACCGGCATATCGTTATTAAACGCGACTTATTTGCCTATTCAGTGGTGAGTTGGGTAGCATTTCTATCTTTTGATGGAGGTATGTGAGCCTCATAGCCAAGCGACTGTATGTCATAAATGCTGTCCCTGAACCCTCTGTCTAATATAAACACATCTGTATGAGCCAATGTAATAAATGTTCATCTTGGTTCATTATATTATGCAGAATCTTGCATCCGATGTTACAGCAGGTTATGGGCCTAAAACATCGATTATGTAACCTACGCTGGTAGTGGATAAAAAAGGCTTTAATAAGTTCCTGAACAGGGGCAGACTGTAACTTTTTCGTTGAAATAAAAAGTAGGAACTTTTTTAAATATATGATCCGTTAGCTATTAAAATCAAAACAGTATTCTCCTCATTCCCATTCTAGACGATCTCTTCTAAAACATGAACTACTCCAAGATGACTCGAAACAAAATCTTGGGTAAGACATTATCTTGTCATTTTAATTTGTTTTAGAGTTCTCTGCGTGATGTTTTAAAGAGCGTCACCAGTCTCTCGTTAGATTCACCAGTTCTGAGCTTCGTCAAGTATACACCTAGAACTATGAACACTTTCATTTAAAGACGTTTTCAACACATTGACTTCTGTGCTCGTAAATAGGTAGATAATCCAGTATGCCACCTACCTCAAACTTCCACACGTAAGTACGCTTCTGGTCGAAAGCCTTGCACGGCAAGGAGTCCTGGTATCGAAGGCGGCGGCGAGCATGGGCACTGATTGTTCCAAAAAACACCATCCAAATTGGCACAGCACTGCGTGAACGTCTCACACAATAGATACTCCACGGCAGTGTAGAAAATGGGTAAAACTTGTCTTATTCACGGAATAGTTTCTCAATAAAGTGAGAGGTGACCGATACTATCTGATCACGCAACCGAACAAACCAAAACCGCATCGGGCGTAGGTTGCACGAGTGTCGGCCACGATTCCAAACCGACGGTAGTCGGGTGACAAAACATAAATCATCTTCCCTCTAAAGATGAGCAAAGATCCAACAACTTCTTATTGGTCCGTACACACAGACTGGCTTTGAGAGCATCGGCCGGGGCCCTTTTTTTCGCGCGAGTTATACGCTTGGAACTGGGCGGCTAACTAGGCAGCTGTCGGCGCATGCGGGTCGCGGAGCGAGAGGGGATGCAATCGGAGCCGGTCGGCCGCGCGAGCGTTAAAAAGCAGCCGGTCGGCTCCTCCTATTATTTCACACTAAGCGCGTTAGGTTTGCTCTCAACAAGCTCTCAATAATAAAAGAAGTGACATGTAAAAATAAATGTGATTACAGTGAATAAAAAATCTGTTTTAAATATCATAAAAAATCCTCATCTCCGCGCCGGTGTGTGTGAGCCTTAATGTGGTTGTTGGCATAAATCCTAACAGTAAAAGTACTTTGGAAAGATAGTTAATTCTGCCCCAGCGCCCAATTATCATATATATTAATAGATTGATATCTTCAAGAAGAATATTTCTTGTTTTGACAACTTTTCTTGATTCAGAGTCAGAGGATGCCCAATCAACACCAAGTTAGATCAATACATCAAACAGACTACGAATTAGCAAAAGTTTAATTAAAGTCTCCGCCAGATGAGAAAAACTTTTTTAACATCTATTAATTAAAATGGTGGTAACCGTAATACTATTACGCCTTTCTCTTTCGCCATTTCACCAACTGCCTATTTTTGATAAAAACTTTTCACCGATTGGACTTTTACCATCAAATGGGCTGTTGTGTCCTGTTGGTCGAAGATGATTTCTTTATTTTGTAACTAGTCCACTATCTGTTGCTTTCTCCAAGATGACGTGGGTATTTTTTCCAATCTTCTGAAAGTCAATGTATAAAATTTTGAATAATCAACAAAAAAATGGTTGCCTTTACCCTCAGCATTGAGGAATACGACGCGAGGAGGAAGATTTATAAGTCTAGCAAGAGATTCAAAAGTCAGGTAGAATCTAATGAGTACACAGAAGTAATTAAAGTAAACAGAATCACATTCACTAATCAGCTAATGATTATTAATAAAACGTATTTTTTAACTTTTTCAGTTTCTGCTATTGTCTTTGTAATATTGTATACGAGGCCGTTTGTGTTGTCGTAGATGCTATCCTTATTATTCTTTATATAATATTTAATCCTCGTGGTAGCATGCTTCCAAACATCAGCAGTTGAAATCTTACATAGCTTCTTCATATCGTACATTTCAATTTTTATGAGATGCGGCGCTTGGTCTCCGTCGTCGGAATTAGTAGAAATGTATGATGCACCATCTCTCGCGGCTCGTGCCACGGTTGACGATAACAGTTTCTTCTTCTTTTTTTGTGTGCCACTTCAAAAAAAATATCAATCGGTTGCGATTTCCTCTTTCCATTATCGCATGTGTTATTAGTGATGATGTCATCGCTCTCTTCTTCGTGTTGAGGCGAGAGCGGTGAGTAGTAATACTGTTTATAGGTATTATCTCTGCAACAACAGAGATTTCATGCAAAAATATAAGCCCCAAATGCATTGGCACAAAATGTTCAGTCATTATTTCTCTTGCTGTTGTTATAAGTTTTGAAAGGGTGCTTCGAGGTATTCATTCATCGGCATGGCAAATTGGATCATACCCAAACCTGGGTGACTAGTCGGCCCTTGTGCTGGGAAAACGTTGAACTAACATATATAACAGCACACCATAAAATGTATTCAAATCGGTTTCAGTAAAAACTGTACAAGTATTTGGGTTTGTTTGCACCGAGTACAAATTGGATTGTTCCACTATTTTCTTAGTAAAATCAGGAGTGATGAAATAACTAAAACACTGATAAGATTTTTCCAGTTGTTCTATCTCAGGTCCATAATCTGTACAACCAAGAAAAACAATTTGACCTTAATTATTCTTCTTTTTCCTTATGCTTAGATAAGATATCAGCTCGTTCATTGCTACAAGTCAAGTCGTTGGCCGGTTTGGCGTTTTCGATTTTCCTCTTTTCTTCGAAGAGAATTTTATCGAGTCTAGTGTCCACATACATTTCGTAAATCTTAATGTCGTTCGATCGCCAGACCAATCGTCTTTAATTCAATAAAAGGCGGTGGGAATGCTTGAAGTAGATCCCTGAGGAGTTACCTGTTCCCTTGTGTCTTCAATTAGAGGAGGATCAGCTTCAGCTGCGTCTTCTTCGTCAGCTTCAGCTACATTTTCTTCTTGTAATACTCCATAATTTCCCCAGCCTAATGGTACTCATCTTCATCAGAATCTAAAAAAATAAAATAATGAAAGTTAGTTCGATCATCGGCTCCACGCTTTTACAAGTGAGGTACAGCACGGTGATGTAAATTTACATTACACAGTTTTGACTAAATTTCGATAAGTATTACAGTGTATCATGCAAAAAATATAACTAAATATTTAAAAACAAACCTGCTTTTTTCCAAAATATATATTCTGCCATTCAAATTGTCGTATAATTTCCAAAAATCAACTCGTACATACCACATTCACTGAAATAACAAACTTCAGTTGGCACTAACCATGACGTTTGTTTTTTTTTTTTTAATTTTCACTTTTCGTTTTACTTAGTAGTTCAATATAATGCAGCCAGTGGCAAAAAAAATAGATATCGATATTTTTAATTGCTTTTTTTTCTCTTTTAGGGTCAATTTATACTAACGCAGAGTCGGACCGCATCGAAGCGTCAAATTCTTTACAACTAAAGCGAAGCCGCACGAATGCGCGCGTATTTGCCAGAACACGCGCGCACTCTTTTACGTGTAGTAATGGGCATCAACAGCAGTGCTATTGAATCACTTGCCAGTTGACTCTCGTAGCTGAAACGTGTGTAAAATGGTTGACATTGATCTTGCTATGATATTGCTTATATCGGAAGTTGAAGAAGAAGAAAACGAAGAAAGAAGAAAAAAAAAGCGGAATTATAATGTTCAAAACTTGGGGAAGAAAATACGTATTTGTGATGAATTAACTTATCATAAACTGATTAATTTTTTGAAGAATTTCCTGAGCATCACTGCGGTTTGCGATAGGAGGGTGGAATGCATTTATTAAAGCGGCAGCCACTTCAAAGTGTACCATTACATTTATTGACGCTCTATTAAAAAAATCTTAGCGGAAAAGCTTAAAATCTCGCTTAAACCTACCATTCACTACTTCTACAACCCACATATTTTTACTGTTCTCGATTTATTGGCTTCGAGGGTTGAAAGTTGAGATTCACTGTTGCAAAGAAGATGGTACATAATTATGTCCTATAGCCACATTCATTGAGTAAGGGCAAGGCATCCCGGAAGCCCCTAACAATATAAACGCATCTCCAGGTTCAAAGTACTGCCTTAGAACTGAATCATATTTTCTAAATTCTTTAATAATTATTTCAGCATCTGAAGTTGTCGCTGGATAGGGACCCCAAACATCAATTATGTATCCGTCTGTACAAACAATCAACAACAACGGTTTAACAAGATTTTGATACATATGCAAACTGTTATGTCTTTTTTTGGTACTATAATTTGAGCTTTTCGGCACGTAAACGTATGTGCCATCTAAAACAACTATAGGTTTTACTCCACCATTATGGCTACCAAACAATTCATTTGGAATAAGAAGATTCCTATCAATTATTTGCTGCTTATTTATATGATTAAGTCCCAAGTGATGGGGCACAAAATAATCATACAAGAGACTTCTAGCTTTACTCAGTAGAGTACATAAATTAGTTTTAGGAATTTGCAGAAATGTTAACAATCGATCACCTGAGTCCCCAGTCCTAAGTTTAATTAAATAAGCAGCTAATGCTGTAGAACCCCTTTTAAGGTTCAGAAACTGAGCCACTTCATTCAATATCTCTCTGAATTGATCTTTATTGAAACCAACCCAGTGGTAGAAAATATGGTCTTCCATAGACTCAAACATTTTCGAAATCCAAAAAATTTCTTTCGGACTCTTTTAACGAAAACATATCTTGGATTTGATTCCCACTAAATGTGTTAATAATATTATCACTTATATCATTGAGAAAGTCCCACGATGTGCATGTTAAGTGAATATCACAAAGGCGATTATTTGGAGGTACATAATATTTATACATTTTAAGTCAATTGAGTCTATTAGAATCAAAAACCGCAATGTCCGTATCCGTGTTTTTTTCACAATACATCTATTTTGAATTATTGATCGTTAGTACATTCAGTGGTTTGTGTACTATAACAAAAATAAAGTAAATATATCATGTAATGGTCGCATATTAATGGAATTACGTAGATTCGTCACAGTAACAAGAAAATTGAATAAATAGTCTGGACTTTGCTGTTTTTGAAATAAACCACTGGACTTTGCTGTTTTTGTTGCACGCGTCTGATGGACATTGCTTATTTTGAAACATACCTATTTTTATGTAGTCCTCCGGCCGCGTCTGTCTGTCTGTCCGTCGGAATGAACTCATGACATGCCATTTGCCGACATTTAACAGTGTATCCTTTGCGGCGGTTATCCAGTCAAATACTGAACACTGTGTAAGTAATCATTAAGCAACCAAAATAGTTACATAGGTACTCACAAGGATAATAACGAGAGGTTATGTTTTATTTAAAATCCATTTACTTTGTTTATATATATAGTACAGAATTTGAAAATATAAAATATTATTTAAAGTACTAAAATCTGACGCGCATGAGATTAGGACATGTTTGTTCCCCAGCCCATCTCGCCAGGCTAAAAATTGTTGACGACCCTGTTTGTGAGTGTGGCACATTATATGCGAATATATAATATGGGTGATCTGAATCATTTCAAAATTGGCGGTACTTTTATTTAAAAATTAAAAAAAGATATTACATACTTAATGTTTAATGAATTAAAAAAAATATTATATAAAAAATATCAAACTAAATTATTAATGATGGTAGCTCCTCTTGGACTTGGCACATCGATTCTTCAGGGTTATCGTCGTCTCCGTCGTCACCAACATTATGATGTACTGGAATATCGTGTGGCAGTACTCGAGCAAAATATCCTAAGGTATCTAAACTGCGCCAATCATCGCCGTAATGAGTTTTAAGTAATTGGCCGACGTCTCTCAGTTTTAACTGTTTTATTGACACTCCTTGTGTCATTATAGTCGGTGCAATCATTGCAGAGGTTTTATTTTTTTTGCAAATACTTTTATACTGACCTAAGTCTTGTCGATAGTGCAATTCACCTCGAAGGCCCACCATGCCACTACATTTGCTGCTTCTTTTTAGATAAAATCTTTTACATTTAGCAAAAGGTACATGCCACTTACCAACATTTAAAAATATGTCTTTTAACGTGCTTTTCCAGTCGAAGATTTGACATGTTGTTGCTACGTTAATAACCGTTGCATGTTGACTTACTACATCTATGTATTCACTAGGATTTATTATATTTTCCATTTTTCGCAGTTGCTTTTCAATGTGGGCAAAGACTCGGTCAGCGGGAAGAAATGAGTGACCCACTACGGGGAACACTATTTCTATAATTTTAATTTGCGTTGGTGCATGATGGACTAACCATTTCGAAAGCATAGCTATTAATATAGAGTTTTTATTCTGTCCCGCGCATCCATCCGCCATAATCCGAAGTAAATTACATTCAGGTGTAAATTCAGTATTACAAAGTCGATGATAAACTGCAGATGAAATAAGATTTGAATCCTTGGCGTATTCATCTTCGGTCCAGCAGTAACTGAATGTATTTTGCTTCGTCAATGATGATTTTGAACTGCCTTCTACTATCGTGAAATTAAAAAAATAAAGTTGTCTCGAGTAATAGGTACTCTGATCTGGAATTTTAGGTAGTACCATATTTTTTTGGCAGTCAAAGGATATTATTTTTATTGAAGGGTCTTCTATTTTCAACATATCAAAAAATGCCTTTGCACGTCTCTTGTGAACTGTTTTTTCAAACATCAACCGACTTTTATCAGGCTCTTTCGCGACTTTTATTTTTTCCGTCAACTGCAAACAAGTTGAACATACATCAACACGAGGTGACCCAAATCCTAAATTGAAACATGTATTAAATATATTTCGGAAATATAAGGCCTTTACTTTGAGATGTTCAGCTGTCTGGTCATTATATATTTTGGCCATTTTATTTATACTCAATTCCGACGACAAATACATTCGCTTAGAACTGCCTCTGCAATAATGAGCTTCATTGCATTTAAATTTCTTTATGAATGAAATTACATTTTGTTTTTATCTTTGTATTTATGTGACTTATGGTCACCACCACGGTTTTCCTTTGGGCATTTCCCTTCTAAATAATACTTCTTTAACACATTTTCTATCCGATACCTTTTGATGTGCAATATTTGTAAATAAGCTTTTTGGCAAACAAATATCATCTTTTTTGAGATTTACAGTAAATCCTGTACATTCTTTGCATAGCTCTGGTATTGTAACGCTTAGTATTAGACCGAGGACGACGACGTTTTGTTTGCACAGCTATAACATGTTTTAATATGAGCATATCTTGTTTTACTTTGTCGTTTACGGCGTAAAAAGATTCATGAAAAGATTGTAAGTCATTCATACTAATTTCAGAGCATTGCAGCTTTTTGTCTCTATGTGAACATGTTGGCTTAACAGGTAAGTCTTTTGGAGCGTATCTGAAACAACAAAATTTCAGATCTGTACTCATTTAGTTTATTTATTTTTTTACCTGCCACGTACGGTGATACGGTATTATTAGATATACTGCATTTGGTTAGGTAATTAACTATTGTTGCTGAGAAATTTTTAGAGCAAATGTTTTTACTGTTTCATTATGCTTCAATGGTAAACAAAACTTAAAATAAACATACGAACAATGACGATTGACTTCATAGTAAAGCTAATACTCAGAATATAATACATTAACTACGTTTAGTAAAGTGTGATAGGCAATTTTTGTATGAAATTAAAATTTGTGTATAAAAAAATGAAATAATGAACTTTGGCCAAAGAATATAGTAGACTTTGATTTTATTCGCAAACATATTTTAATAGTCTATAATTAAAATACATATAATCATAAATGAACTGTATAAAAAAAATGCGAATTTCATGTTTAAATGGGGTGAAAATTTCATTTTTGTAAATAAATTGTACAATAAAAGACGTTAAAAAGTCATTATAAACTAAGTTTGAAAACTTTAAAAACAACGTATCAAAACTATCTGATTGTGGTTTACTCACCGGTCATTTTTGGTCTTGTTTTTTTGCCAGTTTGCTCTATTAACTCGGCGTTTTCGAGCATATTTATTCATTTTATATATTTATTCAAATAACTTAAAATTGGCACAGTAGATACAATATAAATCTTAAACATAATGAAGATATATCAAAGTTCGATGCCTGAACTAGGTTAAACCTGTATCACAGGCGGCATGTTTCTAATAATTACTATTTGGACAACAGATTTCTTAACAATATTTAGCAAACGTGAACAAACATAATAGTGTAAAAAGTTAGTATAAGTTTATATATTATGATGATTATGCTAATGTACTAAAACGCTATTACAAGATACGACCAAAAATATTAAGGTCACACATGTGGATAATATCTAAGGAAAACAATTTTAGCACTTAAATGCTAATACTAATATTATGATTGTCAGCAGTACTTATATACAAGTTATTATTGCAAAAAAACACAGTCAAGGCATTTTAGTTGCGGGCAAAAATTTGCTAAGACAGCGAAAATCAACGACAAAATCATCGACCTAAAGTGTGAGGCACTAGGTGCCCTCATAATCGACGGAGTTTATGTATCTGAGCTCAGCTATTTTTCTAGCAGGGGCATTCAGCGTCCCCCGTTTTGTGGTCACTGGCCTTTTTGAAGCGGGTGCAAGTCGCGCATCTAGGAGTGTCCGCTTTCTTCGCGCATTCGGACATCATATGACCTACTTCACCGCAGTGACCACATTTAGAATTTACTTCTCTGCAAGATTTGGCCGCATGGCCATACTGTTGGCATTTATAACACCTCGTGTCATCTTGTCCCGTCAGGGATTTCACTAATGTGAAATCCCTGACGGGACAAGATGACCAATTTATGAAAATCCGTGATTGAGGTATTAGAATTTTGCGTATGTTGGCCGCTACTTGAATAACGTAGTTACAGGTCGCTGCCTCTCTCTTCCCAGATTTGTGGCTTAATTTGACAAAGGTCAAGAAGGATTCCAAGGACATTGCTGGTAACTTGTCGGCTACATTTTGTTCGTAAATGCACTTGAAGACCTCATTTTCAGCCAAGGAAGTCGGCACTCCTACAACCACAATCCGGGGTTTGCGCTTGTTGGGTTCATCAGCGGTAAGTCCAGATGTAGAGAGCTGGACTGCGTTCTTCAGCTTATCAGCGTCATGTTTAGTCTCGGTACTTATTATCACGCCACCATTTTTCGTTTTCCGGACACCACGTACTTGCAGCTTCATTTGTTCGGGCCGTATGATTTTTTGTACCAGTTCTTTTGTTTCGTCACTTGTTTTCAATATATCATTAGGATAAATGGCGACAGAGCTTAAATGATTAGGTCGAACGAATTGGTTAGATCCCTTTTTGACCATATCGGCAAAAGAAGCATTTCCCGCAGAACTAGAGTCCCGTATCGTCTGCTTGAGCTCCGAAATATGTTCTGTCAGGTCGCGCTGTTGTTTAAGGCTGTCTATCATGTTATCCGCGTGAATAGCTTTCTGCTTCAGTGACTGGTACAGGACTGCCATTTGTGATGTACCAGATTCGACTTTACGGCAAAGATTTGTGATTTTCATTTTCTGCTCGGTGTTGAGTTTCCCATCCGCGGCAATAGAGCAAACTTCATTCAAGTACTGCTGGATGGTGGACATCCATCGTTGGATTTCAGGCGTTGACACCATAACATCGGCCGTGGCCGACTGCGACGGTGAGGCGGAATGTTGCGCTGGCCCCCTAGGATTACAGGGACTGTTTTCCGTTTTGTTAGTTTTTACTTAAAGTTCACTATTTCGTGTCCATTGTTCACTTAAACTGCACACTAAGCACTATTACTTTGTGCATTACGACAGTAATACGCTAAAGGAGGTCACTATTATTAAAGTATTAATTAAATATTGCTACTGAGCAGTGGCGAAGGGTGAAAATATTGAAAGGGGAAGCCGAAGAAAAAAATGAGAATTATAATTTTGTTTTTCTTCATCGCATTTTTCAATTTTCGCTTTAATTATCAGCCAACCCGAAAACCCCGAAAATGACACCCATGACGAAAAAAACAGAAATTTACGTCGCGCGTTGGCGCTATTTTTAATTTTGGTGTATTTATCAGCGACCTCGAAAACCAGGAAAATGTCACCCATGATAAAAGTACCAAAAATTTTCGAAGGATCCAACTTGTTCTTTTTTTCATAACTTATGTAATGGAATGATTAAATGCACAAGAACTACATAAAACACTGTATAAAAAAAAATAAAAATATAATATAAAAAACCTTTTTGAAACAAGCTTTTATATAAAGAAGAAGAAAATAAATCTTAGAAAAAATTAAACCGATATAGGATAATTTTCACAAAAGCTTGTCGCGTTTAGTTTTTATAGCATTATTCACGCGACAAGCTTCAGGTATTATGTTTATTCATAAAAAGTGAACGCGTAAATTTACAAAGTTTCATATCCGTGCTAACCGCTGAGGAGTTCCCTCGTGAGGAGACGATCCTGGCGGTAGGATGAGTTCATGATACAAATCGTGATTATCCATCAAATATGAGCTAGTATGCAACGTTACGTGTCTGTGCTATTAAATGTTGAGGAGTTCCCTCGTGAGCAGACGATCCTGGCTGCAGGATGAGATCGTGATAGAATTCATGTTTATCCATCAAATATGAACGTGCATACAAATTTTCTTGTCTGTGCTATTAACGGTTGAGGAGTTCCCTCGTGCGAAGACAATCCTGGCTGCAGGATGAGTTCATGATACAAATCGTGATTATCCATCAAATATGAACCTGCATGCAAAGTTTCGTGTCTGTGCTATTAAACGCTGAGGAGTTCCTTCGTGAGGAGACGATCCTGACTGCAAGATTAAGTTATGTTTGTCATAAGAATGTATTGATTTTAGAAACAAAGGTGTGTGGAAAATTTCAGCTCCATCAGACGTTGGGAAGTGGTTATAATTTAACTTTCTATACATACAAACACTGTTGTAACTCGATAAACTTCGGCTTACCTAGTCCCTACAAAACGCTGCTGATAGCCGCGAAGTCACGTGTCCGCGTCCATACGAATTTAGTTCTAAATTCTGACACCCAAGCTCCGGCTTACTTTTGGCGCCACATGTAGCTTTCCTTGTTGACATGAAAAATGTTGGTATTATTTTTTTTCAATCCGATGTATTTAATGCCTGTACTGTAATGTGATAACCACAGATGTGTACATAATTTACTAATTGACTACAGTAGACACTGGACACTACGTACATTGCCTTGCTCTCAAAGGTAAGCCGGCAGGAATCGGCTTCTTAGGTGCCTTCGGGCCTGCTACTGAGCACGTCTGTTTGCTGCGAGTGCACAATGACTATCAAAATTGTCCACCTCTTGGGGATAACATTCCATAGTTCACTTATGTATAAAAATTATAGCTTATAAATCTGTTTTAACACGTAAACAACGAAATAAACGAGAGCACTCCTAACAGCAAATACCATAATCCGCCATACTGCTTAAGCGACTGTGATTGGTTGAGATGGACAATGCTTGTTCGGATACATACACAAGTGGACAATGCTGTTTTTGTAGCAAACATTGATTTTTGAATGTAAATTTCTATATAAAAGAAAAAGAAAGAAAGAAAACATATTTATTTGGCACATGCCACAAATGCACACAATAAAAAATAAAACATAAAACTTAGAACTAAAACTGAAAAAGATAATATTGTGTGTCTCACGGCTGCGCCAAATATAACACATATAACATACATACATATACAAGGTGTTGTTTTGCAACCTCGTCAAATTCTAGGAGGTAACTATGCTAATGATTCTCGACCCGAATCAATAATAAAATGAGTTGGTAATTTTCTTTTTTTTATTTATTTACTGAAATCGGTAACTGTGAACCACCCGTGTTTTAAACACGGGCCGTCTGATCCCTACCTTATAACGTCGCTTACACACAAACAAAAAACCTCAAACATTTTTTCGATAATTTTATAATCCCTAAACCACGCTATGGGGGTTATTCTGAAATATTGACAAATTTAAACAACAAAAAAATGCAGTGTTTTTTAATAATTTACTAGGTACCGTAATTTATATTGAATATTTATGTCTTTTGTGACAACATCCTGAATTTTGACGAGGATGCAAAACAACACCTTGTATATGACATTGCGGTTTTAGTTTCATATTGAATAAATAAAAGTTTTATTTTTTCACTGGAGATTCTTATGCCATAGATAACTCAATTTTAGTTTTTTATGGACATTGCGGTTTTTGATTCTAATAGACTCAATTGTTTTCGCATTTTAATTGTTATTCGGTTTCTTTCATGCCTCCGACATTCACAAAACATTTACTTTGAGTTTCAACAGCTCGATAATTAATAATCAGGTAAACCAATAAGAGTTCCAACAGTAGGTGCCCTAGGTGCAGAATAAGTTTCTTGCCTTGTTGGGGGTTCTTCTAATTGAGGAATGTCCTGACTATTTGGCTCATTACAAGCTGATAAAGTTGCACCAGATGTTGAGGGGCCTGATTGGAAATGCCGGGATGCCCTATTTGCTCGCACCCAACAAGAGTGACAGACAAGACTTAAAGCACCAACCTGAAAATAATTTATTTACATTAAAGGGTGTGCCTTTTCACCAGAGATGTGGGATGTGTTATTGCTCACTTTGAAAAAGACTGATCTAAAGAAAAACTGCGAAAGAGAAATCCTGATGTAGGAGCTTGACTGTTATCACACAGTCTTTCTATTTCAATTAAATGTTTTAGCATCGCAAATAACATTTTAATGCCCTTTGTCTTTTAATTATTAACATTAAAATTTAAGTAGGTAACATGTGGTATTATTCTAAATCAGACGCTCCTAGCACGACAATGTCTTTTTCATAAATGGATTTATTCATTTTTGACAACATGTCGTTAGTTGGCCTGAAATCCACACAGTTTTTGCCATTTCTTTTAATTGATTGCTGGGTGAAAATATTCCCTTTTATTGTATGGGTTAGAAGTTTGTTTCTTTTTTTCGTTTATTTTATTTCTTTTAATTTTAATGGTATTACGGTGATGTATGACACGGTAATACATTTTTACCTTGACGGTAGATGGAGACCAGATTACGGTGCATCTACGGTAATTACCGTGTATATGGAGACACTGAGTATGAGTCACATAGTTATCTATCCTACGTCACCGTGTAGTAAACTATACTACAGCGACTGTAGTTTGGGCTTCATTTGCTTAGAATTTGGTACCATGAGTTACAAATTTGACAAATGTCATAGTAACGAACTATTACTACTGTAGTTGCGGCACTCACCGACATTTTGTTCCGTGAAAAGACTAACGGCCGAAATTAATATTGAATCCATGATCCAAGATATAAATCGATCTTCGATGTATACCAATCTATGGATCGATCTTCAAACCGCGTCCTAATAACGAAAAACGACGATCCTGCTGTCGCTCAATCTGCAGATATCTTGAAATCCCTTTCCCTCTTGGTCATTCCGCTGTACGCAAAGAATCATGCCCACTTTCCATACATTTAAAAACCTGATAGTGAAAGTGTATGTATAGTTATAAGGTATAGCAGAAAGACTACCTGTGGGTTTAGAAAATGATGTCATAAAGTCATTTTTACGATAAAAACGCTACGAAGTCCAGAAAATATTAATCTTACTTTTCTTGGCATAATGGCTGGCATCGCCTTTGCTTGCCTTAGTAATAAATAGGTCAAACAGAAGTAATAGAACTGTCTAGTTCCGATTTGACATTTACCAAACATAAAATAAAGAAATAAATGTGCTAGAACCTATCATTAAATTAACACTCGGGCTTGCGGACTGCGAGTAAGGGTAACTCGCTATCCGATCAAGGACCAAGCCCGGGTCGGCGGCGCGTCGTGTTCCACGAGCGCCTCAAACAGCTGTTAGGAAACTGACGGGGCCCAAATAGGGCCAAATGCCTGCCGGGGCCACGAAGGCTGTCTTAACAGGATACCGTGGCCCTGGAAGGCAAAGCGCAACAGAAGGAACAGTCTGGATTTTAGTCAGTACAAATCTGATAGTCCCTTCCGTTCCACCCAGAGCGGCAGGACTCATTTGATGATTTTACCACCCGATTAAAATAAAATAAAAAGTATCATTAACACTCGAAGTTAAGGTGGTCCCGTTGATCATCCCGCCGCCGTTTTTTCAATAGATGGCGCTGTAGTCTTGCATTTGGGTATTATTTATGATTACGCATAACTAAAACATATTTGATGGACAATATTCTATTTGCGTAAACTAGCCTTTTGTCTTGATTTTTCCACATATACAGCTTACTTGTTAACTCTTCTCAAACGGAGATTTTCAAAATTTCCACCAGCCGTCTCAACTTCATATCCTTACACACCATGCACACACACACATGCACACGTAAATGGTTAATTTCTGAACCGCTAGATGGCATTGTCATCAAAAACGTTTAATTAGGAAACATGCAGATATCATATTTATCAATATTTTGTGACAAACATGTTTAAAAAAAAACATACAAGAAGGGCCACTGCAACGTTTTTATTTTAGTTACTATTTTTTTTACAATAATTACCATTCTAAAGTACCTACCTAACTTGAAACGGAATGTCTCTCGTTTGATTGACGTTTTCTCTGTTGGGAACAATAAACATTCAATGTGCGAAAATCTTTTGTATTTTCTCTACTCGAATCTACCGAAAGTTAGCAGACATGGTTGTAGGGACTAAACTTCTAGGTACGGTATGTAAACATCACAGGGAGATTATATTTTATACATCAGCTTCTACACATCAACAAGAGAATCTTATGTTCTGGTTCTGGAATCTCAAATTAGTTGTCATAAATGTGTTGTGTAAGTGTACCATTTGATAAAAGCATTGTGTCCGTTTTCAATGCCGCAATGAAGTTCTGTTCAAACAAAATATGAATGTGGTTATGTTGTGTTTACACAAATTATATAACTATTGTAAGTAATGCTTTTTATTCAAGTAGTATTAGTATTCATTAACCCAAAGTAAAGAGCCTGTCAGGGTTCGAACATACAACCTACAATTCATTAGTCAAGGCCATTTCCACTAGGCTGTCACTGCCCTCCTTTTCAACTAGGTACATAATACAATAAATTGTTTATAAAAACAATCAAAGTCAAATCATTTATGCACTTATAAGGCAAAAAAATACAATTGATACAAACTCAAAGCATTTATTTAAATACCATTTACAGGCAGTTTTGAATTGTCAAAGACTCATGGAGAAGAATGTACGGTCAGTGGGTCGTCTTAGGGGTGCAAGAAACTCCATGGACACTCTTTTTAAAAACAAGTTGTTACAAAATCCTGGTTACATTATTTTTTTTGCTTCTACATGCGAGAACAATGTATAACAATTTAATACCTACAAAGATTAACTAGGTGACCTAGCAGTTAAGAGATGACCAGTCTCGAATAACGGTGGCCATTCTGCTCAAACAGTTGTAAAGAAGCTGTATGATGCAAGTGCAACACACGTGCCAACATTAGCGACCCATACCATGACAAATTCTCAACTGCCATGCTCGTTAGTGTCACCTAAGAAAAAACTAAAACTATTTGCAAAAAAAAACTGTCTTCAAAAAGCAAAAATGTGAAAAATAACTTTAGCTTCAGAAGTCGGTGACATGTTTGTTTTCAGTTTTTTTGCCACCAACTTCTCTGAAACTAAAGTTATTTTTCACTTTTTTGAAGTTGCTTTTTTTCTATTTTTTTTTATCCATATTTAGTTGTAATATCCTAATAAATTATTTGCTATGAATGTAAATACATTGTTAACAATACATAATGATGGTAATATGCTTATCACCATAGATAGGAGTAGGTAGAATGATTTTTGGTACTTGTATCATAAATGCACACAGAAAGAATAACATGGATAAGCCATTTTTCCGGAAAGTCATTCCGGTAATTCCAGACTCAATTAAATATTGTTAATGTTGGTAGTGATATTATTACTACTCAATTCAAAATTTAAAGGAAGGTATCAAAACTAAATTAATTTATTATTTATCTGTTGAATAATAAAAACAATCGAATTCCGATCGAAGCATTAATATTAGTAACCATGGATCAGCTGGTTCGTACCAAGATCAGGGGTTATGACCTGGCCAGCTGATGAGTCCTGAGGTCAGGGGTCTAGGTCTCTATCTAGGTCAGCTGATAGGTATATCGGTCGGAGGTCATGACCTGGTCAGCTGAAGGGCTCTGTAGATACCTAATATGGATTGCTTATTTTATTAAATAAGTATGTTTACTTTTCCCCGGGTTATGCAGCGGTCGCTCAAGAGATTCAAGACTTCACGCCGCCCGCCGCGCGCCGTGCCGTCGCATGCTTACTTGAAAATTCATCGCAGTTTTTTGTCCGATCAATTATATTCCGCAGCAGCGTAATCAGCCTATAATGTTCCCACTGCTAGGACACAGGCCTGTAATCCACCACGCGGGCCTAGTGCGGGTTTGTCTTATGTCCGAGTGGATACCTAATATAAAAATTTTAAATTAGTTCTACCAACATATTTATTTCTTCTAAATTACTTACCTACCTGTTTTCTTAAATTTTTGAGGTAATAATGGTACTATCGATACTCAATATCACAAAATGTAATCACTGTTTTTATCAAAACAAGTTTGTTTTCTTATTACCTTACTACGTACGTACCTAATAGTACATTACTGCCGCGGTCTATAATGACTACTTTGCTGGTCGCGCTGATTATGACTGACAGCGCAGCGTAGCACAGCGCAGCGTAGCGCAGCTCCAGGCCGACACAGCGCGGTCAGCGTGCAGCACTTGATGGACGAGCTGAGATAATGGCCTCGACCTACGGGGTCGAGGACATTACAGCGGGGACAGCAAGGGCTGCAATGATGGCCAAGCTGAAAGGCCTAGAGCGTAGCTAGGCTAGCTCGAGGCAATCATAGCGTGACCAGCGAAGCAGTCATTGTGGGCCAAGGTTTGTATAGTGCTTTACTCAAAAATGCAAGTACCTAATCCTAATAAAACCAGCAAGTAATTTAAATAAAAAATATATTAATAAACTAGAATTTTAATTAAAATGACAACAGTACAGTTACTAAAATTCAACACCGTCTTTCCGGGTTTGATATCTAAATCAGGCCTCCGTCACTCCATGTACTTGCGCGCTATAAGTGCCTACCGCCCAGCCGAGCGGTCTCGGTCCGCCGGCTTATCAAATTCAGTGCGGTTTTCGCCTCGCAAGCGAAGCGCGCGCACGCCGTTCAATTTTAATAGTGCTGTTCGTTCGTACGCGTATTACGATGCCGTGTGGTGCCTATAATTATGTTTTATCTAGGTTTCTTCCACAGTCAGCACCAATATATAAAACAAAACAAACTTACAAATATAATAAAACAAACTTTAAAAAAGAGTACCGACTTCAAAACACTAAACCGTAAGAAATAATTTTTTCTTTGATGTCGGTGCTTTTTCGATTCGTAATTACCAGCTGCTAGCACTACCATAAAAAAAAAATTATTTCTTACGGCTTAGTGCTTTATTTGAAGTCGGTTCTCTTTTTAGGGTTCCGTAGCCAAATGGCAAAAAACGGAACCCTTATAGATTCGTCATGTCTGTCTGTCTGTCTGTCTGTCTGTCTGTCTGTCTGTCTGTCTGTCTGTCCGTCCGTATGTCACAGCCACTTTTTTCCGAAACTATAAGAACTATATTGTTGAAACTTGGTAAGTAGATGTATTCTCTGAACCGCATTCAGATTTTCACACAAAAATAGAAAAAAAACCATAAATTTTGGGGTTCCCCATACATAGAACTGAAAACCACAAATTTTTTTTTAATCATTCCCCTACGTGTGGGGTATCTATGGATAGGTCTTCAAAAATGATATTGAGGTTTCTAATATATTTTTTTTCTAAACTGAATAGTTTGCGCTAGAGCGACTTCCAAAGTGGTAAAATGAGTGTCCCCCCCCCTCTAATTTCTAAAGTAAGGGGAGGAAAATTCTGAAAATATTTAGGATTGTAGAACGTAAACAAAACTATCAACGAAAATTGGTTTCAATAAGATATGATGTTTAGTTTTTGAGATATGGGACTTTTTCATCAAACTGCAGCAGTAACTTTGTTTTTCATTAACATACTATGAAAAACCAATTTAGTTTTGCGGTTGAGTGGAAGTTTACCAACTAATACTACTAACTAATGAATGACAGTTCAAAATATTGTTTGGGGCTATGGAACCCTGTGTGCGAGTAAGACTTGCACTTGGCCGGTTTTTTTAAGGCTTTTTTTTTCATTTCTAGTGAACATCTCCGAAGATCATCATCAAACTAAGAAGTATTTTTTTTTTGTATTTTTTTTTTGTTTTTTTTTGTGTTTTTAGTGTTTTTTTATTTTTGTTTTGTCAGAACATATTCACAGTTCTCAATAACATAGATAAAAAGTTATGTTAATTTAATTTTATCGAAGAGGCAGCCCTGCGATTACTGTGGAATCGCGCGGTGCGAAGCAATCACTGCTGTACGCTTGAGCATTTAGGCGCATTTTAGCATACAGTGGTTGTTGACGCGAGGGAGTAGGCAATTATCGTAATAGGTATTGGATGTTTTCTACTGAGTGAAGTATCTGTCCTAATCTGTGTCTAAATCTAAACTAATATTATAAAGAGGAAAGATTTGATTGTTTGTTTGTTTGTTTGCATTGAATAGGCTCCGAAAGTACTGAACCGATTTGAAAAATTCTTTCACTGTTGGGAAGCTACACTATCCGCGGGTGACATAGGCTATATTATATTTTCAAAAAAATTAGGGATCCTTACTAAAACTGCAATTATGTAACCCAAGGTGTATAAAAATTACCTAAGATATTCTTTACATCGCGTGCGCTGCAAAAACTATTGATGATAGAATAAAATAATGTATTACGACTTTGCAGAACACATCATTATTTACAAAAAGTGTCGCGACAGCATATGTCTAACTATTATATTTATGCCACAATAAGTGTTCTTTTATTTAAAAAAATATATTTTAATGCCGCCGTTAGAAAAGGCTCTGTATTTGTATCTTGGTATTAATCCTTATCGAAATAAATTACTTCATATTCAAGACTGTTTCAATACCTTTATAGAACTGTTTGAATTATTCAATTCGAACATTCCATTCGAAAGATATCACGAGTTTAAAAATGTAAGTATTAGAAAAAAGTTGCGTGGTCGCCGCTCACCCTGCTCAGCTCGCTAGGCATCACCTAATACGATGTAGGCGTCACTGGAGTACGGGCCGTTCGGGAGGGGAATATTCAAACTTTGTTTATAATTATTATTTTTTAGTTCATCATCATTCAACATTTCAGCCAAAAGACATCCACTGCAGGACATAGACCTCCCCCAAGTGTCGCCATTGACATAAGTAAGGGGGGTTTTGACATAATCGCCACGCTTGGCAGGCGGGTTGGCGATCGCAGAACAGTTGTTACAAAAGCCCACAGAACCCTGCTGCCCATTCTCTGGCAAGTCCCTTAGTCGCCTCTTACGACACCCACGGGAAGATATGGAATGGTGCTATTCTTTACGTCCGACACCATACAGAACCAAAAAAATTATCTGTGGTGTGAAATTCTGTAAGGTGTCCATACAGATTTTCACACCACAGAGATTTTTTTTAGTTACCTGACGCAAATAGAAGGGTTTATTTATGTTTGTGTATTGTTAAATACCCGTGCGAAGCCGGGGCGGGGTGCTAGTTACTAATAGTTTGCGATTTAGTTAGTTTGAGTTGACGGCAAGGTCGACTTTGCTCGAACAAGGTTGTCAAAATAATGACCACAATACATGCATTCTTGAGTAATGTTACTTTTTAGTGTCCACGACGCTGCGACGGTTTGTGACATTTTCGTTGTATTGTAGGTACATATGTAATTATAACAGTAGGTACGCACGACCGCTGATCAAGGTATGAAAAAACCAGTTTATGCACGGCACGGCTTCGCACAGGTATAACACAACAATTTCAAAATTAAATACCTACATAATCATTTCTTGACATTGATTCCTCTCCCGTACGGCGGTACGGCCCGCGCCCGCCAACATCGCTTTATTTATAACTAGCGACCCGCCCCGGCTTCGCGCGGGTGCAATGCAGATACTAAATATACTACAGAATGGCTGTCGACATCACATTGGAAACCTCTAACATTATCTGTGTTTCTCTACTATATTATGCATATATTATACTTATAAACCTTCCTCTTGAATCACTCTATCTATTAAAAAAAAACCGCATCAAAATCCGTTGCGTAGTTTTAAAGATCTAAGCATACATAGGGACAGACAGCGGGAAGCGACTTTGTTTTATACTATGTAGTGATACGTCATTGACTGTAGGTAATGAAACAAACTTTTTGTTTTTAGATCATTTGGAAAGCCTGTTACTCTGAGCAATTTTTAACATAGGAGGTCGACGGCTGCTTATTTTTTTTTTACCTAATATTTTCGTCTGCAATCATAATGTATAATTTTGTATACCTAATCAAATATAAATCAAATTGACACAGAGACTGGAAAAAAATCTTTGTTTTATTTATTTAACGCTAATTTTGTCTGCGCTTATATGCAGTTTAATTTAGAAAATCGATTCGTATAGATTTCTCAAACTTGAAGATCTGATTCTAATAATCTACCTATCCGAACCAAACGCTAACGATCTACCACCAACCGAATCGACAATCAAATCCATCACCAAATGAAATCCAAAGTCCAAACGAAAACTCGGCAGTTTTCGCTTGGTTGGATTTCGTTAGAAATCCGCTTTCTCTCTTTCTAACTAAGGGTAACATAGCGGAGTAAAAAGGATAGCGCGAATTTTGTGATTTAGATTTCGGTTCTCGGAAATCTAACAGACATTATAATGCGATCAATATAATCTTTACTGTCAAGCATTTAAAGACTACATTTTCGAGATTAAACGTTGATGTATTTTGTTTTATGCTTCAATGTTTCTTGGAAATAGAAAGAATGTATATACCTAATGTTTGTAAGTTTACGTAGTTTCAACCAAATTAAATACTAATGCATATTTGGAAACTTTTCTGCTAGTCCTAAGCCTAGATTAAAGCATGATGGAAAATCGCACAATAACACGAATAGCTCTAGTTCAGTTACCACTTCGCCTTTTTTACAGTCCGGTCAACCGACTTTGACTTCTATTCCGTAGACATAAGAATGAAATTAAAAGCAAAAACGACAGTTAGATTTGTGTTTTTCACTGTGATCATTATTATTAGAAACAGTTACGACGCTTAATTTTCTCCCAACATAACCTTGACTGCGTCGGTATGTTTTAGTAGGTAAGCAGGTAGTACTTACCTACATTCATGAATGTAAATAGTGTGATGAATGAATGTAATGTTATATAATGTAAGTACATTATTAGTTTATTAGATAAACCGCGAAAAGTCCACGTACAAAAAGCTGTGGCTTCATAACGAATGTTTGGTATGTCTGAATACCTACTTGTTAATAACTAATAAGTTTTAGCTATCACGCAATAAAATTAGCCAACCATTAACCAACTCCGAATTACACATTTCATCCCTAATAGGTACTTTCAAACATTGGTTTGGGTGAACAACTTGACATAGTTTAAGAATATTTAACTTCATTCTTATGAAATGATAAATCTAATTCACCCAAACAAAAACGCCGCAACCAGTACCTACCTACCTACTTGTTTGACGAATGAAATGTGAAATATTCGCGAGTCCACGCAGTTACTGGCACCAACTTACAATGACAACGCCACGCCATCTAGTATCAACAGATAATTATTTCGAGTTTTGTTATGCAAGGGGCTCGATTGTTCTTTAGAAGTTCTTTAGATATCCGGTAGATGGTGTGACTCCAAGCACGCACACTAGCAAAGATTTTTCGTTTTTTTTCGGCCCTGGAAATCCTATAAACCTTGTTATTTCTTTATGTTTGAAGAGTTTTGCGACAACATTAATTCGTAATAACATCATGTTGTTTCATTACTTCTACAAAAAGCATATAAGTATCGAGAATTTGGAAAAAAAACAATGTATGGGAAAGCGCGATTAAACTTCCACCTTAAGTTAAGAATACTTACCTAACCTAACTACGGTCTAAAACGTATTTTTTATTTTGTGAATTTCTCGAAACCAACAGCTTGTCGCTGCTTACTCTCGATGATTGTCCGTCACTATTGAGTGTTGAGCACTAAGTATCTGCTGTTTCTCCAGCAACATGTTATGTACTTAATAACTACAATTTTAGTAAAAAAACGATAGATAGTTTCGATATCTCCAAAAATTCTAACTTAGTTCTTGTATTGTCAAAAGTAGACATTTCAGTAGCCTACGGTACATACATACATACATACTAGTACATACCTGATGCATAAAATGGGAAAAACTAATAAAACACTATATTAAAGTAGAATAGTTTATTAATTATCATCATTTTCATCTAAATCTCTTATAACTACGTCATCCAGAAATTCTGCAGGAGCAGAGATATTTTCTTCATACCTAGCCCATCCAAGGTACCACACTAACGTCATAACATGAGCGCAACATCCAATGGTTCGTCGACCGACCAAACAATTACAACAATATTCAACTATACCAGCTCTGCCAGACACATTATTTTCTATTAAAATGTAGACATAATATTGTTTTCTTGAAATGTGCCTGGACTTTATTTTTCCTCTTATTAATGTTCTATCACCACTTCCTCTGAGATTATACTGAGAAAAATCTTGTGTATCCCTACATATTTCTATTCTATATGATCCATGAAATCGAATATGTTCACCGTAATACGATCTGGCTTGCCTTATCTGGTAAGTACCTAGAGCAAATAGTATTAATTCATTATAACTTAATCTAGGAAACATAAATAAATTATCTCGGTCAGCTGTTATACTTTGAAAAACAGTAGACCTTCTATTCATATTTAGTTCCTCAACCAGTAGGGCTAAATTATTTTCAAAATTAATTCTTTCTCTAATTATTGTGACTATTTCATTGGAATCATCTCTATCACGAAAACGAACACCAAATCGGTTAAGTAAACCGGCCGCTATCTGAAAGTTCTGCATCATATTTGGCACTGATTTGTTAAAATAGTCTTGCCTCAGAAGTTTAAAATCTCTTTTGAACTGTCCATTTACTGCTTCAACTACCCAGCGGCATATTGTTACACAGCGGCTCCGGTTGGCCTGTTGTGTTGTTAATTGGTGTTCGCCTTCTAATAGAGAATCAGGCATATATGGCCGATAATTACAACCTTCTAGCATTCTTATAGAATCTCGGAAACCCCTATCCAATATAAACACATCATTATCTTGAAAATATAATCTCAGAGGAGAGTTTTCATAATCAAAAAGGGAATTCATAATGTCAGCATCAGATGTGGTAGCCTTGTATGGACCATAACAATCTAAGATGTAACCATCACATGCCACAAATAAAAATGGCTTTAATAGATTTTTATATTTGTGTAATGAATATGTATCTTTTTGGAATGAGTAATTGGAACTTTTATTTATATTTATGTATGTCCCATCGCAAATAATTATAGCATTTGTATAGTTTTCATTGTATATACCATTTGGTATTGTAAGGTTATGATCCATTAGACTTTCTCTCGATTTGTGAGTAATACCCAGGTGCATAGGTACAAAATCTTGAACCAGGATTTCCCTGCATTTGTTCATTAGTCGTTCTAATGTGCTACGCGGTACATCTAATAATGTGGACAACCGAACATCTGATTCGCCAGTCCTCATTTTCATTAACAATGCAGCTAATCCCAAAATGCCTTTGTGCATTTCATGTATGCGAGGAACTTCATTAAGTAGGGTGAAAAAGTTTTGTTTGGACTTTCCTGTCCAAAAGAAAAATATGTTATCTTCAATTTCTTGAATTGCTTCTACATTTGTGAAATTAAGGTAAGGCTTGAAGGCATTAACAAATGAAAAAATATGTTCTACTTGTTGTGAAGTAAATGTACTCATGCTATTACTCGAATCATACAGATTACTCCACTCGTTACTCAGTCTATGTTCTGAACAGACACGGCTGTGTACAGGGATATAATATTTATACGTACTGAGTATTGTTGCTCTAAATGAATCTACCATATTGTGGAGATTAGTATTAGTGCATTGAGGGAAAAGGCAGTGAGAAGCAGTATTTGCTGCTCGTCTATAATTTTCCAATGTTATGTCGCTAGATACAACTTCAGAAGGCACTTCTAGACTTTCATTAACTGGTTCAGCAGTGATTGGCTCAGAGTCACCTGTTTCAAGGTCAACTTCTGCAGTAGTAGAAACTCGACGAGCTTCATCAACTTGTTCATTACGTATTGCAGCACGCTTGCAACTCATCCAGCATGAATGGCATAGCCTATCAGCTGTTGATATCTGCAAAAGAAAACAATGAATTAATATCAGGTATTATATATTTATAAAAGACATGTAATTTTAATTTATATCTATTTATTGTGAATCAGTGTGTTACAGCATCAGTCAATCAGATATGATCATTTCTGTCCAGAAAACAATAAGAGTAATCTAGAGTTACAGTACTGTACAGTATTTTACTGGCAAATAATGAATGATATAGAAACAAATACCTGACGTGGTGCAATTCTTGTTTGTTCTTCTGAAGGATTGTCAAAAACAATAGAATGGCTTTGACGATTAAGTGTTGACCGTCCACAAATACTGCACACTTGTCTTCGACCTGGTTGAGATGACCCTGATGCTTGAGCACCATCACAGCTTGTTGTTAATTGCTGGTTTATGCTTCTCATGAGGAGTTCATTACAATGTTCACAAATGTAATCTTCCTCAGTAATCTGAAATAGGATACTCAATATTAACTTCTTTTGATTACAATTGATACAATAACTTAATGCTAGCAGCACATGTTGAACAAATGGTTACAAATTAACAACAGACAGATTAACAATTCAAAAACGAAACACGAACTAACATGACAACTGTATTAGTTTACTCAATATTTAATGTTTAATAAGTATCAATACTTACGATTACTGGTGATATCCACTCGCTAAGTAACGAAATAACTCTCGTGTTGAGCTCATGAACGAGATAACGTCGAAATGTATTTATGCAGACGTTGCAGTTTATGCAAAGTATACGTCGACTTTTTGTTGACGGCGGCATTGTCAAGAGGACGGATTTAAAACGGTATGGAAAGCAAAGGTCGTCAAATGAGGAAGATATCGAGGTCCAGGGGCGGGAAATAGGGTCGTAAAAAGCAGTAACACACACAAAATGGCACAGTACACAACGAGATGCAAACGCAACAGCGAAGGACTGCGCCGGCCGGCGCCGGCGCCGATCCGATGCCAATTACAGAACTGTCAAATGACAAAAAATCCGTTTCACTTGTGCGCACTTATTGACATAATGCATGATGCATGTATTTATTTATTATATTATTTTAAATTAATCTGTACTTTAAAAAGACTAATGCCGAAGTACTTACTGATTAAATAAAACGTGAAATAATGTATAAAACTCAGCAGAGTTGAATAAAGTCAAGTAGCAGTATGTAAAATGGAACGTCCTAGAAAAGGTTATTTCACAGACAACATAGAGATACTGTTGAGATGCGTTCAAAATATGTTAAATACGTTTACCCTTGACGTAGAGATATATTAAAAAATCTTTTTTTTCTGCGTTTCTTTTAACATTGTGATAAGCGTAATTAATTTACAAATAAATAAGCTGCATTTTAAGATTTATTTCATTTCTATACACAGTAAGGTGAAAAATGGGCATCCTTCTTTACAAAAATAGGCATGGTTCGTTTGTTTGTAATAATAAAAAGCTAAGCATAAATAAGCTTTACAATTTTGTTTTATAGACTTTTAATACATATATTTACCGTAGATGTACCTAACAATTTTCAATTTCAAAAAAATTCAATACGTGTTGGGTAAAAAGGAATGTCACGACATGGCAAGCTAGGACGGGACGCGTTTAACTTTATTATCTGTGCCCACTGCCCTGTGGCGTGGTATTTTTTGTTGTCAAACAATACAATCGTATAACGGAGAACCACGGCGAACTATACTATAAACTCTCTGCAATACAATCGAAAAGTCGCTGCCGCCAAAGAAACATTTAATTTTGTAAAAGCATTATTGATATAATTTACTTGTACGTAAATAGCAATGGAGTCTGAAGTGGTAAGTGATTTCATAATTTTGGATGTGTATTTTTGTAATTGCTGTGATTTTCCTAACTCGTAAACATTTCAAAATAATATTTCTCCTTATTACAGGTTAGAGGCAAACCTTTGACCTTTGACAAAGGACGAAACGAAGTTTTTGGTGGGTTTGGTAGAAAGTAATAAAATATTACTCTCAAAAACAACCAACGCCATCAACAATAAAATGAAAACTGAAGAATGGATTCGATTAACAAACCATTTTAATGCCACTGCCTCAAATTGTCGTCGTACTCCACAGCAGCTACGCTTAAAATGGGAAAATTTAAAAAAAAAATGCTTGTAAACACTATACCAAGATAAGGATGAATCACATCCAAGTAAGTTTTTGTTGCAATTTTTTTTAGAAGTAGTTTAGTGTACCTTTATTAATCTATTTGTTCATGAATATAATTAATATATTTTTTACAGACTGGGGGTGGGGTTCCAGAATGCATACCCTCAAATGATATACTGGACAGAGTGGCAGCTGTATTAGGGAGTACAGCCAGTGGCTTTATTGTGCCGTTTGGTGGTGACAAAGAACCAGAGTTGGTAGAAATTATTTCTTTTAATGACGGTGATGTGGGTGGTGATGAACCTCTTGGGGGACAAGCTGGAGTGTTACCACTAAGCGGACTCAGCGTAGAAGAGTTATCGACTATACCATTGTGTATAGGGAATGGGGTCATTGATGTGACGGAGTGTGAGTCGTCAAGTGGTCCAAGTGTAGCACAAAATCAAACTGCTACTAGTGGTACTACAACCACACCCAAGAGGCTTGCATTAAACACGCCTAGAACAGGTAATTATTATTATTACATGATTGTATTTTATTATTGTTTTGAGTCACTTGAATGTCTTGATTATAACATGGGATTTCTATTTTTCTAGTACCTATGCATTTATGTATACATAATTATTATTGTAAATGTTGACAATCCACTCTTACTAAAGGATAAACCGGTTTTGTTATATATGGTTTTAGATATCTTAGAACCAGGAAAAATAAATAGCAAAACCCAGTAAATAGTTTGTGTTATAGTAAAAGTCAATGTAATATGTGTATAATGTAATTATTGTAAAAAAAACTTTTGTTTTCCAGGTAAAAAGAAATTGAAAACTGCAGATGATGGCAGAACATCCAGAAATGTTGCGTTAGCTGCGTATTATGAAGCCAAAAAACTTTGCATAGATGCAAAATTACAAAACATATTATTACAAAATGAAAAATTAAAATTAGAAAATGAAAAACTAAAAGTAGAGTTAGAACATTATTTTAAAAAATAAGTGAAATTTTGAATAAGATTTAGAAAGCTTATAGTTTTTCATTTCCTAAATTTAATTTTTCATTTTGCACCTATGTAATTGTGCATAATTTTTATAAATAAAAGTATGAATAGTGCATAATTCTGTTTTATTTCTTATATGAAGTAATTATTTATGAGATCAGCTCTTGTTTGGATGTCTTGCTCTTCCATATTTTGATTATATCCATCATAAATGATATTTGCTAATTCCAATTCCAAGTCAACTTCGGGGGGAACTTCCTCAATATTATTATTCCTACAAATATTGTGTAGTACTGCAGTGGCTACAACTATTGCATGAATAACTGGCAATGAAACACGCATTGTGAGTGCCACAACGGGGAATCTTCGTTTCCAAACACCAAATGTTCTGAAAACACACTTAATTAGTCCAAATAAAAATAAATCAAGTAAATAATGAAACTGTTGTATTTATCATAAATTGTGTTGCAATCACTCTTTACAACTTGCCTATTGATGCAATACCTTTCAATTGTGTTTCTAGTCCGAATGTGTGCTTCATTGTATCGTTGTTCAGCTTCAGTCCTTGGATTTAATAGAGGTGTCAGTAAATAGCTTCTATTTGGATAGGCACTGTCTCCAAGTAGCCAACGACCATTTAACTGTCCTGCATCACATTGGGCTATAAAAAATATAAATTTCATATTATTAACTAATCATAATTTATTATGGAAAATCAAATTAAATTTTAACTAGTTACAAAACATGTCTTAAAAACGAAACCTCTTAGGATGGAATTGTTGAAAATTGTTGCATCTTGGGAAGAACCTGGCCAGTGAGCAACCACATTCATGAATCTTAAATCAGCATCACAGATACCCTGGACATTGAGGGAAAAGTAACCCATTCTGTTCCTAAATTCTTCACCTATTAATAGACCTGAAAGAAGTTTTGTGTTAGGTATAGTAAGTAACTATTTCTTTCAATTGCAGAAATATAAATTATGTATGTATTTACATGGAGATTCGTATACAACGAATATGTGTGCAATCTATTGCTCCAGCAACCCGAGGAAATTCAGCTATCTCATAAAAATTTTCTGCAGCACTATGATTCATAAAAATGTATTCATCATACAATGTGGCAATTGCTGATGAATTGTCCCGTACTATTCTGCCTGCTGTTGATTTTCATACTCCCACAAAATCAGCTACAGAAATCAGCATAGTGCCTAAGGCATAAAATCTTAAAGTCATCAACAATTGATGAAGCGGTGGCACTCCATGATTTCTGAAACAATATTATACCTACTTTAATAACAAAGTTCTTATATATTATATTTTAAGTACAACTGGTTTTTTTTTAAGTAAGTACTATTTGCAACTTACCTTGATGAAGTTACACGGACGAGAGGCATAATTTCGGTCAACAGTAAATTTACTGCTAATTTTGACAGCCTAAACCTAAAGGTAAACTCCGCATCATCCAGACTTTGCATGTAGTTCACCCTTTTAATTCTCCGCGCGCGTTGACGTCTTATTTCTTCACCAGCTTCATCCCAATCCGATAATTGAGCCAGAACTTCCATATCGCTATCACTATCACTATCACTGGAGAATATTGACAGAGCCATTTTTTGAACAAAATCCGTGAAGTGAATCTGATATCTTAGGAAATTCTAAGATTAATTGGCAAGTCGCTATTTGCGCATTTGCCACATACAAAAACGGGGAAACTTGGTAGTAAATGTAATTTAATTTAGGATACGGATTTTGGATGGATATTGGACAGGATTATTACGAACGATATAAATAAAATAACTATTAAATACGTATATTGTTAAGAGTGATAAATGAAGATAAATACATGTATATTTTGAAATCATTAGATGCAAGTAAAACAGAGATAGACGTAGGAAAAGGAATTTTATAGAGAAGTAGACATGTAATTAAAGGATCATGATTAAGTAAAGGACAGGAAAAGAAAATGTGGTTTAAATCACCCACCTCACCACATTCGCACAAGTCGCTAGAAACGATCTGCAATCGTGCAAGGTGGACTCTGGAACAGTTATGACCCAACCTCATGCGAATAAGACAAATGGTAGCAGCCTTACCAAAGTTAAATTTTGAATACCATGGTTTTTTGGGAATATAAGTCTGAATACGTGAATAATAATTTCCTTTGGTAACGCTGCTATCCGCCCACATCTTGTTCCAAGCTTCCCAAAGAAAGTTCATAGGCAGATTCGCTAAGTCGTGGCTAAAGTTGATGTAGGGAAACAAATCACCGCACTCTACAGCCTCATTAGCCAGGTGATCGGCTTTAACATTTCCGGTGATATTACTATGGCCAGGTATCCAAGCGAAACAAATTTGTAGACCAAATTTTACACATTTATACAAAAGGCTTCTAATGACCAGAACTATAGGAAATATTGGCTTACATTTAAAAGGATTTATTTTAATGGCTTGCAATGCACTTAAACTGTCGGTAAATATTATTGTTTTTCCCAATTTCATGATGTAAATATATTCTAAGGCTTTGAACAGACCATAACATTCGCCAGTAAATACTGATGTCTCAGGAGGAAGTCTAATTTTTTGCACTATGTTGTATCGTGAGTGAAAAACTCCAACTCCAACATTTCCTAAAGAAGAGTGTTTAGAGGCGTCTGTATAAATATGATGCCAGTTCTTCCAATGCAAGTCTTTTTTAAAGTTAAATAACTCCTTTACAAAATCATCGTGTTTATTAATACCAAAATTCAAGATAACATCCGGAGTGAGCACCAATGATTCATAAGAATGATTAAAGAGTGGATATGTAAGTGACTGGTAAATTGGGGTTTGTAAAGCTATAAACTTTGTATAGCTTACAACAAGACAGGGACGAGATTTGTGAGACCAATAATCAGAAGAATTGGTTTCATCTAATAGAGACTGAAGTTTTGTACGTAAAGGGTGGTTGGAAAATTGTAATGCACGGAATAAAAATTTGTCGGAAAGATACTGACGTCGAAGAGATAGAGGAGGATCTACAGTTTCAACCTGTAGGGCATTTATTGGGCTTGATTTCATAGCTCCCGTCACTATTCGTAATGCTTTGGACTGGATACTATCCAGTTTCTTTAATGCGGCCAAGTTACAAGGTTCTAAAAAAAATGTTCCATAATCAAGCACACTTCTAACTATTGCATTATAGATTAATTTTAATGAAAAGGAATGGGCACCCCACCAAACCCCTGATAAACATCTTAATATATTCAATCTCTGTTCACACCTTGCCGCTATACAATGTCGCCCATGCGCATGTGACCGCCCGTAATATTCTGAATATTCATGAAAAAATATCGAAAATAAACTTCAAAAGGGGGGGTCTATCTGTAACATTTATCATGTTATTCAATTTTGAATTTTTTAAGTAGAGTTTGTAGACTTGCTTTCTATTTTTTGACACATCTCCGAAGTTTATGGGTCGATTTGTATTTTGTTTATTATTTCCAAAAGCTTATGAGTTATTTTAACAGGTTAATTAACATTTTACTAAAAATTATCGACTCCGAAAAAAAAAAACGGAATCGAAGTAATTTTTTCGGTAAAAAATTGTGTATTTATTTTAAAAAAACTAGTGTAAGTCCATAAATTATCCCCATAGGACCACTTTTTTAATCATTATTTGTAATCTACTACATAACAGCTAAAAATTTACAGAACATTATTAAACCAAACTGTAACTAAATCCAAAGTAAAACTCTAAAACTCTAAGAGTCAAATTTAGGAAAAGAAAATGTGAAAGTCAATTAAATGTCCCCGCTTTTAGCAGTGAGTACTAAAAGGTTAAACTAATAAGGAGGATGATAATGGAAATAAAAACAAACAAGCAATAGCCAGATTTTTACTTAAAAAATAAAAAATACAAGAATTTTAATTAATTAGATTTTCGAAATGGTCCCCACCCTCCTGTAAACAAACTAAAGCTCTCATGGCAACACTTTTTATTGTACGACGTAATTCTTCACGGTTTTCTTTAATTTCCGCAGCAGCAGCAAAAATCCTAGCCGTTAATTGCTCGCGGCTTTCAATGGGCTGGAGTGTTGAATGCTGGAGCTCCATCTAATTGCAGATACATCCGCCTTCTTGTTTCCAGCGGTACTTCCTCCAAAAGCAACGGCAACGTATTGACTATAAAATCTAAAAATGCGTGTTGATCTAGTCTGTTTGGTAACACGAAAGGGCCAATAAGTTCACCGTCAATCATTCCAGCCCATACATTTATGGAAAATTGAGTCTGGAAAGTTGTTTCTCTAATGACGTGTGGATTTTCAGTGGCCCACACATGAAGATTGCGATGATTTGTTATACCCGCCCTTGTAAACGTGGCTTCATCTGTCCACAAAATCTTCCTCATAAAATTGAGATTAGCTCTTTGCTGTTCAATTATCCAATTACAAAAAACAGATCTCGCACCGTAATCGACATTTTCCAAATGTTGTGCACGTCGGAAATGATAAGGATGCAGGCCTTCTTTTTTGAGAATTCTCCAAACTCTTATTCTTGGTATACCTACTCTTATCGATAGGAGACGAATGCTTAGCATAGGGTTAGCGCGCACTAATCGTAACACATCCTCTTCCACGTCTACATCAACAATCACGCCGGGCTCATTTTGTTGCGGAAATAATCCTCTTTCGCAAAAAAGACGATGTACGGCAATGAAGGATCGGTACCCAAGTACTGGTCTACTTGGATATCGACGTCTGTACTCTTCGACAGCAGCGCGTGCATTTCCATTACAAACACCGTAAATGAAATGCATGTCAGCCACATGAGACGGCGGTAGATCACGCAATCGTACCATTGCAATGATACGAGTAGTTAACAAACTTTCCTCACAAGATTAAGTAGTGCACAAATCACAAAACACGTAGCGTCACGGGGTCAGTAATCAAGCGACTGAATGAAGTAACGCTAGCCGACAAGGGTGTGCACGTGGTAGGGACGCAATTGTTAAAAAGCTGTTTCTAGGAACCTGTTTCTACCTGAGCGACCCTTTTTATTTGAATAGTTGCAAATGTTCAACAAGTTGTTTGCTGGTTTTTTTTTAGAGATAGGTATTAGTAATGTTCTGTGAATTTTTAGCTGTTATGTAGAAGATTACAAATAATGATTAAAAAAGTGGTCCTATGGGGATAATTTATGGACTTACACTAGTTTTTTTAAAATAAATACACAATTTTTTACCGAAAAAATTACTTCGATTCCGTTTTTTTTTTCGTAGTCGATAATTTTTAGTAAAATGTTAATTAACCTGTTAAAATAACTCATAAGCTTTTGGAAATAATAAACAAAATACAAATCGACCCATAAACTTCGGAGATGTGTCAAAAAATAGAAAGCAAGTCTACAAACTCTACTTAAAAAATTCAAAATTGAATAACATGATAAATGTTACAGATAGACCCCCCCTTTTGAAGTTTATTTTCGATATTTTTTCATGAATATTCAGAATATTACGGGCGGTCACATGCGCATGGGCGACATTGTATACTCACAGTGTGGAATCCCAGATAGTTTACTATCCAAAATCACACCTAAAAATTTAACCGAAGATTTTACAGGAATGGGAGCATCATCATAATTTACAAAAACGGGAGGAGGTAAGCGCATTCTAGAAAAAAGCACAACTGTACTTTTGGAAGTAGATAGTTCAAGACCATTGCTATCCATCCATTTTTTTAAAAGGCCAAGGGCCGATGTCATAGTGTTGCAAGCCGCTGCAATAGAGCTATTAGGGCAATATAAAAGAAGATCATCAGCGTATTGAAGCATTTTTACTTGATTGTTCAAAGAGGATTCAAGATCATAAGTGTAGATGTCATATAATAAAGGACTAAGAACTGATCCTTGAGGGAGGCCTTTCCACACGAGTCTAGATTCACACTTAGAATCCTCGAGAGTAAGATTTATACACCTCTCATATAAAATATTTAAAATGAAGTTTGTGAGTAAAATATGAACATCCAGCTGCTGAAGTTTATATTTTAATGTTGATATTTCCACGTTATCATAAGCCGAAGTTATATCTAGAAAAGCAGAAACTACAGAATGATTCGAAGAGAATGCTAACCTTATATCAGTAACAAAGATACTCAAACTATCTAAAGTACTTTTACCTCGCCTAAAACCAAATTGACTGTCGCTAAGTAGTTTTCTGCTTTCTAAATGCCATTCTAACCTATTTTTAACTAAATGTTCTGTGATTTTTAACATTACCGAAGACAAAGCTATGGGTCGGTAGGATGTGCTGCTAGATGGATTTTTGTTAGGTTTCAGTATCGGTAGAATGTCTTGGGATTTCCAGGCATTGGGAATATTTCCAGTTAACATAATTTTATTTATTAGTTCCAAGAAGTACAAAAGAGATAGATCACTCATGTTTGACAAAAAAGAATAAGGAATTCCATCCGAACCTGGTGCAGAGTCCTTTATATGACATACAACACCTTTAAGCTCTTCGAGGGTAAATGGGTTATTTAATTCACAAAGAGAATCCACCGTTGAACGGGGAATGGAATAGGTAGTAAAATTTTCTGGGACATATGCGGGAGCCATATTATTTAAAAATTCATTTACTAACTGAGATGGAAGAAATGCGCTCGATCGTTCTGTGAATGCTGATCTAAACCTTCTGATATTGCACCAAACAACAGATGGTTGAACATCAGGAGAAATAGAGAAGCAAAATGACCTCCAACCTTCAAATTTCTTTTTTTTTAATAGTTTTTTAGTTTCTGAAATTATTACGCTCAAAATGTTGAAATTTTCTTCGGTAGAATTTTCAAGGTAATCTAGTTCACACTGCCTCCTTTTTAATATTGCATCTGTGCAATCTTTGTCCCACCATGGTGGAGAAGGAATGTTATTTTGTAACGATTTCATTGGAAAAAGTTTATCGGCTGTTATTATCATGGCTTTGGATAAAGCATCGGCACAAGACTGTTCATTACCATATTTAATTTCAGGAAGAACAGAAACTATTTCATCTAAGTGTTCCCTAAAAGTTTGCCAGTTAACGTCCGCCAGTTTGTACTTCAGCCGCGGAGGGCGATTGAAATGAGGTTTTTTACAGTAAGGAAATGATAAGACTATAGGGAAGTGATCGCTACCATAAGAGGAAAGCATAACTTCCCAACTCAAACGCGAAGCTAATTTATCTGTGCATAATGACAGGTCAGGAGCACTAGCTCCTTCATTTGGAGAAGTGCGTCTAGTTGGGGACCCAGTGTTTAATATACAAAGATTGAGGTTATCTACAATATCTAATAAAGTGCTACCATAGTTATTTGTTGACGAACTACCCCAGACTTCGTGCTGAGAATTAAAATCTCCTAAAACTATAAATGGCTTAGGAAGAATAGAAAAAATATTTACAATTTCATTAAAAATTACAGCAGATGGACGGGGAATATATACAGAAACAAAACAAATATTATCTACAACAGCTGCTATAACAGAAAAATCATTATTATGAGGTGGGATTATGAATAGTGAAAATGAATGATGATGTTTGATGAGTAAAGCGACGCCGCCATACCCATCTGAGCGGTCTTCTCTAAGACATGCATAACCAGGTATCTTAAAAAAAAGACCCTGGTTTATGCCATGTCTCTTGAAGAGCAAAAACAAAAGGTTTATATTTATTTACAAGATATATTATATCAGATTTTTTACTAATTGCGCTTCGGCAATTCCATTGGAATACCTTGGCTTTGTTGTCCATTATTAATATTTGATTCATTAACTGCGTTCAATACAGTGGCAGCGATGGACGGTAAAGGTGATGAGTTTGAGTTAATGATTTTATTAAAGCAATGATTAATTCATTTATAGATACAGCAGACAGGTCATCTCTAGGGATGAGAGCACAGCCATCTTTTGGTTGAGGCATGCCCCTGACAAGGTCCTGATGGAATTGCTGATCATAACCTTTAGAAAAGCGAGGTGGAGAGCGAGGTTTAATAAAAACTGTTTTTTTATATGATGAAGTTTTATTTTGTTTTGAAGGAGAGTAATTCTGAGGAACAAAAGCATTTATATGGCTTGAAATTGATGGTGAGGATAGTAAGGCATCAGCATAAGACATTTTTGAAATTGTGGGATGTAGCTTTGAAGCTTCGGCATAAGAAATGCAAGATTTGGCCATTGATTCCTTAATATTCTTTTGCCTCTCATACTCTAAACATTTTTTACTTGTAGCCTCATGAAATCCTTTGCAAAGGCAACAAGATAAATTGTCCTCAGAGACAGTGCACCCAACCCCCGAGTGACCTTGTCCACACTTAAAACATCTAGGTGTAGACCTACATTGGTTTTTCATGTGGCCATATCTACAACAATTATAGCACTGTATTGTTGGGTAAATATAAAGGTCCACAGAAAGTGCTGTATAGCACATATATACGCGCTTGGGAAGAATTTGCCCATCAAAAGTCAAAATTACTGTTTCAGTATTTTTAAACTGAGGCTTATCCTCTACTAAAATTTTTCTTTTAATTCGCCTCAACTTCAATATTTTCCCACAACCAATTGGTACGGAGATGTTATCTAAAATTTCATCATCCGTCCACTCCATGGGTACGCCTCTGACGACACCCATGCGAGTGACGGAAAATGATGGAACAAAAGCTTTGTATTTTTCTTTTTCCAAAAATCCGCTAGTAATGAAAGAGTTGGCATCTTCATATTTAGAAAAAGATGTTACGGCCTATTTTCTTAAGACTACCATTCACAATATTATTAAAAGAATTTCTTTTTAAAAAACGCCCAAAAGAAATCGGATTAAGATACGTTTTTTCATTGGTAGCAGTTTGTTCTCTTTGTACATGGACTAAAAACAGAGCCGCATCCGAGGAATTATAGAAAACTCTATTAACTGGTTGATGCGGTGATCCGTTCACCCCATCAACGCCAGCCCCCAATGGAGAAGTAAGTGGGAGATCCTTAGTTTCAGTCTCCATTTCAACCTCGCCACAATTACAATTATTATGGCGTTTCCCGCCACTTTTACGTCTTTTTTTGTTGCAATGTCTGCAAATTGTGGGCCGAGCAGAGACCCTTTTACGTTTAGAATTACTATTAACTAAACTTAACGAACCATCTGTATCTACACTGGTATCATTATTTGAGATAGTTACGTAATGACCTATTTCTGAAGATGGTGTTCCTCCGGGGTCGTCCGGAGGATCCATGGCTAAAGACTATAATAAAAATAAAAACACTTACCAAATATAATAACAACACTAAAACTAACTATAGTACTAAATAATAAGATAAAATATATACAAAAACTTAATCCAATCCAATAATTTATATTATTTTAAAAATTAGTAAAAAAAACCACGTCCGCCAAATTTGAGGTTTCCCGCGCTTATTTGGATTGTTTACACCGATCAAAACAAACGTCAAATTCAACGGATATGTTATTGACACACTCAAACTGTCATTTTCGAACAGAGGGCAATCTGTAGTCTATGTTCCGTCCTCTCAAAGATCGATTGGTTGAAAAGATTGCTATTGCTATCCGCGGATCGTTTTTAGCTACACTTTACTACAAATCTGGATTGAATTTTCGATCTCAAATCTAGAGATATTGGATTAGATTGGTTATTAATTTCGGCCGTTAAAGTGTGCGATCAATTTTGTTATTTTTTAATTATAATGTTCAATAGATCACTTTTTGTGTGGGAAATGTTAATGTTTTGTTGCGAACTGAGCAATAATCCTATCTTCTTTTTTTCATGTTTTCATGGTTTTCTCCGGAGTATCCGTGTTAACAGTAGATTTCCTTTTTTTTACATTTCTTGCAGTTTCCCTGGGTGGTAATTTAGGAAATGGTCTGATGCATTCTGGCAAAAATTTACTTTTTGAAGGTTGGTTGTTGTACTCGTAGTTGGTAACATCAGGAGGATCAAGTTCTACAGCAAAACTTGATTGTGAAGTCATGGAAAGGCTTGATCAAGGAAAAGATGGTGCTGCTATTCCTGCGGCAGACTCTGGCTGTTGTGGTGTCGTCGGGCTGGTAAGGTCAGGCTGTATTTCTGACATAGGTATGACAGTGGAACTTGGGTGTGGAGTTACTAAGCGTATCGGAGAAGATGGAACAGCGGCTTCAAGTCCTGCGGCAGACTCTGGCTGTTGTGGTGTCATCGGGCTGATATATTCATGCTGAATTTCTGACACAAGTATGACAGAGTAACTTGGCCGTGGAGTCACTGAGCCTTTCGGAGAGATGGAGCAGCAACGTCAAGTCCTGCGGCAGCATCTGAGCAGCAACGTCAAGTCCTGCGGCAGAATCTGGCTGTTTGCCCTCATCCACGCGTCGGATGGAGTTTTCACGGTTTTTTTGGCTGCAACTTATGGCTGCAGTGTGGAGGAAAAGAAAGCATGACGATGCCATTGTCACGGCAATAGTCAATGCATTTGATTGACACGTGTGAAGCATGATTGTCCAGTAGCAATAAGACTTGGTGATCTAATGAACAATTTGTGTGTCTTTGAAAATGATGTAGAAATACATGAAAACCTTCTTGCATCTACCCAGATTTATTTGCGGTACCGAAACCACCAGCAGGACAATCTCTCAAAAAAAGGTTTTGATAGCGAACTCGTGGAAACGTGAACATTGGTGGAAATACATTGCCAATCGCGTTAGCTGCTACAAGTGACTTACCAGAGTTCCACGTTCGGCAGATGTCAGTGCACCCACTTATCTAGTTCCTTTCTTAGCCACAATTCGATTAGGTTTTACTGTTGTTATTCCCGTTTCATCTTCATTTTATGTATCCTTGTGTTCAAAATTGTCACGATCAAGAACCATCGCCAAATTATCAAATAATTCATCTACATTATTTTAATTAAAACTCCAAGCTTGTCGCTTGAGCACACCTGACAGACAATTCTGGATGGCGGTCCAAAAAATCCACGGAACCACTCTACTCCGGCAATCTATATTTAATATCTATATTTCAAGTGGTCGTAAAATTTGTACTGAATTCTAACATGCCGTAGGGTGGGGAACACACCACTACATTATCTATAAAATGTGTACCTAGCGAAAATGAGTTCAGCAAGGAAAATAAAAAAATACAATTTATATCTACTTGTTTTATTTTTCATATACCTAAGTTATTCACATAAAAAAAGTATTTACTACTTTTACATAGAGGAAAAAAAAAATTAGAGAAAACATAATTCTTACAATGAGTTCAGTAAGGAAAAAAAAAATACAATTTAGATCTCCTTATTTTATTTTTCATATACCTAAGTTATTCACATAAAAAAAGTATTTACTACTTTTATATAGAGAAAAAAATATTAGAGAAAACATAATTCTTATAATGAGTTCAGTAAGTAAGGAAGATAAAAAAATACAATTTAGATCTACTTGTTTCATTTTTCATATACCTAAGTTATTCACATAAAAAAGTATTTATTACTTTTATATAGAGAAAAAACATTAGAGAAAACATAATTCTTATAATGAGTTCAGTAAGGAAAATAAAAAAATACAAAATAAATCTACTTTTTTCATTTTTCATATACCTAAGTTATTTACATGAAAAAAGTATTTACTACTTTTACATAGAGAAAAAATATTAGAGAAAACATAACTCTTATACAAACAAAACACAAACACCTTTTATAGTAACAAAATAAAAGTGATTGGAATAATATGTGTTACGCAATAGGGAATATGCAAGTAATAAAAAAGGACATACAATTAGCAAAATTATTTAAAAAAATAAGATGTAAACAAAGCAGATTGAGGTAAATGACGTCACATCTTAAAACATGATGCTTAAAACCGACGGCGACGCACCCGATATCGTCCTAGCCTCGGTATACATGCCAGGCGAGGATGCTGACTGCCCACCGAAAGAGATGGCTGACCTGGTAAGGTACTGCGAAGAAGCCAACCTGGATCTGATCATCTGCACGGACTCGAACGCCCATCATCCACTTTGGGGTTGCAACAAAGCCAACACTAGAGGTGAGGTACTATGCACATATCTGTTCTCCACTAACCTTAACATCGCAAACCGCGGCTCGGAACCCACTTGGGTCACATCTCGCGGACTAACGATAATTGACCTAACGCTGGCGTCGTTCTGTATGATGTCGGACGTAAAGAATAGCACCATCCCATGTCTTCCCGTGGGTGTCGTAAGAGGCGACTAAGGGACTTAGCAGAGAATGGGCAGCAGCGTTCTCTGTGCTTTTGTAACAACCGTACTGCGATCGCCAACCCGCCTGCCAAGCGTGGCGATTACGGCAAAACACCCCCTTCTTGGGGGAGGCCTATGTTCAGCAGTGGACGTCTTTCGGCTGAAATGATGATGATGATGGCATCGGATAGCGCGATAAAACTTATCACTAACTGGCACGTTTCAAACGAGCCTTCCTGCTCTGATCATAGAAGGATCCGCTTCTCACTAGTAGCTAACATAGATAAACCCGGACCCAGGCGTAACCCACGCCGTACCAATGTACCCGGCTACAAACGGCTGCTGGCCTCCCTACTAGTACAGCACCAAACGCCACAAACCCTAATGGACCCCAAACAACTAGAAGACACTGTAACGAAACTATCTGAACTTATTATCGAAGCCTACCACACCTGCTGCAAGCTAAGAGATCCAAACACCAAGAGCAAGGGTAGCCCCTGGTGGAATGCGGAACTTAGTAAGCTCAGGCAAACCATGCGCAAACAATTCAACAGAGCTAAAAACTCCAGACTACCAGAAGACTGGGACTCATACAAGAAAACACAATACACCTTCAAGAAACAAGTCAAGAATGCCAGTAGGGCAGCCTGGCGGAATTCTGCGAAGAAATTGAATCAAACAGTGAAGCCGCGCGCGTAAGGAAGATCCTATCTACTGATCAGGATCGCACCCTCGACTCACTGAAAACCTCAGACAACACCTATACCAAGTCGGACCACGAAACAAGTAAAGTCCTTTTGGAAACCCACTTTCCAGACTGCAATCTCTCTGAGAACAGAACCTGGGCAAGTGAGCCAAGGCACACACCAAATAACCAAGACGGGGCCAGAGCCCACACCATAGTAACCGCAGGGAGAATAAAATGGGCAATAAAGACTTTCAAACCATATAAATCCGCAGGCTTAGACGAAATCTTCCCAGCCCTGCTACAATGGGGAGTAGACGTCCTAACGCCATGGCTGACCGTCATCTTCCAAGCCTGCATAGCACAGAAATACATACCACTTGCATGGCGGGAGGTGAAAGTCATTTTCATCCCCAAACCAGGCAAACCCGATTACACACAACCCAAGGCGTACAGACCAATAAGCCTGACATCCTTCCCACTGAAAACTCTCGAGAGACTCTGTGATCGACATATCCGGGACGGACCTCTTCGGGAGTGGCCACTTCATAAACAACAACACGCGTATTCCACAGGAAAATCAACAGAATCTCCACTGCACAGTGTAATCTCCAAGATCGAATGTGCAGTAGATCACAAATGTTCTTCACTAGCTGTCTTCATTGATATAGAAGGCGCTTTTGACAAAACCATCTTCCATAGTATCAACGCAGCCCTCGAGGAACACGGTGTGGACTCGACCCTGCGTGGATGGATCACAAACATGTTCCGACTGAGGGCCGTACAAGTTGCGGTAAATGACACCACTAGAGCCGTGGTAGCGAAGGGCTGCCCTCAAGGCGGTGTCCTCTCACCGCTACTATGGAACCTTGTAGTGGACAGCCTCATCAAACGTCTCAATAGCAGAGGCTACCACACGGTGGGCTATGCTGATGACCTGACCATAATAATAAATAGAACACACGAAAACACACTATGCAATCTTATGCGCCAAGCCTTGAGGATAGTAGAAGACTGGTGCAAGGAATACAAACTAACAGTGAACCCTACCAAAACCGAACTCGTCCTCTTCACAAAGAAAAGGAAGCTGGCAACATTACAGCTACCAAGCTTCTTTGGAACCACACTAAGCCTGTCGAGTGAAACCAAATACCTGGGTATCTTCTTGGACAAACAACTGAACTGGGCGAAACACACTGATTACATCACCACAAAAGCCAGTATTGCCCTATGGCAATGTAAAAGACTACTCGGAAGAAATTGGGGCATAAGCCCCAAAATCACCCACTGGCTATACACCACAGTTATCCGACCAATCATCACATACGGCTCCTTAGTTTGGTGGCCCAGGACCAATCTAAGTACGACACAAAAGGATCTCGAGAAACTACAAAGATTTGCCTGCGTAGCAATCACCGGTAGCATGAGAACTTCTCCCACTGCCGCCTTACAGCTGATGCTGGGGCTACCACCTCTACACCTCGTCGTGCTGTTTATATCGGCAAGGGCCGAATATTCTTGATTCTGGATACATCTGGAGTCAGGTCCCGTTGTCCACAAAATTAAGTACTTCAAGGTGAGATAGCAATTTTCTCGAGTGACTGTTTGTTTGGTCAATGAATACATCTAAAAACTGCATATCAAAATATTTAAAAAAAAACGTCCGACACCCAGGTTGTGTGGTCCACAGCAAAAGTTGGACTAGAGGTACCGGTAAAAAACTGCCGCTAGCCAACAAAAGTGTTGTGATCGCCACTCCAATCGAAAGAGAGGTGAACCACGGGGTTTCATTAGGACGCAGAGAACACGAAGCTGAGGGCTGAGCGTCTCCGTAAGCATCAGGTGGATAGCTCGTTGTCAAGCACGGGGTTTCATCAGGACGCAGGGATCACGAATCTGAGGGCTGAGCGTCTTCGTATGCAGCAGGTGGGTAACTCGTTGTCAAGCACGGGGTTTCATCAGGACGCAGGGAGTACGAAGCTGAGGGCTGAGCGTCACCGGAAGTAGCAGGTAGGTCGTAAAAATAGTTGTATGGTGTTACAAGTGGCTCCAAACACGTGGTTTCAGTACTATTCCCGCGTTTTATTACGTCGAAAGAAATAATATAAACTTTACTTTGCTTCGTTGCATCAGTACTTTTTAAAGGACTTTTCGGATCACCAACATTGTCTCCAAAGAAAGTCGTATTAGTCGGGGTACAGATATTGTAAAAGTACTGAAGTCCCTTTCGCTGCTGCTATGTTTTATGAAGTAAACGTGGTCCGGACCAATGAAGTGTTATATTTATGCTTTGAATTAACTCTCAAGTTAAGTCAATGTTTTCACTACTCTGTACAATGTACACATTATCCAGTTTCATTTGGTTGCAGTAATTAGCCAACTCCCGTACAAAGGCATCTCGTGCGCATTGTAATCGGTAGGATGGGTTTACTCTTAGTATGCAATTTGTCGAGTCATAATTAAATAATGTATTTGATTGTTTATTCCATCCATTCTTTTTCATTGACAAACCTGAACTCAGTACAATCCTTTGTTTTTTTAACTCCATAACTCTTGGGTGATTAGACCAGTCGTTTATATATTGCTCAGCAACCGCAGGGTTGTCACTCCCATCTAATAATATTTAATTGAGTTATCAAAGAAATTGCACTTTTTAGGCTTTAAACTGTTTTACTTGTATATCGTGAATCAAATCACTGCATGATGCATAGCTAGATTTTAGCTTCAATTTTGCTTTTTTAGTCAACCTTGTCTTAGGTACGAAAGTCATTAAATGAGTTTTGCAATCGTTACTTTTAAGAAAACTATCATACATCTCTACTTCTTCAATTGATTGATTTGATATATTCAATATTTGAATATATTTTATAATTGATTGATTGATTGATTTATTCGACCGACTCGTCTTTGTCGTCCTTTACCGGCACTAAGGTAGCAGCCGTTTTAAAATCTAATGTTTCCAATTTTGCTGTATAATATATCTCCCTTTCTGAACTAGTCTCTGGTAAACTTTTGCTTGACTTTTAATAAGTTTTAATTTTATCATAAAGTAACAATATTTTATTTGTCAGGCTTTCCTTAATACGTACTGATAAAAAATTAGGATTGTTTTCTTGCTCACTTGCTAGTTTTATTGAAGTGAAACTTCTTATGCGACTTCCAACAAGGTTGCGTTGAACGTTTAACGCTACCATGGAGGGGGTATGAAAGCACTGTTGCGTTAAATTTCAATTCTTCCACGCGGAGGGACTCCACGCACTATTTTTTATCTCTTTGAACTCCTCCTAATATTGGTTTGCTAGTTCTATTTTACTAAACGTGATTTCCCTATATTTTTCTCTCCTTTCACTTACCCTCACCTAATTTCCTTAAATCTACTTTTTTTCATTCACATTTCTTTTCTGTTAGAGAAAACGGTAGCACTTCACTTTGAATCTATCACTGTACTCACACGTTTTGTCGATGTCGATGACGGCTTCTGCACCTCCAGTAAACATGGTTCCCGGGGCAACATATATTCCTAGCAGATAGTCTGGACACCATCCGCCTCAGAAATTCAATGTTAATCTGCCGTTGCATCCACTTTTTCTGGTTACTTCTGTACAGACAGCACACAGCTACAGCGGCCAAAAGAACACCCAAAAGTATGGTATTAATTTGCGTGGGTTGTTCCGTTTCCTCAGTTTTCGCATTGTTTTGTCCAATTTGTGCAATTATAATTTCTTTCTCTTCCTGTTTCTAATAAGTTTTTCCCATTGCGAGTTTCTTCTTCGTATCATCGTGTAGTTTTTATAATTAAGTAAGTAAGTGCTTACTTGCACGCGTTATTGTTCTCCAAAGAAAAGTAATTGGCAACAGCTCACCCATAGGGCCTCAGCGCCTACGTGTAGGAATGTGCTGACCACAAAAAATACCCGCGCCCAACACGACACGGCCGGCAGGGTCGCCATGAGGTGTGGGGGGTTCCGGAGGTGTCAAATAACAGACGTGTGTTCAGAGCAACGTTCCCTTTAATACTAACTCTCTAATATTACATTTATCAGTAATAATAATAATTAGAGTCTGGGTCGATACCAGAGTTTCTGACAACGGGTGTTACCCACCTGCTTCATAAGTCAGGTAGTCCTACGGAACCCAAGAATTATAGACCGATCACGTGTTTATCGACGGTCCATAAACTTCTTACATCCATTTTGAAAGAGAAAATCAACAAACACATTGACAGTAATTCTATTATGTCGGCCTCTCAGAATGGATGTAGGAACGGGTCCCGTGGTACTAAGGAGCTACTCCTCATCGACATGGCCATTAGCCAACAGGTTCGTCGATCCCGCAAGGATCTGTCGACATGTTTATTTATTTATTTATTAACACTTACATTTGTTTATACAAGTAAGACCCAAGCTAACAAAAGTAGTCATAAATTACTAATGCCCAGTCCCAAGTAACGGGTCAGGGTAGAAGCACAAGTTACACAGTGGACAACATACTAAGTGTCACCCTCTAGAATTCCGCCAATGAACAAGAAAATATGTCCAAACGCCGAGAGACACTATTGAGCACTCTTACTGCTCGAACCACTATATGTTGGATAGATTACAAGAAGGCCTACGACTCTGTGCCACATACATGGCTCATGAGGGTGCTGGAGTTGTACAAGATTGATGCAACTCTACGCACTTTTCTTGCGTCGTGTATGGGGCAATGGAGGACGGTCCTTCGATATCCAGGATGTAGGCAGATCCAGGGAAACGATGAGCCTCTATGAATTAAACGGGGAATATTTCAGGGCGACAGTTTGAGTCCTCTTTGGTTCTGTCTGGCCCTGAATCCTCTAAGCACATTGCTGGAGGATTCAGGTCTAGGCTACCGGTTGAGGAGAGGTGGTCAGGTCATATCTCACCTTCTTTACATGGATGATCTGAAACTCATTCCCCCAAACAAATTGCAACTGATGAAGCTACTAAAAGTAACTGAAACTTTAAGTAGCGCGATCAGGATGGAATTTGGTGTGGACAAATGTGCAGTCATGTATGTAAAGCGAGGAGAGATTATGGAATCCGAGGGAATCCAACTCTCGGATTCCATACACCTCAGATCTCTCTCCTCATCCGAAAGTTATAAGTATTTGGGTATGTCGGAAGCGTTAGGCATTAACGTAGCTGACATGAAGCAATCGCTGAGGGAGCGCTTCTTTGGTCGCCTGAAGAAGGTACTAAATAGCCTTCTTTCGGGCGGGAACAAGGTGCGCGCTATCAACGGTTGGGTCATGCCGGTTTTAATGTACTCTTTCGGCATACTCAAATGGACTCAGACCGAACTGGACGCCCTGGATAGGAGAGTTCGTACACTGCTGACCGCAAACCGGATGCATCACCCACGATCATCGGTGATGAGACTGTACTCATCCCGCGGAAGTGCGGGGGTCGAGGCTTTTTAAACGCGAAGACCCTCCACAACCGCGAGGTGTGCAACCTCAGCGAATATTTTTTAAAGACAGAGGTGGGTATGCACCGAGATGTGGTCGCAGTGAACAAGGCACTCACCCCGCTGTCCATGGCTAAAGAGAACTGGCGCAAACCTGTAATACTGACTACCGATGATCGCAAGAAAATATGGCAAGGCAAGGTTCTTCACGGACGCTTTTACTAGGCTCTTCATGGGCCCGATGTAGATTTTCTAGCGTCCGTGTCCTGGTTACGTTTCGGCGACCTTTTTGGGGAAACTGAAGGTTTTGTCTGTGCGATTATGGAAGAAGTTATGCTGACGAACAACTTACCGGAAACATATTATGAAGGACGGGACGGTGGACGTGTGTCGGGCATGCCACCGTCCGGGTGAGTCCATCAGACATATTATTTCTGGTTGTTCTCGTCTGGCTAACGGCGAGTACTTGCACAGGCACAACCAAGTGGCCAGGATTATTCACCAGCAACTTGCCTTGAAATATAAACTTGTGGAATCTGAGGTACCGTACTACAAGTATGTGCCCGACCCAGTTCTCGAGAAAGACCATGTCACGCTGTACTGGGATCGGCCTATCGTTACTGACAGGACTATTGTTGCCAATAAGCCTGACATAGTGGTGATAGACCGATCAGAGCGCCGCGTAATGATAGTCGATGTTACCATCCCGCATGACGAGAACCTCGTGAAGGCTGAGAAAGAGAAGCAAATAAAATATCTCGACTTGGCTCACGAGGTTGTCGATATGTGGAATGTGGACTCGGCTATCATTGTGCCGATTGTCGTAACGGCCAATGGCCTTATGGCAAAGAGCCTCGACGAACATCTGTCGAAGCTCTCACTTGGCAGTTGGATCAAGAGCCAGATTCAGAAGGCAGTACTCCTCGATACGGCCCGCATTGTGAGGAGGTTCCTGTCTCTGCAGCCCTAACCACCGGTAGCTTGGACTCTGCTCCCGACACCGGCGGAAACACCTATTTTTTATATTTTTAAATGTTTTTCTTTATGTTTTTTAAGAAATATTTAAAAATGTAATTAATAAGATGAAAAAATGAATAAAGGTATAATAATAGTATTGCCTTACGTTATAATATTTGCTACCAGGTATCACTCCACAGTATACTTCGTTCACCCATATGTTTGTACTGACCTGTAGTTAATACTGACACAACTTGCTGATTAATTTCCTTTAATTCATCGCTTGTTATTCGGATACGTGACAAGGCATCTGCAGCTGCATTATCTGTACCTCGAACATATTCTACTATGTAATCATACTCCTCTCTTATTAACACGCTGGCTGCGACGCCAATTTTGACTGACTGTCAGCCAATGCGTATGAGGTCTTTTCGAGGCAAGGTTGAACTTCTTTGCAGTGCGCATGAGACCGACTCGGCCTCACAAAATGTTGTTTTTAAAAAACACCTTAAATATAGCCCAAATGTGACAATAATATTGTATTAAAATATTTATTCAGTGATATCAATCAAAATGTTTTACATTAAAACAGGGCAAGCAGAAGTTTTTTTTGCAACCCGAGTGCTATTTAACGTAAGCCTTAGTTTGTCATAGCAACCTGCGCAGCGCTTTCGTTGACCCCCTTTTTGAAGCACATGATCAGCACATCTGCCCGGAGGAAATCCTGAAATAAACACTTACGTTAGGTGTCTACACTATAAGCGCCACTTTTAGTTTTAAAGTATAATATTTAAATGTGTATGTGTATGAATATAAAAGTATGGTAATATACCTCTTTCAGAAATACTTCGTCCAGTGAGTGCTTCAATTAATTATTCCGTGAAATCTTTCTTTGTCATTTTGTTATTATTATTAACCATATTATAAATTATCCAGGCGTTCACAAGAGAAGTACCAAATAAAAATTCTGCCATAACCTTTCGATACCATTTTAGTCCTCGTTTTAAAGTCGTGTAATAGGAAGACATCTGGTCACTGTAGTCTATACCTTTTTTTTTTCATTAAACAAAAGAACACATGTAGGCTTTTTAATGTCTTCGTTAGTGGCTCTTGTTTTCTTGCCTGTATTTACTAAAACAGCATTGTGGCCTTTGCAGGTCGTGATCATTAAAACTTGGCGCTTATCAAACCATTTTATAATTTTTACGCCCTTTAGATTCATTTTTCCTGTAATTTGATCTTTTTTTAATTTTGTGGATATAACATTCTTAGGTAGTCCTCTACGATTTGATCGGAGGGTACCACAATAAAAAGTTTTCTTTGCTAAAAGGTCTTCAGCCAACCCAACAGAGGAGTAGAAATTGTCAGCAACAACAGTACGACCCTCATTTTCTAACCCTGTAATCAGTCTCAAAACTGTATTTTTGCCGTGCTCTTGTTCTCGATTGTTGCCTTCTTTGCCTGTATAAATAAGTGTATTGTACGAGTTTCCCTCGGGAGTACACAATTTATATAATTTGACGCCATATTTGTGTAATTTATTTTTTATGTATTGGCGAAATATAAGTCGTCCGCGCCACGGTATCATTGATTCATCAATGACTATAATTTTTCCAGGACGAAGTACTTGTTGATATCGAGAATTCAACATGTCGTGTATTTTGCGAATTTTATATATTTTATACCCAGTATTATCAATTGACTCGTCGCAGAAATGCCAAAATTTTAATATAATCAAAAATCTATCCCTTGATATTGTAGAGCAAATGTACTCGTTTCTATATATTGACTTTTTAGACCAATAGTCGTTCAGATGTGGTACTTTGTTTAGACCCATTACAAGCATGATTCCTAAAAATCTTCTCATTTCTTCGTCATCAGTGGGTTTCCATGCTTTAACACGAGATTGCGCCTTTATGTAATTTTGATTGTCTTCGAAATACTTCTCTGCATACTTGTTAGTGTCCTGTACTATTTTATTAATAATTTCATCGCTTAGGAACAGCCTGTATATGTCTGTAGGTGTTTTATTACCTAGGCGAGGAATAATGGCACTATCAAGGGTGCTCTCGTCGAAATCAATACCATGATTATCATGTATGTCAGTCCAACCGTCCTCGTTGTCAATACCTTCTGTTTCAGCTGTTTGGTTGTCGGTTTCCAGTTCATTTTCACTTGATTCACTTTCATCTACTTCTACGTTCGTTAATTCTAAGCTCTCAATCGAAATATCTGTGTCTTCATTTTCTTCGTCATCATTGCTTCTACGAGTAACTTGAATTATATTTTCACTCTCTGTATCATGTTCTGCTTGCTGTTCATCTAGATGTTCCTCTTCCTGCTCTGGATGTTCCTCTTCCTGCTCTTGATGTACCTCTTCCTGCGCTAGATGTTCCTCTTCCTGCTCTTGATGTACCTCTTCCTGCGCTAGATGTTCCTCTTCCTGTTCTAGATGTTCCTCTTCCTGTTCTTGATGTACCTCTTCCTGCTGTATATATTTCTCTTCCTTTCCTTGATGTTTCTTCCCTGCTCTTGGCATTCTTCTTCCTGCTTTTTGTTTTGATTTTTCTGTTCTTTTTGCTGTTTCGCTTGCTCTTGATGTTCTTCTTGGTGTCTTTTTTGCCGAGGTTTTTGCTGTTTTATTCGGTATTCTTTTCGATAATCTGTATATTTTGCTTGTTGCTCTTTTTGCTGTTCTTCTTGTTGTAGTCTATAGTCATCTTGGTGCCATTTTTGATGTCTTTCTTTCTGTTTTGTTTGCTTTTCTACAGCATGTTTTTTAATTGTTATATTCTTTGTATGTGAATAAAAAATATTCAAAGAATCAGGGGAAGACAATATTTGTGGCGAAACAAGCAGGTGTTCCTCTTTGAGTAATATTTCATATTCTAACTTGTTGCCCGTACAGTTAAGTGAAGAAAATATGCAAGAATTAATAAAATCAACTTCGTCAAAATATACTAAAACGGAAAAACAGGAGGTAATTAATAATAATTATGTCTTTATTCATTCATTTGAAGATGAAAGTACCGGGGATGCAAATATATCCGATTCACATACAAAGAATATAACAATTAAAAAACATGCTATAGAAAAGCAAACAAAACAGAAAGAAAGACATCAAAAATGGCACTAAGATGACTATAGACTACAACAAGAAGAACAGCAAAAAGAGCAACAAGCAAAATATACAGATTATCGAAAAGAATACCGAATAAAACAGCAAAAACCTCGGCAAAAAAGACACCAAGAAGAACATCAAGAGCAAGCGAAACAGCAAAAAAAAACAGAAAAATCAAAACAAAAATCAGGAAGAAGAATGCCAAGAGCAGGGAGAAAAACATCAAGGAAAGGAAGAGAAATATATACAGCAGGAAGAGGTACATCAAGAACAGGAAGAGGAACATCTAGAGCAGGAAGAGGAACATCTAGCGCAGGAAGAGGTACATCAAGAGCAGGAAGAGGAACATCTAGCGTAGGAAGAGGTACATCAAGAGCAGGAAGAGGAACATCCAGAGCAGGAAGAGGAACATCTAGATGAACAGCAAGCAGAACATGATACAGAGAGTGAAAATATAATTCAAGTTACTCGTAGAAGCAATGTTGACGAAGAAGATGAAGACACAGATATTTCGATTGAGAGCTTAGAATTAACGAACGTAGAAGTAGATGAAAGTGAATCAAGTGAAAATGAACTGGAAACCGACAACCAAACAGCTGAAACAGATGGTATTGACAACGAGGACGGTTGGACTGACATATCTGATAATCATGGTATTGATTTCGACGAGAGCACCCTTGATAGTGCCATTATTCCTCGCCTAGGTAATAAAACACCTACAGACATATACAGGCTGTTCCAAAGCGATGAAATTATTAATAAAATAGTACAGGACACTAACAAGTATGCAGAGAAGTATTTCGAAGACAATCAAAATTACATAAAGGCGCAATCTCGTGTTTTAGCATGGAAACCCACTGATGACGAAGAAATGAGAAGATTTTTAGGAATCATGCTTGTAATGGGTCTAACGCTTTTTTTCATTGAATGTGTAGGGTATGGACAGGACAGTATATTAAGCTGTATCCCGCGATAATTTCACCTCCGCGTATATGTTTTTTTTTAAGAAAACTTCTAATATTGATTTAACTTGCTGGAAAAAAATATAAACAAGTAGGTTTATTTGGAGTATCTGTAGAACAGATTGAGTACTACAAGTAGGTCAGAAAATTAAACATTTTTCGTCCACGGAAAATACGTTTTTCTTTTTAAAATCTTATAATTTGACTTCGTACTTAAGGCAAAAATATTAACAGGCCAAAAATAGTGCTAAAATGATTTATATCACCATGTCTAACTACACTTCTGGACACATCTATTGGCCCACCTTGTTTTTTCAGTTTCGTTTGGTCCTAGCTAAAATTTTATATTAGGTCGAGCAAAAAGTTTTTATGCAGTTTTGAATCTGGCACATTCACAATTTCATTCAATAGTCTTTTTTTGAATTTCGAACACAGAATTTAAAGAAACAAAAGACAATTTGGAGCCTGTTTGTTGATATCAAACAATCGAATACTAAGAAAACTTGGTTTTATTGGTTTACTTGGATTTAATTCTTGAAAAAGTGATTGATATCTTTGGTTTTGCAACAAACATTACTTATTCTTAACATTAAGGTGAGGTTCTATCAATAATCTATGGATACTTCACCTGAAGTCGCCGCCCAAGCTGTGGCACTTATTCAGGCCGGACACAGCCAAAGAAACGTGAGTGCTCAACTTAATTTAAGTCGATCTGCGGTCCGAAATGTTTATCGGAGGTACCTAGAGACTGGCGGCTTTGTTCGTCGCCAAGGAAGGCCACGATCTCGGGTCACAACTGAAAGGCAGGATCGATTCATCGTGACGACCAGCTTGAGAAATCGTCACCTTACCTCCATTGAGATACAAAACCAACTTCGCGACTTCCACGGAGTATCTGTGAGCGCTCGAACTGTTCGGAGAAGGTTAAAAGAACGCGATATGGTAACACACAAGCCAGCTAATGGGCCCAAACTAACGCGAGCCCACCGAACAGCGCGCCTTCATTTCGCACGCAGTCATTTAAATTGGACACGGCAAGATTGGAGCCGTGTACTCTTTTTTGATGAGTCTAAAATTGTGTTACATGGCAATGATGGAAGGAAGAAGGTCTACCGACGTAAGGGACAGCGTCTCGCACAATGCTGCTTTGAAGAGAGGGTTGCTTATGGCGGTGGCTCATGGACTATCTTTTCAAAGATGCCAGATGTTGGGGCTTCAGATTTCTCGATGAAAACTCTGAAATTTTTTTTTGGTCTGTATCGATTTCACCACATTACTATTTTTACAGATCTAAAAAACTGGCAACACAAAATGTCATGAAAAAATGTCATCAAATGTCTTTGAAAATATATATAAAAATATATATAGTCTAAGAGTTATTTGAAAAAATTCTAATCACAGTTAACGGAGGCGTTAACATCCTCCCCCCGTTGAAACTCCCAGAGTTTCAACCCTTCAGTAGGTCCTCTTCGGTTGGTAAAGGGCAGAGGCGAACCAGAGGGCGCCGTATAATTCCTCTAATGGTTTGAAACTCGACGATGATGGCAGAGTAGATAACTTCATTGACCATGTAGTGTGATCTTTATCCAGTTGGTGATTATCGTTTTCTTCAGCTGTGAATCTAGGCACTGATAGTCCTCTAGAAGTCTCATTAATTTTCACAATCTCAATCACAGGCTGTGACTAGTCTGGTGCGTGGCCACCAGACCACCGCCCCGTACGAGATCATGGGACGGATCACCGCACAGTATAGCCAATGTATTATTTTGGGAGATAGGCCCCACTTCTTACCTATCATCCTTCTGCACTGCCAGAAGGTGATGCACGCCCTGTTAATTTTGTCGTATAAGTGACTGCTCCAGTTTAACTTACTGTCTAGGATGACTCCCAGGTACTTGACTTCGGTGGCTAAATGAAGTTCTGTATCAAATAGTTTAGGCAAGCGATAAGGTCCTAAAGTACGTTTTTGGGTAAACATGACTAACTCAGTTTTCGTGGGATTGACTGAAAGGTCATATTCCCTGCACCATCGTTCCACGATGCGTAGCGCCTGTTGGGTGAGGTTACAGATTGTTCCTGTCACTTTTCCCGAGATTAGAATAGCGATACCCAATTGTGTAGAAATGACTGGCGTTGAGTTTGGTGATGAGATCATTTATCACCAGATTCCAGAGGAGGGGGGAAAGTACTCCACCTTGGGGGCATCCTCTGGCTATCAGAGCCATCTACTGCTCTCCATCCAAGCGAACCGCTCGTTTGCTCAGCATGTTAGTGATCCAGTCAATCAGCACCTGTTCCGCCCCATGACGAGAAAGGGCGGAGCTGATGCTGGAAAAGTTGGTTTTATCGAAGGCTCCTTCGATGTCTATGAAGGTTTCAAGGCAGGTGCCCTTCTGATGTATAGCATCTTCAATCCGACTGACTACCAGGTGGAGTGCCGATTCAGTGGACTTACGCGAGCCGTATGCATGTTGGTTGCTGTGTAGTGGTATAGATTTCAACGCGCCCTCCCTCAGCTCTCTCTCGCAAATTCTCTCCATGGTTTTTAGACGGAAGGAGTTTAGGCTGATTGGTCGGTGGGATTTGGCATTGGTGTAGTCACTCTTACCTGGCTTTGGAATGAATATGACTTTCACTTCCCTCCATCCTTTCGGAACGTATCTAAAGGCCAGGCACGCTCTCATTAGGGACACCAGTCTACCGGCAACGGAGATTCCCCCCCACTGTAGTAAGGCGGGAAAGATCCCGTCCGGACCTGCCGCCTTAAAAGGATGGAAGCACTTGATCGCCCACTGGAGTTTTTCCAGCATTACCACTTTATGTGCGTAGCACCAGTCGTTCTCTGTTAGTTTTTGATTTGTCTCTGTCCACTCAATTACCTGAGCAAAAGCGCATCCTGGGAAGTGAGTTTCAATGAGGACGCGCATCACCTCTTCTGTTGATGTGGTGAGTGTACTGTCTGGTTTTCGGAGAACAACATGCCCAGTCGTGTTTTGCTGTGCCAGTATTTTCCTTACCCTGTTAGCTTGTTGGCATGATTCGATGTTGCCACAGTATTTGCGCCATCCAGTTTTGCTCCTGAACCTGATGCACTTTTTGTAGCAGGATTTGGCCGCTTTGTACGCGTCCCAGTCCTTATCAGCACAGCTGTTCATGGCTCTGTTCAGAGCTGTCCTTACCTTCCTGCGCTTGCGTTCCAGATCCGCTCCCCACCAGGGTTGCTGGCCCGGTGTGGAGGACGGAGTGGTTTCTGGGCAGGCTGAGTGGTAGCTGTCTAACATTGATTCTGTTAGGTGGTTGACTTGGTCGTCAATCTGCAAGATGTCCTCGAACGTCGACCAATAATCGGGTCAGCGCAAGCTTGGTCTCTAGGGTTCGTGTATAGGCAACACGGTCTGTGTTGCGTGGGTTACGCCGTGGCAGTATTGGCGTGACACTAACCTGGAAGTCAAAACGAATCCACCTATGGTCCGAGCAGGAGGCCTCCCTGGACACCTGCCACCCGGTGGCCATGGCCGCTGCACCTTCTGATGCCAGGGTTAGGTCTATGATTGTGCGACTGCGCCTGGTTACGAAGGTTGGTTCGGAGCCTGTGTTTAGTAGGGTTAAGTTCGTAGTGAATAAAAAATCAACTAGAGCTTTACCCCGTTCTTTTTGTGTTTCCATGCCCCACAGAGGGTGATGTGCGTTTGCGTCAGCGCCTATGACAACCTCCAGCTCCAAGCTCTCGCAATGTCTCACGAGGCGGGCGAGGTCATGCGGCGGCGGCTCCTCAGCCTCAGGCATGTATGCCGAGGCGAAGACGACTGCTACCTCTGTGTCGTCACGCTGTATGGTCAACCTTACTGCAGAGATATCCCTGCAACAGAAGTCTGTCAGTGGTTGTGCTTTGATATTACCTGTTGTATATATGCACGATCTTGGGTGATCGTGATCTGTACCAACGAGAAGCTTACCTCCAAGATTTGAGAGGCCTTGTATGTGGCCAGCCCTGATCCACGGCTCCTGGATCAAAGCAATGGCCGTATGTTGAACCTCCAACCACTTACGCATCTGAGCCGTTGCGGTATGGCTGTGGTGGAGGTTAGCCTGCAGCACTCTACAGGTCGACGAAGGGGACGCCATCACTGCTGGGTGCCTTCCTCGTCGCCCTCCAGACGCAGCCCGGCGAACAGGTCGCCCGCGTCGAAGCCATCCCCGTCCGAGCCCGAGACCGACGACAAGTTATTGCCATCGAGCTCGTCACCCGATGTGAGGACGGCGTCCACCCGGGCGGCGGCCGGGACGGCTGTAGATGCTTGTACCTCTGACGCCGCAGGCGCTGCCGGCTCCGCTGGCTCTATTGGCGCCTCTGGCGCTGCTGGCACCGTTAGCGCCGGCGGCGCTGCTGCCGCAGGTGCAACCGCGGTTCCTACCGCGGTGTCGTTGTGGGGGGAAGCTGCCTTCTCCTCCTTCTTCACCACGACGATCGTCTCCGTGGCCGGGTCCCATCCCTGAGGGACGTCGACAAATCTGCCGTTCGCACCCTGAAATTTCACGTACGCCGCCGCCGTCCCTACCCCGAAGGAGAGACGACGTTCGGCCTTCATCAGGGTGGGAATTTGGTCCTCAGGGATCCCGACCATCTCGAACCACGCATCGGCCTGTCTGCTAGTTTGCAGCAGTACCCATCCCTTGATGTCGATCCAGGGATTTTGGTAGCACAGAGCGCGCCCAATGATGGACTGCTCTGCGAAAATCCCCTGTGCATCCGGGATGAGTATGCCGCATCTCATTCGTCTCTTTATTTCCGCCTGCCTCCTGACCACTAGCGAGGTACTAGTGGAGGGAGGCACCTCGTATATCACTGCCCTCAGCCAGGCTAAGGTGTGGTCACTGCCAGGCCACAGTTTTAGGACCCCTCCGGTGAACACCGGCCTTGCTCTGAATGCCGGTGCAGGTGAGTCATGTTTAGCGGAGAGGCACTCGGTGACTATCCTCCTTTGTATGGCCGCGAGCACCTCTTCTGAAGTTTCCTTCGTGATGAACCCCGTACGTTCGCAGGTGACTGCGACGTCGAGCTCGGAGCCTACTGCTTGGGCGTAACTGCGGTTGGCGGCCCGTTTGGATTTATCAAGCCACGGCCGCTTATGCTCCCCACGAGGTGACGAGGTCTCGTTGAGAGCTCGCTTGGCCGCGGCCTGATCCTTCCGATCGGGTCCCTGTGCTGTCGTCTGGGCTGGTCCCTTTGTGCTAGTCGACGGTTGGCTGGGTCCTGGGCGACTACTGTCGACCATGGCCTGCTCCCGCCTGCCTGCGGAGAAGTTGACATTACCGCTGGTCGGTCTAGCCGAACCTGCGGCGTTAGCCTGTAGATTAAGTGGAGTCTTACCTTTCCACAGTTTCTGACGCCGTTCCTTTTTGGACGGTCTGTTTCTCCTCCAGCCGTTGCCCGCAGTAGGGGCCGGAGCTACTGGCGCTGAGGGTTCAGCGCGTTGTGTAGCCGGAGTGTTCTTAGCCGTCCTCCGCCTATTACCCTGCACCTGCCAGGTAAACGCGGACGTGTCTCCGGCGATGCTGATCTCCTCCGGTTGGTCAGTGACGGCCAGCGGGGGAGGGGTGGCTTGAACAGCCATAGGTGGAGGTGTCTTCAGTAGAGGGGCCCTGCCACCGGCATTAACCGTCGTGGGGGGCTGTACACCAGTAACCAAAAGAGGATCGGTACTGGTCCCAATCAGCGCCATGTCCTCTGCATTATCCGGGACTTTATTTTGGTCTTGGCCGCGGTTCTCGCCGCAGCCGGACCGACACCCGCGCTGGAGCCCGCTGCAGTGACAGCGGAGCACCCAGGGGCGAGAGAGGTGCTGCATGCACCCCTCTTAGGAGTATCCTTGGCTTTCGCCTTGTAAGGTTGTCAGGTCGGGAAGATGAGTAAAACAAGTGCCTTCATTGGATTCTCGTATATTACTGCCCATAGAGTACGTACAATCGTTAATATGTATTGATTCTTAATATTAGAGTACAGATGAGCACACATACATAAGTCTTACACACTACACGCCTACCGGCAAAATAAAATAGAAATAATGGTTACATTTATTTTTATTTTACGATTGTATGAATAGACTTATATAGATAGAATATATGAGAATAGAAATATACCTTTTAATATTTTTCTTACTTAACTACAATACTAATGTATGTTAAAATTGAATAATAATAAAAAAAATATTATAGTGGGTTTTACACTTATCCATTATAACAACTAATTTATAATCTAATTTAGTTACATTCACGTGAATAGCTTATCAATAGTCATTTAATATATGGTCTAGTTCTATTTTTATGTACTATTACTTCTTTACCTTTATATAGTATTTTTAAATTAGGATTACAATCTTCTATTACTTGGTATGGTCCTATGTATAACGGGTCAAATTTGTTTACAGTTTGTTCATTCTTAAGTAGTATCATGTCACCAGTACTGTACGTAACAGGGTTGGTATACAAATCATATTTACTTTTTCTAACCTGTTTACTAATAACTAAATTTTGTCTTGCGTCATACTGTGATTTTTGAAGTCTATATCTGAGTTGTTGTGGATAATCATCATAGTTATAAAGCGGTTCAATATCTGAAGTTAAATTACTTGGTAATTTACAATGTTTTCCAAATACGAGTTCGTATGGAGTATATTTCGTTTCTGTATGTACAGTCGTGTTAAAAGCAAAGCACCAGTATGGTAGCCATAAACTCCAATTTTGGGGTTGGTTCTCTGTTTGTATGCGTAGGAACGATAGTAAATTTTTATGTGTATTTTCTAGGCCTCCTATTGTTTGATGATGATATGCAGTAGATGTTTGTTGATTTATTTTTAATGTTTTACATACTTCATTCATTACTTTCGAAACAAACTCGGTTCTGCGATCTGATATAATATTTCTGGGAATGCCATATCGCAATACAAAATTATTTATGAAAGCCGTCGCCACTGAAATTGTATCCTTATTTCTAAGCGGATAAGCTTCTACATACTTGCTAAGATCACACTGGAGTGTGAGTACATACATATAATTATCATTATCCTTACTTAAGGGCCCAACTAAATCTATATATACTCTATCGAAGGCCGAATGACCTGTATCAGTCAGGACCATTGGCTGTTTTATGTTCCTAAATTGTTTCTGTCGTTTGCATTTGTCGCAGCGATTTACAAACTCCGTGACGTCATTTTCTAATTTTGGCCAAGAATAACGGCGTTTTATATTATTTATCATTCGTCGTATCGGCCGGCATGGCCGCTACTCGGTAATAAGTGGTAGTCATTTAAGATTACACGTTTCGTATCGTTATCATTTATAACTTGTACACCTTTTATAATATATAGACGTGGTCCGGACCAATTAGGTGTTATATTTATGCTTTGAATTAACTCTCTAGTTAAGTCAATGTTTTTACTACTTTGTACAATGTACACATTATCAAGCTTCATTTGGTTGCAGTAATCAGCCAACTCCCGTACAAAGGCATCTCGTGCGCATTGTAATCGGTAAGATGGGTTTACTCTTAGAATGCAATTTGTTGAGTCATAATTAAATAATGTATTTGATTGGTTATTCCATTCTTTTTCATTGACAAACCTTAACTCAGTGCAATCCTTTGGTTTTTTAAGCAACTCTATAACTCTTGGGTGATCAGACCAGTCGTTTGTATATTGCTTAGCAACCGCAGGGTTGTCACTCCCATCTTGTATACTTCGTTCACTCATTCGCTTTTTCTGTGCTCTGGTTAATACTGACACAACGTGCTGATTAATTTCCTTTAATTCATCGCTTGTTATTCGGATACGTGACAGCATCTGCAGCTGCATTGTCTGTACCTCGAACATATTCTATTATGTAATCATATTCCTCTATTATTAAACGGAATTTAGTCAAACGACTAGATGGATTTGTTTGATTAAATAAGTAAACTAATGGTTTGTGGTCGGTTTTGATTAAAAATTTTCTACCGTAAAGATATGGTCGGAAATATTTTACTGACCATACGATAGCGAGTAACTCTTTTTCTATCGTGGGGTACCTTACTTCTGCCTTATTTAGAGTTCGACTTGCATAAGCAATTGGTCTGTTATCACTATTGCATAGCACGGACCCGATTGCGTACCCGGAAGCATCTGTTTGTAAAATAAAAGTATTGTTTTCGTCGAAGTTGGGATATTGTAACACTGGTGGAGTAGTTAATGACTCTTTTAGAGATTCAAAGGATTTCTGACACTCATGCGACCATTCAAAGTTAACATTTTTTCGACACAGTCTATTAAGCGGTAAAGATATTGCGGCAAAATCTGGTATAAATTTTCTGTAAAAGTTGACAAACGCTATGAATCTTTTTGTTTCGTCTGCGTTTTTGGGCACGGGATAACTTTTTACTATGTTTACTTTCTCTAAATCTGGTTTTATTCCTTCAGATGAAACAACATGTCCTAATAGCTGCATTTCTTTTCTTAGGAAATCGCATTTTGTTGGATTAAGTTTCAAGTTAACTTTGCGCAATCTAGTTAAAATATCTATAAGATTTTTATTATGAATTTCCAAATTACGTCCAAAACAGATCAAATTATCCAAATAAACAAATAATTTATCGTATGTAAGTCCAGACATGGCAATTGTCATTAGACGAGAGAATTTTAATCCCATAGGTAACCGGGTCATTTGATATTGACCTGAAGGCGTAGTAAATGCTGTATACTTTCTGCTTTCTGGTTTTAATTTTGCTTGATAATATGCTTTGGATAAATCTAATTGTGAAAAATACATTGAACCGGATAGGGAATCTAAAATATCGGTTATATTCGGAAGTGGAAATTATTATCTAATATTCTATTATTTAATTTACGAAAATCTATAACCAGCCTCCATTTCTTGGTAGTGTCATCTGATTTCTTAGGTACCAACAAAGTAGGGCTTGACCACTCACTTTTTGTAGGTTCAATGATATTTTCAGAAAGTATTTTCTTAACTTGTGTTTCAATTTCCTTACGCTGTGAAAAGGGCAACCTGTACTGTCTAGTATAAACTGGATCAGCGTTTTGTCTTAACTGTATACCTTGTTCGTAAAGGTTAGTGGTTGATAATTTATCATCTGGAAGATGAAACACATTCGAATATTTTGCGCATATGTTTTCGATTGATGACCTTTCTTCATTGTTTAGATGACTTAATTTTAAAAGAGAAAACATAGTGCGTACTCTCTCTCCATCAATTTCATTGTCCCGTCCAAAGTTACAAATGTCATAGTCTGATAGCAAATGTATTTCTGGTCTAAAATAATTGATGTCTACTTGCGTTTCGCGAGTATTTAATATTTGTACAGTTATTTGTCTATTGTTTGGTTTACAAATACTTCCTGCCATAAAAACTCCGTCACATAATTGTTTCGGTAAAATTACGCAGTCCTCGTTAAAACTGCTGTCCAACCTATACATTATCTCACATCTCGGTGGAATACTTAAGAAACTGGTTTTATTTCGTGAACTATTAATCATGGGCATAGTCAAATTATTTCCGTTTTTCTTTAAGGTTATCGTGTTATTTTCATAATTCAAAATAGCGTTATATTTGCTCATAAAATCTCTGCCGACAATACCATGTTGCAGACCTGGTATGTTGTGCATAATGTAAAATTTGTGTACAAATTCCTGTCCATTTGCGATCAATGTAACATAAACATAGCCTGATGTTAGCACTTTGCCACCAATGCCATTTATAGAAATGTGTTCCGTTTGGAATGGAATGTTCCAACGTGCCACTGTTTCGTATTTCAATATTGATAGTGATGCCCCAGTATCTATTAGCAATCCATATTTGGCACCTTGTACTAAGAATTCTACCGAGCTGTTGTTGTTACAAGCAAATATAAAATGATTATCGAAAAAACTGTAATGGTTCAGCAGTGCGTCTTTCTATAGGTTCGGGCGTTCGATTCCCGTCACTTAAATGGATACTGTTCATGCCATTTTCTATAGCATGTACATTACCTCTGCGTGTAAAAATCCGTCCTGGCCTACCGCGATATGAACCCCGCATGTGACCACGATTGTTGCTGAACTGTTGCTGGGTTCTTTCGTTTTGGTTTTGCCTATGATTTTGAAAATATCCCCTACTATTTCCTCTTTGTATAAATACACGAACGGGAGGGTGTGAATGATTCGAACGGTTAGTACGTCTGTTGTTACTGAAACTATATCCGCGATTTTTAAATGAGCCTTGGTATCCGACATACACTGACTCAGCTGAAGATTGCCGACTGTAGGACAAGTCCTCATCCTTAGCTGCTCTTATAGTATCTTTCAAAGTATCATAATTTCGCGCTGCCAAAATAGTGCGGACCTCACGGTTACGCAAGCCATTAATGAAACACTTGATTGCTATTTTCTCATTTTGAGGGCGTAATATTCTATATGCAGTTTGATCCTCACCTGCTTGCGCGACTGTCAGATCTACAAACAGCTGCTCGATCCTAGAGCCATATTTTTCTATCGAAGAACCGTTTTGGTTGATTTGTGTCAACTCCTTGTGTATTGCTGTACTTGACTTCTTTGTAAGAAGGTGTTGACGCATCTCAGTAATTAGCGACTCACAACTGTCATAAGAGGCAGACAATCTTAATTTAGCGTTCTCGTTTAATCTGGTTTTTAATACAAATTTAACTAGCATTTTGTTGTTCTCTTCGGTAATTGAAGAACTGTATAACTCTATGGCATCTATTAAACTTTTCGTGACATTTTCGTCACCATTCATAACTGGTATTAATGCTACGGCAGTCCTGTAATTAAAAGCCTCCATATTGTCTACTTCTTTTCTAGCCTCGACTGTACACTCAGCACTTGGTTGAGAACTATATGTTTTGGAGCAAAAAGAAGGTTGGCCAGATTTCTATAGGAGCTGGACTTGACTTTTATTTTTCATGTCCCAAAACACAGTATAGTTAGATTGGTTTGTTTTTATGTTGTAAACACAATCCCTTTTGAAAATCATATCTAAATAGCCACGATTTTTTATTATAACGTCATCAATACTTTTGAGGTTAGAATCAACAACTACCTTTTATCCGACTGCGACGTAGCCCAAAAGCGTAGTTATCGATAAGCGGGAAAGGTAATTAGTGATCTCGTTTCCATTTATTTCAATTTCTCTCAGATATTTACCCAAAAAATTGGGCATCTCTCAAAGGGCACGCCTTGTCTGGCCATCAGACTCCTAGAGTTCGATTTCAAAACTGTCTCGTGGAGTTTGGTCCGCTTTAACGACAGATTTTGACCGACAATTCAATGAAAACTACACCTATATTGCTCAAATGATCTCTGTTAGTTTTAATGTTAACATTTTTGACGAGTAAATGATACTTTAATAATTTATAGTTCGTTATCAAACACTGTGACACAAGATTTTTATACATTACATTTAAGAGATAAAATTTGATTGTTAGTATGTTGTTAATTGTTGACTAGTGTACCTACACTTTAAACCAATGATCTCTAGTTCAACTATGTTAGTTTTAATTAGATAAAAAAGAGGTAAAATTTGATTGTTAGTTATTATGTAAATATGTTGCGACTAGAGTACCTACACTATATACACTACTCCTACACTATTTTATTGTAATGTATATACAAATGATCTCTGTTAGTTTTAATGTTAACATTTTTGGCAAATAGATAATACTTAAATAATTTATAGTTTTTGTATACACTTTCAAATAATCCTTCTACGAGAAGGGTTAGCAGTGAAGCAGTGGCGTGAATGAATAAATGCATGTGGAGATGTTAAAGTGTTTTGTAATAATATGTAATTGTGTTAGCAGGATATATTGCTGTGGTTGACTAAAAACAAACCTTGGGCAGAATATACTTTTAATAGTTATGATCACAGAGATTTTACAGGAGGCACAATTTAGGTTAAGTTAAGCAGCGATGACAATTGCAGAACAGTATTACCAGGACTTACAATATCTAACTTATTTTTAATTATAAAAATGTTGCCAGATATGGAGTGTACCGAATTATTTCAACACTTCCCCTTACACTACATATACATGTGCTCTGCTACTACAAACAAACTAACAACAGATACTTAACCTTTAACTATGGGCGTTCCATTTTTGTTACACTACTATGGACGTGCGGCCTCAGAGACCGCTTTCTTTACGGGCTGGTTTCTATCTTGATGCGTAAGTATTGTATAATTTTTTGTTTTTAACTTTTAGAAGAGTTACTAAATGTAAATAAAAGACGTAATTTTAATGAAAAATTTATTTATTATAAACTAAATCTAACGATATAACAATCAAAGGCACTTTTCAGACTTTTTGGCTTGAGATCACTTTATACAAGGTGTTGTTTTGCATCCTCGTCAAAATTCAGGATGTTGTCACAAAAGACATAAATAATCAATATAAATTACAGTACCTAGTAAATTATTAAAAAACACTGCGTTTTTTTGTTGTTTAAGTTTGTCAATATTTCAGAATAACCACCTTAACGTGGTTTAGGGATTATAAAATTATATCGAAAAAACGTTTGAGGTTTTTTGTTTTTGTGTAAGCGACGTTATAAAGCGGGCATCAGACGGCCCGTGTTTAAAACACGGGTGGTTCACAGTTACCGATTTCAGTAAACAAATAAAAAAAATAAAATTACCTACTCATTTTATTATTGATTCGGGTCGAGAATCATTAGCATAGTTACCTCCTAGAATTTGACGAGGTTGCAAAACAACACCTTGTAGGTATATTACCAGAAGAAAATAATTTTTTTAATTAGTTTAACTTCTTTTACAATAAAATATAAAGAAAAAAGAACATAAAAAACTTAACATAATCTTCTCAAAACTAAACATAAAAATTTCGACAAGGGCCCAACTTGGTCATATTTATTGACAGTCTTTGCATAGCGGCTTAGAGCATTGCAGGCATATTAGCTGTTTACAGCCTACACAAGTCTGGGTCGTCTTTCGTTTTATCTTTGGTGGGCATATTTTACACGTCTTACGTTTAGGAACTGTATTTTCTTCACTTGCTGGCTCTTGGGATGGCATATCAGGGCCCAAAACTCGTTTCAGCGTCATTACTAATTCATTTGGCAAATGAGTGTTTATAACTCGTCTTTGCATATGTGGAACCACCAGAGATCGTGCTAATTTCTTCAGAAATTTACCTCTTTCGAGTTCTTTGTCTTGGTGTTGATTGAATAAAGTGTAGGCATTAATTCCACACAAGTCCAGAACTCTGTGGAAAATCACCATAGGACACCTTCTTGTTCGGCGACTGCTCGAATAAATTGAACATTTTTTGTCCGTTTCATCTACCCCCCCCTTTGGTGGAATTATAGAATAATATCATCTCGGGTTTCTTTGTATCTTCATCAATAGTATTATCATGATGCATAGATGATATCAGGAGCACAGCTTTATTTTTCTTTGGCACATGAGAACACATAGTTTTGTCGTTCGTAAAACCGAATAAAGTTGAACCAATCTCTCTAGACTTATGTGCCTGAAATAAATTCGGTATTTCTCTTTTATTCTTTTTTAGAGTTCCAACATACGTTAGATTACGCTTAGACAGTTCATCTACAAGTTCAATAGACGAGAACCAGTTGTCTGCTGTCACATTACGATTGGTTCTTTGTAACGGCTGTGTCAAGCGTAGTACGCATTGAGTGGGAACAAGAAATTTTTTCTCATCAGCTGATAGTCCGTCGCCATCGCTACCTTTTCCTGAATATAAATAACCATTATAAAAGTAAAAGGTCTTCGCATCACACAAGGCACGAATAAGTAGGCCATATTTACCGGGCTTCTGGGGCATGTACGAAATCATGTGGCTTCTTCCACGAAACTCCACTAGCATCTCGTCAATAGTAACATATTCACTGAGTTGATATAGTTTTTGGGAATTAGCGATAAACTTATCAAATATTCCAGAAATAGCGGCCAGTTTATCGGTCTTTATTCTCTCAGCGCGATCTGCTGGGTTGTCAAAACGTAGGCAGTTCAGAAGAACTAAAAATCTGGTTTCTGACATACAGCACCTGAATATTTCACAACCAGTTCCATCCGTAGCAAATATAAAACTGGTAGATTCGTGATTTGATTTCAGGGCGGCAGAGTAGTATAATAAACCTAAAAAGGCATTGAGTTCTATCATGTCCATTTCTTTTAATTCTGACCTGTCTTGCATCTTGAATTTGGCTCTAAACTCAGCGATTTTGAAGTTAGTCCACCTCAAAATGGTTTGTCGCATTTCATCATCAAAAAGTTTATTCCAAATACTGATAGGATCTTTCTTTTCGTGTTCAGTCAGGTGCAGAATAGATCTGTTTAACACTATATTGTGCTGTGGAGTGCGAACTCTTCTGGAAGGTGGTTCTGTCGCCCATTTGTAGCGATTTTTACCATAATAATACTTCGAGGGCCGTAACTGTGCTATAGGTATATTGTCGTCATCTGAACTTTCACTATCCGATCTCCGTATGTCACCGTCAGCTCTGGTAGTACTACCACTCTCTTCAATAATCTCTTGTTCACTCGAGTGATTTTCTTCAATGTTAGCTTCATAAAACAAACAATCATCAACATCCCCATCGCTGTCGCTCTGATCCGATTCTAAAAGCAATCGTTGACACTCATCTTCAAAAGAAGGATCATCTAATCGCAATATTTTACTGGCTCTTTGAGTGGACGAACTCGATGTTCGTTTGCCTGCAGTCGTTGGTTGATCGTTATTTGACATTTCAGCTAATAAAATCTAAAACAAACAAAATCACCGTCAGCGTCAATTTATAACACAAATGTGGACGCGCGGTCTCACAGACCGCACTCAAAATATAAAGCGAAATTACTCACGCAGTATTCAGCCGGCGACGTAACCTTCACTCTCATGAGGAGCGTCGGAACAAAAACCGATAAATCTCATTTGTGTTTTTTGTGGAAAAATGTAAAAATACGGCCAAGTACATGGTTTTCTAATTTAGAGTTGAACGAAATCCATCAATTTATTGGTGTTAGAATCACTGTTTGGAAACCTAAATTATGCATTCGTGATTGTGGTACCTGTTGAATTATAAAAAAAAAGAAAATGGATATATCGGTTATTGACCAAACCAACTGGATATATCGGTTTTTGATAAAACTCTGTAGGATATATCGGTATTTGATAAAACGCTGGTAGGAATATGAGAGCTTGATAAAATGCGGCTGAACATGCGTCAGTATTTCTAAAGCCAGATTAGGTGGTTTCCAATCAAACAACTTTATTTAAAATCACATCATACTTTAATTAACTAAAAGCTTAATGGCTATTTAGGTTAAATGAAAAACTTAAACTATTATCGCTATTTCTGGTTCCAGGCAATCGCAATCAGAATCATGATCATGTCGTTCATGGTTGTCAGGAACATCTGCTTCTGTATCAACAGGTTCAGTGGAATTTTCACTCAATAACGTTCTGTACCAAGAAAAAGTTTCATCTTTCTCCCAGTCGTCACCAAATTGCTTTACCATGAGAGACTTTACGTCTGCTTTCTTCAGAGCACTTAGACATTTGTTTACGTTAAGTGGTGCCATTGACTGGGGATGTGTCTTTCTTGATTTTAAGATGCTAAACCGTTTTCTTTCTTGATCAGACTCGTTAACCAAATTGCGGAAGGTTCTCACCTCATATATAGTTTTAGTTTGTCTCCTTGTTCCTCGTCCCTGAATAACATTATATTTTTTCAAATGAATACGTTTTAAGTCCCTCATTCCTTCGAGTTTTTTATAATATGTTTCCAAAGATTTGACATCCTTCAAGCTCCAATCTTCTTCTAGCAATAAAACAACCCCATGTCTCTTATAAATCGTTTGATATTCTTCCTTTTGTGTAATTACTGGAACGGTTTTAACCGCCTTTTCTACTCTGCCGAAAACACGATCGGCGGGTAGAAAACTATGACCACGTACGGGAAATGTCAAATATATCTCTTTAATATTTTCTGGGGATTCATTGACGAGCCAAAACATAAGACAGTGGACTATATGCGAATTTTTGTTTTGGCCGCCACAGCCATCACAAAATAAACGCAACATTCTTTTGCCCTCTAAATTCAAAGAATTTAAGTGATGCAAGAGTGCCGATCCAACTTCAGTGGCTCCTCTTCCACCTTGATCTTCAGACCATTGATAGAAACGAGGATTTCTCGAGTCCATACCCACGAAACAAAGATTGTAATAGCTAATCTGTCGAGAATAAAAAGACTCTTGAATGGGTGTCCGAGGCAGTGGTTGGACTTGTTGTAAGTCGAAACAAAAATTTTCCGAGTCAGGATCATCATTTCTGCATAGCTTATAGAACGCTTTGGCCCGTAAATTATGAACCCTTTTTTGCACCATCAGAATGCGTTTATCGTCAGGGTCAGTAGCTATTTTTATTTTATTACTTAATAAGATACAAGTGCTACAGGCGTCAGAAGCAGGACTCTTAAATCCGATGTTGAAATCTTCAGAAAATACCTTCTGGAACATGGTCTTTGTCACACGGAGGTCTTGAGGAACCGAATCATTGTACATTTGCCTTAATTTTCGTTGATTCAAGTCACATGATAAATAAATTCTTCGAGATTTCGATCTATTATAGTGACTTTCGCTTGCAGGTAATTTTCGTATAAACTGACGTAGACTATCCTTTTTAGCAGCAGATTTTGCTGACTTCCGGTCGCCACCGCGATTTTCTTTGGGAATGTTTCCGTCAAACACCGTTCTAGTTATGTGATGCAAGCGATCTTTTTTTAAAGAAAAGGTTTTCATAAACATAGACTTACAAACGGGTCTATTTTTATTACCTTTGTCATTGAGAAAGTATGTCGCGCTCATGAGGCGAGTCCTGCGTTTTGATGATTCCACTTTGCTCTGTCGACGTCGTTCTGGAGCGTACGGTGCGATCAGACGTGTCAAATAGACATCCTGATCGACTTTATTTCGCTTATTAAAAAAAATTTGCCTATTTTTTAAAATATAGCGGACAGACATCTTTTTGCATTGAAGTTTATTGGAATTGTGCGAACATGGCCACTCAAAATTTATTGCCAATGGATCAGTATCACGGTACCTTAAACAACCAAATACAAAATGTTGAAACCATGAAAATAAAACACTCGACTTGGCGGGGTCACTACCGTGCCCCCAGATAAACATTAATTAGAGTATGTTAAACCTTTAATCCTTTGGTTTACCAATTTCAGACACTTAGATAGACTAGACGAACGTGTAGTTATGTTATGTTATTGACGGGGTTACTAAAAATAATAATACAAAGGTAAGTACCTATTCTCCCGTTCCAAAGCAGTTCTATGCTTGCCCTTCGTTTTTTTTCGAGCTCCTTGATTAATGTCTGCTACAACAGGATTACCTAAATCTTCCATCATCATTAGTTTACTTGCGAAGAACAACTTGATAGTTTAAAAACATTTAAACATTATGTTACGGTTTGAAAGCCGACAACCACAATAACAATACGCGGTTATTTCTGACAAGTAACTGCGACAACGTCAATGTCAAGCTATCACCTGTCAAATTTAAAAATAAGGCCGCTTTACATTACAGTATCCTACAATTGTTTATGGTTTTGTCATGAGAAACTCGAAATTAGATATATCGGTTTTTGACAGAATCAAAAGAGTCAACAATGAAAAATGTTAGGGATTTATCGATATCTGTTCCGATCGCCATCGTTGTTTAGTACGATTGATGTAATTATCGGTTTATGTTCAGATCCGGGTATTTCGTGGTCGGATTTGGAGTGGATTTATCAGTTTGCGATCAGGTTACATTAACCATAAAGCAATATATGTACGAGAACAACCAATTGGCATCATAAAAAAAAAAAATTACAAAATGTGATTTATCGGTTTTTGTTCTGACGCTCCTCCTGTCGTTTCGCCACTAAAACCGCAGCTACTGAGGCCGGCATAGGCGTGGGGTACGCGGGAGGAGAGGGGCACGAGAATCACAAACTGCAAGCGGCCTGTGAGACCGCACGTCCATAGTTAAAGGTTAACCTAAATAAAACTTAGAATTTTCTACGTCATAACATTTAACTGACTCACAAAATTCTTATGCTTAGTACCCGGTAAGGGCTTAGTTAAAACGTCCGCTACCATCATATTCGTAGGAAGATAAGTCACATTAATATAATTTTTACTTATCAAATCTTTAATGAAGTGGTATCGCACGTCTATGTGTTTAGTTCGTTTATGACAACCGTTGGTTGTTAACATTTTTATAGCACTCTGGTTATCATTTCTTAATTCACATTTAGAATATTTACCAGTTAACTCAATTAAAAAAATTCTTACAAACAATATATCTTTACAACTATTACTCATGGATATATATTCAGCCTCTGTACTTGACATTGCGACACAGCGCTGTTTTCTACTTTCCCAATTAATAGTGTTACCCTTTAATTTAATTACAAAACCGGAAAATGACTTTCTATCATTTGGGTCATTCGCCCAATCTGCATCTGCGAAGGCTTCCAGATCAGGATTTTTATTATTTTTCATAAACAATAAACCATGATCAATAGTACCTTTAAGATAACGAAGCACCCTCTTGGCGGCTAACCAATGACTTTTATTGAAGCTATTGTTAAATTGACTCAACAAACTACAACAATAAGAAATATCAGGTCTTGTACATACATTTAAATACATTAAACTACCAACAAGTTCTCGATATTTCAAATCACATTCTGAGTTATTATTATTACAATTTTCAAACTTCTCATTGACTTGCATTGGTGTAGAAACACTATTAGCATCTAACATTCCAAATTTAGATAACAATTTCCTGATGTACTCAGATTGTTTCAACAATATTGTCCTCTTAGTTCTATCTCTGTGTACACTCATTCCCAAACAATTCTTTATTGGCCCTAAATTTTTAATATTAAAGTTATTACTTAAAATGTTAATGATATAGGATTTTTCCATACAACAATTACTGAAAATAAAAAAAATCATCAACATAAAGGGCTAAAATTGTCAATTGGTTGTCATTTGTTCTTTTAATATAAACACATGGCTCACATTTAGTCTGTCCATAGCCATGTTTAGTCAACAAATTATGAACAGTTTCATTCCAGATTCTACTGGCCTACTTAAGGCCATATATACTTTTCTGCAACAAACAAACTTTTACATCATTATGTTTGAAATCCTGTGGCTGTTCCATAAAGATTTCTTCACTGAGTTTTTACCATTTAAAAATGCAGTCGTGACATCTATGTGGTCCACGTCCATGTCCAAATCATTTGCAATATTAAATAAAATACGCATAGTCGAATGCCTGTCAACAGGGGCAAAAGTTTGGTTATAGTCAACACCAGGCCTCTGAGTAAATCCTCGTGCAACTAAACGTGCCTTGTATTTATCAAAATAACCTGATGTATCCTGTTTTACCTTAAAGACCCACTTAGTTTTTATAACATTTTTGTTTGAAGGCCTATCAACTAACGTCCATACACCATTTTCAATCAGTGAGTTATACTCACATTTCATGGCTTCTAACCACTCATCTATCTGTGGACTAGTTATTGCATCCTCATATGACTGAGGTTCATCTAGGACATAAGACTGACATAATAGAGAAAAATCTACCTCATAATCTCCGAAGCGCTTAGGTGGAATACCTCTGGTGCTCCTCACAGATCGCTGTGGAGCAACTAGCTCCTCTGGAGACTCACTGTCATCAACGTCACTGCATGACTGGTACTCCAAGTCAAGACTCTGAGGTGAGAAACATTGCTCCCCCTGCCCCAAGGATTTCTCAGAACTTGCCACTTGTTCTTTTTCAGATGCAGTGTTCTCACTGGATCCCACATTCTGACTGGGTGCCTCAAAACCAGCAGAGGGCTCAACAGTGGCTGTATCTACATTTATAAAATTATCACTTTGAATATTATTATTATTATTTGTTTCCACATCAAATAACTCAAGATTATTCGTATCTGAGATAATATTATTTTTGAAATTATTGTAATTTATAGAGTCATTATTCATATTAGATATAACATTATTTTCATTTCTATTTAAAATGCTACTATTGTTCATATTTGATTTAAAATTATCATTATCATTTATTTTAGAAATTTCATTATTATTAATTTCAATAAAATGCACATTTCTTGATTTTATTATCTTTTTAGGAAATAGTGGATCAACTAACCTATACCCTTTCGAATTTTGACAATATCCAACAAAAATATATTGCCTTGATTTAGAATCTAATTTCTGTCTATGACAGTCAGATATTAAAGAGAAAACCTTGCAGCCAAACACCCTTAAATGGCTCAGGTCAACTTTCGACCCTGTCCACACTTGTTCAGGAATTGTACCAGACAAAGCAGCAGTAGGGGACCTATTTTTAAGATAAATTGCTGTCATCACAGCCTCACCCCAATAGCGCTTTTCTAGGCCAGCTTCAGATAACATACATCTAGCTTTTTCAATTAAGGTTCTATTTAGCCGCTCAAAAACACCATTCTGCTGCGGACTATAAGGTATAGTGGTTTGATGTATAATACCATTTTGAGATAAATAATTTTGAAAATTTTTATTGACATACTCTGTTCCATTGTCTGATCTCAAACATTTAATAACAAAACCTGTTTGTTTTTCCACTAAACTTTTAAAATCAATAAAACATTTCATTACCTCATTCTTCTGCGTCATCAAATAGCCAAAAGTCTTCCTTGAAAGATCATCAGTGAATGTCACTAAATAACGCGCTCCTCCCCAGCTGCTCTGCGACATTGGCCCACAAACATCAGAGTGTATTAACTCCAATAGCTGTTTTGCACGCTTAGCTTGGCCTTTGGGGAAAGACTTCACAGTTTGCTTCCCCTCAATGCATGGGATACAGTCTTGCAAATGACCAGAGTCACGCTGGAAATCAATTCCTACAGCAAGACCATCACGCAATGCACACATACCTTGAAAGCTTAAGTGACCGAGTCGCTTGTGCCACAATTCCATTTGGGCACTTTGAACATGAGAACATTGCTCCTTGTTCAAATGCAGAACATTGGAAGAGACCTGTGAACATAAGACATCAGGCACACACTCTAACCTATAAATTCCATTCATAAAAGTTGCACTTGTTAATAAATTTCCTGCTACATCATAAATATGACATTTTGAATTGTCAAACACGACTTTGCGTTTATTTTTAGTTAAGCAACTCACAGATAATAAATTGGCGGACAGACCAGGAACATACATCACATTTTCAATGGTTTTAGTATCATTTTTAAATTTAATTTTTACAGTACCTATGCCCTTACATTTTAGTTGGTCATTATTAGCTACAGTAACAAAAGTATTAAACTTAGTGTCCAAATTTAAAAACATTTCCTTATCCTTACACATGTGTGACGTACACCCACTATCAACAATCCAAGTATGTGAGTTGTGAAGAGTAGCAAATGCAGAAGCTGAGACAAACAGACTGCTTGTCTCTGTTTTGTGTTGCGATTTGGAGGCAGCTTTCTCACGTTTCAATTTGAAACATTTTGCCTTGATATGGCCAGTCTTCTTACAATAACTGCATACTATGTTGCGTTTTGTACTTACAAAAGCCATATCATTTTTATCCCTTAATCAAACGGAAAACTTTTTAAGAGATAAATAAAAACTGAGACTGGTTTTAGGTAAGTTTTGTCTATAGATTTCATAATTTTTGATAAAATTTTGAAAAAAGGGTGGGGAAAGGGGGGTTTTACGGTTGGAAATAAATTCCCGTTATTTGTTACTGCATATCAAAATATTATCAAGTGGGAAAATAATTCCCATTATTCGGTACAGATTACAGCTTTTCAAGACATTTCACTACAAGTTTTAGACTAGATAATCACCCCGGTTTTGCTTTTGAATTTATGGAAATAAAATACAAATAATGAAAAAAAAAAAATATATATTATATCTAAAATGAAAGAACAAAGTAAGAGACTATGATTTAAATCACATAAAATTAAAATTATTGAGATTGTACAGTATGAAATGTTTTGAAGCAGTTTTTAGCGCACAGAGCTACTTCACAGGTGGAACATTGAATTCTGGTCCGCTGTTCCTTCTTCTTTGTGCTGCAGTATCTGCATCGTTTGTATGTATTTATTTCCTCTGGCAAGTGTATGCCCACATTCAGTAAACGGATTTCATCCGGGACCCCGAAGACACCGCCTTTTTTATTTTTAAAAAGCACGCCTTGTTGTACTTTTGCTTTCCGAGCAGTATAATTATTTATTAGTGCACGGGCTAAACGCAACCTGAATTCTCGGCCCGTGCACTGTCACAACATGGGTGTAATTATAGGTGATGTACGAGTTAATAATAGATGCATCAAATAAAAAGAAGAAGAGTCGCATCCAGAATTTTCTTGATTTCCGATTGATTGGATATGAAGACCTAAAATGGTCGAACAGATCTACCCCACCCATACTAAGTGTATACGATGCAATAGCTGTCGGGCAAAGAATCTCTCTTCTAGAACCATCTTTTTGTGTTCTTTTCACAAACATTACGTCACGTGGCTGATGTGCTGTGGTGAGAACTGCCACTTCCTTAGTATCAAGCCATTTAATGGCTGTGATTGGCTCTGCTGTAACAGCTGCAAATTCATGTTTTTGTAATCTCAATGCTTTCGGTTGCTTTTTTTTTATCATATCCGGGAGATCTTTTCGGTTGCTTCTGACTGTTCCTACTGCATAAATTTTCTTTTTATAAAGATCTTCCATAAGATTGCAGCTGGTGAAAAAGTTGTCAAATGCAACTAAGGTATTTCTTGGTACATTATTACAAAGTTTCATAACAGTATTATAACCGACTTCATTCTCAGTACTGTCGCCTTTACCAGTATAGACTTCAAACTGATACAAATAGCCCGTTTTTGCGTCACACCTTGCCCAAACTTTAAAACCTCTTTTTATTGGTTTCTTAGGCATATATTGTTTCAGTGAGCTACGGCCTTTAAATTTCACCATGCACTCATCAACAGATTGCACGGCAGAATTATGTGCTTCATTCTTATACACCTTGTTCAGTTCTGTAATTAAAGGTCTTAGTTTGTAAAGTTTATCGTGGTCAGGTGAACCCCTTGCTGGTTCCATTTCATTGTCGTTTACGTGAAGGTTATCCGTAATTTTTTTAAATCGCACGATTGGAAAAACCTGAGTGACTTCTTTATTGCAATAAAATGGATCAGACGACCAGTATAACTCCATATCAGGTAGTGGATTTAAGCCCATCATGATCAAAACTCCTAGATACGCCCTGATGTCTTGTTCTGTAACTGGGTTCCAATTAGAGCTATTTTTCTGACGGGCGTATCTATTTGTTTGTTCCACGATTATCATTATCAGTTTATCCGGAAAAAACCGTTCGAAAATACTTTGCGGTGAAGTTTTGTGTGTGTAATTAGCCTTGGGTTTAAAACGCTTTTCAAAAACAGGAACATCGTGAGATATGTGTGCCGTCTTCCATTCTCTTGGATGAGAGGGATCCCTGAGTATTTCATTGTGATCTTGAGACTCTTGCTGATCATTTTCCAATAATTCGTCTATAGAAATGCCATCACGATAATAGTTGTCTTGTCTGTCAGTAGTCACTACTTGCTCAAAGAGTGGAATAGAGGAAAAATCATCCGGTATGTCTACTGGTTCTTGCTGAGTATGTGATGACTGACTGTCTTGTTCCTCAGAACATAATTCTTGTACTTGGAGTTGGCTATGATAAATATCCTGTTCAGAATCTAAAGTCATGGATGTAGTAGTATCAATTGTGTTTTGGTTATTCGGTGATTGACATAAAACATTAAATAGTGATTCCGTTGTCGGTATTGGTTCGTCTTCTATGGAATCGTTATTATAATTATCTTCCAAGCCAAAAATCTGTTCAAGACGCTGTTCTATAAGGTTATCGTCCGGTTGATTCAAGCAGCTATCGTATGGAGAATTTATACTATCGGCGTAGCAAGGGTCACCTTCTGAATCATTATCGGATAAATCCGACAAATCAGCTAAGTTTTCAACGGCTTTTTGTAGATTCTTTATATTTAAAGGTACCCTAATATTCTTTTTCTTATCCATTCTTCAAAATTACTAGAAATAAATAATACTAATCAGAAGATAGAAACCTAAAATGCAAAAGTAATGTGTAATGTATAAGCAATAATCTATGTATTATCCTTTAACAAGCACTAAGCTAAGAATTAGGAATATAGACAGAATTCTCTTTTTGACGTATACCGCTATTTCCCTTTGTCGGTCTGACGGTTCAATCATCTGTTACATTTTATTCAGTGGACAAAACTTTATATAGATATTTTATTGTTTTTTTTTGTATTGCAGGAACAAACAATGGGAAATAATTTCCCACTTATTGGAGACTAAAATTTTCCAATAAATATTACATCACTCAGCGTCATTTTCAAGAAAAACGTTGGGATAATAAGTCTAGTTGACGACAATGTTGCGTCCATGCACTTACCAGATTTTTTTTATCAATAACACACACAAAGACCGAAGACAACCGTTAGTTTTTACAAAAGTTCACTACTTGTGACTTTGACATTGACGTCCAATGACATTTTATGGACTTTACGAAAAGTGTTGCCATATATTACCTCAATAATTTATCAATGATTTTATTTCTTTACGGTTAAAACTGTTAAGTATTGCCATTAAAATAATAAAATTGATTTTGTTATTTCAAACTAAGTGGGAAATAATTTCCCAGTATTTGATTAAGGGTTATTTTCAGTGTCGTTTCCATTATTCGTGCGGCGAAAATATTCCTGTAAAAGCCTGGCCCGAACCATCTCACTTGTAAGTGCTTCTAACGACGACAAAGATTCCAAACTGGATACAAGGACATCATACTCCTGTGGTAGTCCACTTAACAGAATTTCAGCTACTTCTTTGTCTTCAATCACGTTCCCAATATCCGCCAGCTGTTGCACCAAGGTCATTACACCTTCTATGTATTCATTCATCGAATTGTAATCGGTGTAGTTAGCACGATGAAGTTGTCGTAATAAAAGAACACGCCGGTACAGACCTTTATCTTCGAAGACAGATCTCAAGGCATCCCATGCCTTCTTCGATGTGTTAGCCGATCTAACATATTGAATGCAACAAGATTTTATACCGAGACAAATACGGGCTAAAGCACGTTCATCTTTTGTGGAATCGGTATCAGTGCCCTCCACGCATTTCCACAAACCTTCCAGAACAAGTGACATCTTCATTTGGAACTTCCAAGTATAATAATTGCCAACTCCGTATAGTTTCTCAAAAGTATTAGCGGATTGAGTAGCCTGAGGCACATGGCCATTCTCCGCCATTACGTTTTCACGTGTCGTGTCGTTTTCGTAGAACAAAGAAAAAAAAACACTCACGCGTCGAACTTGATTTTTATGCCTGGGCCCATAACCTATTAGCAGGATATATTGCTGTGGTTGACTAAAAACAAACCTTGGGCAGAATATACTTTTAATAGTTATGATCACAGAGATTTTACAGGAGGCACAATTTAGGTTAAGTTAAGCAGCGATGACAATTGCAGAACAGTATTACCAGGACTTACAATATCTAACTTATTTTTAATTATAAAAATGTTGCCAGATATGGAGTGTACCGAATTATTTCAACAAATTGTACAATTTATTTTCTAATTGAATACTATAATTAGGCACCGTTTTCAAATATTCTAGTTAATAATTGTAAACCGCAGCTAGATTTGCACACTATATTTTTACGCCTCCTGGCATAACATAGCGCTCTGTTCCATCAAACATAAGATCTGTGTTTTTTACCAATGTTAACAAATAAATTATGATTATTAATTATGGTTAAAGGTATCTACAGTAGCCACTGAAGAGTTCCTCTATCCATGTCCTGGCCCCATCATCAGGACAGCTCCAAAAACCAAATTATTTAATTATAGTATTGCCATCCCAACTCAATACATACAGTTTCATTTCGATACAACAATAAGTAGGTTAAAATTGACATCTAAGATTGGATTACATAGTCATAAGTGAAAATAATACGCGTTTTAAAAAACAATGAAGATTAGGTATAACATTCTCTTCTGGAAAATCATAACACATCAGCCATCAGTTTGAAGTGTTGTAGTTCATGAACAGAAACGGCGCAAGAAGGTCTCAACATGGGTCATGTATTCTCACCATAAAAAAGAGAAGGTGGATTTTATTTAAGTACATACACAACACTCAATTGCTTGAGTAGAATTTAATCTTACCTATTCCTTTCCAACTTTTGCACTACCTCAGCCCTTGCCCTTCGGCCGGCCTGCAAAGCTTGAGCTGAAGAATTGGCTAAATTGGGACTGGCTGATGGAGATTTATCCATCTGTCTGTTGAATTCGCTGCGTTCATCTTCTGACAGCTCGGAAACATCAATACATCAACACAGCAGGCAATTACAATTTTACCTGCTGTTTCTGGACAGTAATGAAGTTCTCGTGCTGCCAAAAGACTTCTCCACCGACCTTTCAGTATACCAAATGTGCGTTCTATGGTGAAGCGTGCACGCTTTTGAACAAAGTAATATCTTCCTTCTGGAGAGTCCTCAACAGCATTATCTAAAGGAATCATCATATGCTCCCTTTGAGAATAACCAGAATCACCTAAAATTACAAAAAAATATTATTCATGTATTCATTACATTATTTGTAATTTAATAACAAACTAAGAATTCAAATATACCTAATGGATAAACTGTTTCATTATAGAGATCCTAAAAAAAATCCAAATGGCGTTTTATTTCAGAGTCTCTCCAAATATATGAATCTTGAGTTGCCCCACCATAAGAAGCATCCACATTTGTAATGTAACAGTGACTGTCGCATATCTAGAAAGAATGTCATATAATGTTAAATATGTAAAAAAAAAACATTTAAGCTATCAAGAACAACGAGAATCAGATACAACTATAAAATGATTACTTAATATTTTATTATATACACACAACTTACAACTTGAGTATTAAGTGAATGAAAATGTTTTCGGTTAAAATATTGTTCCTCATGCTGTGAAGGTTTAACAATCGCAATATGTGTGCAGTCGATGCACCCAATCACACCAGGAAACCTATATTTCTCATAAAATCTGCAACATCAATGATAAGTATAATAAGTATAATAACATAGATTAACAATACATTGAGCTGATACAAATTATAAAACTGTTGCTCACTGCTGCTTAATAGCATTCCTGTCAATTCTATTTTGTGGGAATTTTATGTAGTTCCTTAAGATATGCGGTGCATTGAGGGCTTTTGTTACTTCTTGCAAACAACGAGACACAGTCTGTTATTGTGCCATTGGCCCATCCATGTTCTGCCGTACAGACCCTTGGTAACTACGTCGGGCATAAAAATTTAAGGCGGTAAGGATCTGAAAAATGATAGGATAAGATCAAAATCAAAATATTTTTTATTTTACATAGGCCTACACGCGGGCACTTATAAAACATTGACAAAAAGGTGTTCGGTTCAGGTTGGTAGTTTCCTATGGAGAAGAACCGGCAAGAAACTCCATGGTTAATCCTTTAAAATCATTTGGTTCGGTTTTGCAATATTTCTGTTACAGTGTTAGTACATAAGCTAGGATAATGAAAAATAATGAAAAATAAAATGCAGATTTATTTAAAAATAATATCATTAAGGTATACTTCCTACCTTAACTGTGAAAAAACGGAAAATCGGAAATCGAACCTTTCTCGACTCATATATGAGATGTATCGGGTTGCGCAGAAAGTCGTGTTGAACAATTCATCACTTGTAAGAGGGTTATCTTTCAACGCAGCTGCCAATAATAACACACCGAAGAGAGCATTGAGTACCTCTTTGCACGTTTCGTTTTGGGTTGATGTCATAGTCTCATAGCTTTGTTTCTTTGTGGCTATTTCAGCATAGGTCTACTGCAAAATTTCCTTACATATTTCATCAGTCATAAAGGAACTAAACAAAACGAGAGTATCTGTTATGTTTCTCACTGAACGGGCTGGTACTCTAGCCGTGCGAACGATATTCATCGCAGAAGTTCGAGAAGAAGTATGTCCTTTGTGAGTTGCCCACACATGACGATTTTTGCTACGAATATTGGGTTGAGACAAGTAGATAATGTAGTTATTATTCCCTTTATTCATTTTATACACATTCATTTTACATTTTTAAATATTTTTACAAAATTGTATAACAAAAAAACATTTAAAAATATAAAAATAGTAGCCCACCGGTATCGGGAACAGGGTCCAAGCTACCGGCGGTCAGGGCTCCAGAGAGAGGAACCTCCTAACAATACGAGCCGTGTCCAGGAGTACCGCTTTCTGAATCAAGCCCTTGATCCAGCTGCCTAACGAGAGCCTCATCAGATGTTGGTCGAGGCTCTTGGCAATTAGGCCATTGGCTGATACGACTATCGGCACAATGATCGCTGAGTCAACAGGCCACATGTCGACAACCTCGCGAGCCAAGTCAATATACTTGATTTGTTTATCTTTCTCGGCCTTCACGAGGTTCTCGTCATGTGGAACCGTTATGTCAACAATCATTGCGCGCCGCTCTGATCGATCCATCACCACTATATCAGGTTTATTGGCTACAATAGTCCTGTCAGTGATGATGGATTGATCCCAATACAGTGTGATATTGCCATTTTCGAGAACTGGATCGGGCACATACCTATAGTACGGCACTTCCGATTCCACAAGGCTGTATTTCAGAGCAAGTTGCTGATGGATAATCCTGGCTACAAGGTTGTGTCTATGCAAGTATTCTCCGTTAGCTAGACGAGAACACCCGGAGATAATGTGACGGATCGATTCGCCCGGACGGTGGCATGCCCGACATATGTCAACCGTGCCATCCTTCACAATAAATTTCCGGTAGTTATTCGTCATCATAACTTCATCCATAATTGCACAAACAAAACCTTCGGTTTCTCCAAAGAGTTCCCCGGAACGTAGCCAGGCTACGGACGCTGCATGGTCTACATCAGGCCCATGCAAGGCACTGAAGTAGCGTCCGTGAAGCTCCTTACTCTGCCATACTTCCCTGCGGTCATTAGTGTCAAGCACTGCAGGTTTGCGCCAGTTCTCTTTAGCCAAGGAGAGCGGGGTGAGGGCCTTGTCCATCGCGACCACATCTCGATGCATCCCCACGTCGGTTTCTAGGAAATATTCCCTGAGACTGCATATCTCGCGATTGTGGAGAGTCTTGGCGTTTAAAAAGCCTCGACCTCCACAACTCCGCGGGATATACAGTCTCATAACCGAAGAACGTGGGTGATGCATTCGATAAGCCGTCAACAATGTACGGACCTTCCTATCCAGGGCGTCTAATTCTGTTTGAGTCCATTTGAGTACGCCGAAAGAGTACATCAAAACCGGCATGACCCAACCATTGAAGGCACGCACCTTATTTCCGCCTGATAAAAGACTATTAAATACTTTTCTCAGGCGGCCAAAGAAACGCTCCTTCAACGATTGCTTCATGTCAACAGCATTGATGCCCAGCGCTTCCGACATACCCAAATACTTGTAGGTTTCGGTTGCTGAGAGGGATCTAAGATTTATGGAATCTGAGAGCTGGGTTCCCACAGATTCCACAATCCGACCTCGCTTTACATGCATGACCGCACATTTGTCTACACCAAATTCCATCCTGATGGCGCTACTGAAAGTTTCTGTTACCTTCAGTAGCTCCATCAGTTGCAAATTGTTGGGGGCAAAGAGTTTCAGGTCATCCATGTAAAGAAGGTGAGATATAACCTGACCACCTCTCCTCAACCGAAAGCCCAGACCTGAATCCTCTAGCAGCGTGCTTAGAGGATTCAAGGCTAAGCAAAACCAAAGCGGGCTCAAACTATCGCCCTGAAAAATACCACGCTCTATCCTTATCGGTTCGCTGGTCCCTTGGATATGCTGACATCCTGGATAGCGAAGGACTGTCCTCCATTGCCTCATACACGACATCAGGAAGGTGCGCAGAGTTGCATCTATTTTATACAACTGTAGCACCCTCATAAGCCATGTATGTGGCACCGAGTCATAGGCCTTCTTATAATCTATCCAACATGTCGACAGATCCTTTCGGGAACGGCGAACCTGTTGGTTAATGGCCATATCAATGAGAAGCAGCTCCTTAGTACCGCGGGACCCATTCCTACATCCATTTTGAGAAGCGGACATGATCGAATTGTCATCAATGTGTTTGCAAATTTTAGCTCTCAAAATGGATGTAAGAACTTTATACACTGTCGGAAGACAGGTAATAGGTCTATAATTTTTGGGCTCCGCAGTACTACCAGATTTATAGAGCAGGTGGGTGATTCCAGTAGTTAAGAACTCGGGCAGCGACCCTGATTCTAAAGCTGACTGGAATAGGGTCGCTAAGCGAGCGTGCGACCTCTGGATCCACTTAATCCAGAAGTTGTGCAGTCCGTCCGGCCCTGGAGATTTCCAGTTAGGCAACGGACGGACTGCACGAGCTACGTCTTGGGGGCTGATAGTGATAGCCCCCATTTCTGGAACTGGATCGCATACTCGCTCGACCACCCGAGTCCATTCACCCTCGGTGTGGCTGACAGGCACCGACCAGATACTGCGCCAGAACGAGCACATGGCGTCATCATCCGGCAGGTGCGTGTCAGCCACACCTTGGTCCGGTCGCTCCCAACTCCTATAAACCCACCTTTCATCTCTTTGGAATGTGCGATTCAGAGTGTATCGTTCCACCCGCCGCTTATACCTACGGATACGGTTTGCCCATGCATACACTTTCTGCTTCAGGAAGTCGATGCGCTCTGTGATACGGGACATATAGTCACGAGGACTAATATCAGTATCCGCAAATGCCCGCTTCACAAAGCGCATCACTCGAGGGCGATTGTTGCCCTCCCTGAAGCAGATTAGTTTGCCGATGAGTGTTCTGGCCCCAGTTATTATTATTATTTATTTATTTATTAAACAATTTTATTACAAACTTTCATATAAAAACTATGCCCCACAAAACCGTGGAAGCAGATGATGAATCCTCACTGAGAGGACGGGCATCGGAAGGTGACCTTTATTGTTCCTCTTCAATATCTAAAGGTGGACTTACTTGCGCATCTTCAGTGTCTGAGGGTTCGTCGTGAAAGTTACTTTCAACGTCATCAGCCAACAAACCATCCTCATTTTCACTATCAGAAACATCATTTGTGTTGGCATAATCTTCTTCATGTAACGCCCGAACTATGTCGTCATGTGTGATCAACCTTGTAGCCATTCTTCACTAACAACGAAATAACTTAAAAAAAAAAATTGTGCGTGGAGTCCCTCCGCGTGGAAGAAGTGAAACTTCGTAATGTGGAAATGAATATAGGAAGGGGTAGAAATAGATTTGTATTATGCATCTTTACACACTCATAATAAAGTTGAAATTCCTTTCACAATTTGCCAAAATACTAAAACAAATTCTTCAAACAGACTTATTCCGTTCAGCATAAGGTTCAGAATAGTACCTACGGATTATTTAGCTATGTTGGTTTTATTAATCACGCACTCCCTCTCTCGGCCGGCTGCTAAGTTATTTCGTCGGTAGTAATCGTGTCTCGGCATTCATTCGGTATCTTTAAGATTAGTCTAAAAATGTGTAAATAGTTAATAAGTTAATCGTTGTAAATACGTGTGATTAAATTTTTCAAAAACGCCAAAAATACTAAGTGCATAATTATTAACTTTGTCTTAAATTAGTGCGAATCACAATTCACATTTGCATTGAAGATTTAAAAATGTTTTGTTTAGTACCTAGATATTTTTGACTGTCCTAAGCCAGGTTTAAAGTATGAAGGGCAAATGGATTATACCTAAGAGTCATTGACCCGCTCACTTGTTCTAAGTAGGTTAGTGAACTTTGGTTCAGTTAGACCATATTTAAAACTAATTTTATTTTCTTTAGAATGTTTTCTTTTCTTTCCAATATCACTTTCAGCTTCATATCTCTAAGCAAAAAATAATGTTGATCTGTTGCTGTACAAAAGAAGGACAAACCAATTAAAAATATACTTTCACATTTATAATAATATAAAGATATAATATCACCGTCTGCCAATATAAATTTCAATATTAGTCTTGAAAGGCAGACAGGATTTTCTTCCCAAAATAAGTTATTTACCAATACATTAAACATCACTCCCCATGAACCAGGTGTTTTAGTTTCCATAGTTACCAGGCAGGTAGTCCTACACCCTCCGGGAACAATCCATGACTGAATTTCTATAGTACAACCATGGGAAGGTTCTAGTTTGCGTCCCATCCCATCCCATTTTAGATTAAAGTTCCCTACAGAGCCTTTGAATGTTGGACCTCTGTGTCTCCACATAAGCACTCGGGTTCCTTTACACAGATGAAACCCGGTTTAAAGAGGGTATAAATCTTATAGTATGTATGATTGTGATAAGCGATAATGGCTGTTTTAGGTAATAATAAACCTACTATCCTAAATCTCTATTCTTTGTGTTTATGATAATTATTTATTATATCTAACCTGGCATGTTTCTTGTTGGTACAGCTCCTTTGCTGAGTTGATTATTCTGGCAGCAAAATTTTTGTTTGAAATGTGCTCGACTTAAACGGCGGTATTTGAAAATATGTTCATTTTCGAGTTGCAGTAAGTCACCACCAACAGAATAAACCCACGTATTAAATAACTCCCTATCCTTAGCCGGGTCAGGGAATCTATGCAAATTCGCATTGGTGTCTGAAATAATCGTGGAAGTAATCAGTGTATTTGAAAGTCAAAACCTGAAATTTACGGATAAGGGACTCTGCCCATAGGGCTTTGTCTTATGGATCTGAACTGCATAAATATCAGCCAGCAAAACACGAAGCTTTGGCCCAGCGGCATTAAATGAAACCCTTACCTATGCGGTTCAAGCATCCAGAGACGCAACACTGTCTGCTAGACATGATAATAGGAAGACACAAAAGTTGAGGCACCAAACGGGTCGTCAGAGTCCGGTCTCAAAACTTTATGATAACAATCAACACAAGCACAAAATCAACACGGCCGGAGAAGCCAGAGGCTCGACTCTTCGGACTTAGGTGGAAAAAACACTTTTGGACGGTTAAAATATAGAAAAACTGGTACGGAAAATGCGCACACGCAAACCGGCGGCAAAGTTTGTTTTGTTTGACATTTGTTGTAGTGTTGCATACAAAAATAAATTCAGTTATTGTTTTTATGTACTTTTTATTTTATTGAGCTTCTAAATAATATTTTATTGTTTTCTTGTTGTATTATTTTGTAATATTTTTATTACATAAGTTAATGGAGGTTATTCTACTCATGGAAAAGGAGCGAAGGCGGGTCACACCGAAGAGTCGAATGCATGACTGTTTGCACGCCATCTTGCGTACATAGTAGAACTACGTAGTCACAAGTACTGCCATCTTCACTCGTTGCAAGTCGCATAAGAAGTTTCACTTCAAAAAACAAAGCAAAAATCAACTCGAAGTAAGCGTAAGCTAAAAGTTACGCATAAGCTAACTATTCGTCAAAATGACGAGTACGCAATAGGTTTCTCAAAAACAAAAGTACTTACCGACTAAATTTCGAATTTGTAGGTAAAACGATGAGAAAGGGAGACGAAGAAATTTATTAGATGCTCGTCATTTTGACGAACGTTAGCTATCTAGGGTTAACCCCAATCTACGGAATAATTTAATCGAAAGGGCATTGCAGGCTTAGGACTGGCAATAAACATAGATGGTGGTGTTGCGTGTAAATAGCCTACACCTTAGCTGGGTTGTTTTTAAGAACAACGAAAAAAAAATGGCGGTATTGCAAAAAAAAAAGTTAAAAAAAAATCAAGTCCTATTGATGAATCCCGAGAAACTTATACCAGTACATCGATTTGCAGCAAATAAGCCCACGTACCTGGATAACCTGAGACTCCACTCAGACCTTAATGGGAATTCGCGAAGACTTCTTCGTGAGCGCGTGGGTGCTTGAAAGGCTGCCGATCGGCGAGCCAAATCTTCCTAAATCCACCGGTGGGATGGTTGAAACTCCAAAAATCAACACTGCACTATAAGTTCTCAATGAAGCACAGATGCAGGTCCATTTATTTTACGAGTATCCTCAAGGTTTCACAAAAAGGGAATTTTTCTTTGCGGAGCCGTATAACTCGCAAAGCGAACGGCGGCGGTAAAACAGACTGTTTCTTGCGGTGAACGCCATCTATTGGTCAGTTACGAGCATCTCGGAGGAAACACACGATACGCATCCAATGAGCGCTGCGATGCTAGGTAATTGGCGAAAGGATTCATCAAAAGACACCTAATTGTTACTTTTTTTAATAATAGATAGCTGAATATATCATGCACAGTGTGGAAAATTCCTATTTTATTTTTATTCATTGGCGTTTTTTACATAAGTCACAGACTGATTTTGACTTGCAGTTACTCAATCCGTGTAATGTGCTCAGACACCTCACCTACGTTTGGATTTAATAAACTCGAACCTTGTTCTAGGAGTCAACGCGGATTTAAACTTAACGCAGTTATACAAATGAACATGAGCGTTATCATTATAGTAGGCGCAGCATGGAACCGCGAGCGCGGGTGAACAAGCGGACGCGTCAGCTGACTCGTTCACAACAAACGCTTTTGTCTGTGTGCGTGACTCGCGAGGCGCGGAAGCGGGGATTCTATTAAAGTTTCTCGCGTTCAAATGAGACAAATTTGAGCGAATCTTTAGCGTATCTTTGCCTGATCTTGAACGAAGCTTATCAATAATTTCATTGTGGGAATTTCAACATTGCGAATGGAAAGTTCAAACGATTGACCAATCTGTGAATCTATTTTTCTCATAGCATAATGCAAGAGAATAAAATCCGCAAGATCCGGAATTCCAAGTTGTTTTATGGCAGAAATAGATGCACTAAATGCATCAATAAAAGAATCGAGACTATTTGCGTTATAAGAACAACTTTTTTAAATCTAAAATATTATTTAAATAATACATAGTGAGCGCTTATCCTGGTATTTCTTGACTAAGCTGTCCCATAAAAACTTGTAAGTGTCACCCGTAGGCACAATACCCGCGCGGTAACTTTCAATGCGTTATGTGTAAGCCTACCTATTAAGTACTGCACACGCTGCGAGTCCGTCAGCTGATCATTATCGTGAATATTTGACATAGAAAACCGGCCAATTCTCAGTTTTCCCGTCGATAGATGGCAGCGCGATAGGAGACAGCATTATTTTAAGCGATTCGAAAAGCGTTTTTGCATAACTACTTCGTGATAACGGAGATTCACTACTGTTGATTTTATTCCTAATACGTTTAACGTGAATATACAACTCTACAAAGGATTCTAAACAAGCTTAGTCGGGACTTGAACCAGGTTTCAAACTAATGTTTATATGGTTAATTTGATCGACATAAGATTTAAATTTATTTCGAATGTCGTCAATTGTTTCAGATTCAGTCATAAAACACCCGTTCCTTCTCGAATCGAACGACGAAATATTTTTTGATGAATCATATAATTGATTAAGGCGTTTATATAACAATCCTTTCTTTTCATGAAGGGTCATCAGCATATCTTCCGGCTTTAGTTGTTAATCAGTCATTTTGTTAGAGTTACGTACTTTGTACAATCGCGTATTTGCGCGCCTTTGCGTTAATTCCACCAGAGCAAAGGATTCCGTTGTTCCTATAAGCGGTTCTTAAATATATTTATCAAACTCCGCAATGCCGGCTGCAGTTGGATTTTGGGGCACGAAAACAGCAACTTCGGCGTCAAAGTCGTCCCAAACAGAACTAGATTCACCAGTTTGTAGATGTGTCGCCTGTGGAGCTGATGCTTTTTGAATTGGTTCCACGGTTCGGTCTGAGCCTATTCTCGATTTTAATGCTGTTGCAACTCTCTCAAATTGCAAGGGTTAGCAAAGCCTCTTTTATATACTTTGACCCAAAATAGTTGCCTCACACAAAATATAATTGTTTTCCACTTATCTAAACCATTGATGCATTTGCGATTTTAGGCCGTTATGTAGCCGCTCTCTTTTTCTCTTATCTTTTCTATATTATCTGAGGCGATTTTGCCAAGTGTGCGATTTATTCATTTGCAATAAATAATATATTTTGATGCCGTCACATATGCCTCGCCACGGATTTCCACAAACTTCGTAAAAAAATTAAAATCTCAGTCGCTTTTTTTTTTAATTAACTTCCAGTCTTCTAGCGATAAACATAATTCTGGACGCATAATTGCTAAGGTGGCAATAACTGCTTCTTTAATTCTCAAAAATCGCATGAGCATGTCATATGTGGAATTCCACCTTAAAGCCACGTCTTGTTTTAGTTTTAAAAATATAGAGTATCCAGCTCAAAAAAAATAACTATTTGCATTTGTTCTTCTATCTGTTATTTTTTTTTGAGCTGGATAACTTCTATGAAAATATTCCACGATTGCTTTTGCTTTAACCCTGTTCAAGGTTTCGGATATTTCTGGAGGTCAAAAGTAGCTTCACAGTTAAATATATATTTGTACTCGTGACATAATTCACTAATAAGGTCACATTCTTCTTGATTAAGGTGGTCAAGTCGCAATTTCTTTAAATTGTCTGTCAGTAATGAGTCCATCTCTACGTCAGTTAAATCAGTTAAATTATTTACTAAACACTCGTCAGAAAAATAAGTAACCTTGAACGGAGAAGTTATAATTAAAGTAATTTCAAGGCTAGTTGCGTTCTGTATAACAGTAGAGGCTAAATAATTTTCACATTTAACAATTGCAGCTGGCATTCGAATGCCATTGATTTTTTTTCTTCATGAAACTCCTTGTAATCTAATATGTCATAGCTATCCTTTTGATTAACAGGTATTTTCACTCTGTGTTCGGTCCGGGGTTCTAGTCTAAATTCAGGGTCAGTGGAGTAGATTATAGGAATGTTGACACCGTTTGTCTGTAACATCTTTTCCTTAAACGATAAATCAGCAATCGGTCGAGTTATAAGATTCATTCCAATTAACCGGTCATATCTGTTGTACACATCATATACATACAATTTTTGGTACGCTTGTTATTAAAAATGGAAAATAGGGGAATTTCAGCTACTTCACGATGTTCACTAGTCGCATGTATGCTTGTAACTGTAAATGGTTCATAGAATTTTAATTGAGGAAAATACTCATCAGCTTTTCTGGGACTAATATGAGACCGAGTGCTTCCTGTGTCCAACATAAAGGACCATGCAAAAAATCGTCCCAAACCACCAACAGATTTCAAACGTATCTCAATTAATTCATCTTGGCAGCATGATCATTTTTACGGTTCCGTACCAAAAGGGTCAAACGGGACCCTATTACTGAGACTTCGCTGTCCGTCCGTCCGTCCGTCCGTCCGTCCGTCCGTCCGTCCGTCCGTCCGTCCGTCCGTCTGTCACCAGGCTGTATCTCATGAACCGTGATAGCTAGGCAGTTGAAATTTCTACAGATTATGTATGTTGCTGCTATAACAACAAAAACTAAAAACAGAATAAAATAAATATTTAAGGGGGGCTCCCATACAACGAAGTGATTTTTTTTCTCGTTTTGATAAATAATGGTACGGAACCCTTCATGCGCGAGTCTGACTCGCACTTGGCCGGTTTTTTATTATGACGACATCACCGTAAGTCATGGGGATATCGAGCAAAAAAATAATTCTTGTACACACTTTTTAGTACAGTTACTTGTAAAAAAAATGTACAGGAACACTATTTAACCATAAAAAAACTATTGATAGTGAACAAACATGAGATGCGCAGAAAAAAAAACGGTCTTATCTTCCCGCACCCTTGCTCTGCTGACTCCCTGCGCGCGCGCACCTCAGATCAGTATGCTTAGTGCGAGTGTCATAATAAAATTTGATTAACACATCGAACGCGTAAATCGTGTTGACGTCAAGCACTTCGTCTGTCGTTAAATTGCGAGTGTGAGTTACCTACATAATCCATACAACCATTTGTATCGCGTTAGTTCACCGTGAGCAGTGACGAATGTTGAACGAACGAAACGAACAACTGACGGACCGTTAGTAACCGGCCAAAATAAATTGCCATTCGTATTTTGTGTTCATAATAGAAGCGACTGCCTATTCAATTAGTTGTGATTACACAACGAAGTTTGACGTTTATTTTTATTTACAAAAGGAGAATGACCATTTTTCTACTGACGGCCGTTGCGCATCAAAACATTTTGTATGATAGCATAAATTGGATATAAAAGAGGGGTGATGTCGTACTTTCTAAGGAAAAAAGAATTATCCATTTATTTTGTGGGGTTTTTGTTGTTCTTTCATTTTTTGTTCAGTTTTGAGGGTTTAGGCGCAGAATGCCTAATTCTCAAAATGGCAACTGAGTCGCAAAAGGACTAGTTCTCAAAATGGCCAATTCTCTAAAAGCCTAATTCTCTAAATGGCCAATTCTCTAAAAGCCTATTTCTCAGAATGGCCAATTCTCTAAAAGCCTAATTCTCTGAATGGCCAATTCTCTAAATGGCTAATTATCAAAATGGCATACTATCTTTAAATGGTAGTAATCTTATAAATGAAAGATTTTTTAATATATGTATTTCTTTAATCAGTGAGTTGAAATTGTAAGATTTTATAATACACAAGAAAAAAAAATTGCTAAAAAAATATATTACTGACTTCAAAAAATCCTAAAAGCACTAATAAGTTAAAAATAAAACTTAAACCTACCTATATTAATAAACGTAACCTAACCTACCATTAACCTATAATAAAATTAAAAATTTTTTTGGAGTCGGTGCCAAGCCAAGCAATACAATTTGAATTAATTAATTAATTTTCTGGCCTAGTCTGTATATAGTCATTTAGGTACGGTATATTGCGAAAAAAAAAATATATTTGTTCATTTTTAGTGACATATTTTTCATCTAACAATATAAAATATGGGTAGGCCTAGTAAAGATGCTTCTCGTATGAGAAAACGGCGTCGAACTGAAACTGAGAATGAAAAAGGAAAACGATTAAAATAAATTAGACAAAGATATGCTCAATGCATTTCGAATGAGAACCCTGACCAGCGCAAAAACACTATCAAAGCAGCGGACGTTTTACGTAGGTGGAAGTGCATACCGTTACAATTCCAACACAGCCAAGATACATTGTCTTATTATGGAGTTCCGGTGCCTGTCTCTTGGATTCATCATCAGATCTGATGGTAAAATGGTTCTTATTGAACGCAAATGCTTCACTTGTTGTAGAAAATACCAAAATCACTGTACGTTTTCCAATAAAATTTGAAGAGTTCCCTCGATTTCGCCAAGATTCCATCATCAGATCCCAACTTGGTGACTAAGGGACCTATTGGAAAGCATTGGCTTTGGAATAAAAATATAATTTTTTAAATCGGTTCTTAAATAACGGAGTTATGCGCGAACAAAAAACGCAATGTAAACGAAAAGATCGTTAATGTAGATAAAGGACAATGCCCACATATTAGAACAACCGTGGCCTACAGTGAACACTGATAAAAAGTTTATGGAATTATAGTTAAAGTTGTTATGAACACCTTGTAGTACTTATCAGTTCAGAAAATAAGTCGCCATTTGGAAATAAAACAGTTTTAATTATTTGTATAACATTTATTTTTTCTTAAGCACAGACTTATTCTATACACTTACAATCACTTTTGAATGGTAAGTACATGTTTTTTAACATATTAATTATTCAATACAAAGTTATTTACTCATTTTAACCTTTTGAATAATAGATGGGTTCCATTTCATACAGTAAAAATTCGGAAAGTCAAAACTTATGGATAGCTCAAAAGATTTTGGAGTGATTATATTTTTTTTATGTATTCATGAGTGCTTGTTATTTGTCCCAAACACCACCACCACCCCTAACAGTACCACTATAAATGTATAAATGATGCTGATGTCAGTACATAATAAATATCTGCTTGAAGCAGCAATAGCCACACGGTGAAGGCGTCAGACTAGCGAGAGGTCGTGAGTTCGAAACAGGTGGAGTTGCACTATTGACGTGGACCCACTCGTAACAAAAGTATATTTAACTTGGCTGGAGAGATCAACAAGAATATAACAATTAATTACACATTGCTAGTAATATTTTAAAAAAAGGGAAAAAAATATATTTATTATTCATTACTATCATCAGCATCATATACCAATAAGACACTATCTAAAAACTGTGCTGGAGGAACTATATTGGTTTGATGCCGTGCCCACCCAAGATACCACACAACAGACATAACGTGGGCACAGCATCCTACAGTCCTCCGGCCTACAATACAATTACAGCAGTACTGATATATGGCTGCTCTTCCAAGGGCATTATTTCTTATTAAAATATAGACAAAGTATGTCTTTCGGCTAATATGCCTGCTTTGAATTCGGGCCCTTAATAACAAACAATCATTTTGAAAAAGTGAACCTTCCAAAATACTGGTTCTCCTATCATTAGAAACCTCAATATTATAACATCCATTTAATCTAATGTGCTCTCCATAATAAGACCTGGCTTGTTTTAATTGATATGTCCCACATGCAAACATAATCAAATCACTTTCAGTTAACTGTGGGAATTCTCTTACATTCTCTGTTATGACTTCAATTCTTGAAAAATTAACTCTTACTCTATTTAAGTTTCTTTCTTCTATAAAGTCTGCCAGATCATTGTTTCTGTTTTGATTTTCACGAACTGTCTGTAATATTTTTGCAGCGTCGTCCCTGTCCCTATACCGAATGTGAAACCTATTAATTAAAGAAGCAGCTACTGAAAAGTCTACCATTAAATGTTGTGAAGCTCTATTGAAAAAAGTTTGACGAAATAATTTAAATGATTTTTTAAATATTCCGTTTGTTGTTTCAACTACCCACCGGCACATCGTTACTATTCTAGATTTATTGGCATTTATGGTAGATAGCTGTGTTTCACCCGGTTGTAGGGACAGGGGTACATGTACACTATAATTACATCTCTCTAATAATGAAATGGAATCCCTAAAGCCCCTATCAAGTATAAATACATCTCCACTTTGAAAGAACTGTCTATATGGACCATTTTCATTAGAAAATTGATTTTGCATAATATCTGCATCTGATGTTGTTGCTGGATAGGGGCCTAGCACATCTATAATGTACCCATCTGAGCAAACAAGTAAAAATGGTTTTACCAAGTTTCGATATTTATGTAGAGAATAGGTGTTTTTTTGATATAAATAGTTAGAGCTTTTTTCAATATAAATGTAAGTCCCATCGGCAATAACAATTGGAGGATGTTCTGTTGTTCCAAATAAACCATTTGGTATTAATAAGTTTCTCTGAGAGATATCTGTCCTAGTCATATGATTTAATCCTAGGTTTTGGGGCACAAAAACTTGGTGTAGTATGCCTCGGGCCATGTTCATTAAACGTTCTAATGTACTTCGCGGTACACTTAACAAAGAAGAAATACGTTCATCGCTTTCTCCAGTTCTTAATTTGATTAAATATGCGGCTAGGGCAAACTTTCCTTTATACTTGTTTGATAGGCTGGGGACTTCAGCAAGTAATTGATTAAACTGTGCTTTTGTTATCCCAAGATAATAATGCACTATGTGTTCTGGGATTTCATCTATATTTTGAAAATCTAAATGTGCATACATATTCTGCTGCAGCAGAGAAGCAAACTCTTCGATGTGGGATGAACTAAAAGTCTGTATTGGGTTTTGTGTAAAGTCTCCTAATAGGTCCCATGAGTTGCTTGTTAAATGATAATTGCAAATTCTGCATTGTGCGGGTACATAATAGTTATAATCACAGAAAAGTCTGACTCTTAGTGATGCTGGAACGGTAAGGCGAGGGCGATCAGTACCTGTACATCCAGGGAAAAAGCAGCAGCGCTGAGTATCAGGTGCTCTTATGTAATTGGGTAAAAATGCTGTGGATTCTATACCTTGAACTTGAGGTGTATTTTGTGTAGACTCATTGGTTTCAGTACTGTCAAGGTCTACAGTCTCTTCATCTAAATCCACTGATTGGTTACTGGAACTGATAGAACGTGACCGTGTTATAGCTCTATCACTTCTCTGCCAGCAAGGGTGGCAGATGCGCGACGAGCTCAGTAACTGAAACAAAGTAATAAAAGAAATATAATATCTTCTGTCTTTTAGGTACAGTGACCGGCCGGTTTAAATGTGTACCTACTTTTTTATAATAGTATTACTTGTTTAATAACAATGTCGGTCCAGGGAGGGAATGAAGCTATACATCTTGGTCTAGTAAGAGCACTAAAGACTAAATCTAAATATTTCACACCACAATCTAAAATATAAAATATAATATAATTAATTATTTGAAAACTTACTTGACGTGGAGCAATTTGTCTAGAAATATTTTCCCTTATATGATTTTCTCGTGGAGAATCCTGAGACAGCAGGTGACTTCTTTGTCTACGTAGTGAGCGACCACCGCCAACACAAATGAGGCGAGCAGCAGAAGGTGAGACGCTTTCTGCTGGGTTTCTAATTTCATTCCATGCTGCAGTCCAACATGAATGACAAACAAAATCATTGCTGGAGATATGCACCTGGAAATGCAATTGATTATTTAATATTAATTACACAGTAAACGGAGACAAATTATGAAATAGGTAACATAACATACAACATAATTAAGCTGTAAGATTTTGTCAGTTTATCATTAAAAATACAAGTATTTATTTTAAAAATACTTCAAATGATAAGGTTTCCTAGGAAGTGAAATTACTAAAAGTTTGCATAAGTAGGTGAATAATATAAGGCTTACCTGTTCTGGAAGAAGCCATTGCTGTACAATTGATCGTACTTCGACAATTTCTAATTGATGAGATCGCAAGCGCCTCATATCCACTCTACAATTCGCACAGCGAACGTTGCTTGCGCCTGCGCCGGTTAATCCCTGAGACGATGTGTTCGAGACAGCAGGGTTGCTCAGGTCCATATTTGCGCCGGAGTAATTACTTGTTAAAGCAGGGAGAGAGTCCAAATGCGTGCGAGGGTCGTCATTAGATGCGGGGCCAACAGTTTCCACATTCACATCAGGGTTGTCATTCAAAAAGGAGCCAGGGTCCATGTACGCGCGGGGGTCGTCATTCGGGTGAGGTTGATCGGAGTCCATTGTCGTAAAAAAGGTCACAAAAGAGCACAAACAACGGCAAAAGTAAACTACTGTAGCGAGCGCGCCAACAAGAAGGTAGAATGGTAGATTACAGTTTACTGTCAAATCCATCATCTGCCAAAGTATAATGTTGCCATATTTTGAAATAAAATCGATTGGTTGCATCGATTGTTGATCTTAATCAATTTAATTTTTATCTAACGACGGAAAAGCCCTAAAGAATACAGTGATTTTACCATTCTATGTTTATGCATGTGTGGACTATAGGATGTCAGTTCTGAGGTCTTAAATGAACGTAATGTTTTGTGTTGTCGAGTAAGTTTCGTTCAAAGAAATTAAAATGACCGTGACACCAGAAAAACTTTTCGCTAAAGCAATATTTAAAATCAGTTTAAAAATCGGAAACCCGACTAACGTATTGAGCAATATTATAAGCGCTTTCCAAAGTCGGCACATAAAATACTCAAGTTTTAATTTAAATAGAACCTAGCCGACAAGTTGTTTTCTTTTTTGTTTCGCGGGCGGGTTTTGGTTTTTTTTATACCTATGTTATATTTTATTATATTTACTTTCTCCGCAAAGTCAAAGCTAAACAAAATTGTAGTGAAAAGTGTACATGAAATAGGACTGAAGTGTCCCTACACTGGTTCATCATCATCATCTACCTATTATTACTCCACTGCTGGATATCAGTCTCTTCCTTCGATTGCACGCCACTGAACAGACAGGTTGATTTTAATAATTAATCCATATTAATCAATTAATCGATTAGATTAATCTGTAATCGATTAGATTTATTAACAGCATCAATCGAAATTAAATTGCACATATAATGGCAACCCTCTGCTTCGCCTGAAAGTGGAACTCGCATTAAAATCAGTTAAATTACTTATTAATTTGTTATGATCACGGCGTCTTATTTAGAGATAGAACTTAAACGGATAATTCGTATTTAAAAAACTTATATTTTTTGATTATCTTTCAAAATGTGTCCGAGGTGGGCCATAGCTGGGCATTGTCTTTTTTGTTGATTTTTCAAAAACCGTTTGCCCGAATTCCACAAAATTTTCATAGGACCATTTGGAAAGTATACCCTTTCCAACAAAACAAGAATTTTTTTCTAATCGATTTGGCAAACGACGGAGTTATGCGCGAACAAACCTCCACCTTTTTTAGAAGTCGGTTAAAAATACTAGTTGGTTGGTTCGGACAAATTCAAGCCAATTTTAAGTGATACTTTTGTTTAATCTCAGAATTAAAGAAATTAAGACTTATCAAAACCAGTATTTTATCATTGTTTCTATCTTCTGCTACTAAATAATGTCTGCTTAAAGCTTCCGGTATAGATACCTGCTCCCCAACTCTTGAAAAACCAGTCGATCACTATTTAAATATTTTTTTCTCGCTCGATACAAAGTGTCTTTTTTACTTTCAAAAAATTGTAAGTAATATTTGAGACTTATGCCGTTTGTTAGAATCTAAGTTCAAATTATCAAATCTACACACATCAAAAGTGTCTAGGGATCAACATATATTTTTGCAATAACTTTTCTCCTGATTGATATTAATTAAAATTTTCTTTAAGGATTCATCAAATAAAGTGTTTTCGTTTGTCACAGTTACGATAAACCAAGTCACCTTTGCATTAATAAAGAAATTTGCCATTTTCTAATAAAGGGATTTTTGACATTTGAACCACTAACATTAAAGTTCGAAAAAAGACTGAAATAACAGTTTTCTTTAAAATTTTATTGGGTAACTTAAACAATTAATAATCCGTGTTTCTACCGCGAACACTAACAACACAAGAACATCGGTTTGGCATACTCAAAATGAGTTCATCCAAATCACGCTGTGGAATGGCCGCCCATGTTCGTTGCAACAACAAAAAAAGGTCTTCTTGCGACTGGATACCCTCCATATTCGGCAGAGCTCTTCTCTGTAGCATATCCCATGCATGCTCAATCGGGTTCAAGTCTGGCGACTGAGCAGGCCAGGGCAGGACATTGATGTTAGCTGCGGCGAGAGTCTGTCTTACAACTCTTGCGGTGTGCGGTCGTGCATTATCATGCATTAACTGAAATAAGGGACCGATTTGCACTTGTAGAGGAACGATGACGTCTGATACAATCGTCTCAGCATAAATTTGAGCGTTGAGGTTGCCTCTGATCCAAATCAACTCAGTTCTTCCGCAGATCCAAATACCCGCCCATACCATGATGGTTCCACCACTATAAGGATGGACTTCCTGGCAGGATTTTAATCGCTGTTGGCGTCCAGGGGTTCTCCAGTGTCGTATACGTCTTGTATCCGGTCTCATACCAAAACGAGACTCATCAGAAAAGCACACGAAACGCCATTGTTCTTCTGCCCAATTTCTGTGTTCAAGAGCCCATTGATATCGAATCCTACGATTGTGCATTGCTATAGGTGGTACCCGTAGCGGTCTTCGGGAATGAAGGTTCACTTCATGCAAGCGGTTTCTGACTGTTTGGTCGCTAATTAAGTTCCCTGAAGAGTGATGAAGCCTCACGGCTAACATCATGGCGGTTATTGTTGGAGCTCTTCGAGTTAAGATTTGAATGTATCGGTCTTGTCTCCGTGTGGTGCAGCGATACCGTCCTCCATGGCGCTCAGCCACGGTACCAGTGCTTCGGTAACGTGTCCAAAGTCGACTGATAACACTCTGACTTGTATTCAGAGCTAAAGCCACAGTACGTTGCCGGGAACCAGCTTCTATCATTCCCACGGCTCTGAGCATTTCTTCCCTGCTTAAATGACGTCGCCGCTCCATAATAACGTTGGTTTTAATCAGTAGTAGGGAAACAGTAGCACTAATAATGTCTTCAATGCGTTGTATGTTTTTATAGGGAAAATATTGACAGCTGATTTTCATCTTTTACTCGAATTTGATTCACAGTTCCTGATTCAAATTATGAAATGCACCAAAAAGGATCCATATAAATTTATAAAATCATAAATTTATTACAAAGCCACATCTCAATCTCAAGAAATCCGCATAAAAATGCTTGATCCCTAGACACTTTTGATGTGTGTATTATTAATATGCCATTTTGATAATTAGCCATTTAGAGAATTGGCCATTCAGAGAATTAGGCTTTTAGAGAATTGGCCATTTTGAGAATTAGGCTTTTATAGAATTGGCCATATTGAGAACTAGTCCTTTTGCGACTCAGTTGCCATTTTGAGAATTAGGCATTCTGCGCCTAAACCGTTTTGAGGTTAGTTTTAAAACGAACCTTCCACTAAAAGCAGCAGCCCTATACTTGATTATGATTATGATTTGAATTGACATAAAAAAACAGAAAACAGTTACAAAAAACCAATGAATGATTCCAAATAAATAATATTACATAGGTAAGTCAAGCTAAATGTAGTTTTGTACTTTCGTAGGTAGGGTATCATAAGTAGAAAATAAAAATGTTTGAATATAGGTATAAAAAAGTTTTAATCGTCCATAACATCATCACATTCATAAAATATATCGTCTAAAAACGGAGCCGGCGGCTCAACAGAACTAACTCGAGCCCAACTGAGATACCACAAAATGGTCATGACGTGTGCACAACATCCCACTGTCCGGTTACCCACCAAACAATTACAATAATAATTAGTAATATCAGCTACAGAGTTGCTTGTAGCCCTCTTAACTAAAATGTAGGCGTAGTACACCTTACTGCTCACATGTCGTGACTTAATCCTTCCCCTTACTAAACACTTGTCCGTTCCCAGTACCAATGGCAAGTCATCTTCAATGTCGTTTGCTACTTCTATTTCATATTTTCCGTTTCTACGGACATGCTCCCCATAATACGACCGCGCCTGTTTAATCTAATAGGAACCTAGCGCTACTGTCATCAGGTCATGTAGTGACAGTCTTGGAAATGTGTCCAAATGTGGATTTTCAGCATCTATAGTCAAGAAAATAGCTCTCCTTCTATTAATATTTTCATTTTGAACGTATTCCCCCAAATAATTTCTTGTATTTAATCTAGCTTTAGCTATTTCCAAGAACTGTTGAGCATCAGGTCGGTCCACAATTGGTGCATGGAATTTATTTAAAAGTGCACATGCAATATTAAAATCTAACATCAGGTGTGATGATGCACGGTTGAAATAAATCGCGTTTTATCCTCCCATTTACAACTTCAACCACCCATCGACACATTGTAACACATCTTGATCGATTTGCCTGCACGGTGGTTAACTGATTTTCACCTTCCAAAAGAGACTCAGGCATATAGGCTATATAACCATGGCTGTGCAATCGCCAATTACATCTCTAAAGCCCCTATCTAAAATAAAAACATCTCCAAGCCTGAAATAATTTCTTAATATACTTGTTTCGTTGCGAAACTCAGTGGACATAATGTCCGAGTCACTTTTGGTTGCTGGGAATGGGCCATGTGATTGCAAAATGAATCCATCACAGCAAACAAACAAAAATGGTTTTACCAAATTAACATATTTATGTAGGCTATACGTTTTCTTTTGGTACAAGTAATTACTACTACTTTGCACGTAGATATAAGTTCCATCACAGATACCAATTGCTGGCTTAGTAGAAACTGGCATATCTGGATTACCAAATAAACCCTCTAGAATTATCTTATTTCTAGCTGCCACATCTTGTATTGACATGTGACCAAGTCCTAAATATAAGGGTACAAATGTATTCCCCAAACAATGTCTTGCTTTATACATGTACCTTTCTAAAGTGCTTCTAGGAAGTTGAAACAATGTAGATAATCGCTCATTACTGTCACCAGTTCTAAGTTTAACTAGCATAATACTTAAAGCCAGACTTGGACATGGAATTTCCTGTGCCAGCTGTGGTATGTGTGCTAACAATTGGTAAAACTGTTCAGGATTGATACCTAACCAATAATGACAGAGGTGTGGATTAATTTCTCTAATATTAGAAAAATTGAGCTGCCTGCGAGCACCTCTATCCATAATTGACAGCATGTCATCCATTTGGTACCCAGTAAAGTCATTATAATTAAACTGCAATTCATCCCAAGAACCAATATTAAGATGAAGACTGCATATTCGGGCACTAGCTGGCACATACAATTTATGCTCTAAGAGTAACATTTCCTTTATAACAGATACCAACAAACGTTCTGTATTCCTACACTCACCAAAAATACAATGCCGCGACGATGCAGCAGCTCTTTTATAAATGCGTGAGATTATTTAAGGGTGGTGTACAATATTCTGATCCTGATGCAATTGCTGAATGGGTTGTGGTGGTGGTGTAGGTACGGAGACATTCCTTGAAGTCATAGAAGTTTCTAATACACTGACCGCCTCATTTCTTGATGTAAGATCTATATTCTCTTGAGGAACAACAGCTTCTTGAACAATTTGCTGTTGCCTATGCTCATCATACTGAGTCTGTCTCCTTACACTTCTATAGGCATTAGTCCAACAAGGTAGGCAAACTCTTTCAAGTCTGTGTACCTAAAACCATAAAATAAAAGCTTAAAACCAGTCTAAAGGTTTGCTAGATTAACTTTATTTAGGGAGGGTCAAAAACTATTGTGGTATGTGGAATAAAAGACAAAATATATTGATCAACTTGGAAATGTCATGCTCCATAATTAATTGTACACTAATGTTTGTGTACAATCCGAGAACTATGTAATTATTTTAATGCAGCAAGTGATAATAAAAGTATAAATACTTGCTGAGTAGGTATGCATGACATGATGACATTTCCTTCCGGGCTATCAATTGATACTCTGTGTGTCTTCGCTCTTAATATGGAGGAACCACAGACAAAGCATACTTGTTGCCCATAAGCTCATACAACTGCTGATCCACTTGACAAGTTTAGAGATGCTCTTTCTAGTATTGTATAACATTCTTGACAAAGGACATCCTCAACGGAAACCTAAAAAATATTATATAATAGACATATAATAAATTCTGTTAAAATATTATTCTTAGCATTAGTTTAATAAAAATATACATTATTAGCACAGGCAGTCTAAAGCAAAACAAAATCAAGTCAAAATAAGAAAAGTATAAAAGTACTGGAAATAGTCCTGAAGGACTTGATGCACCGTTTCTTAGTTTTAATATTATCTATATTATCCTTACAATATTATGGATACTAAAACATAATGTATGTAACATGCGTCTAACTTACACAAACATGTGTGTTTACTATTTATTTGTTAGTTAAAAATATCTGCATAAATATGAGATACTATCCGTTGCTGGGGTAACCCAGGAGCGTAAAATTCTGACCATGACCTCCGTTGCTTCCCCGACTTGACGGCGGGGTAGAGGATGAACCATAGAAAGGGAACAGTTCACACAGCGTGGCATTTTTAACGGAGTCGTTGGTAATGTACTACTGCACAGGAGACTCGGACCGTAGTCGTAAAAACGTTCTACACAATCAACACACCCAGCACAGACACAGTGCAATAGTCTTCAAAAGAGTTCTTGATCGTGCAGGAATCTTAAGGCCGGGACTCCACCAAAGCGGAGATGTGTGCGGTGTGCTGTGTGCTGTGCGAGAAGAGATGTTTTTCAGCTCGCGGGACTCCACCAAAGCGGAGATGTGTGCGGTGTGCTGTGTGCTGTGCGAGAAGAGATGTTTTTCAGCTCGGGTGCGAGGCGTTGAGTGCTCAGTACGCATTCTGACACGAAAGGTAGACGATGTCGCTATTATTACAAAAAAAGTATCTTCTTTTACTTGAAGAAGAACTACAGTCTGAAGAAGCAGAATTGATAGCTTTATACTACCTAAACAAAAGAAAACATCGGTTTTGGAAAAGAAGTCACTTGTATTACCATACCAGTCATGGAGAATTTTTTACTCTGTTTAATGAGTTAGATGATGAAAGTTTTACCAAGTCCTACAGACTACCGAGGAATATATTCTATGAACTACATAACTTAATTAAACCGCATATATTTAAGCAAGATACTAACTACAGGAGATCTATCTGCACCCAAGAGCGGCTAGCAGTATGTTTGAAGTAAGTACCTACCTAATTATTTTTTTGTTAATGTGTGTTTGTGTTTATGTGTGTTATCTGCGTTTGAATGTGATCAGTCTTTTTTGAGTGTTTGTTTTTTTTTGTGTAAAAGGGCTAAGTGAGAAGTACTCAAAACGAGAATCAAGAAGTACGAGAATACATGAAAAATATTATGTAAACTGAGGTATGTAAGGATTACGAGAAATCGAGATCCGTTGCCTCTTTCTACCCCTCCGGGAGACTGGAGTGATGCATATTATGTAAAAACCAAATATATTTTTATATTATCTTATTTATTCATAAAGAAAACAAAAAAATCAACTGCCGTTCTGGGAGTAGCAAAAAAAACGTAAGGTTATATTAGAAACATAACGTACAAAAAAATTATAACAGTAAATCACATGAGACATATTGCTTTCTTTTCCATATAGTTACAAATTATCATATGTGTCTTCTTCGTTTCTGAATGCTTCTTCTATCTGTTCATCGGTCATGTGCGTATCTTCCAAGCTTGGAACAGGTGCCTGTGTCGAACTTGGACCCGGTGTTTGTGTTGAGCTAGGAACCGGTGCCTGTGTTGAGTTAGGACCACCGGCCTGTGTTGATGTAAGAACCGGTGCCTGTGTTGAGCTAGGACCCGGTGTCGAACTTGGACCCGGTGCTGAAGTGTAACCGGGGGAATACCAATTATTTTCATTTGTGTTATACCATGTGTTTTGTAGCTCAAGTTCTTCCAATTCTAAAAGAACATTGAAAATTTTACGTTTAGCCTGAAGCTGCATATATTGAGAAAGTTTTTTTACACTTTTTGATATCGACAGAAAAAAAGTGTCCATTTCGTCAAGGGTATTATTTTTCTCTATCAATGATTGTATTTCTAGTTTTTCTTGGCGTATTCTTTCACGGTTTGCATGGTGCTGTATAAGTAAATTACTTATTTCATCCGATTTTCTTGTTGCATTTCTGCATGTCGAGGCTGAGACGCTTGATGTCGGTGACGGCGAATGTTGTACAGATGGACGATCTTCTGGAGTGCTTCTTGTATGATTGCTTGATGTTTCAAAAAACTCATCGGTTACATTACTTTCCAATGAATTTGTTTCCTGTTCATTTATATTTGTTTGTGAGGTATAATTTGTAGTCCTGTTTCTATTCGTCATATATGGTATCAAAAATTCCATTACCTTCTCATATTTCCATTCACGAATTTGTTTACCACTCTGTCCACTTCTAGTGGCATTCTTCCTTTTTAATGTTGTTGTAAGATATAATAACATAATAATCACACATACCGTATGTAATATACGCCTAGCGCCACCTAGTTTAACGTATGTGTACTAATATGCATAGGTATAGAGTACCTACATTACTTTAATATAATCAGTCTGTGAAAAACTACTGTACGTGTTTTATTAGGTTATGGCCCCAGTCCCGTATTTCGCGTAAAATCAAGTTTTTTTTTTGCTCTAAGTTATTTCTCGTGGACTATCAGTGAACTGTATCTCGATAAACTATATAGTACAGTGGAAATCGTTCCTTTATTGACTGTTTTTTTGGTGAATGACATTTAGTTATCTCGTGTGCGATTTGAAGATATTCCAATATGGCTGGAAGTTATATTGTAAACGTGCCTAAATTAAAAGGACGTGAAAATTACGACGAGTGGGCGTTTGCGGCTGAAAATTTTTTGATGTTGGATGGTATGGATATTCATAAGCTAGAATTATCAAGTGATGGAAGTGCAAGTTCCATGGATGAAAGAAAGGCCAAAGCTAAGCTTATCACGACGATCGACTCATCAATTTATGTTCACATTAAAAACGAGCAAACAGTACAAGGTGTGTGGAAGCGTTTGAAGACCCTGTATGATGACTCTGGCTTCACGCGACGCATCAGTCTACTTCGTCAGCTAATATCTATCCGACTAGAAGACTGCGAAATAATGGGAGCATATGTTACGCAAATGGTCGACACCGCACAAAAACTTAAAGGTACGGGTTTTCAGATCACTGATGAGTGGATTGGCTCATTATTGTTGGCAGGGCTAACAGACAAATTTGCTCCTATGATAATGGCCATCGAACATTCTGGATTAGTTATCAGCACGGATGTCATCAAGTCGAAATTACTGGACATGAGTTCAGAAGTTGGCAGCTCCGGAACAAATAGTGCATTTTTGTCGAAAGGTTGGCAGCAGCGAAACAATAAGAAATCATATGGTAACACCAAATACCATTTAATAAATGGCAACACTGCACGTGTGTCAAAAATGTCATCGCCGGCGTCTTCGAGTTCTGTCAATGTCAAAACAATCCGATGCTATAAATGTAAACAACTCGGTCATTATATGAATAAGTGCCCTAACAATACACAGAATAAATGTGAAAGCAATGCATTTAGTGCAATATTTTTGAATGGGAGTTTCCAGAAATCTAATTGGTACGTCGACTCAGGCGCAAGCTCGCATATGATCACAGATAAGAGTTGCTTACAGAATGTGTCGTTCAACCACGAAGTAAAGGAAATAGTAGTAGCGAATCGAGAAAAGATACCTGTTGTGTGCTCAGGAAACACAATGATTACGACCATAGTTGATAATTCAGAGTTTAACATTCCTGTTAATGATGTATTATGTGTACCTAACCTGTCAACCAACTTATTATCAGTAAGTCAAATGATCCGTAATGGAAACAAAGTGAACTTCGAAGAAGACATTTGCTACATACGCAATCGACAGAATGTGCTGGTAGGAAAAGCAAACCTAGTGAATGGTGTATATAGATTGGACACTAAGTCAGATTGTTTGTTTGCGTGCTCAGCGACAAATGTGACTAGTGAGGTATGGCATCGAAGGTTGGGACACATTAACAGCAGAAATCTGAATGCTATGAAGAATGGTGCTGTGGAAGGGATCTCATACTTGGATAAAGCTGAAATTGATATGTCCAAGTGCATCACTTGTTGTGAAGGAAAACAGTCTAGATTGCCATTCTCACACAAAGGTACAAGGTGTGAAAATGTGCTGGAACTTGTCCATGCTGATGTCTGCGGACCCATGGAACAAATCTCTATTGGACTATCAAAGTATTTTCTGCTTTTCGTGGATGATTACAGTAGAATGGCGTTTGTCTACTTTCTTGCAGCCAAGAATCAAGTTTTTAAACAATTTAAAGAGTTTAAAACTTTAGTTGAAACGCAGACAGGCAGAAAACTGAAGGTTCTGAGAACAGACAATGGTGGAGAGTTTTGTTCGCTAGAATTTGATGATTTTTTAAAGAAAAATGGTATTGTGCATCAAACAACAAACCCCCACACTCCAGAACAGAACGGCCTGTGTGAGAGATTAAACAGAACAGTGGTGGAGAGAGCTCGGTGTCTTCTGTTTGAAGCTGAACTAGATAAAAAGTTTTGGGCTGAAGCAGTCAACACTGCAGTCTACTTCCGAAACCGAACTTTGGCTTCAGGATTACAAAAAACACCTTATGAGCTATGGAGTGGTAAAAAGCCAGATCTCAGCCATGTTCGGATATTTGGCAGTCCTGCGATGGTTCATGTTCCTAAGGTAAAAAGGACTAAATGGAACAGGAAGGCTGAAGAACATATCTTGATTGGATACGCAGAGAATACCAAAGGTTACAGGCTATACAATCTGAAAACAAAAGGTATTACCACCAGCAGGGATGTTGTTGTCATGGAGAAAATCAAGAACTCAGACATGACACAAGCAGTGGTGGAAGAAGAAAACGAAGTAACTGTTCCAAGTGAAGAAGAATGTACTATGACAAGTGAAGATTTCACTTGTGATTCAATAGGCAGCATGACAGATGATGTTACATATGTACCAGATGATACCAGCTCAGATGAATTCTGTGACAGTAAATCGAATGACGATATGTCAGAAAATCTGCAGTCAATGACTTCCAAGATGGAAAAGCGAACTAGGAAGCCACCGGAAAGGTATGGGTATACTAACATATGTCAGAGCAATGAGGATATGGATGAAGCCAGTCTCCTTTCATATGAGGATGTGATGACAGGACCAGAACGAGAAGAATGGTCCAAAGCCATGGAAGAAGAACTTCAATCGTTCCATCAAAACGAAGCTTGGGAGTTAGTAGATAGACCAAGTAAAGGTACAGTTGTGCAGTGCAAGTGGGTGTATAAAAAGAAACTAAACAGTGATGATACAGTTAGATATAGAGCCAGGCTAGTTGCAAAGGGTTTTACCCAAAAAGAAGGCATTGACTACAAAGAAACTTTCTCTCCAGTGCTAAAATATTCCACTCTAAAACTGTTATTTGCTACTAGTGTTAACTTGAACCTTAACATAACCCATTTAGATGTAACAACAGCTTTTTTGAATGGTCATCTAGACGAAACTGTTTTCATGCAATTACCTCAGAATTTTAAATGTAAATCTAAAGCCAATAAAGTCTTGAAACTAAAAAAGGCCATATATGGACTTAAACAGTCAGCGCGGGCCTGGTATAAACGAGTTGATGATTGTTTACAGCAATTAGGCTATAAGAAATCCTTATATGAGCATTGTTTGTTTATAAAATCAACAAAAAATTATAAAACATTAGTGGCTTTATTTGTTGATGATTTTTTCATTTTTTCGAATTGTGATAATGATGTGGAACATTTAAAAAGTGAGCTAAGCATAAAATTTAAATTAAAAGACCTAGGTCAACTGAGGCAGTGTCTAGGTATGGAAGTAAAGATCGAACAAAATAAAATTTGTGTTAGTCAGGAAAAATTTATAGATAAATTATTGTATAGATTTGGCTTAGAAAATTGTAAAACTGTAGAGACCCCTATGGAGACTAATTTGAAACTTGAGAAAGGCGATAATGTACATTCCAAATATCCGTATCAACAGCTTATTGGCAGCTTAATGTATCTCTCTGTTCTGACCAGACCCGATATTTCATACTGTATAAGTTATTTAAGTCAATTTAATAACTGTAATACTGAAACACATTGGAAACATGCAAAAAGAGTGTTAAGATATTTGGGTTGTACTAAATCTTATGGTTTAATGTACATCAAAGATGGTTTAGACATAGTTGGTTATGCTGACGCTGATTGGGCATCAGACAATTTAGATCGTAAATCTTATACTGGGTATTGTTTTGTTTATTCAGGCTGTGTTGTATCTCACGAAAGTAGAAAACAGCAAACCGTTGCCTTATCAAGTACGGAGGCCGAATACATGGCTATTTGTGAAGCCAGTAAGGAAGCTATATTCTTAAAAAAACTGTTATCTGAAATTGTAGATAGAGGCAATTTGCCTATTAAATTGTTTAATGATAGTCAAAGTGCTAAAAAACTTTCTGAGAATAGTGTGTATCATAGACGTACTAAACATATTGATGTCAAATATCATTTTATAAGGGAAGCAATAGCAAATAAATTAATTAAATTAGAATATTTAGAAACTACAGAAATGCCAGCTGATATATTAACTAAAAGCTTGGGTAAAAGTAAACATTATTATTTTATTAAAAAGATGGGTGTAACAATGTAACATACATAAGATAATTTTTTGTGTCTATTTTTTTTGTATTATTATGTTAAGTGGTAATGTTGTTGTAAGATATAATAACATAATAATCACACATACCGTATGTAATATACGCCTAGCGCCACCTAGTTTAACGTATGTGTACTAATATGCATAGGTATAGAGTACCTACATTACTTTAATATAATCAGTCTGTGAAAAACTACTGTACGTGTTTTATTATTTAATGCGTCCCGGTGGCTGTCTCTCAACTTTTTCCACTTAGATTTAGCCGTTTTTACTGAAATAAAAATAATTGAAATCATTATAAATATTAAATGTTGACATTGCCATAGTCAAAATATACTTACCGCATTATCACTCATGCAGAATTTATAACCATTATAAATATTTAAAAAATACCAGAGTTTCAAGGGAAACCAATTTATAAATAAAAATATCTGAAATCAAACATACAAAACGGATTGTATCTCTCGTACGTGGTCGCGGCAGACGGCGGCGTCGAAATTTGAAATGTTAATAAATAACGAGTGATAAATCCATTTTATTTGTTTGATTTCAATGTGTTGTGCTCGTGTGAATCTTAGACTTTTAATTGTTTATTTTCTATTATTTAAAAATGGCTATAACTTTTGAACGAGTGAAAATTCTGTAAATACATAATTTCAGTAATGCCTAATCTTTTATAGTTCCGGAAACAACACGACACTGATTAAGATATTATTTTGAAATGACCCTTCTATTCTAACTGAAACCACGACACAAATATAAATCTATATTATAATTATCACAGGTATTTGGCGACTGGTTCAAAATTTTCACAAATAGCTGAAAATTTTAGGATTGGAAAATCGACTGTTCCAAGAATTATAGAAGATGTCTGCGATGCCTTGTGGACAGTATTACAACCTTTGGTTATGCCAGAACTTAATGAAAATGATTGGAAAAAAATTTCAAAGCAATTTGAAGAAATCTGGCAATTCAAAAACTGCGTCGGGGCCATTGATGGCAAGCATGTGTACATGTTTGCACCCCCAAAATCTGGGTCCTCATATTACTGTTATAAACACAGGTTTTCAACTGTAATGATGTGCGTAGCCGACGCTACCCGAAGAATAATTATGGTAGATATAGGTTCAATGGGAAGGTTCAGCGATGGTGGTATTTTTGCTGATAGTATATTCGGAATTCGTTTGAGAGAAAACAGACTAAATCTACCACAGCCACAACCCTTGTACCAAAATGGAGAACCTGTACCGTTTGTTTTTATTGGAGACGAAGCATTCCCTTTGATGCCTAACTTAATGAGACCATATCCACGCGATAATTTAAATAACGAAAAACGAACATACAATTATAGACTTTCAAGAGCTCGTCGTATTGTGGAAGCTACATTTGGTGTATTATCACGGAAATGGTACGTATACCGTAAAGAATTTGAATGTAAAATAGAAACAGTGGAAAAAGTGATAAAAGCAACGTGTGTTCTACACAACTTTTTAATTGACAAGATGCCTGGCTATCTAGATAATAATGAAACGGGTTTGGCCACGACTATGTTTAACGACACAAACGTGGAAAATCTATTATCGAATGACAATATGGATGCCTATCAAGTTCGAGAAAAATTCTGTAGTTATTTCAACAACGAGGGCGCCGTTCCATGGCAAGACACTCGTATTACAATATTACTTGAACGAAATACTTAGTATAATAAATTGCACTTACCGTCAGATAATTGAGTTTCTTTCAAAACGTTCTCCCAAGCTGCATCTTTGACGTCAGTAAGTTTATAGGTATCTATTGATGTGTTCCATAGACATGGATATTTTTTTACTGATTCAATAAATTGTTCATCCATTACGTTTTATTTAAATTAACTAATTGTTTACGTTGAAAAATACAAACTGCACGAATTATTCACGATAAAAGCGTGTGCTCGCGTGCACGGTACTAGCAAGATGGCCGGCCGGCCGGCGCGCGCGCGGGGTTCTGCGGGTTGCTAGCGGGCGAGAGGGGGGAGGGTGACATCGCTCACTGCACGCCGCTCACATCTCTCGTCTCCACTGCGCGTCGTCCGCGCACAGCTCACATCTCCGCTTCCATCGCGACATACAAATATTACACATCTCCGCACAGCGATCTCCACTGAAGCTGAGCGGAGAGGAGACGTGTCAATAACTCAATTCTATTGGTTGTTTAAAAAACATCTCCTCTCCGCTCGTCTCGTCTCCGCTTTGGTGGAGTCCCGGCCTAAGACTCGACTGGACACGAACAGAACGCAATGATAAGCACAACAAACTCAACTACTATCGATGCACAAGTAAAAACAAAAGTTCGCTGCTGAATGCCGCCTACAAAGAGTATAATAATAATACGGGAGAAGAGAGCCCTCTTGTGCCATTTCGAAGCATCCTAATTCAAAGCGCCATCTACAAATCTTAACGGGAACTAAAGCTTTATAGGTAGCTATAGCTACTGTTATACTTTTTGCATTGATACTTTAGGTAATCATTAAAATTTTCTTGTTTTTTGTAAATAGCAGCTGTGGTTACATCATATGTTGATACAAATGTTATTTGTGCATTTAATGATGTATGATACATGTACTAAATTACAATAATTATAATTTATAAATGAAGGAGCTAATATTGATATTTTAATACTATCATTAAAATATCAATAATAGTTCCTTCATATAAATATTTCAGTATTTCTTCAGTAAGTAAACAAGTTATCATTAAATTAACGACTCGCATTTTGATCAACATAATATTATGATGTATAACATAGCTTCTATGTGCCAAAAACAAAGAAAAAATTATTATTCGCCCCATTTTATTTATATTTGAATAGAATTGTCATTTACACAATAATAAACTCTTGTTTTAGTAGTAATTCATTGTAATTTGTAACCAATAAGTTATATTTTATACCAAGTTTAGTGGCAACATGTTTATGTTTATCAAAAAAGACATACCATTCAGAAAACTATTTAAAAAATGAACACAGTTACAAACTACGATAAATTACTAAATAAAAATAGCTCATAATGAAATTAAACAGAAAATCATTTTTTTAAATTTTATTGTTTTACAATTTTTTCACATAAAACATTATTTTCTATTTTTATAATTTTTATGCTTGTTATAATAATTTTGAGCTGCCATTTTGGTCTCATCTTCACCATCATAAATTAATTTTCCAACCAAAAATCCGATTGACTGATCGACACCAACTGTAGATGATTACATTTAATGACACATCCAAAAAGTATTTCTTAAATGTATCATTGTGGGCTGGACATTTATTTGGACAGTTTATAAACATATCCGTAAAAGAAATTATCGTGTGTTTCACGCGTTTTTTGGGTACATTTCTCCTTAAACATGATGTTGCTATGTTATGAATTTCATTGAAATAATTTTCAACTTCTTTGCTTGGGTAACAAAGCCATTTTTTGTTTTGATATTCTCTCGCTTTAAAGAATAAGTTATTTTTATTATTTGTGTTATCTAGTAAACTGTTTTTACAAGTATGACAACCTTTTACAACATTTTTTTAGGACCCAGCCACAGACATAATTGCTTTGACGAGCATCAGTTGCATTGGACTGGTCAATGCATATTTCACTATTAAAATGAATTTTCTCACTTTCCTCAGGAACGTCAGGAGTATCAACCTTCTCTCTTAAAAAAAAATCCAGTGTTTGGAGACACTCATTTGAATCCTCCTCACAGTTTGCCCTCCTTGAGTGAGGAGAATTAAAATTATTTAATAAAAGCGCTTTAAATGCTCCTTCAAAAGCCACTGTATTAGGTGCATTATTCCTTGCTCCATAACTCCTGATGTTCCCGAAAAAATTTTCAACAGGGTCTTGGTTGAAATTCCTTGTCAACATTGTATCTAAACCATATTTACCAGACAACACTGTCCAAAGATATTCCATGCCCTCTATAGTTTTAATTAGATTTGTCACAGATGGTATATTTGTCTCAGTCACACGGATTTTGTTCCCAACTTTAATTTTTTTAATATATTTTACAGTTCTTAAAACTTTTTTAGCTTTTTGCCACAGTTTATGATGAGGCGAATTGTGTTTCACAGGCCCTTTATAAATTTTACCATTTGGTATGTACATACTGCTAACATTTAGAGAATCAAATAAATTATCTATTAATAAGGTCATGTCTATGATTTGACGACATTCTTCGGGTAGATCCTTTCTTGCTGTTAAGTGTTCTGTCACAACAGCAACACTGTGACTAAAAATTTGGGTCCCCGATTTCACACGCATTTTATTTAATTTTTCAGGATTTACGTGCTCTTCCGTAATTTTGTCAAGGAGACGTAGCTCTCCATAAGATTTGTCGGCAGCATAAACCATTTGATAATACTCCCATTTTATCGTTTTTTTCTGATTAGATGTGACGTATGTCATGTCTTTGGTCAATAAATTGTTTCTGAGACCTTTTATTAAATGAGGTGTATCATATAGGGGGATTATGCCCTGCCCATTAATTTGGAACATTTCGTGACGCCACTCCTTGCCTTGCCGAAGATAGGTGGCTTTAGTTTTATTAACCAATTCGGTTATAGCGCCAACATTAACGGGACTTTGATCGCATACCGTGTTCACAATGGTGAGGCCGTTTTCCAGTGCGTGCCGAACCACAGTTTTAATTAAAATTTCCAATTCTTGCTTTTTTAAACTGGTTGTGATATAGTAGGCAATTGGTTGTTTAAAATTATTTTTCACACCTTTCACCATAAAAACAAGGGCATGGTCAGCAAATGAAGCCTCTTGATTTGATGCAAACCTTTCCAGTTCATCCTTGTGAGAATTATACAGAACTTGTGGTGTTATTGACATTTCGTCAAACATGAGACTGCAGAGTCGATCTGGCACATCCTTTTCAGCTAACACTTTTTTAATTTTTTCAAATGTGATGGGATTTATGCCTGGTACTAATTTAATTTGGCTCAGCAATCGCTTCATAGCTTTTGCTGATGGCAATGCAAAATATTTGCACAACAGCTTGTAGGACTTAGGACTCTTTTTGAAGAGTGCCAAGGACATCACTTTTTCCTCTATTGAAAACCTTCTCCCCTTTGATTTCTTTTTAGACTGCAGTTGCATTTGCACAAACAGTTGTGCTGGTTTAGTCATATTTCTTGTCACCAGTTGAAATGCAGTTTTATTGGACAATATTTCTGCATTAGCTAATCGTGCTTTGAATGACTGTCCTTTCTTGCGCAAACGACCTATTTCATTCTGAAGATACTTCATTTTGTGCTGAAGTGGTTTCATTTGCTTGCATTTGAACCGCACCCCAATACAATAACGAGCATCTGAAAAATGCAAAAAAAAAAATATTTTTTCCCTCTAATTTAAAACTGTTTCTACACAAATAAATTATATAGTTAGTTTATTAATCAAAACTAACTTAATAGCAAAATCACTAATGTGGAATTTCAATGTTCCTGCAGGCTGATACTCAACAGTGGCACTGTAATAGGCTTTATAATGCTGAAGATAATAGAATAGAATAGAATAGAATAAAACTATATTGTACACCAAAAATGAAAAATAACGGGCTTACAAAACTGCTAATCTTATGGTTATAACGGCGGTCTTATCGCTGATAGCGATATCTTCCAGACAACCTTTGGATGGACATTATGGAATATAAATAAAAAAGGGGGTAGTCACTGGTGTACTTATTACACAAAAATGTTAAATAACAAAAGTTAAGTTATCACTTCATATATGTACATATACATGTATAATATAAATATAATACATAAATAAATATATATATATATATATATGTCGCAGTCTGATGATTTTATTCCGTTTAGACTTTCACCATGTGGGCAGAACATGGGTTTCGTGCAATGAAAACACACACACACTGTACACTGCTTTAACGAACTAACAAATTACTTGAAATTACAATCCAACACAATAACACTAGGCACCATGAATCGGGTTACAGTTTCGGGACGTCTTGACTCCGCGGTGGTCAGACTCAGACTGTCCGCCTCGCTGGGAGCTCGAAACATCACGACTCTGTAGTAAGCGCGCTTAGGTGTGGGTAGACTGGTAAGTAGGTCGCTTGACCTTTGGCGCGCTTTCGATTCATAGTCAGTCTTGTATCCGTAATAATGACTCCAACTCCGACATATAGATATTTGTGTTTTTAATATTATGTGGCAAAAATAAAACTAGAAAGGTGACAAATTTAAATTTTATTTAAATAAATTACCTTTGAGCAATCGATTTTGTGTAAGTTTGCTTGTTACACTATAATTATGCTCCATTGTCCTAGTATTTGTAGCAGCAGTGCAGTGAATTTTATCTGAAAACATAATATACAATACATTAATAATTTAGTATGCAAGAGTATGCACCTGATGGAATACGAACTAATAAGTATAATACCTGATGTTGACGTAGCAAGGAAAGAGGTATTAGTGGAAGGATGACTAACACTGACAAACTGCTGAGTTGTAGCAGCAAAGCCATAACTTTCACCTGAAATAATTATAATACATTTTAGTAAACATACTGAACACTTATATATTTTTTTAGTCAAGTTATTTAATAATTTTGATGCTTCTGATTGGAAATTAGCAGACAAAATAGAAATCCTATTGTTGTCAAATCCAATGGGCCTTAAGGCGGGTGCTCCAGTTAGCCAGTGAAACACAAATTTTCAAAAGTTTTTTGCAATTTATAGCTCAGTATAGGATAGTATGGTAATAAAAATTATATTAGCGGTAACGACATGTAAATATTTACACAATTAAATTAATTAAAACCATCTCCATAGCTCTCTAACTTAGAGAAGGTGTTAAACATCAAGTTTTTAGTAAACTAATAATAGCACATTGTGTAGTAATGGCACATTTTACATCTTTTCTAAGTTATGTTGACGGTTTCTATAAGTATAATTGTATAAACACATATACATAATTATACTATTATCGTTCCCACCAATATAATTTTTATTACCATACTATCCGATTCCGCGCTGCAAATTGCAAAAAAACCGGCCAAGTGCGAGTCGGACTCGCGCACGAAGCGTTCCATACCATTATTTATAAAAACGAGAAAAAATCAATTCGTTGTATGGGAGCCCCCTTAAATATTAATTTTATTCTGTTTTTAGTATTTGTTGTTATAGCAGCAACAGTAATACATAATCTGTAGAAATTTTCAACTCCTTTATTGTTTTTTTTTATATTTTAGGTTCTCAACCTAATAGGCATGTTGTTCACCATCTGATAGACCTACCACTGCTGCATCACATACTTCATTAGTGGAACCACAAGTGGAAGGTAAGATTAAATTTAAAGAGAGAAATAGAAGAACTTTAAAGCGTTTTGAAGACAATAATTATTATTGAGAATATTAATTACTTTTATTATATTTTTATAGAGACGGGCTTGCTCTCCCCAAATAGGCCGTCAACTCAAGTTCCAGTTGGGCACGGACATGCTCCATCTGTGCAAACACCTCCTCGTCCTGCAAGCAGAACTGATTCACCTCATAGGCAAGCGAGGCCAGCACACACTGAGCAGGCGGCACAACATTTTCTCCAAGCTTATTCGTTTTGGAAATTTCACACTTTACAGATTTTAATGAAACTTCCTACGCATGCATAAGCAGTATACATAGGTCTAAAAAAAAATGTTTTTACGAAAATGTTTTTTAGTAACTTTTTAGACTATGTATACTCCTTATGCGTAGGAAGTTTCATTAAAGTCTGTTCAGTCATTTCGGAAAATAACGACTTGAAAGTCTATATGAAATGCCGTAGGGTATTAAACGCTCTTAATAGAGAAATAAGATAGAGGCCTTTGCCCAGTCGTAGAACGGTTATAGGCTGGTATTATTATTATTTTATTTAGAATAGCTTTATTAAACACTCAGCGACACAGAATCGCGATTATCTTACATATTCTACTCGCGATAGCAAAAACTTTGAAGTGTTTTCAAATGTTTGTTTCTTATAAGAGGGGTACAAAAATAGTTTACATTTAGTCCAAGAGGGCAACTCATCGGTGTTATTACAAAAAGCGGTTTAACTAAAAACCCTGGTTTAAACTTCGATAAACTATGGTCTAAACAAAAATGTTTGAGTGCACTTTAGAGTCAGTTTAATTTTTTTGTGAGATTGTGTCACTTGAGTGATTTATGATGTCATTCCACTTGATGCAATTTACATTCTACAGATTGGAGTGTTTTCCTTGATAACTGTTTATGTTAATTTAAATGCTGAAAATATGATGAAGTCCGAACTGGACTTATACTGGCGTTCACACATCTTATGTTTTTCTTAGACACATGGTAAATGTTGCAAAATAGTCCTAAGTTAAATGATTAAAACCAAAATGGCTGATTAAGGTGCCTTGGGGTAATATCGGACGGATTTTCGAATAGTTGCAAGGATGTTGCAAAAACTTTTTTTTCTCAATTTTGGTATACAACACATTAATGAAAAATAGTGGAAATTAATAATGATTCAACACAGTGTAATTTTAAATTTAATTTATTTATAAACACTCAATACTTTTTGTTTTGTAAGCCTGTAAAATCAGGAAACAATTTTTGTGAATATAATGACGATTTTGACTATCAAGGGGTAAGTTCGGACAACAATTTAAAACTATTTCTATTGCTAGGAGCACAAGGTGTATGAAAAGAATGTATCCGATCTTTCCTGTTCTTTAACATGACATCAAAAAATCTACCTAATACTACAAACATAGATGTACCAAATTATTCTTTTTTTTTTCGTTTAATTTGTCCGATCTTACCCCACATACCAAAGTTAGAAGATATTAAGATTCTCAAAGTTTGGTTTTATCCACAAGCATAAGCAGTACCAGTATCCAAATAAAGCAAGCGTATGTTAAAGCCTTCGATTCGATCGAGACTTGGGCTGTACTGCAGTCTCTCCAACGGTGCCAAATTGATTATCGGTACATCGAGGTTGTTCTGTATGGTGTCGGACGTAAAGAATAGCACCATCCCATATCTTCTCGTGGGTGTCGTAAGAGGCGACTAAGGGACTTGCCAGAGAATGGGCAGCAGCGTTCTCTGCGCTTTTGTAACAACCGTACTGCGATCGCCAACCCGCCTGCCAAGCGTGGCGATTATGGCAAAACCCCCCTTATGTCAATGTGGCGTTGGGGGAGGCCTATGTCCAGCAGTGGACGTCTTTCGGCTGAAGTGATGACATCGAGGTGTTGAAGTGTTTGTACAAAAACGCCACCATGTCAGTCCGACTTCAGGACCAGACCTCGGAACCTATCCTTCTGCAGCGAGGTGTGAGACAGGGAGATGTCATATCTCCGAAACTGTTCACCGCTGCACTGGAGGATATCTTCAAGGTTCTGGACTGGAGAGGGCTAGGCATCAACATCAATGGCGAGTACATCTCTCACCTTCGATTTGCCGACGATATAGTGGTCATGGCTGAGACCATGGAGGACCTCAGTACAATGCTCGATGACCTCAGTAGAGCTTCCGAAAGAGTGGGTCTTAAAATGAACATGGACAAAACCAAGGTCATGTTGAATGCCCATGTAACACCCACTCCTATCAAGATCGGAGACTCTACTATCGAAGTTGTAGACGATTATGTCTACCTGGGACAAACGGTCCAGTTGGGTAGGTCTAACTTCGAGAAAGAGGTCAATCGTCGAATCCGACTCGGCTGGGCAGCGTTCGGGAAGCTGCGTGGTATCTTCTCGTCCAACTTACCGCAGTGTCTCAAGACGAAAGTTTATGACCAGTGTGTGTTGCCAGTGATTACATACGGGACCGAAACGTGGCCGCTCACAATGGGCCTCATCAGAAGGCTCAAAGTCACCCAAAGGGCAATGGAGAGAGCTATACTCGGAGTTTCCTTGCGTGATCAAATCAGAAATGAGGACATCCGCAAGAGAACCAAGGTTACCGACGTAGCCCGATGAATTGCCAAACTTAAGTGGCAGTGGGCAGGGCACATTGCTCGCAGAACAGATGGCCGATGGGGCCGAAAAGTTCTGGAATGGCGACCGCGAACCGGGAGACGATGCGTTGGAAGGCCTCCCACTAGGTGGACCGATGACCTGGTGAAGGTTTCGGGGATCCGCTGGATGCGAGTCGCACGGGACCGATCAATGTGGCGACACTTGGGGGAGGCCGATGTCCAGCAGTGGACGTCTTTCGGCTGAAGTGATGAATGATGATGATGAACAAAAACAAATTGCACTTTTTAGGAATATTTTACCATCTTAAAGTATAAAAAATCACAAACACGGAATAAAATAATATAATCCTGTATGAAAATAAACATGACCGTTAACATTATTCAATTTAAAAGTAATTTTCATCATCGTCATTCATAAGGGTATCATCATCATCATCATTTCAGCCGGAAGACGTCCACTGCTGGATATAGGCCTCCCCCAAGTTTCGCCACATTGGCATAACATGGGGGGTTTTGCCATAATCGCCACGCTTGGCAGGCGGGTTGGCGATCGCAGTAAGGTTGTTACAAAAGCACAGAGAACGCTGCTGCCCATTCTCTGGCAAGTCCCTTAGTCGCCTCTTACGACACCCACGGGAAGATATGGGATGGTGCTATTCTTTACGTCCGACACCATACAGAGCTTATATATATACTCAACAGGATCTTCATTTATCTGTAGTAGTTCTATCACCTTAACTATATTAGAATCAGGTACGCAGTCTTGATCTTTACGCTTAGAAATAACAAATTTTATGTTGTTTTTCTTGCCAACATTTCTATAGAATGTTATCTTGTACATATTTGAGTTAGAATTTATATTAATATTTTCAATAATACCGACGTAATATGTCCATGTTCGTTTGAAATATCTAACAAGAACTGTATCCCCAATACTGTATTTCTTCGAATCATCAATATAATTATTGGTCTTCCTAAAATCCTTTTGATCTTTTGTCGTTATTTTTGTAGGGCAATTAACTTTCTTTGTTTTTTTCTTTGGTATATAAGATACGCTTGTACTATGTGCCAGTTTTCGCTTTTGGTTTTTAAACAAATCTAAATCTTTATCAATTGGCTTTAGTTGTAAACTTCTGGGTAAAATTTTATAGAAAGCTTGGTTTTCTGGTGTGATTTTTACAGACGATAAGATAGTCACTTTATTATTATCATTTGCATTAACGTTTGTCTCTTTCGTATCATCATCATTTCAGCCGAAAGACGTCCACTACTGGACATGGGCCTCCCCCAACGCCACATTGACATAAGGGGGGTTTTGCCATAATCGCCACGCTTGGCAGGCGGGTTGGCGATCGCAGTACGGGTGTTACAAAAACACAGAGAACGCTGCTGCCCATTCTCTGGCAAGTCCCTTAGTCGCCTCTTACGACAGCCACGGAAAGATATGGGATGGTGCTATTCTTTACGTCCGGCACCATACAGAACCTCTTTCGTATGAATTTCTGGAATTATCTCACATCTCTCTTCGCAGGTATCATCCCTTTGGCTTGCTTTTTTCTCTTGATTATTATCCATGTCCTGTATTTCTTTAATTATTTGTTCAATTTGTTGTTCCCTAGATGGTAATTCCAAGTCAGTCTTGTTTTCCTCATACATATTAAAGTCAGTCAATTCATCACAGTCAGATAATATATATATACTTCATCCTCTTCTGCCGATATTTGGATATTTGGAAATTTCTTGCAACTCTAGGTATCGGCAAAGCGCGACATTTAGACCTTCCAAACTCTTTTGACCTAGACGAGCTTAACCGTCATTTTTCTACTGCTGCCACCATGGATCACTTGACCAAGCAACAAACTCTGTCCTTAATTTCTGGTCTAACGCGTCCACATATTAACCACTTCTGCTTCGTTCCAGTTGAACCGGGAGAGATTAAAAAGATAATTCTCTCCATCAAATCCAAAGCAGTGGGTTGTGATAAGATCACTCGCGGTATGATCACTACTCTCCTGGATGATCTTCTACCTGCGATTACCCACATCGTAAATTTTTCCCTATTTTCCGGAGTGTTTCCTTCCCTGTGGCGCAAAGCCTATGTTTGTCCACTACCCAAGGTCCGAAATCCCTCTCTTCCTATCCATTTCCGTCCCATCTCGATCCTTCCCTTTCTATCCTAAGTGCTTGAGGCCTGTGTGCACAAGCAGTTCTCTAATTTTGTCCATCGGAACTCACTGATCAGTCCTCTTCAATCTGGGTTCAGGCCAGGGCACAGCACTGTTTCCGCCCTTCTTAAAGTGACTGGCGATATAAGGGCAGGGCTGGAAGACACCAAGGTAACTGTCCTAGTCCTTGTTGATTTCTCGAATGCCTTTAATACCGTTAGTCACGACATCCTCTTAACAATTTTATCCCACGTTATGGTCTCTCCCGGAGCACTGGAATGGTTCTCCTCTTACCTTCAGGAACGTCAGCAGTCAGTTCATGTTGGAGATTCCTCTTAACGTTGATGTGATTTGGAAATTGGTGTTCCTCAAGGCGGTATTCTTTCTCCTCTTCTGTTTTCTATTTTTATTAATCTCTTAACTTCTGTGCTTCAGTGTGCGTATCATCTGTATGCCGATGACTTGCAGTTGTACTGTCAGGGAAGGGTTGACAAAATATCAGATTTGATCGACAGTTTAAATAGGGACTTGATGGCAATAAAAGCCTGGTCGGATAAATTTGGTGTGGCAGTTAATCCTGATAAATGTCAGGCGATCATCATTGGGAGTTCTCGCAATCTTAATAAGTTGGATGGTACAACCTTGCCACCAGTTCTTTTTGATGGCACGATTGTTCCTTTTAGCACAGATGTAAAGGACCTAGGCTTGCATATCGATAGCTCTATGAAATGGCATACACAAGTCGCTCGTGTCAGCCAGAAAGTTACTGGTACGTTGCGGGCTCTGTACCGATTGAGAAACTTTTTACCGTCGACTACGAAAACAATGCTTGTACAGTCCCTAATTTTTCCTATCATCGATTATGGTGATGTGTGCTACTTTGACCTGAATGCAGATCTCCTCGATAAACTTGACCGTCTTCTAAATAACTGCATTCGATTCGTTTTCAACTTGTGTAAATTTGATCATGTCTCTGAGCAGCGGTCTCTTCAAAAGTGGTTGCCCATACGGCAGCGTAGGGAGCAGAGGGCGCTAACCACCTTGTTTTCTTTTCTTATTTCTCCCACTTCCCCTAGTTACCTTGCTCCCCACTTTCAGTACATGTGTTCCAACCACAATAGGAGTCTGCGCTCTTCGCATAACCGTGTTCTTAAATGTCCCTCTTATCGCACAGACTTCATTCACCGATCATTCTTCGTTCAGTCTATTTCTCTGTGGAACGCGCTTCCCCAGGAAATCAGGATGGCAACTAATCGTCTATCTTTTAAAATTAAAGTACGCGAGTACATTCGAAAGAAGCTAGCAGGATCGTCACAACGTTGATAATTTCTTCATTGTTTGTCCTTTATATTTAAGAATTGATATATTTATAGTATTTTGATATATATTTATAGTATTTTATATATCCTTAGTTTGTTTTAATAAATTACTATTTTTTACAGATAGACACCTACCACTGTTTGTCTCTGCATCACCCAAAGGTTGACTGGTAGAAAATGCCTATGGCATTAAGTCCGCCATTGTACATTGTACTTGAAGTGTTAAATAAATAAATAAATAATATGTCACTAAAATAATCTAATAAGTCAGAATCACTATGTACGCTCATCTGAACACTTTCAATGGTCGTTACACTGCTATTAGATCTTTTACGCCTTTTCATAGCTGTCTTTGCAGTTGTCTTTTGGCCTGATTTATTTAATACACTTTTCTTCTTTTGTTCATCATCCTTGTCCACTTTTAAATCATTTTCTTTGTCAGCTCTAGTTTTTTTTCCTACACCTTTGCCTCTTTTAGAAATACACACGTCAGTGTTGTTCTTACTAGTCAAAATTGACACATTCATTACAGTTGCTTCTGTTCTTAAGTTTTTATCTTGAATTCCAGATGGTCCTGGTATAGGATCAAATGGATCATTTTTAGACTGAAGTTTTTGTTTCCGTTTTGTTGTCTTCCGTATGTCTTTATCCTTTGTTAATTCTACCTCTTGCTGTTTTTCTAGAAAAGATTTTGTAATCACTTCTGCACCTTTCGCGACTCGTTTTAACTTAACAGCTATATTGTTCTTACGAGTTTTGAGAGTGTTGTGAAACTTTTTCTAGAAGCATTTGTTCAAAACTGGGGAGTGGTTGTAGCAGACTGTTTCTATGTTCTAAAGTCGGTGAGTCCAAAATTTTAGAGTTATCAATATTATTATTTGTCGAAGTAGAGCCGTTATAAGACATGATCTTACTAATTTCATTTACACATATCTGTGTTAGAGTTTTGGGTTGTTTAAAAGTCACCGGAGCCATGTGTTTTTGCCATCGTGCATAAGCTGTTAGATCATATTTGTTCTTTGGTATAATCGCAGGATTAAAAGGGTAAATGCCACCTTTTTTAAAGCCATTTCGTATTACTTGTGGTTTGGTTTCCTGCCACGCTTCAGCAAACATTTGAGCAAAACTTTGCTTTCTCAATTTTATTCCAACCTTTTGTCTTTGCCATTTTACGAGGTTTTTATCCCAAATTGTTTTAAAAGATTTGAACACAGCCAAGTCTAGCGGTTGCAATAGATGTGATATGTGTGCAGGAAGCTTCAATATAGTGATGTTGTTCTCTACTGCTAAAGCTACCACTTTGTCATCGACATGACTGACATGTCCATAATACAACAATAATACGGGCCTGTCTTCACCCAAATTAGGTATAAATACTTTTAATATGTAATCATAAAAAAATATTCGTTTCCATCCAGCCTCGTTTGCTGGCTGCATACGCAAGATTGAAATCGTATTTTTCAGGATTCTGTAACATCCACTGTTCGTACATGTGTTTGCCCTTAAAAACGATCAGGGGGTCCAATTTCTGTCCAGCTGCATTTACAGTAGTCAAAACTGTGATATTTTCTTTAGCGCTTCCACATGTTGTGCGTGTACAAGGCTGGCACCTACAACTTTAGTTTTTGTAGGATCGAGACAAACTGAAGTTTCGTCGAGGTTCCAGATTTGCTTGGGATCCGAAATATTTAACCCCTGGAGCGTCTTTTCGAGAAGAGTAAAATATTCGTGAATGATAAACGGATCTGTCATTTTTTTTCTGAGATATTCTACAGGTTGCGGCTTTTTTATTGACAAATTGTGGCGTTGACGAAAAGAAATAAACCAGTCCGGTCCAGGTCTGCCATCATTGAAGGGGGTTTTTATTTGTTTTTTTTTTTTATAAAATCTTGAGTTACATCGAGTACCTCTTCTCTTGATAACCCCCAACCCCACTTTTCCAGTGTTCGTAGGCAGTTTGCCAGTTCAGATTCTAATGCCACTGGGATAGCTGTCGGCCTGCCAAGGGTATTACTTACTATCGCTGTTTTCTTCAGGATTCTATCACTAAGTGTGGATGTAGAGGTATGCCGTACATTTTTGAAGCGGCTGCATAGGTGAGCTCGGTGAGGTCGGTCGAAAAAATATTTATAGTTTGGGATATCTATATTAATAAAAAGAGAAGTCCTGACTGACTGACTCATCAACGCCCAGCCCAAACCCTTGGACCTAGAAAGCTGAAATTTTGCACAGAGGTTCCTTTTATAATGTAGACAAGGAATAAGGAAGGATTTTTTGGGAATTCAACCCCTAAGGGAGTTAAATAGGGGATGGAAGTTTGTATGGAAACCGGTAATTTTTCTAAGTTAAAAGCATAAAAAATCACATACAAGGTTCTGGTTAGAAATAAACAAATACATATTTGAGCGTTTTTGAGAATCTACCCCTAAGAGGGTAGAAAAAATTACTTTCTTTCCTTCATGGGTGTCGTTTTCGTGGCTTTCGGGGTCGCTGATACAAAAAATGAGGTCAAAATGAAAATCCAAGATGGTGCCGAACAAAAATTTCAGTTTTTCCTTCATGGGTCTCATCATCGTGGCTTTCGGGGTCGCTGATACAAAAAATGAGGTCAAAATGAAAACTCAAGATGGCGCCGACGAAAACTTTTGATTTTTACTTCATGGGTCTCATTATCGTGGATTTCGGGATCGCTGATAACGAAAATGAGGTCAAAATGCAAAGACAAGACAGCACCGGAGAAAATTTACTTTCTTTCCTTCACGGGTGTCGTTTTCGTGGTTTTCGGGGTCGCTAACAATAAAAATAATGTCAAAAAGAAAACCCAGGATGGCGCTGAGGAAAACTTTCGGTTTTTCTTCACGGGTGTCTTTTTCGTGGCTGTCAGGATCGCTGATAACGAAAATGAGGTCAAATAAATATACAAGATGGTGCCGAGGAAAACTTTCGGTTTTTTCTCCATGGGTGTCGTTTTCGTGGTTTTCTGGGTCGCTGGCAATGAAAATAAGGTCAAAATGAAAATTCAGGATGGCGCCGACGAAAACTTTGTTTTTTCTTCATGGGTGTCGTTTTCGTGGTTTTCCGGGTCGCCGAAAACAAAATGAGTATGTTCTTCCGCGTCATTTGGATTTTCAGCTTGACCTCTCTTTCTAGGCGCAAATAAAGAAATTTAAAATACACAATGTTTCAATATCGTCCCCTAGGCTATGGCTGGCATTGATTCAAGTGAGAACTGTTTCTCACATGGGCAGTTTTATGTAGCTTTCTCCGAAAGGAAATACCGCAAACGATATTTACAAAGAGATGCTAGGAAAATTCATTATTAAAATAGTTTTTCGGAGTTAAATAGTTTTTTTTTACTCTGAGTATTTTTTAATTAAACAAAATTGAATGCTAGCTCATTTACACTATTAACTATATCGAAAGGCGTGGATGGATAGCCGGGGCATTTGAGCTCCGGCATCGTAGCTCGGAAGACAAGTATAAAGTTAAAAGTTAATTCTGGTTCAAGCCATTTAGGTCACTAACAATATTTAATAATAAAAAAACGCAGCGATATACTTTTTTCTAACCAGAATTAATTCTCTGGCATCTTAGTTTGAAATTCACAGACTTTTACACAACTATCCTATACTTGCACTTACGCGCGAGCGAAGCTGCGGTCAACAACTATTATTTAAATGACTATTATAACATTTAAATGACTATTTTCGACATTATTTTGCGGGGGAAATACACACGTGGAAGAAAGGGGGAAACACACACACACACAATTCAATTGCCGAACTCCACGCGGGCGAAGCCGCGGGCAGAAGCTAATCTATCTATCTATCTTCTATCTATCCATTTAAATAAAAAGAGAAGTCCTGACTGACTGACTCATCAACGCCCAGCCCAAACCCTTGGACCTAGAAAGCTGAAATTTTGCACAGAGGTTCCCTTTATAATGTAGACAAGGAATAAGGAAGGATTTTTCGAATTTCAACTCCCAAGGGAATTAAATAGGGGATGGAAGTTTGTATGGAAATCAGTATTAAAGTAGTATTTAAAGTTAGAAGCATAAAAATTCACATACAAGGTTCTGGTTAGAAATAAATAAATACGTACCACCACACACGTACGTACGTACAGAACCTTGTATGTGATTTTTTAAGAGGGTTACATGAAAGTTTATATTCGGAATCCGTCACTTTCGAAGTAAAAAGAATTAAAATAAATTTTGAAGTATATGAGCAAAAATAAAAATGATTACGTATTTCGTTTTGGTTTTGGGAAATTCAACCTCAAACGGAAGAAAAGGGTTGGAAACATTAGTAGGTATAACAAAAATGGTCTGATCTGCTTGAAATTCACAATGTGTTTCTTGATTGAATTGATATACATGTAATTCAAAGTTTTTGGAAATTCCACCCCTCAGACGATGGATTTTTTTATTTTTGTATTGTTGTGTTAGCACGTTTGTATGGACAAATATGTTAAAAAAAAGTACAAAAGTCGTTTTCGTGGTATCCGAGTCGCTGACAATGAAAACGAAAATCTAACATGGCACCGAGGAAACTTTTTAGTTTACTTTTCAATGGTCGAACAACAAAAAAAAACCGGCCAAGTGCGAGTCTTACTAGCACACAGGGTTCCATAGCCCCAAACAATATTATAACAATATTTTGAACGGTCATTCATTAGTAAACTTCCACTCAACCGCAAAACCAAATTTGTTTTTCATAGTATGTATATGAAAAACAAAGTTACTGCTGCAGTTTGATGAAAAAGTCCCATATCTCAAAAACTAAACATCATATCTTATTGAAACTAATTTTCTTTGATAGTTTTTTTTACATTCTACAATTTTAAATATTTTCAGAATTTTCCTCCTCTTACTTTAGAAATTAGAGGGGGGACCCACATTTTACCACTTTGGAAGTGGCTCTCGCGCAAACTATTCGGTTTAGAGAAAAATGATGTTAGAAACCTCAAAATCATTTTTGAAAACCAATTCATAAATACCCCACATGTAAGGGTTTGATGAAAAAAAAATGGGTTTCAGTTCTAAGTATGAGGAACCCCCAAATTGATTGTTTTTTTTTCTATTTTTGTGTGAAAATCTTAATGCGGTTCACAGAATACATCTACTTACCAAGTTTGAACAGTATAGTTCTTATAGTTTCGGAAAAAAGTGGCTGTGACATACGGACGGACAGACAGACAGACAGACGTGACGAATCTATAAGGGTTCCGTTTTTTGCCATTTGGCTTCGGAACCCTAATAAAAATGAAGCTACAGTCCCAGTCACAAGACATAATAGCTGTGAAAGTACTGTAGTTGCCCATTCCAAAGCGTAGATCTCTTTGGAGAAGAATGAGCAAGAAACTCCATAGACACTCTTTTTAAAATACACAATGTCTCAATATCCTTCCCTAGGCTATTTCTCGCATTGATGTGAGAACATGTTTCTCACATGGGCAGTTTTATGTTGCATGCTCTGGAATGAGCTCTGCGAGTAACTTAGTCATTTTAACCCCACAAGGAAACAGCGCAAACGTCATTTACAAAGAGGTGGTAGGATAATTCATTATTAATAAAGATTTCCGGGAGTTAAATACCAAGATATACTTTTTTCTAACCAGAATTAATTATCTGGCTTCTTACTTTGAAAATCACAGACTTTAAGACAACTATTTATCCCATACATACACTTACGTGCGAGCAAAGCTGCAGCCAACAACGATTATCTTTAACATTTAAATTACTATTTTCGACATTATTTTGCGGGGGTTACATTTATGTAGGCGATTTCCGAACTCCACGCGGGCGAAGCCGCGGGCAGAAGCTAGTAATATATATTACAGCTTAGTGTAAAGAGGTTGCTTAAATAGCATGGTGACTTGGTGAGCGATATTGAATTATATCTCGTGATGTAATATATATTACATTACATCCCGTAGTCAAAAGCCGGCTTTATAGGATGAAATCTAGATCTTGAGCAAGACTATAACAGTTTGCAGCTCTAATGGAATTCATGGCAACGTACGTAAACTATTAGTTATTTCGTAAATATCTTCCTTTATTATTTAAAATCTACGCTAATCTTGCCCTTGAAAATTTGAAACATAAGCAATGACGTGATACGAGACAAGAGGTAATACTTACAAAACAAAGAAAACAATTGTGTTTGATCCTTTACTTTACCAATAGACCCTTTGTTTCTCTGACATAGTTTTAACTTATGTTCTAGCCATGGGGATATAACAAATTATAGTATAAAATAAAACCTATTTTAATTAAAACTTTAATTGTAAGGACTTAGACTAATATTTATGTACAGTAACCGCAGGTTGATTTTTATGTTAAGTATTTTCTGACAATAATACTTAAAATGTATAGAATGAATTGTAAATACCAAGTATTAGGTAACTGAAAATTTCTTCCTTCTTAACTACCGTGCACACCACCACCAAATTACTATGAATGTCAGTGCATACAATAATAGTAAACTTGATTGTAATAATAAAGCTGTTTTATTAATAATTTAATATCTAAGAACATAACAATCAAAATAAACTGGACATTTTCAAAATACTGTCAATAATTTTTAAATAAAATAATTAAAGCTTAAAATAATCACTATAACCCATTCAATAAACAACTCATCATGCCTCTTCCTTGGATTACTTCACTCTGGCTACCCAGTCGCAGTGGGTGTGGGATCTTGCATGATTATTATCAACTCTGTAGTCACATGCAGCAGGAAGTGGTTGTGATGATGGTAAGCCAGCTTTCAAAGTTGTGTTGTGTTACAAACAACATGCCATTGTAATATTGCTAGCTACATGAAGATGACAGTGAAGAACCCTGTCTCTAAGCAAACATCTCCACCGTGCTTCGAGTAATATTAAACTCAATCCAGTTACTGGATTGCACAAGCTTTTGAGTGTATTGTTCTTCCCTAGAACCTTGAAGTACTAGGAGGATATGTATCATTAGCCAAGGGCGTTGTGCGTATCCAGGCATCTGCAAAATTAGTTTTTAAAGACAAAACACCGGAAAACTCCTTTGGTAGAAAGTAAAAAGAACAAATCATGTCTTTTTACTTTGTATTATACATACATACATAATAGCCATACTTGTTCATTATTTTGATGAAGTTCATGCATTACTAATTATGTGAATCATGTGTAGCTCCACCAAACTTTACATTCACATTTTAAGGAAGTTTTGTGCGGGTATTCTTGACAAAGGTCTTGAAAAGTCGATTTGTCTAGCCGAAATTGCTGCACAAATACAGTTTCTGTCATTTCGCGTATTATATCCATGCACTGACGATTTATGTCCCTTTTTTGGCACCTTAGCCACACTTTTTCATTATGAGCGCACCACAACATATTTAAAGTATGCATTATAAATACTAAATCTATATTAATAAAAAGAGAAGTCCTGACTGACTGACTCATCAACGCCCAGCCCAAACCCTTGGACCTAGAAAGCTGAAATTTTGCACAGAGGTTCCTTTTATAATGTAGACAAGGAATAAGGAAGGATTTTTTGGAATTCAACCCCTAAGGGAGTTAAATAGGGGATGGAAGTTTGTATGGAAACCGGTAATTTTTCTAAGTTAAAAGCATAAAAAATCACATACAAGGTTCTGGTTAGAAATAAACAAATACATATTTGAGCGTTTTTGAGAATCTACCCCCTAAGAGGGTAGAAAAAATTACTTTCTTTCCTTCATGGGTGTCGTTTTCGTGGCTTTCGGGGTCGCTGATACAAAAAATGAGGTCAAAATGAAAATCCAAGATGGTGCCGAACAAAAATTTCAGTTTTTCCTTCATGGGTCTCATCATCGTGGCTTTCGGGGTCGCTGATACAAAAAATGAGGTCAAAATGAAAACTCAAGATGGCGCCGACGAAAACTTTTGATTTTTACTTCATGGGTCTCATTATCGTGGATTTCGGGATCGCTGATAACGAAAATGAGGTCAAAATGCAAAGACAAGACAGCACCGGAGAAAATTTACTTTCTTTCCTTCACGGGTGTCGTTTTCGTGGTTTTCGGGGTCGCTAACAATAAAAATAATGTCAAAAAGAAAACCCAGGATGGCGCTGAGGAAAACTTTCGGTTTTTCTTCACGGGTGTCTTTTTCGTGGCTGTCAGGATCGCTGATAACGAAAATGAGGTCAAATAAATATACAAGATGGTGCCGAGGAAAACTTTCGGTTTTTTCTCCATGGGTGTCGTTTTCGTGGTTTTCTGGGTCGCTGGCAATGAAAATAAGGTCAAAATGAAAATTCAGGATGGCGCCGACGAAAACTTTGTTTTTTCTTCATGGGTGTCGTTTTCGTGGTTTTCCGGGTCGCCGAAAACAAAATGAGTATGTTCTTCCGCGTCATTTGGATTTTCAGCTTGACCTCTCTTTCTAGGCGCAAATAAAGAAATTTAAAATACACAATGTTTCAATATCGTCCCCTAGGCTATGGCTGGCATTGATTCAAGTGAGAACTGTTTCTCACATGGGCAGTTTTATGTAGCTTTCTCCGAAAGGAAATACCGCAAACGATATTTACAAAGAGATGCTAGGAAAATTCATTATTAAAATAGTTTTTCGGGAGTTAAATAGTTTTTTTTTACTCTGAGTATTTTTTAATTAAACAAAATTGAATGCTAGCTCATTTACACTATTAACTATATCGAAAGGCGTGGATGGATAGCCGGGGCATTTGAGCTCCGGCATCGTAGCTCGGAAGACAAGTATAAAGTTAAAAGTTAATTCTGGTTCAAGCCATTTAGGTCACTAACAATATTTAATAATAAAAAAACGCAGCGATATACTTTTTTCTAACCAGAATTAATTCTCTGGCATCTTAGTTTGAAATTCACAGACTTTTACACAACTATCCTATACTTGCACTTACGCGCGAGCGAAGCTGCGGTCAACAACTATTATTTAAATGACTATTATAACATTTAAATGACTATTTTCGACATTATTTTGCGGGGGAAATACACACGTGGAAGAAAGGGGGAAACACACACACACACAATTCAATTGCCGAACTCCACGCGGGCGAAGCCGCGGGCAGAAGCTAATCTATCTATCTATCTTCTATCTATCCATTTAAATAAAAAGAGAAGTCCTGACTGACTGACTCATCAACGCCCAGCCCAAACCCTTGGACCTAGAAAGCTGAAATTTTGCACAGAGGTTCCCTTTATAATGTAGACAAGGAATAAGGAAGGATTTTTCGAATTTCAACTCCCAAGGGAATTAAATAGGGGATGGAAGTTTGTATGGAAATCAGTATTAAAGTAGTATTTAAAGTTAGAAGCATAAAAATTCACATACAAGGTTCTGGTTAGAAATAAATAAATACGTACCACCACACACGTACGTACGTACAGAACCTTGTATGTGATTTTTTAAGAGGGTTACATGAAAGTTTATATTCGGAATCCGTCACTTTCGAAGTAAAAAGAATTAAAATAAATTTTGAAGTATATGAGCAAAAATAAAAATGATTACGTATTTCGTTTTGGTTTTGGGAAATTCAACCTCAAACGGAAGAAAAGGGTTGGAAACATTAGTAGGTATAACAAAAATGGTCTGATCTGCTTGAAATTCACAATGTGTTTCTTGATTGAATTGATATACATGTAATTCAAAGTTTTTGGAAATTCCACCCCTCAGACGATGGATTTTTTTATTTTTGTATTGTTGTGTTAGCACGTTTGTATGGACAAATATGTTAAAAAAAAGTACAAAAGTCGTTTTCGTGGTATCCGAGTCGCTGACAATGAAAACGAAAATCTAACATGGCACCGAGGAAACTTTTTAGTTTACTTTTCAATGGTCGAACAACAAAAAAAAACCGGCCAAGTGCGAGTCTTACTAGCACACAGGGTTCCATAGCCCCAAACAATATTATAACAATATTTTGAACGGTCATTCATTAGTAAACTTCCACTCAACCGCAAAACCAAATTTGTTTTTCATAGTATGTATATGAAAAACAAAGTTACTGCTGCAGTTTGATGAAAAAGTCCCATATCTCAAAAACTAAACATCATATCTTATTGAAACTAATTTTCTTTGATAGTTTTTTTTACATTCTACAATTTTAAATATTTTCAGAATTTTCCTCCTCTTACTTTAGAAATTAGAGGGGGGACCCACATTTTACCACTTTGGAAGTGGCTCTCGCGCAAACTATTCGGTTTAGAGAAAAATGATGTTAGAAACCTCAAAATCATTTTTGAAAACCAATTCATAAATACCCCACATGTAAGGGTTTGATGAAAAAAAAATGGGTTTCAGTTCTAAGTATGAGGAACCCCCAAATTGATTGTTTTTTTTTCTATTTTTGTGTGAAAATCTTAATGCGGTTCACAGAATACATCTACTTACCAAGTTTGAACAGTATAGTTCTTATAGTTTCGGAAAAAAGTGGCTGTGACATACGGACGGACAGACAGACAGACAGACGTGACGAATCTATAAGGGTTCCGTTTTTTGCCATTTGGCTTCGGAACCCTAATAAAAATGAAGCTACAGTCCCAGTCACAAGACATAATAGCTGTGAAAGTACTGTAGTTGCCCATTCCAAAGCGTAGATCTCTTTGGAGAAGAATGAGCAAGAAACTCCATAGACACTCTTTTTAAAATACACAATGTCTCAATATCCTTCCCTAGGCTATTTCTCGCATTGATGTGAGAACATGTTTCTCACATGGGCAGTTTTATGTTGCATGCTCTGGAATGAGCTCTGCGAGTAACTTAGTCATTTTAACCCCACAAGGAAACAGCGCAAACGTCATTTACAAAGAGGTGGTAGGATAATTCATTATTAATAAAGATTTCCGGGAGTTAAATACCAAGATATACTTTTTTCTAACCAGAATTAATTATCTGGCTTCTTACTTTGAAAATCACAGACTTTAAGACAACTATTTATCCCATACATACACTTACGTGCGAGCAAAGCTGCAGCCAACAACGATTATCTTTAACATTTAAATTACTATTTTCGACATTATTTTGCGGGGGTTACATTTATGTAGGCGATTTCCGAACTCCACGCGGGCGAAGCCGCGGGCAGAAGCTAGTGCTAAATATAGTCTAAAAATTAAGGTAAACAAACAAAACACTACACGTTCTCAACACAGCTGTATCATGTAGACGCCATTTTTTTAGCGTTTTCTATTGGGTCTGGGCGATCGTTAGTTGAGCGTACAAAAACTTCGATATCGTTTCGTTAGCGCTTGTCAAAACTGTGACTTGGTTAACATTTACACGGAATGTAGCAATCAACATTGTAGAAAGGATCACATTTCATTCTATCATTCTGAACGCTTGAATAAATTGTAAAGTTGGCTACGAATTTTCTGCGTTTCACGTTCTGACCACGTGATTTAGCGTTGAGATAACGTCATTCCCATACATTTGACTACGTTTCTATTAGCGTTAACGATTGTAGATTGTCAACATGGCTAAGCGCCTACTGGTAAGTTATACCGGAAAACATTAAGAGAAGTATTGTTATAAATTATGTTTTAAGCTTCTTTTAACGTTGTAGAGCTGTTCTGATTCACTTTTGTAATTGATATAGCACGAATATCTTGAATTCGGCTGCAAAACTGTAAGTATGACTCGCCTTGTTTGATTTTTAGAGTTTCCAGTTCAATAGCAACGCATTCCTCGCTCCTGGGATCCCCAAAATGTTGGATCAATAAAGATTTTAATTCGCTATAAGTGTCAAAATCACCTCTTTCACTGATTAAGGCTGCCGCTTTACCTTTTAATTTACTCGTAATATTCTGCATTAAAAATCATTTCGATCCGTAGTCCCTTGATACATCCCGAGGTATAAACGATTCAGCAGGTGCATATTAAATGGTGTTTCGGTCCGAGCCGACGCACAGTGGATCGTCCCCATACAAGAGATCGGACATAATTGAAAAAAATGAAATATACAGTTGCATTACTCTATTAAGGAACTACAAAAAATGTTACTACAATTTTTTTATTTGACCAGTACTTTATGAGCATCTCGATGAAAACTGTTATTTTTCTATGGAAATGGTTACAAAAATGTCTGTATCTCATGATTCCCTCCTTGTTTCGATTTGCGGTTTTCACTACTGTTATTTACCCATTTTATGCCACATTTTCTTCACGGACACATGGTGCCCCCAGCGACCCCCTTCCGAGATATTTTGCTTTTAGTAACTATACTTTTTATTGTATAACTGATGAAATGGAGGTACATTAAGTATATTCATTACTGAGAATAAGTCATCCCTAAGTAGTTCCTTAAATAACAAGTGCATTTGCGATTACTTTAATGACTTATGAACGCTTCTGTTGCCATACAACAAAAGTGTTAATGAATCTTTAAGTAAAGATTACCAGTACTTGCTTAATCTAATTAGTTATTGTAATTACTATGTTAACAGCCCTTAATCTCTGCATTGTGATTGTCTAATGTCATCATTAGCTTATCAAATTCATTGCTAGTTGCCTACTTGCTGCCCTATATATTTGAGTGTGTTTAGCAAATGTAATTCAGTTGTAATTATAACTTCTACCTAGTGTTGTCATTATGGCTTTCCGTGGGTTTTCTACTTATCTAGATCTTTACGTTGCTCTTCGTAATGATAAAGATCTTCGTGACTATGACAATTTATTTAACACATTGAAGTCGAGTACTAACGTCCAGTTAAGTGAAAGTGATGTATCGGATCTCAAGAACTGGTGTCGACGATTTTGCTATAGGGTTTACACCAAATGGGTGCAATCAAGAAGGACAGTCGACAGGTTCATTAACAAGAACGGAGAGTGGTTAAATTCCGATATCGTTTGGCCAGATTGCTTTAAAGAAAATGTTGTTGACACTGAAGAAGCAAATGAAAATGAGGCAGAAGAGGTAGTCAGTCCATCAAAATCAGATGCATCAACTTCAACATATACATCTCCTCGCAAACGCTTTGAAGATTTATCGACTAGACACAAAAGAAGACGTGTTAATGAAAATGTTGCTAGTTGCAGTCATCCGGATAAGCTTTTGCATACTGTTGAAAGTATACTTAAGTCTGCCGGAAAAAATGATATGGGCAGAATAATGAAAAATTTGCTGGAAAATCCTGAACACGTCTCAACAGTTTTAAATGTCCTGGAAACTAAGCAGAATCTTTCGCTTCGTGAAGTTCCTACTCACAAAGCACTTGCTCTTTACGTTTACTTGCAGTTATCCAAGTGGCGTTACATCACACTTCGGGACTTTAGTTTAAAAGAAGGTCATGCGAAATACCCAAGCTACTACTTGTTAGTTAAAGAAAAGCTTAAATGCTACCCGGCAAAAGAAGACATAACTGTGACTGAAACTTCCGCAAAGATACGGATCCAAGCCCTCCTTGATCTCACAGTTAGGAGGCTGATCGATTCACTTGAATCAAATTTTGATGCTGGTCAACAACTTGTGCTTCACAGTAAATGGGGTTTTGATGGAGCTTCAATACCATCAAACGACAACAACAAGTGAACAAGACTTATCCAGTGTATTTATGGCAAGTCTTGTACCGCTTAAGTTAGTGACTTCTAGTGGAAGTATAGTGTGGCAGAATGATCGGCCATCGTCAACCACATATTGTCGCCCGATTTCATTTACATTTATGAAAGAAACGGAAGCGAATGTTAAGGCTGAAATGGAAATAATATAATTGAGACCGAGATTCGTGAACTGAACCCGACTGATTGCGGCAATGCTACTGTTACTCACAATCTTTTGCATACGAGTTCATGTTTGATGGATAATTACAATTTGTATCATGAAGTCAACCTGCAGCCAGGATCGTCTTCTCACGAGGGAACTCCTCAACGGCTCATAGCGTGGACACGAAACTTTGCATACAAGTTTATATTTGATGCATAATCACGAGTTGTATCATGAACTCAACCTTTTTTTTTTTTTTTAGGATGGGAAATCATCAAATGACTTCTTCCGCTCTGGGCGGAGCGGAAGGGAGTGTCAGACTTGACTGACTAAAACCCATCCATGTTCCTTCTTAGCCCTTTGCGTTCCAGGGGCACGGTATCTCTTTCGAACAACCCGCAGCCCTGGCAGGCATCGGCCCTCTCGGACCCCTTCCGATTTGCTGACATCTCCTTAAGGCGCGCGTGGAACACGAACGCGCCGTCGGCACGGTCTGTCGTCATAAGACGGACGGACGGTGAGCTAGCCAATTACTCACCGTCCACAGGCCCGCGCCTACGGTGGCCAGGGGCCACTGGTTGCCCCCCGACGCCCGGCGTCTCCCGCGGGGGCTGGGACGTGAGGTTCTCTCCCTTTCACGTTCCGCCACCTCCTTCGCTAGCATGACTGCTTCGCAGAAGGAGGCGACGGCTTCCCATTCCCTCTCGCTCCGGACCATGGATTGAACCAGGGCTGGACGCGAGAGGTCGCCGCCGCCAATCGCCGCTACGAGGACACGGCGGTGCTCAGCCCAAGCGGGGCATAGCTCCACAGTGTGCTCCACCGTGTCCTCCGGCCGATCCTCGCAGTGATGACACCCGGGCGTTTCCTCCCGCCCGATTCGGTGCAGGAACCTCCCGAAACAACCGTGTCCGGTGAGGACCTGCGTCAGGCGGAAGGTGAGGGCGCCGTGGCGCCTCTCTAGCCACTCCTCAAAGAGGGGACTTATCGCCACTATTGTGGCGTGCCCTGCACGGGGTTGCGACAGTCGCTCTCTCCATGTCGCCATGAGATCGCGCCGGAGGTCTGTCCGCTGAGCGACAATTTGCCGCGGCAGCGGAGTTTCCCCCCGGCGTAGTGCCTCCGCGCGCCATTCGTGCAGGCACGCGAGGACTATCGCCTCCAGATCCCATGGCGGCAATCCGGCCAAGAGGCTCGCCGCCTCGCCGGAGATCGTGCGCTACCACCGGATCAGCCTTACGGCTACCACCTTCTGGGGCGCGTTCAGGTAATGGGCGGCTCGCCGCCTCAGAGAACGCGCCCATCATGAACTCAACCTACAGTGAGGATCGTGTTCTCACGAGGGAACTCCTCAACGGCTAATAGCGTGGACACGAATATTTGCATGCGAGTTTATATTTGATGGATAATCACGATTTGTATCATGAATTCAACCTGCAACCAGGATCGTCTTCTCACGAGGGAACTCCTCAACGGTTAATTGCGTGAACACGAAACTTTGCATACGAGTTCATATTTGATGGTGTTCGATACTCATCGAACACATCATCATCAGCAGTTTTGACTCAAGTAGGTCGCGCGGCCGCACCAGCGGAAAGCGTGAGCTACGCGAGCCAGTGCGCGATCGACCGGCATACTTGTAGCACTCATTACCATCATTAGCATTAATTAGCGTGAAGTTTCGGAATAAACGTACTCTGAATCTTAGCTCAGACTTATCATTTAGCACCCGAAATAGCTAGCAGCACTAACCTTACCGTTCATATTGGTCCTTCGAAACCGTCAAGGACTCCGCAACCGCGACAAGTCGTAACGCGAAGTGCTTGTACCGTACCAGCAACCTGTGGGTTGCCGCGAACTAGATTAGGCGTGAGTTCATAGGGATTCACAACCACCGGGGGAGCTACCCGCGCAGCGACAACAGCGAGCCAGCAGCATAGCAGCAATAGCCGTAGGACAAGGCGGCTTTCAAGTAAGAGCGTTCCGTATATTCTGTCTCGCTTAAGTCTAACAGCAGCACCATGGAGACTTTATACTTCCAACAAACTGAATTAGCAGAGAGCATTGCCAAGGTCCTTATTAATTTCAATAAGGATAGCAAACAGCGTAAGACCATCGACTACTGTAAAAAGAGACTAGATCTTTTAGAGTCGTATTGGAGAGAGTATCAGCTAAACAACGAAAAACTTGTGCCGCTTGAAAAGAGAGGTCATAAGTACTTCGTAAATTCGGAGTTCGAGCGGACAATGGAGTCTTATAAAGCAGCAAAAGACGCCATATCCGAATATTATGACGCGTTATGTCACCAAGCAAAGCCGCCAGGATTCTCTGATCTAGAAGACAACCCTTCTAATCAGCAAGTAGCAGCAACAGCAGGTCCTGCCGGGGGCAAACACTTACAGCACCAGGACCACGAGCCATCCTCAGCATCCGCCAGCCCGGCGCGCGCTCGTGCCGGGGTGTCTAAAGGTATTTATAGCAAACTAGATGATATGATGCGCAAGCAACATATCAATTTCAAAGCATTCGCAAGAACCGTAGAAAGCGTAGATGTCGAATCCATGTCCGATAAATGGGAGTTTGAAGACGCATTGCGATTATTACAAACTCGATGGACAGCCGTGGACAACAGCCATTGGGAACTAATGATGGAGTTAGAAGACGACGAGGCGTACGAATTAAGCTACATTAAACATGAACGTACGTATAACGGCTTGAGAAAGGCTATCAGCTCTAAGATGTGGGCAACATCGTACCGTGACAAGTCCACACCGAAGATGGAAATTCCTGTGTTCTCAGGTAACTATCAGTAGTGGGTATCCTTCAAAGATCTTTTCGATGAAGCAATCCACAACAATCCATCTCTATCAAAGGCACAAAAGATGCAATTCCTGAAGAGCAAGGTAAAAGGAGAAGCGGAGCGCTTGATCCAGCATCTCCCGATTAGCGCGGACAACTATAACACCTGTTGGGAAATTTTAACTCACAGGTTTAACAACAAAAAGCAGATATTTATGTCCCACGTAAATTCCTTTTACAATCTTGCCAATATACCGCAGCAGTCGTACACAGCCATCAAACGACTTCATGATGTCACCTTGGAGAGCCTCCACGCCATAAAAAATCTAGGCGTAGATATTACGACATGGGATCCTCTTCTTGTATATATACTAGCACAAAAATTGGATAGTGAGTCTTATTCCGAGTATATAGAGTCGTTGAAGAATTCGCGAGAGCTTCCGGTACTTCGGGACTTTTTGGACTACTTAGAGAACAAGTTCACTGCCCTAGAGTCATCTCGGCGACGTCAAGATGGAACAACTAAGGCAGTTTCATCTCAATCATCCAATGGTTCATCCAATTTTAATCGCAAAAATAATTTTAAATTGGGCAATGAATCTAAAAATAGCAAGAAAATGGAAATGGCGAAATCAATGCATGTGTCTGAGTCAGTAAATAAATGCCCTCATTGTTCGGCAAAACATAATTTAATAAGCTGCAAAAAATTTACAGAATTACCAAATGAGCAGAAAATAAAAATAATTAGCCAATTAAATTATTGCGTAAATTGTGTTTACGATCATGATGGCGCAAAATGCTACTCGACAAAAAGATGTCATAAGTGCAATGAAGAACATCATACGACTTTGCATGACTATTTCGCAACACAATCAAAGTCTAACAACTTGACCGAGATTGCGAAACAAAAATGCGAAAACAACAAAAGCATCTACGCTTCTCAGCAAGTAACATCGGAGATTTTGCTAGCCACAGCGCTGGTGAAAGTCACAGCAGCCGACAGGACCCAGCACGTCATGCGAGCACTGATCGATCAGGGCTCACAAATTTCCGTGATCAGCGAGAAAGCAGCACAGCAGCTAGGATTAAAGCGAAAATCTTGTAAAGGGGTTATTTTCGGAGTAGGTGAACGTGAAAACAACTGCAAAGGAAAACTAACGATCGCTTGTCAATCGACTTACACCGATTTTAAGTTTTCTACTGATGTTGTCATAGTGAACAACTTAATAAAAAATCTGCCAAACGAAACGTTCGCTAAGCCATATTGGCAACATACAGCACATCTTTGTTTAGCAGATCCAGATTATAACATCAGTCGTCCGGTGGATCTTCTCCTAGGAGCAGAAATCTACGCCAACATCCTTTTAGAAGGATTAATTCGCGGACAAACGTCCTCGGAACCGCTAGCACAGCAAACTCATTTAGGATGGTTGCTGTGCGGTGGCAATACAAGCACCTCATTCCAATGCAACGTGATCTTGCACAACGTAGAAGACATTCAACAATTCTGGACAATTGAAGACATTCAAGAACAGAATTCTATGTCCGTAGAAGATCAGGAATGCCTAGATTTTTATGAAACTACGACGAAACGTCTAGAAAACGGTCGTTATGTAGTTAGGTTGCCCATGAAACCAGAATTAGAAGAGAAGCTAGGATCTTCGAAAGAGATAGCGATAGCACAATTTAAAAATGTAGAACGTAAGTTTAGCAAGAATGAAGACCTAGCGAAGCAATACAAGCAATTTATCCGCGAATATGAGCAGCTGCAACACATGAAGTTAGCGACTTCTAACAGCAAACAGAAGACGGAAATAGAATGTTTCCTTCCTCATCATGCGGTACTGAGAGCAGAATCTAGCACAACAAAGTTGCGCGTAGTATTCAACGCGTCGTCTAAAACTACTTTAGGCCACAGCCTAAACGATCTAATGTACAGGGGTCCAAACCTCCAGTTAGACCTGTTAGAGCTTATCCTGAAGTGGAGGCAATATCGTTTCGCATTCACAGCTGATATTGAGAAATGCTTCCGTATGATTTTAGTCGATGAGCAGGACCAAAGCCTACAACAAATCGTATGGCGACAAAGTCCGGATCAGCCTATAAGAAATTATAAATTAACAACCATAACGTATGGAACTAAAGCAGCACCATTCCTGACAATGATGACTCTGCGAAAATTAGCGTCAGATGAGCAGCAAAAATACCCCAGAGCAGCTAAATGCATCCAGGAAGAGCTCTATATGGATGATTGGGTATCGGGAGCGCATAGCATCAAAGAAGGAAAGCGGAGGATTACGGAAGTAAACGCATGCCTAAAAAGCGGCGGATTTTCACTAAGAAAGTGGTCCTCAAACGATAAAAGATTGCTTGAAACAGTTGAGCAAACTGCCGACAAACAGCCAGCAGTCTTTACATTTAAAACTGAAAGCTCATCAAAAACTTTGGGGCTACAATGGAACTCAACCGAGGACGAATTCATCTTCAAATATGATTCAAACAGCACACAAACAGCAAAACTGACCAAAAGAATGCTTCTATCCGAAATCTCTAAGATTTTCGACCCTTTGGGATGGTTAGCGCCCCTAACCACAAAGATGAAAATTTTATTCCAGCAAGTATGGCAAGATTCTGAGGTCCAGTGGAGCGACGAAGTTTCTATTAAAACCAAAGAAGAATGGATCAAATTGAAGGGAGATTTAAATCTATTAAATCAGTTCCACATTCCTCGGTGGTTACAAAGCAAAGAGCATGACGTCATAGAATTACATGGGTTTTGTGACGCATCAATTCAAGCCTTCGCCTGTGTAGTATACGCACGAATCGTATCCAATAACTCTACATCAGTAGTGCTAGTAGCAGCAAAAACGCGGTTAGTGCCCTCTAGCAAGGCTGTATCGCTACCTAGGTTAGAATTATGTGCGGCCGAACTACTTACGAAACTCATGTCAAAAATCGTCAAAAGCATCAACAGCTTGGCCGTGAAGATATACGGCTGGAGCGATTCTAAGGTTTCCCTTAGCTGGATTCAAGGATCCCCGGAGCGCTGGAAGCCTTTCGTAGCGAACAGGGTGAAGAAAATTGCTAGCATTATGCCACCAAACACTTGGCATTATGTAAACACCAAAGAAAACCCAGCGGATGCAGCTAGTAGAGGCCTGACGACCTCACAATTGCTAGAACACGAATTGTGGTGGCAAGGACCGACCTTCTTATCTTCATCGCACTTCAAACCTACGGGTCAAACGAAGTATACTACTAACGAAGAGATAAAAAGGCAGGTAAACATTGTTCAAAATCCTATCATGGATAGCAGCATAGTCGACGATCTATTACATCGCTACAGCTCGTTTACAAAAACAACACGCATCTTAGCCTGGGTACGGCGGGCATTGACACCTGTCGTGAGTAAACAGAAAACAAAGCATCTCACTTTACACGAGCTCAGATCAGCAAAACTTATAATAATAAAAAACGTACAGCGCGCTGAATTTAAAACAGACATTGAACGCTTATTGCAAAACCAGGAAGTAAAATCTGATAGCAAGCTACTCAACCTTAATCCATACTTAGATCAGGACGGGATCCTTAGAGCAAAGGGAAGACTCAGGCAGGCCAACATAAGCATAGAAATGAAGCAGCCAATCATCATTCCATACAACAGTCGACTGACTGAGCTTCTCATCGCGCAAGCCCATGAGCTCACATTTCACGGAGGAGCTCGACTTACTATGTCCTTTCTTAGACAAAAGTATTGGATAATTAAAGGAAATCGAGCCATCAAAACGCAACTTCATAGATGTGTTACTTGTAGGAAACAGGCACCCAGGAAGCTACAGCAGATTATGGGAGATCTACCTGATTTCCGCACCAACCCAGCTCCAGCGTTTTATCACACAGGTGTAGACTACACGGGCTTCATATCTGTTAAGGCAAATAAAGGGCGTGGAATAAAAACAACGAAAGGATACGTGGCTTTGTTCGTCTGCATGGTTACGAAAGCCGTGCACATAGAATTGGTGTCGGACTTGACCAGCACTTCCTTTATCGCAGCATTGAGGAGAATGTCAGCGCGACGAGGAGCCCCGAAACATGTGTACTCGGACAACGGCACTAACTTTGTGGGAGCTAACAAAGTAATGCAGCAGGAGTACGAGCAGCTAAAACAAGTTTTCGGTGACTCATTTTATAGTGAGATAACGGAAATGGATATAGAATGGCACTGGAATTGCCCTTCCTGGCCTAGCGCGGGAGGATTATGGGAACGATCAATACGAAGTCTAAAGCAACACCTCAAACGAGTTGTAGCGGACCAAGCATTGACGTATGAAGAATATAGCACCATTTTAGCGCAAATAGAAGCGGGTCTCAACTCTAGACCACTAGGTCCGATATCTGAAGACATAGACGATTTAGATTTCTTAACACCCGCGCACTTCCTAACCGGTAGAGCAGGTCTAACCGTTATTGAAACAGCCAGTGACGCTAGGACTAGATGGCACTTAATAAACAAGATTTTCCAAGACCTTTGGAGGAGGTGGAAAACTGAATATCTTAGCCAATTATCTGTTCGTAGCAAGTGGCTAAAGCCAAAAAGCAACATTAAGATCGGAAATATGGTGACCATCCACGATGATAATTTTCCTTCTGGAAAATGGCCAGTGGGGAGAGTTGTCGAGGTACACCAAGGGAAGGACGGGTTTGTAAGGGTTGTGACATTAAAGACGAAGAACGGTTTAATAAAGCGACCTATTATCAAATTGTCCGTCTTACCAATCGAGCAAGAGGACGCAGAAAAGGAAGCTGAAGAGCAGAGTAAAAAAGCCAAACCCAAGATCACAAAGGATGAAACAAAAGCAAGTACGAGAAAGCATCATAATTTCGTCAACATCGTTTTATCACTATTATTTTTTATCAGCATTTGGAGCAGCAGCGAAGCATCGAACCACATTACCCAATTTAGCGGTAATCAATCCTTATACTACGACCCAATAGGTAAATTAAATCTAATACGGGATCAATGGAAAATTGTGTCCTACTACAACATGCAACCTTATTGGCAAGGTGATAAAGCCGGGGACACCTTCATTAAATATCTAGAGCAGACATGTGAACAAATCAAGGAGCCTAGCCATTGTAACATGATTTTACTACAAGTGCAGCACGATTACAACGAGCTCCAATATCACAATCAGCTGCTGCTAAATCAGCATTTCGGCACTCGGTCAAGAACCCGACGCGGCCTTGTCAACGCGGTCGGCTCCATAGCCAATACATTATTTGGAGTACTCGACCAAAGTTTCGCTGATAAATACCAACGTGATATTGAAATTATAAATAGCAACGAAAAGCACCTATTACAGCTTTGGAAAAACCAAACATCAGTGGTAGAAGCTGAGTATAATATTCTGAAACGAACTGAGAAGACTATTGATACTCAGTATAAGCTCATAAATAGACATCTAAACCTCTTAGATCAAGCGACTAAGCAGATACAATTGCAAGGTAAAAGTACATCAATGTTACAAGAATTCACTCTCGCAGCCATGGCTACGACAAACATGATACACAACTTAAAGCGTGTCCAAGATACATTAATCGACACCTTAGCGGATATTTATCATAGTAAAATTAACATGCATCTACTTACTCCAGAGCAGCTCAGCAACGAACTTCAAATCATTTCCGGTCAAATATCAAAAGAACTTACTTTGCCTATCAACAACATCCAGGCCGATTTATATGAAATCTACAAACACCTAAAGATCAAGGCGAGAATGAGTAAAGAGTACTTCATGTTTGAGATCTCCGTGCCACTCATTAGCAGAGACAGTTTCCAACTGTACCGCTTAATACCTGTTCCTCTCCAGGTGGGAAAGGACATGATCAGCATTATTCCCCTCACAGATTACATAGCAACTAATCTGATGAGGGACTCCTATATCGAAGTCAAGAACGACGATCTTCAAACCTGCACCTATCAGGAGGAAAGTTATATCTGTCAGCTACGAGGTCCAGTCAAGCGACTGGGTCTAGAAGAAAAGTTCTGTCAAACCGAACAAATAGGTATCTGCCAGTCTAAGAAAGAAACCTGCAAGAATATGTGGTTACAATTACACGACCTATCGTCTTATTTGTATTTCGCATGCGATACCTATTCATTTACAATCATATGTGACAATGAAACCCGAACGCGCCGTGTCAGCAAGGCCGGGCTCATTCAACTCGATAAAGAATGCATAGCTAAGGGCCGTGACATAACACTTTATTCATATCAGCAGGAAAACAAGCTGACTTTAAAACCTGACCTATTATTAGCGAACATAGCTCCAATACAGCACTATCATTTGGTCAATATTACGCTACCGCTTCTCGAAACAACAACAGAAGATGCACAGATCAACAACACACTAACAAGTCTCGGCAATCAGATAGCCGCTATGAAGAAAGCAGCTTTAGAAGAAGGAACATTAACTACGCATGATATACATCACTATGCCATATCATACGTATTGCTAGCAGCAGTCGTCGCCGTCGTAGCGTTCCTGGTGTTCCTGTGGTGGCGAGGCAAGCAAGCCTCACCCGCGCCCGCGCGTGACCCGCAGGCCCCAAGCGAACCTGCCGCGCCGCGGGCGGCGCCTACCAGCAGTGTGAGTGTTAGTGCTAGTGCGCGTAAATCACCCGTGCCCGAGCAAGGGCCCAGTGTTTGTGGGACCAAACGGTGGTCCAGTTTACGGTACAAAAGAGACAAATCAACGTCACCTATCAGTAAAAGACAATCGGTCTTTACGGTAGATCTAGATAGAGATTAGCTATCACTTAGGATAAGAACATTCAGCATTGTATTAACCTTCATTTAGCATAAACAAATACTGGTTCACCTATGTGTTACTAACCCTCTTAATTGTGTAATCATCTCAGCTCATCTTTCCCATTTCCTCCACTCGGGAGCATGTTCGATACTCATCGAACACATCATCATCAGCAGTTTTGACTCAAGTAGGTCGCGCGGCCGCACCAGCGGAAAGCGTGAGCTACGCGAGCCAGTGCGCGATCGACCGGCATACTTGTAGCACTCATTACCATCATTAGCATTAATTAGCGTGAAGTTTCGGAATAAACGTACTCTGAATCTTAGCTCAGACTTATCATTTAGCACCCGAAATAGCTAGCAGCACGAACCTTACCGTTCAGATGGATAATCAAGATTTGTATCATGAACTCAAACTGCAGTGAGGATCGACTTCTCACGGGGGAACTCCTCAAAGGTTAATAGCGTGGACACGAAACTTTGTATACGGGTTCATATTTGATGGATAGTTACGATTTGTATCATGAATTCAACCTGCAGCCAGGATCGTCTTTTCACGAGGGAACTCCTCAACGGTAAATAGCGTGGACACGAAACTTTGCATACAAGCTCATATTTGATGGATAATCACGATTTGTATCATGAACTCAACCTGCAACCAGGATCGTCTTCACACGAGGGAACTCCTCAATGGCTAATAGCGTGGACACGAAACTTTGCATACGGGTTCATATTTGATGGATAATCACGATTTGTATCATGCGTTCATCCTACAGCCAGGATTGTCTCCTCACAATGGAACTCCTCAACGGTTAATAGCATGTATATGAAAAAAGTGTTGAGATTGAGATAATAATGTGTTCAGAAACGATTACGGCAAAACTAAAAATGTTAAAATAAAATTATAGTTAAAAAAACCTTTTTAAAAAAAGCTTGTATTTAAATGCTCTAAAAAGAAAAAAAAAACTTATAACCTCATTATACACAATTTATATGATCATAAAAGCTTGTCGCGAGGTTTACTTGTGTAAATAAACTAGTACCTATTTAATTGAGTAACTTAATCTGCTAAGTTTAAGATTTTTAAATTTTAGTTTAATTAAATACTTAAAGGTACTTACGCAAACGTAGCGAAAAGCTTTTATGATCATATAAATTGTGTATAATGAGGTTATAAATTGTTTTTTTTTCTTTTTAGAGCATTTAAATAAAAGCTTTTTTTTAAAAGGTTTTTTTAACTATAATTTTTTTCATTCATTTTTAAAACTTGAGTTACGACGTATTTCTAACATACTCATTTGTAAATATATCCTTTATATATCACCACAAAAGATCAATTTTGTAAACAGTAGCGTAGTTGGTGGTGCATACTGGAGGTAAACGAGAGAGTAAGGATTAAAAATAAATAAAATGACAATAATGTTTTTACTAGATAAAATCATTTATTCATGACGAACTGATAATAATTTAAACAAATATTTAAAAGAGAAATATTTTAATCAGTTATTCGTGACGAAATAATATTAATTTAGTCAAAAAATTTCTTTTAGACACATGTTCAGAATGTTTTTTCCCATAATATTTATATCTTATATCTAAATAAGCAATAATTACTGATTTTATCAGTAGTAATTTTTTGGGAACTCTCATGTTCGCTGTTAGCGCTATTGAAAATTTTGTCATTTTCAAAATGTTCCATTAAAAATTTATATATATAAATGTAATATTTTTCAGGATTTTCTTTATAAATTAAATTTTGTTTTACAATCTTCTCAGTATGTTTTACAATTTTCACTAAAGTTGGAGAGGGATGTATTAAGCCGCCTTTAGATTTTTTTTCAATAAGGCTTTGTATGTACTGTTCCTTTGAACCATGTAACATTCCAACGCACTCATCGCATTTTAAGTTTTTCGACAATTTTCTGGCAATAAAGCCTGCTATGTACAAGACGACCTGTTCTGAATACTTACTCTGTGATAATCTAAGGTGATCCAGGTACTCCTCATACAGTGTACTGTCGTCTTCTTCTATTAACATGTTTCGATCCGTTAATTTATTAATATTTTTTACAGGATCATCTGTACTAGGACAATTCAAAATTGTTATTTGTTCAAGAGGAATACAGTTCCCAATGCCATGTTCTCTAATTTCTGCACGAATTACTAGCCTTTTGTAGGCTGCCTTAAATTGTACGGCATTGGAATTATTATTGTATCCTCCTCTTGAACGAATAGAGGAAAAAAAAAAGTTCCATATGATCCTGTGAAAGAATCATGCCCACTTTCCATACATTTAAAAACCTGATAGTGAAAGTGTATGTATAGTTATAAGGTATAGCAGAAAGACTACCTGTGGGTTTAGAAAATGATGTCATAAAGTCATTTTTACGATAAAAACGCTACGAAGTCCAGAAAATATTAATCTTACTTTTCTTGGCATAATGGCTGGCATCGCCTTTGCTTGCCTTAGTAAGAAATAGGTCAAACAGAAGTAATAGAACTGTCTAGTTCCGATTTGACATTTACCAAACATAAAATAAAGAAATAAATGTGCTAGAACCTATCATTAAATTAACACTCGGGCTTGCGGACTGCGAGTAAGGGTAACTCGCTATCCGATCAAGGACCAAGCCCGGGTCGGCGGCGCGTCGTGTTCCACGAGCGCCTCAAACAGCTGTTAGTAAACTGACGGGGCCCAAATAGGGCCAAATGCCTGCCGGGGCCACGAAGGCTGTCTTAACAGGATACCGTGGCCCTGGAAGGCAAAGCGCAACAGAAGGAACAGTCTGGATTTTAGTCAGTACAAATCTGATAGTCCCTTCCGTTCCACCCAGAGCGGCAGGACTCATTTGATGATTTTACCACCCGATTAAAATAAAATAAAAAGTATCATTAACACTCGAAGTTAAGTTAAGAATACTTACCTAACCTAACTACGGTCTAAAACGTATTTTTTATTTTGTGAATTTCTCGAAACCAACAGCTTGTCGCTGCTTACTCTCGATGATTGTCCGTCACTATTGAGTGTTGAGCACTAAGTATCTGCTGTTTCTCCAGCAACATGTTATGTACTTAATAACTACAATTTTAGTAAAAAAACGATAGATAGTTTCGATATCTCCAAAAATTCTAACTTAGTTCTTGTATTGTCAAAAGTAGACATTTCAGTAGCCTACGGTACATACATACATACATACTAGTACATACCTGATGCATAAAATGGGAAAAACTAATAAAACACTATATTATAGTAGAATAGTTTATTAATTATCATCATTTTCATCTAAATCTCTTATAACTACGTCATCCAGAAATTCTGCAGGAGCAGAGATATTTTCTTCATACCTAGCCCATCCAAGGTACCACACTAACGTCATAACATGAGCGCAACATCCAATGGTTCGTCGACCGACCAAACAATTACAACAATATTCAACTATACCAGCTCTGCCAGACACATTATTTTCTATTAAAATGTAGACATATAGTAGATTGTTGCATCGAGCGCAAAGTGAGTCATTAATGCACGAGTGTTATGTTGGTGCCCGAGCGCATGCGAGGGCACTAAATTATCACGAGTGCATTAATTACTCACTTTATCGAGGTGCGTAATCTGCTTTTCTTTCAACTACCCTGACAAAATATACCTACTCAAAATAAAAACTCAAGTTAATGAAACAAAGTTTAATTCATCTTCCCTTCAAACATACAATTATTAAAAGTGCAGTTATTAAAGGTTATTAACAACTTCATTTGCAGCTGTTTTATATTTTCTGGAGTTGAATTCATATCGCTATCGCTGTCAATTTCCATGATTTTTTACCTTTTTATTTGGTAAATAAGAAGTATCAAAGTTTTACAATGGTACAAAATGCGCGCCATTTGTTTTTTTTTTTTTCACCAAGTCAGTTTTATTCAGCCGAGTTTTACTTTCAGCCAGTAATCTTTTTGACCTAATGCATACATTTTAGGAGACATTACACCTCTGTGGTAAATTTAATTCCAAATTTAAAATTTAAAACAGTGCAGTAATGAAAAACAGTGCAATAATGAGATTTCATATAACTTTTCTGCACTGTTTTGGTTCTAAGCAAAAAAGACATCCTTTGTGATCGGTTTTGTAGTGATTAATGATAACATTACTGCGTAGTTGAAAGAAAATATTGTTTTCTTGAAATGTGCCTGGACTTTATTTTTCCTCTTATTAATGTTCTATCACCACTTCCTCTGAGATTATACTGAGAAAAATCTTGTGTATCCCTACATATTTCTATTCTATATGATCCATGAAATCGAATATGTTCACCGTAATACGATCTGGCTTGCCTTATCTGGTAAGTACCTAGAGCAAATAGTATTAATTCATTATAACTTAATCTAGGAAACATAAATAAATTATCTCGGTCAGCTGTTATACTTTGAAAAACAGTAGACCTTCTATTCATATTTAGTTCCTCAACCAGTAGGGCTAAATTATTTTCAAAATTAATTCTTTCTCTAATTATTGTGACTATTTCATTGGAATCATCTCTATCACGAAAACGAACACCAAATCGGTTAAGTCAACCGGCCGCTATCTGAAAGTTCTGCATCATATTTGGCACTGATTTGTTAAAATAGTCTTGCCTCAGAAGTTTAAAATCTCTTTTGAACTGTCCATTTACTGCTTCAACTACCCAGCGGCATATTGTTACACAGCGGCTCCGGTTGGCCTGTTGTGTTGTTAATTGGTGTTCGCCTTCTAATAGAGAATCAGGCATATATGGCCGATAATTACAACCTTCTAGCATTCTTATAGAATCTCGGAAACCCCTATCCAATATAAACACATCATTATCTTGAAAATATAATCTCAGAGGAGAGTTTTCATAATCAAAAAGGGAATTCATAATGTCAGCATCAGATGTGGTAGCCTTGTATGGACCATAACAATCTAAGATGTAACCATCACATGCCACAAATAAAAATGGCTTTAATAGATTTTTATATTTGTGTAATGAATATGTATCTTTTTGGAATGAGTAATTGGAACTTTTATTTATATTTATGTATGTCCCATCGCAAATAATTATAGCATTTGTATAGTTTTCATTGTATATACCATTTGGTATTGTAAGGTTATGATCCATTAGACTTTCTCTCGATTTGTGAGTAATACCCAGGTGCATAGGTACAAAATCTTGAACCAGGATTTCCCTGCATTTGTTCATTAGTCGTTCTAATGTGCTACGCGGTACATCTAATAATGTGGACAACCGAACATCTGATTCGCCAGTCCTCATTTTCATTAACAATGCAGCTAATCCCAAAATGCCTTTGTGCATTTCATGTATGCGAGGAACTTCATTAAGTAGGGTGAAAAAGTTTTGTTTGGAGTTTCCTGTCCAAAAGAAAAATATGTTATCTTCAATTTCTTGAATTGCTTCTACATTTGTGAAATTAAGGTAAGGCTTGAAGGCATTAACAAATGAAAAAATATGTTCTACTTGTTGTGAAGTAAATGTACTCATGCTATTACTCGAATCATACAGATTACTCCACTCGTTACTCAGTCTATGTTCTGAACAGACACGGCTGTGTACAGGGATATAATATTTATACGTACTGAGTATTGTTGCTCTAAATGAATCTACCATATTGTGGAGATTAGTATTAGTGCATTGAGGGAAAAGGCAGTGAGAAGCAGTATTTGCTGCTCGTCTATAATTTTCCAATGTTATGTCGCTAGATACAACTTCAGAAGGCACTTCTAGACTTTCATTAACTGGTTCAGCAGTGATTGGCTCAGAGTCACCTGTTTCAAGGTCAACTTCTGCAGTAGTAGAAACTCGACGAGCTTCATCATCTTGTTCATTACGTATTGCAGCACGCTTGCAACTCATCCAGCATGAATGGCATAGCCTATCAGCTGTTGATATCTGCAAAAGAAAACAATGAATTAATATCAGGTATTATATATTTATAAAAGACATGTAATTTTAATTTATATCTATTTATTGTGAATCAGTGTGTTACAGCATCAGTCAATCAGATATGATCATTTCTGTCCAGAAAACAATAAGAGTAATCTAGAGTTACAGTACTGTACAGTATTTTACTGGCAAATAATGAATGATATAGAAACAAATACCTGACGTGGTGCAATTCTTGTTTGTATAACAGCATTTATCTGTCTTTGCTCTTCTGAAGGATTGTCAAAAACAATAGAATGGCTTTGACGATTAAGTGTTGACCGTCCACAAATACTGCACACTTGTCTTCGACCTGGTTGAGATGACCCTGATGCTTGAGCACCATCACAGCTTGTTGTTAATTGCTGGTTTATGCTTCTCATGAGGAGTTCATTACAAAGTTCACAAATGTAATCTTCCTCAGTAATCTGAAATAGGATACTCAATATTAACTTCTTTTGATTACAATTGATACAATAACTTAATGCTAGCAGCACATGTTGAACAAATGGTTACAAATTAACAACAGACAGATTAACAATTCAAAAACGAAACACGAACTAACATGACAACTGTATTAGTTTACTCAATATTTAATGTTTAATAAGTATCAATACTTACGATTACTGGTGATATCCACTCGCTAAGTAACGAAATAACTCTCGTGTTGAGCTCATGAACGAGATAACGTCGAAATGTATTTATGCAGACGTTGCAGTTTATGCAAAGTATACGTCGACTTTTTGTTGACGGCGGCATTGTCAAGAGGACGGATTTAAAACGGTATGGAAAGCAAAGGTCGTCAAATGAGGAAGATATCGAGGTCCAGGGGCGGGAAATAGGGTCGTAAAAAGCAGTAACACACACAAAATGGCACAGTACACAACGAGATGCAAACGCAACAGCGAAGGACTGCGCCGGCCGGCGCCGGCGCCGATCCGATGCCAATTACAGAACTGTCAAATGACAAAAAATCCGTTTCACTTGTGCGCACTTATTGACATAATGCATGATGCATGTATTTATTTATTATATTATTTTAAATTAATCTGTACTTTAAAAAGACTAATGCCGAAGGACTTACTGATTAAATAAAACGTGAAATAATGTATAAAACTCAGCAGAGTTGAATAAAGTCAAGTAGCAGTATGTAAAATGGAACGTCCTAGAAAAGGTTATTTCACAGACAACATAGAGATACTGTTGAGATGCGTTCAAAATATGTTAAATACGTTTACCCTTGACGTAGAGATATATTAAAAAATCTTTTTTTTCTGCGTTTCTTTTAACATTGTGATAAGCGTAATTAATTTACAAATAAATAAGCTGCATTTTAAGATTTATTTCATTTCTATACACAGTAAGGTGAAAAATGGGCATCCTTCTTTTATAGAAAGGCAAGTATTCAATGTAATGCTTCTCTATAACCAATGATTGGTATAAATTGAGTGCACTGGACATGTTCACAAGCATACCAATAAACCCTGTTTTGCGACGAGAAGTGACTATTAACTGACCTGTTTCCAACTTCAATTTTTTTATATAAGTACTGGTTTCATGGAACATTTTGATTACATCTCCGTAATTTTTACAAAATAACGCTTTTTTCCAGCCTGGCGGCCGAAGAGACCGGCTATTGAGGCAATCACATAAATTATTAAATATTCTAATAAAATTTGCCGTTGGACTACAGCCTTGAAATTGAGGCAGTCTCAATTGGCTCTCGAAAAATTCGAGTGCGTCTGCCACAGAGTTGCTAAACAACTGAGTGGCAAGCCTCACCTTCATTTTTTGAGTGGTATACTCGACGTGAGCTTTGCTCAATTTGGTGGCTAAATTTAGACCCTCTTTTTCTTGCAAATCAAGAAGAAGTTTGACATATTTAAAGTTGATTTTTTTCTCTTCGTCATCTATTAGTATGCCTGAATCACTAAATGTGTTGCGTATTAATTTAATCGCATGACAGGGGTCTATGAATGCGCAAACTTTTCTATCACCAACATAAAATTCAGTTGTTTTCTGGTCTTTTTGATGGTCGCAACCAAGCTCCTGGTACATACCAAAATTAGCTGCTGGCCCTTCACAAGTTAGTGCTACAATGTTTATGCCAGTTTCCTCCACCATTCGGACACAAATTTTTATCAAATTGGCTTTTTGATCTCCCGTAAGTGAGTTGATTAAAAAATATCCTACTGGGAGCTTCCATGCTTCATTAATCGCGGTAAGGAGCATCACGAAGCATTCGCTGGCTTCCTCTGAGGAATCCGATTCTTTAGTTATTCCCGTGTTATCTCTTCCATAAAATTTTTTTGACGCGTTATCCCAATAAAGCCCTTTTCTAATTGCCATCTCATCTATTATCAGCGTGCAGAGGATCGGTCTTGGGCTATTTTGGGCCTTTATTTTTAATGTTTTAAAAGCCTCGGCCGTAAACCCTGGTTCAGCGTCTACGTGTTGGTACCACTTTGATAGTGTCCGAGGATGAGGTAAACAATTTTTGTAAGTTGACCTCACAAATCGATAGGCTTTGGGCGACAAAAAGTTCAACGTCAGTGCAAACTTTCTTATATCTTCACCGTATGATCGTGGGCAAGACTCACCCCTATGCCGCGAAACTTGCCTCGAAAGAAATTCCGGAGAGCCAGCACATTCTTCTAATGAAATAGCACCTTCGTGAGGAACTACATTTTTTCTTTTCAGTTCATCTATTACATTTGCTGCACCTTTTGCTCCAGCCTTCGGCACTTTTGATTTAAAACTTTGATTGTCTTTCGCTGTAGTAGCGCTAGTTTTTGTAGTTCTTGACGGCTGTGTATTTTGACGGCTGTGTTATCTACAAAAACCTGGAAAGTAATGAAATAAATTTATGTATCGTGATTTGTAACTAGAGCAATACTGGAAAATCAGAAACTTATTTAAAGTATCTAAAAATATTTTAAATGTCAAAAGGTATTTCATAGGCACCCAAGATCGTCCACAGTATTCGAGAAGTATAGTCAATTTACATTTGAAGAGGGATATGTACGGCTATAGGTGGCTTGCTTCAGATCATGTTTTATAACATGATCATGATGATATGTCAAGATATACTATGTAGTTTGAACAAAACTCAACCTAATATTGTTTTAAAATAAATACTTAAACTTCTTTTTTTAATGTGTCTGATATTCTTTCAAGTTACCAAATTCAAATTCTTGGAGCCGTTATATTGATATATCAGTCATTTAGGTATCTAAAGAATGAAAATACTAACCATGGACCTCTCATCTGTATTTCCTGATAAATCTACTTTACTTGTTGATTGCTTTTCCCCATCGAGAGCGACGAGATCTTATTATTCTAATTTGCTCATTCATTCTTGTTCTCGCATTTATTCCTCTCGCACTTTCAAGCTTCATACTGTATCTTTCTTTTATTCTTACTTTCATTTTTAGCCGGGTGGGACTCCCGCTATTCTATCTAGTAATTTCTACTGTTTTATTACTTTTTATTAGGGTATTCAAGTACACAGCTATATTTTATTAAACTTATTTTTCAATATCTAACCTATTTCTTACATTATTACTTTTACATGTTTATTCTTATTCTAGCTTTAACAGTACAAGATTTTTACTTACTAATTTACATTGAGCTTTACTCTAGCATTTTATTTATTTTTATATAACAAGGCTTTGAAATTTACTACTATTTCTACTAATTAATTACATTTTATTAGGGTATTTAAGTACATAGCTATAATTTATTATACTAACTTTTCGATATCTGGCCCTATTTCTTACAATATTACTTTTACATGTCTATTCTTATTCTAGTTTTAACAAGCCAAGATTTTTACTAATTTACATTACTGGCTTTTTATCAATAGGTTCGCTACATTTTATTTGTCTGGATTTAACAGGGCTTTGAAATTTACTGTTCTCATTTGCGGTTTTATGGCATAAGAGTTTGGACCTCTAACAACATTTAATTTTTCAAGGTGGTTGGAGGGGAGGGAAAGGGAGGGGGAGAGGAAGGGGACTCCTTTAACGTTGTTTCAATTATTTATTTTCTTATGGTTGCGGCAATAATATACATATACATACATAGATTATACATATTTATTGACATTTCTTATTCTGGGGTTTTTTACTGGTCTTGTTTATTTAAGGGTCTTTTGGGATACTAATATATTCGTATATGCTCAGTATATATTTGTACATCAGAGAGAGAACGGGGGGGGGGGCAGTTTAGGCGTATGCTGTCGTTGTCCGAGCCAGGTAGTCCCATTTCTTGCGGACAGGGCACTCCACACTAAATGCATTATGCTCGGTCCTCTGAAGCTTTGAGTTCAGACAGTTGCAGCACTGCGGTACGTTGCCCGCGGCAAATTCCTCGCACTTTTCACGCAGATGCGGTCCTCCGCAGTGGCTGCACCTGTCTATACTCTCCGTACAGAACTTTCGGCCATGTCCAAATGCTAAGCATTTTGTACATTGGATGAGCGGTGACTGATCCTCCACCCTGACCCTTTGCAGGTCGAGGTAAAGAGTCCCAGCCTCCGTCATCCTCTGCCATACTACGGGTCTGACCTGGACGACGACGTGTGCTGTTCTCGGGTTTCTGGTCCTTTTCTTGAACTTGATTTTAATTTCTTTATCTTCCTGTTCCAGGTCCCTTAAAATGTTTTTGTTTTGGGAATAGAGCGCCTCTTCCAACTCGTCGTCTTCACAGTCCAAAAAGACGTCTTTTAGGACGACGAGCGGGTTTTTATTTTTCATTGGCGCCACTATTAGCCCTTCACCTCGGCTCTCAATCCTTTCTTTAACTTTCTCGAGCTCCGCTTCCGAGTCACAACCCAGTATGACCGTCTGGTTTTTCGCCTTCCTCACTTTGCTAATCTTTAGGCCAGTTCCCCTGGCATCGACCGCCTTCTTCACCGAGCGACCTGGCGAGCACCTCGTCGGCAGTCTCCTGGCTGCCTTCCAGGGTGACCGCCATCGAGTGAAGTGCCGGTCGACGCTCGGGTTTGGCTGCTGTGACGTGGGCGTATGAGTGTGATTCGGTTTTTGGCTCGCGTGCTTCTGCCTGTATGGCTTCCACTATTCGGTCGGTTCCGGCGGCCACCTCGCCGGCCACACCCTCAATTTTGGTCTCGAGTACGCCGACGGCACGACCAGTTATCATGACGCCTTCTGTTGCGTAATCAAGTCCCGCCTTGACAACATCGATCTTGTCGATGACCTTATCGATGATGTCGGCACCGTTTTCGGAGCAGTTGTCGGTCATGTTCTGGAAACCAATGGAGACCTTTTCTTCCAGGTCAATGAACCGCGTCTTTATAATTGTCTCCACCTTTTCCAGCCTCTCCATTAGTTCCTCCGATGACTCGGGTGATGTAGGCGTGGTGTTTGCTTTGGAGGGCGGGACTGTTTTTGGCGCTGTTTCCAGAGTTGTAGACACTTGTCGGACTGGGTCTCCAGGAAAATCCTAATGTCCTTTCTCATCTGAGGGTAATCCTTGACTCTGGATGGTATATCTTCGAAGGTCTTCATGACCTCCTGGAGAAGTTTGTCGTTGGAGGACACAGCGTAGATGTCGGCCCGCTTAGTGTAAGCCTCCATGATGTCCACGGATCTTCTTTTTCTCTCTGGTCTCCGAATAAATGTTCTGGCAGCATCCGGCACCTGTCCAGACTTGCCTGCGGAGCTGGGGGTGGCGGCGGGAGCGACATTGCCCGAGGTCCCGGCTAACGGCAGTGGCGTTTCGGTATCTCTCCTGTCGTACCTCAGGGATATCCCCTTTGGCGCTTCGCGCGCTCCAGAGGGTCCCTCGGTAGGCGACGTTGACCCCTGTGGTCCGCCGGCACCGGCTCCCGGCCCTTTCCCTTTTACTGGGGTGCGAATTCCGAGTACCATTTTTGTCTTTCGACTTACTAATGTGTGTAAAGGGCACAGCAGTTAGGACTGGGAAAGTTGTCAGTTCTTAATAATACGAAAAATAAAATTAAAATATAGATAAAATAAAATAAAAATAATATAATCTACACTGCTATTTGCAGTTCCGTTTTTTCTCCTGTAAATGGGGAGTCAAGACTAAGCAGTAAAAATCCGCAATCCAAATTTTTCTATCTCACCTAGTTAGCGAGATATCGGTATTTAATTAGAAGGGGTGGGGGAGGGTTCAATCGGGAGGGGATGGGTTCCTCTTGTGCGACTTTAGCCGTGGTGTCACGACACCACAAAGGCTGATTTTGAGGTCTAAAGCGATGTAAGTCCTCTCGTTCCCGAGTTATGGCCCGTTGAAGGATAAGGGAAAGGATAATTTTGAAAGAAAAGAAAGGGGAGGAAAAGGGGAAAGATGAATGGGGATGGATACCTCTGTGTCGGTTTTCACCTTATGGTGTCTTCGACACCACTAAAGCTGAATCCGTGGTCAAAAAGTGCCTATCTGGTCTAGTTCTAGAGATATCCGATTTTAGGGATTTCTGTCGTACCGTACCGCGCCGTGTCGCAGGCCCTGCCAGGCAGATCTTCCAGGTGACCTAGCTGGGTCTGCCTTGGTCCGATTTTGGCGTGGGTGGGCTCTTTTGTTTGGTCTTGTTGAGCTCTTTTTGGTAGGCCAGGTTCTGGGTTTAACTTAGGAGAGGGGAGAGTGGGGGGGGGGAATTTGATGTGGAGGTTGGATAAGGTGTTTTTTGGCTGGGAAGAGGGTGGTGGTGGATTGGGGAGGATGTTAGGATAGGGGATGTTTTGGGGTGGGGATGGGGTGGTTTTTTTTTGGCGGGGAATATCCTGGAAATGCCAGTCTGGGTAAATACGTTATGACTGAGGGTCTCTTATTAACTGGTCACTCTAATTTTAATAAAAAAATTCTATAATTTTTTAATATGAATTTTTTATAGGGATCCTAGTCTAGGTCCAGACGGGCTGGGGGCTGGGGATGGGGTAGTTTATAGGGGTTGGGATTGGTAGCTTGGCTGCTCCCGAGCTCTTGTGAATATACTATACTTCGTATAGGATATTCACAAGAGCTCGGGAGCAGCCAAGCTATACTATACTTCGTATAGAATATTCAATCCGGTGTTATTTTTAGTCTAGCTCCAGCCGTTCCCGAGATACGAGGGTTTTTCTGGAATTAGAGGAGCGGTACTGTTCGGATACCGATTCGGTGTCGACTCGGCACCGATGTGGCTAAAGGAACGCCCGGGTTCAACTTCCACTATGCTAATTGATATGTTTGAGTTGGTGATAGGGAGAGGCTAAGGGAAAGACAGTGGGTAAGGGGTGAAAGGTAGTGGGGGATGTGAGGGGGTTGGGGATAAGGGGGTAGAGGATTTTGGCAAGGATTTTGGTCTTCTACAGGACAGACAGATCAATAAAATTTTTAAGGGTTGGCGAGCTAAAAAGGGGGTAAAAGGGGGTGTTTTTTATTCCTATCCCGCTCAGTGACCAGACGGGGCGGTGGTAACGGGGGGGGGGGGGGGGGGGAATTTTATCAGATTTTAGCTATCTCGAGCCGTTCCTGAGATATTGAGGTTTCCTAAAATTAATGGGGACAATTTCTAGCGGCTCGACTGATTTTATTTTTAAGAGAGGGGGTGTTTATAGGGGTGGGAATTGGTAACTTGGCTGCTGGTTCATATGAGAAGGGGGTTGCTGTGAAGAGTGATTGGAGGAGGCTAGGGGGTGACAGGGGATAGCGGGTGAAGGGAGTTTATTTAACGACCTGGTTGAGGGGCGGGAGATTATGATAGGGGTGTTTTGGGTTAGGGGTAGGGAGGGGTAAAATTACAAAGCAAAAATAACACGCTGGCCAATAACGACTAGTAAGTACTTTAAAATTATAGTAATGTCTTAATGACGTCAATTTGAAATACTAGACGGCTGTAAAATGGCCGCCGAGCGTCAGTGGCCGTGCGTTTCAGCCCGGGTTTGGGCTCGTATTTAAGGATTTAAATTCCCGTCCCATTTTCTTATTCTAAACATAAATAGTAACTAAAATAAAATATAATGCTAGGCTAAAAGAAAGAAATTATAACATAAAAAACAAAATTTTCGCCTTCCAACACCACGTAGGGTGCGACACACAGAGATTTCAATACTTCGATACAAGTTTGAAAACCTACTTTTCTATCTTGGCTATTTTCAGATTTTTAATTCTGTGGTTGGATAGTACGGTTTCCAAAAACAGTTATTCCGGTTTTTATTTTTAACTATGTTATTCCTAGGCCGAGATCTAGATCTTTTATTTAAATTTTAGAAAACACAAACTGATAAAAACAAAGTTATTTCAAAGCGTGAGAGCAATTTACTGTTTTAGGTTATCTTTAATTATAAGGAATACATTGATACTAATATTTTTGGAATTTTTTCTAATCTACGCTATTATATGGACAATAGAATTCTAATTTTACAAGGGTTGTGGGATATAAAATGTGAAAGTTAAAAATTTTTTGAAAAGCAGGATGTTTGAATTCTAACGGCAAATACCTTGTTTCTGTACTATTGTTCTTAGGATCTCTATGTAAATTTTCAGGTTGGCTGCCTGCTGCTCCGGGAAGCTGCCCAGGTCCTCAAAGCACCAAGATTGCACCTTCCAACTGGTTTTTTCATGCGTTTTTGCTGCGCGGCAAATTTTCGGGGTGGTTTGTACAGCAAGCTGAGGCCTGGGATCTCTTGGGAAAATTCTTGGAGTTTCCAGGAATGTCGAGGGCACTTATTCAGTCACTATGACACACTTTGTAGTCCGATTTCTCCTCGATTTAGAAAGGATGAGGGGTTTTCTTGTAAAAATTTGCCTTTTTTTTTTCCTCTCCGTCTTTGGAAAAAGTGTCGCGAAAAGTCCAATTTTAGTCCTAAAAATCCCAATTTTCCGTGGGATGTAGTCACTTAGTGCGACCTTGATTTGGTGCAAAGAAACTTAGGGGTCGTCGCGATAAATCGCAAGCCGCATTCGTTTCCCCGCAGCGTCAGACTTTTTCACCACTTTTTACTGCCTTTTCTCCGCCGCGCTCCAGAAAAAGGTTTGGTACACTCCTTCAAATACGGCCAAAAAATCTAGAATTCCTGGGGGGTGTACCCACTGAGGTGGCGAATGCTGGTGTCAAATATAAAACAGGGGTCGTCGCGACAAATCGCGCGCCACACGTCACTTTATAGTTTGTTTATCACTTTTAAGGTTATAAAACACAGTTTTTTGGTCACAAAATTTTTGCCCAATGTCCGATTTTGATTTTGATGTCACTGTTGTGTTGCCCGCACTTGCCCGCAACTTTTAAGCTATAGTTGGGGTTTTTCACGTAAAAAAGGCTTCAATCTCGATTTTTAAGGTGCGGAGCGCGCAAAAACGTGACCGTACAGGCGCGTGGCTCGCGGGTGACTTTTTACTTGTTGATTGCAACTGTTCTGTGTAAATGGGATTTTCAGGATCTATATCCATTGGCATTAGCTGAAAGAAAACGTTTTATTAATGCATGCTTAATACACTTTTATGATATATATTTTTTTCAAGGACATAACAGCTTGAATCTTGAAAGAAACATTCTGATGTTTCTTTCAAGATTCAAGCTGTTATATCAAAAATTGAATCACATGAATCTTGAAAGAAACATTCTGATGTTTCTTTCAAGATTCAAGTGATTCAATTTTCAGTCAGTTCTTGTTCTTGATGCACGAAGTCAATGCACTGAACTCAACACTTCATTAGTTTCCGGCTATATAATATTATATTATAATCAATCGCAGTAGTGTTGTAGTGATATGGTATTTCTTTGGCAGTTTGAATCAACTCATTCGCTATAATTATAATGCTAGTCGGTTGTACGTCTTGTTTCGATTCGTCGCTGCATCCATATAATGTTTTTCATTGTCTTGAATTAGTCCTTGTTCTTTAGTAACAGAGTTTGATTCAGTGGAACTCAACGTTACAGTTGCCATATTTCGATCGGTAAAATCAAAATTTGGAATCATTTCAGTGCTTTGAGTCAATTATGGGGTTGGAATTGATGTGGTTGATGCTAAAGAATATATGGCTTCATTGTTGTCTAGAATAACCTTAGTATTTTGAGTAATTCTTGGTCCCTACTCTTGTTCTTGGTAAAATGGTGTCAATGTATTGGAACTCGACGCTACATTTGTGTCCGGTATTGTCGGGTTTGACGCATTTGGTGCACATCTCAACTTGGACACCATGCTCAATTGGTGAACTTAGCAACTGGTGCACTTCTCATATGGTACATTTCGCAACTGGTGCACTTCTCAATTGGTGCACTTCGCAAAAGGAGCACTTTTTAAGATGAGTGGAGATTTGGAAAAATTGACTAATAATGAAAGAATCTTTGGTTTTGCGTAGGTAAATTTCTTAAAAATGAAGGAGAAAAAATGGTTCCAACCAATTCTAGCTTTCATCTTTCTTTAAAACTATCTGATAAATTTCAATTTTTACAGTAAAATCATAGTAAAACCTAATAACTCGTATGAAATACTCTTCACAAACAAAAATGTACACTTACCTCCTTAACGATTATTAGCACAATAAATCACGATGAAAACCAACGCCGCACAAGTTTTACTTCGCCATATTTAATTGAAAAGACTGACACTGAATGTCACTTGTTAAAATGTCCAATCGAAGTTTTTGCTTTCAAATTGTGGAGTTGCCATTTCCGTAAAACTATTTTTACCTTTATTTTATGCCATAGAAATTTAATGAGTCCATGATAGGGTATTTGTCGATTCACGTTCACAGTATGTATACTCGAAGCATTTTAGTTCATAGAGCTGGTAGCTGGTGACACTATGTATACTCGTAGTACTGTAGTACATACAGCTGGTAGCTGTTGGCATTATGTATACTCATAGTAGGTACCTTAGTACATATAGCTGGTAGCTGTGTAACTAAATCCAACATGGTTTGGTCTTTTTCTAGGTGCTGAATGTGTAGACAACAAAAAGTATTTAGGCCCTTTGACTGAAGCGTTGGATGATTCCATAATAAGGGCTCTAGGCCAGACTTTATCCACAAAAAGGGAATATGGGCCAGAAATTCATATGAAACTGATAAAAAGGGTTGAAAGTATTATTAATAAAATACTTAAACAAGATATGAAAGATGAACTTGTAAAGAAATAATTGATACCCACTAACATCAACGTTCTTGATGCTTAACAAGAAGCTGGAAAGACTGCTAAATGAAGCTATGAAGGCCCGAGACTAGCGAGTTGAAGAACGCTAACAACAGATTGGTGTTGCAAAAGCGGCCTTGTTGTCAGCTACAGACAAATTGATTAAAGGTGATGTTGACAAAATAAATCTAATTTCAACAATCAGTGATGTCACACGCTTATTGACAGACCGCCATCATCAAGACACAGTCACCAGAAAGAAGCTAAAAAGGGTCAGTTTTCCTTTGTCTGACATCGAGTTGGGGGTTGATAATTTTTTTACAGATAGGTTACATTATTATTAGCACACTCGCAAAGTTTGAACATGCGAAGACGCGCAGTTTTTGAGAATTCTAGATTTTAACTAAATTTCCTCGGAATTAAAAAAATAAAAAACTCGAAAAAAGTGGGGGGGGTGTCACAACTTTTCCTTTTAAGGGGGTGTTGTACCCCTCCCCCCGCTTAATTCGATGTCAGACAAAGGAAAGTCGTACCGAGAAAAAATTAATGATAATGTCAAATCTGCCACAGCCATTAAAACATCAGCCGGCACCATCTTAAAACTAAACAACCCTAATAGAAAAAATGCCACATCTTATCGACCAAATCAGTCACAAAATTATCCCAGGAAACAGGGAATCTTCAGACTTCAGACTTTCTTTGTAAATTGTAAATTTCCAAAGACGTAAAGATTCTCCAGACAAACTTTTACTCTTCGTCTATTGAAAATAAAGACAGTCTTACTCTCTCTGTTTCGACTTCGACTCCAAAAATGCGACTGAATGTTGAACATTCCGAAGATGCGCAGATTTCAATTCCAAGCTGTCCGGATTCTACTCAGCAATATGAAACTATTGATTAAAATTATGACTCGGAGGACGAACAACAAGAACTTTATGATATTTCTGATCATCAAAATGAAAATGCTCAATCTGAATCTGAACCTGAATTGATATCAAACTGATGCAGATATTAAACCTGAACAGGAGCGATATAATCTGAGAAACAGATCAATGACACAACGACCACAACGGCATGATGACTTCATACTGGCCGCTGTAGCTGAAATAGAAAATTTACGGAAGGATCCATAAACTTACAAACAAGCTATGGAATCACCCTACGAAGAAAAATGGCTTGAAGCTATGCTATATCAGATAAATTCACTTCATGAAAACCAAACTTGGAACTTAGTGAATTTGCCTAAAGGAAGAAAAGCATTGCCATGCAAATGGATCTACAAACTTAAAACGAATCTAGATGGTTCTGTCGACAAATTTAAGGCAAGAGTAGTTGTGAAAGGTTACTCTCAAGACCAAAGTGTAGGCTGCGATACAACTTTTAGCCCTGTGGCACTATACGAGCAATTATAGCGATTGCAGCGAAAGAAAATCTAAAACTACGACAGTTTGATGTGGCAACAACGTTTCTTAATGGGTCTGTCGAACAATCTAAAGGCTTTAACGACGGAACTAAATGCGTCTGCAAGCGCAGCTTATATGGATTAAAACAAGCACCGCGATGCTGGAATTCGTGGATAGCCCGATTCCTAGATTATGACGGCTTTCAACAAAGTGAAGCAGATCTCTGCCTATTCTTATGAATTAGAGGCCAGTCCAAAGTCTTAACTGGAGTTTATGTCGACGATGGACTTGTGTTTTCAAATACGACCGCCGTAGCTGACGAGTTTATCGAGGAACTGAATACCAGATTCAAGATTACTTTTAAACATGCCTCCTATTTCGTGGGCGTGGTGATTAAAAAAATAACACTGTCAACAAAGTTATACAAAGAAGGTTCTTGGAAAGTTCGGTATGCTGAATAGCAAACCAACACCCATAATCAAAGAAAGCATCAACGATGCAGAACCGAGTGTACAAGACACCCCTGCATTTCGCTACAGACAGGCCGTTGGAGCTCTTACATACTTGGCAGTGAGTACAAGGTCCGATATAGCATATGCTGTTGGCAGAGCGTCGAGAAGCCTGGAGACACCTAAAGCAAGTGACGTGATGCTTGTCAAACGGATCTTTCGTTATTTAACCACAGATAAAGGCTTGGTTTACAGACACACAGAAAAGTCATCCAGAAACCTACTCTGTTTTTCTGACTTAGACTTTGCAGGAGATTAACCAACAGGACGACCAACGTGGATGGTCTGCTTACTCTCAGGAGCTGCTATAGGCTGGAGAAGTGGAAGACAGACGACTGTATCGATTTCATCCACCGAAGCAGAGATTATCGCTGGTAGCGCAATTGCCAAGAAATATTGTGGTTGAATGGCCTATTTAAAGGTTTAGTCACCTTAGAAAAACCTGAACTTTACTTGGACAAGGAGTCGGCTATAAAGCTATCTCATAATCCAAAATATGAGTACCACAAACATGCGAAACAGAAACACTTATGTGTTTAGAACGTTTCTGGTAGCTCTCAAGCATCTTTTTGTACGTGAGTGTGTTACCAACGGAAAACTGCTAGTGAAACAAGATTCATCCTCGAATCAATGTGCAGATATGCTGACCAAGCCGCTTTTTGGTCCAAGATTGGAAGAATTAAGTGTAAAATTTGATTGAAAAGAATTTCTAAATAGAATTCACAAATTCTCAAAAGTTCAGAGGGTGTGAAGAGACTGTATGTCAATCTTCATTGTCTATATCTACCGTTGCTACGGTTACCTTCTAACAGTTATTTTTTCCTGTTTAATTGTCTTCTATGTGCTATATTATAAAAACTTTTTGAATCTTTAATCTACAATAATAACGCTTGACAATTGAATATTCCTTTATTTCAAACTCAAAAACTTATTTGTAAAATACTTACATGAAAATTTGTTTGGAAAGAAATCTGTTATCTGTCACTTCAATTTGACACACGAGCTACAGATTTTAGTTTTGAGTCGAAAGATTATACGAATATTTTTGGTCGTCATACATTTCTTACCATAGTTTGCATGAAATGGTACTCTTAAATTTTGTCGGATAGTGTCTATAATAAGTTTTTTATAGTGTCTCTGTCAATTTCAGCAAAAATATAATTTTTATTGAAATATTTACGTCTTCTGCTTGAATATTGCTTGAAATGCTTAATAAACTACAGGTCATAATTATGTAAAATTTTAAAGTAAAGAAAAAAAGACCCATTTATTTTAAGTTATTATAAAACCCGTATTTTACAGTAATAGACACTGAAAAAAGCCAACACATAATAACGCTTGACAATTGAATATTCCTTTATTTCAAACTCAAAAACTTATTTGTAAAATACTCACATGAAAATTTGTTTGGAAAGAAATCTGTTATATGTCACTTCAATTTGACACACGAGCCACAGATTTTAGTTTTGAGTCGAAAGATTATACGAATATTTTTGGTCGTCATACATTTATTACCATAGTTTGCATGAAATGGTACTCTTAAATTTTGTCGGATATCTGTCAATTTCAGCAAAAATATAAATTTTATTGATATATTTACGTCTTCTGCATGTATATTGCTTGAAATGCTTAATAAACTACAGGTCATATGTAAAATTTTAAAGTAAAGAAAAAAAACACCCATTTATTTTAAGTTAATATAAAAACCGTATTTTACAGTAATAGACACTGAAAAAAGCCAACACAATAACATTCAATACATTCGTTCACGCAAATTGTCTATGAATTCCAACTTCTTGTATGCGTCCGCAAATGATATAGAGTAGGGTCACAAATGTAACTACGTTAAATTTACGTTCGTTGCCGAAGTTACGTTTCGGAGAAAGAGAGTAGACCTCCAGTATAGTTTTTACATTTCCTAAAAACACAGGACGGCATTTTTTTTGCTTTTTGACGAAGTTATTCACACAAGTTATTTTAATATCACGTACACCCGCGGCACAGGTTGGTACGCGACTAAACGGACCGCCGGCAATTTCCTTGTATGCATGTTGCCACTACAGAGCGCGGGTAACGTATCGCATGCTTCATGGAATACTGACTTAACTCAAAAAAGACGTTTTTTTGGGAAGCTTGTATTGTGAGCGAAGGATTAACTATTGATGGGATCTGAGTAAAAAAAAACTAGTTTTTTTTTTTTTTTAAATATTATGAATAGTACATTCTAACTCAAGACAGTGTTTTATGAAAAGTAAAGCAAATATTTTAAAATGCAAATGTTTCATTGAGTTTTAAGCTTGTTTCAGTTTAAATAATTTATTATTTATGATGACTAATTCAGTATTTAGTCTGTATTTGATTACTTTAGGAAAACATTTTGAGATTGGGTCACTTTATTCAAATTTGTAGACCGTGTATAAACTTAATATTGGAGTTTTATTAATATCAAAAGAAAATTTAAAATTAAATTAAATATAATCATCAATCTTTTATTAAAGCTACCTTTACAAATAGCAGATAAACTTTACAAATTTAAGGTACTTATCAGTCTTATTTATAGGTTTTACATAATTATAAATCAACATAAAAATCAAGTTGGAGAATTACTCCATTTCAGTAGGTATACAATAAAACGGAATAAAAAACAAAGTTCTAAATTATTTTAAAAAACACACATTGGTGATCCAACCTAATTAAAGCAATGTCTGAATCAACTTTTGTTAACTGTCAATAAAACATAAAATAAAAAACTTCTAGAGGAAACATTTTAATTAACTTTGGCATATAACCAGTAATTAATCAACGTTAAGGTAGGTATACTATTAAATAATTGTGTTCTATAAGTCCGAATAAAAATTTGGGATATTTTTTTTTGTTATTAGCTCTCTTAGATCTTTCTTTATATTCTCGCTAAGTTTTTGCCTTTGTGTGTAGACATTAGTTGGTACAATTTCACCCAGAGGAATTATTGAAGTGAAAACTTCTTTAGCCGCGTTGTGCACTTTTGTGATGGGTAAAAAATGTTGAACTCGCGTCAGGTCACGTGTCCTGATCGAAAATTCGTAAGACGGATTGACATTAGGTTACGAAGAAATTTGAACTTTATGACATCTGTCATTTAGTTTGGGTTTCCAAAATTGGATGATTATCTTACGCACAAACAAAACCTTCGGTTCTCCAGAGAGGTAAAATTCGTAAGACGGGTTGTAAGAGTTCAGAAGAGTTAAATGTTTTACGTAATATAAGTTGCCATGTTTGTGTACGATAGCGCAATAAATGAATATGGTCGTAGCGACCTACAAAAAGCAACTCACTACAAAAAAACTACTACAGCGCCATCAATGACACGACGGAAGAAGTAACATCAATTTCCTACATCGCGCAAGCAGATTTTACATCGACTTATGACTATATACAGAAACCCGACAAGAACTGTCGGGCAGTTGCCCACCAGACATAACACCTGTCTGGTCGGAGGATCCTCCCTTTTCTAAGGAGTATCGAGGAACTTTACACCCTGTTCCTCATACCCCTAAATGGTGTTTTGCCACATAAATGATAGTTCCTACTTTTATTCTGAGCAATTCGTGCAAAATTATTCCCTAACCATTCCAAAATATTTAAAATGCACAACGTTAATATACAAGTTTTCACTTTTGCCGGCACTCCCGGAGTGCAACCGTTTGTTTTTTTTCTTCCTTTTATTTCTGACGGTCACTTCCTGGTATTCGCTATCTTTGTAAGAGGTTTTATTGAAAAAAGAAAGAGGTGTATCTTTGCACACTCTAATAACCTTTAAATATTTCCATAAAATAGTTCCTCCGTCTTTCGTTTGATTGAAATTAACACCCCAATCTTCTTGAAGTTATTTAAGTCTAAAATTTACTCATATGTCAGTTCATGAACTGATAATTTCTTGCCAGGGGGCTTAGGCTGACCCCACATTTGGCGTGCGCGATCCTCGGGCGTGCGAGTAGCGTGAGCGCCGCGCGCGCGCGCTGCGTGAGCGTCGGGTGTTGCCGCCGTGTGACGTGTGTGAGGCGCGGCGTGCGCGCGTCGCTGGCCTTGGCGTTTAACGGTTTAACCCCCTTCAGACAAGTCAGTCTCAATTTTTGGCCAGTGCCGTGTTAGCACACGTCGTTGCGTTACTGTTCTACAATTACTAACAAAATGGACTCAGACGGGAAACACTACTGTAAGCTTTGCCACTGAAAAGAAATAAGACATGTAATAAAAAGACTAAACGCCTCTGGCAAGATACATTATGGTCTTCTTGTTCACAAGAAAGTGATTACTATATTTTGTATTGCAGACATATAAAGAATAGTGCATTTTTATGATTATTTACGAATGCCGAGGGCAACATTCAGTGAACTTTTAGAAATAATTGAAAGTGATATTCAGTGCCAAAATTCAAAGTTTAGACTTCCTGTGACACCTGACGAAAAGCTGGTTATAACAATAAGGGTAAGAATGAATGGAAATGTAGAATGAAACACTAGACGATATTCAATAATTGATATACTTAATCATGCAAAATTATCCTTGTACTGTTTGAAAATTAAAACGTGTTTATTCATGTAGTTAAAAAAAGTAACACTTATGAACGTCGTCGTTACATTAGCGCCAAGTAATATTATAATACAACATGTAATTTTTTTTCTAATTATCCCCGTAATCATCGCCAAATATATTGTCAAAAATTGATTCTTGTGTTGAATCACTGAGATGCGAATGCGCAGGCGATGAAGTGTTCAAATTTTGAGATGTTGCTAATGCTAATGTATGTGATGAATTAGAAGACGAATCCGTAGACGTAAAATAACCAGGACTACCATAATTACTATTTTGGCCCGTTTATTTGGACATCTGCACGTACTTTTTAATAACTCCCATTATTTCCATTTTAGCGTCCATTTTCAAATCTGAGTTTATGGCACTAAAATCATCCAGTAATGACTTAAAAAAATTGTAATCTGGATATATTTCCTCCTTTTTGTTCATTCTTGCAGTTAAAATTTTTATTAGTTTCTCAGGCTTGTCGTCTTCGACACTTTCTCTTCTAGAATACGGACAAGAACCCTGGCTTTCTTTTTGTAATTTTGCCTTCGGTCGAGTATTTGATAATGGGTTAAGAAAAGACAAATAAGGTGTATAAATATAGCCTCTGCCCGTGGTTGTTTCTGACCCACTTTTTGTTTTTACTGTTATGTCTTGTGTTACAATCTCTACCGCCTTTCCATTTTTTTTTTTTGTAATTTCGCAGCTGAAACAAAAATTATACATTTCATTAATATTTGTTTCTTTCAGTTATTTAGCTACTGGAGCTTCATTCAAAGATTTACAATTTTCAAAGCAGTCGTATCACCATCTTTTGACTGAGCGTAATGGACATAATTTGGTTTGGTCTGCGTCGATTTATTTGAAGTACTAGTTAGTCTTCTTTTACATGAAATAATTTTTCTTTTAAGTGGACACAAAATTGAATCCGACGTAGGCTGCGATTCTTCATTACTTGACATGACGTACGTCCACTCCTTCAGAACTTAAGACAACAACTGGACGTGGACTGTTCGAATTTCGAGGAGCAACTGAAGAGGATCGGTACATAACAATCTAGGGATGTGTGGCTTAACCCATTCCTTGCCATTTGAATTTTAAAAACATCGCCTGGGTGCCACTTAATATTTTTAATGATTACAATAGAAAATACGTTATTAAATGTGTTTTTTAATTTAAAAAAACCCTAAATAAAATAAACCCGCCCAAAAATGGTAAACGCAGCAAATGCGTTGGTGGCACTGGTAAAAGAATTTAAATCGTAAGTGCCATTCAACACACCATTTGCGTTGAGGTTTGGATAGTATTATGCAATATGTTCTGGGAGACTGCTGATGCCCGAAATGTCAATATTATTATTACTATTATTAATATACTTGCCTTTGTTCTCTTTATTCATATAATCTATGTTTATTTATAATTTAGTATTAATATTTCCTACTAATATTACAAATGCGAAACATTGTGTTAGGGTGTTTGTTACCGTACCTTTGCACTGCCGAAACATTTATAGAAAAACATGTTGTGAACGCATTATGCCGTCGCTGCCAGAATTCATTTGATAGTTACTAACAAGTGCCCTTGGCCATTCGCATTATATTTTACTTGTTATGTGCGCCAAATTTCATGCAGAATCGACGATTTTATGGATTTCAGGTAAGTAAACAAAAGTTTAGTGGATAAATAGGTTGAAATTATGACAAAACAAAAATAATATAAATGAAGATATAATTATATTATTATGAAAAAAACATGATCGAGGTTGGAAGGAGAAAGGGGAGGCCTTTGCCCAGCAGTGGGACACAAAACCAAACTAATAAAAAAAAGCAATAAGTCAATTATAGTCTTATGCAATCTTTTAAGATTTAATTGTGAAGTGGGTGTTCTTTGCAAATAAAAAACGAGTGTTCGATTTTATTTCAACATTAATCTTTATATAATAGGCAGTTTTTAAAATGCATCTATAACTATATCGTCTAAATGGTCAGGTCTATGAAAACCATCCCCGTGTCTACCTATTCCCAAATACCATATTATGGATATGACATGGGCACAACTTCCGATAGTTCATCTACCCGTGAGACATGTACAATAGTATTTTATAATGGAGTCTTTGCCTTTCTTTGGGAAGTGACTGCTGCACACGTCCTCTAAGCAGCCATACATTATTTTGCTGAACATTGCACTGCTGTAAGTCATTTAAATTGTTTTCACGATATATTTCAATCGTGTACACACCAGCATCCCGTAAGTTTTCACTAGTGTATGACCTGACAAGTTTCATTTGATAAGAGCCCAAGGAAATCATTAATATATCATCTTCCTTTAGCTGGGGAAAATCTTCTAAATCAGTCAAATTAGCTTCCATACTTATGAAAGCTACCCTTTGTCTGTTTAGGTTTTTCAGTGTAACATAGTTAAACAAAAGATTTAGTGACTTGATTTTCTCATTTATAATATTCCAAATATTATGACTAAGCCGGTGGTCTGTGGCTACTTTAAAAAAAGCATTTATAAGAGATGCCGCAATTTTAAAATCAACGAAAATTTGTGGCAATGCTCTCTTAAAATAATCTTGGCGTAATAGTTTAGAACTATTTTTAAACCTGCCATTCACCGGTACTTTCGTTTCTATCTTTTGTTGGAGGAATATGTGGTTCATATCCCAATGATTGGAGATCTACTACACTATTACTGAAATCCCTATCTAAAATGAAAACATCGTTCTGATGAAACAACATTAGCACACAAGCTTGTCATAATCGACGCATGACTTGTTGTTGCAGCGTATGGACCAAGAATATCTATTATATAACCGTCACTGCATACCATTAAGAATGGTTTCAATAGATTTTGAAACTTGTATAACCATCGTAAAGGTCAAACGCTGAAAGAGAAAGTTACTACTTTTCTCTATATAAACATATGCTCCATCACATATTACTATATCTTTTGTGTTTTCTTTATTACTACATATCACTTTTGGTAAAAACAAGTTCTTTTGAAGCATGTTTTGCCATTGCCTTTGCTGGAAATATTATCCATACCTAAATGAACGTTTACAAAATTGATTACTAAATGGTATCTAGCTAATGCTAATTTTCTCTCCAAGGTCCTGCGTGACGTATTAAACAAAGAAGCTAACCATTCGTTAGACTCTCCTGTTCTAAGTTTCGATAAAAATGCTCCGATCACGGTGCGCGAACGATTAACAGTTTGTGTCGGAGTTTCTTCCAATACTGTATTGAATTGGGCGATGGGGAGTCCAGTTTAAAAAAAAAGATATGGTTGTCACCTAATGATTCCAATAATTCGAAATCGAATCTCGATCTTCGGTTAACAGCAAATATTAGTATATTGAACATGTCTGTGAAATGAGCAACATTAGTTCAATGCGAAATAAAAAAAAACATTACAATTCTCACGTAGTGAATGCCATTCATTACTTTCCAGGTGATGTACAAACGTTGTGAACAAAGTACGTTTACAATAATCGCGTTAGGAATTCTGTGACGTTCAACATTGTGAGCGGGATCTTGTGGTCTTCACTCGTCACTTCTTGACAATCGCGACAGAAATATGAAGTGTCTTTTCTGACTTTTTTTAAATCCAGCACTGCCTACACCGACGTCGTAAAATTTTTCTCGTTGTGCTATCATTCTTACGAGAACATTGTTGAAGAACGTGCACTTGATATTTTGGAACTGAACCTCGCGTTACCGTCTTTGAGCCGAAGTCTGAGTGAGCACGAGCGGAAGGGGTGGTGGTGTTTGTATCTGGTATGAGGAAGGTGGAAGCCAACTACACTCAGCGTCACAAAAATCGCACCTCTCCGAAAATAAGTTTCAAGCAAGTCCCGCCATCAACGTATGCATTAAACCCTATTAATATTGGTATCAATTGAAAGTATGTTTAACGACCTTTAAATTAACAACAGTTAGAATTCCTAAACACAACAGATCTCATTAGCGCGTAACGTTAAAGAAAATGTTGTCAAAATACGCATTACAACGGCCACTAATTGCACCTCCCTACAAGGGTATAAAACGGGCGACCCGGGTCAAATGTGAGTCATTCGCTATCCAACCTTTGAAGTGAACACACGTGAACAGCTGCAGCAAGAAAAATACCCCAGAAGATGGATACCACAGCAGATGAAGCCGCTCAAGTCATTGCACTACTGCAATCAGGGATGCGGCAATGTGATGTTGCTCGGCAACTGAACTTGAGTCGTTTTTCCGTTCAACGAGTGTTCCAACGCTTCCAAGAGACTGGTGGCTATATCCGAAGACGTGGATCTGGAAGACAACGGTGCACATCCGAAAGAGACGATCGCTTCATTGTTTCAACGTCTTTACGTAATCGGTTCTCCAATGCTGTTGAGCTGCAACAACAACTGCGATCAGCTCGCAGAACTTCTGTCAGCGTCTCCACGATTAGAAGAAGAATGAAGGAGAAGAAAATTGCAGCTCACAGGGCTGCTACAGGGCCAAAATTGACTGCACAGCATAGGAGAGACCGGTTGCAATTTGCCCGTAACCATGTGGATTGGACAATAGACCAATGGAGGGCTGTACTCTTCTCGGATGAGACGAGGGTGTGTCTTTTCTGCAACGACAGGCGTAGAAGAGTGTACAGGAGGCAAGGGGAACGATTCGCACAAGCCTGTATTCAAGAGACAGTGGAATACGGGGGTGGCTCGTGCATGTTCTGGGGCGGCATGTCAATCGACGGCAAAACGAACCTTGTGTGTGTTTCTCGGACTGGAAGTGCTCGCGGGCAAGGGTCGCTGACTGCTCCTCGGTACATAACAGAGATCTTAGAGGAGCAGGTTGTCCCTTATGCGGGTTTTGTTGGCAGTGGGTTCACGTTAATGCACGATAACGCCCGCTGTCACACCGCATTAATTGTAAGAGACTACCTGCAAGAAGTTGGGATCCCTGTTATGCGCTGGCCGGCGCGAAGTCCAGACCTGAACCCTATCGAGCACCTTTGGGATGAACTGAAACGGCGAGTACGGGCACGTGATCCTGCCCCTACCACTCTCCAAGACCTCCAAGATGCCGTCGTTGCAGAATGGGACAACATTCCTCAAGAGACTGTTGTCACATTAATTAGGTCCATGAGAGAACGCATGGAAGCTGTCATCAGAGCTAGGGGGGGTAACACTAGGTTTTAAGTTGATTTTATGGACTTTTTTAAAATTTTCACTGTTAAAATAAAATTTAAGTTTTTAATCATTTGCATTAGCGTGTTTTTTTTATTCCCTGGCAAACAAAAAACCAAAAATTTATTGATTTATTCTGAAATTTAAATAAATTGCCTTTCCAATGATACCTTATAGTCATGTGTGTACCATTGATTAATAGGGTTAAAATGACTTTGAAGGGAATTCTTAAAGAGGTGCGATTTTTGTGACGCCGAGTGTATTTGAGGGTTGTGAAATGGAAGGTTGAGGTGACGAAGTCAGTTGTGGAGTTTTTGCCAAAGAAAATGAGTGTTATTTTATCGTCTATTTTGCAGCTATCTTCGTACTTTTCTTGGCGGCTCAATGTCTTTTCTTCTAAATTTTACGATTCTTTGAGCAATACTTTTTGTTCAGGCGTCGAGTTTTTGTATTGTAAATGAAATATTTTACTATATATTATACTTTATAAAAAGTACAATATCTACGTGCTTCTTTATTATTTTTATTTTCTTTAAAGTCTATGAAAAGATCAGAAATTGTTTTCCCACCATCAATGTATTCACGAGTAGAATATTGCCTAACGTAATGGGATTCAATTCTTGGAATTGCGTCTATGAACTGTTTGATATCGTTTAGTAGTTGTTCGTCAGCCCTTACATGGTAGCAACCATGACCATGATCTGAGAGGACAGCACAGCAGTGCTGTCCTCTCAGATCTTGTGCAAGAATTCCATGTGCATTTATCTTGCTTTTGACAGTACGTATAACGCGATCAGAAATATCCTAGGTTTTTATAAAATAGCACATTGTGTATTAGGGGCGGTAAGTAAGGAATTACGATCGAGGCTCTAGAAGAAGCCCAAAGTCGAAGACTGAGGGTTTTCTGAGTCTAGGTTCATAATTCCCGTACCGAACGTGAAACATACAATGTTTTTCATCACATTTGCGAGTAAATAATTATGAATTATAGCTTTAATACACACGTCAGCACAACTATTATTACGAAATACGTGAACTTTTTTAAGCGGATGGCGGGCTTCACCTACAACACAGATTATACAAATGTTTGTGTGTTTGTGTAAACTCCTTGCTTGAACTTGCATGACATATGTGCAGTGCATAAATTAAAAAAAAAAAATACCGCCTTAAGGTTTCATGGCAAAAAAAGCCCGAGGGTTTTATATGAACAAGGTCCAGCATCTTTTTCGACCTATTGGATGACATTATCAACCTAAAACATAAATAGTAATATTTATGCCCCATGCACAAATAAAAAACTGTACGCAGAATTTACACTAACAATGACGAACATAAAATGTTTACTGGCAATGAAAAAATTACGCATTATATTACATTATTATTTGGGCTCTTAAGTAACAGGAACTTTTAGTAGTAAACAGGCTTATATTTGAATGTTAAAAAGTGTTACCTTTAATCACTACATAGTATAGAACAAAGTCGCTTACCGCTGTCTGTCCCTATGTATGCTTTGATCTTTAAAACTACGCAACGGATTTTGATGCGGTTTTTTTTATTAGATCGAGTGATTCAAGAGGAAGATAATACATGCATAATATAGTAGAGAAACACTGATAATTTTAGAGGTTTCTAATGTGATGACATTCTGTAGTATATCTAGTATCAGCATTGCACCCGTACGAAGCCGGGGCGGATCCCTAGTATTGTATAAAGGAGAATGGGCAAAATGGTACCCGGCTCCAATAGATATGATTGTAGTGTCGTTATAAGGTCTTACCAAGAGGAACAATATTTACTATAGCCGCGAGTCTCAAATCTGATTACGTTTGGAGATTAACGACAGTCCTACTGACTAATAAAAACCCTGTTCCTTCGGTTGCCCTTTGCGTTCCAGGGCCACGGTAACCTGTTTAGACCGTCCCGTGGCCCCGGCGATAAACATACATTTTTTTATTTTATTTTATGCTCTTCGGGAAACTTACAGCTAATAAAAACAACGTTCCAAAACGATACGGATTTGAAGGCCGTTTACAAGTTTCCGCAGTTAAACGCAGTAATAACAAAAAAAAACAACAAAAGAAAAAAGTAGGTACAAAATAACTACTAAAACAAGTTACGAGAGACAATTAACTACAAACTAAAAATTTAAATTAATAACTAAAAACTACAATTCAGATACAAACAAATCACTTCTCCGTAAAAAAGCTTTTTACTAATAAATGCTTGAGCCGAGAAACACTGGTGTTGAAACTGTCTAAATCATGTTCACTAGTGAGTTTATTAAAACTTCTGCTCGCACGGATCAGAAACGAATTCTGCCTGTACGCGGACTTGGAATGAGGGACATGCAACAAACTGGGTTTGCGAAACGTTTTGCAGTGTGTGACCAATCCTAAACTACCTAACAGCTCAGGGCAATCTACAGTACCATTTGTGATTTTAAATAAGTATGTCACATCAGCAATGTGTCTGCGCTCATACAGTGGTAAGATATGAAATCGCTTGCACCGCGCTCTATAATTGGGAGTATATTTCCTAGTTTTATACTGCAAGAAACGTAGGAACCGCTTTTGAATTCCTTCAATTCTGTCTATATAAATATTATAACTAGGGTTCCACACTTGTGAGGCGTACTCCAAGTGGCTGCGGACAAAAACACAATAAAGGATTTTATTTTTATAAGTTTTAAGGTTTTTAAAATCAGCTGATAACCATAGTATGAATCCAAGTGCTTTATTGACAATGTTTTCAAAATGAGCATGTGACACCCAGGTCCCTAATAACACTTATCCTAGTTATATTAGTATCACATAACTTATACTGAAACATGATTGCATGTGGTTTGCGTGTGTAGGTACTAACAAAACATTTAGAGACATTAGGCTCGAGTTTATTAAGGAGACAATAATTTTGAAATCTATCTAGATCCCGCTGTAAACTAAGACAGTCGGAAAGTTCTGACATACGGCATAAAATTTTCGTATCGTCAGCGTAAAGGATCATTTTGGAACGAGTAAAGCACAAACCAATGTCATTTATAAAAATAATAAAAAGCAAAGGACCTAAAAGGGATCCTTGTGGTATTCCCGAAGGTATTTTAACAGTTACAGAACTTTATCCATTCAGCACAACTGTCTAACAGCGATTCTCAAAATATGAGTTAAACTAACTGAATAGATCACCTCTGATACCCACTGCAAGCAGCTTACGCAACAAGAGAACGTGGTCTATACGGTCAAATGCCTTGCTATAATCAGTATAGACAACATCCACTTGAGAGGGTTCAGACATAGTGGAGGATAAGTAGTCGGAACAGATAAGCAAGTTCGACACAATAGACCTGTTTTTTAGGAAGCCATGTTGATAGTCGCTAAGAGATTGTTTAATGGCACTATGAACTGACGCGTAAACAACTTTTTCTAAAATCTTCGAAAATAGACAAAGCTTAGATATTGGCCTATAGTTTCCAACATTGCCCTTAGGGCCTTTTTTATGGACGGGGGTAATAAAAGCTGTTTTCCAACTTGCGGCACCACTCCCTCACTAAGAGAACGACGGAATATTAGGGTAAGCGGTAAAGTTAAGCTTTGAGCGCTTCCGTTTCGCAGACTTCAATAGAGCTTATATCAGAAGTAGATGTTTGATAAAGACAGTTCATGTCGCCATCCAACTGAGTTACACCGGGAATAGTATTCTGGAGAAAGTTTAACTTAAAAACTTCGCAACATCACCTTGTCCTGACGACCTCTGCCCATCCTTCATAACCGATGGAAAAGTGCATGAAGACTTTTGCTTGCTTTTGACGAAAGACCAAAATGCTTTAGGCGATTTAATAATACTATATTCTATTGTCTCAATGTTACTGCCGTACATTTCTTTTTCTAATAATTTTGCACGATTTCGCAAAGTTAAAAAAGATTCATAGTCTGATAAATTTCCATATTTCTTATACTTGGAGTGATATTTAAATTTTTCTTTAAGAATTTTAATTAGAGGGGTTTTATACCAAGGGGGGTAATTAGACATGGATTTGATGATTTTAGTTGGTATGAAAGTTTCACTAATGTTGTTTAGTCTGACGTACAACAATGACTGGGCATCTTCCACTGACCCTTTGGCGAGATCACAGCGCCAGTCGAATTTTTCAAGTTCATTAATTATAGAAGCAAAATCGGCTGATTGATAGAGAAACTTTTTTCTTAGCTGCGATGGGAGCGCATGATACTCAACAAAACCTACAAAAATACTAAGAGCTGTATGGTGAAGGTCTTCAGGAACAAGAGAGTCAGAGCATTTATCAACAGTTAAGTGATTGTTATAAAAAAATTAGGTCCAACACCCGTTCATTAAGATTCCTATCACCGTTGGACTGGACCAGATCAAATGTGTTCAAGATATCAAAAAAATCTGTCTGAATCGAACCTTGAATATTTTCCGGGCGAAACGTGCATCCATCATCAGTCAGTTGCCATGTTAAGTTTGGCAAATTAAAATCACCTAAGATAATAAGTGTCCGTTAAGTTATTCAATATAATATTATTTAACTTTGTATAAAAATAGGTGAGCTGTGCAGTCAGTGAATCCCCTAGGGCTGTTTAAGATAAATTGTACAAATATGCAACTTATATGACATTATGGGTCTGGAACGCTTCAGAGTTAGAGTAACCCATAAGTCTTCCGCGGACGAGCGCCAGTCACAGCGCTCCTCCGCAACGAGCTCGCGTCGAACGGCAATAAGAACGCCACCACCAAGTGTCTGATTTCTATCTAAATAATCTCTGTCACGTCTCCAAACCATATAGCGGTCATCAAATAATTCGCTTCTGTTAAAACACTCTTTTAGCCACGTCTCTGTTAAACATATGACATCATAGTTACCTGAGCACACATTTCTAAAGAAACTTGATGTTTTGGTCCGCAAACCACGTACATTTTGGTGATAAATATTAATTGGCATAATTAAAGTGGAAAATAATTAAAATTGATAGTAACATAAAGAATGCCCGTACCAATAAAATATAATAAATACCTACAGTGTGGCGGAACTAAAAAAAAGTATGAAGGAAACAAAGTCCGTTGTTATGATTTGGTAAGAACCAATGTGGAATGGTATGCAGATTTCACTACGTATAAGGATTGCAATTGCTGGATCCAGCATACAGCAATCCAGCTGGATCCAGCGCCATTTTAAACATGCTGGATCCAGCTCGATCCGATGCGGATCCGCAAACGTATCAATTTCTATTGTTTAGTTTTGAGTTGCCGCCATTTTCAAAACGGCGCGGCAACGTTGCCGTTCTGTCACCATAGCACGTGCCACATGTGCGAATGAATGGCAACGCCGCCCGCCCCCTTTCCCTCTTACCACCTGTATCTGTACCGCTTATGTTTGTTTATTTTATAAATCAAAGACAGTTAATTTGACTGCTCTCGTCTCGATAGAAAGTGTTTTTGTGTCACTAAAGTGCATATTGAGTTCGTGTTGGTTGTTGTCTGCGAGACTGAATGGTAAGTAAAGTAAAATGTTTATTTTAAATAATTAAGTATTAATGTTGATTTGATTCATGTCTCTTACTTTCTCGAAGAAGGAAGAGGGAGATACGTTTGGTGACGTTCGTCAACACATCGCGAAATCTTTTTGTTTTTGTTTTCATATTTAAACCGATCTTATTTTATTACCTACCTTTAATTGCAGGAAGTAGGTACATATCCAACAGTGGACTATTTAGTTATTTAGGAGTTTGTGAGTGTGTGTATTGTTGCTATTTAACAAGATTTCTGAAATGCGCAATTTTGATTCAAGTCATGTGTATAAAGATTGGTTTTATAGGTTTTTCGAGTTTAAAATCGCGTTCAAACTATTAGTCCTCTCGTCGTAACCAAGGCGCGGCGCTTGCAATGGCGCCAAAATATCGGAAATAAACAAATCGAAGTTTGAACGCAATTTTACACCCGAAATACCTACAAAATGTGTAATAGTCGCGATAGTTTAAATAAAATATATTGGTTTTGTTAAGTTATTGCATCGCAACAGTTGTATTTATTTATCTTTAGGCATTATTTATGTTCTATTAAAATTATATTCAAATGCTTATCCTTCACCTTCATGTTTTCTTCATTACAGATTTATCGCTGTTTTTCGGACAGTTTAAAATGTCGACCAAGAATTCTAGCGACGGTGAAAAAAGTTTGTGGGACTTTTTCGTAAAGTTGGATAGTCGAAGTGCCAAGTGCTCGCTATGTTTCAAAACATTGCTTATTAGCAACCGCTCCACTACAGGGTTAAAAGGGCATTTACAAAAAGTACACTGTATCAGTTTCATAAGTAATATCAGTGGCAACAATGCTAGTTCATCCAAAAAAATATTGCATAATGTAGATTCACAAGCTCCCACTGATGCTATAGCAACCACTTCAAAAAAAGAAGATTATCAGGAAGTAGTTCCGAGCAAGAAGACCAGGAAGACCATTGATTCTTACTTTGAAAAAGAAAATTCTATGGAGAGTTTGGTCACTAGGACGGTGTAAAGATGGATTTAGTCTAAGTACATTTTGTACATCATCCGACTTCAGATTATTATTTGCAAAATCAGGATTTCAATTGCCGACTACTCCAAATACCATCAGAGCGATCATTTACAGGTATGCAGAGAATATTCAAGCGGATTTCATTAAAGAATTCACTAATTTAAAACAAAAAGGACAAAGATTCTCATTGAGTTTTGACGAGTGGACCTCCCAAAAAAATCATAGATACATAAATCTCAACTTGCACTATGATGATAAACATTTCAATTTAGGGTTGATAAGAATTCACGGCTCCTGCACTGCCGAACACTGCATTGAATTAGTGTCAGAAAGGCTGAATATTTTCAACATAGTGATGGAAACCGATACAATTGGTATCACTACAGATGGCGCGTCCGTAATGGTAAAAGTTGGAAAACTTTTGCCTTGTTATCAACAATTGTGCTACGCTCATGGTATCCAGTTGGCTGTGGTGGACGTGCTATACAAGAAGAAACCTCATAAGGAAGTAGAACAAGCAGCAACAGATGAAAGTGACGAATGCGAAGACGATGAAGACTTAGAGACAGAGATAATCGATGGATTGGCAGTTACAGTCGAACCAACATTAGTGGACTGTGGTGAATTAATCCCACGATACAGCGCACTGCTCATTAAAGTACGCAAAGTTGTAAAAATTTTCAAAAAATCACCCACCAAAGATGATTTATTTTTGCAAAAATATGTTAAGGAAGAGAAAGGTAAAGAACTTAGTCTGATTCTTGATTGCCGCACGAGATGGAACAGTTTGCTCAGTATGCTGGAACGTTTCTACAACCTAAAAGTTTGCATCGATAAAGCATTGATAGACGTCGGTTCTGAAATAAAATTTTCCGGCCATGAATGGTCAATAATCAATGAGTTGATCGTCAGTCTACAACCGTTGAAACTGGCTGTAGAAGCTCTTTGCAGAAGAGAATCCACATTGATAACTGCCGACACAACCCTGAAATTTGTGTTAGACAAGCTATATAGCCAGGGCACTTCCCTAAGTGCCGAGCTAGCTGAAACATTACGCAACAGAATCGCAGAACGGCGCCTCTCCGAAGTTACTGGTACGTTAGTGTACTTGAAAAATCCAAAAAAGTATGAAGAAGCAGTAAAAAAACCTGGCTATTTTCCTTTGCCAAAAAAGAATGCGATGCGGCAGGGGATGAAAACTTTGTTAGAACGAGTAATCAAAAAACATATTGTAGAGCCGGTGCAAGAAGATATCATGGAGTTAGAAGAGGATGGTCTAGATAACGACGCAGAACCCGTGAAAATGACTTTAGAGCAAGAGCTTGAGATGGAACTTAAAAGAGAGAAGGAGAACTTTAATAAACAAAAGCAAAGTGGTCCATTAGATTACGAAAAGGTCCTGAAAAAAGAAATGAGCGTTTATGAGACCGAAGGAGTGCGAGGTGAACATTTATTTATGGTTTATGAGTATTTAATGACCCTGAAACCGACCAGTGTAGAGGCCGAAAGGGCATTCTCAGCAGCCGGCTACATATGTAGTTCCGTGCGAAGCAGGTTGGGAGATAAGACTATAGATAAAATTTGTTTTCTAAGGTCTTACTTTCAGAGAATTCAAAAAAAGACATAGTCAGTCTCTTATCGTCTTGCCTAATTATTAACGAATAACGAGCGGAGAGAAGATTATTTCGGAGCTTCTTTTGATACAAAAAATTTATTGAAGATTAAAATAGTATTATTATTACGGTCCTTTATTGTACTTAATTTTAAAAGAATTTGTAAGACTGATTGCTACTGATTAGCTTTCCTATCCTATCCTATCATTAAACATAGACGTAATAAGATATTGCTTACTTAGAAACATTATCTAAAATGTTATGAGGTTATATGTTTGTAATTTTAAGTTGATTCTTTTGATCTCAAATGATTAAAAAACCAAAGTAAATTGATATAATATATCACTAAATGAGTGAAAGATTTCATAGATTATCATAAGAACTACAAATTAATAAAAAAAGTCTTAAAAATGTCGTTTTTTTATTTTCGTTCCGCATTTTGCAATTGCAGATTGAAAACGCCGCTGGATTGCAATCCCTAACTACGTACCACGGGAATTAAACTACTCTGACGCGCCGATGAGATAAAAACAAGGTAAGTTTGTAGTGATTAAATAAATAAACGGTGTGAAAAACAAGGCCGAGTTCGCAACAATCCGTGAAGAAACTATTTTTTACAAGGTACGATAACTTAAATATAAAAATTGTTTTACAGAATGAGCGAAAAGCGACTTCGAAATGAAATAGATAAGGCACAAAATGCAAACGATCGACAAAGAAAAGTAAACGATTAGCGCAGGTAAACAAAACCTGATGTGACAGAAGCAACGCGCATTAAAGCCGCTAATGAAGCGACCAAGACATAATCACCAGTGTGTCTTTTAAAAATGAAGATAATTGGAAATTTCTGTTTCTATAAATAATTAAAAATCGGTTTAATTTAGGTGTTACATTATTTTTCGAAAATGTTTTTTAGTAACTTTTTAGACCTATGTACACTGCTTATGCGTAGGAAGTTTCATTAAAATCTGTTCAGTCATTTCGGAAAATAACGATTTGAAAGTTTGTATGAAATGCCGTAGGGTATAAACGCTCTTAAGTAACTGTTTATTTTCAAAAGTCAGGTGATCATTAATTCGATTAATCGATTTTGCATGGATACAATTATGTTTTTAGCATCCTTATTATTGCTCTGTATGGTGTCGGACGCAAAGAATAGCACCATCCCATATCTTCCCGTGGGTGTCGTAAGAGTCGACTAAGGGACTTGCCAGAGTATGGGCAGCGGCATTCTCTGTGCTCTTGTGACAACCGTACTGCGATCGCCAACCCGCCTGCCAAGCGTGGCGATTATGGCAAAACCCCCCATGTTATGTCAATGTGGCGAAACTTGGGGGAGGCCTATGCCCAGCAGTGGATGTCTTTCGGCTGAAATGATGATGATGATGATCCTTCTTATTGCATTTGGGAACTCTGGCAAAATAATTTATTTGTTCCTTCGAGACTTCGCACGTGATTATGCCGCCAATTTTAGCAACAATTGCAAAGAGGTTCTCCGACCCCCTGACCGGGACACCCTTAATTTCTACATTGTTAAGCCGCGATCTATGCTCACTCTCGCGCATGTTTGATTCCAACTGGCCTATTCGCATTTCGAATCTCGAGACGTCCTCCTTAGTCTTATGTAGGGACTCGATTTGCCTGTCAACGTCCACCAATTTCACCGAGAGCTTCTCAACCGTACCATGGACGTAGTCTAGAGAAAACAAAAAGAAAAACGGAAAGAAGACGTTGGATTTAAAGGCAAGAAGTTTGATAGTACAATGCCTAACAGATAGACATTTAAACCTAGTAAAAGATTGTTCTACAGCTAAAGGAATGCTAGATAGTTTAAAAGGCACATTTCAGAGAAAAAGTGTGGTATCCAAAATCACTCTACGTGGAAAATTACTGACCTTGAAACATCAAGGTGGCAGTCTCGAGTAATATTTTGCTAAATTTGAAAATATTATTCGTGAACTCGAAGTTGCAAATGAAAAGATAACAGAGTGCGATAAAGTCTGTTACCTCATCACAGGACTGGGAGAGGAATATAACCAAGTTATAACTGCTATTGAAACTGTAAATACAGACATATCACTGGCATTTGTTCGGGCCAGATTACTTGACCATGAAGTAAGAAAATCAGAGGAAAAGTCTAATGAAAAGAAAGACACTTCATTTGTTGTTATCTGTTACAAATGTAAGAGGAAGGGTTACAAATCTTTTGAGTACACAGTCAGTAGAGGTCGAGGACGGTGCTATAGAAGTCCCAAAGGCAGAGGCGGAGCAGCTCATCCTGCTCAAGAGGGAAACATGCCACTGTTCATAGCGTCGAAACAGGCATTCGCTGCCAACGACATGGTCAACACTATTTCTTTTATAGTGGACTCCGGAGCTACTCAGCATTTCATACAAGAGAGGTACATGAAACGTATGACAGATGTAGAATACTTGCCTCAAAAATTCAATATTAAAATTGCAAATGGTCAGACCCAGCTACCCAGAAGGGAATTTTAGTAGCTAATCACAATAATAGAATGATTAAAATTGAAGCCTATGTATTACCAGAACTGAGCACCAACCTCATGTCAGTTAGTAAATTAGTAGAAAGAAAAATGGAAGTAATATTTAGAGAAAGAACCTTACTAATAAAACACCAAAATGAGTCTTATTATGGAGTAAAGAAGGGTCAGCTATATACATTTGAAGTAAAAAAAACATAAATGAAGATGCTGATACATGTCAATTAACAAAGGAAGACACAATCGACATATGGCATCGACGGTTTGGTCTTATGTGCAGAAATAAATTGGCTATATTGGGACTACCATTTAGGAAAGAAACACGTGACATGTGTATGACAAATAAAGCACCCGATTACCATTTGAACGGCGACAGAGTCCTAGATCAAACAATATTAGTGATATCATTCACAAAGACATTGCAGGTCCCACTAGAGTGCCTACTATAGAAGGTTATAGATACTTTCAAACAATTATTGATCACCACAGCCATTGCACGCATACATACTTATTAAAGAACAAGTTTGAAGCAACATCAAATTTGATAAATTATATAAAGGAATTAGAAAGACAGATGGATATAAAGGTCAAAAGAATTAGGTCCGACCAAAGAGGTGAATTTGTAGCCAGAACTTTAAAAGATTTTTGTACGAACAAGGGCATTAAGATATAGAACTTACTTCTCGGTTTCGTTTTGATGACCCTTTTGTAATTGAGCATCGTTTTTGTTATCGCTTTTTACTAAAAGTAGTTGCTGATATTAAAGAACCTGTTGTTAATGTGCGCTTGCGACCTATATATGAGTGTTATGGTAATTGGACCATGGAGGTGTGTATGTGCTGGAATGATTATTTGAAGACAGTTGCTTTTAAACGGAAACAATTGTATTTGTATGGACCTTCTAACGTTGGGAAGACTACGTTTATTATTTTTGTTTCTAATGAAATGGATGAATTCTTTATTCTTTATTGCACATTCTTTATTCTTTATTGCACATAAAATTAAAAGATATACACACAAATAATATATAGCTAATGTACAACGGCGAGCTTAACCCAGAAATGGGTTAGTGACAAAACAGAATGGAATGGGGAATGGGTTATGGATGAATCTATGGATGATGCACTGAGAAATCGTCTTTAGTTTATTAGTGGCTTGGAACCGTATTGGGAGGCGATACGGACGTGTGTTCCGAAAGTGGAAGAAAGTTCCCCGCCGTGGTCGCAAGAAAGCATATATATATCGTCGGAAGATGAGGCGCCCCCGTCCTGTTAGACATAGAGCTTATTTGTGTCCAACCCTTCGGAGTGTTATGCCGCCCCCTGGGCGTATTATGAAATATGTACACATATTTCTCTCCGGAGCATCTATTCAACAATTAAGTTGGGAATTTGGAGCGGGTCATTATGATGTTAAATATAAGAAATTCCTTTATTTTCTCTGTTTGCTGATGGTAATCATAATGCTGCTTTGTATTTGCAAAATCAATATGAATACAGCCAAAAATATACCCCACAGCAAAATGGCAAGGCTGGGAGGAGGAACAGAACCATCAATGATAAAGCCAGAACGATATTGGATGAGTCCAATTTGCCGAGACATCTCTGGGGACATGCTGTACTAACAGCTACATTTTTGATAAATCGCTCACTATGTTCTTCCATACAAGATAAAATACCTGCAGTGGAAATGAAAAGAGAAGTTGATCTGAAAAAGATAAAGATATTTGGAAGTGAAGCTTGGGTGCATATCATGCCCAAACAAGACAAGCTGTCAAGGTGAGCGACTCCAGTGAGAATGGTGGGATATGCTATAAATGGCTATAAACTTTGGGACCCCAAAACAAGTTCAATAATTGTTTCACGAGATGTCAGATTTGACGAAACAAATATCAGATATATAGATGAAAAGAAATCTCAATACGAAATTAGAGAAATGTTAGATAATACAATTCAAGACGAACTAGAACAACTACCTATTGAAAACATAAGACAAGGAGAACTAAATAGTGAAAATATGGGACAAGATGAACATCACATTGTGAAAAAAATGTATATACAAGGTCTGGCAGGGAAGTGAAAAAGACGAAACACTTAAAAAATTGCGAGTTATATGAAGCATATTGCTTACTTTCTAGTGAAGAATGGAAAAGAGCAGTAGGGAGTGAAATTAAATCATTGGAGAAGCAAGAGACCTGGTTAGAGACAGAATTGCCAAAGGGATGTAAGACAATCGACACAAAGTGGATTTTCAAAACTAAGTCAGATGGAACCCGGAAGGCGAGGCTAGTTGCTCGGGGATTCCAACAAGAAACAGAAGATTATGTTTATGCCCCAGTAGCAAAAATGACTACTATAAGGATGGGCTTATCTCAGGCTGTAAACAATGACTGGCAGATAAATCAGATGGATATACCTACAGCATTCCTTAATGGAAAACTAGAAACAGAAGTATACATTAAAGTTCCAGAGGGAGTAAATGTGAAAAGTAAAAAGGAAGGGACAGTCTTAAGACTTAATAAGGCATTATATGGTCTGAAAGAATTGCCAAAATGTTGGAATAAAACTTTTGATACATTTTGCAAGAAAATAAATATGACAAGATTTAAAAATGATATATGCTTGTACACAGGCAAAAGTATATGGCTAATAGTATTTGTTGATGATATAATGTTGATGGGAAATGAAAAAGAAGTAAATAATGTCATAAAACTATTGCAAGACGAATTTAAAGCTAAAAGTTTATAAACTGAAATGGTCACTAACACTATCAATAACACTTGTAACGGGATATTTAACATGTTTATTATTTGTTATGAGTTTCCGATATTTCGGCGCTGTTGCAAACGCCATGATCAAAGAAAAAGAAAAAAAAAGCCGTTACAAGTGTTATTGATAGTTAAAGCTAAAAATTTGGGAAATATAAGTAATTTTTTTAGGTATTGAAACAAAAAGAAGTAAAAGCACAATAAAGTTATCACAAAAGCGCTTTATTGTAAATATATTGGCAAAGTTTAATATGTTGAACTGCAGAGAAGTGAAGACCCCAATGAAGAGCGGCTTCCAAGTACCTGAAACAGAAGAACAGATTAGTAATGTACCATACCGAGAGCTTATGGGATGCTTAAACTATCTGATATTACTTCTTTTCTAAGTATATACTTCGACAAACCTACAAGAAGTCTATGGACTGCAGCTAAAAGAATACTGCATTATTTAAATGCAACTAAAGACATGGAATTGGCTTACCATAAGAAGAAGAAGATAATAAACTTTCTCTAATTTCAGCATTTTCAGATGCAGACTGGGCTGGTGATAAGACTGACAGAAAAAGTGTCAGTGGAATGGTTATCTGTCACCAAGACAACCTGATCTCATGGTCCTCAAGGAAGCAGCAGTCGGTTGCACTCAGTACAGCCGAAGCAGAGTACATCTCTGCAGCCATGTGTGTCAGTGAACTCTTGTTTGGCTGGATTGGCAAAAGATTTTAGTCACCAATGCAGTGCTGAACTGAAAGTGGACACTCAAAGTGCTATCAAAATGATTTTGAACAGTGAAAAAGCAAAATATTCAAAGCACATTGATATTAAGTTTCACCTCGTGAAAGACATTGTATCGCGTAACATAATAACAGTGAGTTACGTTAGTTCCTGTGAAAATACTTCAGGCATAATGACAAAACCATTGTGTAATGTTAAGCAAAACTATTTTCGTGCTAATTTGTTTAAATAATTCACATTTGTTTGTGTTTTGTTTTTATTGCAGGTTTGGTGGTAAATACAAGGTGTTGTTTTGCATCCTCGTCAAATTAAAGGAGGTAATTATGCTAATGATTCTCGACCCAAATCAACAATAAAATGGGTAGTATTTTTTTTATATATTTTTTCTTATTTACGGAAATCCGTAAGTGTGAACCAGCCGTATTAAAACGCGGCCCGTCTGTTACCGCGCTTACACGTACACAAAGAAACGCTAACAATACATACACAACGCAAACGCAACGAACATACGATAATTTCATAGGTACCTATTCCTTAAACCACGGCGCGGGTGCGCGGGTACGCGGCGGGGTGCGCGGGCGCACTCTTTCTCTCGCGCGCCTAGCCACCCCCCCGCCGCCCCGGAACGGAACCAAAAGTGTAGGGATGGGCAAATGGAAAAAAAAATATCGATATTTTTCGTATCGATATTTTTCAAATATATCGATATATATCACCCAAGAAATATCGATATATCGATATTTTTTGCCCAATTTGCAATTATTTATAAAAATTGCCTAAATTATCGAAACTTTAAAGCAAATACACATCTAGCTGTTTCAACATAAGTTTTATTATTTAAAAAAAAACGAATTGCTTGACATAAAAAAAAGAAACAAAAAAATAACATTATTCAAACCAGTATTTGTCTGATATTGACATCAGGAGCACTCTTTGTTTGATGTGTTCCCCTGTTAATCTGCTCCTATCATTTGGCACAGCCAAATTTACCACTGAAGCTACCCTTCAGATGACACTGAAAATGCTTGACAAATCAAATATTTTAGAGCGATATCCGAGAGAACCGGCGTGAAATGTTGACAGACCCAGAACTTTATTGGATCAGATTTTCTTTCTAAAAGTGGTTGGTCCAAATACTGCTTCAGTTCATTGGGGACACAGCTCCTGCTTGGAACCTCTGACGAAGCTATGCTCAGATTTAATAAATTCTCATGTCTGGAGCAGATAGAGGACCCACTAGCTTGTTCTGATGCTGCTTGATCAGGATTTTCATCCGGAGAACGTTGTCCTTCCTCTACGCCGATGTTCTGCATGAATCTCAGCACTAATTTTGGATATAGCATTTGACACGACAATTGGCAAGGTAAAGTGGATACGCTTGAACCGAGGGTCCAAACAGTAGCTACTGAGAGAAAAGGATTTCTTTCTAAAGGAGCCAGTTTGTCTTCAACTTTTTTGAGTAAAGCCTTTTTTACAATCAACCCTAAAGAGGTTGATGGAGTTGCTTGATCTGTAACTTGGGTAACTAAATTTGTAAGAGGAATGGCTAAGCTTGACGTTACATAATTCGCACCACTTATTTCCTCAGTAGCTTCTTTGAAAGGGCCAAGAAGAGCAATAAAATCTCGTATCACATTAAGTTGCGACGATGGAACCATATCTGGTGTAATTTTGTTGGTTTGGCTTTTTGTGGCTAAAATTTTAGCTACTAGTGCAGACAGTTTAACGAATCTCTCTAGCATGTCAAAGCAAGAATTCCATCTAGTGCTGACAGCTTGTATCAATGTCAACACCTCACCTTCTTTTTTCCACATGATTCTTGTTCGGCTCGTAATTGGTCCATAGCATTGACTGACTGCTTAAAGAACGTCACAATGATTTTGACGTGATCGGTAAGTGCTGAAAATTCTTTAATTTCTTTCAGTACTCCGTCAACTACAAGGTTTAAGACATGAGCCATACAGGGAATCCGATGATTATCACCTAAAAACAATCGTATCACTGATACTATATTTGCGCCGCCCTCAGTGGTAATTGATACAATTTTAGTTTTGTCAATTTCAAACTCTTCACATATTTCTTTCCAACATTCTTGAATGTACTGTCCGGTATGACCCTAAAACTATATTTGTACACTGTAAAATGTAATAATTGCAAATCAAAATAATTTAGTGGTGGGGTTGAAATTATAAATTACATCAAATATACCTGAGGAAGTTTCTGGGCGCTTAAGTTCAGGCTCTGAATGACAGGCGATCCGTCTACGATGTCAATAAAGTGAACCGTCAATACTAAGAAACTTCTTGTAGAATTAGTAATTGTAAGTATGTCACTTGTGAAACATAAAAAAGTTATCTCTTTCAATCTTTTTATTATAAACTCCTTTGTAGTATTGTATCTATTTTCTATTAAGTGAGTTACCTGAATGTAAAAAGTATGACGGCGCCTTTGCAGAAAGGCGATGTAGCGTCCAACAAAAAGCAACTTACTACAAAAAGTACTACAGCGCCATCTATGACACGACGGAAGAACTAACATCAATTTCCTACATCTCATATGCAAAGTTTACATCGACTTAAGAGTATATAGAAAAACCCGACTACAACTGTCGGGCAGTTGCCCGCCAGACATAACACCTGTCTGGCCGGAGGATCCTTCCTTTTCAATGGAGTATTGAGGAACTTTACACCCGGTTCCTCATACCCCTAAACTGGTGACCCCGACGTGATCAGGCAAGGCAAGGCGTGAGCGAGTAGGCAAGTAAACTCGACACTAGAACGAAGCATCAAACATCACGCCACCTTTTTAAGCTCCGCCTCTAAGATAAGGATTCAAGTATGTGTGCGTAGCGAGGCGCACACTAAGACGATCGCCGCCTGCGATCCTTTTGTCTAGGATGATGACGCGCGCATGGCTTGCCGTTCACAGCGGTGACGCAGTTTGTTTACTCATTAGTATAAATACCTGCGTCCCGATGGGGTCGGCAGACATTACAGTTTGATCATTCGTTGTACGCTTGTTGCTTAAAAACAATATAAGTACTCATTGGCTTATTCGCATTTTATTTACATTACGCCCGTCATATATTCACCTACCAGCCTACCTGCCTACCTGCTTGCTAAGGCTCGCACTGTAAGTGGACCAGGACAGCGTTCATCACCATACGCTCCTGCACCACTTCATTGGTGACCCCGATTCCGTTGTCAAGAGGAGAACATGGACCCTAGTAAGGAGAAGAGCAAGGAGCCAAGCAGAGAAATGGAAGTATTACAGGAGACATGTCGAGTTGGAGTAAGGACGCCGACGTTCAACCCTGACGACCCGATACTGTGGTTCGCCCAACTGGAAGGACAGTTCGCGTTAACAAGTATGACGCAGGACACAACCAAGTTCTACTTCGTCCTGTCACAGCTGGAACCACAGCACACTGCGGAGGTTAGAGACCTGGTCGTTACTCCACCAGCAACTGGAAAATACGAAAAACTGAAGGCAGAATTAATTAAAAGGCTATCTGCATCACAAGAGCGTAAAATCAAGCAGTTAATAATGCATGAAGAACTCGGAGACAGAAAACCGTCGCAGTTCCTGCGCCACTTACAACACTTGGCAGGACCGACGGTGCCAGAAGAATTCATCAGAACAATCTGGTCAAGCCGGCTTCCCACAAACCTGCAAACCATTGTGGCGTCGCAAATAGCCATGAAACTGGAAGACGTGGCCGAATTGGCGGATCGTATAAATGATATCGTTACAGTAACCGGGCAAGTAGCAAGTACCAGTACTCGCCCACCAGTATCGACAGATCCGCAAAATGTTGCTGTGGACGCGCTGACGCAAACTGTAGCAGAGTTAAGCCGAAGGTTCGAAACCATGAGCATGGAGCTGCGCGGTCGTCGTCGTTCGCAGTCACGAAGATCTTGGAACGAATCACCACGTCGTTCACGCTCCCGTTCCAACTCCAGACCCCGAGATCACTCACTGTGCTGGTACCATTACCGGTTTGGAGACAAGGCGCGAAAATGTACGCAGCCATGCAAATACAACAAGCAGCCGGTAAACTCACAAGGCAGCCATTAGTGGCGGTACAAGACTGCCTAGCTATAACAAGCCGCCTGTTCATCACGGATCGCAAAACAAAGATACAATATCTTATAGATACGGGTTCAGACCTGTGTGTATTCCCGCGATCCGCTGTTCGGGAGCCACGCTGCAAGACCAAATATGAATTATTCGCAGCAAACGGAACAATTATAGCCACGTACGGTTACCAACCACTCACACTGGATCTGGGTCTTCGTCGAGCTTTCACATGGCAGTTCATAATAGCGGACGTATCGAAACCAATCATCGGCATCGACTTCTTGGGTTACTACAACCTACTTGTTGACTGCCGAAATCAACGGTTAATCGACAATATCACCACACTAACTGCCGCAGCGACAAACCAAAAAGCAACCGAGGCTATATCATCAGTCCGCACAACCACAGAAGGCACGGATTACCAACAGCTGTTGAGAGAATATCCAGATCTCACACGCCCGGCTGGTAGACCTGGCATCACAAAGCACAGCACAGTGCACCACATACGCACTACGCCAGGACCTCCCGTATACGGCCGCCCCCGCCGCCTTGACCCTGAGCGGTTGAAAATAGCCAAGCAGGAGTTCGAGGAAATGCTACAGCAGGGAACAGCGCGCAGATCCGAGAGCGCTTGGTCGTCGCCACTTCATCTAGCACGCAAGAAGAACGACGGCTGGAGACCGTGCGGAGACTACAGATCTTTAAACGCACGCACGATTCCAGACCGTTATCCGGTACGGCATGTACAGGACTTCGTGCACCAGCTCGTTGGGAGCACAATCTACTCCACTGTCGATTTGGTTAAAGCCTACAACCAGATACCAGTCACAGAAGAAGACATTCCCAAAACCGCTATAACGACACCCTTTGGGTTGTTCGAATTTCCGTTCATGACGTTCGGACTTCGCAACGCAGCCCAAACGTTCCAGCGGTTCATGGACGAGGTACTCCGGGGCCTAGATTTCTGTTATACATACCTGGATGACATCTTAATCTCCAGTAATAGCGTCCTCCAGCATCAACAGCACCTCAGGCAACTTTTCGGAAGGTTAACAGAATATGGAGTGCTGATAAACACAAGCAAATGCACATTCGGACAAACAAAAGTCAATTTCCTAGGCCACGAAGTTTCAGCAGCAGGAATCAAGCCTCTAAACACAAAGGTCGAGGCCATCCAGAACTACCCGGTGCCCAAAAACATCAAGGAACTTAGAAGATTCCTAGGAATGATAAACTTTTATCGGAAATTCCTGCCAGCAGCAGCTTCTATGCAGGCACCTTTAAACAAATTTTTAACGGGCCTCAAAGTGAAGGGATCACAGCTTATAGAAATGACACCGGAACACTTGCAAGCTTTCAACAGATGCAAGCAAAGTCTATCAGAGGCCACACTACTAGTTCATCCAGACCCAACGGTAGAACTCGCAGTACAGACAGACGCCTCAGATACGGCAATTGGTGCTGTACTACAACAAAAGCAGGGTAATGAATGGCAGCCCTTGGCATTTTTCTCCAGGAAATTGAGCCCTGCTCAGACAAAGTACAGCCCATATGATCGCGAACTTCTAGCAATATACGAGGCCATAAGATATTTCAAGTTCATGGTAGAAGCAAGAACATTCACCTAAACTGGTGACCCCGAAATGGACGTCAGCGCAGCCTTCGAGCAACGTGACGTCATCATCATCAACATAACTTCCCTCAAGCCTTCGAGCAACGAGTCCCACAGCCAGCCAGCTTCAAACGGGTATTCCTGACCACCAGCATGCAGCGGAAGCGCATTCCTGGCCAGCACCCTCAGCCTCTCTTCAAGCGACCATGGCACAGCACACTGCACTTTCGGCCGGTCGAGAGCTTATACCTCCCGGTCGACACCTCTCTAGCTGTCTGCCACATCGCGGCGCTGCACTACGTCCGACGCACTGGAGCAAACGCAGCGCCGGCCCCGACTCACTGGGGTTCGCATCACCACCGCAGACTGTTCCGACTCACCGTGAACAATGCGGCAACGAGCTTAAATCTGGCATGGCTAAATACTTCAAGACTCATTCGACTATCGACCTCCGGTCTCCGGGGGGGAGTGATGTAGCGTCCAACAAAAAGCAACTTACTACAAAAAGTACTACAGCGCCATCTATGACACGACGGAAGAACTAACATCAATTTCCTACATCTCATATGCAAAGTTTACATCGACTTAAGAGTATATAGAAAAACCCGACTACAACTGTCGGGCAGTTGCCCGCCAGACATAACACCTGTCTGGCCGGAGGATCCTTCCTTTTCAATGGAGTATTGAGGAACTTTACACCCGGTTCCTCATACCCCTAAAGCTTCATATGATTCACGTTGCAAACTAAACTGTGACCACAGACGAGAGAGAAGCAGTCTACAATTCTCTCTGGCGAAACGTCAAGTCGTTGCGGGTAGCCATAATGCCATATTGACTTGGGTAGTTGTCAAGGAAGGTGGCGCGTAACAAGACGTTGACGGATCGCCGACGTCTGTTTGCCTAATCTAATAAAATCTAGTGCCACATATAAAAAGTAATTCCGATGCAGCGGGTAAGAGCCTTTATCATAAGTGGGATAAAGAATCGCGCCCTCCACGAAAGTAAAGCAAAGTGAGGAACATAACCAATGAATTTTTCAAGCAACAAGGAAAGCGTCGAAACCTGCGAGCACAAATCATCAAGAGGGTACCCTCACAACATCATCGGGTGAGACCGTTTCTTTTCTTTTTCGATAAGTAGGTCATCTGACTCATTGCTTAAACATGGCTTGTTTAATTGGTTTATGGGTGACATCATAATCAGTAAACCTTACTGGCATCGGAGGTTATGATTTAAAATGCACGATGGAGATCGTACCATTAAAATAGGCGATATTTTGATAAAATAGGTTGTCGGCCAATAAGTTCAGGAATTATTAGACGCTGGCGTAATTTGTAAAAGTTCTTTGACGTTTGGAGTAAGCGCTTGTGTGGTCCACATGTTTCAGTCGAAAAGAAAGTGTGTTTAGTCGAAATATCACTGTTGTCCGGTTCATGCTTTACGATGATCGAAGGGACGCAGGTGCCCGGTTAATGATGTTTTTGTGATGACGTTGGTCGAAGGGACGCTGTTGTCCGGTCCGTACACTGGTATGGTCGAAGGGACGCAGTTGTCCGGTCCAAACGTTGGTATGGTCGAAGGGATAATGTCGTCCGGGCCATGCAGCTGATAGCGGCTGGTTGAGGGGACACATTCATCCGGTCCAACCTTAAGTGTTCACTGGTCGAAAGGACAGTGTCGTCCGGGCCATGCAGCTGATAGCGGCTGGTTGAAAGGACACACCCGTCCGGTCCAGATGTTAACTGTTTAGAGAAAGGTGTCGTCCGGTCCATGAGTGGTCGAAAGGACACGCTTTCGTTGTAGGAGAAAGGTGTCGTCCGGTCCATGAGTGGTCGAAAGGACACACGCTTTCGTTGTAGGAGAAAGGTGTCGTCCGGTCCATGCGTGGTCGAAAGGACACACGCTTTCGTTGTAGGAGAAAGGTGTCGTCCGGTCCATGAGTGGTCGAAAGGACACACGCTTTCGTTGTAGGAGAAAGGTGTCGTCCGGTCCATGAGTGGTCGAAAGGACACACGCTTTCGTTGTAGGAGAAAGGTGTCGTCCGGTCCATGAGTGGTCGAAAGGACACACGCTTTCGTTGTTGGAGAAAGGTGTCGTCCGGTCCAAGAGTGGTCGAAAGGACACACGCTTTCGTTGTAGGGGAAAGGTGCCGTCCGGTCCATGAGTGGTCGAAAGGACACACGCTTTCTTGGTAGGAGAAAAATGCCGTCTAGTCCGTGAGTGATCGAAAGAATACACGCTTTCTTTTGTTCTGAAACAGTTACAGTTACGACGAGAGTAATGTTTGTCATAGTTTGTCAGGATGGAAGAGCGGATGTCTTGGTGATTAGACATTGTTTGTTCCAGGAATACAATAACGCCCGAGGACGGTCGTATGTCAGTCTGGCCGTGACGGCGCCTTTGCAGAAAGGCTTCATATGATTCACGTTGCAAACTAAACTGTGACCACAGACGAGAGAGAAGCAGTCTACAATTCTCTCTGGCGAAACGTCAAGTCGTTGCGGGTAGCCATAATGCCATATTGACTTGGGTAGTTGTCAAGGAAGGTGGCGCGTAACAAGACGTTGACGGATCGCCGACGTCCGTTTGCCTAATCTAATAAAATCTAGTGCCACATATCAAAAGTAATTCCGATGCAGCGGGTAAGAGCTTTTAAGTATAAATTATTTGACTGCAATTAAATATTAAAAATATAAATAAGAACAAAAGTTATTTAAAGACAACCTTTTTTCTTGAAGGCAGTTTATATAGAGGGCAAACTGTGCGAATAAATTTTTGCATGACAGTGGTAAATTGTCCTTGCATATCATATAAGTTAATGCTTGTGTAATTTCACAATGTTTTTGTCCACCTTCTGAAATATAAAAATTGTCTTAAGTAATATCATTTAATATAATTGACATTTACTTAGAAAAAAAATATTTGAAAACACAAACATAAAAAAAAACCGGCCAAGTGCGAGTCTTACTCGCACACAGGGTTCCATAGCTCCAAACAATATAATAACAATATTTTGAACTGTCATTCATTAGTTAGTAGTATTAGTTAGTCAACTTCCACACAACCGCAAAACTAAATTTGTTTTTCATAGTATGTTTATGAAAAACAAAGTTACTGCTGCAGTTTGATGAAAAAGTCCCATATCTCAAAAACTAAACATCATATCTTATTGAAACCAATTTTCGTTGATAGTTTTTTTTTACGTTCTACAATTTTAAATATTTTCAGAATTTTCCTCCTCTTACTTTAGAAATTAGAGGGGGGGGACACACATTTTACCACTTTGGAAGTGGCTCTAGCGCAAACTATTAAGTTTAGAAAAAAATGATATTAGAAACATCAATATCATTTTTGAAGACCTATCCATAGATACCCCACACGTATGGGTCTGATGATTTTTTTTTTTTTGGTTTTCAGTTCTAAGTATCGGGACCCCCTTAATTTATTGTTTTTTTTTCTATTTTTGTGTGAAAATCCTAATGCGGTTTACAGAATACATCTACTTACCAAGTTTCAACAGTATAGTTCTTATAGTTTCGGAAATAAGTGGCTGTGACATACAGACGGACAGACAGACAGACATGACGAATCTATAAGGGTTCCGTTTTTTGCCATTCGGCTACGGAACCCTAAAAAGGTCACATTCACATCTAAACTATCGATATATTTAAAAATTGATTGAGGAACATCACTAAAATTTGTTGTGAATCACTCTGTTTATCGGAATGTATTTGATCAAAACTAAGATAAAAATATATTTTTTTAAAAACAGTGACACTAAGATACTACCTTCAAAGCTTGAACTTCTCTCATAACAGCTTGGTAATGTAGGTTGTATTTCTTGCGTTGGCTTTCTTTTTTTCGCGACTTGTTTGAAGAATTGGGATTTTGAAGAATGTGCAGAAATTTTGCTTATCTCTTGTATTTGGGAATAGGAATCGTCATTAGATGTACTCGTACTTGGTATTGATAAAGTAACCTGACAATAGTCAACAGAACAAAAAAATAATTACAAATCATAACCTATTTACAAAGTTGTCTAACTATTGCAATTTTAGTTTGGATATTGAAACTAACATCAACTTCAACAAATTAACTGTCATCGAAGTTTGCCGACTCAACATCTTTAGTCGCATTGGTAGACTTTTCGGTTTCTTTCGATGAATTTTGTATGTCTACCATTTGTAAGTAAGCAAAATGGTGCTTCGTTTTTAAATGTGTTGCCAAATTTGTAGTGTTTCCACAAGTTTTATACGTTTTACCGCACAAGTTGCAAGAAACAGGTTCTTTAAAAAAAAAATAACAATGAGCCACGCTTAGTTTACTCGTGACAACACAACAAAACAACGTTCGTCGTACCAACTAGGCATGGCCAAAAATATCGATATATCTATATTTTTCCATACAATAATCGATATATATCGTCGATATTTTTTTAATCACGATATATCGATATTCGATATTTATTTAAGAGTATCGAATTCGTATCAATTTCGATACTTTTTTAACGCAATTTTGGTTTCATGTTTAATGTTATTAGATATTCCATGCATGCTCCTCGCGTATCGTTATCTTAAAAAAATCCCGCCACAATCTTTGTGAAATGCAATATAACAGTAAGACTATTGGCTGCGTGCACGGAAATACTAATACTATTAAAAATATAGTTCGGTACGGGCCCGTAAATGGGCTCGACGCGCAAACCTCCACTGGGTTGGTATTGACCCCGAAAGGGGCTAGCAATTATATCATTCTTCATCCTCATTATTTATATAAATATTTAATAATCTGATTATCAAATACTATGAGTGTTGGTTAAATAGGAGAGTTGGAGAAAAATTACATAATACAACGCCATTAAAACTTTTGTATATATGCACGCAAGTTTCTTAATTTACCCTTATAAATTTCGAGTGCATAAATACGGTCATCGCCATTTTGACGGCAGTGCTGATCGAGTCTAAAAATCATAAAAAAATTTGGTTTTCGAACATTTGAGCGTGATCATTCGAAAATTGACGATATATCGATATATCGATACTGCTTAGAAATATCGATTCGATAAATATCGATATATTTTTTTCACTTGCCCATCCCTAGTACCAACACTCTAAAATACAATACAGTCAGTCCAGTGCAGTGATACCAACCAAACCAACATTACCAACAAGCAATGTCATTGTCATAGACAAGCAAGTCATAGAGAGTAATTTTTGTTTGTGTTTGAAGCAAAGAAACTAAACCCATACAGCCTACTGCATATTTTCTAAATTTAAGAAATCGGATTGGTCAAAATCATGATGTGACGCATGAGCAGACAGCAGAGCTTTAAAAATATATCGATTTTGATATCTGAAAATAAATATCGAAAGCGGGAAAAAATATCGATAACTAGTATCGATATTTTTCTAAAAAATATCGATATTTTGATATATCTATATTTTTTACCCATCCCTACAACAGTGTGCTTAATGTCGCCGACGTGTGCTTGCGCGTTGCGAATTCCGCTCGTAGAAACATCGTTGAGACGTAGGTCCAAAGTGCAAGATGACGGACAATTACACAAAGGTCGAGTTGGTAGAGATGGTCCGCCTGTATGCCATCAGTGGAGACAGCCTACGTGGAGTTATCCGGATGTTCTCGGAAATGTTTCCCAATCGGGAACCCGCATCACAGAGCGTCATGCTGGCTGCTACGCAAAGACTGCGGGATCATGGGCAGTTCGCCGTTCTCCGGCATGCTCAAGCTCGCGGCAGCGAAGGCCTGCCTGTCGCCTTGCAGGAAGACATCCTGCAATACTTCCAGCGAAACCCACGGGCAAGCACGCGGGAGGCTGGTCGTCGGTTTGGAGTGCTCCATACCACAGTGTGGCGCCTACTGAAGCGTGAACTGCAGAACCCGTTTTACTACCGCAAGGTGACATTCACCCAGGTGATAATGCCGTGTGGGTTACATTTTGTCGCTGGTTGCTGGAACACCAAGACGCCAACATCTTGTGGACGGACGAGTGTTTATTTACTCGAGTTGGCGTCTACAATGTTCATAACGAACATTGGTGGGCATAACCCGCACGTAACCAAACGGCATGCGTTCCAAGTGCGGTTTGGACTGAATGTGTGGGCTGGGATAATAGGGGAACAAGTGCTTGGACCCTACTTCATCGACGGGTACTTCAACAGCGCCACATACCTGGAGCTATTGCGCCACGTTATTGAGGATATGTTGGAGTACGTTACCCTGGCACTCCATCGCAATCTGTACTACCAGCAGGACGGTGCTCCTCCTCATTACGGTCGGCAACTACGCGAGTACTTAACCGAAAGGTTTGGTGACCACTGGATCGGTCGCGGTGAACCTGTGGCCTGGCCTCCACGTTCTCCGGACCTGACGCCTCTAGACTTTTATTTGTGGGGAGACGTTAAAAGGTTAGTTTACTCGGAGGAAGTGGCAAGTGTTACAGAGTTACGCGAAAAGATAATTAGTGCTTTCGACACTTTAAAAACGAATGTGATAGTGCTACGTAAGCTGAAAGAAAACCAGCTACGTCATTGTCGACTGTGCCAAGAGTGTGGTGGTGGCAACTTTGAACAATACCTCCGGGTAACATAAGTAGGTAATTTATTTATTTGTACATAGACTATCATTTTGTAAAAACTTTGTTAGCTTAATCAATTTTATTAGTGTAAATATGTTGTTTTCATATTTTTAACTACTCCAATAATACCTAACAGTCGAAAGTATCACTACATACCTACCTAACTAGCACATCTTTCCAATTCCAAAAAACGTAAAAAACATTTTTAGATCTAGTAGATCGGTACACCAACTAAGGTAGGTGTTGTTGCCGGTCCTAAGCCCGTTAAGTAGGAAGGAAAATTTCAAATCAACCAATTCAATCCACAAATAAAAACAAAATCATTACGAAAACTTTAGGCTGAATTTACCTACGTAAAATGTACCGAGTGTTAGTGTAGTGAATTATTATTAAATCCTTGCGCTGGCTATCTTAGCCACATTAGTGCAACATAGCTTACAGTAGTGCGCCTCAGGATCCGGAATAAAGATCAAAGATTTCCAATTTTAGGATCTCCCGTTCAGCAGGATAGCAGTAAAGCAAAACAAAGATTTTATTAATCATCTGTTATCTACCGAACTTAGGTACAGGTCAGTGAACTTTTCTTTGGCGCACTAGTATTGCTGTCGTTAGTAAGATTTCCGTATTCCAATGATGCTTAAAAATTAGTTAAGACAATAATGTACATATAAATTTACACAACATATACTTAACGTTTTAAATAATAAAAAATATGCGATAGGAATCTTACTTGACATGACCAAGGCTTACGACAAAGACCACTCACAAGACCTACATGACAATTTAAATACTATTATGTTAATTATACAAAATTGGATGAATGACCATAACTTAGAAATTAACTTCTCTAAAACCAAAATTATGCAATTTAGGCCCTATCAAAAAAAACCCTTAGATATAAATTTTACGTTTGACGGTGCAAAATTGGAATGTTTAGACACTTTTACCTTGTTAGGTCTAGACTTAGATTTACATATGACCTGGAAAACGCACATCCAGAAAATCAAGTCAAAACTATCCAGTTTTATTTATGCATTACGTGAGCTCAAAAAAACAACAGATTTAAAAACTGCCCTATCCACTTACTACGTATACGCATACGCGTGGCTTAATTATGGAATTATACTTTGGGGAAATAGTGTGGACATCAACGATTTATTTATCCTACAGAAAAAATGTATTAGAATATTGGTACATATTAATAATGATGAAAGTTGTAGACCATATTTTATGAAACTTGAAATCTTAACGTTAACATCCATATATATTTTAGAACTCTGTAAATTTGTAAAACAATATCCAAACTTCTTTATTAATATTACGGGACCAGCCCCGCCGTTATGAACCGCGTTCACGATTTAAAAACACGCTCGTAATACCCCAATCAAAACTAAAACTGCACAGCACTAGCCCTCATGTTACAGCAATAAAAATTTATAACAAAATCCCCAATGACATACGAATGGAAGAAAATGATAAAATATTTATAAAACGTTAAACGATTTTTTTAATGATGACATCTAAATGGGGTGACTTTTTTACTATGATTTTTTGTATACCGATTTAGACATTTGTATTTGATTATTATTATATTGACATTATGTATTTGATTATTAGTTTATTGACATAATGTGTTTGACTATTATTTTATTGACAAAATGTACCTATCCGATTATTATTTTTTGGCATAATGTATTTAGTTCTAATTTATATTAAATATGAACGAAGGTCGACTAAGAGGGTGGTAAATTAAACACTGGACTTTGTATTAAGCGCGTATAATATAAATATCCACAGTGCTTGATGCTCACCTTCTTAGTCGACCTTCGTTCATGGTCCTTCGAGCCGGATTTTTCTCACCTCTTTTCAAGAAGATGCTATTCATATCTTTTCTTTGGTGGAATTTGGGGTGATTCGTTATTTGCTGTAAAATGCTAAGATCTTCAAGATATGTTCCAAACATAGCATGAAATACAGCCTCTGACGTTAATAATGGCGATGCTCCAGATTTCATCCTGAATTTAATCTCCTTTGCAACGAAATTATACAACTTTAGCATAGGAGCCCCTGAAAAACTCCATTGGAAATCAGGTGTTTTCTTTTCCCACATATACCAACAAAGAAGTAACGGGAAATAGATCTTTTGGGTTGCTCGGGCCGTGGTTATAAGCAATATGTCGCCCAGCTCTTTTAGTACCCCCGACACACTACCTGGGCTATTAGCTTCTTTCAAACAGGAAATGATCTCAGCTGCCATGGGTAACATTTGTAGGCTTGTACTTAGAGCGCTGTTGAGCTTGGTAAAATATTTATCTTCCATAACAAGAAGTATTGCCTGTGCCAATGGACCCAAGCTTCTTAGTACACCTGTTCGCCTCTCTGGTGGTAATGTTATACCTTGCAGTAAGGCGATGTGATGATTTACGAGACCATATTGTGTTATGTTCTGGGTGGTTTCTTTCTCACTGATTTTGCGACCTAGCTGTTTCCCTGATGAATCCCTCTTCAGCCCTCTCTTGTAGACTGCCTTTCTCACTTTAAATCTTGTCACACCCGTGCGTACTTCACCGAACATCCCTTTAAATAAGGTCATGATCTCTGCAATTGGAGTAGCAACCAAGAAATTTAATTTAATTCCCATTACTTTTACTTTGTCCACCACTGTTTGTATACTGACTTCTCTTTTGTTGATAGTTGCAATATAACCCAAGTATCTTTGATGGCCTGTGGGATCGTTTTCTTCCTTCCTCAAACAAGTGAAAACTGTCATCAGGAGTATCAGGACCCAGAAACACCTGTTTGGTGTAATAAAGAATGGTGGCGGCGTTTACACACCTGGCATCTGAGTGTTTTTACAGTGTCTGGCAGAGTGGTTGTTGTGTAGGCAAACAAAACACAAATTATGTTCAATTGCAAAAGTACGCCTAACTTCAGTTGTCTCTTTACAAAATTTTGGACAAGATGTAATCCTATGGTCGGCTGAGCAAAATTCACATGATCCTGACTTTTTATCTTTCGAAACATGAAATCAGTGAGTTCCCTTCTGATGTGTAGGTTTTTCCCTGGTATCCGACTTATCTAAATTTTCTAAACCTCTATAGCGACTATTTAAAAATTCTGAAAACTGTATAAATGTAGGTAATTCATTACCTGAATCAGAAGTCACTTTGAATTCCCAACATTTCCTGGTCTCTTTATCTAATTTTCCGCTAATTATATGTATAACAATCAGATCCCAGGAAGAAACGTTCACTCCTAAATTACTTAAACGTAGTCGCAATAAGCCTTTTTATCTCGTTTGCCGATTCATAGGACAACGTCCTTTGACCAAGTAATCTTTTCATAATACCGTTTGCGAGAAACTTCTTATTATTGTACATCTTATCTAATTTCGACCATGCAAATTTATAATTATCTGATGTTACCGTTATATTTCTTAATAGTTGCTCAGCCTCCCCACTTAAATGAGCCTTCAAATAAAAAAATCCCTGTGCTGTGTTATCAAGAGAAGAATTTTCATGCACCAATCCCACAAACAAATCTCTAAATGTTTGCCACTCTGAATTTTTTCCCGAGAATGAGGGAATTTTAATTTCTGGCAACTTGATTCTACTCTTTTGGCCCTGACAATTAGACTTAGAATCCATGTATTGTTGAACTTCCTTGAGCCAATAAATCTTTTAACTCACTTTTAAAATCTACATAAAATTCCTCAACTTCATCGTAAAGACAATCTTTCATATAAGTCGAGTTAGACAATTCCATCTTTTTAACCTTACTTAAATTGTTCCAAATTTTCAAGACGTGTCTCTATATAAGCTTGGGTTAACCTTTCTCTTGGAGCTTTCTTAAAATTGGACTTAGCCTTATTCAACTACTCGCTGTCTTAAAAGCTCTGGACCATCCCACCATATGGATGTGACAACCACATCTGTAGGAGAAACACCACGGGATGCACAATCTGCGGGATTCTGCTTTTAAGGTACATGACACCAGTGTTGGGCTTCTGTGATGGTCAAAATATGGGAAACTCTGTTAGCAATGAAAGTTTTCCAACGACTTGGATGACTGTTAAGCCACGCCAAAACCACTTCACTGTCCGTCCACATGTGCCAGTCACTTTAAGCTACCAACATTTGCCCTTTCATAATTTGAATCAGGTGGCAAAACAAGAGGTTCCCCTACTAGAAAGTGACCCGGAGTCAAAATTGTTAATTTATCTTGATCCTCAACATATGATAATGGTCTCGAATTAAGGCATGCCTCAATTTGAGCCAATACTGTGGTAATCTCTTCAAATGTCAGAGTCGAATTACCAATCACTGCTCTTCTCCCAGCTACGAAAGTAACTCGGGTAGAATGGGTAGATTTGGTCGATGATGATTTGGCTGATCCAGAGTACGACAGGCCTAATAAAATAGATGTTTTATTAGGTGCTGAAGTATACAGTCAAGTTATTAAGGAGGGAATTAAAAGGAATGTTGGTGGAACTCTTTTAGCACAAGACACCACGTTAGGTTGGATATTGTCAGGAACCTTTGAAGTAGATCAGACTAGTAATCCTTCACACATTACTGTGATGCATTTAAGCCTGGAGACAGATAATCTGCTTACAAGATTTTGGGAACTAGAAGCGGAACCATCTAGTAAAAAGATTCTAACGGAGGAAGAAAATAAACGCGAAGCTTTCTACAAAGCTACTACTGAACGTGAGGAGAGTGGTCGTTATATTGTAAGGCTACCGTTGTGTGATGTAGACCCGGTCAGCATGGTTGGTGATTCGAAGGGAATAGCTGAAAAAAGATTAAGATCGTTAGAAGGTAAATTCAGAAAAAACAACAACTTCAAGGAAGATTATACGAGAGTTCTTGAAGAATATTTGGAGCTGAAACACATGAAAAAGGTTGCAGATGAAAACAAAACCCAAAAAGCGATCTACTTACCGCACCATGCTGTTATCCGGGAAGATAAAGAGACCACGAAGGTGCGTGTCGTATTTGACGCTTCCTGCAAAGGAACTAATGGGATGTCACTTAATAACAATATGTTAATAGGTCCTAGTTTGCAGCCGGAACTCCGGCACACTATTAGGCGTTAGAGAACACATCGGATTTGTTCGTAGCGGACATAGTCAAGATGTACCGGCAAGTGTTGGTAAATAGGATGGATGTAATGTTACAAAGGATCCTCTGGAGAGACAGTCCTGAAAAAGAAATTGAAGAATATGAGTTGGAAACAGTTACTTTCGGCACGGCAGCGGCACCATATCTAGCTGTAAGATCGCTTCAACAGTTAGCACAGGATGAGTGCCAGGATCAACCAGAAATCGCAAGTGTCATTTTAAACGATTTTTACATGGATGACTTAATGACCGGAGCTGATAACGAAGAAACCTGTTTCAATATATACACAGAGTTGTCCAAGGTGTTAGCCAGAGGAGGGTTTCCATTACAAAAATTGAGGAGCAATAGCCAAGAATTAATAAATAGCATTAGGGATGGGAATGAAGAAGCGTTACAGATAAAAATAGACGATATATCAAAAATATTAGGACTTACCTGGAATTCGCGCGACGATTGTTTCCAATACTCTGTAGAACTTAAACCGGTAGCAGGACCTGTAACAAAAAGAAAAATTATATCCGATATTGCACGATTATACGATCCATTGGGGTGGCTAGCACCAAGCATAGCAAAGGTGTTGATTCAAAAGCTGTGGTTAGCAGGGTTGCAATGGGATGAAGAAGTTCCAAAAAACTTATTAAAGGAATGGTATACTTACCGTAATAATTTGGCTTCTATAACAAACCTGAAAATCCCACGATGGCTGCTCATGCGTTCCAATAATGTGAAGACTGAGCTGCACGGATTTTCAGATGCCTCGAGAGTGGCATATGCAGCAGTCATCTATGTGAGAGTCGTAGATAATGCCGGTAATATCCATGTATCGTTAGTAACGGCAAAAACGAAGGTTGCCCCCATAAAGCAGGTGTGCATTCCACGTTTGGAGCTTTGTGGTGCAGTGCTCTTAATTAGTTTGATGGTCGAAGTTGGCAAGGTTATGGATATACCAAAAAGTGAGCAGCATGCACTGTGGATATTTATATTATACGCGCTTAATACAAAGTCCAGTGTTTAATTTACCACCCTCTTAGTCGACCTTCGTTCAAAATAACGTATTTGATTCTGATTTTATTGACATAATGTTATTAATTATTATTGTATTCGACTCGATATTTTTATTTTATTATTTGTGACATTTTAAACGAATTGAATAATATCTAATTGTTATGAATGAATGTATTTTTTACTATTGGAATTTTTGAATGCTACTATTATACTTTATGAAATTGTTGTGCTCGACAGGTGAACTAAATTATTATTTAAGAATGTGAACTATATGAACTAAATTATTATTTAAGATCTTGTAAAACACATGTGAAATGCAATAAATGATTGAATTGAATTGAATTGAAGTGCTGAATTTCCCGATAAGACCCAAGATCCCATGTTATTCGATATTATTAAGACTCATATGATTCACGGACCATGCGGCACGTTAAACGGAAATTCTCCCTGTATGCAAGAAGGTCGTTGCTCTTAAAGATACCCTCGGGCCCTTTCAGAACAAACGATATCAGGAGGATATGGGTATCAATTATACCGTCGAAAGTCACCACTACAAGGTGGTTTCACAGCTAAAATAAGATTACATGGCCAGGAAATAGATGTTAATAATAGATGGGTGGTACCTTATTCACCGGTACTATCACGAACCTTTCAAGCTCACATCAATGTCGAGGCATGTAACAGTGTTGAATCCATCAAATATATTTGTAAATATGTGAATAAGGGCTCTGACCAAGCAACTGTGGGGTTCGCTAATAATGATAACGATGAAGTTACAAGGTTTCAGTCGGGCCGGTATATAAACTCCTCTGAGGCAGTTTGGCGTATTTTAAGTTTTTCGATCCACGAGAGATATCCACCCGTCATCCACCTTGACGTTCATCTTGAAGGTGGACAAAGAATATACTTCAACCCTGATAATGTAACGGAGCGTTTGGACAACCCAAGACGGACCACTCTGCTCGCTTTCTTTAATCTTTGCGAAATAGACGCATTTGCTAAGACACTCTTATACAACGAAGTTCCATCGTATTATACCTATAATAAACAACAGGGTATTTTTAACCGCAGAAGACGTGGAACAGCTGTAGTAGGTGAACCAGGTATAGTAAGGGTTGCCGAGGTTACCGGTTGCAGGTTAGTAGTAAACCATGTATTAGAATATTGGTACATATTAATAATGATGAAAGTTGTGGACCATATTTTATGAAACTTGAAATCTTAACGTTAACATCCATATATATTTTAGAACTCTGTAAATTTGTAAAACAATATCCAAACTTCTTTATTAATATTACGGGACCAGCCCCGCCGTTATGAACCGCGTTCACGATTTAAAAACACGCTCGTAATACCCCAATCAAAACTAAAACTGCACAGCACTAGCCCTCATGTTACAGCAATAAAAATTTATAACAAAATCCCCAATGACATACGAATGGAAGAAAATGATAAAATATTTATAAAACGTTAAACGATTTTTTTAATGATGACATCTAAATGGGGTGACTTTTTTACTATGATTTTTTGTATACCGATTTAGACATTTGTATTTGATTATTAGTTTATTGACATAATGTGTTTGACTATTATTTTATTGACAAAATGTACCTATCCGATTATTATTTTTTGGCATAATGTATTTAGTTCTAATTTATATTAAATATGAACGAAGGTCGACTAAGAGGGTGGTAAATTAAACACTGGACTTTGTATTAAGCGCGTATAATATAAATATCCACAGTGCTTGATGCTCACCTTCTTAGTCGACCTTCGTTCATGGTCCTTCGAGCCGGATTTTTCTCACCTCTTTTCAAGAAGATGCTATTCATATCTTTTCTTTGGTGGAATTTGGGGTGATTCGTTATTTGCTGTAAAATGCTAAGATCTTCAAGATATGTTCCAAACATAGCATGAAATACAGCCTCTGACGTTAATAATGGCGATGCTCCAGATTTCATCCTGAATTTAATCTCCTTTGCAACGAAATTATACAACTTTAGCATAGGAGCCCCTGAAAAACTCCATTGGAAATCAGGTGTTTTCTTTTCCCACATATACCAACAAAGAAGTAACGGGAAATAGATCTTTTGGGTTGCTCGGGCCGTGGTTATAAGCAATATGTCGCCCAGCTCTTTTAGTACCCCCGACACACTACCTGGGCTATTAGCTTCTTTCAAACAGGAAATGATCTCAGCTGCCATGGGTAACATTTGTAGGCTTGTACTTAGAGCGCTGTTGAGCTTGGTAAAATATTTATCTTCCATAACAAGAAGTATTGCCTGTGCCAATGGACCCAAGCTTCTTAGTACACCTGTTCGCCTCTCTGGTGGTAATGTTATACCTTGCAGTAAGGCGATGTGATGATTTACGAGACCATATTGTGTTATGTTCTGGGTGGTTTCTTTCTCACTGATTTTGCGACCTAGCTGTTTCCCTGATGAATCCCTCTTCAGCCCTCTCTTGTAGACTGCCTTTCTCACTTTAAATCTTGTCACACCCGTGCGTACTTCACCGAACATCCCTTTAAATAAGGTCATGATCTCTGCAATTGGAGTAGCAACCAAGAAATTTAATTTAATTCCCATTACTTTTACTTTGTCCACCACTGTTTGTATACTGACTTCTCTTTTGTTGATAGTTGCAATATAACCCAAGTATCTTTGATGGCCTGTGGGATCGTTTTCTTCCTTCCTCAAACAAGTGAAAACTGTCATCAGGAGTATCAGGACCCAGAAACACCTGTTTGGTGTAATAAAGAATGGTGGCGGCGTTTACACACCTGGCATCTGAGTGTTTTTACAGTGTCTGGCAGAGTGGTTGTTGTGTAGGCAAACAAAACACAAATTATGTTCAATTGCAAAAGTACGCCTAACTTCAGTTGTCTCTTTACAAAATTTTGGACAAGATGTAATCCTATGGTCGGCTGAGCAAAATTCACATGATCCTGACTTTTTATCTTTCGAAACATGAAATCAGTGAGTTCCCTTCTGATGTGTAGGTTTTTCCCTGGTATCCGACTTATCTAAATTTTCTAAACCTCTATAGCGACTATTTAAAAATTCTGAAAACTGTATAAATGTAGGTAATTCATTACCTGAATCAGAAGTCACTTTGAATTCCCAACATTTCCTGGTCTCTTTATCTAATTTTCCGCTAATTATATGTATAACAATCAGATCCCAGGAAGAAACGTTCACTCCTAAATTACTTAAACGTAGTCGCAATAAGCCTTTTTATCTCGTTTGCCGATTCATAGGACAACGTCCTTTGACCAAGTAATCTTTTCATAATACCGTTTGCGAGAAACTTCTTATTATTGTACATCTTATCTAATTTCGACCATGCAAATTTATAATTATCTGATGTTACCGTTATATTTCTTAATAGTTGCTCAGCCTCCCCACTTAAATGAGCCTTCAAATAAAAAAATCCCTGTGCTGTGTTATCAAGAGAAGAATTTTCATGCACCAATCCCACAAACAAATCTCTAAATGTTTGCCACTCTGAATTTTTTCCCGAGAATGAGGGAATTTTAATTTCTGGCAACTTGACTCTACTCTTTTGGCCCTGACAATTAGACTTAGAATCCATGTATTGTTGAACTTCCTTGAGCCAATAAATCTTTTAACTCACTTTTAAAATCTACATAAAATTCCTCAACTTCATCGTAAAGACAATCTTTCATATAAGTCGAGTTAGACAATTCCATCTTTTTAACCTTACTTAAATTGTTCCAAATTTTCAAGACGTGTCTCTATATAAGCTTGGGTTAACCTTTCTCTTGGAGCTTTCTTAAAATTGGACTTAGCCTTATTCAACTACTCGCTGTCTTAAAAGCTCTGGACCATCCCACCATATGGATGTGACAACCACATCTGTAGGAAAAACACCACGGGATGCACAATCTGCGGGATTCTGCTTTTAAGGTACATGACACCAGTGTTGGGCTTCTGTGATGGTCAAAATATGGGAAACTCTGTTAGCAATGAAAGTTTTCCAACGACTTGGATGACTGTTAAGCCACGCCAAAACCACTTCACTGTCCGTCCACATGTGCCAGTCACTTTAAGCTACCAACATTTGCCCTTTCATAATTTGAATCAGGTGGCAAAACAAGAGGTTCCCCTACTAGAAAGTGACCCGGAGTCAAAATTGTTAATTTATCTTGATCCTCAACATATGATAATGGTCTCGAATTAAGGCATGCCTCAATTTGAGCCAATACTGTGGTAATCTCTTCAAATGTCAGAGTCGAATTACCAATCACTGCTCTTCTCCCAGCTACGAAAGTAACTCGGGTAGAATGGGTAGATTTGGTCGATGATGATTTGGCTGATCCAGAGTACGACAGGCCTAATAAAATAGATGTTTTATTAGGTGCTGAAGTATACAGTCAAGTTATTAAGGAGGGAATTAAAAGGAATGTTGGTGGAACTCTTTTAGCACAAGACACCACGTTAGGTTGGATATTGTCAGGAACCTTTGAAGTAGATCAGACTAGTAATCCTTCACACATTACTGTGATGCATTTAAGCCTGGAGACAGATAATCTGCTTACAAGATTTTGGGAACTAGAAGCGGAACCATCTAGTAAAAAGATTCTAACGGAGGAAGAAAATAAACGCGAAGCTTTCTACAAAGCTACTACTGAACGTGAGGAGAGTGGTCGTTATATTGTAAGGCTACCGTTGTGTGATGTAGACCCGGTCAGCATGGTTGGTGATTCGAAGGGAATAGCTGAAAAAAGATTAAGATCGTTAGAAGGTAAATTCAGAAAAAACAACAACTTCAAGGAAGATTATACGAGAGTTCTTGAAGAATATTTGGAGCTGAAACACATGAAAAAGGTTGCAGATGAAAACAAAACCCAAAAAGCGATCTACTTACCGCACCATGCTGTTATCCGGGAAGATAAAGAGACCACGAAGGTGCGTGTCGTATTTGACGCTTCCTGCAAAGGAACTAATGGGATGTCACTTAATAACAATATGTTAATAGGTCCTAGTTTGCAGCCGGAACTCCGGCACACTATTAGGCGTTAGAGAACACATCGGATTTGTTCGTAGCGGACATAGTCAAGATGTACCGGCAAGTGTTGGTAAATAGGATGGATGTAATGTTACAAAGGATCCTCTGGAGAGACAGTCCTGAAAAAGAAATTGAAGAATATGAGTTGGAAACAGTTACTTTCGGCACGGCAGCGGCACCATATCTAGCTGTAAGATCGCTTCAACAGTTAGCACAGGATGAGTGCCAGGATCAACCAGAAATCGCAAGTGTCATTTTAAACGATTTTTACATGGATGACTTAATGACCGGAGCTGATAACGAAGAAACCTGTTTCAATATATACACAGAGTTGTCCAAGGTGTTAGCCAGAGGAGGGTTTCCATTACAAAAATTGAGGAGCAATAGCCAAGAATTATTAAATAGCATTAGGGATGGGAATGATGAAGCGTTACAGATAAAAATAGACGATATATCAAAAATATTAGGACTTACCTGGAATTCGCGCGACGATTGTTTCCAATACTCTGTAGAACTTAAACCGGTAGCAGGACCTGTAACAAAAAGAAAAATTATATCCGATATTGCACGATTATACGATCCATTGGGGTGGCTAGCACCAAGCATAGCAAAGGTGTTGATTCAAAAGCTGTGGTTAGCAGGGTTGCAATGGGATGAAGAAGTTCCAAAAAACTTATTAAAGGAATGGTATACTTACCGTAATAATTTGGCTTCTATAACAAACCTGAAAATCCCACGATGGCTGCTCATGCGTTCCAATAATGTGAAGACTGAGCTGCACGGATTTTCAGATGCCTCGAGAGTGGCATATGCAGCAGTCATCTATGTGAGAGTCGTAGATAATGCCGGTAATATCCATGTATCGTTAGTAACGGCAAAAACGAAGGTTGCCCCCATAAAGCAGGTGTGCATTCCACGTTTGGAGCTTTGTGGTGCAGTGCTCTTAAGTAGTTTGATGGTCGAAGTTGGCAAGGTTATGGATATACCAAAAAGTGAGCAGCATGCACTGTGGATATTTATATTATACGCGCTTAATACAAAGTCCAGTGTTTAATTTACCACCCTCTTAGTCGACCTTCGTTCAAAATAACGTATTTGATTCTGATTTTATTGACATAATGTTATTAATTATTATTGTATTCGACTCGATATTTTTATTTTATTATTTGTGACATTTTAAACGAATTGAATAATATCTAATTGTTATGAATGAATGTATTTTTTACTATTGGAATTTTTGAATGCTACTATTATACTTTATGAAATTGTTGTGCTCGACAGGTGAACTAAATTATTATTTAAGAATGTGAACTATATGAACTAAATTATTATTTAAGATCTTGTAAAACACATGTGAAATGCAATAAATGATTGAATTGAATTGAATTGAAGTGCTGAATTTCCCGATAAGACCCAAGATCCCATGTTATTCGATATTATTAAGACTCATATGATTCACGGACCATGCGGCACGTTAAACGGAAATTCTCCCTGTATGCAAGAAGGTCGTTGCTCTTAAAGATACCCTCGGGCCCTTTCAGAACAAACGATATCAGGAGGATATGGGTATCCATTATACCGTCGAAAGTCACCACTACAAGGTGGTTTCACAGCTAAAATAAGATTACATGGCCAGGAAATAGATGTTAATAATAGATGGGTGGTACCTTATTCACCGGTACTATCACGAACCTTTCAAGCTCACATCAATGTCGAGGCATGTAACAGTGTTGAATCCATCAAATATATTTGTAAATATGTGAATAAGGGCTCTGACCAAGCAACTGTGGGGTTCGCTAATAATGATAACGATGAAGTTACAAGGTTTCAGTCGGGCCGGTATATAAACTCCTCTGAGGCAGTTTGGCGTATTTTAAGTTTTTCGATCCACGAGAGATATCCACCCGTCATCCACCTTGACGTTCATCTTGAAGGTGGACAAAGAATATACTTCAACCCTGATAATGTAACGGAGCGTTTGGACAACCCAAGACGGACCACTCTGCTCGCTTTCTTTAATCTTTGCGAAATAGACGCATTTGCTAAGACACTCTTATACAACGAAGTTCCATCGTATTATACCTATAATAAACAACAGGGTATTTTTAACCGCAGAAGACGTGGAACAGCTGTAGTAGGTGAACCAGGTATAGTAAGGGTTGCCGAGGTTACCGGTTGCAGGTTAGTAGTAAACCATGTATTAGAATATTGGTACATATTAATAATGATGAAAGTTGTGGACCATATTTTATGAAACTTGAAATCTTAACGTTAACATCCATATATATTTTAGAACTCTGTAAATTTGTAAAACAATATCCAAACTTCTTTATTAATATTACGGGACCAGCCCCGCCGTTATGAACCGCGTTCACGATTTAAAAACACGCTCGTAATACCCCAATCAAAACTAAAACTGCACAGCACTAGCCCTCATGTTACAGCAATAAAAATTTATAACAAAATCCCCAATGACATACGAATGGAAGAAAATGATAAAATATTTATAAAACGTTAAACGATTTTTTTAATGATGACATCTAAATGGGGTGACTTTTTTACTATGATTTTTTGTATACCGATTTAGACATTTGTATTTGATTATTATTATATTGACATTATGTATTTGATTATTAGTTTATTGACATAATGTGTTTGACTATTATTTTATTGACAAAATGTACCTATCCGATTATTATTTTTTGGCATAATGTATTTAGTTCTAATTTATATTAAATATGAACGAAGGTCGACTAAGAGGGTGGTAAATTAAACACTGGACTTTGTATTAAGCGCGTATAATATAAATATCCACAGTGCTTGATGCTCACCTTCTTAGTCGACCTTCGTTCATGGTCCTTCGAGCCGGATTTTTCTCACCTCTTTTCAAGAAGATGCTATTCATATCTTTTCTTTGGTGGAATTTGGGGTGATTCGTTATTTGCTGTAAAATGCTAAGATCTTCAAGATATGTTCCAAACATAGCATGAAATACAGCCTCTGACGTTAATAATGGCGATGCTCCAGATTTCATCCTGAATTTAATCTCCTTTGCAACGAAATTATACAACTTTAGCATAGGAGCCCCTGAAAAACTCCATTGGAAATCAGGTGTTTTCTTTTCCCACATATACCAACAAAGAAGTAACGGGAAATAGATCTTTTGGGTTGCTCGGGCCGTGGTTATAAGCAATATGTCGCCCAGCTCTTTTAGTACCCCCGACACACTACCTGGGCTATTAGCTTCTTTCAAACAGGAAATGATCTCAGCTGCCATGGGTAACATTTGTAGGCTTGTACTTAGAGCGCTGTTGAGCTTGGTAAAATATTTATCTTCCATAACAAGAAGTATTGCCTGTGCCAATGGACCCAAGCTTCTTAGTACACCTGTTCGCCTCTCTGGTGGTAATGTTATACCTTGCAGTAAGGCGATGTGATGATTTACGAGACCATATTGTGTTATGTTCTGGGTGGTTTCTTTCTCACTGATTTTGCGACCTAGCTGTTTCCCTGATGAATCCCTCTTCAGCCCTCTCTTGTAGACTGCCTTTCTCACTTTAAATCTTGTCACACCCGTGCGTACTTCACCGAACATCCCTTTAAATAAGGTCATGATCTCTGCAATTGGAGTAGCAACCAAGAAATTTAATTTAATTCCCATTACTTTTACTTTGTCCACCACTGTTTGTATACTGACTTCTCTTTTGTTGATAGTTGCAATATAACCCAAGTATCTTTGATGGCCTGTGGGATCGTTTTCTTCCTTCCTCAAACAAGTGAAAACTGTCATCAGGAGTATCAGGACCCAGAAACACCTGTTTGGTGTAATAAAGAATGGTGGCGGCGTTTACACACCTGGCATCTGAGTGTTTTTACAGTGTCTGGCAGAGTGGTTGTTGTGTAGGCAAACAAAACACAAATTATGTTCAATTGCAAAAGTACGCCTAACTTCAGTTGTCTCTTTACAAAATTTTGGACAAGATGTAATCCTATGGTCGGCTGAGCAAAATTCACATGATCCTGACTTTTTATCTTTCGAAACATGAAATCAGTGAGTTCCCTTCTGATGTGTAGGTTTTTCCCTGGTATCCGACTTATCTAAATTTTCTAAACCTCTATAGCGACTATTTAAAAATTCTGAAAACTGTATAAATGTAGGTAATTCATTACCTGAATCAGAAGTCACTTTGAATTCCCAACATTTCCTGGTCTCTTTATCTAATTTTCCGCTAATTATATGTATAACAATCAGATCCCAGGAAGAAACGTTCACTCCTAAATTACTTAAACGTAGTCGCAATAAGCCTTTTTATCTCGTTTGCCGATTCATAGGACAACGTCCTTTGACCAAGTAATCTTTTCATAATACCGTTTGCGAGAAACTTCTTATTATTGTACATCTTATCTAATTTCGACCATGCAAATTTATAGTTATCTGATGTTACCGTTATATTTCTTAATAGTTGCTCAGCCTCCCCACTTAAATGAGCCTTCAAATAAAAAAATCCCTGTGCGTCATCAAGAGAAGAATTCTCATGCACCAATCCCACAAACAAATCTCTAAATGTTTGCCACTCTGAATTTTTTCCCGAGAATGAGGGAATTTTAATTTCTGGCAACTTGACTCTACTCTTTTGGCCCTGACAATTAGACTTAGAATCCATGTATTGTTGAACTTCCTTGAGCCAATAAATCTTTTAACTCACTTTTAAAATCTACATAAAATTCCTCAACTTCATCGTAAAGACAATCTTTCATATAAGTCGAGTTAGACAATTCCATCTTTTTAACCTTACTTAAATTGTTCCAAATTTTCAAGACGTGTCTCTATATAAGCTTGGGTTAACCTTTCTCTTGGAGCTTTCTTAAAATTGGACTTAGCCTTATTCAACTACTCGCTGTCTTAAAAGCTCTGGACCATCCCACCATATGGATGTGACAACCACATCTGTAGGAGAAACACCACGGGATGCACAATCTGCGGGATTCTGCTTTTAAGGTACATGACACCAGTGTTGGGCTTCTGTGATGGTCAAAATATGGGAAACTCTGTTAGCAATGAAAGTTTTCCAACGACTTGGATGACTGTTAAGCCACGCCAAAACCACTTCACTGTCCGTCCACATGTGCCAGTCACTTTAAGCTACCAACATTTGCCCTTTCATAATTTGAATCAGGTGGCAAAACAAGAGGTTCCCCTACTAGAAAGTGACCCGGAGTCAAAATTGTTAATTTATCTTGATCCTCAACATATGATAATGGTCTCGAATTAAGGCATGCCTCAATTTGAGCCAATACTGTGGTAATCTCTTCAAATGTCAGAGTCGAATTACCAATCACTGCTCTTCTCCCAGCTACGAAAGTAACTCGGGTAGAATGGGTAGATTTGGTCGATGATGATTTGGCTGATCCAGAGTACGACAGGCCTAATAAAATAGATGTTTTATTAGGTGCTGAAGTATACAGTCAAGTTATTAAGGAGGGAATTAAAAGGAATGTTGGTGGAACTCTTTTAGCACAAGACACCACGTTAGGTTGGATATTGTCAGGAACCTTTGAAGTAGATCAGACTAGTAATCCTTCACACATTACTGTGATGCATTTAAGCCTGGAGACAGATAATCTGCTTACAAGATTTTGGGAACTAGAAGCGGAACCATCTAGTAAAAAGATTCTAACGGAGGAAGAAAATAAACGCGAAGCTTTCTACAAAGCTACTACTGAACGTGAGGAGAGTGGTCGTTATATTGTAAGGCTACCGTTGTGTGATGTAGACCCGGTCAGCATGGTTGGTGATTCGAAGGGAATAGCTGAAAAAAGATTAAGATCGTTAGAAGGTAAATTCAGAAAAAACAACAACTTCAAGGAAGATTATACGAGAGTTCTTGAAGAATATTTGGAGCTGAAACACATGAAAAAGGTTGCAGATGAAAACAAAACCCAAAAAGCGATCTACTTACCGCACCATGCTGTTATCCGGGAAGATAAAGAGACCACGAAGGTGCGTGTCGTATTTGACGCTTCCTGCAAAGGAACTAATGGGATGTCACTTAATAACAATATGTTAATAGGTCCTAGTTTGCAGCCGGAACTCCGGCACACTATTAGGCGTTAGAGAACACATCGGATTTGTTCGTAGCGGACATAGTCAAGATGTACCGGCAAGTGTTGGTAAATAGGATGGATGTAATGTTACAAAGGATCCTCTGGAGAGACAGTCCTGAAAAAGAAATTGAAGAATATGAGTTGGAAACAGTTACTTTCGGCACGGCAGCGGCACCATATCTAGCTGTAAGATCGCTTCAACAGTTAGCACAGGATGAGTGCCAGGATCAACCAGAAATCGCAAGTGTCATTTTAAACGATTTTTACATGGATGACTTAATGACCGGAGCTGATAACGAAGAAACCTGTTTCAATATATACACAGAGTTGTCCAAGGTGTTAGCCAGAGGAGGGTTTCCATTACAAAAATTGAGGAGCAATAGCCAAGAATTATTAAATAGCATTAGGGATGGGAATGATGAAGCGTTACAGATAAAAATAGACGATATATCAAAAATATTAGGACTTACCTGGAATTCGCGCGACGATTGTTTCCAATACTCTGTAGAACTTAAACCGGTAGCAGGACCTGTAACAAAAAGAAAAATTATATCCGATATTGCACGATTATACGATCCATTGGGGTGGCTAGCACCAAGCATAGCAAAGGTGTTGATTCAAAAGCTGTGGTTAGCAGGGTTGCAATGGGATGAAGAAGTTCCAAAAAACTTATTAAAGGAATGGTATACTTACCGTAATAATTTGGCTTCTATAACAAACCTGAAAATCCCACGATGGCTGCTCATGCGTTCCAATAATGTGAAGACTGAGCTGCACGGATTTTCAGATGCCTCGAGAGTGGCATATGCAGCAGTCATCTATGTGAGAGTCGTAGATAATGCCGGTAATATCCATGTATCGTTAGTAACGGCAAAAACGAAGGTTGCCCCCATAAAGCAGGTGTGCATTCCACGTTTGGAGCTTTGTGGTGCAGTGCTCTTAAGTAGTTTGATGGTCGAAGTTGGCAAGGTTATGGATATACCAAAAAGTGAGCAGCATGCACTGTGGATATTTATATTATACGCGCTTAATACAAAGTCCAGTGTTTAATTTACCACCCTCTTAGTCGACCTTCGTTCAAAATAACGTATTTGATTCTGATTTTATTGACATAATGTTATTAATTATTATTGTATTCGACTCGATATTTTTATTTTATTATTTGTGACATTTTAAACGAATTGAATAATATCTAATTGTTATGAATGAATGTATTTTTTACTATTGGAATTTTTGAATGCTACTATTATACTTTATGAAATTGTTGTGCTCGACAGGTGAACTAAATTATTATTTAAGAATGTGAACTATGTGAACTAAATTATTATTTAAGATCTTGTAAAACACATGTGAAATGCAATAAATGATTGAATTGAATTGAATTGAAGTGCTGAATTTCCCGATAAGACCCAAGATCCCATGTTATTCGATATTATTAAGACTCATATGATTCACGGACCATGCGGCACGTTAAACGGAAATTCTCCCTGTATGCAAGAAGGTCGTTGCTCTTAAAGATACCCTCGGGCCCTTTCAGAACAAACGATATCAGGAGGATATGGGTATCCATTATACCGTCGAAAGTCACCACTACAAGGTGGTTTCACAGCTAAAATAAGATTACATGGCCAGGAAATAGATGTTAATAATAGATGGGTGGTACCTTATTCACCGGTACTATCACGAACCTTTCAAGCTCACATCAATGTCGAGGCATGTAACAGTGTTGAATCCATCAAATATATTTGTAAATATGTGAATAAGGGCTCTGACCAAGCAACTGTGGGGTTCGCTAATAATAATGATAACGATGAAGTTACAAGGTTTCAGTCGGGCCGGTATATAAACTCCTCTGAGGCAGTTTGGCGTATTTTAAGTTTTTCGATCCACGAGAGATATCCACCCGTCATCCACCTTGACGTTCATCTTGAAGGTGGACAAAGAATATACTTCAACCCTGATAATGTAACGGAGCGTTTGGACAACCCAAGACGGACCACTCTGCTCGCTTTCTTTAATCTTTGCGAAATAGACGCATTTGCTAAGACACTCTTATACAACGAAGTTCCATCGTATTATACCTATAATAAACAACAGGGTATTTTTAACCGCAGAAGACGTGGAACAGCTGTAGTAGGTGAACCAGGTATTTTTAAAGATCATGTCATTGGTAGGGTTTATACGGTTCATCCAAATAACTCCGAATGCTTTTACCTGCGCATACTGCTGCACGTTGTCCGAGGGCCTACTTCTTTTGCCGATCTCCGAAAATTTGACAATATCGTACACCCTACATACCAAGCCGCTTGCCGGGCACGTCACTTGCTGGATGGGGGATCAACATTGGGATGATGCTTTGTCAGAAGCAAGTATTAGCGAAAGTCCTCATCGGTTGCGACATTTGTTTGCAGTCATGCTGGTGTTTTGTGCACTTTCTGACGCTGCACAGTTGTGGTATAAGTATTAGAACAAATTGGCTGAGGATTTTTTTAGGCACGTACAACTTAATGATAACAACCCAATTGAGGAGAGATTACGTGAAAGTCAATTGAATTGTTGTTCAATTGACTTTCTTTTTTGAACATCTATTGGGGGTAATCCTATTTCTCAATATGGCATGCCGGAGGCATCATTTGACTATGAACGTATTAATAGAAATTACGCGATGGAAACCAACTATGATGCAATTGACCTGGCTGAAATTTTACAAACTGATGTCTCGAGGTTAACTGATGAACGACGTTTGATATTTGATCGGGTGTGCCGCAGCGTTGATAGTCCTTTGGGAGAAATGCTATTTGTAGATGCACCCGGTGGAACGGGTAAAACATTTCTTACGAAAGTTATTTTGGCGAAGGTACGAAGCCAAGGTAAAATCGCGCTTGCTGTCGCTTCATCAGGCATAGCAGCCACATTGTTGCCAGGTGGGAAAACTGCTCATACAATGTTCAAAATTCCGATCGATTCAGACCGCACAGAAAGCCCTGTTTGTAATATTTCAAGATACAGCGATAAAGCTAAGGTTCTTCGTGATTGTAGCCTCATTATATGGGATGAGTCCACAATGGCCAATCGAAAAGCAGTAGAAGCAGTAGACAGAACGTTGCATGATGTCAAGCAAAATAATGAACCCATGGGTGGCATTACTATGCTTTTTTGTGGCGATTTTCGTCAGACTCTCCCTGTAATACTACGTGGAACAAGGGCTGATGAAGTTAGAGCCTGCCTAAAGAGTTTTCGACTGTGGCATTACATTATCCCTTTGCATTTGACATTAAATATGCATGCGCAAATTGGAGGCAACGAAAATGCTCAAGAATTTTCAGATTTGCTACTTTGCAGGAACAAGGAAAAGTTGTTCTTAATGAAAACCTATGCAACATAGTTTCATCAATGCGTGACCTCATATCATCTGTGTTTGGAAACGCAACGCAAATACCAACTTGCGAAAATTCCTGGCTTTGCGAAAGTATTATTTTAATAATAATAATAACCATCATCGGTGGTTAGGGTTCCTGTCTCTGCAACCCTAACCACCGGTAGCTTGGACCCTGTGCTCGATACCGGTTGGCTACTATTTTTTATGTTTTTAAATGTTTTTGTATATAATTTTGTAAAAATATTTAAAAATGTAAAACATATGTAAGTAAAATAATAATCATTATTCATCAGCAACTTGCTCTGAAATACAGCCTTGTGGAATCGGAAGTGCCGTATTATAGGTATGTGCCCGACCCAGTTCTCGAAAATGGCAATATCACACTGTATTGGGATCAATCCATCATTACTGACAGGACTATTGTAGCCAATAAGCCTGATATAGTGGTGGTGGATCGATCAGAGCGGTGCGCAATGATTGTTGACATAACGGTTCCACATGACGAGAACCTCGTGAAAGCCGAGAAAGATAGCAAATCAAGTATATTGACTTGGCTCGCGAGGTTGTCGACTTGTGGCCTGTTGACTCAGCGATCATTGTGCCGATAGTCGTATCAGCCAATGGCCTAATTTCCAAGAGCCTCGACCAACATCTGATGAGGCTCTCGTTAGGCAGCTGGATCAAGGGCTTGATTCAGAGAGCGGTACTCCTGGACACGGCTCGTATCGTTAGGAGGTTCCTTTCTCTGGAGCCCTGACCGCCGGTAGCTTGGACCCTGTTCCCGATACCGGTTATCAAATATCAGTTTTTATTTCGCTACCATTCTGCAGCCGTTTTCATTAAAGTTTTACCAGTTCCATTACATGACAGAAAATTATTTAAAACCTACATATTTATCGAAACATGGATCAAAGAAGAAAACTTGTCAAGTTGACAGATGACAGATGTCATAGATATACCAATAAATAAATTATGGATGAATTAAAATGAATTAGAAAATGATAACAAGAGCTGCGTCACAACGAGCACGCCTTCCACCCCCGGAATCGTCGCTGAGCTCCGCCTCGCCGCCGCCGGACCCCGGATCACCTATGTCACAGGCAGCGGCAGTAGCGTCGAGTTCCAGCGACGAATATTTCTCCCCGCCGACGTCGCCAACACCTGTACGTCGGCCGGGGCGAGGCCAGCCACCGTCGAGCTTCGGACCTAGGGGCCAACCGGCCCCGAGCCGGGTCCCCGCTGCCGGTGGTTGTGTGCAGCGCATGAGATGGACTCAGTTTATAAACGAGAACGTCATGCGCGCATATTACGGGTCTTCAGAGGGGGGAACTAACCTCAATGCGTACCGTGTTAGGATGCTGTCTCTTTTTCAGGCTCTTGAACCAACCGTCAACGTGTCGGCCCAGCGACTGTCGGATCAGGTGCGGGTCATTCAACGCAATCACAAGTTGGACGACGCCGTACTTGATAGGCTGCGCTCAGAGGTACCGAGCAACCATATCGACTTGACTCCGGCTCAAACCGCGGTGCAAGCGTCATCTATTGACGCAATACCTCCGCGGTCCAATCTTGGTGCTCTAGAGGAGGCTGATAGGGTTGCCACGGTAAGTAGCCAGTGCAACGAACGTTTGAGGGGCGCTCTGGAAGATGCGCTTCACGAATATCGATCCACTCCTGCCCAACTTAGGCTCCGATTACCACGGCTTCCCATGCATAAGAAAAATAGGGCGCTGGTGTGTGCCTTGGACTCGCAACTCAAGAATATTTTTGAGAGTAGCGAGGACCTCGTTGATACGCACTCGATACTGTATTGTGGGGCTGTAGCGGCTTGTCGTTTAGCTAACGTCAAATTTCCAAAATTTGACGTAGTTACTCGACCAAAACCAGCCGTACCAGCCTGGCAACGCAGGATCGAGTGCCGTATTGACGGGGCCAGGGTACTCATCGGCAAACTATACTGCTTCAGGGAGGGGAATACACGCCCACGTGTGATGCGCTTTGTGAGGCGGGCATTCTTGGGGACTGGAATCAGCCCTCAAGAATACATGTCACAGAGCGCATCGACTTCCTGAAGCAGAAAGTTTATGCATGGGCGAACCGTATACGGCGGTATAAGAAGCGTGTTGATCGGTATTCGCAGAATCGCATGTTCCAGAGTGATGAGAGGTGGGTATACAGAGCTTGGGAGCGACCCGAACAAAATGTGCCGGACGTGTGCCGCCCAGATGATGCTGCCACGAGTTCATTCTGGCGCAGCATCTGGTCGGTGCCCGTCAGTCATACGGAGGCTGATTGGATGCGAGATGTTGAGCGAGTGTGTGAGTCTATCCCACAAATGGAAGAAATTTCAATAACACCGTTAGATGTTGCCAGGGCAGTTCGTCCGTTACCGAACTGGAAATCTCCGGGACAAGTTGTGCAGTCCGTCCGGGACTGCACAACTTTTGGCTCAAATGTTTTAGTAGTTCACACACTCGCCTAGCATCTCAATTCCAGTCATGCTTAGAGTCTGGGTCGCTACCAGAGTTTCTAACAACGGGTGTTACCCACCTGCTCCATAAGTCAGGTAGTCCTGCGGAACCCAAGAATTATAGACCGATCACGTGTTTGTCGACGGTCTATAAACTTCTTACATCCATTTTGAGAGAGAAAATTAACAAACACATCGATAGTAATTCTATTATGTCGGCCTCTCAGAATGGATGTAAGAACGGGTCCCGTGAAACTAAGGAGCTACTCCTCATTGACATGGCCATTAGCCAACAGGTTCGTCGATCCCGCAAGGATCTGTCGACATGTTGGATAGATTACAAGAAGGCCTACGACTCTGTGCCACATACATGGCTCATGAGGGTGCTGGAGTTGTACAAGATTGATGCAACTCTACGCGCCTTTCTTGAGTCGTGTATGGGGCAATGGAAGACGGTCCTTCGATATCCAGGATGTGGACAGATCCAGGGGAACGATGAGCCTGTATGGATTAAACGGGGAATATTTCAGGGCGACAGTTTGAGTCCTCTTTGGTTCTGTCTAGCCCTGAATCCTCTAAGCACATTGCTGGAGGATTCAGGTCTAGGCTACCGGTTGAGGAGAGGTGGTCAGGTCATATCTCACCTTCTTTACATGGATGATCTGAAACTCTTTGCCCCTAACAAATTGCAACTGATGAAGCTACTGAAAATTACTGAAACTTTCAGTAGCGCCATCAGGGTGGAATTTGGTGTGGATAAATGTGCAGTCATGAATGTAAAGCGAGGAGAGATTATGGAATCCGAGGGAATTCAACTCTCGGATTCCATACACCTCAGATCTCTCTCCTCATCCGAAAGTTATAAGTATTTGGGTATGTCGGAAGCGTTAGGCATTAACGTAGCTGACATGAAGCAATCGTTGAGGGAGCGCTTCTTTGGTCGCCTGAAGAAGGTACTAAATAGCCTTCTTTCAGGCGGGAACAAGGTGCGCGCCTTCAACGGTTGGGTCATGCCGGTTTTAATGTACTCTTTCGGCATACTCAAATGGACTCAGACCGAACTGGACGCCCTGGATAGGAGAGTTCGTACACTGCTGACTGCAAACCGGTTGCACCACCCACGATCATCAGTGATGAGACTGTACATCACGCGGAAGAGCGGGGGTCGAGGCTTTTTAAACGCTAAGACTCTCCACAACCGCGAGGTGTGCAGCCTCAGAGAATATTTTTTGAAAGCCGAGGTGGGTATGCACCGAGATGTGGTCGCAGTGGATAAGGTACTCACCCCGCTGTCCATGGCTAAAGAGAACTGGCGCAAACCTGTAGTACTTATTACCGATGACCGCAAGGAAGTATGGCAAAGCAAGGTGCTTCACGGGCGCTTCTACCAGGCTCTTCATGGGCCTGATGTAGATTTTCTAGCATCCGTGTCCTGGCTACGATTCGGTGACCTCTTTGGGGAAACTGAAGGTTTTGTCTGTGCGATTATGGACGAAGTTATGCTGACGAACAACTACCGGAAACATATTATGAGGGACGGGACGGTGGATGTGTGTCGGGCATGCCACCGTCCGGGTGAGTCCATCAGACATATTATTTCTGGTTGCTCTCGTCTGGCTAACGGCGAGTACTTGCACAGGCATAACCAAGTAGCCAGGATTATTCACCAGCAACTTGCCTTGAAATATGAACTTGTGGAATCTGAGGTACCGTACTACAAGTATGTGCCCGACCCAGTTCTCGAGAAAGACCATGTCACGCTGTACTGGGATCGGCCTATCATTACTGGCAGGACTATTGTCGCCAATAAGCCTGACATAGTGGTGATAGACCGATCAGCGCGCCGCGTAATGATAGTCGATGTTACCATCCCGCATGACGAAAACCTCGTGAAAGCTGAGAAAGAGAAACAAATAAAATATCTCGACTTAGCTCACGAGGTTGTCGATAAGTGGAATGTGGACTCAGCTATCATTGTGCCGATTGTCGTAACGGCCAATGGCCTTATGGCCAAGAGCCTCGACGACCATCTGTCGAAGCTTTCACTTGGGGGTTGGATCAAGAGCCAGATTCAGAAGGCAGTACTCCTCGATACGGCCCGCATTGTGAGGAGGTTCCTGTCTCTGCAGCCCTAACCACCGGTAGCTCACCCTGCTCCCGACACCGGCGGAAACCAGTTTTTTATATTTTTAAATGTTTTTACCTTTTTTGTTTTTTTTTAAGAAATATTTAAAAATATATTAAATAAGAATATGAATGAAGGAAGAATAATAATTTAATTTAATAATAATCAGCTGGCAACCCCAAGTGTCTATACGTCAAATCATTCTCTCTCTCAAAAAAAATATTTAAAAATTCAAAGAAACAGTTTTTGGCTTCACGATACATTACCATTTCTACATAGTGAACTTTTTGTAAATAAAACTACATAAATAATTCATAAATTTGGAAAAATGATATATATCAAAAAGAAATACGAAAAGTCGAGACAGACAGACACTGTCATCTGTCACATATTACTTAAACTATTATGACAATGAGGGAATTATAAAACGTGTTATGATCACAAGATCAGCTGCTGCTCTTCGTGCACGCCTACCGCCTCCGGACTCGTCGCCCCGCTCCGCCTCGCCGCCGCCGGAACCCAGCCTCATCGTGAGTGCTGTGACACCGGCCGTGGCAGTTGCGTCGAGCAACAGCGACGAGTACTTCTCTCCGCCCACGACGCCACCACCTGCTCGTCGACGGGGAGGACGCCGGCCGCCGGACGGTTTCGGACCTCGAGGCCCACTGGCCTCTGATAGGGTCCCAGCTCCCGGCGGAAGTGTGCAGCGCATGCGATGGACTCAAGCCATCAACGAGAACGTCATGCGCTCATACTATGGGGCTACAGAGGGAGGAAACAACCTGACCGCGTACCGTGTTCGGATGCTCTCTCTGTTTCAGGTGCTTGAGCCGGCTGTCAACTTGTCGGCGCAACGATTATCGGATCAGGTGCGGGTCATCCAACGTAATCATATGTTGGATGACACTGTACTTGATCGCTTGCGAACTGAAATGCAGAGTAGCCACGTCATTGTCCCTCCGTCGCAGGCTATGGATCCACCACAGTCTAGTCAGTTATTCCATCGCGCTGACGAAGTGAGTAATGACGTGGCTACTAATGTAAGTATCCAATGCAGTGAGGAAATGAGGAGTGCTTTGGAAGGTGCGATTCGAGAATATCGGTACATGTCGCCTGAACTTAGACCACGCTTACCTCGTTTGCCCATGCATAACAAAAATAGGGCGCTGGTGGCTGTTCTGGATTCGCAGTTGTCAAACTATTTTGATAACTGCGAAGACCTCACTGATGCTCACTCAATCCTGTATTGTGCGGCTGTAGCCGGCATGTCGTGTAGTTCATGTCAAATTTTCTGATGACAGAGCTACACGACCTAAACCTGCCATACCGGCTTGGCGATGCAGAATTGAGCGACGTATTAGTGGGGCCAGAACACTCATCGGCAAACTAATCTGCTTCAGGGAGGGCAACAATCGCCCTCGAGTGATGCGTTTTGTGAAGCGGGCATTTGCGGGGACTGATATTAGTCCTCGAGACTATATGTCCCGTATCACAGAACGCATCGACTTCCTGAAGCAGAAAGTGTATGCATGGGCAAACCGTATTCGTAGGTATAAGCGGCGGGTGGAACGATACACTCTGAATCGCACATTCCAAAGAGATGAAAGGTGGGTTTATAGGACTTGGGAGCGACCGGACCAAGGTGTGGCTGACACGCGCTTGCCGGATGATGACGCCATGTGCTCGTTCTGGCGCAGCATCTGGTCGGTGCCTGTCAGCCACACCGAGGGTGAATGGACTCGGGTGGTCGAGCGAGTATGCGATCCAGTTCCAGAAATGGGGGCTATCACTATCAGCCCCCAAGACGTAGCTCGTGCAGTCCGTCCGTTGCCTTACTGGAAATCTCCAGGGCCGGACGGACTGCACAACTTCTGGATTAAGTGGATCCAGAGATCGCACGCTCGCTTGGCGGCCCTATTCCAGTCAGCTTCAGTCAGAATCAGGGTCGCTGCCCGAGTTCTTAACTACTGGAATTACCCACCTGCTCTATAAATCGGGTAGTACTGCGGAGCCCAAAAATTATAGACCTATTACCTGTCTTCCGACATTGTATATACATCCATTTTGAGAGCTAAAATTTGCAAACACATTGATGACAATTCGATCATGTCCGCTTCTCAAAATGGATGTAGGAACGGGTCCCGCGGTACTAAGGAGCTACTTCTCATTGATATGGCCATTAATCAACAGGTTCGCCGTTCCCGAAGGGATCTGTCGACATGTTGGATAGATTATAAGAAGGCCTATGACTCGGTGCCACATACATGGCTCATGAGGGTGCTAGAGTTGTATAAAATAGATGCAACTCTGCGCACCTTCCTGATGTCGTGTATGAGGCAATGGAGGACAGTCCTTCGCTATCCAGGATGTCGGCATATCGAAAGGAACAGCGAACCTATAAGGATAGAGCGTGGTATTTTTCAGGGCGATATTTTGAGCCCACTTTGGTTTTGCTTAGCCTTGAATCCTCTAAGCACGCTGCTGGAGGATTCAGGTCTGGGCTTTCGGTTGAGGAGAGGTGGTCAGGTTATATCTCACCTTCTTTACATGGATGACCTGAAACTCTTTGCCCCCAATAATTTGCAACTGAAGGTAACAGAAACTTTCAGTAGCGCCATCAGGATGGAATTTGGTGTGGACAAATGTGCGGTCATGCATGTAAAGCGAGGGGGGATTGTGGAATCTGCGGGAACCCAGCTCTCAGATACCATAAATCTTAGATCCCTCTCAGCGACCGAAACCTACAAGTATTTGGGTATGTCGGAAGCGCTGGGCATCAATTCTGTTGTCAGATTATATCTTCCAGATCACGTAGCACTTTTTTCTTTCCGTCCTTTCGTCGAATCGGCATCTTTTTTGAATTGGGTATCGACTCAAACAACAAGGTCTTAGCCTTCAAAATATCGTCAGCCGAAAAAGACGTAGTACACAACTGGTGTATACTCTGTTCGTCCATGAAACCCAGGACATTTGGCAAGAACGCCAGAACTTCATTGATCACAACATTGCAATTCACGCACTTCACAGTATTCGAGGTCATTGTCCTCCGCAATGAGTCACCGGTACAAGCTGTGCCACAACCGTGCTGTGTCACGTACGCACGAAGACTGATTATTGTATGTATCTTGACGTGTATTTCTTTATGTGTATTTTGACGCCACGAAACAACCAAGCAGCAACAATAAACGCCGAAATTTGAGCTATGTTCCGGGGGATTATGTTGAGTATATCTCCATTAACAGAGTCATGGAAGAAGGAAAATCTACAAGCTACCCAGTAGAATTTTTAGAATCCTTCAATGCTCCTGGACTACCAGCACATAAAATTAAATTAAAAGTAGGCGTACCCATAATGCTTCTTAGAAATTTAAGCCCCACAAAACTTTGCAATGGCACCAGGTTAAAAGTGACCAATTTACAACGAAATCTGATAGAAGCAGAGATTTTAACAGGGTGTGGAAAAGGTGAAAGTGTTTTCATTCCTCGGATTCCTCTCATTCCAAACAATTTTCCATTTAGTTTTAAACGAGTCCAGTTTCCAGTCAGCCTATGTTTTGCGATGACAATTAATAAAGCCTCAGTAATTCCGGCACAAGGAAAATCAAACCTTTTGAGGCAAAGTGTGCATTGCACGCCATCCCTGGCTTCGACCTGGCAACGATGACACTAGAACATGATGAGTGGGCGGCCGCTCAGAATGGTGAAAGCACAAATATGTTAGCAAGTTTTTATTAACTTGTTTTTGTGCACGCAGCAGTCACAATATACACGCCGCGTTCTTCGTAAACACACCGGGCGCTCGCAGTAACTGGACAGCGATACGTCACTGATTTACGGCGCGCGCAGTAATCACTCATACGCAATCCGTATAACCGCGACACTCCCGTGCGCTAGCCGAACCAGCCGATGTGTCATTATGTTCACCGTGATATGCACTTATTTCTAATAAAGTTTTATTTCACTTCTGTTTGTTGTCCTTTTTGTTTTTTTGTTATTATACTATGTTCACACTCACTACTACGCAGCCTATATCAATAGTCCGCAGCCGAAGATCACATATAATTATGTTGTAAATATGTTTTTATAAAGTGGAGTAACTGACAAGACTATGATCTTCTTGTGAGGCGCGTTTACGGAGTGTATGTATACTCGTATGTACATATACGAGTATATTAGGTACCACTTATCTAGCGCTGCTTTAATTTGATAACAACAGATCTCAAAAACGTACTTTTTTCAAAAGAACAGTTTAAATAAAACATAAGTATTTTTTTTATATGTTTTATTTTAATAATGAGAAACCTTTGAAAATTGCTTACATCAATGTGTAATCTATCATTTTTTTTACTATTTTAAGCCACTTATAGCCATTTCAATACAAAACATAAACTTAAACTTATATTTTTTAGTTGAATTATTTTAAATATTGTCATAAATTTATTGTATGACCTTTAATTTGACAACATCCTTTCGTTAATAATGACACTATTCTTAATAGAACAAATATTTCAGTAATGTAATTTTTGTACGTTTTATTTAATTTTGATGCATTATTTTGCATTTTATGTTTTTCAAAATAATGCCATATTTACAATTACATACTATTCTATGGAAGATTTTATACAAAACTAATGTATTTTTATTATTTAATAACATTTTTTGTTTTATTTTATCAGTCTTTAACAGAGATAAAAAATATTATACTATTTAGTAAAATTTTATTTCACAGAACTCCCGCTACTCTAAAAATTACCAATATAGCTAATATCTAATATTTATATAACAAATACAATGAAATAACAAAATAATATAATTTTTATTAACCTCCAAACATAAATGACTTATGCCACTAGCCCACACACGATAAAAAAAATACTATATTAAAAAAAAAAACTTCTATTAAACCATCAAAATCAATTATATGATATAGATTTTCGAATACCTTTATAGATTTTCAAAAAATGGGGCGTAAAATCTTGGAATGAGCTTTTTATTTAGCAATGTAAGTAGGCCTTTTTTCTTTTTCTCTCATATCATCATTTTAGTTTTACAAATTTTCTTCAGTGTAATATTTAGCGCTACTATTTCTTGTCTTTCCAATATTTTCAACAATCACTTTCTTGAAATTCGTACTTCCATATGATTTTTTATTAATAATATGAGTAATTTTCTGTATCTTTTGCTTCTACTTTTAAAATTGCAATATCTGTTAATTTCACGTTTTCTTTTTCTGTATTTTTAGAGTAATTTTTACCCATAGATGTAGCTAAACTTTTTATATCAATAAAATCATCATGACTCAGTTCATAAACTATATGGGGTACCTGTTTTCTTTGCATTCCTAATTATGTGGGTATACTGATCTGGTGTATATATAGGGCCTGATTTCAAAGTTTTCTGTATTTGCCTTTCAATTGCAGAATGGGCACTGTCGCCGTCATTCTGCGTGTGTCCTTTAATCAGAAATTTATGTGTAATTGTGTTAATAAAATCAAAATGATGGACTATATACATATAAAGTGCTATTATGTAATGATTGTTTTGTTGCCCGCAACAATTATCAGAATAAAATACCAAATCTAACTTGGAATTAACTTTAGGTTGGATTGGGTTTTCAGCTGTTTGATTTAAATTTTTAATGTACAGGTCCCAATCTCAACAGCCCCTCTATTTGCTTGGCCTTCATGCCAAACAAAACAAGCAACATCTTTATTTTGATATTGCATACAGTAAAATTATAGCAGTTTAACTATTACCTCGCTCTTCGGACAACTCAAAGCAGCTTGGAGATCGTAAACACAGACGATAGTATTATCTGCTGTGTGATTCTTATCATCCTCTTTAGTTTCCCTTGATAAATTCTTTTCTTCTAGATGTTTTTCGTACTTTTCCTTCAGTCCATTTTTTTCTTCTTCAGTGGAATTAGCATATGCTGTGCAATCTTTGCAATGATCCTTCTTTGGATGGAAAAAGGATATATTAAATTCATATGTAAATATATTATAATACATAATATAAGTTGCGTTTGGTAGACCTTTCGATTGGCATTCAGCTACATAGTCTCTATGTAAATCCGTTACGGTCTTACCACCATCTATGCAGACAGGTTTAGAGTCTGCTCGACAATAGTGGCTATTAATTTTCGGTATTGAATCAAGATGTTTCTTGACACCCTCTTTAATGGCTGGATCTATAGCATGATGGTTATTGTGTTAACCACGTTGACCTAGCTCCAAAGATCCCGAGGGTTGACCTTTTTCTAAAACCGTTCTAATAGGGCGATCAGATATGTCCAAGGTGGCCTTAAAATCTTGTTTGCTCATTCAAATACGTTCGCCATCTACTGTCAGATAAAAGGCATTATTGTTTCCGCGGTTAATATTATGAACCTTGTAAGAATATCTTGGTTTAATAGTTGAAGTATGTCGTAATATAAATTCCCTTTGTCTCTGCAGGTCGCCTAAAAAAATTCAATGACTGTGTGTTGCAAGATTTGTACACAATACATTAACAAAATGGTCTGAGGTTCAGAAAAATAAGCGACAAAAAACCCAATGCGGATTATCGACGCAATAGCAACCCTTCTCGCGACTACGAAAGACAGAGTACATCCATAGTGAGTCATCTCGTAGTCGCAAGCGGGATCTGGGGGAAGTCGACAGGCGCAGTCGTAGCCGCAGTCATAGTGGCCGTAGTGATGGCCAACAACGAATGCAAGGATCTCGGAGTCGCAGTCCAGCTCGTGACCGTCGGCACAGCAGCGCAACGCGTCATCAGCTGAGAAGCCGAAGCAGAAGCAGCACGCGAACGCAACTCGAGCAGGAACGGAAGCTGTCCAGGGAGAGGGAAAAACTAAGAACCCTTGAAAACTAGGTACGCAAAGGACGAGAGAGATTAACGGAACGGAACCGATCACGTAGGCGTTTGGAGACGCCTGAGCCTGGCGCAGGCAAATGCTGGCAATAAAAGCTCAATTCGGTATTGTTCCTTAATCACTCCCGCTAAACGACATACGCCTAGTGTTGAAAAACACGAAGCACATGACGACAAGAAAACTAGATTATTATGACTACGGACCTGTTTGAAGATTTCTTTTTAAAACTTTTTAAGTCGAAAACAGGGGATCGTGAATCGTTTTCTAGCTCAACTTAACGTCATTCCAGACTTTGACCCTTTGTCGAAAGAACAGACTATTCATATCTGGCTCGATAAAGTCGATGAATGTTCCGAGATTTATAATTGGAACGATAAGGAAACTGTTCACTATGCACTGCCTAAACTCACCAGACTGGCTAAGACATGGTTCCAGAGTCTGCCCTCTATTAAGTATACTTGGCTTGAATGGAAGTCGATGATAAAGGATACATTTACTGCAACCGAAAACTATGCGGAACTTTTGACAGAATTGCTTAATAGAGGTACGCTCTGGAGAACCTTATGAACTTTATTATTTTGCAAAAATTAATTTACTGAACAGATGTAAGATATTTGGGAAGGAGCATAAGAGAAAACATACACCAGCGTTGAGAAAATTCGCAGTCACTGCAGTATTATTCAGTAGCTGCCTATAAATATGTTAGACAAATATTTAATGTATTTGTATTTAATGATTTGTAGGCAGTTGTTTTAGTTATTTGTTTTTACATTTTAAAGAAACTACAATAAAACGGGCTGGGGCTTAATTTTGCCAACAAAAACTTCGCAATGTTAGCTACGCAGATAATGAGCATGAGTGTTGCAAATGCACAAGGGTGTGCAATGAGAATCTAACGTCTTCACTTTTTGTAGACATTGCAGGGACGATAAATTTTTATAATTTTTATTATAAAATTTATTTTCTTGTTCAACTCGAAGTCATCTGGTTTTTTCGGCATGAAAAAGCCTTTTTCCACAAAAAATGCTGATAATGTTTTAGTATATTTCGAAAAAGCCAAACACATATCGTACATATTGGGTCTTATTATATTTAATAAAAACAGGCGTGAGTATCGCCAACGAATTACTCGATCAAGAACAATCCTGTAGAATCTAAAAACAAAACAGGATTTTTGGGTTCCTTATTTGTATAGAAAAAACATCTGTTTTTCACGTTAATCGTAGGACAACGGTTGCGATATATTGCAACTTTTAGTTTGTCTCAAGACCACATAGAAAAGTAATAAGGTGCTTTCAGGAGACATGAAGGTTATAATAACAATCTGAATGTTGTGAAGTATAGGTAAGGGAATCTTCAACACCTGGAAATGAAATCTGCATTTTTAGGAAATTGCATACCTCTATAAGACATTTCCGTATTAACGTGTTCTTCTGCAGTTCAGAACATTAATTATACAGTAAGCAGAGGCGGTATCGATGAGAAGATAGACTCAATTAATAACAATTATGAGCATCCATATAAGTGTTTTGGGCATTTTTTCTGTTGACAGCGACGTGGAGGAATTTTTTGACGACCTGTAATTTTGATACTTGTAGATATTTTGTTATTAATAATAATAATAATAATCATTTATTTGCTAAAAACATGGTATAAAAGATGGTTATGTTAATAATGTGAACAAACATGTTTTGCTTAATAGATATAAGCGTGCAAATGCGTGCATAACGAAACAATAAGTCATCATGCAATTTTATGTTCCAGGAACTCCTTAACACTGTAAAAACTATTAGCAGAGAGCAATTTGTATAATTTACTTTTGAACATTCTTGTATTTAATGCTTTTAATTCATTTGGTAGTTTGTTGTATACCTGGACACACATAAACATACAGCTTTTATTATATTTCGCAAGCCTTGGGAGGACATCTAACACGAGCCTGTAGGGGTCGCGCCTGCTGCGAGAACTTACATCGCTTGCTTTCGCAAACAATTCCCTATGCCTCCACACAAACAAACAAATTTCATAAATATAAAGGGACGGTAGCGGTAACAAATCAAGTTTTTTAAACATCGGCCTGCAAGATTCGTCAGGCTTAAGGCCACATAATGCTCTTATGCACCTCTTTTGTGCGACAAATGCTCTATTTTGATCAGTGCTGTTTCCCCACATAATTAAGCCATAGCGTAGCACTGATTCAACATATGCATGATATGTTGTTATAGACGTTTTAATGTTTGTTATGTTTCTAATCTGTTTTAGTGCATATACAAACTTATTAATTCGTTTGGATACTGTATCAACATGTGCTTTCCAGTTGATATCTTGATCCAAAGTTACTCCTAAAAATTTTGTTTGCGTTACTTCGTTAATTCTATGTATATTCATTTTAATATTTTGTTTTGTATTATTTGATTTATTGAATTGAATATAAACGGACTTTTTTAGATTTATGGATAAGTTATTCTCCTTTAGCCATTTTATCAATCTTTCAATTACATTATTAATTTCTGTCTCGTGGTCTTTAATTGTATTACTTTTTTTATCAGATGTCACAATAATAGAGATGTCATCAGCGAATAGTATACATTTATGATTAGTTATAGTAGTGATAGAATTAATATACAATAGGAATAAAATAGGGCCCATTATTTTAGATGTATTTGTAGTTTATTAACAATGGAAATATGTAATATAAATAATTCTGAAAGTAATAAAAATATAAAAAAAGAGATAAAAAAAAAACAGTCAGTCGCGATCACCCATTATGCAAGCACGCATTTCGGTTGTCCGCTATTACGCACTTCGCGCGATCGCTATGCAAGTACTTACGCGCCTCGAACGACCGGTCCGGTTGATCAGTGGTTCTAAACATTTTACTCATCAATTCATACTTCATAATCGATTGCATCCACAAACCTCACCAGCAACTATGATGAAGTGTGCCAGCTGCAATTCTGACTTTAATGATGGTGTTCAGTGTGCCTCATGCAAGCGGCACTTAGACTTTGGCTGCGCTAGCGTCACGGAGTGACCGGATGGAGTAAAATAGGAGCTGACCGAAGGGCGGCGTGGAAATCTCCTAAGTGTCGAATTTCTTCACCGTCAGTGACGACGGACGTCAGTCTTGACGCTTTCTGACGATATCAAATGCATAAAAGAGGAACTCAATGAACTCAGGGCCACTTGCGAGTTCGATGGTAATCGGTTGGATGATTTCTCTGTCAAACTGGCAGGCATCGAGACTAGGGTGGCTGTTCTTGAGCATCTGCAGGAATCTGTGTGCACTCTTCAATCGGACATTGATTTGATTAAGTCGGAGTTATCCGCTAGCGACCAAAGATCAAGGCTGAACAATGTGGAAATTAAGGACATTCCCCTAAGGGTTGTTATCGTGCAAATAATTTTATTGCTATAACTTGTATAAATCAATGGCTTTAAACGACGACGATAAAAGATTGCGTGTATATTATCAAAATGTTCGTGGGCTCCGTACAAAGACTGAATCCTTCTTTCGCCAACTATGCTTATGCTCATACGATGTTATTGTATTAATGGAAACTTGGTTGGTAGATGGCATTTCAAATTCGGAATTATTTGGTGATCAGTTTATTTTGTGGCGTCGCGACCGGGATTACTGTCTTACAGGTCAGTCTCGTGGTGGTGGTGTCTTGGTGGCCGTCCGTAAGTGTATTTCTGCGGTTCCCCAGCCGCAATTTCACTCCTCGGCTGAAGACTTGTGGGTTATTTTTGAGTGTATGGCAGCCTAACACGAGAAATTACTTTAATTTGAATATTTGTGTCAAGTGTAATATCTGTGTAAGCAAAACCGTGGCTATTATTTTTCCGACCAATTATCAAATTTTCTCCATAGCTTAAGTAAGTGATTAACAATCCAACAGATAACTATTTAGTTGTTGGTGATTTTAACCTGAGTGGAATTTTGTGGCAATTAAATAATAACACATTTTTACTAATAAATATCTGTAGTTCTGATGAGTATGTGCTAACGGATGAGTTGCGTCTTTTAGGGCAGTGTAATGGAATATTAAATAAACATGGCAAGATTCTAGATTTAGTTTTATGTAATGAAACTGTGTCAGTGTGCGAATGTTTGGTACAATTATCACCTGTTGACAAATTTCACCCGGCCCTCTGTATCGACGTTAACTTTGCTGAGTCATCATCAATCATCATTTGCTTTGCTGAGTACAGTAATCTAACTCCAGCTCCTTTTACTAGTTACATTTACGGTAAAGCTGACTTTGTGGCTATAAACAGGGATATAGGAGCTATAGATTGGATAAATGTATTCTCTGACATGTCGCTTGATGATGCCGTAAACTACTTTTATGCTACCATAGGAGATATTCAAAATAAGTTTGTTCCTACTAAGACAGTCCTTCACAGCTCATACCCTATTTGGTACTCTCCGGCACTCAAACGCCTGAATAAAGAAGGTACAATATTTTGTGACTCGATTCACAATTCTAGTGAATTCACAAAGTTGTAAAAAGATTTTTATGGCATGTGGCACATCACTAGCAAGAGGATAGACTAGTGAATTTTTGAGGGAGTTGGAAGATCCCGGTCGCTTTTGTTTTTTTTTATAGCCATGTAAATAGCTGTAACATGGACTGCTTTAATTGAAGTCCGACACTTTGCGAGTAAATAAAAATAAACTAGATGGCTAATGTCACTAATTTTGAATTTAAAATTACTGGAATACAATACACATCTAAATTAAAATTAAAATTCAGAGTCTACTACTTATACTTTTTTTAAAATTTGTATTTGAATGTAAAATTTGGGTATTTTTTTTATAAAACAATAAAAAGTCGATGAAAAAACATCCACAGGCCATGAGAATTGTTCAGGGGTCTGAAAGGATAGCAGATGACCCCCCCCAGTCAACCATTTCATTTTGGCACACGATGCACCAAACACCCTGTATATAAGGAATTCATCCATCATAATTTTAACACTTTTAATGTCACTATACCTTTTGATCATTTCATTATGAAAGATTTCTGGAGGCGAACTAATACCGAAATGTTAGCGTGTGAACCTAAATCGACCAAAAGGCGTTCGTTATAAATAAGCATAGCTTGGAGCCTCCTCCGATAACTTCCAACATCCAGAAGCCCTTGTTAGAGCCTTAAGTTGTGAAATACTTTGACCCGGAAAGTTAAGATTTTATTTCATCTAAAGTTGGCATTGAATAGTGAGGTCTCATGATGGCTTCAATAAGTTTGTTTGGAGCAATACAGAGTCTGATTTTAACATCTTTCTTAGTAGTCAGTACAATAGATCTTACCCATTCTGTTGGTTCTTCAACTCTTTGTATGATATTTTGTTTCTCCAGCTCCTCCAGTTCATTTTTTTGGGGTTCCCATAATTGAAAAGACGGTTGGAGTGGCATCTGGCTTCAGTTTGAGCTCGACTTTTAAATCTGTAATACACCCTATACCATCTGTCAAGTCGGGTGGTTGCTGTGGTACAAAATCAACTTTATGAACGCTCTTTATCAAGTTAAACAATTTGTACGCGTCCCTGCCTATAATGTTTTGACAATTTAAGTCGTCAATGTAAGAATTGACAGAAGTTGCATTGTCCAATAGTTGGTATGATGTCACCACTGAATGAAGATAACATGTGACTACTTTTTGTATGAAATCGGTTGAAATGTTTAGTTTTTTGAATGTTTGCATTGAAAGAATATTTGTATCTGCGCCTGTGTCAAGAATGAATTCTACAATTAGTTTGTGTATCGACAATGCAGCTTTCAATGACCGTGTATTAACCATGTTCACACTTATAGTGCCTTCAAAAAGTTTGTTATTATTACAACCATTACCACTACTTGAAACTTGTCAATATTAATGTTGTTTACACTTTTACATACTTGTGCAAAATGATTATACTTTCCGAATTTCCTACACTCCCTTTGCCTTTTTTGAGCGCACCTGTTGCAAGTGGCATTACCAGGAACTGATGACTGTGACTTAAAACGTTTAGGTCCTGGCTTAGACTTGTCCTTGCTTCGACGAGAAGTCTGTAGTGTAGCTGGAACTGGGAGTCGAATTTCTCTGTCAGTGTTAAAAGACTTATGGTATCGATATCCAAGTTAAACGAATAAAATGTCGTAAGTTCGTCTGGCCCGATGAAATGCAAAAGTATGGCTAGTTTTCTTGCGTCACTTTCACTTAATAGGTTATTTAAATTTTAAATTGTGTTAGCCAGTTTTTCCATGCCAATGGCACGTTTGTATTGTTAATATCGACCGCCGGAAGGTTACTGCTGATCACTTTAGATGTCGACGGTAGCGGTTTTTTATCGTCCCTGGCCATTTTGTTACCTGGTAGCGGCGTAGTAGTTTCTTAAGACACCATGTAAGGTTGTGTTTTTTACGATCAATTCTTAGGAGAGCGGCTACAGGACGTCTTCGGGGAAGTAATGAAACCGTGAAGCTCACCAGGGTAAGAAGTCTTCTTTATTCATTTCTATTGATATTCGTAGTGCAGGTCGGAACCGGCATGCTTGCTAGCAGGGAGCTTCCCTTGTTCGTAATAATCCTTTTTTTTCAGCATTCCTCCAAATTGCGGAATTGTAGTGTCGATAGCAACCGCTTATGTTTGCGTCTAGGTATACTGATTTTACTGCATTTATTTGTGCGATTTCGTAATCGCACTTGAATGCCATAATATTAAGGTGCATTTTTTGTTTTAAAATTCTAAAAAGACGAGTGTAATTACCGATACTATATTTGTACACGTCTTTCTTGAATAAATGTCCATATGTATATATGTGCCATCGGACAAATATGACCCCGGAGTTCGAGTAACCTTTTTTGCTAAAGATGTTGCAAATATTATTATTCTCGGTATCACCATCTTCACATATTAGAAACTTTTTTCCTAATATATCTGGTATAGTTGCTGTTACACTGTGGCTGTTGCCACTGTGACACTTACGCCCGAGATTAATAATGGATCTCTGATCCAAGGATAGAGTCAATCTAAGATTGCTGTATACTGCGCGATCGATCTCCAATCCTGATGCCAATAACAAAACTATGCAATCGTTTTTTTTTGTTCGATCCAGATTGCAAGCGATCCTTTCCCTCCCGACCGTTCCGTTTCACATATATTTTTTATAATGCAATGCATTATGTTCTATGTTTTAGGAAAATAAACTAGTCACTAAACTACACCAAAATATACCTTATGTGTCAAAACGAAATAATTACGTGTCTATAACCCCGTAAAATTTACAATAGTTAAACTATATTTACAATACTTCAACTATTTTAACAGGAACGGAACGTGAATTTGACGTCTTGACAGTGACGCACTTTTGTTACTGTGTGTTTTTGTTTGGTTTGTTCATTGCATTTGCATTGGCTTCAGCATTACTTAAAAATTGAACTTTATTTGATAAGTGTGTGTATTACATAAGTACCAGATTTCTATAATGGACTGCGAAATTGTAAGTATTAATACAGTAACTGTAATTGTATGATCGTAGTAATGATGCATCTTTTTTCGCGCCTTGCCGGTGCGACGCTGTTCCCGATAAGTTTATCAACGTTTTTTTTTTTGTTACTAGGTAAAAGGCAAGCCTCTAACCAAAGAGGAATCAAAGTTTCTGGTAGACCTGATTGAAAGAAGTAAAATTATCACCTCGAAAACGACGAACGCCACCAATAATAAATTAAAAAATGAGGAGTGGATTCGTTTGGCAGATAGTTTTAATGCCAATGCTACAAACCGTAAGACACCACAGCAGCTGCGTTTGAAGTGGGAAAACTTAAAAAAGAATGCACGCAGACGCAGCACTAAAATCAGGATGAACCAATTCAAGGTACATTTACAATACTTCTCATTTCTATTTAAATATGTCGCCGCATGATTCCCTACCTGTTTGATTATAACAAAATCTCATTTGTAACAAACTAATTATGTAAAACCATTTATGATGATCTTGATAATTTGTCATCTATTGGTTTCTTTGTGAATTAGAAACACCTAGTATTGTTTTAGGATGTATTATTAAATTAATTCTGATGTTATCGTTAAAACTATAGTTAAAATTCAATTGTCTACCTATCATCATAGAAGAATTACACCGAGATTGGTGAGAGAGAGACAGCAACGGGTACTCCCACTGTCTCAGATATGACTAAACTTAATCAATCCCACAATACTAATATTGACTATTTTCAGACTGGTGGTGGACCTGCTGACTACATACCCCCAGATGACATTCTAGACCGAGTAACTGGCTTACTAGGAAGTACTGCCAGTGGATTTACGGTACCATTTGGGGGTGACAGGGAGTCAGATGATTTGAATATTGGTGGTGATGGTAGTGGTGATGGATTTTGTGATGCAAGGGTGATAGTTGAGGATGCAGTTCCAATATCTGTTGACCAGGGTATTGAGACTGTGATCTGTGATGGTGGTGGTATGGTCATGACTGATAGTCAGGTGATCAACATTGATCACATCATAACACCAGTCAAACCCAAGAGATTCACATTTAGTACACCTAGGGCAGGTAATTGTCATTGAAATCCTTAAATGCATAATAATTTCCTTAAATATATATGACGAGATATAGCAATGGAACTAAATTTTATCTCTAAAAATACATGGTTACAAGCCATGGGGTAAAGCTAGTTTGCCATTGTTATATTTCACAGTAAGCAATGTTGTGCAGAAAACAACTCTCTATCATATTGTTTTTTTTTTCAGTGAGAAAGAAATTGAAAACCGATGATTGCAAGGAGGCTAGGAACAGTGCAATAGCTGAATATTTTAGTGCCAAAAAACAGTGTGTGGATGCTAAATTATTAAATATTAATTTAGAAAATGAACAATTAAAATTAAGAAACATAGAGCTGAAGTTAAAAAACGAAAAGCTACTATTGGAAACAGAAAAAATAAACTTAGAATTAGAAAAGTTAAGGAATCAGTGATTATTTAATTTTAAATGCTTGTTTCTTACAATAGCTTATACTCTATACAACATTTGAATACATATATGTATATATTTAATTGATGTACATATTAGTTTTTGTTATGCTACTGTACTCATGGAAACAAAATTAATATTGAAATAATTTTTTTTTTCATTAATATTGAGTAGTAAATAAGTTATATTTAATCGTCTTTTTAATTTAGCTTTATGTAAAGCTAAAGTCAAAACAAAATATTTTTTTTTTCATTTATTTAATATTATCTGATGTGTTTTTAATTTTAATTCTCTTAAACTTTTTCAATATATTTTAATGGTATTATAATTTTGTTAGCTTAGATGTAAATTCAATTATGCATGCTGTGGTCTCCTGTAAGTGAAGGAGTTCACCTACGTGATACTTTTAAGTCCATTATTTATTTCACATGATCTGTGTACATCCTTTGTTGGAGATCCTAAATACATTAACAGAACATTTGTGAGTACTATGTAAGTACCTACTACCTACCATACCCTACCTACATACCATAAATTACTATTTGTTTTTATTGTTATACTTTTGCTATGGATGTTTCATTATACCAATAATGAAACAAAGAGACATCCATAGCTAGTGACATGTGCAAGCATGTGCTAGCTGACATGTGACATTAATTAGATTCTTTGTTTATATGAACTTGAACACTATTGTGTAGAATCTGGTTCTTCTAACCTAACAGACAGATGTGTTGCTGGGGAGTTTGTTCCGCCACTTCTTCTTCCCAGCTAAAACACTAGGAAGTGGCGAAGGGCGGGCGTTTTGAGGGACTGTCTCTTGTAATTTTGACGTTCAAAAAGTGCTGATTATCAGCCTAATTTGAATAAATGACTTTTGATTTGATTTTATTTGTTGTAAATAAAACATGTGAATTTAGAAATGTTGTTTTATTTCCTGAATACCTAGAAACTTTCTTCTATACAAGTACAAAAAAATAAAATATATCACTTTCATCTGCTACCGGAAGTAATTATTTATAAGATCAGCTCTTTCCCGGATGTCTTGATCTTCATTATTTAAGTATTCTATGAGCTCTGCCGGTGGCAGGTCCACTTCAGCAGGAATTTCCTCCAGGTTATAACTCCTGCAAATGTTGTGCAGCACTGCAGTGGCTATTATTACTGCTTGGGTCTTTAGCAATGATAACCGCATTGTTAGTGCCACAACAGGAAATCTTCGCTTCCAGATGCCAAAGGTTCTAAAACAATAAAAATTATGTTGTTTAAAGCTTGCTACCAGATGATTTTGGGTACCTAGCCTTGGTTACCTTCTATAAAACCACACTATTTTAATAGTTACCTTTCTATGGTATTCCTTGTTCTAATATGTGCTTCATTATAATTCTGTTCTGCTTCACTAACAGGATTTAGAAGTGGTGTCAGCAGATAGGGTCTGTTTGGATAAGCACTATCACCAAGCATCCAGCGGTTACCAAAGTTACCTGCATCACATTGGGCTGCAAATATGCATATAATTAATATCAAATAAGTAATATTACCACCACAAAACAATTTATGTAGTAAGTACCTCTAAGAATAGAGTTGTTGAAAATTGTGGCATCATGTGTTGAACCTGGCCACCGTGCTACCACATTCATAAATTTTAAATCAGCATCGCAGATCGCTTGGACATTAAGGGAAAAGTAACCCTTACGATTTCTATATTCTTCACCTATAATATGACCTAAAATAAACCAAAGTAGAATTATTATATTAACTTATTGTAAGTTGTTCATACACAACACATGTTACTTAAGCACTCACATGGTGACTGAATACGTATATGAGTGCAATCAATTGCAGCAAGAACTCGAGGGAAGTGTCCAATTCGGTAGAATTTCTCTGCACTTTGTTGGTGCACATAAATGTACTGATCATACAAGGTCGAGATTGCAGAAGATATATCACGTACTATTCTTCCTGCTGTTGATCTAGACACTCCAACAAAGTCAGCTACAGATATCAACATAGTACCTAGTGCGTAAAACCGCAACGATAGCAATAGTTGATGGAGTGGCGCAACACCATGATTCCTGTAAAATAAAATTATTCAAAAAATAAACACTTGGATTGTCAAATCAACAACAAGAGAGTTAACACAAGAGGCTTCTTAGTTTTAATAACTCAATGACAATTTATTAGATTGTAAACACAAACTAATAATTAGTTTCAAAACATAAAATGCACATGTACACATGTTACAACTAGTTTGCATACCTTGTGGAAGTTACACGGATAAACGGCATCAACTGAGGTAATAGAGAATTCACTGCAGCTTTAGATAACCTAAATCTAAAGGTGAATTCAGCATCATCAAGACTCTGCATGTAGTTCACCCTTCTGAGTCTTCGTGGACAAGCACGTTGTCTATCATCAGCGTCGCTGTCAGTATCCCAATCGGATAACAGAGCAAGGACCTCCATATCACTATCGTCACTATCACTTGAAAATGCCATAACTTGTTCTAGATAGTAATTAATATCAACGATAGTATTCTTACAATCCTCGAAATTTCTTGGATTGCAACCTGCGATTGTTTACACCGATCGAACCAAATGTCAAAATGGACAGATCGGTTATTGGCAAGCAAAAACTGTCATTTCCGAACAGAGGTCAATCTTTTATCTGTGATCCGCCCTCCCATAGACGGATTGACTCCAAGGTTAGTAAAATCAATCTGCAGATAGGTTATTGGCAAGTATTTCCCGAAAAATGGATTGGAATATCGATCTTAGATGGCAAAAATTGGATCAGGATTGATTATTAATCTCGGGCGTTAGCCCTCGCAGGAGGGTTGTCAGCAGATAGGTAGGTAGGGGTTTTATAAATAATAAGATGTGGATGACGAAGAACACTTATTATTTATTTGCCTGAATACTTCCGTGGCCGCCTCACGTCCTGATTACAGAGGGTAGGCGGTAAAAGGGTAGGAAACACTAGCCTGAACCGTCACCAAGGCGATGTTAGTCCGTCAGCTTTTGCCTGCAACCAACGGCTCCAGCTCCAGGTTCTGTATCTTGCAGGTAGGTTCAGCACAGGTAGGTATGCGAACGTCTGCAGCAGAGGATCCTCCCAAGCGTTCACGACGCCGGAACCCCGAAGTGACGAAAGATTGAAGGTAGACTAGAATCCCTAGAGGGATTTCGCGAAGTAATTAGAAATATTAGGTAGAATTGGAACGAGTGACACAGCTGTCACCTCAGTGCTCTTAAAACGACTCGTCATCGACCTTAGCGAGCCTAACCGAATCGCCACTCCTCGGCAGGTCGGAGACGCTCGGCAATCATCGTTTTAGCGTTGCGCGGGCTCATAGAAACGAGGACCTTTTTAGATAATAAACGCTCGTAGGTCCAAAGGTCACAGTGTCCCAGATAGGAAGATAGGAAGAAATACAGCAGAAAAATAGTTAGTTCTAGGAACACCTTTCAGCTGTCATGCTAATATAATATAATTATGAAAACTTACCCTAGAGGGACAAATATGACCCCGGAGTTCGAGTAACCTTTTTTGCTAAAGATGTTGCAAATATTATTATTCTCTCGATATTACCATCTTCACATATTAGAAACTTTTTTCCTAATATATCTGGTATAGTTGCTGTTTCAGTACTAGTATGTTGCAATCTGTCAGTATTAAGAAACGATTTGCGAGCCCCGTACAAAGTATCTTTGATTGAAGGAAACGTAAGTTCATGATGTGGTATCTTTTTACGCATTTCTACATAATATTCTTCAAAAATTTGTTGTATAGGTCTTAAATCTTCACTCACAGATTTTCAAATCAGTAACATGAATGCCAAGTTTCTCTAATAATAGTTTTCCTTGTTTTGTCCAAAGATAATGAGGCACTGCACTGTTGTCTATTTACTTACGCAACGCCATAAAAAAGTTCTACTTTTATTTGTCCTGTTTATGTTATATCTATTTTCATTATAAAGTTATTTTCATTATAAGTGTTTGTCTTCCTTTCTGATTATTTACAAAATAAAATTCTTGATTTATTTTGAAACCGCATATTATGGTAATTTGGGTTAAGTTCAAGATAAATTATCCACTTATACAATACGAAACTGTTGCTGACATAACTTTTGTAATTATTTTTTAAGTACCCTCATAGTTTTTGTTGAAAGTGACTTAGGCAAAATAATTTTCCATTATTTATTTATAATAGGGGTTAAAGTATGTAATTGCCGTTTTATTATAATAGGTACTTCGAGTGAAACTTTTTAACATGGAACCTATGAAGTTTTTCTTTTAAAAAATGTGCAACATGCGAGTATCGACTTTCAGTTGTTTTTTTATTCAGCTTTGACAAGAAAGATGGATACTTCGAAAATTCGAGTGATTTTTGAATACAAGTTCCGACGCGGAACTAACGCGGCAGAAACAGCTCGCAATATCAATGTTGCGTTTGGAGAGGGGACTGCTAATAAAATAGAATAATTTATTTCAATCGTCTTGAATCGTAAAATTTATCAATCAGCAACACATGTTAAACTACAATAACACAGATATATAATACATTATTATTACTAGTTAATTAATTAAAAATAGTAGTTATAATAAAGATAAGTATGAATATTGTTAAGAGTACCTCACTAAACATTATGATTGCTCAGCAAATGAACCATAAAGCAATGGTTAAGGTACTGGCAATCATAATGAACGCACCGTGCGATTTTGGTTTAAACGCTTTCGTGATGGAAACTTTGATTTGAAAAACGAACCACGTGGAAGACCGCACACAGGTGAATAACAATGAATGGGGAAGCCCGTTAAAAGCTAATTGTAGATGGCACGACTATAGCTGGTTCTCAATCTGACCAATGAGGTCGAGCTATTATGAAATATAAATTGACATTACCAGATTTTCAACCAATGACGATGCTTGGAACCAGCTATAGTAGCGCCATTAGTTCCACAGTTTCCATCCCCATTGAAAGAGATGGTGGATGCCGATCCGAGCCAAACTATTCAGGAATTAGCGGCATGGTTTAACGTTACCTTACCAACAATATTTACTCATTTGCGTAAAATCAATAAAATAAAATAAATATGAAAAACGAGTGCCTCGTGATTTGACTGATCTGCAGAAAGAAACGCGTGTTGAAACTTGTGTTGCCTTGTTGAGTCGATACAGAAATGAAGGAATATTGGATCGATGACATGTGATGAAAAGTGGATTCTTTACGATAACCGTAAGCGAAAAATGCAATGGTTGACCCCAGGTCAAACGCCTCAACAGTGTCCTAAAGCAAAGCTTACCAATGAAAAGGTAATGGTAACTGTTTGGTGGTCTCAGCATGGTGTTATTCACTATAGCTTTCTCCGATCTGGTCAAGCAATAAGGGCATATGTCTACTGTGCCGAACTCCGAACAATGATAGCAAAACTAGCAGTGAAACAGCTTCGACTCATGAATCGATTTCACCATTATTACTCCATGATAACGCGAGACCTAATACAGCACAAGAAACCGTTTTAACTCAACAGGAACTGCAATTAGAAACCATTCGTTACATCAAAAATCTTTACTAGATGACAGAATTTCATCTCCGAACTGTCAAACCATAAAATAGGGGGATGATGATAAAATTCAAATTTTCTTACGTTTTTTGCAATTTGCAAGTTCAGTATCAGGTTGAACGGTAATAAAAAAAAATGATGCGATAGCATAAAGGTGGGTAAAATATTCGGAAATGTGCTAGTTACACATGCTTATAATTGTGTTGGTATACATTTCATTTCCGCGAATTTAATTTGTATTACCATACTATCCGATACTGAACTGCAAATTTCGCAGGCTACCTGAGGCAACAACCTTAAGGTGCATGCTCCAGGGTAGCACGACCGTATAAATTATTTAAAAAATAAAGTTTTTAATGTGGAATGAATTCTGGCAGCGTAGTAGTACTTGCGATAACCGTTTTAACATGGACACTCCATATTAAAAACTTTATCTAACCTAATAGGTGACTAAAATGGCTGATTACGGCCGGACAAATTATGACGAAACTTAGGGTCTAGTGATTCTCAGTTTGACGTCGGAAACCGAAAAATAAAATGTTTGGTTTGAATGGTACGGGTAAAATCAGCTAATGCATAGATACAGTCGGGTTTTAGTGTATTTCGTGTAGGTATTTATTGAGTACCTACTTGATATACACTAAAATCAGACTCCGGAAAGTATAAAACAAGTACTTACCCTAAATAATTCTGGGAATTACGTATAATTTTAATGTATTTTGAAACAAGTTCTTTTTATTATAATTTTGTTTCAGAGTATTAACAGCTCCAATCTCATGAAAAACCTTAAAATTCAGAATATGAAGAAGTTATATCACTCAATATGACACAAAAGGTTCGCACAATAACACTAAAACGATAATCAAAGCGGAAATAGTTACCAAACAATGCACTGATTTTGTAACTTTTCATGGCCGTCCTTAAGCTCTCCTTAACGATGAAGCATTCCAAAATATTCTATCTTAGATACCTGACTACGGTGCTAAAGTGTGTTTTCGAAAAGTTTGAAACAATATTATTGAAACCACTAGGTATTAGTATGGCTAAAGACCTGCAGGCCATAATGATTTGCATAAAAGTACATGTAGCATCACTTTCACTCGAAGCTTCATGGGAATAAACGCCTAATATTTAGAAGAAGGGACTATTGTACTACAAAATTTAGCAACTATAGAGTGGAAAGACATACTTCAGAACACCTGAAATAATAAGTCTTGTTTGTTTTGCGAAGATTCAGGATTGGTCTAGATAACATCTATAGTTTCACAACAGATAATGGAGCAAATATGCTCAAGATGAGAATAGGCTACTAAATAAAAGAAGAAATTTTCCAAATCAGAGGATTTCTACTGAAGATGGAAATTATAGCATGGAAAACATGAGGGATCAAATTGATATCGTGATGGAGGAACAAAGTGCGAATCATTAGGAAGATACTAAAAATATCTCAATGGATTCAAATTCAGACTTGGACTATGACGCTGATACTGAATTCGATATTAATAGACAAAACCACTACACTGAAACAATTACTTCGTCACTGTCAATGCAGTTTCATGAAAACACGACTCAGCAAAGGAATATAGCTATACTAAGATGCGTATCACATACGTTAACGGGCGTGAACGGGGGTCGTGAACGGGCGCTGTCAGTTGTGCCTGGTCGTCTCTTAGCTGCCACGGCTTATTTCGAACTAATTATTTTATCTTCTGAATGTTTTTCTTTTTGTTTTTGCTATGGACACTTTTAACGTGAAGTCTTGCTACATCGTTCTCACATAATGTACCATCTCAACATGAATGATGTAACCAAGGTTTTTGTAACAAGATTCTGATTTAAAAGAGTGTCCATGGAGTTTCTTGCCCATTCTTCTCCATAGAGATCTACGCCTTGGAATGGGCAACTACAGTACTTTCACAGTTATTATGTCTTGTGACTGGGACTGTAGCTTAATTTTTATTGTCGTTCGACCATTCAAAAGTGCCTGTAACTGGCTTATTTGAAATAAATGATTTGATTTGATTTGTTACGTGTGTTCTAGAAGTTTGAAATAGTACTGAAATCAAACAAACCATTAATGACGCTAGAAAAGTAGTTGCGAACTCAAAAATGTGCTGCTGAAATAGCCAAAGCAGGAAATAATCAATCCATCCTAGATTGTCCTACTAGATGGAACGCAACTGTGTTGACTTGATTCAGAGATTAATATCACTACAAGATATTTGCGACGATGGTCACGATTCTATTTGAACTAAACGGAAACGACTTGAAATATGCTACAAGATTATGTGTCTTCACTCTTGCCTGCTCGAGATCTGTCAAAATCCTATAACATGAGCAGCTCAGCTCAGGTGACTTTTATTTGCCGTGGCTGTTGTGCAAACTTAAATAAAAAAATATCAACACTAATTCTATGGTCGCTTTTCTTTGTGCCGTTTTTCACGACGGGAGAGTAAATTCAATGCTGTCTAATGATCAGCGAGATACAACAAAAATAAAATTATTAGAATTACATCATCATTTACAAAATCTAAACTGCGATAAAGAAAATGAGCCCCAATCTTCTTCAACGAATTTGACATTGTAACGGTTAGGACTACGCAGGGTAGGATGCGTAGGCCGCTGACAAGTAGGTAGGTAGGTTGTTGTTCAGTAAAACAGCCGAACTAGTTAATACATAAATTTAGACTAAGATAGGTCGCGGGTACGCTGTCACTGAGTTCCGTCCGTTCACTAACACTTATACAAGAAGGGTACCGTCCCTTGGCAGCACGTGCAAACGTGGGGGGCCTGTCAGTACAGGCTCAGCAGTAGACCTCCGGAACTGTAGCGGCCAGGGCTGCGCAGGGTAGACTGCGCAGGCACCGGCTCGCGTGGCGGTAGGCCGCAGGTGGGCAGGCCAAGACCTGGCAGCGCACTGGCACAGCAGTGGGTAGCTTGCTTAGGTAGCGAGCGTAGGCAGCGTGCAGGAGCAGGCAAGGGTGCAGCAGTAGATAGCGTGCTTGGTAGCGCGCTTAGGTAGCACGTGTGGCGTAGGCAAGGGTACAGCACTCAGCCTGAGCGAAGAGCCCTGGAAGCACCATAGGGTGCGCATGTTAGATGCGTTGCGATGCAGTTAGCAGCAAGCCGCATGCGATGTACTAGCTTCTCCCCTTTTAAGCCAAGGAACGGTGTGGGAAGCATTGCAGGTGGAGGCTCAGTACATCGCAGCGGTTTACAGGTAAAAGTGGGCAAACATAGCGAGCACAATGACAGATGAAAAGTTAGGTAAGTATGAACATCGAATATGCATAAAGTATACATGATCACTTACAAATAACACAGTAAGAACACTACACCACACGATGCAGTAGTAATACACACACAATTACAATTTCCTGTGCGCTGGACAAGTGATAGTCACACGTGGCATAGACACACGCGAAATCAGATATCACATAGGTGATGACATCAATATAGGTTATCCAGCGCTGGGAATCAGGCATAATTACTTAACTAATGTGTAACTCACCCTAAAACCGGGGCTCACAGAATCTTGAGGTCAGAGAATAACTTCCTTCAGCTAAGCCAGCGGAAAAGAAATGACTGAGCCATAGCGTCCTGTCAAAAACTAGAGTTGTACCGCGTTTTTAGTGAGGCCCTCGTTACTTACTAATAGTGACATTTTAGAATCACTCGACTAATTTCAGTTGAGAACCTCACAACGCTACAACATATTTGGCTCAAACCAACACAGATAGCGCAAGAGTTCAGTTAGAAGATTTTCTTAGTATTAAATATTATATATCGAGGCTCAAAGTGATATAATAACTCTTTCGAGAGAAGACGAGGCACAGATAATACGGAGATGCGACCTTGTACATTTAGAAACATAAATGTAGAATTAAGGGCGTTTTTGAATGAGGCCTCTACTAAAGTCTACTGTGATGAGATTTTAAAATACGGGGAAATTAATAAAATTAAAAATCCTAGGCTCTATAAACTAGCTTGTGTCGTTTTTGCTAGTCCAGCTACCCAAGTCAGTAAATAAGTGTTAAAATAAACCGTTGCAGCTAAGAGTCAGAGATCATTTTCAAACCGTACGGAATCTCATTTCGTCTTACGGCAAGGCAAACAAATCAACTCAACCTGATGGCAAGTTAGACGAACTAATATCGCTGCAACGCACGAACTTTAGGGCATTCACTCGGCTGGTCAAAGGTATCAAGATTGATCAGATATCGGACAAATGGGAACTTGAGGATGAGCTCAAAAACATCCAAGCAAAGTGGACAATGATCGATGCGCAACATTTGCAAATCGATCATATCCTAGCTGAAGGTGACCTATCATACGACGAGGAGTTCAACAATCATGAATTGGCCTACAAGAACATCAAAAGAGAGCTGAATAAGAAAATCTCTTCAACATCTCATTTAGAGAGATCAACCCCGCACATTGATATACCGTCATTTAACGGGAACTACACACAATGGCCAACATTTCATGACTTGTTCACCGAGACAATTCATAACAAAAATTCGATTACAAAAGGTCAGAAGATCTTAAGGGAAAACTGAAGGATGAGGCAGAGCGTCTCATTCATCATCTCCATATATCATCGGATAACTACGATACCGCGTGGGATATCCTACTTCATCGGTACAATAACACTCAACTTCTTTTCACCAATCACATCGAAATCTTCCTAAATCAACCCAACATCCAAAGGCAAACATCATTAGACATCAAAAGTTTATATGATACCTCAACCGAATGTATTCACGCGATACACAATCTCGTTGTTGATACGAATACATGGGATCCGTTGTTGGTTCACTTACTCTGCAAAAAACTAGACCCAGAAACATATGCTGGGTACAAAGAAGCACGCAGGAATCCTCGTGACCTACCAAAATTGGAGGAATTAATGTCTTATCTCGAGAGTAAATTTACAGCTCTTGAGCCCATTAAAGCCAATAAAGAACCCTCATCATCAAGCAAACGGAACCCAAATCAATCGCATAATAAGCAAAATTATAATAAAGGTTTTACTAACAAAAATTATCAGGCCATCATTACGCAAACTTCGAAATATTCATCAATTCAAATCATGCTCGCAATTTGCTATCGTGCCAAAAATTTATGAAAATGACACCAGATGTACAATTGAAATTGGTGTCGAAATCAAATATTTGTCGAAATTGTTTATTCAGTCACGACGGAAATCAATGCACTTCGACGAAACGTTGCAAAAAAATATATATATATGACGGAGAAAATGTCTCCGTTCCGTTTTTAAAAAGCGTGACGTCAGCATAGCTGATGTCACTGACTATGTTCAGGGTGATCACTCATCTTCGATCTTCCAAGTAAAACACCACAAGTACACTGTATGACTCGTTTATTCAACTGACAGCGTAACGACTTATTTACATAGATCCGTACAGTTCGGCGGCTCAAGCAAGACTGACCCGATCGCTTTTTTTTTTTTTTTTTTTTGGGAATGGCATCTCACAGTTCAACCTAGGAGGTTGTCGTCTGCTTAACCGGACTATCCTGTGGATGCCTTAAGAGTAAGGCCTCCAGCCAGGGCATAAAACTTACAAACTAAGCGACTACACGCTAAGGGTACCCCCTGTGGGGTACGAGCCTCGGCTTAGGGCGTCGCTGGGGGAGGACTGCATGGGGACAGGCTGGATCTGAATGATATCATTATTAAGGGGCTGATTTAAAACTACTGGCACAGCATCGCGGGCTGGCTCGAGCGAGGGTCGGGGAGGGCATGGACCGGGACGTCGCGACGGACCTCGACGGCGAGGTCGGAAAGACGGCGGTTTGTGTCTGAACTTTTTAAGAGTGCTAGTCTCTTTGCTACTCTCCTGGAGGAGGGTGATAGCATCATCGGGAGTGACGAGGGTATGCCGAGGACGGCGTACTGTACTAATGCGCGAGGGTTCGTAACGGGCGGCCGCTGCGATCAGGGGATTACGGTGTTTAATGGCGTTATCGAAGAAACGCTTCGAAAGACGTTTCATAAACTGAAGGACGGTGGGCATTCTAAGGTCTACGTGTAGACGGTCATTACGGACATAAAAAGGGGCTCCCGTGACTCTACGTAAGAACCGGTTCTGCAAGGTTTGCATCCTATGGATGTACTTAGGCTTGGTGTGAGCGTACACGACGCAAGCGTACGTCATAATGGGGCGGATCACCGCGGTGTAAAGGCGCAACTTGCACTTGAGTGACAACTTGCTTTTTGTCGAAATCATGAAATGAAGCCTACCCATAGCAAAGGCAGCTCGGTCGCGAGCTGCTTTGATGTGCGCCGCGAAAGACAAGTGGTTGTCAAGTAAGACTCCTAAGTACTTGGCTTGCTTCTCCCAAGGGATAGGCTTACCGTACATAGTGATCGGGCTGAAGACCCGATCGCCTACAGTGCGGCCGTATTTATAGGGCTCGACGTACGTGCACGTTTAATTTTAGGTTAAGTATTGAAATTACAATGATGACATTCATTTTACATCGTAATAAATTCAAAGTAATCAACTTATGGTTTTTAACTAATTTTTAGGACAATTAAATGATTAAACTTAGTTATTCTAGGTTTTTCTAGACGAATTGTTGTAGTTGCGCCGATATATATATATTTTAAAAATCAATCAAAAGGGGCATGTGCATCCAAGAAGCAAAATATCATGTCTTAATCCATTCATAGATGAACACGGTATACTTAGAGTGGGTGGACGACTGAAAAACGCACGCATCAGCGACTCATCAAAGCACCCTATCATATTATCAAGCCACAGTCGTCTCACAGATTTAATCGTTAATCGGGCTCATATTACCACATTACACGGAGGCCCGCGACTGACACTTTCATATATCAGAAACAGGTACTGGATCATCAGTGGAATCCGTACCGTCAAAAGGAAGCTAAGATCATGCGTTAAGTGTCAGCGCTTTACTCAAACACACTGTCAACAAATCATGGCCAATCTTCCACAACCACGATTCACCCCGTCACGACCTTTCTCTCACACCGGTGTCGATTTTACCGGACACGTCGAGCTGAAGGCTAATAAGGGACGTGGAATCAAAACAGTTAAGGGCTATATTGCTGTGTTTGTTTGTTTGTCTACCAAGGTTGTTCATCTGGAGCTAGTTTCTGATCTCAGTACTCTAGCATTTCTAGCAGCCTTTCGTAGGTTCTCGGCCCGACGTGGAACACCAAGTCACGTTTACAGTGATAATGGCACGAATTTCGTAGGTGCCAATCGTATCATAAAGAAGGAATATCAAGACATCATAGCCACAATCAACACCGATTTCTTCAATAACATCAATGACATGAACATAAAGTGGCACTTCAACGCTCCTGCATGGCCGAGTGCAGGCGGTCTTTGGGAAGCTGCGGTGAAAAGCCTCAAATATCATCTGAAACGCATCATCGGAGATCAGAAACTCACCTACCAGGAATTTACTACACTTCTATATCAAATCGAGGCATGTCTGAACTCAAGGCCCCTCTGTCAGTTGACAGAGAGCCCTGAAGACGACGTACTTACGTCAGGTCACTTCTTAATCGGTGACCCGCTTCTATCTAGACCACAGACAGATCCAGATCACATAAACCACTCCACAAGGTGGCAACTCATTCAATCAATGAACAAACAACTTTGGAAAAGGTGGTCAAGCGAATATTTACAGCAACTGCAGGCTAGATCAAAATGGCGTAAGCCAAATAGGAACTTCGAAGTCGATGATGTCGTTCTTATCAAGGACGAAAACTTGCCACCCGGCAAGTGGGCGCTAGGACGTATTCAAGCAGTTCATCCTGTGAGAGATGGCTATGTAAGGGTAGTCAGCTTAAAAACCAAAAATAATATTATTCAACGTCCTGTCACCAGACTTGTGTTGTTACCAGTTAACGATGATACAAGTCAGAATGAAAATGTCAACCATCAAAACAAATCAGACGAGCGAAGCAAGAGAAAGCGACTTCCTCGTAACAATGTTTCATCGAAGAATCTATTTACTAGCTTCATATTACTATTTTTCATGTTATTATCACTTACTTTAGCGGAACATATACCCAATTAAGAATCGTATAATCAGACATCTTTAGATCAGAATCAAGCCATTTACTTCGATAGAATATCCAATCTTCAGTACATCCAGGACGAATGGCGTCTAGTTGTATACTACAATATGACGACCTACTGGATAGGCTTAGCCGAGATCAAGAGTTATGTTAATCATATCAAGTCATCATGCATAACTCAGGCAAGTAAGCAATATCAGAGTATCACTCAACAATTAGAGCACGAAATAAGTGACATTGAACATTATGATATGTTACTTAAATATCAAAGTCCAAAGAGGCTGAAGAGAGGCCTAGTGGACGGCGTGGGTTATATTGCCAACTCGTTATTCGGTGTACTAGACGAAAGATTTGCTGAAAAATATAAGGGTGACATCGAACAGATCAGCCATAATGAAGCACATCTACAGAAACTTATAAAAAATCAAACAAGCATCTTACAATCAGAGTTCAACATCGTACGCCGCAACGAGGATATCATGAATAAACAATTTTCATTTATCAAGCAACATCTACAAAATATGTCATCTGAGGTGAATAAGGTACGTCAGGCAAATGAAGATGGCCTTTACATAACCTCATAAGCACTAGCAGCATCAACAATTCTCACAAATATTCGTTGGATTCAGCAAACGCTAATCGGAACCGTAACAGATATCTCACACGGGCGCATTGACAGTCATTTGCTGTCACCGGAGCAGTTATCGTATCAGCTGAGCACTATCTCCAGTCGACTGAATGGTAAACTTACGATACCTGTGGACTTGAGGAATGTCAAGGATTTGTACAGTTTACTAAAGGTTTCGGCTAGAGTCTTCTCTAACTACTTAATCATCGAGATCAAGGTTCCACTCCTAAGCAACGAATTGTATGAGTTGAACAAAATCATATCTATTCCGCAAAAGAGAGGACTCCAATATTATCATCTCATATCATCAGTACCGCTCATAGCCTACAATTTGCGCAAGGATACAGCATTTCTCCTATCAGAAGCAGACCTTCAATCATGTACCCATGTTCCTAACGATAACTTGTTATGTTCATTAAACATGCCCATCTACAATCTAAACATGAAACAATCAATCTGCGAAATCAGAATATTCAATAAAAAGCAACTATGCCACTCCGTAAAATCGACATGTGACGAGCAATGGATCAAATTGCACAGGCCGAACAGCTGGTTGTATACATGTTGCTCGGAATGCCAAACTCGCATTATTTGCGCCAACGGAATCACAATGATGAACCTTGTCGGTAACGGGATTATTACCCTAGGGCAAGGTTGCACATTGAAAGGAGAGACCTTTAGTATCTATGCTCATAACAATTTCATCAATCATGTAAATATTCATCATCACATCGAAGTCCCAGAGGTGTCCGTACTAAACAAAATCATGAAAACGTCTGCGCCAGAAAACTTCAGTGAGGCTGAAGATCATCATCTCATTTGGAATAAATTAAGGGCTCAGATTGACGAGGTTAAGGAACAGTCATCTACAGATCTGAGCATTCACGACATTCATCACTACACTGTGTTGTACATCAGTGTAGCTTCGGTCATCATCTTGGGTGGCGTCGTCGTATACCTTCTCAAAGGTCAACGAGGTACGGACAGGGCACCAGCGTCGCCGGCCCCCCAGGGCCAGGAGGCTCTCGGGACGGGGCCGGGGGCGGCACCAGCACCAGCATCGCGTGTAGCGGAATCAGTACAAAAGTGTAGTGAAGTGTTCACTATCAGTGGTGTAGACAGGGCTACATCGACCATGTGTATTGTAGAATAGTCGTTTAGTTAGTTTTATCACATTTGTATCATTAGCAATCTATATCATTTTACTATTTTACATGTCTCTTACTTTAATTATCTGTTAATCAATCATGTCAGTTGTCTGATTGCGGGCAGGATGTACGGAACCGCACATTACTTTTCATACTCACGCGCCGTGCATTCTGTGCACTCAGCATTTCGTACCTATCACTAAGCTAATTTGTGTAAGTGCATTAAATCAATAAATCAGTGTTCAACGGACATTCGCGGTGGTCGGTTTTATTTCATCATCATCCCCATAGAATCGCCCCGGTATCATCACTAAGTGCAGGGATCCCCTACAGTTATAAATATGTAAAGTATGTGTTATGAATATGTAAATGATGCCTATAATTATTTATGTTTGTTGATTAATTACAATTATTTCTGTGAGCCTGTATGATTAAAAGTAGTTATATTTACTTTATGTGATTGGTTGAGACTTGACAGTAATCGTCGACCAATCGTAAGCAAGTCAAACGGTGGGGATATAAAAAAAATAGCCGCCGGGCACTCATGGGATATGCTCGGCAGGCTCATGGCATTCCAACTTCGACATCGGTGCTAGTCACTTGTAAAATCTAACTGTGTTACTGTACTACTGTTGCTAGAGAAATAAATCTATCTTTAAACTAAAGTTAGTCTTTTCATAGTCAAAGTCCTTACTTCTGAGTATTGAACCAGTACCATTCACATCTCAGAAGTGAGATTAGCAACTTAGCGCCCACAATAGCATCAGCGATACGCTTAAAATATTTGGCGTACGAAGAAAACGCCGCAAGAACATGGATGAACGTAGGTCTAGTTCTGGACGAGAATGTGATGGACCAAGGCGGACCTCCCGCGATACGCGGACACCGCCACTTCCGCGTTGTCGTGATGCAACTCGAAGCCGCAGCCGGGGTCAAGGGCGAACGCGTTCACCTGAAGAAAGTTCCAAAACGTCCCAAAAAGTACCCAAAACCGTCTGTCGCAATCCAGGCGGTCGCTAAGAAGAATATCGCGATCGACTAGTCGGTCTTCTTCCCGACCACATATTCAAGAAGGGCAAGCCGTCGTGCTGGGCGTTCCAGGACACGGTCTCGCACTCCAGGGCGGCACGAGATGCGCCACTCGGAATCCAGGCATTCCCCAAGGAGCAGAGCTTCTTGCCTTCGTACACCGTCCGGTGAAGAAACACAACGAGAGTGTGAGTCAAATAATAATCTGGTTATTGAGAACTTTATTAATGTGCTTAAGGGTATGAATAATACAAGCGATCGCGATAGGTTTCCTGTTTTAAATAATGTAATTCCTGATTTTGACCCCTTATGTAAGGAACAAACGGTTGATACGTGGCTTCATAAGGTTGACGAATGTGCACAGATTTATGGTTGGAACGATAAACAAGTAGTCCACTATGCCCTGCCGAAATTAACAGGGGTAGCTAAAACCTGGTATCAGGGTCTACCCTCACTATTATTTTCTTGGTCAGAGTGGAAGTTAAAGTTAAAGGAATCTTTTCCAACTAGAGATAATTATGCAGATCTGCTAACGGAAATGCTGAATAAAAAGGTACGCTATGGGGAGTCATTGGATATATATTACTATGCTAAAATGAATCTTATAAACCGTTGCGATATATCGGGAAAACGTGCAGTTGACTGTGTCATAGCAGGTATAGAAGATCGTGGTGTTAGGTTGGGAGCACAAGGAGCAGAATTTACGGAACCTGAATTGCTACTTAAATTCTTGAAGACTGTAAAAGTTCAAGACAGGTCCACAAACGAGCAGCAGAAGGTTAAAGATAGAGATAGGCGATCACAAAATAACACATATACCAGTAATAAAGTAGGTACCGGTTCCCAGAAGTCAACCGGATCCGGCATGGTTTGCTACAATTGTAAAGAAACCGGTCACCCGTTCTTTCGATGCACAAAACCGATGATCCAATGCTCTAAATGTAATTGGTTAGGACATAAGGACACAGAGTGTCCTGGGACAAAGCAAAGTACCTACGATAAACCAAAAGCAATATTGAAAATAGAAAAAAACAGGCAATTCAAGTGCAAAGTATAAGGTGCCTGTAAAAATAAATGGTTTGTTTTCAGAATGTCTCGTTGATTTGGGAAGCGAGGGTACTTTGGTCCGTCTCAGTGAAGCTCAGCGCTTAGGATTAGATTGGATGGTAGGAGAAGTGCCACTATTAAGAGGAATAGGTAACGTGCCATATAACCCCCTTGGCAAGGCTAACGTCACGATCGAAGTGCAGGGTGTAGTACAAAATCACGTAGAAATATTAGTAGTAGGTGATTACTTAATAAATTGCCCTGTACTACTAGGCCACACTTTCACCGAAAGGCCCTCAGTCAAAATAGTAAAGACTGAATCGGACGTAATTTTTCAGCGGGTTAGTGAAGAGTCTGTTTTGATTTGTCCGCTTTTATGCGTGGAAGAGACGCGCATAGGTCGTGGTGAATTAAAGGCAGTCCCAGTTAGCTCGCGTAATTCTTTCACAGGAAAAATTTACGTGAAAACATTTACGTGAACAAGTAAAGAAACGGCCCTTAAAAAACGACCCTCAATATTGCGCACGGGAACCGTGCGCAATATTGAGGGTCGTGAACATTTTACTTGTTGCTTGGCGGGTATCAATTACCACAAGGTACGGATAGTATTCTCATACAGAATATCGGCGACAACCATCTGGTTATAGAGAAGGGTAGTCTTATAACTAGGAGCCACACTTTAGCTGAGAGCCTACAAATTCAAAAAATAAATTCTAGAGATCAGACACCAGATGAATCGCCAATCAGCTATGGAGAAAATTTAACTAAGGATCAAAAAGAGTCACTAGAAGTCTTGTTGGATAAATATAAATATTGTTTTTTCCAATAGTTTAAGAGATCTTGGGTTTACAACGGAAACTGAAATGGTGATTCAACTGGATGATCCGAATCCCGTCGTTTATCGCCCATACCGATTGTCCTTTACCGAACGCCAACTAGTTCAAAATATGATCAAAGAAATGTTAGAAAGCGGTATTATAAGAGAGTCTAACAGTCCTTACGCGAGCCCTATAGTGCTAGTTAACAAAAAGTCTGGAGAGAAGAGGTTATGTGTAGACTACCGCGCCTTAAATAATAAAACAAAGAAAGAGCACTACCCTCTACCTCGTATCGAGGATCAGTTAGACTTATTGTCAGGCAGTTCAGTATTTGTTACTCTCGACTTAGCGTCTGGGTACTATCAGATCCCAATAGCTGAAGGTTCTCGAGAGAAAACTGCGTTTGTAACCCCTCAGGGTCAATACGAGTACAACAGGATGCCCTTTGGGTTAGTAAACGCACCATCAGTCTTCCAGCGTACCATGAACAAAATCATCCACAATTCACCTGCTTCATCGTAAGCATTGGTCTACATGGATGATATCCTAATCCTGGCCAAGTCATTCGATGAGGGGATGGTACGTTTGGAGGAGGTGTTGCGGTTGCTGGCAAAAAGTGGCCTAACACTTAAAATGAGTAAATGTAAATTCTTTTATGACAAAATAGACTACCTCGGGTACGAAGTTAGTTCAGAGGGTGTTAGACCAGGGTCGCTCAAAACAGACGCTATATCCAAATTCCCTACGCCAACAAATGTTCATGAAGTTAGGCGATTTTTAGGCCTTGCTAGCTTCTTTAAGAGGTTCGTCGCGGGATTCGCCATAATAGCACGTCCTCTGACTGGTCTGTTGAAGAAGGACTCTTCTTAGAGTTGGGGTAGTGAAGAACTGGATTCGTTTGAGAAATGAAAACAGATTTTAGTGCAAAGACCGGTCCTGGGACTTTATGATCCTAGTGCACTAACCCAACTCCGCACAGACGCTAGTAAGTACGGGGTAGCCAGCATTTTAATGCAACATGACAAGTCTAATGCGTTTAAACCTATTGCTTATTATAGCAGGCAAACCAGTCCGGATGAGCAAAAATTACACTCCTTCGAGTTAGAGACCCTCGCTATTATTGCCTCATTGAATAGGTTTAGGCATTACTTGCTTGGTATTAGATTCACCATAGTTACAGACTGCAACGCTTTGCGTACCACTTTGAGTAAACGCGACTTAGTCCCACGAATTGCTCGCTGGTGGCTTCAGTTCTTAGAATACGACTGCTCAATAGAATATCGCCCTGGTGACAAAATGGCACACGAAGACGCCCTTGGCAGGGGTGCTATAGACGGTGGTCCAGATGGTGATCACGTGTTAGATGTTCTTTCAGTTGGTACTGACGATTGGCTTGCAACGGTACAACAGACGGACGAAGACATTAAAAATGTTGCGAATATTTTAAGCGATTCCAAATGTAAAGATGCCGTTGACATATTCAAAAATTACAAGCTTGTAAATGGGCGGGTTTATCGTATAATTGATGAAAATACTATACGTTGGGTCGTTCCTAGTGGCACTAGATGGCAACTATTAAAAGCCAATCATGATGATGTTGGACACTTCGGGTTTGACAAAACTTTAGCGCGCTTACAAGCTATTTATTGGTTTCCTAAAATGAAACGGTTTGTAAAAAAATACGTCTCGGCTAGCCTTCAGTGTGCACATCACAAGCTGCCAGGTGGTGCCAGGCCCGGTGAACTACACCCCATCCCTAAAGCTATCATACCATTCCAAACAATACATGCGGATCATCTCGGTCCTTTTATCCGCACCAAGCGTGGCAATACATTCATCCTTGTTATCGTAGACGCGTTTACTAAATTTGTTGATATCAACGCCGTGCGAAATACCAAATCGGCCACAAGCATTAGGTTATTCAGAGAGCATTTTAGTTACTTTGGCGTACCAACCCGTTTGATTACAGACCAAGGGACAGGCTTTACTAGTAGGCATTTTAAAACATTTATTCAATCATGTGGTACAAAGCACGTGCTCAATGCAACTGCCACACCCCGAGCAAATTACCAAGTGGAACGGTATAACCGCACCATTTTGGCAGCGCTTGGGGCCATGAACCACGACAAACCAAATGGTTTATGGGATGAACATTTACCAGAAATAAAGTTGGGTATCAATACCACCGTACACGCCACTACCAAAAAGACTCCAGCGGAACTTCTTTTCGGGCGAAATCTAACTAACCCATCTGAAGGTTTGTTAAAAGACGTAATAAACGAAGTTACATCTGAGATCGAGGAGAGTCTAGACGACATTAGGGCTACGGCCGGTGAGCTTATTAGGACACAACAGGGCAAGGACAAGAAACGGTATGATAGGTACAGGAAAATGGGAATGCATTTCAAAGAAGGTGATTTGTTTAGAGTAGTATTTTAGGTTGTTGGCTTGCTGCACGCTTTGGTGCAAACTGTAAGTGCAGCAAGTATTTGTATAAATAAATAATAAATAAATAGTAAGAGCCGCGACAGGAATAGAGGGACAAGAAGCTCGAACCTAAATGTAAAGGCCCTTACAGAATTAAGAAGGTGCTTCCCAACGATAGGTTCGTGGTCGAGGACACGCCCCTCACAAAGGCTAGTAAGAGGTACGAGGCTGTGGTAGCCATTGATAAAATATTCCCATGGATCTGCTTTAACGAACCCGTATCAACCGATTTTGAATCCGAGCGTAATGATTGTGAATCTGAATGTGAAGAGTTATAAATACATGTGTAATAAATTTATTCGCATTAATAAAGATGAATATTGTATATAGAATTAAAATAAGCAGGTAATTAAGGACACGAAACCAAATCTTTCAACTTCAATTACATTGTTACATTTTAAGAACTAAGAAATCGATGTCATAGTAAAAACTAATGCCAATGTGGTTTTAAGTTTCGATGATTAATGTCATGTATCATCTAAATAATTCCATGTACCAATTGCTGAAATATTTGCTGGTCAACGTCATGGACTAGTAAATACCGATTCATTGGTTAGGGTCACGTACTAATGAGTCGGTGAGGGTTATCAGGTAACGGATGCCTCTCATTTTAACAATTGGTGCATCAGTATGTTTATTGTTCGAGGTCATGGACCAATACATAATTATAATGCCGATAAGATATAGATTAAGTTAAGAGTGTCAGGTAACCGACACCGTTAAAGGTTATAAATATTTTTCAGTGTATTTCTAACATGTTACATTTTAAGAACTAAGAAATCGATGTCATAGTAAAAACTAATGCCAATGTGGTTTTAAGTTTCGATGATTAATGTCATGTATCATCTAAATGATTCCATGTACCAATTGCTGAAATATTTGCTGGTCAACGTCATGGACTAGTAAATACCGATTCATTAGTTAGGGTCACGTACTAATGAGTCGGTGAGGGTTATCAGGTAACGGATGCCTCTCATTTTACCAATTGGTGCATCAGTATGTTTATTGGTCGAGGTCATGGACCAATACATAATTATACTGTCGATATAAGATATAGATTAAGTTAAGTGTCAGGTAACCGACACCGTTAAAGGTTATAAATATTTTGTTAATCAAGCTCATGGATAAATAAATTTGTAAATTTAATGTAGTGACTGTTTTTGAGCTGTATGTAATGTACTAATATGATGATTTATAGCCAAAATGATGACTGACTGATGAGAATTTATGTTCAATAAGTTACATATGTTTTTGTAATGCATAACAACGAGGGACTCGTAGGAAGCCGGATGGCCGAGCTGTTATAAATATGTAAAGTATGTGTTATGAATATGTAAATGATGCCTATAATTATTTATGTTTGTTGATTAATTACAATTATTTCTGTGAGCCTGTATGATTAGAAAGTAGTTATATTTACTTTATGTGATTGGTTGAGACTTGACAGTTATCGTCGACCAATCGTAAGCAAGTCAAACGGTGGGGATATAAAAAAATAGCCGCCGGGCACTCATGGGATATGCCCGGCAGGCTCATGGCATTCCAACTTCGACATCGGTGCTAGTCACTTGTAAAATCTAACTGTGTTACTGTGCTACTGTTGCTAGAGAAATAAATCTATCTTTAAACTAAAGTTAGTCTTTTCATAGTCAAAGTCCTTACTTCTGAGTATTGAACCAGTACGATTCACAGTAGTATACTTCTATGCCACATTCTGACACTTTTCCACGGACATAGTGGTGCCTTACATCAATGTGCTTTGTCCTGCTGTGATAACCATCTGTGCCTGAAAGTTTAATACAACTCTGATTATAACAATACAATGAGATTTTTAAATTTTTAAAAAATGCCCAAAACTCTTCATGATATTGTTTGAGCCACATTGCCTCTTGTACACAAGAGGACAGAGACATGTATTCTGCCTCTGTTGTTAATAAAGCAACAATTGGTTGCTTTCTGGAGTTCCAGCATATGGAGCCTCCCTGAAAAAGAAAGACATAGCCGGTACATGAGCGCCGGTCACCTACTGAGCTTGCCCAATCAGAGTCACAGTATCCTTGAGCCATATCGACATCAAGATTTTTCTTGTAACATAATCTGTAGTTCTGTGTTCCTTTTAAATATCTCATGACTCGCTTAATAGCATTCCAGTGTTGTAACTGTGGCTTGTTGTTGTATTTACCTGGCTTGTTGTTGTGTCAACATGGCAACAAAACTGATATCTGGTCTCGTCCCTTGAGACAAAAAAGTAAACATCCAATAACTTCTTGATAGGGTACGTTTTCTAATATTTGTGACTCATCTTCAGTGGGTTGGTGCTTTTCATTTATATCTATTGGTATTTTTCCTGATTTACATTCCATCATACCAAACTTGGTCAAAACTTCTTGTATGTATTTTTTCTTATCCAAATAAATAATACCATTTTGTCTGTCTCTTTTCATATGCAAACCAATACAATATTTTAATACTCCAATAACTTTCATTCTGAATTTTTCACATAATTTCTTCATTACACATGTGTTTTTACAGTTATTGAAAATAATCAGATCGTCCACATAAACTGCTATAAATAGTATATCCTTACTATCAGTTATTCTGTAATAAATGCAGGGATCTAGATTTGAACGTGTTAGCGTTTAGAGAAAGAAGCTTTTATTTTTAATCATTTTAATAATATTCAAACATGAGAAAGAATAATTGGTAAATTAACGGATTTAGAGGTGGCAACCCGAAACGGGCATTCGGCAGTGGATGGTGAAAAATAATGACAGCTACCAAAACTTTTATTGTTGAAATAGCTTTTTCTTATTTATTTTCAGAGTAAAAACTTGCTTGTTAAAGTAATCTGAGTAATTATTTCAATAATTCAGAAGTGACATGAATCCAGAGGTATTTATAGTGCTGATATCGGTATGTATTCTTTGTTTACTTCATACACAACGGCCAGGACAAAACGCATTGAATATGCGTAAATTTTAGATGCAGGTGTCTGGTTTAACTAATTACGGTTATATTGAGACCATACCACGATTATTTCGGATAATAATAACAAAAATTATGCGGTTATTACGACATTGTAATGCACTTACCATCAATAAACGACATTGTTTTGTACAACATGGAAGTGTAGTGTAATGGAACCATCACAATTCACAATGTCTCCCAATACCTACTCGGCTGTGCCTTAAATAAAACCCATCACTGCTGACATGAGTTACATGTATGACTAATTTTGCTTGTAGTATACAAGCAGGTTCTACGCAGTCCCACAATTTTTCATGCTCCAAATAAGTTTTGACTGCAAATTTCCATGTGTCATAATTGCTTCTGCCGGTCAATTTTGCGATTTATAGATTGACTTTAAAATCGTCTGATTGGAATAGAACACGCACAAATACGGTGTGCGCCGGCGTCGATTTTACCAATACAAAATCTGAAACCTAAAAATACTAGCTAGATGGTCTGGGACGGCCCATAACCTGTAGAAATAAAAAAAACCGGCCAAGTGCGAGTCTTACTCGCACACAGGGTTCCATAGCCCCAAACAATATTTTGAACTGTCATTCATTAGTTAGTAGTTTTAGTTAGTAAACTTCCACTCAACCGCAAAACTAAATTGGTTTTTCATAGTATGTTAATGAAAAACAAAGTTACTGCTGCAGTTTGATGAAAAAGACCCATATCTCAAAAACTAAACATCATATCTTATTGAAACCAATTTTCGTTGATAGTTTTTTTTACGTTCTACAATCCTGAATATTTTCAGAATTTTCCTCCTCGTACTTTAGAAATTAGAGGGGGGGGGGACACACATTTTACCACTTTGGAAGTGACTCTTGCGCAAACTATTCAGTTTAGATAAAAATGATATTAGAAACCTAAATATCATTTTTGAAGACCTATCCATAGATACCCCACACGTATGGGTATGATGAAAAAATAAATTTTGGTTTTCAGTTCTATGTATGGGGAACCCCAAAATTTATGTTTTTTTTTTATTTTTGTGTGAAAATCTTAATCCTCAAAGCTGTGGCGGCCGATACTTCTTCCACCATAGTACGGCAATGGGTGAGAAGACTTATACCCTAGTATGTCATAATTTGTATTAATTTGTCTTTAGTTAAGTTTACTAACAATAGTTTTTAAGTGCAAACCTGTTACTAACAATTTATGGATCTCGTAGTTATCCGAAATAAAATGATTTATTATTATTATTATTCCCTTTAGTCATTTCTATATACAAATTTGCTACATTTTTAAATATTCCTTATAAATAATAAAAAATAAAAAAACATTTAACAATATAAAAAAATTGTAGCCCACCGGTATCGGGAACAGAGTCCAAGCTACCCCAGGCCCAGGTGGTCGTGTCGGTCGGGCAGCGCAGCGGGGAGGAGCTGAGCTCTGGTCAGTAATGTCACTTACGATATTGTTCGTGTAAATTTTGATTTTCGACGGCAACAGTAAAATCATGTTGCGATATTATTCGTGGAAATTTATATTTTCGACGGCAACGGTAAAATCGTGTTGCGCTATTATTCGTGTGATTTGTTTTGTATACGGAACATTAATTTGTAAAATGCAATTATTGTGTTATTCGATTGTTTAACAGTAACGTACAATGTATTGTTTTGACTATTACTGTTTATTTGAATAGTTTACTTAAGAATTATTTGATGATTATTATAGTATATTTTATGAAATAAAGGACATTCTAGTAAATAAAATAACTTTGGTTAGTTTGACAAAACACGATACTTATTATTATCATAAAAAATAGACATTGAATTGAAGACACGACTGTTACACATGATTACACAATCATGAAAATCCCGGTCATAAGGTCCTATTACAGTCAAAAATCTTAATCAGAATCCTCATCGTGACCTGATTCAGTATCACAAAAGCTTAAATTCCTATAAAATGTTTGATAATGGTGGGGAATTGCTTGGGAGTTACACAGGCTTAGGAGATCATTGTACAAAGTTTTTTTAATAGGGAGGGGCTTGTCGTATGCTGGCTTTAATTCAATACTTTCAATTGTTTTGGACACCTGTTTCTGCCGACGCTGTCTACTTCTGCCTGCATCGTAATCCAATTCAATATAATCCTGATCAAAATCATATTCGAAAAGAAAACAGTTAGGTTTACTGTATGACACACTAACCTCCATCACATCGGACCATCGTACTTTTTCTCCTGTCTTATCTTGAAGCCATCTTTTGGGTTCAACAAGAGGTCTAAAAATCTGGCGACGTAAAATTAGCGTAATTGAAAAAAAAAACACCGAAATTTGTTGCTTTTTTGTTGCTAATTAGTTGCTAAAAAATAATTTTGTTGCTCCAACCGATCGCAAAAAATCGGCAATAACGCTAACTTTACATTAAGATAGCGTGGTAATCACTGAATGTAGACTGATCAATCAAGCAAATAGCGGTCAATTTGTTGCTAATTTGTTGCTGAAAGAAGCTAAGAAGAAAAAAAAAAAACGATTTTTTTAAATTATGCCATAATAAATAATATCCCCGCTAGCTTAACTCTAAAGTTTTCCGTGGAAAAACTATAGAAAAAATTTGTTGCTCTTCATAGTGCAGCATGTTTTAACAGAGAGAGTCAGCAACAAAATAAAAACCGGAAGTCTAGAGAAGTTGGAGATCGGTTCACAAAAAAACCAGCCACGCTAGCTTAACTAACGATTTTTCCGCGGAAAAACTATAGTAAAAATTTGTTGCTCTTCATGGTGCAGCTTGTTTTAGCAGAGAGAGTCAGCAACAAAATAAAAACCGGAAGTCTAGAGAAGTTGGAGATCGGTTCACAAAACAAACCGGCCACGCTTGCTTAACTCTAGACTTTTCCGTGGAAAAACTATAGTAAAAATTTGTTGCTGTTTATATGCAGCTTGCTTTAGCAGAAAGAGTCAGCAACAAAATAAAAACCGGAAATCTAGAGAAGTTGGAGATCGGTTCACAAAAAACCGGCCACGCTTACTTAACTCTAGACTTTTCCGTGGAAAAACTATACTTAAAATTTGTTGCTGTTCATACTGCAGCTTGCTTTAGCAGAAAGAGTCAGCAACAAAATAAAAACTGGAAGTCTAGAGAAGTTTGAGATCGGTTTACAAAATAATCGGCCACGCCAGCTTAACTAACTATTTTTCCGTGGAAAAACTATGATGATAATTTGTTGCTGTTCATACTGCAGATAGCTTTAGCAGAAAGAGTCAGTCACAAAATAAAAACCAGAAGTCAAGAGAAGTTGGAGGTCAGTTTACAAAAAAACCCGGCCACGCTTGCTTAACTCTAGACTTTTCCGTGGAAAAACTATAGTAAAAATTTGTTGCTCCTCATAGTGCAGCTTGTTTTAACAGAGAGAGTCAGCAACAAAATAAAAACCGGAAGTCTAGAGAAGTTGGAGATCGGTTCACAAAAAAAACCGGCCAAGCTAGCTTAACTTACGATTTTTCCGTGGAAAAACTATGACGAAAATTTGCAACAAATTTTCCAAATTTTTGTTCATAGTGCAGCTTGCTTTAGCAGAAAGAGTCAGCAACAAAATAAAAACCGGATGTCAAGAGAAGTTGGAGGTATGCATATAAAGTGACCAAAACCATTTAAAACATCAGTTATATACACACATCAAAAGTGTCTAGGGATCAAGCATTTTTATGCGGATTTCTTGAGATTGAGATGTGGCTTTGTAATAAATTTATGATTTTATAAATTTATATGGATCCTTTTTGGTGCATTTCATAATTTGAATCAGGAACTGTGAATCAAATTCGAGTAAAAGATGAAAATCAGCTGTCAATATTTTCCCTATAAAAACATACAACGCATTGAAGACATTATTAGTGCTACTGTTTCCCTACTACTGATTAAAACCAACGTTATTATGGAGCGGCGACGTCATTTAAGCAGGGAAGAAATGCTCAGAGCCGTGGGAATGATAGAAGCTGGTTCCCGGCAACGTACTGTGGCTTTAGCTCTGAATACAAGTCAGAGTGTTATCAGTCGACTTTGGACACGTTACCGAAGCACTGGTACCGTGGCTGAGCGCCATGGAGGACGGTATCGCTGCACCACACGGAGACAAGACCGATACATTCAAATCTTAACTCGAAGAGCTCCAACAATAACCGCCATGATGTTAGCCGTGAGGCTTCATCACTCTTCAGGGAACTTAATTAGCGACCAAACAGTCAGAAACCGCTTGCATGAAGTGAACCTTCATTCCCGAAGACCGCTACGGGTACCACCTATAGCAATGCACAATCGTAGGATTCGATATCAATGGGCTCTTGAACACAGAAATTGGGCAGAAGAACAATGGCGTTTCGTGTGCTTTTCTGATGAGTCTCGTTTTGGTATGAGACCGGATACAAGACGTATACGACACTGGAGAACCCCTGGACGCCAACAGCGATTAAAATCCTGCCAGGAAGTCCATCCTTATAGTGGTGGAACCATCATGGTATGGGCGGGTATTTGGATCGGCGGAAGAACTGAGTTGATTTGGATCAGAGGCAACCTCAACGCTCAAATTTATGCTGAGACGATTGTATCAGACGTCATCGTTCCTCTACAAGTGCAAATCGGTCCCTTATTTCAGTTAATGCATGATAATGCACGACCTCACACCGCAAGAGTTGTAAGACAGACTCTCGCCGCAGCTAACATCAATGTCCTGCCCTGGCCTGCTCAGTCGCCAGACTTGAACCCGATTGAGCATGCATGGGATATGCTACAGAGAAGAGCTCTGCCGAATATGGAGGGTATCCAGTCGCAAGAAGACCTTTTTTTGTTGTTGCAACGATCATGGGCGGCCATTCCACAGCGTGATTTGGATGAACTCATTTTGAGTATGCCAAACCGATGTTCTTGTGTTGTTAGTGTTCGCGGTAGAAACACGGATTATTAATTGTTTAAGTTACCCAATAAAATTTTAAAGAAAACTGTTATTTCAGTCTTTTTTTCGAACTTTAATGTAAGTGGTTCAAATGTCAAAAATCCCTTTATTAGAAAATGGCAAATTTCTTTATTAATGCAAAGGTGACTTGGTTTATCGTTACTGTGACAAACGAAAACACTTTATTTGATGAATCCTTAAAGAAAATTTTAATTAATATCAATCAGGAGAAAAGTTATTGCAAAAATATATGTTGATCCCTAGACACTTTTGATGTGTGTATTTATTAATATATTTTCATCACACAAAATTGTTGTCAGTTGATTTTAGCATACAATACCATTCGGGGATTAATTGAATGTGTATTTTTTCTGATTATAGATTTTTAAAGAAAAGAAAGAAAATAAGTTTATTCAAGTTAAGTAAGGGGGGGGGTTACGTAAGTGGGTAAGTAGATTACATATTTACATTATTTACAAACTACAAATATATCTAAAATAATAATAAAATATGTACAAATATCAAAATGACAGGGCGTCAAAAAATTCGTCCACATCGCTGTCAACAGGAAAAGTGCCCAGAACGCTGGCCGCATTGCCACGTTGGATGGCAATGCTGATTCTTTGGGCAAAAAAAGGCCAGCCTTCTGGTCACGTGAAGAGTCGACCAACCGTTTAGCGATATCTCGATACAGAAGGTGGGGCACTCGGGCCCCATGGCCCTAGTGTTTCAACCCCAAACGGCTCAAACACATAATTACCAATTAAGTTATTGCTGTGAGCGCTCGAACTGTTCGGAGAAGTTTAAAAGAACGCGATATGGTACACAAGCAAACTGCACACAAGCCAGCTAATGGGCCCAAACTAACGCGAGCCCACCGAACAGCGCGCCTTCATTTCGCACGCAGTCATTTAAATTGGACACAGCAAGATTGGAGCCGTGTACTCTTTTCTGATGAGTCTAAAATTGTGTTACATGGCAATGATGGAAGGAAGAAGGTCTACCGACGTAAGGGAGAGCGTTTCGCACAATGCTGCTTTGAAGAGAGGGTTGCTTATGGCGGTGGCTCATGGACTGTCTGGGGCGGTATATCTGCGAGCGGCAAAACTCAACTTGAGGTTGTTACAGGACCACGGCTGCCAACATTAAATGCTGAAAGGTACATTCGTGAGTGCTTAGAACCTCACGTGATACCATACGCGGACTATGTGGGCCCAAATTTCCTTTTTATGCATGATAATGCAAGAGCCCATGCGGCCGGCATCGTCAGGGAATATCTTCGGGATGTGAACATCACAGTTATGGACTGGCCAGCCAGAAGTCCAGACATGAACCCCATTGAGCACATGTGGGACGAGCTAAAAAGACGTGTTAGGGCTCGTCAGCCAGTTGCCCAGACGATGCAGGAGTTGAAAACTGCCATAGAAGAGGAATGGGAGATGATCCCTCAAAATTTCATAGAGCGGTTGATAAACTCTATGCCTAATCGTATGAGAGCTGTGGTAGATGCCCATGGAGGCAACACGCGTTATTAAATTAAAACTTTATTTGATAATACATGTTTTTTATTCAAAAATCAACTGCCTTTAACAAGGCGCATATCCGACTTGTTAGGCGTAGCTCCATGTCGTATGGTATTCAGAATTCAAATTTAAAACAATACGATCGAAAAAGATGGTAAAATGTATCAGGTTTAAAACTGCATCAACAGTTTTTGTTCAATCTAGCAATCATATTTCGGTAGGGGCCATCGAAACCTAAACTGTAAGGTGGGCCAATAGATGTGTCCAGAAGTTTAATTCTGATCTTCCTACAATGAGAGGTATTGGTAGCAACGTTGTGTCGCCCCTTGGGATCGCTTCTGTTACTATACAGATACAAAATGTTATGGAAAATGTAGATGTGTTTATTGTGGAGGACAACATCATTAAATACCCTGTACTTGTTGGACACAATTTTACGGAAAAACCTGATATAGTCATAACCAAAACTTACGTATAACGATTTTTACACGGGATGTTGGAAACAAATTATATATGGTGTTAGCCTCAGACATTTCAATACGGGCTAAGGAAATGTGCTTAGCTCCAATTTATTGTGGCGTCAATTATTCAGGAACTGTTTACGTACGTGGGTCTCTTCGCGGAAAACATGATCATGAGTTTTACCTCCTTCCAGGGGAATATGAAATAAATAAAGATTTTAGCTAATAAATCAGTTACACTTACAAATAATTCTTTGATAACTCGTGCGTTTAAAACTGATACTTCTTTTGATGTAAATGTCTTAAATGTTAATGATAGTAAGTTTTATTCAGAATTTAATTATGACCCGAATTTAACTAGTAACCAAGTAGAAGAATTAAAGAATCTATTAAATAAATATAAGGAATGTTTCTCCAACAATTTAAAGGATTTGGGATTCACTAATATAGTACAAATGGAGATTGAGTTAACTGATTCTAAACCGGTCGTATATCGCCCGTACAGGCTTTCATACCCTGAGCGCGAGCTGGTGCGATCAATGGTACAGGAAATGATCGACGCGGATATTGTTTGCGAATCTAACTCTCAGTACGCCAGTCCTATTTTACTCGTGAAGAAAAAGACTGGCGAGAAAAGACTATGCGTGGATTACCGCGCGCTGAATACTAAGACAAAGAAAGAACATTACCCTCTACCATTGATCGGCGACCAGTTAGACATGTTAGCTGAACATTCTCTATTCATTACGCTTGATTGTGCATCAGGGTACTACCAATTACCAATTATAGAAAGCTCGCAGGACAAGACTGCGTTTGTCACACCGGGCGGCCAATACCAATTTAAACGGATGCCGTTCGGTTTGGCAAATGCTCCGTCAGTTTTTCAGAGGGCTATGTATAAGATCTTGGCCAAATCAAAGGTTGATTTTGCTATTATTTTCATGGACGACGTTTTGATCCCCGCTAGGTCATTTGAAGAGGGTCTTGAACGATTAGAGATGGTACTTAAATTACTTTTGGAGGCGGGTCTGACTTTGAAACTTAAGAAATGTAACTTTTTCTATAGAGAAATAGACTTTTTAGGGTTTCAAGTTAGTGGCCAGGGCATAAGACCGGGGTCTCGTAAGACGCTGGCTGTTTCTGGTTTCCCAGTACCCAAAAACGTACACGACGTGAGGCGTTTCATAGGGCTCGCCAGTTTTTTCAGGCGTTTTGTACAAGATTTTGCCGCCATCGCACGACCTTTAACTGACCTACTCAGGTCCAACTTCGCATGGAAATGGAACGACAAACACTTGAACGCCTTTGAAAAACTAAAGCAAAACTTGTTGAACGTCCTATTTTGGCCTTGTACGATGCGAAGTTGGAAACTGAATTGCACACTGATGCATCGAAGTTAGGAATTGCTGGCATTTTAATGCAGAGACATAGTGGCGATATGCTGAGACCCGTAGCGTACTACAGTCGGAAAACTACTAAAGATGAACAAAACCTACATTCATTTGAATTAGAAACTTTGGCTGTTATAGCCTCACTGAAACGTTTCCGTGTTTACTTACTGGGTTTAAAGTTTAAGATCATAACTGACTGTAATGCGCTACGTACGACTCTTACGAAGCGAGATCTCATACCGAGAATATCTCGGTGGTGGGTACAGTTCCAGGAGTACGATTGCGAAATTGAATATAGGTGTGGATCTCGCATGGCACACGTAGATGCACTCAGTCATGCTCCTGTAACTGAGCCTATAACGGGTGATGATGAGACAGACGTACTCGATGTTTTAAATATTGACGTTAAAGACTGGATTTCCACCGTACAAAGTAACGATGAAGAAATTGGGAAAATAAGGGCCATTTTACGTGACAAAAATACCAATTACGTAGCAGATGTGTATAAGAACTATCAACTAAAAGGTTATCATGTGTACAGAATCGTTGGAGAAAAAATAAAATGGGTAGTTCCTAGAGCCGTTAGGTGGCAAGTTTTAAGAATGAACCACGACAACGTAGGCCTTTTAGCTACGAGAAAACTCTAAGTCGACTACGCGATACGTTTTGGTTCCCTAAAATGCGACGTTTTACCAAAAAGTACGTATCGGCTTGTCTAGAATGCGCGCACCATAAGGCTCCGGGTGGCCGTAAAGAAGGTATGCTTCACCCAATACCAAAACCAGATATTCCGTTTCATACGCTTCACGCCGACCATTTAGGACCGTTCGTTCGCTCTAGGAGAGGTAACACTTATATTCTCGCGATTATTGATTCTTTTACAAAATTTATAAGCATAAGTGCTGTGCGAGATACAAAAAGTACCACAGCTATAAGAATCTTTAGAGATCATTTTAGTACTTTTGGTACTCCAACACGTCTTATCACTGATCGAGGTACTTGTTTTACAAGCTCGAAATTTAAATCATTCATGGAGAGTACAAATGTTAAACATATACTTAATGCAGTGGCCACTCCCAGGGCGAACGGACAAATAGAACGTTACAATAGAACCATATTGGACGCTTTGAGCACGAAATGCCACGGTAAAGGTGATAACAGTTGGGATGAATACGTCGGTGACATCCAGTTAGGTATGAACACCACAATGAATAAAGCTACGGGGAAAAGCCCATCAGAACTGCTATTCGGTTTTAAAGTTTTAAATTCGTCAGAAAACATAATAAATGAGGTGTTAAATTAAGTAATATGTCGTGTTAGTGATAATGATTTAGTCAAAATGAGGAGAGATGCTAAGTCTAAAATAGATGAACAACAGCATCATTCAAAGAAGACATTTGATAAGCATAGGAAACGAGTGACGTTATATAATACAGGCGACCTTGTTAGGGTTGAAAGGACAATTATCGATAAAGAACATGTAGGTAAATCAAAAAAAATCATATCCAAGTTTCACGGCCCATATAGAATAGCAAAAATTCTAGAGAATGATAGGTTTTTGATTGAGGACACTCCCCTGACTAGAAGAGGCAATAAAAAGTATGAAAATGCAGTAGCAGTGGATAAGATACATCCTTGGTTTTAAACTATAAAAATATTTCCAGTGATGGTAGCGAAAACGAAAATAGCAGTGACGAATAAAATAAATTAGTTTAGACTCGAATCAAAGTTGAGATGATATTGTGATTTAAGAATTATTGTGATTAGAAGGATTTGAAAGGATAATAGATAAAAAAGAAACATTAATTATATTAGGCCATTACAGTAATAATATGTGTTTTAGAATTAAAGTAGATTTACTGTGAACAAAAGTGGGTAATTTGGCTACTGAAGGATGATCTGACTTACGAATTTGTAGACCTAAGTGGACTTGACATGAGACTTGACGATGCTATGCTTAGGCTAAGAGCAATCAGTGCAAAAATGTTTGATATCGAAGAAATTGCGATATTGCATAGATGATTGCAGATCATAGCAGACTAAACATAAAGTATCATAACATCTAGGCATAGGCTATGAGCGTCCAGTGCAGAAAGTGAATGGTGATGATAATCATCGCACAGATGGTCGTAGATCATAGCAGAATATGCAACTAGATGATGCGGAGCACGAGTTGTGAGCGGTCAGTGCAGATAGCGAAAGGTGTCAAGCTCTTGACATCGCACAGATGACCGTAGATCACAACAAATTGTGAAAATTAAAGTCGATTATGACCTGAAATGAATCATAAATTAAGCTAAGTATAGCAATTATATTTTAATGTTTAACGCCTTATGTTTTTGACTAATTATCTGTTATTTGTTTAAATTAACTAGAGTTGTAAATGTATTTTTCTCATGTTATCGATTGATTGTTATGAATTTGTTGCTTATCAAGTGAGAGGACTCACTCTTATAAGGATGGCCGAGCTGTTAGCCTTATAATATTTATTCGAGTTTTTCTTATATCGGTGTCGCTTTAATCGATACATGCAGTATCGATATTCAACTGACGTGCCGTTACAGTTGTTACTTTTAAAATGACAACTGTCTATTATTTATTTTGAGTGACTCACTTGATATTCAGCCATAGAACGGTACGGATTAAATCCAAATGTTTCTACGCAATCTTTGTTTTATTCAAGTGATCCTGCCCTGATCCTTCAATACCCTATATAAAAATGTACTCTGTGGAGGTACTGAGCAACCTTATCGACTTGACTCAACCGCGGTGCAAGCGTCAACTATTGACGCAATCCCACCGCGGTCTAATCTTGGTGCTGTAGAGGAAGATGATAGGGTTGCCACGGTAAGTAGCCAGTGCAACGAACGTTTGAGGACCGAAGATGCGCTCCACGAATATCGATCTACTCCTGCCCAACATAGACCCCAATTACCACGGTTAACCATGCATAATGCATCTGTCATCGAGACGTCAATTAATACGGTCACGTTAATTCTGCTCCGTAACTTAAATTAAAAAATCATAGTAAAAAGTTATTGTACGACTACGTATTGTCTAGACACTGAGAGACGAAACCCTATGGGCTGCATTTACAAATTTTCTAATGGATTAAAGTGTTTTAATGTGATAATCGTGAAAACTAAAGTGTAGGGTCATATGTCCAACAATGAAACAGTGGTACACAATAAAACACTGTAATATTTCTAAAACGCTGCGCTGCCAGATCGTGCATTATATCGCGTAAGGACACTCTCGAGAACCCCCCGCCCCACCCCAGTTTGCGTCGGCGCCACGTGGGAGAAGACGTGTCTGTGGAGCATTTTAAAGTTTTTTGACAAAAATGTAAGTATTTTCGTCATTCTTTAAAGATTTTTCATTAAATTATGGTTGAAAAATTCATATTTTTCATGATTATCTAGCATTAAACATATTTTGTAGATTAAGTGGAATAGATCATATGTTAAAAGTGTTACTATTTAGTGTGTTTTTTTTTGAGGTTAGCAAAACAAACCCTATGTAGTCAACAATGAAACAGTTGCACAATGGACACAATGAAACACTGTTTCATTGTGTACTATTTTGTTTCATTGTATACCATATACCAACATCGACTTTCCGTGCAAATTAATCAATTTTGTGGCTAGAAATTAATCTTAACATTTGATGTTTGTTTTTCATTTAAGATGGCGCGTACTAAATCTCTAAAAAGAAAGAAAGGCGATCATTTAGGGGAAAATATGCTTCGAGCTATTCTAATGCACAGAAAAGGAAAGAGCTTGAGAAAATCTGCACAAGAGTGCAATGTGTATTATCCTACGCTGTTTCGATACATACAAAAATATAAGACTATAGATGATGCATCTTTACCAGGTCTAAGATTTACTCCTAACTACGAAGTTAATAGAACATTTACAGTCGAACAAGAAACAGCACTTAAAGACTATATCGAAGAATGTGCGTTGAAATTTTACGGCTTAGGCTCCAAAGATGTGCGCCGTATTGCTTATCAAATGGCGAAAGTAAATAATATTCAATGTCCTGCTAGTTGGGAAAAAGATCAAATGGCAGGTGTTGAATGGCGTCGGTCATACAAATCAAGGCATCCAGAATTAACACTGAAGAAGCCTGAAGCATGCAGCATGGCGCGTGCCACCGCTTTCAATAAAGAAACTGTCAGGTCTTTCTTTGATAACCTGAAAAAGGTCATGGAGCGTCATCCTTTCTTTGGTAACGGTTGTAGAATCTACAACTTAGACGAAACTGCTACAACAACCGTTCAAAAGCCGCAAAAAGTTATGGCACCCAAAGGCAAACACAATATTTGTAAGATAACTAGCGGTGAACGGGCTATATTGGTCACTACATGTGCAATTGTGTGTGCATCAGGACAAGCATTGCCTCCAGCTCTCGTTTTTCCGAGGAAAAATTTTAAAGATTTTATGATAAATGGCGCTCCAACAGGATCTCTAGGACTTGTAGCTCCAACCGGGTGGATGAATGCGGAGCTGTTCGTAAAAGTTATGGAGCATTTTATTAAACACACGTCTGCGAGCCCAGAAAACCCAGCTCTACTCATAATGGATAACAATGAATCCCACCTCAGTATTGAAGCCTTAGATTTAGCCAAAAAAGCTGGAGTAACAGTGCTTACACTGCATCCACATACGACTGCAAAGATGCAGCCTCTTGATGTGGGCTTAAATGCCCCCTTTAAAGGTTATTATTAGGTGTTAGAGCTGTGGATTCGTGGCTGATGAGGCATCCTGGTAAGCAAATGACTGTTTACTATATTGCTGAGTGTGTGGGTCAGGCATACACAAAAGCAATGACGCCAGTTAATATTGCGTCGGCTTTCAAAAAATGCGGCATTTTTCCGTATGACCCAGACATTTTTACAGATATCGACTTTATGCCGTCATTGGTGACCGACAGAGAGCAAACAGGGCAATTTGACTCTACAGCTACTGCTCCTGATGAACTGAGGGAGGATCTTGCTATTCCTTTTTCAGAGGTTGAACGCGCTGAGAGTCCCTTATCTGATGTGACACGGGCTGAGAGTCCATCAATACTTGAAGCTGACGAATTTCTATTTGGAGAAATGCCCGCACAAGCCACCGAAGCTGCATGTGGTGTGAATGATGTCGAAATTCTCACGATGAAGTCTAACGAATCAGATTCTACTTCACTGTTTAGAAGGATGACTCCTCCTATAGAAGAAATTCGAGCAAGTACTTCTGGTATTCAGACTAATTTCAAATCCCCTAAGGAATTTATGGCTCCATTGAAGGCTGGCCCACGGACTGGAAAGCGAAAACCAAGAAAGCTCGGCAAAAGTATGGTGGCGACGGACACACCAGAAAAAGATCGGATAGCTGAAGAACGAAAAAAAACACAAGAAAGAAAATCAGCGGCAAAGACAATTAAACGGCCAGTTTTTATTGAAAAAGGAGGAAAAAAGAAACCAAAAATCACAAGGATTGAATCAGAAACCAGTAGTGAGGAAGACGAGGAAGTAGTCTACACGGAACAAGGTGATTCTGATATGAGCGAATTAAATGAAGATGAAGATGGGCTACCTTTGATAACAGAGCATTTCAAAAAAGTTACTCACGCACCCCAAGAAGGTGATTACGTGCTTGTTTTACTTTACTCAAAAAAACTGAAGGTCTACTATGTCGCGCAGATCACGGAAGTCATAAATACTAATAAATTCGGAGCTTCGTTCATGAGGCTAAAAGTCAAAGACAATATGAAATTTTACATGCCGTTGGAACCTGACCTTTCAGAAATTCACATGAATGAGATAAAAATGATTCTTCCTCCGCCACAAATAAATGGATCGAAATCCAGAAACTCAACTTATGTCTTTCCTGTCCGTGTGACACCAAATATGAAGTTGCGTTAATTTTTCATTTTCTTTTGTTAATTTTGATATTATTTCTCTTTTTATTTTATAATCGTAAACTGGCAATTATTAATTGTTAGTCATTTGTTGTCAATTATTGGTGACTGTCTCCTAGACTTGTGATTTTCGTAATTTTGAGACTTATTAGTCGTTAAGTGATTAGTTAATTTAAAGTGATCTCTGCAAATTTTTATAGTTAATTAATGTTTGTGATTTTATAATTTTGAGATGAATGTAAGTGCCTAAAAAGTCGTTTGTCATTATTGTTTAACTAGTTTAATTAACGAGTGCCATAAATATAGCAAATTTAGTAATTGTGTAGTTTATAATACATTTTAAGGCGTTATCTTAATTCGTTATTACCTATTAGAGGTAACCTGAAGAGTCGATTAAAGTGAAATTAGTAATAAAACCTTTTTTGATTGAACTCAAGCATTTTTTATCATTCACCTACTCCATAAATTTCACAAAATATGAGACAAACACTTAATTATTATGTCTCATTGTTGAATTTGTGGTGTTTCATTATGTCCACAGTGGTGTACACAATGAAACATTTCCAATTTTTTCGTTTTAATTTTTTTGCTGATTGATTACACATTATTTTTAAAAAACATAAATGGTATCCGATACCTACCCAGTAAAATTGCCTATATACCTTCAAAAAATTAGACTTCTATCTGTAAAAACAAAAGATGTACGAGACATTGAATTTTTAGTGTTTCATTGTTGAACACACTATTAATTTTTATGTTTCATTGTTGAATTTGTGGTGTTTCACTGTGTACATCACTGTGGACACAATGAAACATTGTCAATTTTTTCGTTTTTATTTTTTTGCTGGTTAGTTACACATAAATTTAAAAAACCATAAATGACATCCTATACCCAATAAAATTGCCTTTAAACCTGCAAAAACTTAGACTTCTATCTGTAAAAACAAAAGGTGTATGAGGCTTTGAATTTTTAGTGTTTCATTGTTGAACACATGACCTGTGGCGGTGACCAAACAAAAGTATTTTTTACTGCAAGTACTATAAATGGAGTGTTTGGAGTTGTAATTACTAAACTATTTCCATCTACCGCCTGCTGTGCAAACTTCGTGTTGTCACCACAATATATTCATAATTTTGTGCAGTGTATTACTGTCTGGTTGGCTCTGAGCGCTAACGCTTGGCATCTATACTCAACGTGTCGCGGGTTAGAGCCCGGCATTTCTCTTTATTCTTTTTGGATTTACTGTACTGACTGGGTGGTTTAATCTGTATTTGAAGCATGTCTAACTGCCATACTTGTGGATTACCAGTTAAACAAAATGAAAAAAATAACATGTTTGAATTGCGATAAATTCTATCATCACTTATGCATTAAACTGAGTGCTACTGCGTTTAAAAGACTCGGTAAAGCTGCAAGTTCTAAGTGGAATTGTCCGAGCTGTTCATCCGAACGTTAGTCTAATAAATCGACGTCTGAGATTCTGGCGGGAACTTTAAAAAAGAGTTTTCATTTTTATTAAATATTGTTATTCAGTTTCTTGTTAAAAAGTTAATTAAAAACATTAGTGTTAGTTATGCAAACGTGTAAAAATGGTAGGAAATGAGGGGGGCGGGGATAACCCGCCCACCTCACTTAAACGTCCTCAACCTGAGCCAGGCGGAGGGACTGGGATAGACTGTGGTGATGGCGGCTGCACATCTGCGCAGCATTCTGACTATTCACCATATATTAACCTTACCTAACCTAACTATAAAAGACTATATCCAGAAAATACCACTTATGTAGACTTTAAAGTGTTCATTGAAGTTTCCAACAATAAGGATAGAATAGGCAATAAGAGCCCAATCTATCTTAATCATATATTTTCCAGCGAAATAAAAGGGGTGACGGCTATACAAAGAATAAACGCAAATAAAATAGCAGTAATATTTAAACGGTATAATAAAGCCAATAACTTTTTTTAACAACAGCGCATTTCTTAACAAACATAGCTTGAAAGTTTTTATTCCGGGTGCGCAAATAGAAAAAACAGGTATAATTAAATTTGTATCAGCAAACATTTCCAACAAAGAACTTTACAGCAGACTATCATCAATTTATAAAATAATAGCTGTAAAAAGATTCACAAAGAAGGTAGGACAGGACCGAGTACCACTACAAACAGTTAGCATTACTTTTCTATCGAATATTCTTACGGATAATGTACAATATGATTTGTTTTCATACAGAGTTTTTGAATATGTACCCCCATTACAGCAATGATTCCGTTGCTTTAAATTTAACCACTCTGCTTAATAAATCTAAAGATGTCCCTCATACAGTAGACATCAAAGCCCAAATAATTGCCAACAACGATGTACTTATGGCCCTGGTACAGACGACGGAGATAATACGCCTACCACCGTAAATAGTATTTGTATAAAACATAAATGTCTATATGGCAATTTTAAGTCTTTGATGTGGCAACTCCACATCATTTTTGCCGTATCCGGCTCTCTGTCAAAAAACTTGTAAAAACGTTATAACGTGCTCCTATTTAATTAAAAGCAGATCTATAGTTCCACCGCTGTAATTTCATTTATAATAACCTCCATTGTGTTATTCATGGTGCCGAAAACTTTCACTGTAATAGTTACCCAAAAACAAACTATTTTCGCAGTTCATTACATATTGTGAATTTTGAGCGTATCGCCGGGCTTCGCCATTTTTGCGAGGCGACGCCGTAGCCGCCAGTGGTGCAAGCGAGACGTCCGCGTGTGAGTGGGACGACAACAAGCTCGTTCTCATTGCACGAGCGGCGCGGCCTCATCGCCCGCCGGCCCTGACTGGACAGTGCTGGAACGCGAGAGGTTATACGATCGAAGCTCGTCGAACAAATTATGCGCAAGCGCAACGAGAACAAAAACATAACCTCTTGGATGAGCACCTGCTCACCGATTCAATTACAATTTACAACAAATATTTCCAATTACTACAATTACAATCAGCAGTTCAGATGCCAACCTTAAGCCTTTGTACTGGCGCCGGGGGCGCATTTTCAATTTGGTGGCTAGCACCGACGGGGTCCCTCGTTTTGCTGAGATTTTGGTGAACGGATCGGTCATGAGGAGAGCGGTCGCAACCTTGTCGAGACTTCCAATTGATTAGCGGACGGTTAGGCCCGTCCGGGGGGGGGGGGGTAGATGTTTCGTACCACACGTGTTTCCGAACGCATTTCTTGACGTTCGAGCATCTGACAGTTTTTTGACATCTTGTCATGTTCCGGTATTGAGAGCAGATCGTTTTTTTGATTGTTGATTGAGATAATTGAAAAATCCTAGTGAATCTTATTGGTTGGCAAGAATTTGGATATTATTTAGTGTTAATTGGACTAAACGCCCCCAATTGTACCAGGAAACGGGGTAATTTGTTCATTGTAAAACGCTGGCTTGAGGTTAGTCATAACCCCGCGTGTGAAATCACCATTTTGAAGGGACCTTTTTATTGTTGTGAGAAGTGTTGACAATTGTGTGCAGTTGAAAAATATCGAATGTGCTGCATTCCTACCTGTTACGCGCTACCAAGACTAGCGTCTGTTGAAACAAGGTCGGATCTGCCATTACTCACCTACATTACACACTAGACACACACACAGACATACGGCAGACCCGGCGTGACCTGGGACAGGTCACCTACTCATCTTCAGTTCACCGGCACCAGGTAAGTTACCTATTTCTAAAGGGGCAACTTTGATTTAATTGTCTCCGCGAATCGCGGACAGTTCGGTTACCCATTTGCCCTGGGGTAGAAGCGAACAAAAGTCATTATCAAATTCCCGGAAAGGGAAATGCCCATTTGATGAAGAGGTTTTGGCCAAGTGACGCCCATGAAAGAAACCAACTATGAAATTAGGGTTGACATCACAGATCAAGAAAAAAAACATTATTTTGTACATAGAACTCGGTTGGACTATTATAAATCAGAAATAAGAATTAGAGGTTAGAGAAAAAACAACCTTATAGTTTTCTGATTTTTTTATTCGTTCTCATTTAAATAAATAACAAGCACGTCATCTAAGAATTGGGCTGGGGGATTTATATTTGATTGAAACCTTGCCCAGCGCAAGAACCACACAATCGTCATCACGTGGGCACAACAGCCTACTGTTCTCCGACCAGATATACAATTGCAACAATATTGCCGTATTGCTTCTAACCCAGTTTCGTCATTTTTAATAATTATGTATACGAAATACATTTTTCTACTTATATGTCGGCTTTTGATTCGCCCTCTAATTAAAATGCTATTATTAGCCGAAGGAAATCCTTCTAGAATACTGTTATTCCTTTCTGGGGACACTTCAATGCTATAGGAACCTTGCGCTCTCATATGCTCTCCATAATACGAGCGTGCCTGTTTTAACTGATACGTTCCACATGCAAATAATATTAATTCATTGTAAGTTAGGTGGGGAAACTCGGATAAGTTGTCACTGTCCACATTGATGTTCACGAATTGTGTACGCCTTCGATTTAAATGATTGCTTTCTACAAAATCAGCTAAATGATTGTTAACATATAAGAATCGTCTAATATTTTCTAATATTAAATTGGCATCTGGTCTGTCTCTTATCCGAAGATGAAACCGGTTAATTATTGAAGCGGCAATGGCAAAATCAGTCATTATATGTCTTGAAGCATTATTAAAAAACTCTTGCCTAAATAATTTAAAGGAATGTTTGAAGATACCATTGACCGCCTCGACAACCCATCTACATATGGTAACACATCTGGTTTTATTCGCTTCTAATGTACTTAGTTGGGTTTCACCTTCTTGAAGAGATGAAGGCGTGTGAACTGAATAATTACATGTCCCTGTAATAATGGCACCGAGTCTCTAAAACCCCTATCCAAAATAAAAACATCATCAGCCTGAAAGTATTGTCTCATGGGACTGTTTTCCTGACTAAATTCATCTAACATTATTTGTGCATCTGAGGTAGTTGCTGGATAGGGGCCCAACACATCTACAATATAACCATCACAACAGACAATTAAAAATGGCTTTACAAGGTTCCTATATTTGTGAAGTGAGTAAGTATTTTTTTGATATGAATAGTTCGAACTTTTTTGTATGTAGATGTAGGTACTATCTAAAATAACAATAGGCCTTCTTTCTTCGCCTCCAAAAAGCCCATTTGGAATAATAAGATTTCTAGATGAGATTTCCTCGCGACTTATATGGTTTAATCCAAGATGCCGTGGCACAAAATCTTGGTTAAGTATTTCCCTCACTTTTCCCATAAGTCTTTCTAGGGTACTCCTAGGAATGTTTAATAATGAAGAAATCCTTTCGTCACTGTCTCCAGTCCACAGTTTCATTAAATATGCTGCAAGAGCAGTTTTGCCTCTGTGCATAACCGATAATCTTGGTATTTCTCTAATTATATTTAAGATATCTTCTTTTGATAGGCCAAACCAGTAATGAACTATTGAACTGTCCATATTCTCAATATTTTCAAAGTCTAAATGAACTGTCTGTGGCTGTATTAATAAATCTGTGTAGTCTTCTATTTGTCTTGCAGTGAATGTATGGATTGGGTTTTCTGCTTCAGTAAGCTCATTTCCAAAAGTATTAGATTTATGGTAGCTACATATTCTATTTGTTGGAGAAACATAATAATTAAAATCAATAAACAATCTTGTCCGCAAGTATGCAGGCACTGTAAGCCTTTCTGGTTGATTGCATCTAGGATAAAAGCAATGCTGCTGGCTGCTTGGAGCCCGAATATAATTTGGCAGATATATAGTAGCTTCAGTATCTGGTTCAGCGATGGTGCTAGTTTCGTCTGTATCTAATTCTTCAGTGCTGGCTGCTTCGGTATTGACAGCTTCATTATCGGCTGATTCTGTTGGTAGTGGTTGAGATGATGTTGATGCCTGTGTGAATTGAGGTATTGCTCGTCTTGCTCGAGTCCAACAAGTATGGCAAACCAGATCAGTTGAGGTTAACTGAAATTAAATTAAAAAAAAAAACATTCTTAGCGTATATAATGATTCTTGGTATTTTATGCCTACATACAATTCCATTTAATGCTTGCACATTAAGAATCTAATATTTATTTAACTTTAAGGCAGCAATAATATGGGACTAAAAAATAACTGGCGAAATGTGGATGTATTAATAGGTGCAAACTCAAATAATTTATTTAAAATAAACCAGTTAGAGGCACTTTAGAATTGTCTAGTCGTCGGTCATTCAGAAAGATGAAGTTAGTTGCCCATTCCAATGCGTAGTAGGTTCTTATGGAGAAGAACGGGCAAGAAACACCACGAACACTCTTTTGAATTAAAATATGGTTACAAAATATTACATCATTTATCTAAGTTCAAATTATTCTTGTGAGAATGATGCATAACATTAAAAGTGTCCGTAATAAAATATAAAGAAACTAATTAAAAAATTAACTTAAATTAAGATAAGCCGTGACAGCTAAGGGATGACGGATCTCTGCTGACAGTGCCCATTCACGACCCTGACATCAAATCACGACACATAGCACTTAAAAAGGTAGAACTTAAAATGTTAATAGAACTCACCTGCCGTGGTATAATCCATTCTGCAATTATAGTTCTTATTTGTATGTCTCTTGTGCTTGTATTAATTGGGTATAGATGATGAAAGCGCCTTCTCAATACAGATTGACCACAGTTTACACATATTTGTCGATGGCCAACACTTCGTTCTTGTGGAGCAGAATGCTGTTGTGCATTCCTTGCCAACATCCAACATTGGTGACACACCAGACTATTATCTGAAACCTAATAGCATACTGTTATAAAAAGAATTTTTATCTATTAACATGCTGTAGCATCAAAAGATCTTCATTATACGAAAGATGAATGATTGAATGACCACGGTCTTGTGATACCATTTTCCAGATTTTAGATGATAATACAATTCATTACTTATGTCACTTACTTGCCAATGGGTTAAGACAAAACAAACTACAATTATTTCTATGGTTTCCTTGACACTAACCAACCTAATTATTAAATTCAAACCTATATTACGTAGCTATGCAATATAAGTTGCTGAGTATGAACCTTGTATGTTCATAAAATAAAGTAACTTACTTGTTGTGGTGCAATCCATTGTTGAAATATAGATCGAATTTCCACATTGCTTAATGTAAATCTCTTAAGTCTTCGTGTATCCACGCCACAGTTGACACAGAGATGGCTCCGTGGTAAGCTGGTAAGTTCATCTAAATCAGGTTCCATAGTCGTGCAGGGTCGTTCGTGAGAAATAGGTACGGTATCCATTAGCAAGCCGGTGTCGTCGTGGGAGGCGGGTACAGAATCCAATACAAAGCTAAGGTCGTCATCGGGAGCGGTTACAGGTCCATAATCGAAAGCAAAGTCGTCGGAAAATCAAATAGAAAAACGCAGGAGAAAAAAAACACGAGTCGCAAGCGCACAACAAACCAAACAGCAATGTGAAATGTCGATACCAACCAGTTGTCAAAAACAAAATGTCAATTACGATTGTAGGGATGTCGAAATGAGATCGATATATCGAAGAATCGATTATCGATTATTTAAATAAATAAAACTGGAAACGAGGCATCGGTTCATTATATCGTATTTAAAAGCCCGAAAACGGACAATCATTTCTCGTCTTTAATGAAAATAACAAAAGCGAAACAAATACATAAGAAAAAGAAATATTTTCCGACAATCGATTTTTGGTAACCGTTTTTAGTTAATCGATTTTTTTCAGGAAAAAAACATCTCTACTTCGACAGGATTTACTAACGACCGGAAGTGTCAGATGAGGCAATAAACGATTGACTTTCTTAATTAATTCTGCTTTTAATTCCGGAGGTTTCAATGCAAATAAGTAATAGCAATATTTTAGTTACTAAATGGGTATTTTTTTTGTACTTTCCACATTGGTGGGCAAATCATGGCCAAGATTGGGCGTTTCCCTTTGTACTTTCTACATGTAAACAACACCCCTAAACCTCTAATTCCAAGAATTGTTTACGTCTAACATTCCACACTGATGAATCATCGTTTCCCAAAGTAAGCTAATGAGGTAAATGCAGTTAAAGAGTTAGGTCAGTTGCATTTTCGCGACACTTGCACTAACATCTCATGGTGACAGTTCTAATTTTGTGGAAAGTTTTAGAGATGGATTTTACTTCTGAAGGTATGTTCTATATTATTTTCTTATTAGAATCTTTTAATGTGTCATAAACGTTCAGAAAGTAGACTATCTGTGAATACACAAATAAAAACAATGTTTTTCTTTGTTTTCGAACTTTACAGGCTTGGAAAAGCCATGTATCCTCTTGTATCCACTCTGAATTTTTGATATGTTTTAGCTGCATGGTTATAGATGATTATGATATATATTTTATGTAGCACACTTGAGTACAACATTCTTTTTTTTTTTTGCAGACAAGCTATACTCTATCAGTAAAATAGAGTTTTTCGAAGAGTGGCTTAAGCACGAAAAAGACGAAAGAAATGAACGTCTATTTGAATTTATTTTGTCTAAGTGTGATTTCTCTGACATCACTGAAGAATGTCAAAGGGAAATAAAGATGAAATTAGCCAGCATTTCTTCGAAAATTGCTACCAAGTGGGTGTCTTCAGGAAAGTCAAAAGAGCGTTTCCTGAATAAGAATAAATTGTGGCTGGAAGGCGAGAAGATAGAATTCTGCATGCGATCGAATCAACCACAACCTTCTACCTCATCTACTGACCTTTCTCGACCCGGAAGACCTAGAAAAGTTTTTGAAGATTCATCTTTTAAAACTAAGAAACGTAGAGTTGCTGATTTAGTTCAATCGCGGAGTGTTGGGGAATTAATGGTTGCCGCAGAGGTAGCTGCACGGACAACTGGGCATAAAAACGTTGCCAGAGTTATAAAAGACATTGGTGAAAATCCAGCTTCTGCAAGTGCATGCCTTTTTTTTTTTAGGATGGGAAATCATCAAATGACTTCTTCCGCTCTGGGCGGAGCGGAAGGGAGTGTCAGACTTGTACTGACTAAAACCCACCCATGTTCCTTCTTAGCCCTTTGTGTTCCAGGGGCAAGGTATCTCTTTCGAACAACCCGCAGCCCTGGCAGCACATCTCCTTGAGGCGCGCGTGGAACACGAACGCGCCATCGGCACGGTCTGTCGTCATAAGACGGACGGACGGTGAGCTAGCCCATTACTCACCGTCCACAGGCCCGCGCCTACGGTGGCCGGGGGCCACTGGTTGCCCCCCGACGCCCGGGGCGTCTCCCGCGGCGGCTGGGACGTGAGGTTCTCTCCCTCTCACGTTCCGCCACCTCCTTCGCTAGCATGACTGCTTCGCAGAAGGAGGCGACGGCTTCCCATTCCCTCTCGCTCCGGACCATGGATTGAACCAGGGCTGGACGCGAGAGGTCGCCGCCGCCAATCGCCGCTACGAGGACACGGCGGTGCTCAGCCCAAGCAGGGCACAGCTCCACAGTGTGCTCCACCGTGTCCTCCGGCCGATCCTCGCAGTGGTAACACCCGGGCGTTTCCTCCCGCCCGATTCGGTGCAGAAACCTCCCGAAACAACCGTGTTCGGTGAGGACCTGCGTCTGGCGGAAGGTGAGGGCGCCTCTCCAGCCACTCCTCAAAGAGGGGACTTATCGCCACTATTGTGGCGTGCCCTGCACGGGGTTGCGACAGTCGCTCTCTCCATGTCGCCATGAGATCGCGCCGGAGGTCTGTCCGCTGAGCGACAATTTGCCGCGGCAGCGGAGTTTCTCCCCGGCGTAGTGCTTCCGCGCGCCATTCGTGCAGGCACGCGAGGACTATCGCCTCCAGATCCTATGGCGGCAATCCGGCCAAGAGGTTCGCCGCCTCGCCGGAGATCGTGCGGTACCCCCGGATCAGCCTTACGGCTACCACCTTCTGGGGCGCGTTCAGGTAGTAGGCGGCTCGCCGCCTCAAAGAACGCGCCCACACCGGGGCCCCGTAAAGGGCCATGGACCGCACGACGATGAAAAAGTGTGCAACGCTTTGACAGAGACACATTCATCGCAGAAATGCTATATTTGTGGGGCTACTCCCATAATGATGAATGATGAAGGAAGGCATTTTGATAGCAATCAGGATAATTTTGGCTTTGGTTTGTCAACATTACATGCTTGGATTCGTTCGTTTGAGTGCTTTTTACATTAGTTATAAGTTAGATATTAAGAAATGGCAAGCTAGATCTTCAGAGGAAAAAGCAAGTGTAAAACAACGATCAGACGAAATCAAACAACGATTCAAGCATAAAATGGGATTAATTGTGGACAAGCCAAAGCCGGGATTTGGTTTCACAAATGATGGAAACACAGCTCGACGGTTTTTCGGGAACCCCGAACTGAGTGCTCAAATCACAGGATTGGATGTTACAATCATCAAAAACTTTGATGTATTGTTGAGGACATTGTCTTCTGGCTTCGAAATAAATCTTGTTGAATTCCAAAAGCTTTGTCTCGAGACAAGAAGACTTTATTTGAGTCTCTACTCGTGGTACTACATGCTGCAGCATTATCACGCTGTTTTCGGCTGAATAAAAACTATTCTGTTCGTGTAAGTCGACCTCATTTCTAATCAATTTACTTTTTCTTACTTCGGTTCAAATTTAAAAATATGACGATTCCATGGATGTGACAGAGGAAAATTTTTCTCAGATGGACGACAAATCTTTGGAAATAACAGACATATTATTCCGTTTCGTAATTTAATTGATAAAGTAAAAAAGGACCTAAGAAAGATAAATTTTGTAGTGCTGTACTGTATAGTCGGTTATCAGTGATTTCACCAAGAACCGATTCGCTCAGAATCGGTTCTAGGACTTTTATCCTAGCTAAGATCTAGTGACCCATATACTTTCGGCGCCGCGACTCAAGGCCGACCAGGGGTCGGGAGACGCGTACTGGCGGTTGGCTCCGAGGCTTGCCGCCTGAGACCCGGAGCAACAGCGAAGATCCGATTTCGAGCGAGGATCCGGACCTTCAGGGAACAAATTTTGTTTTAATCCTTTTTTTAAATCTTTAGCAATAGTATAGTTTCTCTTTTTTTTTTTTTGTTGTACAATCATTTAATTTATTTAAACCCTATTCGTGTCAAAAGGTCGCGCAATGTATTTTTTCCGGTGTAATATTTAAACTCGTATACATTTTGATCGCGCCTAGGGCTGAGTAGGCGTTGCAACCCCTTTCTCACCTTGTTTTAATTTTCAAAATTACAGATTTTATACAATTCTGAACAACCCATTTCGCTGCTTTACATAAAATTATATTACATGTCGTCCATTATTTAATTCCTTTTTTTGATCCTTTTAAATTTTTTTTATAAAAAATTGTATTAGTTTTTTTTTATAACAGCAAAATTATACGTTTTAACATGTAGCAGTGACGACTTTTATTTTTATTTTCGCTACAAAAATGGCGCCCGAACAACTAAAGTAAGTGTTTTTTACCTAATAACTTTGAAATTTGAATGATTCTACATAAAATCTTTTTTGCCTTATTGAGGATGGTCACTCCCTCCGGGAGCTAATGATTCTTAAGCTTATTTGTTTCAGGACACGGATATTCTTTCATTCTAGAAAGGTATTCTGGGATTTTTACCACCAGTTCAGATCTGTGAAGCTGTCATTTTTCCTTGACATATATATATATTTTTTCATTAAATGTAATTTATTTTAAAGGAAAAATAATTTTGTGAACTATATAACACATAACTGTCTTTTATTTTACCCACTTATCGCAGCAAATATAACGATAGGTCTCCTGATTTTTATTCCATATCCTTAGCTAGCGGTAGTTAGAACCCGTAGAGTATATATGGTGACGTATGAATTTATAGGCGTCGGTTTTCAAGGTAAGCTTAGTATGAACGGTTATGTAGCCTGTATCTTTGTTTAATAGCTTGGCGTTTACTGACTGCTGGTTGCTGGATTATTTTTATCCGTCTGTTCATGCCGTGCCTATTTTTTCGCTAGGATTCAATCGCCTTTTGTCTGTTCTTTCATACGTTATTAGGTCTATTCTAGTTACATCATGTCAGAAGAGGGGTTCCCTATTGTTGAGACTCCACGTCGTGCTAGTCCCATTATTTCGCGACCACCACCTCCTCCTATTCCGCCAAGACCTTCTCACGCTTCTTCACAGAGTATCATTCCTTCCCCAATAAGATCTGAGGAATGCCTACAATTTACCAGGCAGTTCTCTCTTACTAAGTGGAAGATTGTTTTCGATGGTAAGACCTGCGTACGGGAATTTTTCACGAGTTTAGAGGAGTGCAGGGAGGCCGACAATTTGTCCGATGGTTATTTAGTTAAGCGATTTCATGAAGTTTTGTCAGGTGTCGCACTTCAATATTTTAGGTCGATCCGTCGACCGGGTCTTTCTTTTTCTGTGATCAAAGATGCCTTTCTTCAGACATTCGGTACTGACACAGAAGATAGACGATGTGGAACATCCAATCGCCTATTATTCGCGTTTATTCTCTCAAACTGAACGCAATTATAGTACTACAGAGCGTGAACTCTTGTCAGTTTTGGATTCAATTAAACATTTTCGATGTTATTTAGATGGTATGAAGTTTTCTGTCATAACAGACCATATGGCTCTTAAGTGGCTCCTCTCTCTTAACAACCCATCTGGTCGTTTAGCTCGTTGGGCTACTATTATCTCCCAATATACTTTTGATATTGTGCATCGTAAAGGTTCGCAACATATAGTCCCCGATGTTCTTTCCAGGATCCATGCTAATCCTGTGTCATTTGACCAGGGTCCTGAACATACTAATGACCGTTGGTATAAGAAGATATATATAGGTGCTCGAGATACGCCACAAATGTTCCCAGCATACGCTATAAATAACGGTATCCTTATGAGACGCATGCCTGTTTCTAGTCCTTTATCTTCTGAACCATGGCGTGTGGTGTTACCAGCTGAAAAGGTTCCAGACGCTATTTGGGAAATTCACAATAGATTTCCTTCGATACATCCCGGTGTTACTAAAACGTATCTAAAGCTTAGGGAGTTGTTCTACTGGCCAAATATGTTCCGTGACGTTACTTCGACGTTAAGTCAATGTGAGGTTTGTAAAGCCTATAAAATTTCGAACACACAACCTCGCGGTCAGATGTGTTACCCTAAAGAGGTTTCCTTGCCCTTACAGATGATTTCTATCGATATAATTGGTCCGTTGCCCTGCGCTTATTATGGTTATAAATATATCCTTTCTATGGTAGATGTTTTTTCCAAATATGTTTGGTTAGTTCCTCTGAAAAGGATTGACGCTCTTTCTGTTATAAAAGCGTTAGAGTCTGAAATTTTCTTTAATTTTGGGGTTCCGCGTACTATTCTTTGTGACAACGCTACAGTTTTTCGTAGTAATCAATTCCTTAATTTTCTCAGGTCTTTCCATATTCAATCACCTATTTTTACGCCATATTATACACCCCAAGCAAATACGGTTGAGCGATACAACCAAAGCGTTATAACATGTTTAGGTATTTTGGTTGGTGAAAACCAAAGAAGTTGGGCTAAAATGTTACCTAAAGTGAAGCTTTACCTCAATTCTTGTGTTAATCTAGCTACTGGTTTTACGCCTAACTTTCTTATGCTTGGTAGAGAGGTCCTTATGGATAGCAGTCATGTAAATAGTCAGACTCGAAGCTCTAATTTGGCAGACAGTCGGGCTCGTCATGCTTCAAACCTATCCTCTCTCAGCGAAGTTTATGCAAAGGTTGCTGATAATCTTTCTTTAGCTTTTCTCCGTAACTCTCGTGCATATAATTCTAATCGATCAGCTGTCACTCTAAATGTTGGTGATACTGTATGGAGAAGGAATTTTTCCAAGTCTTCTGGAGGTGATTTTTTCTCTGGGAAGCTTGCTCCACGTTTTATTAAGTGCCGTGTAATAAGAGTCATTTCAAGGACCACCTATTTGCTACAGGATTGTGATTCAGTCCACTCCGGACAATATCATATCAAAGATATCTTAAAATAAATTGGATTAAATTCTCTTTGTTCCATTTTGACATTGACATTTGCTTTCTAATCCTTTTTCCTCTTTGGAATATTTCTTTGCATAAGTTTTTGATTAGATTAAAAACTTCATAGATTACCTGTTAATAGTGACATCTATTTATTTCTGTGTTATGTCAACTTGTGTTCTAAGGTTATTTTGTTTCTTTTAGTTTAACACAGATGGCGTGACATTCAACATTTAATTTTAAATTTGAATTTAAACTTGAGTTTTATGACTTGAGTTCTCTGATTTAAGTTCTGTCTTGAGTTCTTCTTTGACTTAATTAATTTAGGTTTTCTTTCTTAAACTTAGTTTTTTTTTGTTCAACTTGTCTTAGTTTCTATAACTAGAGGTTGGACTTTACGTGTTCACGTTATTTATTTTTGGGGATTCCCAAGTTTTTTCTTATAGTTGATAGGTAATAGTTAAGTCTTATGTTAAGTTAGGTTAATTTTACTTAGATCTAAAGTTTACTAATTGTAAGGATGTGGCAGGTTAGAGTTTGGCTCTAACTGAACAATATATATTTAGATTTAGGAGTTCGTTATTTTCTTTCATATTCTCCATAGATGTAATTGAGATATCGCGAGTTCGCGCGGATAACGTTTAGATATGGTGGCCTCCGTGTTTATTCAGTATTTGTTGCACTTCGATATCGTTTGATTCAGATATGATGCCTGTTTTTTTTTGTTTTTGCCTGATCCAGTTTTTTTCTTCTTTCTCACTCGTACTTACGTCCTTTTTTTCTTAGAAAGAGGGTATTGCAGCATTATCACGCTGTTTTCGGCTGAATAAAAACTATTCTGTTCGTGTAAGTCGACCTCATTTCTAATCAATTTACTTTTTCTTACTTCGGTTCAAATTTAAAAATATGACGATTCCATGGATGTGACAGAGGAAAATTTTTCTCAGATGGACGACAAATCTTTGGAAATAACAGACATATTATTCCGTTTCGTAATTTAATTGATAAAGTAAAAAAGGACCTAAGAAAGATAAATTTTGTAGTGCTGTACTGTATAGTCGGTTATCAGTGATTTCACCAAGAACCGATTCGCTCAGAATCGGTTCTAGGACTTTTATCCTAGCTAAGATCTAGTGACCCATATACTTTCGGCGCCGCGACTCAAGGCCGACCAGGGGTCGGGAGACGCGTACTGGCGGTTGGCTCCGAGGCTTGCCGCCTGAGACCCGGAGCAACAGCGAAGATCCGATTTCGAGCGAGGATCCGGACCTTCAGGGAACAAATTTTGTTTTAATCCTTTTTTTAAATCTTTAGCAATAGTATAGTTTCTCTTTTTTTTTTTTTGTTGTACAATCATTTAATTTATTTAAACCCTATTCGTGTCAAAAGGTCGCGCAATGTATTTTTTCCGGTGTAATATTTAAACTCGTATACATTTTGATCGCGCCTAGGGCTGAGTAGGCGTTGCAACCCCTTTCTCACCTTGTTTTAATTTTCAAAATTACAGATTTTATACAATTCTGAACAACCCATTTCGCTGCTTTACATAAAATTATATTACATGTCGTCCATTATTTAATTCCTTTTTTTGATCCTTTTAAATTTTTTTTATAAAAAATTGTATTAGTTTTTTTTTATAACAGCAAAATTATACGTTTTAACATGTAGCAGTGACGACTTTTATTTTTATTTTCGCTACAATGCCTGCTACTGTGCATAAATTGCTTATTCACAGTACAGAGGTGATTAAGACGGCAATAGTTCCAATAGGGCAGCTTTCAGAGGAAGCGAGAAACAAAGATTGCCGGAGGTTTAGAGAGCACAACACCAGAAAGTGCTCTCGTCTTGCCACGAATAGAGACTTGCTCAATATGTTGATTTTAACGTCTGATCCTCTGATCAATAGCCTCCGGGAAATACCGAAAAAAAAGTCTAATAAATTGTGCGCGGAGGTATTAAAGCTCATCATATCTCCCACTATAGAGCCTCGACTCCAACTACAACCAAGACCTCCACAAACTCAGGAAGACTATCTTCTATCGGATTCATCGGATTTTGAATCCGATGATTCTGATATTGAGAATTAGCTTTAATGTAAATAGATACCTCTAGTGTTAGATTTATAATTTCTGTATTTCATATGTTAGTTTAAGGTTGTATAATTATATATAATTTGCGTTGTTGTTTCTAGCGATTAAGATAATTTGATTCTTATTTTTTTCCTGTATTATAATCGTGTATACATGAAATAAAATATGTATACAAAATTAAAAAGAACTAATTTATAGATATGCTTCCAAAACCATTACAAAATATGTTTGTCCACCTGGCTTGTTCTACGCCGTACACTGTGCGTCAGCTAGAGTTTGAATCAACAGAGTACACAGAGTACGAGTATCAGGATCATCACAGAAAACTAATTCACTCAAGTTCTTTTCTTTTAGAAAATGTAGGGCCTGATCAAAGTCAACAAATGACTTAGTTTTACGAACACTTTGTAAGCATTTTTGCTTAGATAATACTAGAAGAGTAGTGCAATGGTCAGTTACTGTGGTATTAAGGATAGCAATACTGGATGAAAACTTTTTCTTATTTACTTTAAGCATGAAGTGGTCCAGGCATGATTTGTCTCTCGTTGGCAACAGATGCCCTGGAAGGATACCATGTAAAGAAAACATGTTAAGGTAATTCATTCCATTTTTCAGTTCATGGGACTGCGATGCGAGGGGATGGAGGGGTCAAAGTAAACTACATGTTAGTTACTACTCCAAGAGTCGATTACTCTTCCACCTTTAATTAGCAACATTATATACATAGTTACGACGTGATGTTATGTCGATAATCTACAATCACGTATTCACATACTATCTACCTTAGCATATTATACTACGTGCTGTACGTGACGTGCTGATGTACGTGACATCACACCACATCACCCCCTTAAATTTTAAAAAAAAAAAAAAATTTTTACAAGGTTTTTTTTTTTTTTTTTTTTTTTTCCATTACAAACTATTACTCTAACTCTTACAATACAATTTTGTTCTATTCTTATGTACTATATCTATCTTATTTTTATACTTAATCACCACATTTGGTGACTCGTCTTTTATAACTTCAAAAGGTCCATTATAAATACATTCCAATTTATTGCCAGTTTCATTCTTAATCAAAACTAAATCACCTTCCTTATAGGTTACAGAATTAAGATTCTTATCATAACAATGTTTCCTAGCTAATTTACTCGCTATTAAATTCTCCCTTGCATCATTTTGTGCCCTTTGCAATCTGTACTTAAATTCTAAAGGATAATCATCAAAATTATACAATGGTTCAACACTTTCTCCTTGAAGACTACTTGGTAATCTGCATTTTCTTCCAAACACTAGCTCATAAGGTGTATATTTGGTAACAGTATTAACTGTCGTATTATAAGAAAAACACCAAAATGGAATCCAAGAACTCCATGATGATGGGTTATTATCCGTCTGTATCCTCAAATATGCACCTAATGTTTTATGTACATTCTCCAAAGAACCTATACTCTCATGATGATATGACGTCGACATGACTTTTTTGATGTTCAAGATATCACATAGCTCTATCATTACTTTCGAAACGAATTCACTACCCCTATCCGTAGCTATTGTTTTCGGTATTCCATATCTCAAAACAAAATTCTCTGCCAAAGCTTTTGCTACCTCATTTGCGGATTTATTCTTTAACGGATAAGCCTCTACAAACTTCGTAAGTTCACATTGAAGAGTTAATATGTAAACATTGCCTCTTTCGTCTCTATCAAGGGGTCCTACTATGTCTAAATAAATCTTCTCAAACGATGTTGATGCAGTAGTCGTAATCGTCATGGGTTCCCTAGTATTCCTAGAATACTTTTGCTTACAACACTTATCACATTTACCAACGTACTCCACTACGTCTTTCTCTATAGAAGGCCAATAATAATACTTCTTTATATTATTCACCATCCTACGTATTCCTGCATGACCACTCGTGGGTAAAATATGGAAATCATTCAAAATAACCTTCTTCTCATCTTTCCCTTCTATTCTCCGTAAATCCTTCACTACACACAGTTTAAAATCCCCACAAATCGAACTTCTATTTTCCTTTAAATATTTTGCCATTCTTGTAATAAAATCAACGTTATAACGATTCTTCATAATAATTACTTCTTTAATGCCTTCTTCAATACAAAAACTGACTATGTCTTTCGATAACTCGTCTCGCGAAATTCCCGATAAAGATTCATAGTTTACATAAATACTCGAGTTTTCTGGCATATACACTAAATTGCGCGACTTTGAAAATATCTGCCTACAACCATTATTATTATTGTTGTTATTATTATTGTTACGTAACATTTTCTCCCAATCATCTAAACAAATCTCAATGTCATTTCCTTGCTTCTTAAGTACTTCCACGATCCTAGGGTGATCAGTCCCAGATACCACGGAGTCCCTATCACAAACATTTGGCTTTCCCAACTGCTTGTACTGCGCCCTCGTCATTACGGATATCGTCTTTTCCCGTATCAATTTCAAATCCTCACTCGTTATCACTATTCTAGAAAGTGCATCCGCTAGTACATTCTCTTTGCCCTTAATATATTCAACCTCAAAATCATACTCCTCTAAACACAAACGAAACTTAGTTAACCTACTAGATGGATCTGTCATGTTAAACAAATACAGTAATGGCCGGTGATCCGTCTTTACAACGAACCTCCGTCCGTACAAATACGGTCTAAAATATTTAACTGACCAAACTATTGCCAACAACTCCTTCTCTATTATCGGATAATTTAACTCACTCTTCCCTAACGACCTACTAGCATATGCGATGGGTTTTCCGTTCCCATTACACAACACACTCCCTATTGCATATCCAGAACTATCGGTTTGCAATATAAAAGTATTGCTATCAGAAAAATCAGGATAATCCAACACCGGTGGACTCATTAACGCTTCCTTAAGCAACAAAAACGACTTCTCGCACTCATCGGACCAACTAAATACAACACCTCTCTTACACAGCTTATTCATAGGTACCACTATATCAGCAAACTGTGGTATGAATTTCCTATAATAATTCGCAAACGCTACAAATCGCTTTACCTCATCAACCGTCGATGGACGCGGATAACCTCTAATAACTTCTACCTTCTCTGGATCTGGTGAAATACCTTCGGCCGATATTACATGCCCCAAATAAAGCACTTGCTTCTTCAAAAATTCACATTTAGACGGATTCAACTTTAGATTTACTTCCCTCAAGCGTGAAAATACTGATATTAGGTTCCGATTATGTTCATCTAAATTCCGTCCAAAAATAATGAGATCATCCAAATAAATCAGACACCTATCGTAATTCAATCCAGACATGGCCACAGTCATTAATCTACTAAACGAACTCGGACTTATCTTCAAACCCATTGGTAACCTACACATTTGATACTGCCCCTTGTCTGTTGTGAAAGCAGTATACTTCCTACTACTCTCCTCCAAAGCACACTGATAATAAGATTGTGATAAATCACAGTGACTAAAGTAAACTGCGCCTGACATCGAATCCAAAATCTCAGTTATATTCGGCAATGGAAACTTATCATCCTGTATCTTTTCATTCAACTGCCTATAATCTATAACCACTCGCCATTTCTTCTCCCCACTACGATCCGTCTTTTTGGGTACCACCAAAACAGGACTAGACCACTCACTAACCGCCTCTTCAATGATATTACTCTCCAGCATCTCCTGCACTTGCCTATCAACCTCCTTCTTCTGTGCATAAGGTATCCTATACTGCCTCTTGTACACCGGAGTAGCACTCTCCTTCAAGCGTATAGACTGCTCATATACGTTAGTGACAGCTAATTTATCACCCGGGAGATGAAAAACATCCGAAAACTTTGCACACACTTGCTCAACCGACAACCGCTCCTCGGCGTTCAAATAGTCGAGTTTAAGTAAAGAAAGTACCTCTTCCACACGCTCAACGTCCGTCCCTGGCTTCACGAAATTACAACAATCAAAATCACTCAACGGACAAACTTCCACACCGGACATACTACACACAACTTCCTCGGAGTTCGTATTTAAAATCCTAACGGGTACCATCCCGCCTTTAGGCCTTACTAACACACTAGCCAAGAAAACGCCTTTCCGCAATTCTTGCCTAACTACCACACAATCTTCCGCTCTGTTAACGGGGTAATACCTAACCACCTCACAACGCGGTGGAATAGTCAACAAGTAATCATAGGACTTAAGTGGCATCGAAACCACCCGTCGTCCACGATCCCTAAGAGAAAACCTATTCGCCGAAAAATCTATAATACCACCATACTTCTGCAAGAAATCCTGACCTAATATACCAACCGACTTACATGGCAAATCATCAAATATATAAAACTTATGCGTGAAAGAACACCGTCCACACTCCAACATTAAAGATACATAACCTATAGCCCTCAAACTACCTCCTACACCATTAATCACTAATTCTTCCTTAACTACCTCACAGCACAAAGCATTGTTCAACAAGAAACCACTTTTTACAGCCGATATCGACGCGCCCGTATCTACTAACCATTCCGCATTTATATTATTCACTAGAAAATTAACCCAATTAATACTATCGCAAGCTAAAATACGCTTAGTCTCGAAAAAACTGCAACTGGTGGTCAGTCGCTTCATTACGTCGTGACATTGACGTTCCGCCTGAGTCAGCATCACTACGCGCATGCTCGAAATACGCTACACGCTTCCGACCTTGTTGAGTCGAATGACCACGATGAGCATTATTGCTACGACCGCGCATTCCACGATTATGCCATGCGGTGGCATTTTTGCGCGTACGCTCAACAGCTGTCTTATGTTGCGCGTATCCATTTCCTACTGTAGACCGCCTATAACCATTTCCGCGACCTCTATTATCAAAACCACCCCTCGCGGGCCAACGCTGATACGCCATGACCTGTGCCGACGATGCACAACCTTCGTCTTCTGCTACCCTGATCGCATCCTTCAAACAAGTCAAATTCCGCGCCGTAATGATCGTACCTAAACGCTGATTGCGAAGCCCGTCAGCAAACTTCCTGATTGCGTACTTTTCGTTCAACGGCCGCAAAATCTCATATGCTTCCGAACTTTCCCCGGCTTGAGAAATAGTCAAATTAACCATTAACTTCTCTATCTCAGCCCCAAAATCCGCGACCGACCTATCATTCTGCCTAGCGCGAGCAAGCTTCGCTTGCACAGCTACGTCTGACTCTACTGTTAACAAATGCTTCTTCATATCAGCTAACAGACAATCTACCGTTGCGTAAGTAGAGGACAACCGAATCCTAGCACCCTGGGTAAGTCGTGTTGTCAAAACAAATTTAATTAAAAGAGCATTATCTGCTTCCACTAACATAGAACTATATAATCCTATGGCATCAATCAAGTCTTGCGTAACTTGTTCATCGCCACTCATCTTCGGGAGTAGGCCAACTGCCGTTCTCAAAGAAAACTTTTCCGCCGCCATGTTTTGTTCCGTTTCGGTTCCGCTCTCAAACTTAACAGTGTCTACGTATAACGCTTCTATCTTACATACCAACTGAGCCAGTTCTTCCGAGAACTTACTAGATTCTGAAACTATACACTTAAATTTACGATAGAGCGCTTTCACCTCACTGATCTTACTATCAAAATTTCTGCCTTTTCGCCTACTAGGGCCTAACTTGACAATAGATTCCCTTAATAACTTAAGTTGTACAAATAACGACGTTAACTCCACTTCCATTTAAATCAATGTCTCCAAATTTAACGATGACCGCAAGCACCGACACACACTTATTCATATTCACATAAGAAACACTCACTTCGTTCCTCCGACGGCTCCTGGTCAAACCATCTGTACAGCCTTCTGGACTTCCCGCTGTCTCATCTTTTCTTCAATCCAGTTGTGGTGACATCTCCGATACATGCGAACCGCCAAACCTATGATGACAACTGCCATACACACAGCCACAAACAGCAACACGGTCTTGATAACCGCCAGCTGCTCCTGCGTAGCCGTTGCGGTATTTGCACCACTCGTAGACGCCTGGGCAATAATCACCTCTTCCTTGGACGTCGTGCTCCCCATGGCCTGTGGCGCGACGCGACTGACGTGATACTCAACGAAGACAATCAAACCGCGAACCACGAACCGTGACTAGCTCCTGGTCGGACAACTATAACGCCGTCCAGCCGACTGGCAGGGTCGCCATGCGATGCGAGGGGATGGAGGGGTCAAAGTAAACTACATGTTAGTTACTACTCCAAGAGTCGATTACTCTTCCACCTTTAATTAGCAACATTATATACATAGTTACGACGTGATGTTATGTCGATAATCTACAATCACATATTCACATACTATCTACCTTAGCATATTATACTACGTGCTGTACGTGACGTGCTGATGTACGTGACATCACACCACAGGACTGCTCAGTTAGTTTAGGAATAATATTAATGTTTATGTCGCCTGCCACAATAATGTTTTTATTTGGTGTTATGGTCTCCAAATGATTGTTAAGCGAACTGACAAAACTGTCAGTGTTTGAGTTTGAAGGTGATCTGAAAATAATACAGAGAATGACATTATTCGATATTTCCAGACTTAGACAGGAGGCCTGAGATAGTAATATTTCTGTAACCTGATGTTCGAGTGCACTCTTCACATAAACGACTACCCCATCATTTTGGTTTAACTAAATTGAAGTCATATATGAAATGTAATTGTTAAATTGAGGAATAGGTTTATTAGAATTTAACCTACATTCTGTAAATATTATGATATCGGCTTTGAAGTTAAATGTAGATAATGTCATTAAAAAATCATCAAAGTTACAATAAATTCTTCTAATGTTCTGTGAGAAAATGGTTAGGTCACTTTACATAAATGTATTTAGACAGCTCATTACTGTCGCATTCAAAGGTGCGCGCAATCTCTAAGTTGTGTATATCAGTAACTGTTTGCAGCGTTCACTCATTTTGTTGAGAGTTTAAAAAGAATGTATGTCACATGGAGCAAATACCATAAAGTAAAGGTAATTGTTATACTCTCATAATTAATGGTTACAAGAAAAGATAATGTAGACTTCATATGGTAACGAACGATTGCTCTTTTTGTATTAGTAATGTGCCGTAATACACAACACGGTGTTAGGTATATGTAAATGGCGACTGAATGAATGTTAAGTGTAAGTAACGATATGTATATGTATAAATGAGTTTTGGTTGGGGATGTGTAGTGTAACTCTGTGAGAAATAAGATTGTTTTGGTTAAATGATTGTTATGTAAGTATATAATGCATGTATATGAGTTATGTGTAAGCATATGTGATATAAAGATATGACGTGTTAAATAACATCTATTTATAACTAAGGTTATTAGCGCCGCGCAGAAAGTATTAACAGTATACAATAAAAATAAAAAGCGGGTGACTGAATAAAAAACACGGAACGAAGCGGCAATGCTGCATACAATATTTGTAATATAATACATACAGTTGCATAAGTATCGGAGGCAACATGTAGGTAGTCAATTCTGCAGTCAGTTTGTGAATCTGGTCTTCACTTCTAATAATAATAGTCTGCGATTGATCGACCTTTTTTACATACACCTTACCGTAGGCCCGTGGGGGTTTCCTCGCCCGAGACTTGGTGAAGGCTTATAAATACTGTTGGAGTCCAACAGTATTTATAAGCGCCTGTCTTTACCAGGCGAGATCCTTTTGTTGTTAAATGCTCCGTAATAAATATGGGAGTATCTTCCTGCGTTTAAAAGCCAAGGTGTTTACAGCATAGTGAGAGAATCATCCATATCCTCCCTGCTCTTCGTGACTCGTTTAAAAACAAAATTAAATGGGGTCTTATTTGTATTTCCCAATAGGTTTACATCAGAATCTGATAGTAATTTATTCAACATAGTGTCCATGGTAGACATAGTACTTGTAGTAGAAGTGCGGCTGCGTTAGATCGTAGTAATATTTTTCGGCGCTCGTTATGGGAAGTACTTGAATGTTTGTTTACGCTGGCCGCCGGTGAAGCAGCTAGGTATCCAACAGTCGAGTGCGCAGAACAGAGACGACAATTATTTTGACACGCACAGGCACTCCGCGTTTGTCAAGGACGGGCTTGCCCTTCAGTTTACCACACAGATAGCACTTAATTTAGAGTTTTATGGCTAATAACGTAACTTATATTTCCGAGTGCCAAAACATTAAAATGCAATAATTATTTAAGTAAAAATAGTTAACGCGTCCGATTAGGAAGACGGCTTGGACGAAAGAGGCGTAATAGACGTAGTGTTAATGGTTTAAACAAAAAATAATACCTACTGTTATTTCAGATGCATTGAAGTTTGGAAAAGAAGATTCCCCATAATCTCTTTGAAATGTAGGCTCAAATTAGAAAATATTCAAGCAGCTATTAAAGCCACTGCTGTGTGTTCCACATAATAGCCAGAAATATGAATTTGGAAGAAATAGAGCCAGAAATATCCATTCCAGATACAACATAGGAAGAAAATGTAATTGTTAATGACAATTCTTTAAATACATCGGAACGGCAATTGCTGATAAATAATTTATTTAATGTGTAAATAAGAAGATAAATACATATTTTTTGTACATTTTTAGGGTTCCGTAGCCGAATGGCAAAAAACGGAACCCTTATAGATTCGTCATGTCTGTCTGTCTGTCTGTCCGTCCGTATGTCACAGCCACTTTTTTCCTAAACTATAAGAACTATACTGTTGAAACTTGGTAAGTAGATGTATTCTGTGAACCACATTAAGATTTTCAAAGAAATAGAAACAATAACAATAAATTTTGGGGTTCCCCATACTTAGAACTGAAAACCAAAAATATATTATTTTTTTCACCAAACCCTTACGTGTGGGGTATCTATGGATAGGTCTTCAAAAATGATATTGAGGTTTCTAATATCATTTTTTTCTGAACTGAATAGTTTGCGCTAGAGCCACTTCCAAAGTGGTGAAATGTGTGCCCCCCCCCTCTAATTTCTAAAGTAAGAGGAGGAAAATTCTGAAAATATTTAACATTGTAGAACGTAAAAAAAACTATCAACGAAAATTGGTTTCAATAAGATATGATGTTTAGTTTTTGATATATGGGACTTTTTCATCAAACTGCAGCAGTAACATTGTTTTTCATTAACATACTATGAAAAACCAATTTAGTTTTGCGGTTGAGTGGAAGTTTATTAACTAATACTACTAACTAATGAATGACAGTTCAAAATATTGTTTGGGGCTATGGAACCCTGTGTGCGAGTAAGACTCGCACTTGGCCGGTTTTTTGTTTTCTTTCACAAAGGAGATGTTCCAGAAATGTATGGAGCCTGGGCTAGCACTATGTACACTATATGTAAATATTGCTAAATAATACAGTAACCGTTTTTTACTATCAATTTTCTTTAATTTCACTTAGTTTTAATGTACATTGTAACGCGCTGTCCAAACGTAGCTGTGTACCTACTTTACGCGGTAAACGGGAGGGCTACCCTTCCCCCCGCTTCAGTACCGCGCAGCCCGCGGGGGTTGCCTGTGCCCGCGCAAGCGTCAGTCCGCCTACGCGAGCCGTTGTAATGCGCACGGTATGGCGCGCTCGCGAATATCGCGAACCACAAGAAACCAATGTTATACGGTTAATTAGCTTATAGTTTTGATAATATTGATTCGCTATGAAACCAATGTTATAAGTGGCGCTCCAACTCGTGGCCGCGAACCAGTTTAAACCAGTTTGTGCCGGTCGACCGGTAACGTTTTTCGGTGTTCCTGTTCTCTGGTACCTACGTAAAGAGTGAAGATGCCTCCACGTAAAGTACAAACGGACCCAAAGGCAAGTGAGGCTGACATGCACTCCAGCTCGGATGAAGAAACCATAAGACCTTCGCCAGTGCTCATGTCTGGTGACCAGCTGACTTCATTTCTTACCGCCTTCGCGAATACTCAGGCGGAAGCAAATCGGCAGCTCGTCGAATCCCTCATGGCATCGCACGCGGCAGGTGGGTTTTCCGGAGCGACGCCCTCACCGACACCGTCGTCGACTAGCAAATCAGGGAACATGTCCAAGTGTACGGCACGCTTTGATGGCTCGAACCGAGATCCTGAAATCGTGGAAGCCTTCATCGACTCCGTCGAGATGTACAAAGAGTGTGCATTGGTTAACGATGACCTGGCGCTTCGTGGTCTCCCGATGCTGCTCCATGGCGAGGCTGCAGTATGGTGGAGAGGGATCCGGACGGAGGTATCCACGTGGTCCGAAGCCGTCAAGCGGCTACGTAGTATGTATGGTACTCCGTGTCCTGCTTACAAGTTATATCGAAAGATATTCGCTAACGAACAAAATGAAGAACTCGCGGACTCCTTCATTGTACGTATACGAGGCATGATTGCTAAGTTTCCTTACGTATTACCCGAAGAAGCTAAGATAGACATGATATACGGATTATTACATAAACGTATTCGAAAGCGATTACCCCGGGACACGATTAGCAGTATTGAGTCGCTAATCGACAAAGCCCGAGATATAGAAGAATCCATCACGGAAAGTTCCAGTGCAAGTACTTCATCGCAGTCGGCGCCAGCGGAGGCGACTCGCGAGCGGTACGCGCGGGACGGCGCGCGGGCGCCGCGCGCCGCCTCCACGTGCGTCAATTTGGCGGGAAACGGTGCGACGTCCCCGTCGCTTAGTGGTGCGGGAGCTCAGCAGTCGATCGCGCGTTCGCAGGTTCGATCCGTACGTAATACGTGTAACGAAGTGCAAAGTGCCGATAAAAATAATACCGCGAGTGAAGCAAAGTTATTCTGTGTGTATTGCAAAGGTCGAGGTCATACGCGTGATTTGTGCCCAAAAAAAGACTCTAAAGTATCGTCTGGTAATAATAAGTCTAGCCTTATTTGTTATGGTTGTGGTGAAAAAGGGTATGTACGAGCGAATTGTCCTACCTGTAAAAATAATATATCGAGTTTGAGTTGTAATGTCACTAGTTGAAATGAACCACAACCTCAACGTAATGTATTTTATTCACTTACCACGACACAAGACTGTTTTAATGTTAGTAGTACTTCGAATAATATCATCACGCAAGACCGTCCTATTTTAAATATAGAGATTTTAGGTTATAGTGGTTCAGCGCTTATAGATACTGCTGCCCGACGTAGTATCGCGGGTTCAACGCTGTATGCACTTCTTTTACGTTTAAATGTTAAATTTAAATCGCAGACTATGTCGGTTAGACTTGCTGATGGTAGTATTCGTACGAATACTGTGTTGTTAACATGTGTTAATGTAAATTGTATGTCTTTGTGTATTCCTGTTGAGTTTGTTGTGTTTCCCGATGCCTCAAACAACGAAACGCTATTAGGGATAGACTTCATTACTAAGTCTAAGTTGGTCTTGAATTTTTCTTCTATGACATGGTATACAGCTGATCGGCCTCAGGTCATTCACCCCCTACTGACGGAGAGTTCTCGCGAGGTGGTGGAGTGTGCCTCTCTCAACCTACTGAGGGAAGATGAGGGTGCTCTGTTGACTGAGGAGGAGCGTGGTGGTTTGCAGAATCTTCTATGTGAGTACTCCGATATTTTCGATATAGTCGGAGAGCCGACTCCATTTGCGGAACACCACATAGATACCGGCGACCATCCGCCTATTGCTTTGCCTTCGTATCGCGTTACGCCTGCCAAGAAGCAAAACATGCGCGCCGAGTTAGATAAGATGTTGGCGGAAGACGTGATCGAGGAGTGTGAATCCGCCTGGGCAGCACCGTGCGTCTTGGTACCGAAACGTAATGGTACGTATAGGTTTTGTGTCGACTACCGAAAGTTGAACGCGGTCACTAAGACGGATGCATACCCAATGCCGCGTATTGACGAGCTCTTACAGTCGACCAAGAAGGGTTGTGTAATGAGCTCTCTAGATCTTCACAGTGGTTACTGGCAGGTAAGTACCGCCGATCGTGACAAAACTGCGTTCGTCACGCCTTTCGGTACGTATCGCTTCAAACGTATGCCGTTTGGCCTTAAGAATTCTCCAGCGACGTTTCAGAGGCTCATAGATCGTTTCAGATCAGGGTCTACTCTTGGCGGTAAGACTATTTTAGTTTATTTGGATGACCTTTTGGTTATTTCGGAGGACCTGGAGTCCCATCTAGCAGATCTGCGTGCGGTATTCGAGCGTCTCCGTTTGTTCAAGCGTCGAGCAAACCGAGAGAAGTGTGTGTTTGCCAGAGACCGGCTCAAATACCTTGGCCACGTTATATCCCGTGATGGTATATCACCAGACGAAGAGAAGGTAAGTGCTATTTTAGAGATGAAGGAACCGACAAACCTCCAGCAACTTCGCACCTTCCTCCAAACCTGCTCATGGTTCCGCAAATTTATCCCAGAGTTCGCCAAGGTGGCTGAACCACTTACTCGCTTAACTAAGAAGTCTCAGGCGTGGGTATGGAGTTCGGAGCAAGGTAAGTCTTTTGAAACTCTTAAGAAACTCCTGACCACGGCCCCTATTCTTGTTCAAGCGGATTATACGAAACCATTCACATTGCGGACTGACGCCAGTAATTACGCACTCGGCGCAGCCTTGCTCCAGGGGGAGTCACCGAATCAGGAACATCCAATTGAATATGCCAGCCGTCTGCTCACTCCGGCCGAGCAGAATTATTCCACCACGGAGAGGGAGGCTCTTGCAGTGGTGTGGGCAGTAGAACGTTTCCGAGGTTACATCGATGGTCACCAGGTCAACGTGATAACAGATCACCAACCCTTGAAATGGCTCTTTACCCTCAAGTCCCCAAGTGGCAGATTAGTACGTTGGGCCTTGAAATTACAATCTTTCGACCTGCGTATCGATTATGCCCCAGGTAAGGTTAACGTACTTGCCGACACGCTCAGCCGTCCCGTGACATCAGATGGTCCTGCATCTGAATCGGCTATCTGTCCTGTTGTTGTTGATGTACCGCGCTGGAATGCAACCTCCACCCGTGATGCGCAGTTAGCTGATCCGGAAGTTGCAAAGATCATCCATGACCTCGAAGGTAATGATGAACTTAATATAAATCGTTGGTCTGAGAGAGGCTATCTCCTGAATCAAGGTGTTCTGTATCGGTATGTACCTGATACTGATTCCGAGGAGCCTCAACTCGTCATACCGGAGAGCCTGCGGAAAGAAGTCATGATCGAATGTCATGACTCGCCTACCGCCGCTCATGGTGGTATTGATAGAACAATACATCGTATCTCGCAACGTTTCTATTTTCCTGGTATGAGACGGTTTGTAACCGAGTACTTGAAGACCTGCATCGAGTGTCAACGCTTCAAACCATCAACACTCAAACCAGCCGGCCTGCTTCAAACTCCTGTCCCGTCTCAAAGGTTTGAAACTATCGCAACTGATCTTTTTGGTCCGTTGCCTAAAGGACCCCAAGGTGAGAGATGGATCCTCATAGTGGAGGACACCACTAGTAAGTGGGTGGAAGTCTTTGCTCTCACCGAAGCTACAGCAGAGGCGTGTGCTAAAACGTTGATCAATGAGGTATTTATGAGATTTGGTCTTCCTAGACGGATGATTTCTGATAACGGAGTGCAATTTGTGGCAGATGTTATGCAGAAGGCGATGTTTGTTCTAGGTGTCAAACAAAGTCTGGTGCCCTTATATCATCCCGAGGCGAATCCCGTTGAGCGGAAAAATAGGGATCTAAAGGCTCAGCTCGCCATTTTAGTGGAAGGTCGCCATCAAACTTGGCCAGAGGTACTACCGTTTGTACGGTTTGCTTTCAATAGTTCAGTAACTAAATCTACGGATCATACCCCAGCTTACCTGACTTTCGGTCGTGAGCTACGGTCACCCTTAACTGCTCAGGCAGACCTAAGAGCAGTAGTGGAATCCGAGAATTATGTTCCCCAAATTACGCCTTATCTGCTCAAGCTCGCAGATAGTGTCTCGACAGCCAAAGAGACTCTGGAACGGCAACAAGATGTCCGTAAGACATACGCCGATAAGGGTCGGACGTCAACCCATGAATACTTGGAAGGAGACTTAGTCCTAATGCGGACCCATACGCTTAGTAATGCCGCAAGGGGTGTCACAGCTAAATTTAATCCGAAACGTGATGGACCGTACGTCATCTCTTAAAGGGTGAGTCCTACTACCTACCTCCTAGCTCATGATAAGACAGGAGAAATCTTCGGTAAGTATCACGTGTCAGATTTGTGTCCTTACCATGCTAGGGAGGGTGAATGTCCTGAGCCGATTAATCCTAAACGTAATAGAGGTCGCCCACGGAAGGTGACCTAACCGCAGCGCCCTTGTCATCATTTTGTTTGACCACTCGGGAGACCCTTCCCTGGTCAAAAGGGGGAGAGTGTAACGCGCTGTCCAAACGTAGCTGTGTACCTACTTTACGCGGTAAACGGGAGGGCTACCCTTCCCCCCGCTTCAGTACCGCGCAGCCCGCGGGGGTTGCCTGTGCCCGCGCAAGCGTCAGTCCGCCTACGCGAGCCGTTGTAATGCGCACGGTATGGCGCGCTCGCGAATATCGCGAACCACAAGAAACCAATGTTATACGGTTAATTAGCTTATAGTTTCGATAATATTGATTCGCTATGAAACCAATGTTATAACATTCAAATTAACTTGGTCAAAGAGAGCAACACAACATAAAAAATAAACATGGTGGATCAGATCAGCACGTGATCAGCAGGCGAAAAATGTCATTTTGACAATGACATTTGATTGACGTGTATAACGATACACGTCAATCAAATGTCAGTGTCATAACTGCTTTAGTAAACAAAACAACTGGAATTTCGAAAATCTCGGGTTTTGGTTTGTTTTGTTTGAACAAAACAACAAGTTCAATCCAAACTCAATGCAAAGAAAGACTCAAAGACGGCACTTCTTAAAACTGTCAAAGTCGTCAAACGTCATACAACTGTCATGGCTGCCCTAAAAATAGGGTTATCGTAGTAAAAAACTTTTCAAATGATAATTATTGTACGACTGGTATAGTCGTACAATAATTATCATTTGAAAAGTTTTTCTTCAAATTATTTTTTTAGTATTTTTATGATATTCCTCTATTTTTTTCCTATTTATCTATGTAGTGTACATAGTGGTAGTGTGGTGTATGTATGCACATGTACGTATGTACGTGCGCGCGGCTCAAGGCCCGCGCGCGCGCGCCTCTTCGATACCTCAGTAATAAACTAGCTTCAGCGCGACCTAGTCGTTTCATTGCTTCCCAAACATATCAGGTAGCCCAAAATCAAACATCTCCTTTCACATCACAATATCACACTCAGAGAGTAGATAATAATAACACAATTAAAAGGTAAGGACAAAATGAATTAACTATACAAATTTTAATCTTTTCGTAATCTAACATTTTATAATCTAGCAAATGCTAAATTCTAATTCTAACTTAAGTTTAGATATATAACTCCTTTTCCTAAGTTTCTAGCTCTATTTCTCTCTTTTGAAACTCTGATAATGCATTGTCTCTAAATAATCGGGCCTTATGCTTTTCCGCTTCCATCTTCTGTTTCCGCTTGGCTGTAAAAATGATCAAAATTTATAAAAAATGCCAAATATATGGTCCCTTTCACTCTTCAAATAAGCCCATTACTTAAAAGTATTTGGACGTAGTTATGCGACAACGTTCCAATCCACAAGGTAGTCAAAATTGAGTTTATGAGCCCAAGCTAGGTATTTTGGATCGTTCTATCTAGTGCTGAAGACACTGACTCTCTTACGACAATAACTATTGAAATAATTAAGCGGTCTAAATGATAAAACGAACCAAAAGATCTAAATATAATCTTATAAAGTGACATTACATTTGGATCGTATTATTTTAATTCATTTTGGACTGAATGCAATTAAAATTAGGATCCAATCATCTTGAAACGTTTTAAAAATAACTAATTTTAAATCTTAAAACGTGACTTTCCATTTGGATCGTACTATTTTATTTCGATTCGGACTGAATAAAATAAAAATAATGATCCATTCAACTTGGAACGTTTTAAAAATAACAATTTTAAATCTTAAAACGTGACTTTCCATTTGGATCGTACTATTTTATTTCGATTCGGACTGAATAAAATAAAAATAATGATCCATTCAACTTGGAACGTTTTAAAAATAACAATTTTAAATCTTAAAAAGAGACAATTCATTTGGATCGTAATGTTTCATTTCGTTTTGGACTGAATAACATAAAAATAATGATCCATTCATCTTGTTATATTATTTTTTTTATTATCTATTTCTTCAAAACATTCCATGTACTTACTTTATAATGTGCACGATTTATTATTATTCATAATGGTAAAAGTAAACCTCTATCTGTGACCACAAACGCTGTAAAGTGTTCGAAACGTCAGGTTAAATGAAATGTTAATAAATCGCGAAATAATCCGTAAAAGTAGTTTCATTTAAATGTATCGTGTTCGCGTAAATAAAAGAACAATAAAAGTAAACGATTTAAAACGTGTATACTGGTAGGAACATACCTACAGTTATCTAATAATTAAACAATCCATCACTTTTGTATTTTTTATAATAAGGCCTTGTCTAAAATAGAAATTATACAACTAGGTAGCGAAATATTGTGGCAACTTGAAAAAAAAAATGTGTTATGGAGTCTGGAACGTTATCACTAAAATAATAAAGCTAAACAATAAAACGTTCCATTTTCATTTGAAACGTTTTATGAATAATCATTACACGGCTTACAGTGTGACTCAGGACCCTTATCTTCCTGATTTGTAAATAAAATATGAAAATTAACAATGTTTCAAACTACATGAATGTACTGGGAAATTTGATTTCGTTATAAAATAAAATTTAAACTCACGTAACGGACGACGGCGCGGCGCTTACCTACATTTACCATCCTACTCACACGCCTTGGTGTGTTGTATGTTTTCTCTCTCCGCTCTGGTGAGATGCGCGGAAGATAGTTATTGTTATTTGTTGTGACCTTGTGACACAGTGACAGTTGCTCTTGACCTATATTAATGTAAACAAGTGCGTGCGGCTAATTTATTGCTCTCAATTGATATTTGAATAAAAGCGTGTTTTAGATTAATACAACGTGTAGTTTGTGTTCGCGATGAACGAGGAAGAAGTAAGTAACTAATTTGTGTATTGATCAGACGGTTTTTGTTAATTATTGGTGCTGTTTTGATTTACTTAAAATGTGGTTTATTTAAGTAAATGTGGTTTAAGTAAGTCGTTAATTTTTCGCAGAATGACAAGAACAATGAGAATAACAAGGATTTAATGTTCTTGTTGTCAAAAAGACGAAAATTATTAAGCTTGCGAGATACGATAAAATGTCGCGGCCAAAAAGATGACGACGGTAAATACCTAGGTACGTAGGTACTAATTAATATTTAAAACATATTATCGAAAATGAGATATTAGTTAACCAATCCTTTTCACCGCCACGCCATATCGGTATTCCTATGCCCTGTACGCCCAAGCCCGAAAATCTTAATTAAATACCTACAAAAAAATAGGGATTTCAACATTATATCGATACCCATTATTATTATTTTTTTTATCAATACTTGCCAGATAAATGGTCGATCATTAATATGTTAAAAAGAACATTCCAATATTAAATATTTTACAACGTTCCACTCAAGTAGTTCCGAAGTTGTTAATAACATAAAAACAATGATTAAGACACACAACATTAAATATTTGTGATCAAATAACACAACCATATAAATTTAGGAAGTTTGTTTGTTTAATCGTTTAAAATCAAACATTTATAATAAATAAAAATTCACCTAAATATCTAAAAAAGTATTTCAAAAAATCCTGATAGTAATTTTTCTATAGTCTACTGTATTTAATTGTATATTTTTGTATACTGTATTTTATATGAATTGATGGTAAATTAAAAATCTAATCTGGTAATACTGAAACCAGCTAATGACAATAAAATTCGCCGAATATTATTTATAAAATTTCGTCTGCGTGAAGTTATATTTGTGTGTCGCAGTTAAATAATTTGGCAAAATAAATATATTGTACTTATATTAGTTTGATTTCACACTGACAATAAATATAACAAGTAGGTAAGTATAATCAAGTACTATTATCATTTATTTACTTATTATAATCATTTATTATCTGAATCATTTGTTTAATTTCAGGATTAAAACAATGTCACAAAAACGACCAGGATCTCCGTCGATACTATCTAGGTATATAAAGCTTCGTTGCAAAGAAGATACAATAAAAAAAGAAGTAGCCACACAAACAGTCAATGAGCCTTACGTGGCTCGTAACAAAAACAATATATTATTTGAACCAGGCGCATTGTCCAGAGTGGACTTCTATAATCAACGCCCTTCAGATGAGAGGAACGAAAATTTCTCCAGATTAATCGCATTTGAAATGGAAAGAGTACCAGAAGATAGGCGTACTAATTTGTACGCGCAAATAATTAATTTAATCAGAATATACCGGGGTGATTCCGATTTATCCGAAAGTGTTGATTTCATACCAGAATGTCCTTCTGACGAAGATGAAAATCCTTTACCATTAAATATACGGTACAAGAAAATTGATTAAATTTTGATTAAGGTTAATTAAGGTTTGATTCAATCAATCAAAAGGTTTGATTATTTGTTTTTAATTATTATTTCATGATTAAGTTCCCAAATAATTTTGTATTGTTACTATTTGATTCTTACAAGACTGATTAGCATAATGCAAATAAACAATTTTCAATTTTTTTTAAGTTAGGTTCGACAAGTAGGAACATGTTTGCCGGCAAACTCGCGTCGAAGCTCATGCGTGATACAATAGGGATTTATTACTTGTTATTGTAGGTAATATTGTAAGTCAACATAAAATATTATTATTAGGTATGCTCATTTTGTAAAAGTTTGTTAAATTAAATAAATTGTAGACATCTATGGTGTTTCATTTCATTTGTTAGTAACTACAAATGCATATTTATGTAAACTATTCATAATTGTTTCTGATTTATGAAACACGGTAGATTCACACCGAAGTGGCAGCGCAGCCGACATTGGCGTTCAAAAGGTTAAGCAATGTTGAGTAGGTACCTAGTCGTAATGCTGGCCCGATTGCTCAGGGGTGTCCGATTTGATTCGGGGATCGGCCCAAGTTATCCTAACGTTGCCGAAGGAGCTTAATTAGAATGTAAAGAGGCACAGTAAGATCTTTACTGCGGGACTTGTAGGATTGTTAAAAACATTGTTTTTTCTAAACATTTACCTAATTAACTATTTTTACTTTAAACTGAGTAACTTGTTATCAATTGTTTTTTCTGTGTGCAATAAAGAATATAATTATGTATCTTCTTACTTTACATCAAATTATTTCTTTCTCTCAATTTATTTCTGTCAACATATTTTTTTTAACTATCCAGGAAATGATGATATCGCATCGGAGAAGCCTAACACTCCATTATCATCAACTACCGAGATTTCAATTACTCCACCACCATTTTCACCACTTACTCCTCGAATGTACGTAAAAAGTAACCAAGAAAACAAAGAACGTAAGTAGTTTTATGAAAATTGGTAGGTAGTTATGTGGCATTCAGTATAGTTTTATGCAATCACAAAATTTCTGTGTAGATGGTTCTAAATTCATCTTGTTATTTGCAGATGTACCTTATACTGAGAGTCCATTGAGTTACGAGTGTACAATTACTTCGCCAACAAAAAATCAGCTGAGTACGTACATATCTATATTTTTCAAACTTAATTTACGTGGACAAATTAGGTATTTAGGTTTCCGTACCCGAAGGGGAAAGATGGGACCCTGTTACTAAGACTTCGCTGTCAGCCTGGTGACAGCACTAGCCTGTATATCATGAACCGTGATAGGTAGACAGTTGACAATTTGAGGCAGATGATGTATTTCTTTTGCCACTAATAGACTTTAATAAAATACATATTTGGGGGGGCTCTCAAAAAACAAAACATAATTTTTAACTTGTTATTTGGTCGATATTCGTAAGGGCTTGGCATTATGGTACGGAACCTTGCGTGCGCGAGTCTGACTCGCACTTGGTCGGTGTTTTACTATAAAGCAGTTGTTTAAGTACCTATTAATTTGAAATTACATAGTTTCAGATGGATGCACTCCAGATACACCACTGCCACTCACTCTTGCTGATGTAACTTCTATGAATAGTACAGAATTAACTACGATTACTTTAGAACCAAATTCATCGTTTATCCCATGTATGGCTCCAGAAATTACAACAGCTCTCAATGATGTAGAACAGGATGCATCGCCTCTTCCATGTATGTCTCCTGAAACTCAGAAGCTTTTTAATGTCCTTAATGAACCAGAAATGTGTCTTGATAATGATTCACCCGACTTTATTGAAAATAGTGATGATAGTGTTGCTGATCCAAACTTTGAGATTCGTAATTTAACGGACTCTGAAACAGACTGTGAATCAAATGTTAGTGGCGACGACAATAACACTAAAACCAATAACAACACCAGAGATGAACACATTGAGAGCTTCGTAAAAATTAGTGAAGAATGCAACAAGAAAAGGGTATTGAATTCAACAACTATGAATGTAGAAAATCATACAAGACATGACACTATGTCTATAACACAAGATGAAGATGAAACTAATTTACATACTCCTCAAAAAACTGTCTTAGATAAGCATGGTGAAGTTTTAAGTCCTGTCATTGAAGTTCAGAAAATAGTAAACTTTTCACCTGAAAAGGAACTTGACAGCTCAAATGAAGAAAACATTAATGAAAGCAATGACCAAGTAATAATAACATCTAGTTCCCAGGCTGGAAGACCGAAAAAAGGCCGCAAACGTAAGCATCCTGAATCCAATTCGGAAAGGCAGTTTAAAAAGTATAATAATTTATCTTATACTACTGTACGCTCACAGAAAAAAATTGAACCAAAAGTATTTCAGGATTATCAATGCAAATGTCTTAAGATATGTGCCAATGCAATTTCGTTGGAAGATCGAAAACAAATATTTGAGACTTATGTAACTCTTGGATCTTACAATGCTCAGTTAATGTACATTAAGTCATGTGTCACAGAGGAACCAAAAAAACGGAGCTACACCATGACTTCTGTCCCTGTTAACAAAAAAAAGCCTAAACAATTTCATCGCACCTATAAATTAAACGATGTCAAAGTCTGTCGCGATATGTTCCTGCACACTCTACAAATTACAACACAAAAAGTTACCATAGCATTATACAAGATTCGTAATAATGAAATAAATGACTGTCGAGGCAAGAAAGGCAAAAGCTCGAATAAATTGACTGAACAGAACTTAAACTTTATTAAGGAAGTTATTTCAAAATTACCTAAATATAAATCGCATTATCGTAGGGAGAATAACAATGAAATCCAATATTTAGAGCCTGG